>OY776265.1:5746616-7142613 GCA_963675405.1 Cosmorhoe ocellata | reverse complement strand
TCACGCTGAAACGGCTAAATGGATCTGGGTGAAATTTGGCACAGATATAGATTATACTTAGTCTGGAATAGCAATACTTTTTATCCCGGAAAAATGTACGGTTCCCGTGGAATAGATTTGTTTTTGTTTTTCAAGGTACCACGCGGGCGAAGCCGTGGGTGGAAGCTAGTCTTTACTAATATTATAAGTACCTAAAGCTGAAAAGTTTGTTTTTTGTTTATTTGTTTGGTTGAACGCGCTAATCTCAGGAACAACTGGTTCGAATTAAAATATTATTGTTGTGTTGTATAGTCCATTTATCGAGGAAGGCTACGCTATAATATAACATCACGCTACGCAGGGCCGAGCCGCCCCTATGTGCGAAGTGTGCGGCGCACACAGGCGCCAAGACAATAGAGGCGCCGCCATCGAAATTATTTTTGATACACACAACAACATAATATTCTTTGTAGTGGAGTATCGATAAGTAAAACCTAAAAAATGTACACCACTTTTATAGACCAAATTTAAAAAATTTGCCGTATCAGGCGACACATAGGTACCTAAGTTGAAACATGAAGATTCGTGAAAAAAAGAGGCGCTTCATAGGTTTCGCACACAGGCGCTGTGGGGGGTCGGCGCGGCCAATAGGAGCGAGCGGAGCATCAATAAAAAATGTTGCAAAAATGGGATGGAATATTTTTTTCCCATTTTTACTATCTAGTATACTTACTTTAGAAAACAAAGTCTTGTTAGTTACACCATTTATAACTCGAGAACGATTGGATAGATTAATTTTAAACAAAACAGCCATCTTTCATTTAAAATTGACTTAACAAATTGACTCTGTGATATCGACAATAAAAACTTGACAAATAAGTACCTAAATAAATAAATAATGCCGGACAATCCACACGGCATCATCTAGCCCCAAAGTAAGCTACTCAAAGCTTGTGTTATGTTATGGGTAGGTACCTACTAGATAACTGATATATTTCATACATTATATACATAGATAGATATTGATTGATTTATTGATAGATGCCATTATATAAAGAAGAAGAAGGAGAAACTTACTGGTTCGAAAGATGATTTGCAGCTCGACTGCTGTACCCTGGGCGAAGGAGCACGGTGGACTGGTGCAGCCGGCAATGTACGTGTTAATGGGGAGATTATCAGCCCCGCCCTGGTATAGACCTGGAAACCAGTTTCCACACATCTTAATCTTGAAAAAGAGAACTGGTGATTAGTAGCACCCCGCCTCACGATGTGAAGGTTGTGGATTCAAACCATGGTTCAAACGTGCACCAATGAGTTTTTCCATTCGAAAAATGTATGTGCGCAATGCCAGCGCTCTTAAGCGGTGAAGGAAAACATCGTGAGGAAACATTGAAGAACTAAACTCAATGAATTGTCATAACCTATAATTCTAATTAGGTTCCCTAATTTCATGTCTCTATGACCAGCGGTTAGACTGCTTTTTTATTAAATTCGATGATGTGCGTCATAGGTTAGTATTCTTATAAGCGGCGATGTGCTTGCAACCTGTCACGTACGGAATACTATCTATTGTGCAAAATGTTGGCATTATATTTCCCCTATCATGTACTACTTATGTAGTTACAAAATGTTTACTTACATGGCTGAATATTATCAGTGCTTTGCGCCGAAACCCACGACACTAGAGCAAAGAAAATCACTGTAATAGACTTCATAATAATTAATTAAACTAGCTATGATACTAAATACGAGCTACTGAAGCCGAAAAATTAGTTGATGACTTTATATTGATGTGACTAAAAAAAATACTGTGATTTGATAACGTATCGGTAGAGATAAGATGCAGGTGTTTTACATCTAAATACTTATTAAACTGGGATTAACTAATTGGTGGTTATTCTGTTGTAGCACACGCTAAAATACATACAATTTTACTTTATTCCTTATTGTTAAACGTAATTAGTGAACAAAATTACGTGCATAGACTATTATATATATAATTTTCAATATAAGATTTGCTTGGCCGTTTTTGAGTCTGCCGAAGTAGAGAATCTCTCGCGTCTACACACAAGTCTATACTTAGTTAGAGCGAGGAGTCGAAACATAGACAGCACCCAGGTTTTTTTGACCAAAGTATTTTATTTGTACCAGGAAATGTATACCGTATACCTTGTATAATCGCGCACAACATATATGATAATAATTATATAAAATATAATACCTACTTAATACTTTGTAAAACCAGTTTGAAAATAAATACATATTATTATTATTATTATTATTATAAAATATTGTTCATACCATAGATAGATTAAATTAGGTAGAAAGGTACGATGTTTATGTTTCATGATAAATTTATTTTTTTGCTAACTTTACTCAAAATTTCTTGGAGCGCAGTGGAACTTAAAAAATCTTGGATTTACCTACAGTGGATGGAATCAATGTATAAACTTTAAATTTTTGAGAACAATGGGATTTGGAGCTCAGTGGACATACCCCATCTACTTTCATGCTATTTGGTAGGTAATTTTAGCAGTGGAATTCAGGTAGGTAGAGGTAGATCAGTCTAAAAATGCACGCCCCTCCAATGTAGGTGCGGTACAAGTATGTACAAGTGAAGCATTTTTAGACTGAATCATCTCTACCTAGTTTAAATTGACTATTCATAATTTGACTAAATTCACCTGCAATCGACGCGCTTCAACATGAAAATATTAAATTGCAAGAAAATGGTGGGTTAGGGTAAATTCGTCATCGGTCCATTTTGGTTGAAAATTTTTATCCAACTGCCATGAAGAAGGGTTATGTTTATATAGATATACCTAACTTACATAGATGTGACCTAACTATATAGATAGGTAGATACCATATACATATACCTACCTCTAATAGAGAAAAAAAAATAAAAAATAAATATGATCACGACTGTAATCCCCAGGCTCGGTAGATATCTCCTCAGATCTTTAGTTACTTAGATCCTTGATGATATCTAAAGAGGGTAGTCATAGGCAAGTCCAAACATGACATTTGGTACATGCCCACATTTTGCACAGTAGTTAGTAGTAATATAATAGGTATAGGTAGATACTTATTACATATGTGGAAACTTTTAATTGGCCGTCAGCATTACATAATGTACTTTGTTGCACGTATTTAAGTATAATAAGTTGTTTTCTGTATACCTAGCTGTAAGTTTTCCTAAAATTTGAAAATATGCGAGTTCCTTTGGCTGTCATAGCCGAAACGGCTGGACAGATTTTGACAAATGGAGTGCCGCTGAATTCGTCCGAATCACTATCAATAACCGAGTGATAGATAGATCGTGATAAGTAGGTTATACGATATTAAATACCAACAATTATCAGTGGCGGATTTACACATTTGCCGCCAGTAGGCTATTAAATTTAGCGTTTAGTAATTTATCATGTAAAATCGTTGGATTATTTGGTATAGGTGTATAGTATTAAAATATTGCAATTTTGTTAAATTTTTTCTCCGTGTATATTATAATTTTTATTTATTATTTTGTGTAAGGTAATAAGCCAAATTTGCCGCCCCCTAAAATTTGCCTGCCAGCCTACTCAGCCTGGTGATAAATCCACCACTGACAATTATGGTGGCTGTATTGAAGCTATTTTAAATTAGGTAGTTCTTAGGTAGGTAAGTAGGTAGGTAGGTAGGTACCTACCTACCCACTTTTAGTTGGGTTTTATGATTTTTGAGTACCAAGGTAGGTACATAGTTAAACTATCATTTAAAAAATGTTATGTACCTATATATACTTACCTAAGTATAATGTACTTATCTAATAATTTAGTGGCTTTGGCTTGAGAAAAAGATCGTTTGTATTTTAAAAAGTTTTAGATACCTAGTCCGGCAAGACGACAGAATTACCGCCTATAACTTGATGGGCTAGATTCGACCTAAATAAGTATCTATATGTACCTTGATGTTAGGTAGGTACCTAGGTATTAGTCACCAAGAAGGTAGGTAGGTACATACCTAGGTACTGGGACAATGAGGCAATGCGATGGGCCCAGTGGTGTGGAGGGTTACCTACTATGGTTTGCAGTGGCGGATTTACACATTTGCCGCCAGTAGGCTATTAAATTTAGCGTTTAGTAATTTATCATGTAAAATCGTTGGATTATTTGGTATAGGTGTATAGTATTAAAATATTGCAATTTTGTTAAATTTTTTTCTCCGTGTATATTATAATTTTTATTTATTATTTTGTGTAAGGTAATAAGCCAAATTTGCCGCCCCCTAAAATTTGCCGCCCTAGGCTCCAGCCTACTCAGCCTGGTGATAAATCCACCACTGATGGTTTGATAACTTAATCGGCACAGATAGGCATATTGCAGGTGTTCTATTATACCTACTTACTTACATCTACGAGTAAATAAAGCGCAGGCGTATTTCCTTTACATTTTCAAAGCATGTGTGTATGTAGTCACAATAATGTGCCGTGGTATTGAGATGAGGGATATTGTGATAGACTTGGTGATGCGGCAGACGTTATGGGTTCGAAATAGACGCGTTTTACCTAAAATAAAACGCATATTATATACTTACCTTATTAGAAGCTTAAAAAGTAATAGAGATGGCAACACTGTTCCCGTTGTAGTTTCCCTCTCTTTCTACCCTTTGCAGCTATAGATAGGCTGTCTCTTTTGCACAGTTTGTCACCAGGCGCGTGGGGGGTGTTGGAACCTCCAAGTACTTTAATCATTGTGTCGAAATTACACCAGGCAGCGATAAAAGTTAAGCTTCTAATAAGGTAAGTATATAATATGCGTTTTATTTTAGGTAAAACGCGTCTATTATATTTTGACCTTATTAGAAGCTTAAAAAGTAATAGAGACCTGTTTGTTATCGCCTGGTGAAAAAGAAAAACGCCAATGTGATACCATAAGATACCTAAAGTAAGATTAGTGCAAAAACGGTAGGTAATACCTACTGTATAAATGAAAATACGATGCGTTCGAAAATTAGAAAGAAAATTTCTTCTGTATATTATTAACACAAAACAATCAATTAAATAGGTACATAAATACATACGCACACATCTTTAGATACCTGGGAACTATCTTATAATAATATAACAGCAGTATCTTATGTATAAAGTTATACACATAGTTGGTATACCTATGCATAACAGAAAGAGGTAGACTCGCTCTAAAAGTTGATAAGATACCTATTTAAATTTTAATTATATCTATTGACTTAGTTACGTTCCCACATACAATCAGCGTGAAACGAACTTCGATGAACTAAAAACTATGATCTAAGGAATCGAATACAGCTTAACTAATCAATGCACTGGATTAAATAGTAATGTTACGGAAGAACTATTGTTATTAGTTGATGTAGTCATAATTTCACGACGGTAATATTTTTGAAAAGTTTTAACTGATTTCCAGTTACCTCTAGCTAGAATGTCATCTATAGGGTAATTGTCAATCCAATTCCTAGACGCTACAGCTGAGCGTACACTTCCCGGAGTTGCCGAGATACCTGCTGCCTTCATAAGAGACTTGAACCATCCTGCAATGGTTGTGCGAGAGGCAGGTGATGGAGAACCACGTAATTTTATGAATAAATTAGTTGATCCGGAACTACTACGTCTATCATTTAGAACTAATATTGTTTTATTAATCCAATAAACCGGATTTAAATTTTGGTTTTGTGAGTTAACCAGAAGCTTCCATCCTGATTGTCTATATTCTCGACAGTCTGTTTTGGACCCGAATTGGGGCCATAAGGTAACAGAATCATCTTTTATTGTACAATGTTCGCTATCTATACAAAGCAGGGTCAAATCATGAATTCTGCGACCTGAACAAAGACTTAATAATACAGCAGTATGTCTAACTGTTTGAAAAATATTCGTACAGTCAATAGAATAATTTGTCATGAAATCGGTTAGAAAGTTAATATCCCAGATCGGAGGCTTCGAAATTTTAGGTGTTTTCAACGAAATAGATTTCAGAATATGTCTTACAAGAACATCTTCACTTAACTTACCAGACAACTCTGCGTTACAGAGCGTGGAAATTACTGATTTATGGAGTAGAATTGTATTAAAAGAAAACTTAAATTTTAAATAAAGATCGGCTAGAAACTGAGCCAAATCAGAACCTTGAGGCTTTAAAGGATTTATCTTATGCTTTTTGGTCCATGAAACCCAACGAATCCAGGGTGCTTTGTACGTTTTCAATGTTGAAGGTCGCCAGGACGATTTAAGGAGAGCTATCTGGTTTGAATCCCAAGATCCTAGTTCCTTATTCCACCCCCACATTTCCAGATTTCCAGAATCATGTCCTGAACTTTCGGTGGTGGTAACCCCGACGTTGTGTCGACTAGGAACCGTTTCAGATTTGTCAGAGTGAAAGGTGGTGCGACTGCTCTGGATTTCAGATCCGCCCTCCAGAATACTTTTTCCCACCGTGGGACTACAATTAGATACATTCCTGACGCTTTGTTGAGGTGCATCAGTACTCGGGGGATAAGAAACGGTGGGGGGAATACCCATGCCAGTGGAAAGTTCCAGTCCAAGCTGAACGCGTCGTGAAACATTGCTTCGTGATCGTTGAGGTCTAATGTCACGTAATTCATTAATACCCGAGCGGTTTTGGACGCAAATAGGTCGATCACGGGGGTCCCCATCTTTGCGAAAATCATTTCCGTACATGACGGAATCAAATGCCATTCCGGAATTTGACGGTGTCTGGACAAGGAATCCGCATGGTTGTTGAACTTTCCGGGAATATAATAAATTTTGAAAAAGATTTGATGTTGGTCTAAGGTCAGAAGGATTTGACGAGTTAGGTTCATGAGCTTTTGGGATTTTGTCCCGCCCTCGTTTCGTAGGTACGCAACTGTTGAACGATTGTCTGATTGAATCAGAATTGTACTTCCGGACATGACTGGAGCATGAGTCTCTAGAACTTTCGAGATTACTAATAACTCCTTGAGATTGCAATGGAGATACTGTTCGTCTCGATCCCAGGTGCCTGATAACGCTTCGTTGTCGAACTGAGCTCCCCATGCTGTATCCGAGGCATCCGTGGTTAAGAAATGCGTTGGCGGTGGCACATGTATCAGAGTTGGGTAATGACAATTTCGAATCCACCAATGCATTTCTTTTATAACTGTGTGAGGTAGGTCGTATCTTATCATAGTTGCATAATCTGGCAGAGTGCTTAGAAACCGAAGTGTTTCTCGATGATTTAATCTGCCACGGGGAACCGCAAAGCTGGCAAAACAGAGGGTTCCTACTAGGCTCTGAAGCTCTTTTAGTGTTATATTCTTCGTTTCTATGACACGAGAAACTTTCTTGACTACTGTAGCAACCTTGTCTACTGGAAGCTTTTTGAGATTTGTCCAGGTATTCCAGACAATTCCTAGGTAAGTGATTTGTTTTTGGGGGGCAAAAACAGACTTGGTATAATTTACTTGAAACCCGAGGAATTCGAGGGTTTCCAAAAGCAGATTGACATGCTGGACTACAACACTGGGATTTTGATTCGCAATAAGGAAATCGTCGAGATACACAATTATCCTTACACCTTTTTCTCGAAGAGTCTGAGATATCCAATTTGTGAGGCATGCGAATACTTTTGGTGCCGTACTGAGCCCGAACGGCAGGCACGTCATTTCCAGCAATTCGTCTTTGTACAAAAGGCGTAGAAACCGCCTGTGTGACTGAGCTATTGGCAGGTTGAAATAAGCCTGTGACAAGTCGACCTTGCACATCCAATCTCGAGTTTGGAGGAATTCTGGTACATGGTACATGTTTATTAATCGAAAACGATCTGTTAGCACGTATTGATTCAACAATCTTAGGTTGAATATCGGCCGGTATAAGCCATCGCTCTTTGGCACTAGAAACATTGGAGAAATAAAGCTTGGGGATGGATCTGCTACCTTCAAAACGCCTTGTTGTTTCAATTGATGAATGATTAGAGTCATTTCGTCTGATTCTAAGGTGCGACGACGATCGCTTTTTATGTAAGGCGTTATCAAGGGCGGTTTTTGCTGAAAGGGTATGCGGTACCCCCTTATTATTTGTAATATGAAGCCCGGAGCTTTCATTTTTCTCCAATGTTCGGCATGCTGCGCTAACCGACCCGCTTGGAACGGTTTCGAGTCATTGTTTTTGTCTTTTATTGCCTTTTTGGCCAGAGGGCGAGGAGTGACGCTTTTGTCCTCTTTGTGGCGGCTGTCGAAATTGCCTTGATCCGCGAGATCGAAATGTAGACCCTCTGTACGGAGGGTTATAGCCACGCTGATCTGGGCCAGCAGAGTTTTGTCCTTTAGAAGGACAATGGTGAGAATGATAGCCACCCTGCGAGGGTTGGTTTTGATTGCAACGTGCATGAGTGCTGGAGTGATCACAGCAAGCAGAACGACCATGCGATGGTACATTCTGACGGGGGTACCCCTGCGAGGGGCGCCGTGTGGTAGCGTTTGTGGGCTTTACTCGCGAAGTATTGCCACTACCGCTGGTTTGGTTAACAGGCCAAAACGTTTTCTTAACGCCACCTGCTTTCTCCAAAGCTGAAGAGAAAACTTCAGGATTGAAGATGTGGCTATTCGATGGAGGAACCTTATTTAAGATTACTTTGATCAATGGGTCTCGAACCGCCTTAAGAATACCATCCCTTCTCATTTCTACAGTTTCTGCCCTATGACCACAAGCCATTTGTAAAAGGTCTGTGGAGACCTTGTGAAAATCACCTTTAAGAAAAAACTCGTCAATTTTTTCGCTCATGTTTGTGAGAGAAGCTTCTGGGGTCCTAGACCATGCTAATAAACTGCGCAGGCTGTTAAGAACAACTTCTTTTTGCTTCAAAATGCAAAACGTGAGAGCTGCATAGGATTTATCGGAATAGGCTAAGTGGCGTATGTTGTCATACGCTTTCACCTCTTCGTTTGTTTCGAGTTCGGTAAAACCAGGTGCGTGATTATATAGTTTTTGAGTTTCCGCATATCTGATATCGGACCACGTACTACTATCAAATCGTTGAACCTCATCTAACATATTCAAAAATACCTGAGGAGTTCGAGGCACAGCTGGATCTTTGAGCTTAGTTTCAATGTCAAAAGTTAGTTCCGAAAAGGGAACAGAATCATCGAATCTCTGAGATTGTGACGCTTGCGAAGCGTTGTCGTAAAGTTGACGACTGACATCAGACATACACGATTCACTATTATCATCAGGGTAGTTTTGAGAATTTTCATAGTATGCAACAGTTTTTTGCAACTGACCCACATCATTTGCTAATTTTTCAAGACGACGACGTTCACGCTGTTTTCGCTTTTTTGAACGGCGATGTTTCTTTTTCTTATTCCTAGACTCACGTGACGATTCAGAGGAGCTGGAGGAGGAGCTGCTACTGCTGTCACTTGATGATGTCGACCTTCGTTGTGTTGACCTTCGTGATTTATTGTGCGGTCCATCCGTAATAGCAGAAGCAACCGTAGTTGCAGGCTCGATATTCTGGTCCCCTTGTTCCATTTCAAATTAAGTAGATAGGTAGGTACGTAAGTACGTGACACTAAAGAAGAACAAGAGACAAATAAAATTCAGATAACGAACCGGTTTAAAAATAAAAATTTTGAGGGTAGAAAGAAAAAATGTTAAAGGAGTCAAGATTATCGAATCCAATAAAATTATAACAACGAACGGTAAAACCGTTAAAACTAAATATTTGTGCAACTTACATGTATGACAGATACCACTGTTAAAATAGGTAAGTAGGTACTTGTTACATTACACTGGTGTAAGACTAAATCTTTTACTGAGAAAACTCAGTAAGTAAGTACTATCTAGACCTAGGTCTAGACTTATTTTAATTTTAAAGATGCACAAGTGAACTCAACGGGGAATTCAACGCCAATGATTAAAGTACTTGGAGGTTCCAACACCCCCCACGCGCCTGGTGACAA
This sequence comes from Cosmorhoe ocellata, assembly GCA_963675405.1. Classification (NCBI taxonomy): domain Eukaryota; kingdom Metazoa; phylum Arthropoda; class Insecta; order Lepidoptera; family Geometridae; genus Cosmorhoe; species Cosmorhoe ocellata. The sequence goes on along the minus strand of OY776265.1, from coordinate 7,132,680 downwards.
ACTGTGCAAAAGAGACAGCCTATCTATAGCTGCAAAGGGTAGAAAGAGAGGGAAACTACAACGGGAACAGTGTTGCCATCTCTATTACTTTTTAAGCTTCTAATAAGGTCAAAATATAATAATTCATTTTAAATTACATAACTGAAAAAATCATGTTTGGGCGTGCCTCTGACTACCCCCCTTTAGATATCCTCTAAGATTTAGGTAATTAGAGCAGAGCCATCTATTGAAAAAAGTGTTAACTGTTACATTATTTCCGTACGCATGCACTCGGTTGAATTTCTATCAGAACTTTGATGGCGCTGTTATTACTCTTTATAATTCAGAGATGGCGTTAGTAGTTTCAGTAGCGTTCCATAATTCTACATTACTCATTAAGTCATTGCGAGCGAATTTATTCACTCTGATTGAAATGGAAAACTTCGGTTTAAAAAAAAACACTGTCACAGAAAAATACTTTATTATAAACGAATGCTGAACTTTGAAAAATTGTAGGAAGGTATCAAAAGATTGACAGTTAGTAATCATAAATTGAAAAACTAGAACATTTGAATCAATAACATGAAAAAACCTGAAATTTCAATCACTTTCATACTCTGATGCCTATTTTCATGAATAAACATTCATGTACAAACTATGTAGTAGGTAGGTAATGACATTCCTTTTTTTCTGGCTCCTAAAGATTGTTGTCGCATTACCTGCGCGTGCGATCAAGATAGCAACATTTAGCGCTTTCAAGTAATGGTAAACTTAACTTTTACATATTTTTTATACCTTATTTAAACATTTCTATCCACATTTTATATTTTTTCGGCTTATAGCTTAATGATGCCTGTTAAATTATGAAACTTATATTATTTTACTGTGATTTTTTGTTCGTTCAATCTATGAAAAACATTAAGAAAATATGTGAGGATAGGTACACTGGAATTAGCATTATAATATTCGATAATTCCAGCTAGGCCATGTATCAAACAAAAATAACACAAAAATAACCTAAGTTACATTAACTTCCTGAGATCCTAATAATAAATGCTTCATCAGAATCGAATATCTACTTAATCTACTTACAAACTAAGGATGTTTCAAATCACAGATTAACTTTGAAATAATAATTACACACAGATAGATTACACTGAAGTATATAATAATAGTGCATCCACACCACATTTACTTATTATTGAGTAACCGTTTCAAGTGTTACTGACCAACATTCGATAACAAAAAAATATTTAATGTTAAATTGGTAAGTGTTACTCAACTTTTGATATCAGTCTGGATGGATAACAGATATGGATGCAATGTGACGGCCTCTGTGGCGCAGCGGGCGAAGGTCCGCCTGAGACGCAGAAGGTTGCGGGTTCGATTCCCGCCGTGGGACAAATGTTTGCATTATTTGCAGATATTTGTCTCTGTTGTTTGTGTTTTTTTTGTGTTTTGTTTTTGTGTTTTGTTGGGTGTTTTCTATGTATAATATGTATGGTATTTACAAAAAAAAAAGTATATCTATGTAGTTTATCAGTCATGTGGTTCCCATAATACAAGCTCCGCTTAGTTTGGGGCTACATGATGCTGTGTGATAGTGTCCAGCATTATTTATTTATAATGAGTACTTAACATTTAACAAATATCAACAAATGGTCGCAATAGTTAAAGAGTGTCAACCAACGGCCGATTTCTATATGCTATCTATCTGTGGTTTTTGGATTTTGGGTAGGTATTTGACATTACTTCTATAGGATTAATGTCAAATAGAAAAAACCACAGATAGATAGAATATACAAATCGGCCGTAAATAAATGTGTTGCATTATGTTACTCCACAAAAAGTAACTGTAGTGTGGATGCACCATTAGAACTTAACAAATAAAGTAGGAATCAGTTTTCCATAGAGTAGGTACAATGCGCTGCACATTTCTAGATGCTGTTTAGATCTACCTACAGTCCCCTAGCATGAGCATTGTAGACTTAATTTTTCCATACTTATAATATTACAGAGGAAAGATTTGTTTAAATTGAATAGGCTTTGAAACTACTGGACCGATTTGAAAAAATCTTTCATAAATGTGTAGAATAAACTTTAAGGATGAACATAGGCTGTATTTTATGTTGGTACCTCGCGGGCATAGCCGCGGGTGGAAGCTAGTTCTCTATCTATATCTATAAGAGATAAAGCAACATTTGGGATGACAAAACTGACTTCTGATTAGCTAAATCACAAATCTTGAGTTACATAGAATATACAGGGTGTATTAAAAAAGCCTATGAGGCCCAGTGCACCTTTCACCACACTGGTTCGTCAGGGTTAGTAACAAGATGAGAAGTTGGGAAAGAATATGGTATCACTACAGTGCTCATACTAGCGGTGGATATAAACACATTATTGCTAAACATTTCTTCACATTCAATTATAATTGTTCTTTTTCGAATCAAATCACTCACTTATCACTGGATTACAAATAATATTAAATCAGAGACCTTACCACAAGCTCTTCGGCAATATCAAAGTAATATAACTTTGATATTTCGACCTACAAAAACTATTTTGAAGTACTGTTACTTCAAGCTTGAAATAATGACGTTTTTGAAACATGGTTTGTGAGCCTGTGGTAAGATTTCCGGAAACTATGCATCCTCAAATCTTTGTCTAAAATCTTTCACAACCACTTTGGGATGTATTTTTAGTATGCCACTTAGTTTCTTAACATCAATTTCAACCATCGTATTACACATAGGCATCATAGTTTTGATTTTTTCATATTCGCAAGACGACGGCTGTGTCCCGTAATATGAATATTCACTTTCAGATTCAGATTCAGACACAAACGGTAGCTTAGTTGTAGACTTTCTCGCGACAGTTTTACTGTATGGTAGTTTTGACGTTGACTTTTTAGCTATACGCTTCGCTACTGGTCCTATATCCTCTAGTTTCCTCTTCCCACGGGTTTCGTGGTCATCTTCTTCGGGGCGGTAGGGAACCGTGTTATAGGTAAGATTGAAAGAGCCATGCATAGCGCTATGGTGGATTCTCAGGTCTCGTAAGAACGTGAATCTCCGACTACAGATCCCGCAAGATTGAACCTCCCTTGTATCGATTTGCAGTTTATAAAATGCGTAGTTTAGATTAGTTATATCAGGATGTGTGACTTTGTAGTGCTCTTGCATGGATACTAGAGTCAATCTGAGGGTTAGGCATATGCAGCATTTAACAACAACTTCACCCTTTTCGCCGAATTCAGAAGGTTTTTTACCGTGTAAATGCGTGCTCAAATCGTGTATAGAGACAGACGCTTCGCAATGCAAGCAGACTCTCTTCTTGTCATCTTCTGTTCGTTTCTCTATCTTCTTTTCGCTTCTCTTATTTTTCAAGTTGTATTCGCTCGGTAGGACGTTGGGTATCTCTGTTTGTTTCCATAAATGTTTCTTTCCAGGATGCTCGTTTTGGAGATGTACATACATCGGTTTTCTGTGTCCCGTGAAACTACAGTAATAGCACGTTAATATTTTCAAATTGTAATGTCTCAATATGTGTTCTTTCATGCAGAATTTGTATTGGTTATTACTTTTGCTGACGAAATCGCAGTAGGGACAGTTTCGGTCATTGATCTTTTTGTTATCCGGCTCGCATATTACCAAGTTTTCGTCGTCATCAGAGTCTGATTCTATAGATCTTTTGCGAGTTTCTTGAACGCGATCTGCTCTAGCTATTTCTCTTAGTTGTTCCTCGGTAGGTGCTGCTTCTTCGTATCTTACTACTAGAAGCGAGTTGTCTGTGTCAGATAGGTCGATATTCTCCAAGACGTGTTGGTTAGTGTTTGTCATGGATTTCTTCTGGGTGCTAATAACGGTTGATACCCAAGCGGAACGTAGAGACGGGTCTCGTATTGCCTCCTTGGGGCGGGAGAGCAGTCCTGGATGACTTTTGCAGTGGAATTGCGCTTCGTGGAATGTTGGAAACTTTTCTGTACATTTTGTACAACACCACCTGTAATTAACATTATTTTATTATATAAACAGCAATAACATATGTAGCGTTTCTACTCAATTTGATATATTACAAAAACTTTTTTAACCTTGATTTTAGAGCTCATCTTTCAAGCTGATAGCGTGAAGATGGAGCAATAAAAGATTGATAATAAGTTATTTCACGAAGGGTACATTTTAAAACTAACAAATTTTACGAGATGAACAAAATAGTTTGTTGTGAACAATGACGAAAATGAGTACAATGACGATACCGTTGAGTAGAAAGGCCCTACAGATGTATATACAGCGAAAGCGAAGCTAAGCTTGTAAATTGATTAAAAATGTAGCAATTATTCAGCTATTTATATGTGATGTATTTATTTAAAATCGCTAAAAGCTTATTGTGTCTTTATTTACATAGTTTTGTGCTCTTGTGTTATGTATGATACAGAAGCCAATTAAAGGCGAAAACAACATCGACTTAATAAATAAACTTCCAGAAAATGTAATAGGTAAAGTTAATCTTAAGTATACTATGTACAGTCGCGAAATGAAAAGGTTGACCACCTTAAGATCTGTTATTGCTTGCTCAGTAGGTATTAGTTTGATAACCATTTTATAACTATCTGCTATGTCAAAGAACATTAGCGAATTTAAACTCTGTTTTCAAAGAGTTACAACATAATTTTCAGTACAGCACACGTCTAATACGCAGTTTATAACATGTGCTTGCAACGCGTAAACTAATTTATTTGAAAAGTGGTCAACGTTTCATTCTGCGACTGTACATTTAAATTGTTCTTGCATTATATATTTTAAAACTTACGCGATCTAAGCACATTATTATTAGTATTATACGGGTATTTATCGCGTTTTTACTTATTTTTTCCGACGTTTCGACAGGTTTACACACTGTCGTGGTCACGGGATGACTGAAGAATAAGTAAATTAAAAGCGATAAATAGCGATTTAATGCTAATAATAATGTGTTCTTGCATTAATAAGTACCTGATTCTAGTCAATTCGCTTTCCAAATGATTTCTCATTTCATCTTCATCTTTGATGATCATTTTGCATTTCGGGCAACAGTAAGTATCTTCTTTCGGAGCCCCAAACAACCCAAACGCTTGTTCTAACTCATCATCCGAAGAAGTTAGCACTTTTGGTGGTTCTATAGCCTTAGAAGGTCCAGCAATAGGTTTTGGTGGTGATGTTTTGGGTTGGGTGCTAAGTTTATGTCGGTCTATGATGGCTGTTTGGTAGTCCAGGAGTTCAGACACCCATTTCTCGATGTTCACGTTGATAGGTAGTTGCGAGGGTTCAACGAAAGTCCTGCTGTGTTCGGAAGCCATGTGTTCGTTCAAACCTGCTCTATGGTATGCCTTGTAGTTACATATCGCGCAATTCCATCTAAAAATTGACAAGATTATGTATCTATAGGTACTTACTAATATGGATGGATACAGGGGTAGGGGTAGGCCAAAGAAAAGATGGATGGACTGTGTGAAAGATGACATGGGTAAGAAAGGAGTGAGTACTGAGATGACGAGTGACAGAGGGAAATGGAAGATCACATGTTGTGCCGACCACACAATAATGTGAGATAGGGGCAGGAAGATGATGACTTGCTAATAATATTAAAAAGCTGAGTTTGAAATGTTGGATTTTTTGACATTTTGTATAGATGTCACTCTTGTGATACAGATGTAAATATAGATTAGACCTAGGAATACAGGTGGAAGAATGTTTGGTATAAGTATTATCAGAATAATTTAATGTCAAGTTCAAGATAAATGTCAAGTTTACTCCTTGATAATTACTATTTATTCTAGAAAAAGTGCTTAACCTATTTTAATCGAATCTTTAGGCTACTTTTTAAACCGGAAAAAACCTCAAGAAATTTGTATTTTCAAAGTGCTTAACTTAGTTTAATTTCAACTGTAGGCTACTTTTTAAACCGGAAAACCGGATGAAAAACGGAGTTAACGTGTGTATAGAAATTTGTATCTTAGAAAGCAAAAAGTTAGTTAAACTTACCTTCTATAATTGAGCTCTTCAAACAAATGCGACTGCATAGCGTCTCTCGTGAACTCCATCACAGTCTTACACAATGAACACTTGTAACTGATGCCGTTCGGTTCGCAGAACTGCCCATACAACTTGCACAGATCCTCAACAGACATCTCCTCTTCTTGTTCCACTACTTCCTTCTTCACCAGGTTGAGGTCAACCGGAACAGTCTGCGTTGTATCCTGTTCCGATTCAGTTTTGATCAAAGTGTCCTGGATACCGCATTTGAGTCTTTGTTTCTGCCATCTCGGCGTGCCGTCCGCTTCATCAGACACTTCCCCTTCTCTATAGTAGTAATAAAAGACGTCTTCGTCTTTAGCGGGATGAACGTTGGATTGATGCTTCACTATGTTCTCCACGTCAGATGTTCTGAACGGACAATACGCACATTTGTATTGCATTTTAGTCTGATGATGCTTAGAGCAATGTTCTATCACATCTCGGCGTAGCATGCTCTTGAATTGGCATAGCCCACACTGCCACGGTTTTAAATCCATAGTTCCAACTGCAGCCGGGGTTGTAGGCTGAACTGTCCCTTCTTCCCTCACGATCTGAACTTGTCCGCCCTTATCTTTGTGGATATCAGCAATGTGCTTCTCAACTATTTGCTTCTTATAGTGATAATAAGGACATGATGAGCAAGCGTACAAATTCGCATCATGCATCTTCAAATGCGCGATGATTCGTGACGCCGTCAGCAGTTGCGAAGTGTTGAGGTGTTGGTTAGGGGGGCAGTGGGCGCAGTGGTAGTCAACGGCTGATGAATGAAGAGTTTCCCAATGACAACGTAGCATTCCTTCGTCTACCGATGTGTAGGAGCATCCTTTAGCGCCGCATGTGTAGCGTTGGCGATCTGGCACGTATTTGGGGTAGCGGGAGATGGCTTCAGGGGCCACGGCAGCTAGTTTGTCAGAACGAGTCGCGGCAGAACTAGATGCGAGATTGACCATCTTGTCGAAGTGTTTCTCGTTTGTCTCCAAGTGCGGGACGGGGTTGACGGGCGCTGTTTGCGGGACCGGTTGCCTCTCCGCATGCAGTTGCAAATGTCTGACCATGTTTAGGCGCACTTTAGTACTAAACTCGCATATATTGCAAAACACTAAGCTGTCCATTATAGGGTTTATCGGGAGTTTATCGATATCCTCAATCCCAAACTTCTTTGGCGTTTCCACTGAGGCTTTTCGCTTTACCGGAACAGCTGTTCCAATCTCTTTGTTGACGGTAAAGGCGCAAGTCCCATCATCTCCTAGCTTTGAAGAGACAATAACTTTGACAACATTGTGAGCTTCTTTAAGATGCTTCTTCGTCACGTTTAAAGTGCTCCATCTAGATTTACAGATACCGCAGTAGTAATGTTTCGTTATGTTCAAAACGTTGTGGTCTTTATTGTAGTGGTTGATAAGTTGTGTGATGTTCGTAAGGACGATAGGGCAAGGTGTGTGCGGACAGCGAATGGTCGTTAACTCCAAACAGCAAACATTTGTGTGCCGTTTAAAGCCGCCGACACTGCGGGAGCATTGTTGACAGCACGGGCATTTGTACAGTACTTCTAGAAGGAGTTTCTTGAACTTTGGTTTATCTGATTTAGGCGGGACTGCCACGGATTGATTAGAGACAGATTCTGTAGCAAGATTTTTTAAAACTGGGGTTTCTCGCCCCGATTTTTTTGCCAAATCGTCAACTGACAAGTCGATAACCGCTTCTGTAGCAGCCTGTACAGTAGCTTGTGTATCATCCTGTATAGCAGCTTCTGTATCAAGCTGTATAACAGTTTTAGCAGACTTGTCTTCGGTAACTTTTTTCTGTGCCGCCGCCTCTTCCTCATCACTGTCTAAACAATAAACGACATGGTCGGTTCTTTGATTCAGAGATGGAATTTCTTGTGGTTCATTTTTAACTGAAGAAATATTATTTTTTAAATTATTAGGATTTTTTGCTGGTGACGATAGTATTGACGTTTCTATGGCTTCGGCTGTTAGCACATCAGACAAATCACTCGATTCGGCTATGATTTCTTCTGGAGTTTCAGTTACTTCAGGGGGGATGGGATCAGGGGTAATTTCCGACTCGGCTTCAATCATAAGAGTCGTGTGCCTAATTAGTTTTTCCAAATCAATAGATCGTTCTGCTTCTCTTGCAGGGTTCTCCTTTACCTTGCTGGGCGTTACATCTTCGATCGGGACTTTAAGTTTGTTCAGATAGATAAGTGGTAGTACCCTTAGCTCTGTAGACCCATCCTGAAATAAAACTAAAACATTACACAGCGCCACTTGAAATTGAAAGTTAACGTGTTTGATTCAAAGTTTAACTTACTTTACTGGTGATGATCCTCAAATACGCCTGGGGATTCTTTGTGGGGTGTAAGCTGGCTGCGTGGGAGAGCATTTCTGACTCTGTGTTGGCTCCGAACACGCACCAAGTACATTGATACAGTTTTACGCCATGATTCTTCATGTGTTTGACTAATTCTGCCGGTGTAGGCATCGTGACGTCACACAGCTATAGAAAATAATACGAGAATATAAAAACACAGATCCAAAAGACTAAATTGATACTTATAAAGATAAGCTTACATTGCAGGGATGATTAGGTTCCGATAAATGCTTCAGTTGCAAATGCTCACAATATTTTCCAGGGGTGTATGTCCGGAATTTGCAACTGCCTCCGCCTGAAAGAGATTAAAGCATTAAACGATCGGTAAAATATAAAATCTAGCTAGATTTATCTATAACTGATTATAAGAGCTTAACAATGTTTGTATGGGAACTTTTTATCAGGTGGTATCTAGTGATAGATAAAGAGATAAATGGGTTAAGTTTTATGTTGGTTCTAGCAAGTCGTGAACCTTTAATCCAATCTACATGAAATATAGTCGATAATGGAACATCAACTAACCATGGTTGCAGATGTAGTAAGGAACGGCAGTTTCGCGTGATAGCATGTTAGAGGCATCCGCTGCAGCAGGCGCTACGATAGACGTAGACCGAAGCACCTTGGAGGCTTTCCCAGTTGCCCCGTGAGCCTTCAAAAAGTGTGCGCCAACGAGCGGATCCGCCGCGGCTCGGTAGAAACATAAGAAGCAAGAGTACTGGCATCTTCCATGCTCTTTGAAAACATGCATCACGAGATCTATAGCATTCCCTGCAGCATCGAAGTTGCAATATGTGCAGTCCATAGCTCCCTCACCTCCCATTTGTTTATGAGTTGATGCGTGAACTAAGGAGTCTTCTATAGAATCTGAGGTGAAAGAGCAGAAACGACCGGCACATTTGAATACTCTGACCAACATTTCTTTTGGCATCATCGTGTCTAACACTATCCGATGTTTCTTGGACATGATTTCAGCTTGGACTTCTTCGTATTGAAATGGTTTTTGCTCGGATACGACCTCTGTGGATGTGGTTGGATAAACTGGACTCGCTTGGGAAGCTTCTGCAGTTTTGTCACCAAGACTGACAATATTATCGATAACAGGGAAAGGTGATTCGCTGTCTTCACATACAGGTGGGTCGGCGTCATCATCTTTCGTTATCAAATCTGATAACGGACGAACTGCGATGTATGTTCTTGGTGATTCCATACGTTCAACAGTCGGCGCGTCGACGGAAGATCTTAAAGAATTTCTCGAATCTTCTTTTGTGTTTTCTACAACCTTTTCCATTACCGGGAAGTCATCCATGTGTTTATCGAGAAAATGTGTCAGACAATCTTTGAAGCTTGATTTAACTCCTTGCAAAGTTACGATAACTTTGCATACACAGCAATAACCGTCCCATTTTTCGGAATGTTTGGTTTGGACATGCTTTTTCAGAGATATGAGAAGGGATGTTTTATAATGGCTATCTTGTCCGTTAACACAGCAAACATACTCTTTAGAGCCGCTTTCTTTGAAATTTAATTTGAAATGGGGTTTCTCGAAAATATCGGAAGTTTCCTCGGGATTAGAAACAAAGCTTGTATTAATATCTTTTGGATCATTTCCGCTTTTGAGAGACGGTTCTTCGTTGAGCGTGGAATCCAACTCAGTTGAAGTGTTATGTGTATGATCGTTGGTTATTTCATCTAAACGTACTGTTTCATCTGTTTGATCTAACTCAGAAGTTTCATTGTGCGTTTCATCTAATGGCGCCGATTCGTTGTATGAATCGTGTAAATGTGCCGTTTTGTTCGTATATTCGGCTTCAGGTTCTTCTTTGACTTTGACAGAGGCTTCGTCGCTTCGTTCTTGATCATCGGTTTCAAACCTAATTTTCGATTTCATTGGTCCTGCTTTTATGCTCATTTTTATTTCCGCTAGAGTAGCGTCTAAATGTGGATCGGGTTCTTCTATTTTTGGCACCGCTGAACCGACTTCGCTCAAGCGATCACTGCCAGTTATTTCGCTGCGATCATCGCTTACTTCAACAACACTTTGATTGGAACGTGAGCTCCTTAACGTCCTAGGTTTCTGCTCTTCAATATGACTCTTTCTCAGCATAGCTTTCATAGTTTTTTGAGACATCGCGCCCAAATTGATGGTATAAACTTCAGTTTGCTCGTCATTGTGGCGGACTATGACATGCGTTTTAAGATTTTCGAGTGATATCTGGGTGAAATTGCATTTTCCACAAATGTAGCCAATTAGCTGACCTTTTACTTCTTTGGGTGGAGGGGGTATATCTAAATTAAACGGACATCGGGTGACATTGACACACTCGTAACACAAATGTTTATACTCCCCTGTGTGAGTGCTAACAACGTGCCAAAAGAAAGTTTCCAAAGCCACTTTATTTTTACTAAACTCTTTGTAGCAAAATCTGCAGGTATATCTTTCAGAGGGTATTTTACTGATAGCTTGGAAGTTAATTTCTTCACATTGCAGAATAGCCTTCTTAGCTGTACCTGGATCCATTCTAGATAACGGAACTTCAGTGTGAGCATGTTCTTTTTTGTAATGATTCACGATTTCTGTTCCATTGTAATAGCATAATCGACAATCGTATGTAACAACACCTCTTTGAAAGCAGTACGTTTTATCAGTAAAACAATTCAAATCTGGTATTGTAACATTTTTTGATGGCGACAAGCGACTGTTTACTTCAGGCGATGAATTTATTAATGCATCTTGTTCTTTCTTCTTCCTGTGTCTTGGCTTTATAATTCCGGTTTGCCAACTATTGCGCTTCTTTTTTGGTTTCTTTTTAATGTCAGCTAACAATTCACTACTTCCAAAACTTCCAGAGGATACTAGGGATTCGTTTTCGGAATCGGAACTGTTAGCATCACTTTCTTTAGTAGTATTTGTATCTGCCACTGAATCTGATTCAAATTCGTATGGGTCCATTGTTTTCTCTTTGGTCCTTGATTTCGGCCCGGGTTTGTAGCCAGCAGTAATTTTAGGCTTGTCAATTTTGTCATCCGTGTCGAAGGATTTATCTTTTTTGACTTTAATTGAATCGTTGACTATTTTAGGTTTTGGTTTGGGGCCAGGTTTTTTTCTAATTTTCTTTACTGGTTCTTCAGGGCTGTCAGTGCCTTTGTACTTTGGAAGCAACACCACAGGCCCATTTTCTTTGATCGCAGCGTCAGTTTCGCCTTTTTTGTCAACCATTTTCGCCAAACGACACATTCGTATACCTGTTGCGTTTAGCACGTCGTCGCACATGAACATTTCTTTTATGTCATTTTGAAGCTTCTGTAATTCTCTATTTTTAGATTTTTTCTTAATCTTGGGTTTTAGCTCTGGTGATTTCAGCTCGTTAGACTTATTTCCTCGTTTTGGGTTTACTCTAGTGCGTAAACGTCTACCCTTTCCTTTTACCTTTTTAGTTACTTTAGACTTTTTAGGAGATGTCATTCTTTTTTTTTTATTGACCTCTTCATCTTGGTTTTTAATAGATTCCAAATCATCGTTAAGGTCATCATTATTTTGTTCATCACAGATTTTATCATCGTTATCATTCATTCCAGTTATCACATCTGGATTCTCGTTCTTACTTGCGACTTCATTATTTTCTGAAATAAGAGCTTGTGAGCATTCATCTTCATTAGTTTTAGGCTGTAAATCATTTTTTCTAGCGTCAGGTTGTACATCCTCGACAAGTTCCTCCGTATTTTTTTTCGGAATAACAGTTTTATGTGAAATTTGGTCTATTTCAGTACCCGAACTCTGTTTATCTTCATCATTTATTTTATCAATCTCATTGGGCGAATCAGACTTTTGAGCTATAGTTTCATTGGGTTGATTATCTTTATCAGTTTTATTTGCATCACTATCTTTATTCTGATCATTATTTGCATCATCTTCGTCTGATACAATTTCACTTAGTTTTACAAGTTTTTTCTTAATCTTTTCAGACTCTCCCGACTGCTCACTAAGCATCGAAATAAATTCTTTAATTTTCGATTTATCTTGCAAAATAGACAAAAGACTGCCAAATGACTCTATCGTGGAAACTTCCTTTCGCGAAGACTGTTCACCAATCCCCTTCGAACTTTTATCTGCATCATTCAAAGTAGAAGTCACATCAGAACTAACCTCGCTATGTATCTCCATAGTACTATCTGGTAAACTTTCAAGTGGTTTATCATCATTTTGTACAATGGTACTGTCAGGAGCAGACTGTTCTCTGTTGCAAATTTTCTCATCAGTTTTCTTTTCGGCAAAGAAGTCCTTCAAATTATTATCTTTATTAGCCGTGTTTTGATCAATATCAGTAGTTGAAACGGTTTCATCGTCATTAGCTTTTAGACTATAACTTGTTACTTTACCTTGACATAACTTATCTAAAATAACTATAGGTTCCATGGGTTTTTCTGTTGTTATATGGCATGCTTTCTTAGAACCAAGTTCAACATTATTTTTAAGATTTTGTTTTTGTTCTTGTTCTACTGTTGGGGTTACTGAATTTTGAGAACCAGTTACTAGTTCTAATTCGCTGTTAATATCTTTTTGAGTTTCTTTGTTGAACGGTTCATTGCTCTCATTTAAATCTTTTTCAATAAGTTCTGATATATCACCTAACGTATTTTCTTCTTGAACATCACCCATCATGTTATCTATTTGAGTTGTAAAACTATCATTTTCCAATTTTGCAGCACCAAGGTCATGGTCTAAATCTGCTATCAAATCGTTGATATTGTCAATTACCGGATCAGACACAATGTTATCAGAAAAGATTTCCATATCGTCTAAAGCATAACTAGAGTCTAAACTGTCTTCCTCTAGAGTTTTTCTTAGTTCTTTTTCCGCGGTAGACAGTCTTGATTCTATGCTTAGTTTTTGCTGAGTAGAATCTTCTTTATTTGATTTTGATTTGGTAGCTTCATCAGAATCATTAATCCCCGATCCCTTATAAGAGGCTTTATTTACTTTTAGTTTTGATTTCATTTTGGGTTTTTCAGTAATATTTTTGAGTTCTATTTCATCATCTGAATCCGAATCATCACAAATGATATTTCGTATTCTTTTTGTCTTTTTAATTGGTTCTTTTAGGTTAGAACTAATTTTCTTACTGGATCTCGTTATTCTTTTATCGGAGTCATCGTCTGATAAGACTTTACTATCATTACATTTAACCTTATTTATACTTTTATGGTCATCATCGGGGTGATTTTTGTCTATTTTCTCAATCGACTTTTCAACTGATAATGTTTTGTCCGAATGTGTTTTCGAGTTTGATGTTTTAATTTTTTCAAATTCTTCATCAGAATTTATCTTCTTATCTTTCTTTTCTTTGGATTTTATTTTGTTAACTGTATCTGTTTTTGGGCTGGCTGTCCTAACTTTTGCAGACTCTTTTATTACTTCTTCAATGGGCGTTTTTGGCCGTTCTGGTTCTGAACGTTTAATTTTAGGTATTTTATAGTTTTTTACACCAAATCCAGTTCCCATAATTGTACCTTTAGCTATATTGTCATTTGAATACGAAATACCGGAACGACGCCGGTCCCATGAATGACTACTACTTCTGTCATTTCTATTACTTCGGCTATCCTTCTGTTCCATACGCATTCTCGGGTCTCGGCTATTTTTCCTCGGAGAATACGGTCGCTTGACATCAGAATTTTGACCATGCTTTTTTAAGTCTTCTCTTCCACTGCGAGAGTTTGATTCGGATGTATCTTTTTTTACTTCCTCTTTTTTACTCACAACCCTAGTAGTTGTTTTGGATGAATTTAATCTATATGATTCAAATTCAGCTTTTATTTCTTGAAAACTTTTTTCTTTCTTATTAGTGATGAGGTCTCTACCCACACTACTCGCTCGTTTAAAATTGTTTCTACGCTGGTAAATCTTAGTGTTAGTTGATTGAGCTTCATTAGATGTGCGACTTACGCTATTTTCCCGAACCAACGATCTACCTACACTAGTGGCACGTTGTCTTCTAGCATCAAATGTGTAATCAAACACTTGAATTCCTTTACCACTTTCAAATAGATTCTGGAATGTTGCGTTAACGCTGGTATCTATAGTAAAGGAGCGACCTGCTTTGGACTTCACTGATAGCGAGTTGTCATATCCACTTTTACCAACACTTGGATCTCTGACTCGAATCGGTTCTTCTGGTTTGGGTCTACTCACACTCATCTCTCTTTGGTTTTGCCGAGACTCGATTTCTTTGTTATTGTCAGTAATTCTACCGTCGTAGCGGCCGTCACGGTTTCTGGTAAACAATCGACTGCTATCTTCTCTCGGTAGACCGCGATTAAACCGATCAAAACCACGTTCAGAAGACTCTACAGGGTAATTTTTATCAGTTTTCCCAACACTTCGTTCTCTCTCAAAGCGCTGACGCGGATCGGAAGCGTTGATTTTTAAATAACGACTGCCCAGCTCGTTGGCGTATCTGTCATTTCTTCCATAATGCTCGCGGTCGAAGTTGCGAGGCGAATCAGATCCACTGTATGGTCTACCACGAGATTTGTACGAGTTGCTACGATTATAGCTACGATCATTTTGAAATCCGCGGTCCCTTTCATCGTACTGACTCCGTGATTCAGAATCTGACGGCCTCCTGTTAAGTCTTGGGTCTTTAACGTCGGATCGACCGAATGGATGGTTGGGAGTAAGAGGACATTCGGACCTGCCAAAAGGGTGGCTAGGAGTAGTAGGACACTCAGACCTACCAAAAGAGTGGCTAGGTGTAGGAGGGCAATCGGATCTGCCAAAAGGATGAACAGGTGTAGTCGGACAATCGGATCTACCAAACGAATGACTGGGAGTCATCGGTGCTTCTAGCCGTCCATATAAACTCCCCGGAGTGCCAGGACAGTCTGCCCACCTGTTAGAACTATCGCCCATTAGAGGTTTAATGTAACGATCACCATGAAATTTGTCATTTCTGGGATTGTAATTAGGTAGTGATTCTCTTTGAGCAGAATGGTCTCTAGGAGGATCCCATCGACCTCTTGCATCTCTTCTCGATCTTTGATCTTCGTTAGAGTTTGTAGATCTGTTTGGTTCCCAATTAGGTCTATCGTTAGCAATCGTGAGATCTCGATTGTCACACATAGGGAACGTTGGCGCGTAGACATGTTTTTGCTGTGATTCTTCAACTTCAAAAGACTGATGAGAAGGCGTCATTTCGTATGATCTTGCATTAGGTGTCCTTATCGGTGTCATGCTAGGTGTATAGCTCGGCGTGTAGACTGGAGGCAAATTTGGACCTAATAACGGAGGAATATTGGGAAACTGTGCAGGTGTAGGTGTCCCTTCGTAATTAGTAGCATATGGATTAGGGCTATCTATGCTGGGAGTTATACTTGCTTCTCTTCTCAATCGAGGATCAAGAACTTTTCTATTTACCTGAGGGACCTTATTAGGCTCAAATACTAGATTTTTTGAAGTATCTGGGCTAAGGATTGGCGCAACTGAGTTTGTACAGATTGCGGGTGGTAGCACCGGTTGTGGTGGTGTTGATACATTTCTTAAATCAACGTCTGATATAAAAGAAGCGGTTTTAATAGGCTCTATCGGTATTAAAACCGGAGCTTCATCAAGATCACCGACAAAAATCTCTTCATCAGGTGACTTCGGCGCTAGATCTCCGTAAATATCATTTGGAGACATCGCCTTCTCATCATCAAAAAGGTCATCGTCCGAAATATCGTCAGTATCATCATCTAATGATAACCTTGCAGGAAAATTAAACCTTTCGCATTCTTTCTCAGTTAATTTCAGACTTTGCTTTCTCATTTCTTCTCGAGCTTTGCTGCTACGTTTTTTGACGAATAAAGATTTTGCAACAGTTTCCGACTTTTTTTTGTAGTTTTCAATAGATATTCTTTTCTTTGGCCCACTTGGGTTGGTTTGCTTAGTAACTTTAGGGTTCAAAGTTGAAGCACCTGCTTCTACAGTAGAAGCTACTTTAGTAATTTTAGGTTTATGTAAGGCTGGGGTGTCAGCCGCTGCCGCTGTTGGAATTGTTTCACTGAGTATTTCTTTTTTAAGTGCTTGCAGTATATCTATTTCTGATAGTACGTCTTTTTTAGCTTTTGGAGGCAGAGTTGGTTCGTTTAATAATGGTATTTCCGAAGAATCTTCCGTATTTTTCTCATTAGAACCCTGTTCTTTATTAGATTCAGGAGTTGCACTACTTATAGCATCATCAGATTTTTTAGACTGTTTTGAGAGTTGGCTACTATCGATTCCACTGATTGATGAGACAATGGATTGCTCTTTGTCATCATTTTTAGGATGTTGTTTATAAAAGTTTGCAATGTTCTTTGTTGGTTCGCTTAAATCATTTTCACATTGCTTTTTATCTGGTGACGGAGACGGAGATTGAGAAGGAGAATACAGAATCTTAGTTTGAGTTGTGTCAATTTTATTAGGACTCTGGTTTTTAGTAGGCGAACCTAACTTTTTGGTTGATTGATCGGAGTCGCTAACAGGAGCGGTTTTACCGGTTATGTTGGTCTCATTAGTTATTGTTTCGCCAGAATCATCTTTAGTATTATTAGCTATAACATCATCAACATGTTCCTGATTATGGCTTAGTTTTTCTGTCGCTTTCTTCTTCTTGTCTGGAGATACGGACACGTCCGAATCAATGCAAATTACATCTTTGCTTTCAAACGCACCTGATTCAGAAAGCTCCGCAGCTGGTTTTGCTTCCCCTTCTTTTTCTGAATTGATCACGAGACAGATCTGTATTTTACGTTGTTGATTACTTTTTTCAACCGTAGTTTTAACTTGGCCAGCTTTCTTATCTTTATCCATAACAACTAAACTACCGTATACGTTTTCAATGATTTCACTTTCGCTATCAGAGAGTTCACCTTCTTCAACTTCAGGTTTATTTTTCTTTCGAGGCTTAGACTTTTTATTGTAAGATTTTAGTATTAACTCGGATATATCATCATTAGTCCCGGTTTGTTTCAGTTCTCCCAAGATCTGACTTCGTAATTCCCGTAGTGTGTCAATATCGACGTCACCATCACTACAGTTGATGATTCGTGACAAAATATCGTCAGTGTTAAGAGAATGTAAGCTTTCTTCGGGTACTTTCAGTGTTATATTTAAATCTTTTCTCGATTTACCCTCTTTGGACTTAGAAGATTTTTTTCTTTCTTTTTTGTGATACGATGGAAAGTTTCTTATGGGTGATCTTTTAGGTGAACGTCTACTGAATAATGGTTTTTCTTTTGTAGTCTCTTCGTTACTAGGCCAGCGCGAGCTTCTAGGCTCTGGAGATACTAAGACTCGCGTATAGTTACGTCTAGACTGTGCCTTTGGAGATATTTTTGTTTCTTGAGCTTTTCTGGGTGAACGTTTCGTTGGTGACAATGATCTATTCGGTCTTCTTTGAAATAAAGCCGGCTCCTTGCTTCCAGGTTCGCAAATTTCTTCTATTTCACTTGCTCTAGCGATCTCGGGTAAAGTCTCAGTTACATTATGCATTTTGGCAACAGTTTTAAGTTTGTTTCTAACAACTTCTAGATCGGAGCTGTCTAGAGACTCCATAGGTTCAACCTTAACGACTGGTAGTGTGTCCTTCTAAAACAACATAGTTAATACATTATTAACCTTATT
Organism: Cosmorhoe ocellata; assembly: GCA_963675405.1. Lineage (NCBI taxonomy): Eukaryota > Metazoa > Arthropoda > Insecta > Lepidoptera > Geometridae > Cosmorhoe > Cosmorhoe ocellata. The sequence continues at coordinate 7,114,629 of OY776265.1, read as the reverse complement.
AATTTGTATTATTATTAAAAAATCATAAATAATTATAAGAAATAACGTACCTGTTCTACTTTGGCATACAAATTAACCAGTACTTGTTCGCATTTAAGCAGATTATCCATTTTCATCCTATAACAGAAGGGAAATGTTACAATTGCAATACATTCCTTAGAAAACTGTCGACTAAAAATAGGGTCCGAAACAGGACAAGAGCATATTCTTAGCGAAGTGTAAACAGATGTTGTTCATCGGCCATAATCTATAACAAAAGAGTTGCCAGGCAACCCCAGGTAAAAAGTATCTGAAAACGTTTGTGCATCCCAATTTTACACAAGTCTATAAAGCTTACGACGTTGAATGTTGACCCCTGTTAGTAGACATTGACACAGACAGATCCTTAAGAATATTCTGGGAATCACGTGACATTTTTCTTTTAAACTTTTTATAATTGCAACATGCATTTTACAAAGCCAATCAAATCTGCCAGCCAACCCAATCTGGATGAGTACTTAGTAAGCATTTTATTACTTGCAAGAATATTACGTGTCAACACATTTACTGAAACAGTGTCAAAGAACTAAGATTGTTCTATTTACAATATCTTTAAAAATCCGGCTCAAGCGAAGCTTGGATCAGCCTGTTTATACTCCTATCTGTTGAGGGTATTACCAAACCGTATGTATTCGGTACTGAGTAAGGGTGCGCCATCTAGTACCGACCGAGTAACGAAACGTTACACACAAATGCATCTCGTTACTCGCATTTCGTCATCCTGTACGGTACTCGTACGCAATACGACATGATTTGTTGCTTTAACGTAGCATAGCATGTTATGAGGTATCAGAAGTAACGAGTACTTTCTTGCCTGTTCTTTTCGTACCTCTAGGATTTTGGTGGAATTGGCACATAGATTCACCTAGCAAGTAATACGTTTCAAAGTGATCCATTTTTAATTTTTGTGTGAGACGTTTGAAATGTTTTTTTAATTTTTAATTGAATTGAATTTACTAATAGTTACAGTAACGAATACATACGGGTACGCTTTTTTTCGTTACTTTTATACCTCTAATCAAAGATTTAAATCGTTAGATACGCCCGGTACGGTAATGAGACCGCGCCGTTTCGTATCCACACGAAATGAGATAGCTCGCTCATTTGGCATCAGTGTACTTCTGTACACAGTGCAAGCCGGACATAATTATAACTTTGCAAGCGTTGTGCATTGTGAAGATGTGTGTGTCGGCATTTTGTTTACACACAAAATGTAAAGACAATGGTGGTGATTCTGTTGTTCCGCGGACTAACTAAAACTAACTAAAAAAATGCTGAAATAAACGCGACCTTATTTTTTTCACATCAAATACTAAATTAGCGTGAACATTTAAAATTACAATTCTAAATTTGACTAAACTGACGTATGATTGACGTGTTTTAGCTTATTTTAGAAGCCATGTAAATTGGCGTTGACTAAAGCTATGTGAAAATGGTGGAAAATTAATGATTATGTCAATTTTAGATCTTTTAAAAACTGTCATTCAAAATGTTACGCTAATTTGGTCTTTATAGTAAGCCAAATAAGATCGTACCTATGGTAGCATTTTTTAAGTTAGTCTGCAAAACAACCGAATTACCACCAATGTCACAGTTTTTGTCGTGGCACATCTAACGATTTAAATCTTTGCCTCTAATAACAAAATAAACACCTTTTCTTCTTATCTAGCAGTAAGTCTCGCAATGAGCGGATCTTATCGAGCTGCGCCTGCCGAGGGTTCGAAGATGTTGATGTGTTGCTCTCCAGCCGCTTGATCATACTCTCCAAAAAGGGTATGTACTTTTTCATCTCCTCGAATTTGCGATCGTACTCCGACCCCATCTTGCAGGCTGAAATAAAATATGGAATTCAGGCTACTGCTATACCAAAAAAATAAATAAATAAAAATTCATTTATTTCAGGCATAAAACCCTAGGGATATAAAAATGATAAAAATAAAACTAGAACTAGATAATATTAACTAGAACTAGCTATTCAAGTGTTCAGTAGCTAAGTTGACGTAATTATAAGCAGATATAAGAAAAAATATATGATCACGACTATAATCCCCGGGCTCGGTAGATTATCTCCTCAGATCTTTAGTTATTTAGATCTTTGAGGATATCTTAAGCGGGTAGTCAAACGTCCAAACATGACATTTGGTACATGCCCAAATTTTGCACAGTAGTTAGTATTCCGTACCTACGTGACAGGTTGCAAGCCCATCGCCGCTTATAGGTAAGAATACTAACCTATGACACACACCTTCGAATTTCTGGTTCTAGAGTATGCCGGTTTCCTCGCGATGTTTTCCTTCACCGTTTAAGAGCACTGGCATTGCGCACATAAATTTTTCCAATGGAAAAACTCATTGGTGCACGACCAGGTTTGAACCCACGACCGTCGGATCTTGAGGCAGGGGTTCTACCACTACACCACCAGCGCTCTAATATGCAGATATGAGATAAGTTAATTACTTGTAAAAACCTATATTAATTGTAACAAAGTTATCTACGATGATGTTGTGGGGAAAATATGTACTTATGTAGATATAATATTATCTAATGACAAGCATTTCAATTTTTATCATGTCGACATTTCAAAAGCATTCTTTGTTTTCGTTACAAAATGTAAAATTTGCAACTACAATTTTAAACTAAAAAGCAGAAAAAAATCAAATAAAAAGTGCACTGCACGTCTTTCCGATTATTAAATAAAATTTAATGTTATTTATTTACAGAAATCTTATGTACACACTTATATAAAATACATAATTATGAAATATTTGAGCAGATAGTGACTTTCTTTTGTCTTTTTAGGTACCTACCTATTCATTTTTATAAATTTTGTTTTCCATCCAAAAGTTTTGTGCTTCCCAATATTTTAATAATTCATTTATTTTGATGACTTATCAAGTTATCAATCGTCTATGTATTCCTGTCATAATAGGTAATCAAATAAATAGCGCAAAGGCGTAAATACTACAGCAACTAAATATGATGCAGGTAGCTTGGGATACATGCATGCAAGATACGATACCATAAAGTGTTGTATGAGCAGTCTTTTTACGATCCAATTTAGGTAGGTAGATACTTTGCAAGTAACTTGAAAGCTGCATTGTTAAAAAATGCATGTAAAGATGGTTAGGGAGTTGGTAGGTACTTATAGTAGGTAAGCATACCTAACGAAAAGGTTCGCTTTGAGCTTGGGATTGCATTCAATTTCTGTGGTCTTGGACTACTACACGGCGTTCCATCGCGAGGAGCGGAAGAAAGAGACGGCGAAACTTTTGAGTGGGACAACTAATATGGCATAAAAATAAAGTAGGTAAGCACCCATGCCTACATAGGCACCCAACTAACGTAGGACTTTGCATGAGATCGGCTGTGCCTGTGGCTGTGTGCAATTGAATCCTACAAATAGCTGGTAAGGACGAAAATCAAAGATTTAAATCTTTGACGAAAGTACGAGAAGAACCTACCTATCTACTTCTAGTACATATACCTACTATTTTTTTCAGTAATTCAACAACAAAATTGCAAGACGACACGTGTAGGAATATCACTGTCACGTCAGCGTGTGCGCAGGAGTGTTAAAAATTGGGTAGGTAGGTAGGTACTTACCATATCTGTAGGTAGGTAGGTAAGTTAGGTATACCTAACATCTGTACGGTGATTTCTGTAATCTAAGGTAAGAAAGAAGGTACCTACCTACCTACCTACGGTCTACCTAGGTAGGTACTTAGGTACCTACCTACTCACTCATTTCTTACGTAGGTACAACGAGACTAGACTCCCTATTTCTAGAAGAATAGCCTTGTTTACAAACAAAATGCAATCATTAATAATAAGGCAGTTGAAACTTTTGCTATTCGATAGATTTTCTTCAAACACGCATTTATTAGAACTCGACTAGTGATGGGCAATCACGGAGATAAAATTTCGATAGAATTAGTTCATAATAATCTACCTAGTGAATTATAAGTTTGATAGTAATTGACTAAGTAGTAACAAATTATATAATTTAGTTTGTTCTGTATTTGATAGGTACTGTTTAGTGTAGGTACCTACTACTTAAGTAATAGTGGGAATGTAGACATTGGGAATTCGTTTTGTTTTTTATATTAACCTTACCCTTACAATTTTAAAAGTTCGATGCTAGAATTAACTTCTGATATTTTATTTACGTTATTAGCTTAACCACTGAATACTAAACGCTGTGCTGTCACTAAAGACCACTCTGTCAGAACAGAATATAGTTTTGCCAGAGCACATGCTTGAGTGATGACCATTTTTGTTACCATTACATATTTTTATTTAATTTTATTTTAGAATAATTAATACAGTCTTATTAAAACATAATTGTAATCTTCTTGGTAACGAAATAAACATTATTATCATTATTATCAAAACTTTTTAAACAAAGCTGATGGAATCGATTATTAAATCGATTTCTTAAAAAAAAACAGAATATCTAAAATCCTAAATATGTGTTTTAACAAATTTAAAAGGTTTGAAGAAATTGTAGTCGTAAATAACGGAGCGAGCAAAGCGATCAGGATGAAATTCCCAAAGCTGTGAATGGCGCGAACCACACAACCATGTGGGTTTGCATACTGATGGATAATTCTGGTGTTCACTCATTTATTAAAAACTCACAATTTATGTTTTTATTACATTCTCCCTAAATAATTATAGATTATTAGAATGACATTCAAAGTGACGTAATACAAAAAAATAGCGTATAACTTAATTATAGGAATGTCACTGAAAGTCTTGCTAACTTGGTCTTTAGCTTGAAGTAAATAAGGACAGTGAACAACAAAATCATCATCAGTGTCGAGTAGCGAATGTGCCCAATACAAAATCAGTCTAACACCGAACAAAAGGATGTTTGTCCGAGTATAACTTTCCAACAAGTTAATACGATCTGCATCAAATTGGCTAGATTTAAGATAGCTACATGTAAGTACGAGTAATAGTTCATCAGGCGGGACCGCTTACATAGGTAGTTGATTCTATTTCCTACATAAATACGTAACTACAGCTATATTTGAGATATTGGGTAGGACCCAAAAGAATGTCATATTATAATAAAATTATGGACATTCAAACGAAGTACTAGACCTTGTCGATTCTCTGTCTTCATTTGCGTTGATTTCAAAATCAAAAAACGCAGTAGGTTGAGACTTAAATTTTTAAAGGTATTGTAAATGCTGCGAGCAGTATTGGACTGCCCTGACCTAGTGAGCGAAGCGAGCCCCGACTCGTAAATGCATCAGGTTTCAGAGGTATGACCACTTGGTAACACGTTAACAATATACCATCTGCATCATCCAACAATAGATAAGAACTTTTTCTAAAAACAGTAAGTTAGGTAAGTATGGCATCACCATGGGTTTAGTTGATATTTTTAATATTGACAGAAAGAGACTATACCAAACGTGCATGTTATTCAAAATGATCGCTGTGATTTTATTGAATAACTAGCTGTCCCGCTCGCAACTTTGTTCACTTAAAGTATATAATCCAAATTTCAAACAAATCGCACCACCCGTTAAAAAGTTCCCATACAAACATTGACCCCATATTTGACCCCTTTTTGAAGGTTATATTGAAAAATCCTGAAACACGTGTTCGTTCATTTTTCATTTACAGTGCACAAACAAAGTTTCATGAAAATCGCTCCACGCGTTAAAAAGTTTCATACTAACGTTTTCACCCTTTTTCACCCCCTTAGAGGTGGAATTTCCAAAAATCCCTTCTTAGTGGGTGGTTTTGTTATAAAAGGAAACCACCTTCCAAATTTCAGCTTTCTAGCTTCAGCGGTTTCGGCTCGGCGATGATAAATCAGTCAGTCAGTCAGTCAGTCAGTCAGTCAGTCAGTCAGGTTAAGCTCTTATATAGGTATAGATTATATTTTGACTTAGACTTTGTATTTTATTTGGACAACGTGAATAAAATAGTAGCCCAAAAAACGAATTTGACGGAAAAATTAATGTGTTAACTAAGATAAGTATTTGGGACATGGCCAGAAATATTAATTGTTTCTATTATAATAACATTCCAACAAATATGTTTGTTATGTTATTTGTTGGAATGTGTAGATAGCTAAATAGGTAAGTACTTTCTTCTTTGAAAAGTTGTACCTACTTTATGTAGGTAAGTAGGTTGTTGACTTCTTTTAATGGTCGAATTAGAACTACATTTATCGAGTTATATAATGAGTATAATAATGCATTTAAGTAGGTACCTACCTAGGTAGGACGACTACAATGCCACCATGAGCCAGAGTTGCCCTATCTAGTAGCCGGCCACAGAAATCATAAAATCGATCGATAATCGATTCGCTACTATACCGATGAACAGGCATCACTAAAACACGAGCACTACACTCGACTCGTAGGCGTCGGGTCGCTCGTCACGCGAGGCGGGGATTTGTTCCTAGTTCATTATTTTATTATAAATTTACAAGTACCTACAAGCTTTGTCCCATAGCACAAGCTTTACCTAATTTGGGGCTAGATGGCGCGGTGTGAACTGTCCACCAATATTTATTTAGGTAATACTTATGCTAGATAGTAGATACCTACTTAACCTACCTAGTCTGATAAGAGTAGTTATTTAGTGCTTATAAGTAAATAAGAATAGACATAAAATACGTCGGAATTTTGAGAAGCTCACCTACAGTAGGTACTAGTGATGGGCCGAATCGTGATTTCCACGAATAACCGGCCAAATGCTCGGTAGGATAAGAACGCGCTTTGTCCTGGATATGCAAGTCGAGCTCACGACCTCTCAATAGTAGCGAATCTGCCGAATTACGAATCTGTCCAACACCGAACAAAGGAATTAAAGGCCCCTCCTCCCGGTACCCGGGTCCCGCGACTTGTTATTACAACATCTAATTTCGACGAAATATTGAGTGCGTTTGTTTATCTGCGCTAAAATATATTTTTGTTAGGCTTGTAACTAGATACCTGTACCTACCATACCTATAGGCAGGTAGGTAGATAAATCGTAACCTTTAGTCCAATATCGGAACAGTTTTTTATAATCAGTTACGAAAGAAGATTTATTTAATATTATTTAATTTCTATCTTCGGTAGAAAGTTCATCAATTTTGCCGAACACGCCGAATAGATGCCAAACATAAAACGAATATTCGGCCCATCCCTAGTAAGTACCTACCTATTTTGAATAGGTAGATACTTGGGCAATGCAGGCATGGGAAACGTTGTCAAACATAGCCTTCTACATAGAGAATGTAATGTGCAACCGGACACCTGCCGATTTATCAAAATTGTTTTCCTACCTGTGTCACTTCACTGTAAATTATTTATATTCAAGCTTCAGCAAACGACTGGTTTGAACGTCTGCCAAACTATTGCATTCATTACAAAACACAATCACACAACAAACACTCCTTTCTTCGCAAAATTCTTTCAAAATATCAGTTTTCTTCTGTGTGCAGACACACCCGCCGCCATTGCTACTTCACACACTAAATAAAGTACAACGCAAATTACGACAGCGACGTTCTCTCGTGCTAGCAATTCGAGAAATGAAAACAAAATGGCGGAATAAGGTGGCGCTGCGATCGATATCTTAAAAAATTAAATTGACTTGCCAAGTCATTTTCATTTTTTTTTATTTATTCTGATTCTCTTTTTGTCTTTTAATTACCTAATATAAGTCATTATTATTTTGTATTTTATTTTTAATGTTTAATAAATTTTAGGTACATAATATAGTACTTAAATAACTACGTACAAATAACGAACCAAAGCAAAAAATAATGCAGAAATCACTACGTCATGCTACTTCCGGTCTATGAAAAACGTGGCGATTTTTGCGACATCAAATTAAAGAAATATTTTATGCAGATTTGTAGGTACCTACTAATGCTGCAGAGTGAAAAGGCAAGCTGCAATGTAACCTATTGTTTTTGTCACAACTACCTCTACCTACGGTAAAACAAAGAATAATTGATAGTTACAATATTGTGATACATACAGTAGGTACGTTATATACGCACTTTACATACCTTATGTTCCAATACATTTTAACTAAACGATCGCAGCCAGTCTTGCTTGATCCACTTGCGTGCAAGGCTATCAATGTAAAAATAACATTTTAGGACATGTTAGGTCTTAGAAATACTTATGGAAATGTGTTTAAGCATGCATTCCAGACCAGCCTACATCCGCCTAACAATACCTACGTCACTGCATATAGATAGATAACAACACAGGTAGGGTGATAGGGTGTGAATGTGATGCAATATGCTAAAAGAAATGGCCACCAACGTAGTTATGCTCAATCTACGAAATAACATCTAGTTGTGTCTCCAGAATTATCATATCCGTAATTTTCTTTCCGCCGGCACGCCTGTCGTCCGCGTTGACTTTCGAAGGGAACACTTGACTAAACCGAATTCCGTCTAGAGCACAGCGGACGCCATTATGCATTAGCAAACCAGTTCCAAATATCAAGACTATTGATAATAAAATTCACTGACCTGTTTTGTCTTATATTGATACGAATGGATTAAAAATTTCTAGTTGCCGATAGCTGGCACACTAGCTCGGTTTTGCATTGCAATATCTGCAAATGCGTTATAATTTGTTAGATCGTCTGTCGGGCGGCGTGCGCAGTGGACTGGTGTGGTGAGGCGCAAAACTCAAAACTATGGATAAACGAGGCCGGTGACTCTCGCCCGCCCCTCCGGCAGGCACCGCGAGGGGCTCCCGTCTCGGCTCCCCGCCAAAGTCGCCAAGCCGAGCCTGTTCATTCGACGGATAGGCAGTGCCTAGCGCAGACGGTGGCTCACGCCGTTCCCACGCTCGCTCACAATCAGTTTAACTTTTATTATTACCACGACGACTCTCCCAAGCGCACGTCTCGGAAACAACTAGAGACTAAAACAGTTTATTTTTTCGCGATGGCTTTTGTTTGCACGTCACAGCTAGTGGCCAGTACCTGTGCGTAGCAAGAAGGTTGGATGTGACTCTGGGTAGGTAAACCTACGTGGTCCCTGTTTCATTTGCGTCATTCTTTGTGTCAAATAATATTGCCATTGTCAGATTACTTAGCGCGTGACTTGTGGATATATAATTTTCTATTAATTTTACCAAAGATTCGTTTTCAATAAGTTCAATTCATCGTGTTGTCCTATAGGCATTTATTACTACGATACGTACCTGCCTACCAGTGCAGTCCTTCTACAGCCTTTAATTAAAAAAAACTGTCCGTAAAGTGTTTTATAATGTTCAAAGAATTTTGGTTTGTTTGACCGACTTTGCGTGTTTCAGATGTTAGGTAGGGTCGCAAATTATTAAGGTAGGCAATCAAGGTGAAGTGTTCAAAGGGAAATTCAGATGATTTGCACTAAAGATTCTCTGACTAGAAAATTTTAAAAGTGAGGACTTAGTTTCCTTCGTTTTACATACCTAGTTATTAACAGGACAAAACTGTTTTTCTATTCTATTTTCTACATGTGAGGACACTTTAATGGCTATTATTAGTCAGCATGTAGGTAAGTTTATTTGTAAAGTGTGTAAAACTGTTTGTCCTCCGAATAAAATAAAATTAATAACAGATTGGGAATTGATGAACAAAAAAACCGTCGTCTCTCAAACGGCTAAACTTTTCATGTGTTTTTATCGAGGATTTATTCTTAGATAGGCGACTATGGTGACATCATGAGTGACATTATCACATCATCATTCTGTAGAGATAGAACGCTCACAACAGAATATAGGTATTGGTGGATTGATTCCCTTGATCTGAGTTGAATTGATAGTGTGAAAGATGATATCTTATACCTTTAAACGAGCAATTCTTGTATAAATATATATATATATATATATATATATATATATATATAATTGTAATCTCGGAAACGGCTCCAGCGATTTTCATGAAATTTGGTATGCAGAGGGTTTCGGGGACGATAAATCGCTAGGTTTCATTTTTAGAAAACGTCGTTTACCAATAAAAAAACCGAGCAAAGCTCGGTCACCCAGGTACCTACTGATAATTAATGTAAGAGGAGTAGACTCAGAGTTGACGAATGATAGGAGTGGAAGTAGAAAACATTTTGTGCCGACCCCACGCGTGGGATAAGGGCAGGAGAATGATGGTCAGAGTATAAGACATGATTGCATGTGCATCTACCAATTTCTGCTAATTTTTATCCGACGAAAAGAGGTCGAAATCGACGTGTAGCACTTAGGTATCTAAATATATAGGTAGGTAGGTTATTAATAATGTGCCATTGTTAAAAAAGCAACAGAATAAATAAAAAAACAGAGAGCTACCTACCTAGAATAAAACAGATAATGAAATAAGCAAGAACTTGAGGTAAGCATTACCTACAAAAAAGATAAGCAATAGATGAAACGTGCTAATGATTTTGAACCTTGCTACACACTAAATAATACCTACATTGGACGGAACTGTTGCAATATTAGGGGTTTATGAACGGGGTGTGGCCCAAGTTACAGAGAGGCCTTACAACAAGCTCCTAAAATATTTCTGAGGCGTCACATTTCAATCTTGATTTTTAAAGGTTTTGGTACGAAATAGACATTCTCCTTCAATTTATCAATGGAGACTAACGGTTGGAAATATAGTTTTACTCGTAACACTACCAGTAGTGACACGGAAAAGTAAAATATCCTTTCACTCTACTGGTAGTACCAAGCTGTAGTGCCTAAGGAAATAAAGGGAAATATCATAGTTTCATTACTTTGATATTGCACGAGCTTATGGTAAGGCCTGAGGCCCTCAGGCAAATTAGTGCTATGATGGAAACTTTGTATAAATACTAACTGACCCATACCGTCCCTTCGCTGCCCTTTGTGTCTAAATGGCTGCCCTAAACATAAATAATTAGGTAGGTATACAAGTAGCTAGGGTACCTACTGAAAACAAAAATGTTAACGCAATGTTAACAAAATCGCTAGGGAATATAAGCTTTGCAAAAGATATTTTTGTTGATAATTTATTATAATTTACAGGATAATTTATCGTCTACTCGATAAAGCTAGACGTACCTATGTAATAATTTAGACCAGTCCACATGATGGTAATCAGGTGTCGAGCGCGTATCGTCCATTTTTATAACCCTCCCTAGGTACTTACGTATGAAAATTTGTGAATCATCTTGCTGTAACTGTACTATTCAGGGGAAGATTAATCTGGACGACCTACTATTTTACTGCTAGCTTATTTATTTCGTTCCAATTTCGTTCTAACAACGGTAGAATCGCGCGCGTTAGGGCAGTATCAATCAAACCGTCGGGAATTATCTTCTCGTGTTCTCGAAACATCGATGGCGCACACCTACAGCACACATTAGGTATTGATCGTGGAACTCACTCTACAGCGCATGTGCGATCAGCGAGACGCGATAAATAATCACGTTGGCGGAGGAAGGAAAATCGAGCGAAGCCAACCAGTTGTGTTGAAAACATCAACCGGGGCAGACGTATCAAAATTGCTTGAAAATTTCGTTTATTTATTTATACTTTATTGTACACAGATTACGAAAAATGTGACAAAAGTAGGGCTTAATGCCCAAAGGCATTTTCTACCAGGCCCTAACGATGTTTTAATTGAATTTTCATTTTGGTTTCAGCATTTCAAAGTTTCTAGAGTGTAGGTACCTACCTACCTAAAGGAAATAAGTACTTTGGAATATTTGAGTTCTTTTAAATGTAAGATTTTTGCGGTTTATTTTTATTTTTAAACAAACAGGTAGGTAGATATTGGCATTAATCCTGCTAGGTTATTTTTAAAATCAAGGTTAGATCGCTGTTTGTTATGGAACCTACTTACCTATAGGTATACCAGTGCAGTGTGTACCTACGTAAGTATTTTGTGTTGTGTCGTCATGTCGGTCGTGTAAAGGCGCCTACTCAGATATTCATATTACCTACTGCGTTTAGATAAATTTAAAGCGTAAGACGTTTCAACTAACATGTAAAACAATCCAGATTTTATTGAATAAATATGTTTTGACTTTCACTTTGACTTTGTAACTTTCAGTTCACCCACCGTCCCACCTCCTGAGACCACCTAATAACTTTATTTGGTTCATCAATTGGAAATTATTAATTAATATTAAAAATATAAACCTCGGAAATTCGGTGCTGGTCATTATAATATCTATCGACGTCCAGTACCCATGTTCTATTTGTGCTAGCTAAAGGGACGACTAATTTATAGAAGAACGAAGACGAAGTCGGAAATAGCAAAACCCATGCAATCAGTCTTTATCTGTGTTTTTAGTGTATGGTCATTTTTGATGCGATTTATGGACCTCTACTTACAATCAATCAACCAATGTCAATGCATTTTGATTGTAATCAAGTGATTTGGTATTAGGTACATAAGAATGTTTATTCAATCAATTTGAGCCAGTTTTGACAAGTGTTGACTGTATCAGAGTTCCGTAGGTAATCAATCACACACTCACTACAGGATCGATGGTATAGGCGACCAAGAAATTGGTTTACCACTATACGGCTGAATATCATTTGCACGTACAAAACATCAAGGGCTATTTTCACTTGACAGATTAATAACTGCTACGTCAGAATCTGTCATAGTAATCCTTAGCGAATAATTATGTTACTGGGAGATGTCATCAAAAGTGGTAAACCAATTTCTTGGTCGCCTATACAGACGAATCGTATCGTAAGTATATTTCGAAACGCCAGCGCCGTCTGTACACACTCAACATGGCGAAGAGAAGTAAAGACGTACCTTACGGTGAGTTGTGAAAGTTAGCGGTTGTTCTGGTTTCGTGTCATCGTAGCGTATACTTATTATACCTACTTTTATTTCCTGTAGGTCTACCATGAGTTGTCACATTTAGATCGGCTGACGTCACTACAGTAGTAATAATAGTACGTTACTATAACATCTATCAAAGTTGTTACTCATGGTACCAAATTCTAAGCAAATGAATGAAGCGCAAACTACAGTCGCTGTAATACGCTGTGACGCAGGATAGTTAACAACTTGACGTTTCAGTACCCAACTATCCGCTAGAGGCGCTGTACAAGTTTTCATACATTTTTAACTATAGTCGCTAGCGAGTGTAGATTTTGAAAACTCATGGTAGACTACTGTTGTCACGACACTCGCTTTGTTTCTGGTTTCCAGAAAGATAATGATGTTTATCATCACTTACCCACATCGCTGGCTGTTTTTTCTCTTCGGTGCTGGACAGATTCTAAATTTTCAGGAGTATCATCATCAGTGGCTGAGTGGAGCTTAGGGCGGCAAATTTGGCACAAAACTTTAATTTACCTACCTTATAGAAATAAAAAAAATATATAATACTAGCTTCCGTTCGCGGCTTTGCTCGCGAGTTACCTACATAAAATATAGCCTATATTACTCAGGGATAACGTAGCATTCTAACGGTGAAAGAATTTTTGAAATCGGACCAGTAGTTTTTGAGTTTATTTGTTACAAAAAAAATACCTATATAATAAAAAAATCCTCTATAGAATATTGGTTAGTATAGATACACGGAGAAAAGAAGTTTCGAAAATTACCTACACAAAATGACAATATTTTAGTACTTTACAGTATACCAATACTCTTGACTTGTCTAAGTATATGCAGTATTCTGTGCTTTAAATGTAGTTTCTTATTTTGCGCCCAAGTTGCTTGATCTTGCATTGTGTTAGATTTTTCTGACTATAAGGCATTTTTTGTCTATGGAAGGTTCTAGAATATTATTACTGCGCTACTCTCTTCGCGTATCGACTCACAGCTCAGTTGGTAGTACCTCTACATTGTAGGTTATGGGTTCGATTCCCACCCAGGACAAACAGGTATTTCTGGCTTCGCTCAGTTTGAGGATAGATATAAAATGCCCACAAATATTAATCTATTGTATACCTTACCTTTGAATGAAACAAAACAAACTTTTAAATTTTCTTTAATCAATAATTTAAAGCTTAAAGGAGACTCCGAGTATTAACGGTAGCGCGGGCCAACCGCGTTACACAAAAATGACACTTCTCTACAGCTGGTTACGAACTGAAATCGCTTGACACATCTAATGCGCCGGCCGGCCAGCCATTGAATCATGATTGTATTCGCTTTCAAATCCAAAAAACCTCAAAATCATCGCTTCGTTAAAAATTTACGCTTCAAAGTTTTTGAAATCTAACTAAATTAGGTTTAAACAGGAAGACTTTTGTGAATTTAAAATCTTCCTTGCGATTTGAATCCATAGACAAATGCCTGGTTTCACAACTGTCAGTTTAAAAACGCAATATTATTGCAAATTTTTTATAAAAACTTAATATTTTTTGCGTTTTAATCATCAATTTTGTGAAAGCAGGCATCAATCGCGATCATACAAGAAACAAAGCGTCAACTGGGCCCGTAACCTAAAGCGTAAACACAAGTCTGGGCCCACAACCTGATGTTAAATTCCGACTATGATAGTGATGTTAAAATACTCACAACTTTATTATTGCTTGGATTGTCACGCATGACTTTTTGGACGGTAATAATTCCTTGAAATAATTGACACCATCGTCAAGTTAAACAAGTATCAATTCATATTACAGTCGAGCAACGCTTTCGTTTCAATTGCAACTTGTCTAACGGCCAGGTCTCGACAAATAAAACTGTATATAAACAAGGATTTCACAACAGGGCCTTAATAATGAGCTCGGTAGCGTGCCTACGTATCCAATAGATAGACATGAAAAATGACAAATATCTCTTTATTTTTTTACTTCACATTTCAACGAAAATCTTCCTCCTCAAATGACGCAGTAACAAAAATGCTTACAAACACAACCGTAAACGTACATATACATATAACTAGCGTCCGTGCGCGTGCGCACCGACGCTCTCCGCAATGACCGATCGTTGCCACAACAGGCGAATGCAAATAACTCAAGTCATACCTATATCTCGCATTCAATCTTTGTCAATCCGTACTTACATATCCTAGGTTCATAGGGCGCAGGGAGCCGACAGAGGGTTGAAATAAGGAATAATGGGTTTAGATAATGCCAAAAAACTAGGCTCTAAATATAATAATAACTATAAATTAATACATCAAAATTTACTGCCCGCCGTCAGCTGCCAACTTGCGTGCCAGTCGCACTGGCGAGTAGCTCGGCCGAGTAACTAGACACAGTTGAAATCGACACATTACACTGCACAAGCTGCTCGGCTTTTTACTCTCCTAGCGTGTACCGGGTTTAATATTTCATTCAGCCCTAATCACCAACGCACAAACGAGTATCTAATCATTTAAAGACAGATGTAGAATAAAATATCTATCAAAGCTTGTGTTACGTTTCCCGTTTTAACCATTCGTCTGTGTTTTGGTGAACTTTAGTCTCCGCGACTGATTTAAAGTGTCATGCTATAAATAAATAAAAAATCGTTCCCATTGCTATATTATGATTGAATAATTTCAGCCATTGTTTCAATTCATTTTATGCTTTTGATTGTCAATTTTGAGTTTGCTAGTCACCAAGTGACATTTTGAATACCGAATTGATAACCACTTTTTTTAAAATCGGTCAAAGTTGAAAGATTTTTAAAGCAGAAATTTATAGAAATCACTTTTCCCCCGATTCTTGTTGTTTGTTCATTTGTATAATATTGATCGACTTGATCACCGAGTTACTTTAATTGTGTAAATAACATTCTTATTTACTTCACGCTAAAGACCACATTAGCGTGACATTCCTTTAATTAAGTTAAATAGGCGATTTTCGTATAGTTTTAATCAAAAAGAAATATATCACTTTTTATTAAAACTACCCGAAAACACGCCTATTATACTAAAATTACATAAATTTAGAAATGTCATTTTGAAAGTATTTATGTTAGGGCCTTACCACGAGCTCTTACAAACCATTTTGTTTCAAGAACGTTAAAGTTAGAAGCTTGAAGTAACTGCTTCAATACAATTTGTATAGGTTACTGTACGACATATCAAAGTAATATTACTTTGATATTTCCCGAAGATCTTGTGGTAAGGCCTGATCTTTAGGGCGAATGTAGAAAGAATGTTTTTTGAAAATTTAGTAATTTAGTGAAAAACACAATTTACGTTGCTTTGTATTTAAGTTACGATTATATATTTATTGTACATAAAATATATTCCAACTGGGTTTTTTACGCTATTTCCGTTAAATTTCGATTCACCATTAAAATGTAATCTTCAATTTAGAAAGAATGTTTTTTGAAAATTTTGTAATTTAGTGAAAAACACAATTTACGTTGCTTTGTATTTAAGTTACGATTATATATTTATTGTACATAAAATATATTCCAACTGGGTTTTTTACGCTATTTCCGTTAAATTTCGATTCACCATTAAAATGTAATCTTCAATTTAGAAAGAATGTTTTTTGAAAATTTTGTAATTTAGTGAAAAACACAATTTACGTTGCTTTGTATTTAAGTTACGATTATATATTTATTGTACATAAAATATATTCCAACTGGGTTTTTTACGCTATTTCCGTTAAATTTCGATTCACCATTAAAATGTAATCTTCAATTTTCAAAAACAGCTCAACTTTATTGGTGTGCATCTAGCTTTATTTCTAATGTGTACTCGCTGTATTCTCAATGAAGGCGAAACATAAAATTTTCGTTTAAAAATACATGTTTCTAAAGATGTCTGTTAATTTGTTTCTACGTTTCATTCGCAGTTATTTTGTATTATTGTGATTTCTACATGAGACAAGGTACAGTTAGCCTCTATAAAAATTGACGCACAGTTCAACGCAAATACAACCTTATGTCGTAGAAATTAAGTGTCTTTTACAAAGGGCATTGTTTTCACCTCGTCAACAATATGACAGTACAGACGATGACAACGAGCGTTGGACAAAAAACCGAACCACTTAAGACGTACGCACTCGCTTTACAACACTAAAGAATAACACAAGTAGCCAAAAAGTCGGTTAAAAAGTTGCATAATGCTTTTTCAACCGACTGTACTCAAACATCCATCCCACTCACACTGTGACGTCTCACTCATACACACTTTTTAAGACTCATATAACTTGCTTATCAATCGCTACTTTCCCCTTACTCCAAAACGTGTTACACATTACGGAATAAGGGGACTTAGGTTTACATCGATCTAGCTACTGAACTAAAGAATTTAATAAATACTATTTACATGATAAATTCTTTATTAGTGAGAAAGCTATTTTTTCAAATCAGGGATTATAATGCTGAACCGAACCAGGTGGAATTTTAAAACAGTTTCTTCTGTTCAGAATTATTATAGCTATCCAACGAGATCTGCGGTCAGTGACTTTTGTTTTGAACTCTGCTTTGTATTATACAGGGTGTTACAAAACTACTTCTGAAAACTTCTGGGGGTTAAAGTACCCATTTTTCTAAGGAACCAACACTGTGAGCGCGGAAACAAATTGTTTTTTCATACATTTTAGCCAAGTAGGTATTGATCTTTTGTATGGCTGTCTTTTTTTCGCGATCGCAGTGTTGGTTTCTTAGAAAAAGTTGTTTATATTGATGGGTACTTTAATACCCTAAGTTTTCGGAAGTAGTCTGGTAACTTGTATATACCCAACAATGGGTGCACTGAGCTGAGACAGCTATATACATTCATAGGTGATTGGTACTTATTTCTGCATTTTGGGGTAGAAACTTTAGGTCCATTATAGCATGGCTTTTATTCCAAGAGTTATCCATAAGAATGTAAACGAGATCAACGATCATAGATATGCTATCTCGGACAGAGGATCAGTATAGGTACCTATCCAACGAGGTAATAACCAGCTTTTTGGCTACATTACCTACAGTCAGTGACTTGAACTCGTGTTCTCTATTATGTATATCACTAATTAATTTTCTCTGTAAATAAAATTCCCTCATATAATCACGACTGTAATCCCCAGGCTCGGTAGATATCTCCTCAGATCTTTAGTTACTTAGATCTTCGAGGATATCTAAAGAGGGCAGTCAGAGGCAAGTCCAAACATGGCACTTGGTACATGCCTACATTTTGCACAGTAGTATTCCGTACGTATTTATTTATTTTATTTTATTTAAAACTCCCTCAAGATAAATAAAATGCCAGCTAGATCAATGTAAAGCACTTATTACACTACCCTGAATTCAGAGACCCTTACCCTAAATAAGAGTGGTGTAATTAGAGTCAGGGCGTAATGCGTAGAGGCTAGGCGTTAGGGTCCCTTACTACCGGGCCCTGAATAAAGTGTAGTGTAATACCCGTTCAAACTCTCGAGTACGTACGTCAGGGTTAGGGAGGGGGCGGGGGGTGTAACGGTGGGCGTTCGGTTCAGTTGCGCACGATCGGCGCTGGCGAGTGGTGGTGCCTCTCCAGGTCTTCGAGCGAGAGCGCGTTGGGGACGTGGACTGAAGGCAGCTTGCCGGCGGAGGCCCGCGCGAGCAGCTCCGGGCTGAACCACCTAGCTAGCTGGTTGTCACCGCCGCCGGCGCCGACGTTGCCCATCTCTGAAATCAAGTCTGTTCTTCAATGGTACAGCAGTTCTTGATGCTTGTTGAATTCCTTCGTAAAGGTAGATCAGTCTAAAAATGCACGCCCATCCAATGTATTTTATTATTATAGACGAGCAGCTGTCGCTGGTATGTCTATATCACGCAGTGTTGGAATAGTCTTTGTTGAAGTAGTAATTGATATTTTTTTCTTTTCGAGCACTAGTTTCTTAGTTTGTTTGTTCGTAGCCAGTCTTCGAGCTTGTTTTGAAACGCATTGACAGAAGTAGCTGTAACAATGTTCTCCGGTAGTGCATTCCAGTTTTGAACCACTCTGTTACTAAAGAAGTGATGGACAGTGAGTAAACGAGCAGGGACACGTCATACTACAGTAATAATAGTATGTTACTATGACATCTGTCAAAATTGTTATTCATGGTATCAAATTCAAGCAAATGAATGAAGCGCAAACTACAGTCGATGTAGTACGCTGTGACGTAGGATAGTTAACTACGTGACGTTTTAGTACCCAACTATCCGCTAGAGGCGCTGTTCAAGTTTTCATACATTTTTTTAACTACAGTCGCTAGCGAGTGTAGATTGTGAAAACTCATGGTAGACCTACAGAACTTCTGAACAGTTAAGAAGAAGGTAATTACCATTAAGACTTCTCTGGTGGGACTGGGCCAGGAGCTGGTGGAGAGTGGTGTTGCCAGGCATGCCTCGGCCCATATTGTTCATGTTGTTGAACTGAAAAATAAAGTACATTCTATATTATTACTAACTTCCACCCACGTGGTACACATGTAAAATTATAACCGACTAGCTTCCGCTCGCGGCTTTGCTCGCGAGGTACCTACATAAAATATAGCCTATGTTACTCAGGGATAACGTAGCATACTAACGGTGAAAGAATTTTTGAAATCGGACCAGTAGTTTTTGAGTTTATTTGTTACAAACAAAAAAACAAAAATACAAAACTTTCTCTTTATAATATTAAGTATAGATATGCTATTCCAGACTGTAATTTGTCTCTGTGCTAAATTTCATCCTGATCTGCTCAGCCGTTTCACAGTAACAAACATCCATAAATCCATCCATCCAAATTTTCGCATTTATGGGTTACAACTCAAGCAACCGCGCGCGGCTATGCTCGCATGGTACCTACTCCGATAAAAAGTAGCCTATGTGTACATAAGCTACTTTTTCCGGTACTACTTATTCCAGGTGATAAACTACGCGTATTCCAAATTTCATCCAGATCCTTTCGGCAGTTTCAGTGTGAAAGAGTAACAAACATACATACATCCATACATCTTCGCAAGTAGGATAATTACT
This sequence comes from Cosmorhoe ocellata, assembly GCA_963675405.1. NCBI lineage: Eukaryota > Metazoa > Arthropoda > Insecta > Lepidoptera > Geometridae > Cosmorhoe > Cosmorhoe ocellata. The sequence goes on along the minus strand of OY776265.1, from coordinate 7,094,772 downwards.
CGCTGACAGGGATAATCCTTTGACGATGAACGTATTTCATGTCTCTCTCTAACGTTCGGTGTATTTAAGTTAGTTTCGGTGTATTTAAGTTAGTTTATATTATTCATCATCATTCTCCTGCCCTTATCCCACGCTAAGTGGGGTCGGCACAACATGTTTTCTTCTTCCATTCACCCCTATCATTCGTCAACTCTGAATCAACTCCTCTTACATTCATATCATCTTTCACATAATTAAACATATATATTTTTTAGTTTATATTATTGTACTTACATTATTAGGTGGTTGTTGCTGTCGTTGTTGCGGATGCGGAAACGGACGAATGTTGTTGATCATTTGCTGCGAAAATAATAATTTATAAATAAACACAGCAATAAAAAGTATTTATTGCAAAAATTTACAAAAAAAACCCGACCGATCATTTTGTTTTTCTTCCCGAGATGCTTTCGCATTTTGATTCGCATTCCTTGAGCTAAAAAATGACCCCACAAAAAATGTGCTGGCTAGTTTGTCAAACACGCCAAAAATTAATAAACTCAAACATCGAGGGAATAAAGTAGACATTAATCATTTTTTGCCAAATCCACATAGGAGTTTCGATGTGTGAAATTGGAGTCAAGTTTCGCGGATATTTCTGTTGAAGTAATACTTCCATGTTTTTTGCGTTCACTGGTCTTAAATAATTCTTGTGAAATTGATATTTATGAAAAAATTCGTGTTATATAATCTGAATCTCGGAAACGACGATAAATCGATCTAGGCTAGGTTTCATTTTCCAAAAAACATAATTTACCAAAAAAAACTGGGTAAAGCTCGGTCATACAGGTACAAACCTCAGTGACAACCTCAGTGGCGCAGCGGGCGAGAGTCCACCTGCGACGCAAGAGGTTGCGGGTTCGATTCCCGCCGCGGAACAAATTTGTGTACGATGTGCAGAAATTTGTTCCGTTGGTCTGGGTGTTTTCTATTTATAATAAAAATATATCTATCTATGTATTTAATGTATTAAATATATCAGTTATCTAGTACCCATAACACAAGCTTTGAGTAGCTTACTTTGGGGCTAGATGATGCTGTGTGGATTGTCCAGCATTATTTATTTATTTATTTAAATAAAGTTAATCGCGGTATAGTATAGACCCTTATAGTTCGATAAACATATCTATCTACAATAATGGTAATGGGGTTACCTGCTGTTGTTGGTTCATGTAGTGCTGCTGGTATTCAGCCGGCGACGGCGCGTACCCCATGGTGGGCACGCCGCTCTGGTTACCCTGGAAAGTACATGTAGTTAAAATAAAAATAAATAAAATCTATACATATAAATTTATTATCTTATACCTTTAAATGAGCAATTCTTGTATATATATATATATATAATTGGAATCTCGGAAACGGCTCCAACGATTTTCATGAAATTTAGTATGCAGAGGGTTTCGGGGGTGATAAATCGATCTAGCTAGGTTTCATTTTTAGAAAACGTCGTTTACCCCAAAAGAACGAGCAAAGCTCGGTCACCCAGGTACTTAGTATTAAACGGATATTTGAGTCTACCCGTGACCACGACAGCGTTCAAACCTGTCGAAACGTCGGGAAAATAAATAGGTAATTAGAACGCGATAAATACCCGTTTAATACTATATTAATGTGTTCAGTAGCACTACTGAACACATTTTACTTGATTGCGGAACTCTGATACAATCAACACTTGTCAAAATTGCCTCAAATTGATTGAATAAACACTCGGTTTTAGAAAAATGTTAAAAAAATTCTTGTTTATTCATCAAAGGGAGCAAGAAGGTCAAAGACATGACACGAGTGTTATATAATCGCATTTGGTAGTTTAAGGTGGTTAATAGTGTGTTAGTTAATAGTTAGAGTAATTTAATGTAATTCATAATTTGTGTGTGTGAATAGATTGTCCGTAATGCCAACAAAAAGAAAAAGGGCTCTGACGGAAGACCAGCGTTGGCTGCTAGCTCGCTAGCAACCAACCCATGCTGAGGCAGACGCCATTTTGTTTCTTTAGACTTTTTATGTTGTTTTTATAAGTTTTTTTTGTTTTCGTATGTTAGTCTAATCGAACAAATAAAATTATTTTATTCTTATTTATTTATTCTTATTCTTATGTAATACCAAATCACTTGATTACAATGAAAACGTATTGACATTGATTGTAAGCAAAGATCCATAATCGCCCCACAGATCGCGTAAGTTTAAAAGTATATACATATAAATTTATCTTTGCGTTAGTGCACGCTAATCTCTGCAACGCACGGCTTAATCAGTCGAATGCAGTTTTCACTAATGTATTGAGATAAGCTTGTATTAAAACTTAGGCTTTGTTTCATCGAAATAGGTTGACAAATAAAAAGATTATGAATGCGTGGTGAGGCCCCAGGTTTGAACCCACGACCTTCGGATCGTGAGTCAGGGGTGCTACCACTAAACCATCAGCGCTCCCAATAAAAGATTGGTTGAAAATTAGTTATTTTACGAAGGGTACTTTTAAAATTAACTAATATTTTACGAGATAGCCAAATTATTTGTTGCGAACAATGACGAATAATGAGAACAATGACGAAGCCGTAGAGTAGAATGGACCTTACCTTGACAATGGGTCGGCCCATCTGCGGCATCTTGGGTTGCTGGTTCCATTGCTGCTTTGAACTGGGCGAATCCGATTCTTTCTCGGCAGTCATTTTACGTAACACCTAAAACCAATTCAGTATTAAACAACTCAATTTACTGAACAACTATTGAATGTATGTACAGTTCATCCAACGGATCTAGGCATTCGTGAAGTTAGCCACAGGTGCGAGTTTGCGCATGTACAGTTCCTCCCCCCTCTCATACCTCCGTTTTTCGGTAGCAATTGCTACCGAAAAACGATACTGCGCAGCTCTTGCGGCTAACTTCACGAATGCCTAGATTCGTTGAGCCAACTATACATAAAATATAGCCTATGTTCATCCTGAAAGTTCATTCTACACATTGGTGAAAGAATTTTTGAAATCGGATTAGTAGTTTCATAGATTACATCCTACATACAAACAAATTTTACCTATTTATAATATTAGTTTAGACTAGCTTCCGCCCGTGTCTTCGCCCGCTAGGTATCTACATAAAATATAGCCTATGTTCATCCTGAAAGTTCATTCTAAACATAGGTAAAATATTTTTTGTAATCGGATGCGTAGTTTTGGAGATTACTTCCTACATACAAACAAAGAAACTTTACTTTTTCGGTGAATTATATATAAAAAAAAAAAAAAAAAATATGACTGTAATCCCCGGGCTCGGTAGATAACTCTCCTCAGATTTTTAGTTACTTAGATCTTTGAGGATATCTAAAGGGGGTAGTCAGAGGCAAGCCTAAACATGACATTTGGTACATGCCCACATTTTGCACAGTAGTTAGTATTCCGTACGTGACAGGTTGCAAGCCCATCGCCGCTTATAAGAATACTAACCTATGACACATACCTTCGAATTTTTGGTTCTAGGGTATGCCGGTTTCCTCACGATGTTTTCCTTCACCGTTTAAGAGCACTGGCATTGCGCACATAAATTTTTCGAGTGGAAAAACTCATAGGTGCACAAACAGGTTTGAACCCACGACCTTCGGATCGTGAGGCAGGGGTGCTACCACTACACCACCAGCGCTCTGAATTATATTGGTGAACATTTTACACAACGCCGTCTAGTCGCTAACTAAGCAAAGCTTATACTTTGGGAACCAGATAGTTGATAAAAGAATTATATACGTACATTTTTTGTAAAAACGTACATAGAATACATAATAACACGCGGACACAAAACAAACATCTGCGTTCATCACATAAAAATAATAAATGGTCCTGGGTGGGGATCGAACCCACAACCTACATCGCAGAAAGCAGAGCTACTACCACCTGAGCTGAGTCAGTCAATTTTATTTAAATTTTAATTAAACTAACGTCTTTATAATATTAGTGTAGAATTACCACAGAATACAAACGCTACACTTTCTTGTCAGTTTTTCTCGGATTGTGGATAGGACTGGAATTGGCACCTAGACTCACCTAGTACATAAGACGACGAGCTGATTCCCGCAGCTTCACCCGTAGAATGTCGATTATCGCGACTTTTCATACAAACTTTCATCCCCTTTGTTATCCCCTTGGGGGTAGAATTAATCAAAATCCTTTCTTAGCGGATGCCTACGTCATAACATCTACCTGCATGCCAAATTTCAGCCCGATCCGTCCAGTGGTTTGGGCTGTGCGTTGATAGATCACTGTCAGTCAGTCAGTCACCTTTGAGTTATATATATTTAGATTCAAAATGATCCCTGTGATTTTACTGACGACCTCAGTGGCGCAGCGGGCAAGAGTCCGCCAGCGACGCAAGAGGTTGCGGGTTCGATTCCCGCCTCGGAACAAATTTGTGTACGATCTGCAGAAATTTGTTCCATTGGTCTGGGTGTGTATGTAATAAAAAATATCTATCTATGTACCTACATCATGTATTAAATATATCAGTTATCTAGTACCCATAACACAAGCTTTGAGTAACTTACTTTGGGGCTAGATGATGCCGTGTGGATTGTCCAGCATTATTTATTTATTTAGTGAACAAAAAGAATTATTGATTGATTGCAGCATTGCAAGGTATAACTCACCGAGGTAGGTGTGAAAGAGATAGGTGTGCTCTGTTTCGGCTGGTGCATGATCTCCTGGCGACGACGGTTGTAGTTCTCCCTCTGCTCTTCAAGCTTCTTCTTGATGAGGGCGCTCTGCATTATGGACTGAGTGTGCACAGCTAATTCGCGAGGAGACGGAATACGGGGCGGCACGCCTGACGGAAAGGTTTGAACATATTAGTTTGGAGTGGTCAATATTACATTTTTAATAGACGCTAGTTTATGCAAAGGGTAGTGTAGATTACACAACGGGTAGTGTAGATTACGCAAAGGGTAGTGTAGATTATGCAACGGGTAGTGTAGATTAAGCTAAGGGTAGTGTAAATTACGCAAAGGGTTAGTGTAGATTACGCAACAGGTAGTGTTACGCATAGGGTAGTGTAGATTACGCAAAGGGCAGTGTAGATTATTCAAAGGGTAGTGCAGATTACGCAAAGGGTAGTGTAAATTATGCATAGAAGAATATCGTAAAGAGTGTGAAACGGTTGAGCTATGTATCTAAGGGACGTTATATACAATCTATACATAGCTCAGCTGATGATTGCCAGAGGGAAGGGTTTCTAAGGGTCTTGCGACATTATCACGGGCGCATGGTAACTTTTTCAATGTAGTTTTTTAGTAAACTTATTTAGGATCGGTGAATAACTATAATATATATAATGCTTTATATATTATATATAATTAATAGAATACTTTACCTGGATGGTGTACGCTCAAGTTTGGACTGGTAGGCATTATGGGCGACACACAGAATGCTGCGTCCGTAACGGAATATGTGTTTATTATATCACAGTATACAAATGTTTATTGTTATTTTGATAACTGATAATTTTAATGATAGTTTAAAAGCCGATCTTAATAAAATAAAGCCTAAGTTTTAATCTAAGCCTATCTCAATACATGAGTTAAAACCGCATTCGATTTGGTGCAGTCGTTGAGGAGATTTGCGTGCACAAACGTACAGATAAACAGACAGAGACATTATTTTTTCAAAAACGGTGTGTTTTGGTCTTTGTAGCGTGACTTCATTAGGTAGCAATAATTTTTATTTGAAAATATCTACAGTAAAGACACAGCATCTCAACGATTTTATTACTATGTATAGATTATAAATGCGATAGTTTGATTGTGTGTGTATATCACACATCGTCAATGTTTGTCAACAATATATCTTTTGATTGACATATTTCACCAAGACTGTAAGACTGTACATACATACATACATAAAATCACGCCTGTTTCCCAACGGGGTAGGCAGAGACCACGGATCTCCACTTGCTACGATCCTGACATACTTCTTTTGCTTCATTCACTCTCATTACATTCTTCATACATGCGCGTCGGTTAAGGGTACTCTGGACCTGGCCTTTCTCTAGTACGTCCCCAATTTGATCGAGGTACGTACGCCGTGGTCTTCCCCTTCCAACTGTTCCATTCACACTCTCCTTATACAACTTGTAAGACTGTAATCCTAGTAATATAGTAACTGACGTGATTGTTTTGTTATTTTTATATACATATCTATAATCACGACTGTAATCCCTGGGCTCGGTAGATATCTTCATCAGATCTTTAGTTACTTAGATCTCCGAGTTTTTTTATCCCAAAAAACCTCCCATAGGTATGAAAAGTAGGGGTTAAAGTTAGCTGGATAATCGCAGGTTGTGCGCTCACCTTGATGCGGTAACGGCGACAGTCTCAGGGGCTGGTGGTGGGGCGGAACCACCAAATGGGGCGGCACCGGAGCACCCCCCATCGGCAGCGGAGACCCTTCTCCTTGCATCTGTCGATAACATCACTATATGGAGCAGAGACACAACAGGGTAGCGGTAGCAGTAAGATTATAATCGTTTAGAACAGGGGTCGGCAACCCGCGGCCCGTGAATGTTTTTTATTATAAGTTAAATATCAATATAAATGCATGGACGAACCACGATCGACCGTATAGTGTGGACCCAGCCTTTAAACGCGCTTCGCTCTGCACGCGAACAAACAAATCAACTGTATAGTGTGGATCCAGCCTTTAAACGCGCTTCGCTCTGCCCGCGAACGAACAAATGAGTGAAGCGCGAGTTCATTAAATTGTAATGAACTCGCATAAATATGCGAACAAACTTTTTCAATTGTCAATAAGAAAAAATAAATATGCTTCTCGCCTCACAAATGGGCATTTCAGAGCCATATTTTGAGCTTCTAGGGTTAATATCACAAGTGCGGCCCGCCTTTAGTCTATATTGCCACCTTGTGGCCCTTGCCTGCCAAAAGGTTGCCGACCCCTGGTTTAGAATTAGATGGAGTGTAGGGCCATGTTTAGATGAATTAATGGGATAAGTTTAGATGAATTATTGGAACATGTTTAGATGAATTAATGGGACATGTTTGGATGAATTATTGGGACATGTATATACATTAATGAATGGGATAAGTTTAGATGAATTATTGGGACATGTTTATATTAATTATTGGGAAAAGTTTATATGAACTATTGAGGTATGTTTATATGAATTATTGAGGTGTGTATATATGAATTATTGGGACATGTTTATATGAATTATTGAGACATGTTTGGATGAATTATTGAGGCATGTTTAGATGAATTATTGAGACATGTTTAGATGGAATAGTGTGTATTTAGATGAATTGTTGGGACATGTTTAGATGCAGTATAGGGACATGTTTTCAATATCACACTAATATTATAAGGACAATAAGTGTGTAACTGACTATGAAAAGGATTTCTTCACAATGTTTTCGTTATTTGAGGGTCTAAGGTAATAAGTAGTATAGTTGGCTCAACGAATCTAGGCATTCGTGAAGTTAGCCGCAAGAGCTGCGCAGTATCGTTTTTCGGGTGCAATTGGAGGTATGAGGAGGGGGGGAAGGGACTGTACATGCGCAAACTCGCACCTGTGGCTAACTTCACGAATGACTAGATCCGTTGGATGAACTGTACCTGTCTTTGATGGTGTTGTTGCTGCATCCGGAGGATTGTGAGTAACATCTCGCGGTGTCGGCTCTGCAGGCCAGGGTTGCCGAGCTGCTGCATCAAGTGTTGAGCTGTGATCTCACCCGATTTCAGGCCTGCAATCATTTATGTTAATATAATAAACAATAACTAAATGCCATTGAAAACCTCAGCATTCTTTATGAGGTCTTAATATATCATGGTCCACTGTGAAGGGATTCAAGGATTTTATATTTTATCTCGTGTTATTTTGAGTTTTATTGTGTAATTTTGGTGGTTATTTTTTCAATAAAGCCCGAGTTCTTAACGCAAATGAGTTAAAGTGCTGCAATCATTTATGTTAGTGAATAACTAAAGCATACGCCATTGAGAACCTCAGCATTCTTTATGAGGTCTTAATATTTCATAGTCCACTCTGAAAGAATTCGAGAATTTTCAGCGATGCATTTGATTGCCAACTTTGTCGCTCTAGATTTTATATTTTTCTCGTGTAATTTTGGTGTTTATTTTTTCAATAAAGCCCAAGTGTAAAATCCTACTAATATTATAAACGCGAAAGTTTGTAAGAATGTATGGATGTATGTTTATTACTCATTCACCATGAAACGGCTGAATGGATCTGGATGAAATTTGGCACAGAGATAGATTATAGTCTAGGGTAGCACATAAACTACTTTTTATCCCTGAAAAATGTGATAATGAAAGATGGGATAGATTTGTAGAGGCGTAAGCTAGTTTTTTATAGTTCTATGAAATAACTGACCGTGTAAAATAGCCTGAGCTTCGGGTCGTTGTAGCAGCTCTCTATCAGGACCCATGTGCGCGTTCAGCTGTTCCGTCTGCTGTTGACGCTGAAGATAGAAAGCGATAGATATAGAGAACATCTTCTTTATATATAACTTAACACTTTGTCTATGGAAGAGAATACAAAAGCATACAGAAATTTCTGAAAATGTTTATTTAGCAAATGTTACTTTGAAGACAAACACACTGTCTGTGGTGTAATAATTTGTATTTTTTTTTTTTTTTTTTTTTTTTCAAATTCTAAGATTTTATGGTATTCGCTATGCGTGGTATGGGCATGTAAGAGATAAATGTCATGTGACTTGGAGAGTGCTAGGTATTAATGTGGATGGATACAGGGGTAGAGGTAGGCCAAAGAAAAGATGGATGGACTGTGTGAAAGATGACACGGGTAAGAAAGGAGTGGGTACTGAGATGACGAATGACAGAGGGAAACGGAAGAAGATGTCATGTTGTTCAGACCCCACAAAACGTGGTAAAAGGGCAGGAGGATGATGATGATCTAAGTAACTAGAGATCAGAGCCTGGGGATTACAGTCATGTTCATGTTTATTTTTAAAAATCGGGTTATGCTTACGGGCATGGGCGTTTTCGGATTTTCACGCAATCTGATACAAAGCCGATTTCTAATTTTGAAATCGATCTATAAAACCGATTTTAGAAGCGGATGGTGGAGCGGAATCCAAAACTGTCGAAAACTCGCTTCATCTCTTTCACTCTCAGCAGTTGTTTGGCAGAGTGAAAGTGATAAAATGAATTTATGAAAACTCAGGTACCTACGTTTTCATAAATTCATTCTATCACTTTCACTCTTGTTGAAATAAATAGTGATATTGAGTACCTAACAAAATAGAACTAGGAGCGACATCTGTCATAATTTGTGTTGATAGGTAGTTTTTATAAAATAAATAAATCAGTCGTTTATCCGCATTACTGTGTTTCACTATAACTCTGCCAAACAACTGCTGAGAGTGAAAGAGATCAAGCGAGTTTTTGACAGTTTTTTGTTTGCTAGCGTTTTCGTGGTAGGTGTTGTTTTTAAGTTTTCTAAAATCAGTTTGTCCCTAATGGAATATCGATACGATTCGATTTCTAACTGAAATCGGGTTTCAGATTCTTTTTGATATCGGACTCATGCCTAATGGTTACCTGTTGCACATGCAGCAGTTTGTAGACTAGATCTGGTGGGATGACGGGCGGCTGCTGCACCACCTTCTGCTGGTGCTGCTGCTGCTCCATACTCTTGTTCAGCATCTGGACGGTAGAATTTAGTTAAAAGAAACTTGAGAGGGGTCTAGGGACACCCGGATGGAACGAAGTTCCTTTCCTTGCTTTCTATGAGAGAGAGAGAGAGAGAGAGAGAGAGAGAGAGAGAGAGAAACGCACACGCCGCACGGCTTACAACTATACATCTAGACGATAGAATACAGTTAAAAAAGGCTTGAGAGTGACACCCGGATAGAACGAAGTTCCTTTCCTTGCTTTCTATGAGAGAGAGAGAGACAGACAGAGAAACACGCGCACGTCGCACGGCTTACAACTATAGCAAAAAGTGTCGTTACAACTTTTGGTCTTAATTTTTCCCGTCTAGCCCCCTTTCGCAACGCGCGATAAGGAACTTCGTTCTAAAAATATACAGGTACAAGCATGTTGGCCATACTACCCAATTTGATATTTTACCGTTATTTTTAAGACCTGGTGGTGCAATGGCCTCATGCCTCACGATCCGAAGGCCGTGGGTTCAAAATCTGGTCGAGTTTTTCCATTCGAAAAAAATATGTGCGCAATGCCAGTGCTCCTAAAAGGTGAAGGAAAACATCGTGAGGAAACCGGCATACCCTAGAACTAAAAATTCAAAGGTGTGTGTCATAATGTTATTATTTTTATATTTCTATTTCATACCACGACCTATATAAAATGTATTGAAGTAATGTTACTTCAAGCTTGAAATAATGACGTTTCTAAAATATGATGGTTTGTAAGAGCTTGTGGTAAGGACCCTGAACAAAATCGCGAACACTTGTGTCAATAATATCGTATATCTATACTAATATTATAAAGAGGAAAGATTTGATTGTTTGTTTGTTTGTTTGTTTGGTTGAAATGAATAGGCTCCGAAACTACTGAACCGATTTGAAAAATTCTTTCACCAATGTGTAGAATGAACTTTCAGGATGAACATAGGCTATATTTTATGTAGGTACTTCGCGGGCGACGCCGCGTGCAGAAGCTAGTGCAGTATAATTTAACAGACAGAGCTAAATGAAAGTAATAAGTACCTGTAGCAGAGACATGGGTTGGTGCGGCTGCGGCGGCGGCTGCGCGCGCGCCGGCTCCGCCGTCACCGCGTGGCCGCCCGACACTTGCGCTAGCTGGAGACAACAACTCATTATTAATGGCAAGGTTCGGATGTTTGTTTATTGTACATCTATTTATACATAATGTATACCACTTAGTGCGGATCCGACCAAACTATTATGTAAGTATGTATTTACAAAAAATAATAATTGTCTATTAGTTATGTGATTCCCATAGTACAAGCTTTGCTTAGTTTGGGGCTAGATGGCGTTGTGTGATATGTAAAATATTTAATTATATATTTATTAAGAACGAGCTGTTACCCGCGACTTTGTAAGCGTAATGGCGCGTCTAAACGGCTCGCGATTGAGCGCGCCACGCGCCATGTCTACAACTACGCTCGGCGCGGCTCGGCAAAGTTCGCACGATCCATCACTTGTCGGTTTTTTCGACACGGATCAAAGGCGCGCGCGCCACATGGCTTGGAAACCCGAAAAATTTTCAAAGGTATCGCTCTAAATACCTACAACCTTTTCTTTTCGGTTAAGTTCTACCGTAACCTCTATTAAAACGGTTAGTCAAGAACGATAAATTCAAAAGGGTTTCGCTCAATTAACCGGTTAGAACGAAATTATTTCGTTCTTTACCATATTAGTTTACAGCGCCGCGGTATACGATGCGTTCGTTGCGAGTGCGCTCGCTTTAACCGGTTAATTAAAGTTCGTAGTTAAGGTTTTCAAAGAGGTTGCGATCCGAACGCTATTATCTAAATACCGGTTAATACCGTTTTTTCCTGGTAAATTGTTAACCGGTTCCAAGCCCTGGCGCGCTATCTACGGCTCGGCTCGTGTTAACACGCGCCGTCTAAACAGATGGTACAGAGCGGACAGCGCGGTTCAACAGCGTGATGCCGCATCTCCACGGACGACTCGGCTCGCGTAGGCTCGTACCCCGCGCCGTTTAAACGCACCTTAAGGCCAGGTATTCCAGCAGCAGTAGACATTAGGCGCTGTCCCGGGCCGCCAAGCCACGGCGCTTATATATTTCGTAGTTATTTAAACTTAGTGATTATGAAAATAATGTTATCAAGCCAAACTCTGCGAATTCGTCTAGAAATAGTTCTATTCTTTAGTTTAGTACAAAAAAAATATGTAAAATGTTACTTTTTCAGTCATAATATTGAAAAAAACAAATACAAAAAGGGGTAACTTTGGGACTCTTTTTTAGCAAGTGAAGTTCATTAGATCTTGTAACTGACTGCGATTTTGACTAGATTAGATCCATAAGTAATATATATATTTTTTTCAGAACTCTAAATACTATATTCCATGTCTCAGGTGATTTTAAAAATCATAAAAGCGCGGCCTCTGTCGGAATACACGGCCTTAAGAGGGATACTCACAAGCCGCTTGAACGCAGTGAGATCGTGGTCGGGTACCGCGTGGTGCGGAGGCTGCTGGGGCCGGAGACGGGCCTCCAACTCCTCGAGGCTGTGCACCTTTCCGGCAGATCCAGCTGTTTCTGTCAACAGTCATAATAAAACTAGTATTCATTGAAAAAAAATAAAACAAAACGACCAGACTGACAAACTAAAAACGTTATCTGTGTATAAGTTTTTGTTGATTTAATTCAGGGGATTTTCTGCGGTATATTTGCCTGGCAACTACGTCGCTCTGGTTTTTATATGTTTTCTCGTGTTATTTTGAGTTTTATTGCGTAATTTTGGTGGTTATTTTGCCAATAAAGCCCGGGTTCTTGACGCGAGTGTAAAGTATGTGAATTAGAGTGAATAGTTCTCTTGAAATTCCATCGGAGGAAATCCCGAAAATTTTCAACAAAACAGCCATCTTTTGTTTAAAATTGACTTGACTACTTGACTATGACTCTGTGACGTTGACAATACTTATAAATAAATACACTTGACACTGGCAAAATTGTTTTCTAAGAGACAGATGCCATAATTGAAGAAGAAGAAGATTTAAATCAGCGGTCGGCAACCTTTTGGAAAGCAAAGACCACAAGGTGGCAAAATAAACTAAAGGCCGGCCGGGTCGCACTTGTCGGCTGGTACACTTATCCCTACCAAGCTATCCCTACTGGTAGGGATAAGTGTACGTTTGTGTAGATCTATTTCTACCGGTAGGGATAGGCGCACAGAAAATTTCTTATCCATACTCGGTTATCCCTACTGGTAGGGATAAGTGTACATTTGTGTAGATCTAATTCTACCGGTAGGGATAGGCGCACAGAAAATTTCCACTATTCCCTACTGCTATTTTGCTATTTAATTTTTTCGCTATTCAAAGCAAAAATACTTATACTTTTTTTTATTTACGTACTCTTATTGTGGCATAACTACAGTTAGACATACATTTTGTTTGACAGCTGTCAAACTTCAAACAGCAATATCTCGGAAACTAGACGTGGTAGGCTAGTGGTCTCTTAAGAGAAGTCATAGGTATCAATGAAATCTACATTTTAAATGACAGCTGTCAAACATCAAACAGCAATATCTCGGAAACTAGACGTGGTAGGCTAGTGGTAGGCTAGTGGTGTTGCTGCACCGAGCGCCGGAAGAGACTCTTTCGGCGTTCAATATAGTTGATTCAAAAAGTGCTAATCAATTTCGATATTTATTGCCAAAATTGATAAAATTTATATCGGACCACCTCTGAAGTATGAACTACCAAACAAAAAAAGAATCATCCCAAACCGTTGATAATTGGCAGAGTAATCGACGAATTGAAAACCTCCTCCTTTTTTAAATCGTATAAATATAAATAAACTAGCTTACGCACACGGCTTCGCCCGCGTGGTACCTTCAAAAACAAAAACAATTCTAACCCACGGGAGCTGTACATTTTTCCGGAATAAAAAGTAGCCTATGTGCTATTCCAGACTATAATCTGTATCTGTGCCAAATTTCGTCCAGATCCGTTCAGCCGTTTCAGCGTGAAAGAGTAACAAACATACATCCAGACATCCATACTTTATTGCAAACTTTAGCGTTTATAATATTAGTAGGATTAATATGTGCGTACCTTGAGGTCTGGGTTCGTTGGCTCTGAGTAGTAAGTCCATAAGGGAGGGGGGCTGCGGGCGCGCGGGGGAGATGGGCGCGAACACGTGCTGGGTCTCGTTACTCACGGGCGGGGGGTCGAGGGTAGAGTTGTCCAGTTCTGCAAATATTAAGTTATTCATTACAGAAGTTTCATTTAATTTATTCAGTACCTGGATGACAGAGTTAAACTCGGTTTGAGAGCGCTGGTGGTGTAGTGGTAGCACCCCTGCCTCACGATCCGAAGGTCGTGGGTTCAAACCTGGTCGTGCACCAATGAGTTTTTCCATTCGAAAAAATTATGTGCGCAATGCCAGTGCTCTTAAACGGTGAAGGAAAACATCGTGAGGAAACCGGCATACCCGAGAACCAAAAACTCGAAGGTATGTGTCATAGGTTAGTATTCTTATAAGCGGCGATGGGCTTGCAACCTGTCACGTACGGAATACTAACTACTGTGCAAAATGTGGGCATGTACCAAATGTCATGTTTGGACTTGCCTCTGACTACCCCCTTTAGATATCCTTAAAGATCTAAGTAACTAAAGATCTGAGGAGATATCTACCGAGCCTGGGGATTACAGTCGTGATCATATTTATTTATTTTATTTTATATTTTTTAAATATGAAACCTAGCTAGATCGATTTATCGTCCCGAAACGCCCTGCATAAATTTCATGAAAATCGTTGGAGCCGTTTCCGAGATTCAGATCAGGGGACTTACCACGAAGTCATCCAGAACGATTCCGTTTAACAAACGTCACATTTGAAGCTTGAAGTGACACTACTTCAATACAATTTGCATAGGTCATGGTACGAAATAACAATGTAATATTAAATCGGTAATGTATTATGAATTCGTGGTGAGGCCCCAGGTAATACTTTGTTAACAAAAGTTTGGTGAAATTGGACCTTAGTGATATGTTACCTTACCTATCTTACCTTTTGAGTATCTTAAATAAATAAATAATAAATAATGCTGGACAATCCACACAGCATTATCTTGCTCCAAAGTAAGCTACCCAAAGCTTGTGTTATGGATACTAGATAACTGATATATTTAATACTTATATACATAGATAGATATTTTTATTATACATAGAAAACACCCAGACCAACCGAACAAATTTCTGCAGATCGTACACAAATTTGTTCCGCGACGGGAATCGAACCTGCAACCTCTTGCGTCGCAGGCGGACTCTCGCCCGCTGCGCCACTGAGGTCGTCAAAATCTTATCTTCTTCTTCCTGCCTTTTCCCACGCTATGAGTGTCGGCACAACACGTTTTCTTCATCTATTTCCCTCTATCATCCGTCATCTCAGTACTCACACCTTTCATACTCATATCATCTTTCACACAGTCCATCCATCTTTGCTTAGTGTCTTACCATCAACCATATTGTGCAGTATCCGTTCGTAATGGAGGTCGTTGGTAGGGCTCTCGCGACGGAACCACTGGCTGAACCTGCTGGAACCCTCGTTCTCGCCACTGCCGTTCTGTAAAATTGAAATTGAAAATTATTCATTCAATAAAATCACTCGGACCACTTTGAAACGTCTTAGGCCGGTTACAGTGCTTCACTGACCGTCGGTGCGTATGTCAGTCGCGCTCGTCATTAATATGAAAATCCATAAATCGTACAGTGCTGGACCGACCGTACGCACGCGTATATTGCTACGCACTGCGTACGAGGACCGTCGGTCGAGCGCGTGCGCATGCGTCCGTCGGTCGGCCGACGCGCTATGGAAACGTATGAACGCGTTCAGTGCTGCACCGATCGTTGGACCGACCGTACGGACCTACGACGGATGTCTGCATCAATTTTCATCTGGTCAGTTTGTTGGTCAGGAGAGCACTGAATGATACAAACTGACGGTCGGTCCGTGTGTATCGTCAGGACCGACCGTGCGCACCGACAATCGGTTGAGCACTGTAACCGGCCTTACATGCTAGGTAAATCTATGTGCCAATTCCAACCTAACCCAAGTACGAGAAGAACAGTCCAATACTCAATACAAAAGCACAAAACCATTAATATATCTTAATTCATTTTCAAATGTTTTAATAGTTATTCTGCTAATCGGTCCAGCCTTTTAAGTGTTTGAACAAACCCGTCTTTGTTATATTTTATAATTCTTCTTTTTTTTGGTAAATACATACATAGTCTACTAACACCCAAACACAGAACAAACATTGCGTCCATCACACAAATGTTAGTCGAGTGGGGATCGAACCCACAACCTACAGCGCAGAAGGCAGAGCTACTACCAACTGAGCTGTGAGTCATCAGTTTTACATAACTCTTTACAGACAATTTCAGGTCATATCAACTCTTAAAAGCTTGTTTAGTTTGGAGCTAGATGGCGCTGTGTGGAACGTACAGTTCTTCCAACGGATCTAGGCATTCGTGAAGTTAGCCACATTTAGCGAGTTTGCGCATGTACAGTCCCAGTTCCACCGCCCCTCTCCATACCTCCCTCCGATTGCTCCCGAAAAACGGTACTGCGCAGCGCTCTGCGGCTAATTTCACGAATGCCTAGATTCATTGGGCCAACTGTATGTTGTTTATTTATCTCGACGACCTCAGTGGCGCAGCGGGCAAGAGTCCGCCTGCGACGCAAGAGGCTGCGGGTTCGATTCCCGCCTCGGAACAAATTTGTGTACGATCTGCAGAAATTTGTTCCGTTGGTCTGGGTGTGTATGTATAATAAAAAATATCTATCTATGTACCTACATCATGTATTAAATATATCAGTTATCTAGTACCCATAACACAAGCTTTGAGTAGCTTACTTTGGGGCTAGATGATGCTGTGTGGATTGTCCAGCATTATTTATTTATTTATTTATTTATCTCACCGTGAGCACATCGGGTATAGCGTCGAGTTTGAGGAAGTCGTCCAAGTTGAACTCGTGCTCGTTGTTCTGCTGCGGCTCCTCTGTCTTCGAGTCCACCCCCGAATCCTTATCCTACAAATACAATCATAGATATTATTTTTATTTACTAGCTGTCCCGGCAAACTTCGTACCGCCTTCTACATTGCTTAGACAACAGTGAGTGATTATAATTTAATATGAACTTTATTAAATAATAATAAAGTTCAAATTGACTCTACATTTTATTTAGAAAACGTTTGTATGGGAAATAGAAAAGGGCTATTTTTAGGGTTTTCCCGGCAGTTATTCGAATGTTTCTTACCTTTTAAACCTTCCCTAGACCTCCACGAACATTTCAAGACCAAGATAAAATAAATCCGTTTAGCCGTTCTCGATTTTTAGCGAGACTAACTTGGCAATCAATATTTTATTATTATTATATATATATTATATAATAATAATAAAATATTGATTGCCAATAAAAAAAAACATGATCACGGCTGTTATCCCTGGCTAGATATCTCCTCAGAACTCAAGTTACTTAGATCCTTTGAGGATATCTAAAGAGGGTAGTCAGATATTTATAAACACATACCCACATTTTGCACAGTAGTATTCCGTACATGACAGGTTGCAAGCGTATCGCCGCTTATAAGAATACTAAAAGACCTTTGAATTTTTAGTTCTAGGGTATGCCGGTTTCCTCACGATGTTTTCCTTCACGTTTAAGGGCACTAGCATTGCGCACAAAAAATGATCGAATGGAAAAACTAATTGGTGCGCGACCAGGTGCGAACCCACGACGTTCGGATCGTGAGGCAGGGGTGCTACCACTAGGTGTAATAATTATAAACGCGAAAGTTTGTAAGAATGTATGGATGTAAGTTTGTTACTCTTTCACGCTGAAACGGCAGAACGGATCTGGATGAATTTTGGCACAGATATAGATTATATTCTGAAATAGCACATAGGCTACTTTTTATTATGGTACCACGCGGGCGAAGCCGTGGGCGGAGGCTAGTAAATACACTGACATTGCTGGAGTTCGCCGAGTCGTTGGGCGGCGCGACGGGCGAGGACGTCTCCCGCCATCGCTCCGGCGCCGGCGACTGGGATGTATTGCTGTTGTTCCATTTCTACAACAATCAAATCATCAATCTATACTAATATTATAATATTACTAGCTTCTGCACGCGGCGTCGCCCGCGAAGTACCTACATAAAATATAGCCTATGTTCATCCTGAAAGTTCATTCTACACATTGGTGAAAGAATTTTTCAAATCGGTTCAGTAGTTTCGGAGCCTATTCGTTTCAAACAAACAAACAAACAAACAAGCAAACAAACAATCAAAGTTTTCCTCTTTATAATATTATAGTATAGATAAAGAGGAAAACTTTGATTGTTTGTTTGTTTGAAATGAATAGGCTCCGAAACTACTGAACCGATTTGAAAAATTCTTTCACCAATGTGTAGAATGAACTTTCAGGATGAACATAGGCTATATTTCATGTAGGTACTTCGCGGGCGACGCCGCGTGCAGAAGCTAGTAACGAATAAACTCAAAAGCTACAGGTCCGATTTCAAAAATTCTTTCACTGTTAGAATGCTACATTATCCCTGAGTAACATAGGCTATATTTTATATAGGTACCTCGCGAGCAAAGCCGCGAGAGGAAGCTAGTTAACAAATAAGAATGTTAATAGGTATGCCAAATCGCTTGAAAGTTTGTTACAGTAAAGCTTGTATGTATACAAATACACTTGTTGTAGTCAAAAATACCTATTAGTTTTGATTTTACAGGCATTAAAACCGATAAATATCGAGTCCCGCTATCAGTCACGTGACCGCATGTGACGTCAATTTGAAACGCTCCGCTTAATACTTGTGTTGTGAGATGACGTCACACCGTCACACGAATCGAGTACGAGTCCGCATCGCACGTTTACTTCTATGAATCGGAAACTAATTTACATATCGAAGTAATTCTTTCACTTGTATTTTTATTTTTGACCGAGAATATGGAGAGCTAATATTCAAAATTAGTTAACATTCTTCATTGACAGTTTTGTGATTAATGCAGATGTTTGTGTGTCTGGGTGTTATTATGTATTCTACTAGTATGTATCGTCATCTTCCTGTCCTTTTCCCACGCTATGTGGGTCGGCACAACATGTGATCTTCCATTTCCCTCTATCATACGCCATCTCAGTACTCACTCCTTTCTTACCCTTGTCATCTTTCACACAGTCCATCCATCTTTTCTTTGGCCTACCTCTACCCCTGTATCCATCCACAGTGATTTGATACTGGCAGACAGCCGCAGGAGTCATTTCGGTGGAGAGCGAACCGGCGACCAGTGCCCGGTGCGCCCGCGCACCGCCCACGCCCACGCGATACTCACATCAGTCTCTTTGTTGTTCGCATTGCCGTTCTTCAACATGCTCTTCTTCTTTTCATGCTCTTCCAGGCCGCACAGCTCGATAGTGTCGTGTTGAGATGTCGGCCCTCCGCTGAACCTGTTCAAACAATTGATTTTAGCGCCATCTATCGGAGCTTATGAAACTATAATAGTGTTTGTGTTTTCATAGTACTTACAAAGGTAGCTTAGCAAATAAGGTTTCTAATAAAGGTTAAAAATGGTGTAATGAAGGTATATTATGTACATGTATTTACTCGTATAAATTAGTTTAAGCGCCATCTATCTTAGAATTAATCGAATTTTAAACTCAGTGCTCGTTAAAAAAACTCGCATAGAGCATAGTATCTTTGGCGTACCTATTCCAGTTTTATTTATGACTGAAAATCAGCGTATGACATGTTTTTGGGGTAGTGAAGAGGTGCGGGGAGGGGAGGGCAGTGTCATGTGACGTAACAGAACTGTTATATAAAAACTTCAACCTCTCTTTGCACCTCTTAAAGGTGGAATTTCGGAAATCAAATATCGCTTACCATTCTGGTTCATCGTCCTTATCAAAGCGCCGCTGAGAATAGCGACCGCCTCTACGGTTATCCTCCCTGAAACAAAATAATCAAAATTATCTTAACTTGTCTTAAATCTTACAATACAAAATCAACTTTATACTGCCAGCTTTAAGGATCAATGTGTAACCGTTTACAGATCAAACGTAGCTTTAAATCTTACAATACAAAATCAACTTTATACTGCCAGATTTAAGGATCAATGTGTAACCGTTTACAGATCAAACGTAGCTTTAAATCTTACAATACAAAATCAACTTTATACTGCCAGACTTAAGGATCAATGTGTAACCGTTTACAGATCAAACGTAGCTTTAAATCTTACAATACAAAATCAGCTTTAGATTCAATTTCACAAAACTTTTTTTAACAAAGTATTACTTGATTGGGCATCAAAATTAACAAAAATGTTTAAAGTATCGTATCTATTTTACGCCATGTCATTTTACGGAAGATAATCCTTCGTTAGGAAATGATGGAACCAAAAACAACTTGAACAGGCGATTAAAAGGCTAACAAGCTGTTAGATTAATGAACAGAGCGTGGTGAAACTAGCCGATCATGTTTGTAGATCTAACGAAGCCTAATAATATATTCCGCTAGCTTCCGCCCGCGGCTACGCCCGCGTGATACCTTGAAAAACAAAAACAAATCTATCCCGCGGGAACCTTATATTTTTCCGGGATAAAAAGTAGCCTATGTGTTATTCCAGACCATAATCTATGGCGTGGTATGGGCATGTTATGAGAAGAGATGAATGTCATGTGACAAGGAGAGTGCGCATGAATGTGGATGGATACAGGGGTAGAGGTAGGCCAAAGAAAAGATGGATGGACTGTGTGAAAGAAGACATGGGTAAGAAAGGAGTGAGTAATGAGATGACGAGTGACAGAGGGAAATGGAAGAAGATCACATGTTGTGCAGACCACACATAACGTGGGATAAGGGCAGGAAGATGATGATGATGATGATGATGAATCTATATCTGTGCCAAATTTCATTCAGATCCGTTCAGCCGTTTTAGCGTGAAAGAGTAACAAACATACATCCATCCATCCATCCATCCATCCATCCACCCATCCATCCATCCATACATTATTACAAACTTTCGCGTTTATAATATTAGTAGATGGTGTTATACATACCTATCGCGCGTCTTGTCGTTGTTGAATCTGTCTTCTCTCTCTCTCTTGATGTCCGAGGAGTAGGAGTCGCGTCCGAACGAGCGACGCTCGAACCTGACAAACAAACACATTTTGTGAAAAACTGGCGCAGCCGGATGGAAATTCTTAATCCTAACTCGAAACAATGATTTTAAAAAATAAATATGAGCACGACTGTAATTCACGGTAGATATCTTCTCAGATCTTTCGTTACTTAGATCTTTGAGGATATCTAAAGAGAGTAGTCAGGAGCAAGTTCATACATGACATTTGGTACCCACATTTTGCACAGTAGTTTGTATTTCGTGCGTTATTTCTGTCGCAGGCGGTAGGATGGGTATTGCGAACTTTGGCTTTTAAATAACTGTTATGTAGTCTATCACCGCACCGTTCAGTAGAACAACGTATGTGTGCGATTTGTGTATTTATATTTAGTCACATAACTCTTACATTTTACGACCTCAGTGGCGCAGCGGGCGAGAGTCCGCCTGAGACGCTAGAGGTTGCGGGTTCGATTCCCGCCGCGGAACAAATTTGTGTAAGATCTGCAGAAATTTGTTATCTAATACCCATAACACAAGCTTTGATAGCTTACTTTGGGGCTAGATGATGCTGTGAACTGTCCAGCATTATTTATTATTTTATTGGTGAAAACCGGCGCAGGCGGTGGGGATAGGGTTACCTGTCTCCGTTGAGTCGCTGCTGCGGGGGCGGGCGGTAAGGCTCGGGTCGGTACTCGTCGTCACGCTCCCACCCCTGTTGCCTCTCCCCCCCACCCCTGCCGGAGCCGCCCCCACCGCGCCCCCCTTCGCGACCGTCGTTAGGCTCATCGCGCACCATGATACGGCCAGAGCCAATTCGACGACCACCTGTTAGAAGAAAAATAGTGTTAGAAATAAAAACAATTTAATTGTAATATTTAGTATAAAGAAAATAAATGTTGAGATGGATGTGTGGAGTGACAAGGATGGATAAAATAAGGAATGAGTATATCAGAGGAAGTCTGAAAGTGGCACCGGTGACAGAAAAGATGAGGAGTAATAGGTTAATGTGGTATGGGCATGTTATGAGAAGAGATGAATGTCATGTGACGAGGAGAGTGTTAGGTATGAATGTGGATGGATACAGGGGTAGAGGTAGGCCAAAGAAAAGATGGATGGACTGTGTGAAAGATGACATGGGTAAGAAAGGAGTGAGTACTGAGATGACGAATGACAGAGAGAAATGGAAGAAGATCACATGTTGTGCCGACTCCACATAACGTGGGATAAGGGCAGGAAGATGATGATGATGAAAGAAAATTAATATTATCTAGTGGGTTTAAGATCTATAATGGCTTGGCTTGGTCGCAACGAAATGTAGGCAGGAATCTACAATGTTATATCAAATCTCGAGATATACATCACCTGTATCTGCCGATTATTCTAGGCCTTATCAGCTCAATTTGTTTATCACATAATATGTAAACAAATCGAAATGTTATCATTTTCAAGGCCATTTTCGTATTTGTTGTTTTATCTTAAGTACCTGGATGACCGAGCTTTGCTCGTTTTTTTTGGGGTATACGACGTTTTCTAAAAATGAAACCTAGTTAGATCGATTTATCGCCCCCGAAACCCCCTGAATACTAAATTTCACGAAAATCGTTGGAGCCGTTTCCGAGATTCCGATTATATACATATATACAAGAATTGCTCGTTTAAAGGTATAAGATTTAGGAATGTTCAATTCTATTTTAAGGATGTTCTCAGTTCGATTTGTATTTTTTACTCGACTAGAGGAGGCTAACGTTTTTGGGGTATGAATGTATGCAAGTCACTTTGGCTGTCGCTGAAGTCCAAACGACTGGACAGATTTTGACAAATGAAGTGTCGTTGGATTCGTCTGAATCACAAGAAAAACATAGGCTATACAAAATGTCAAAAAATCCAATATGGCGGCGGTAAGAGGCTATTTTCAATTATTTTCATTATGGTTTTTATTTTTTCGTGGAGTGTCGGCCGTCCGCAGACAAGATGGGTCGACGACATAGTTAGATCCGCAGGTCGTACATGGGCGAGGTTGGCGCAAGATAGAGGCGAATGGCAAAAGCGAAGAGAGGCTTATGCCCAGCGGTGGGATGAGAAGGGCTGATGATGATGATGGTTTTTATATTTTGCAATAAATACTAGTTCTGTAATCTCACCGGGTTCCGGTTTAGCCGAGAGCGGTGCAGCATTAGACAACGGGGAGTCGGGCCGGGTGCGGGCGACGTGCGGCGGCGGCGCGGCCGCGGCGGGCGCGCCGCAGCCCGACGTGAAGGACCGCCGCTGCGGAGACAGCACGATACCGCCGCTCGTTTCACTCTCCTTGCGCACGCGCTCGCGCGGGTCCGCGGAACGACGCTCGCGGTCACGCTCCCGACCGTACACACCCTGGGGTGAAACGATGAAATGTACAAATGTATAGTTGGCTCAACGAATCTAGGCATTCGTGAAGTTAGCCGCAAGAGCTGCGCAGTTTTTCAGGAGCGATTGGAGGTATGAGGAGGGGGCGGAAGGAAATACTAGTTGTGTAACATACATGCGCAAACTAGCACCTGTGGCTAACTTCACGAGCCTAGATCCGTTGGATGATCTGTACAGTGAAGGAAACCTAAGGGTACCTTATGGTTCTCGCTGGGTGCATCTCCTCTCCCCCCTCGGTCTTCCTCGTTCGGTGAGTCAGAGCGTTTCTTCAACACACTGAAACAAGACAATAAAGTTAGTACCATGATCGAAAAATGTGTGCGTGCTATACCAGCACTCTCAAACGGCGAAGGAAAACATCGTGAGAAAACTGGCATGTTGTTAAACCTAAAAAGTTCGAAGACATTGTGTCAAATTCACGAAAGAAGCTGAAAAGCTGAAGAGTTTGGTTTAACGCGCTAGTTCATTTATTGAGGAAGGCTATAATAGGGTATATAACATCCTACGATCAATAGTAGCGGAGAATCAATAAAATATATTGCAAAAACGGGAAAAAATATATTACTTAAAACGCGCAGACAAAGCTACGCAAAATTAGTAATTTATTATATAAAAATTGATCCCTACACTCGTTTCACTTGCCAGTCCACAGAGTTCAACGCCTCAACACACTGGTTCGAAACAACTAGAAAGAAAATTGTACCATTGGCGAGCGAAGGGAGCCGCGTACTTACAGAGCAAGGGCCTCGCAGCCAGCGAACGCGTCCTCGAGCCCCTTCTTGACGAGCGGCGAGTGTCGCAGGCGCATCAGCTCGTCGCGGGTGTAGGTGAGGGCGCGCCGCGACGGCCCGATGGCCAGCACGGCGGGGTCGCCGCCGCCTCCGCTCGGCATTCCGCCGTCTTCGTGGCCTGCGGACAAGCAGTGCTGTATTTAGTTTTTTTTTAATTTTTGTTTAATTTTGGCGATAAGGCAGGAAGGGCAATTTAGATGTCTTTTTGTTTTGTGTACCTCATCCATTGTATACTTTTTTGTTTTATCTTTTATGTATTTTATTTCTTCTTTTCTGTAGTCTAATTCATAATCAGAGAACAAAAATGTAAACAAAAGGGTTGTCATAGCAAAACTACCAAATGGTAGTTCAGTAAATTTGACGAAATAATGTATTTAAGTATTTCGCCAAATTTATTTACATGCTTTGGTCTGATAGAATATAAAAAACAAAAGTATTTTGTCGTATTAAATATACATTATTATCAACAATTGGGTACAAACTTTCTTAATAATATACTACGACCTTTGCTTTGACTTAAAGACCCAAGACACTCGTTCTATTCATTCCCAACTTTTAGATTTATAGCGTTAAGACCTATGCTCTTGGCTCGAGTTTGAGAATATTCTAGAACTTGTTCATTAGTCGTGTAACTAAGTTTGAGAATAGTTTAAGGGAATGCATAATACGTATTCCCCGGGTAACTTGGTGCATTACTGAACACACAACAGGGGCCTTACCACGAAGTCTTCCAGAACGATTCCGTTATTGATACGTCATGAAGTAACACTACTTCAATACAATTTGCATAGGTCATGGTACGAAATAACAATGTAATACTTATTCGGTAATGTATTATGAATTCGTGGTGAGGCCCTAGATCTCTCTTTAAAAGCGGCTTCGAAAAATTAAAAAAACCGACTGAAAATAGTTGATAATAGATTTATACATCTGCCATATTGGATTTTTTGACATTCTGTATCACTGCATATTAGCCGCGTCTGTCTGTTCGAAATAAACTAAAAAACTACTGCATCTATTTCTTGCTGTTTTCTTTTCCCGACTATTCATCCCACATGGTGGTGGGGTCAGCCTTCCTAACATTCTTCCTCCTATCCATATATCCCTATCCATGAATCCTACTAATATTAAAAACACGAAAGTTTGTAAGAATGTATGGATGCCTGGATGTATGTTTGTTACTCTTTCACGCTGAAACGGCTGAACGGATCTGGATGAAATTTGGCACAGTAGATTAGTCTGGAATAGCACATAGGCTACTTTTTATCCTAAAAATGTACGGTTCCCGCGGGAATGATTTGTTTTTGATACCACGCGGACGAAGCCGTGGGCCGAAGCTAGTGTAAATAATAAATAAAAACAGTTTGATCAACATAGAAAAACTATTGAGGTGATGTTCAGCATTTTTTACCCGACATTCGAATAAAGGCGAATGACCGTTTAAGTAAGTCTTATAACCAACATTATACTTTTTCTGTTAACTCGGCAATATTGCTTAACGAAACGCTGGGTTAAGGCAAAAGTAGTGCACTCAACATAAGTGGGGATAGAGTACAGTATAGTATGAATTTTTGATAGTTTACGAAAACTTTTTCGAATAGTATCCTGTCAATATCGATTAATATCGTGTAAACTTGGTTTGATAATCATTGCTGGGACTGCCGATTAGATATTTTCGATATTATCGACCTTATTTTAGTTCCTTAACATTTCCGATAATGTACTATTCGAAAATAGTTTTCGTAAACTATCAAAAACTCATATTAGGGGTACTGGTAGTCTAGTGGAAGTGGCTCCATGTACTTCCATGTTTATATGCGTTCACTGATCCAAGGACATTATTAAGATTATCGATATTTTGAGTACATAAATCCATTAAAAGAACACACAAAGAAACCTCTGTAATATATAAATGAATATAGGTACACGTTTGTTTCACAACAATGAACTTAACGTCATCAAATCGCTGATAAGAAAGTAACTCTGTAGTTGCACGAGTGTCGACAATAATTTACATAAGTTGTACATTGAATGACGATACTTTGTTTTCCTTACATTCACTTAGAAATAGGTACTTTAATGTATGTTTATGGGCATTATGAGAAATGTATGACCTTATCAGACGCATCACTTAACGTGCTTTCCTTCTATGTTAAAAACTAGCTGTCCCGCTCGCGACTTCGTTCACTTAAAGTATCTAAACTGAGTTTTAAACAAATCACACTAATAAAAAAATTACATAACTTTGAACCTCCTTTTACCCGTTTTAGAGGGTTATTTTGGAATATCCAGAAATACGTGTCCATTCATTTTGCATTTACAGTACACAAACAAAGTTTCACACCAATCGCACCACCCATTAAAAAGTTCCCATACAAACATTGACCCCACATTTGACCCTTTTTTGAAGGTTATATTGAAAAATCCTGAAACATGTGTCCATTTATTTTGCATTTACAGTGCACAAACAAAGTTTCATGAAAATCGCTCCACGCGTTAAAAAGTTTCATACTAACGTTTTCACCCTTTTTCACCCCTTTAGAGGTGGAATTTCCAAAAATCCCGCCTTAGTAGGTGGTTTTGTTATAAAAGAAAACCACCTTCCAAATTTCAGCTTTCTAGCTTCAGCGGTTTCGGCTCGGCGATGATCAATCAGTCAGTCAGGTCAAGCTCTTATATAGATTTAGATTAAAAGAGGTCATTCAGACTTCATACACGGTTGGGCTCAAAAGAAAAATGGTACGACCGCGTTTGGGAAGTTAGTCAGAGTATTTTTCGGGCACCAAGTCTCTACAGTTGATTCTTTTAAAATGAAAAACCTGATTTCCACTTTCCACTTAGACTTTTGTTCCCAACTACGTATGAAACTTGAATAACTTCCTTTAATGTGATCCTATGTTTTCGATCGGGCAGGGGGGCCTCACTACGAATTCATAATACATCACCGAATTAATATTACATTGTTATTTCGTACCATGACCTATGCAAATTGTATTGAAGTAGTATTACTTAAAGCTTCAAACGTGACGCTTCTAAAACGGAATCGTTCTGGAAGACTTCGTGTTAAGGCCCCAGGACCCGCGTCTTTGCCTAGAGCTGGCCAACGCAATACCCAGTAATCCACCGTTCGCTTAGCCCGTATGAAAATGTTGAATAGTGTTTATCGGATTTTCTCAATAACAAGTCTTACATACTAACATGTCAATGGTTAATACTTTGCTTGCTGCCTCCCTAGCATAGCACCATTATAGTTCTACAGAAGACATAATAAAGCGTATTATAAATGTGAAGGTTTTAGATAGGGCTGGACAGATTGGAATGAAATCCCCAGACTCGGTAGATATCTCCTCAGATCTCTTAGTTACTTAGATCTTTGAGGATATCTAAAGGGTAGCCTGCACGTCCAAACATGATATTTGGCACATGCCCACATTTTTCACAGAAGTTAGTATTTCTTACGTGACAATTTGCAAGCACATCGCCGCTCTGAAATAGCATAGGCTATTTTACAAAATACTTCGTAGACAGAAAACAATCAGAAGAGGAAATATAAGTTTACGATAATAAAGCCCTTTCAAAGAATAAAGTCGTCATTCTCATAACAGTATTGTACTTTCATAGGCTTGTAATCATAATCATAACTCAAATCAATGGTCAAACAAGCGAGATGAACTGGCTAGGAGAATGTAAACGTTTAGTAACTAACGTAATTGAAACCCAATCACAAAGGTGTAGGGTTTATTTTAGCGCGGAGGACGCTGCTGTGGAGTGTGGAGTGCAGTTGTTTCTGCAATGCGCATAGTGACGTTTTGTTGTGTTATTTGTAGTGCGAGCAGACATGAAAGCATAGTGAACGATTGTAGTCGAAATAGGCGATTGATTGGTATTTCTGACGCTCCCGAAGTACGGGCGTCTACTTGTCTACTCTGCAAATAAACAACGGTATGATCGGAACAAAATGTTTGTTGAATTCAGCCGAATTAACAGTCGATTTATTGTCAAATTCAAATTAATGTCCGAGTGGTGTTAAAGTAGGTTTGTGAGATCGAATGTCGCAAGTAATGTCTGTCGTACTATCGTTCAAATAGCAAATGAAGCAACTTACTCGTAATAATAGGTTTTGTACGGTTATTGTGCCAATATTATCATTGATTGTTATGCAGAGTAGACTAGCTACTTTGTCAAATTATGTTGAACAACAAATTATATTCAACAACATCTGTAAAATTGTATCGGTAAACTTATGAGTAACCCATACCCGTAATAAAACTGTGTAGGTCGAAAATTCTACACATTAAAAATATTTTCGAGAAAAATTGTGGCACCTAAAAACAGATTAAGCAGAACTTGATTTCGGAAGTATTTTCTGTCAGTCCGTATGTTTACGCATCACACAAAACCTAGTTGAAATGCGATTTTAATTTTGACAGGATATGAACTGTCCTATAAATGTTACTTTAATTTGGTCTTTCTAGTGAACAAAATAAGATTGTAAAATCTTAACAATTTTTAAGAAAGTCTGCGGTACAATAGAATTACCACCATTATAACGGCATATGAGCGGGTATGTATCGCTAATATAGGCTTTAACTTTAGCTGTAGTAAGTTCGTGACGAAAACTCCTTATCAGAAACGTAATCTTGGAAAAAAATATACCTACTAAAATGTATAGCTTGTAGGTTGTGACGAACGCAATAGCAGATAAAATACACCAACTAGAATATTAGGAGGTCCCGTTAGTGATTCCGGTATTTTAATAAAACAGTTATTTAGGTATTTTTTAAGTCGTGACCTGAAATTCCCTTAAATCTAATATTATAAAGCTGAAGAATTTGTTTGGTTGAACGCGCTAATCTCAGGAACTACTGGTTCGAATTGAAACATTATTGTTGTCTTGTATAGTATCATGTTTGGACGTGCCTCTGACAACCCCCTTTAGAAATCCTCAAGGATCTAACTAGAGATCTGAGTAGATTATCTACCGAGCCTGGTGATTACAGTCGTGTTTTGTTTGTATAGTATAGTCTATTTATCGAGGGAGGCTAAGGCTTATAGACTTCCTCGATAGACTATAGTCAAAGTATAAGCTATATAACATCACGCTACGACCGATAGGAGCGGAGCATCAATCAAAATGTTGCAAAAACGGAAAAAATAATACTTAAAACGCGCAGACAAAGATGCGCGAGAGTCAGATAATTCTTATTATGGGCTTTAATACTGCAAGATCACCCTCCAGATACGGCACTAACAGACGAATCTATACGTTGTCTGTCAGTCAGGAGTTTCATTCGTATATAAGTCGCACTTTATGTTGCATGGGCATGTTATGAGATGTCATGTGACGAGGAGAGTGTTAGGTATGAATGTGGATGGATACAGGGGTAGAGGTAGGCCAAAGAAAAGATGGATGGACTGTGTGAAAGATAACATGGGTTAAGAAAGGAGTGTGTACTGAAATGACGAATGATAGAGGTAAATAGAAGATCACATTTTGTGCCGACCCCACATAACGCGGGAAGATGATAATAAGACGCATGCAGTTAAGTGTTCTTAGAGATCACTGCACTGATGAAAAATATATCTGCAATTTACGTCGCCGTTGGCGCGTAACGCATTGAAACAAAAATAAAACGTAGTGGAACAATGCCTCAAGGTCGCCTGCCGCTTGCATCTCGATAACTCGACCTAATGATACTTCAATTATGCTATCGATTTTAACATACCTTGCATAATTTCATTGACAATAGATATTTACAATTCAGAAGACATATTGTCAATTCAGAAAACGTATTGTCAATTCAGAAGACAAACATGTCGGCTGCAAAAACTATTTTCATTTACGTTCAGTTGAGTTTTTAATTTTTGCAATAAACTAGTTTGTCTTCTGAATTGACAATGTCTTCTTGCTAGTTTGAAGTTGCTAGTTGTCTAGTTGCAAGAAGACATTGTCAATTCAGAAGACAAACTAGTTTATTGCAAAAATTAAAAACTCAACTGAACGTGACTGAAAAAAGTTTTTGCAGCCGCCATAATACTATGTTACCCTATTGATTCAGACGAATCCAACGACACTTCATTTCTCAAAATTCCTCCAGCCGTTTGGGCCACAGCGACAAAGGAACTCGGGTTGTTAGATGGATGATATGTTCTGAATCAGTCATCTTCTTGTTTAAACGGGTATTACACTACACTTTATTCAGGGCCCGGTAGTAAGGGAGCCTAACGCCTAGCCTCTACGCCTTACGCCCTAACTCTTATTACACCACTCTTATTTAGGGTAAGGGTCCCTGAATTCAGGGTAGTGTAATAAGTGCTTTAGTTGTAGTAGTAACATCTGGACTCTTGACTGGAGGCACTCATTAAATTAATTATTACGATTTTTTCAATAATTCAGCATAATACAACTTTAACAAACTGGAATAATTATTAAACCAGAACATGACCAAATCAGAATATAACCAAGGGTAGAACATGACATCCATCTAACAACCCAACAAAAAGGGACTTGCTAGCGAGTTTGGAAGATCTATAAGTAGTTCGAATAAGCATTAATTACCTTCTGAGGTAGATAATTGTAACTATGATAGTAACCTTAGTAAGATTAACTCTAGTACCTATCATAGGTAGGGTCGGATAATCAAATCAGAGATCGGTAAATCCTACTTCTTATCTGACCTTGTCACCTTTTTACGAGGCAGTTTATTTTTTATTTATTGAAAAAAGAACCCTGAAAGGGTTTTTCATCTTCCTCTTCCACATGTTATAACCTAAACAGAGAGAATGAAATAACTTACACCAAGAAACTCTCTTCACTCTCTTCGAAGGTGGTCCTGCATGGACCTTAGGCGGCAGCTGAGCCGGGATCCTCCTCAAAGCACTCTGGTACCGAAGGAGAAAGGCGTGCACTGCACATTTTATAGGAGAAGCGACTTCTGGGAGAGTGAGGTTCACGCCGGTTACAGAAGACGCGGATTTCCTCGCACGTTTTTTCGCCGCACGAGCTCCAGCCCTACGCCTCCTTCTCCGGGCCTTCTTCACCTCCCCAGCGGGCAACGCAACCTCCTTGCTCATCATAGCCGTCAACGTGACGCGGCACGACAAAATGGCGGATTTTTGTACTTAAACTTGTTTTTCGTAAAACTAAACGTAACTTATTCTAAAGATAAAATATATGATAAAATATAAAGGTTAAAATAAAATTTTAAATAAATAACTATTCGACTAAAAACTAGAAAGCGCCAGAGAGACGTTGGCGAAGCGCGGGAAACTACGTATACGCGACGTGGCGTGTGGTACGTAGACCGGTAACGCGACGAAAGGTGGGTAAATGAATCGAAAATAAAATTTTCTCGTAAAATATCGCGAAGACGCGCAGCGCACAAACTTGTCTCAAAGACTGACCGGGCGCGAGGCAGTTGTCTCTTAGTTTATCTTCAACTACCCTCAAAAGTTAATGTATTTTATGTGGTTGTGAACAAAGGCAGTTTCGTCTCGCGTAGGTCAAATACGTCTACCTCATTTTTAGAATTTAAAAATAACTGCCAGTAACTCTACTTTTACTCAAACACGAATAATGGTGTAGTGTAGGTAGATAAATAATGAGTTATTTTTTAAATTTCTGACCACGAGGTTTCGCTGCTCTGATCACCTAGTTGCATATTCCTATAACACCTGTATTCTGTTAGAGTATCATGGTAGTATTTTTTTGAATGAAAACAGCCATTGAAATGCCACACGCTTTTAGCTCTTCTAACTATTGAATTCTTTAGACAACACAATTTATTTTTAAGCGTAAAATACGGTTAAAAGATCGCCACATTTAAGCCCAACAAAGTCCAGATTGTAGCCCCTCTGTTGAAGCACCCTTTGTTCCCTTGACCTTCGAACCCCCTCGGATTTTCACCCCATGCTATTGGGGGATGCACACTGGTGTTATTGAAATGCGAATACCTATTATTATAACTCGATTGCGAATTGAATTGGTCATTGTGAAGATACCTACAGTTAAAATTAACACGGATTGAATGGGATAATCTGTAATGGCTAATAAAACTTACCTTGTATTGACACAATACATGAGTGAGTTAAATATGCATGTGTAGTAAATATCCTAGGCTACCCTTTATTTTTTTTTAATCATTACATACTATGTTTTAGGCTAGTAACATAATGTAGGCTAGGCTGTTTACTTCATAAATCTACCTGCATAGATTGCAGAACTTCTGAATCCAGAACAATGAAGGAAGCCAGTCAGAATTTGTAGTCATTTAAATCCTACAAATAGGTGCATAGAACAACAGACTTACTAAGTTCAATTAATTCAAAAGTACAGGTATTTTATACACCAAGACTCTTCTTCTTCCTGTCTTTTTCTCACACTATTTGGGGTCGGCACTATAGGTCGGCTTTATAGGCCATGACTGTTCTCACAAATTAATTTAGTACTGTTAGCCTACCGATTTCTTAGTTGGGGTATGATGGACCTTGAGAGGTTGAATAATAGTTAGGAATTTCTTTTTTAGTGCACCTTAAAAATATTTATAAAAAAAAAACATTTTTAAAAATCCACTTGTTAGCCTATCATCTAACTAAGTAACTGGATCTGAGGAGACATCTACCAAGCATTGGGATTACAGTTGTAATTGTGTTAAAATAATAACTCATCAAACGGCAATTAAAAAAAAAATATCTTCCTGATTTTGGAAACAAGACTTGACTCATTTTATATTTATGATAGGTACATCATAGTTTATAATAGTAATAGTTTAGTTAGCGTGGTATGGGCATCATATGAGATGAATATCATGTGATCAGTGGGGCGATTATGTATCTTTGCTTACAATCAATGTCAATACATTTTCATTGTAATCAAGGGATTTGGTATGAGATAAGAGTGTTTATTCAATCAATTTGAGCCAGTTTTGACAAGTGTTGATTGTATCCGAGTTCCGTTATCGTACCTCAGAAGAGTGTTAGATATTATGAATGGATATACCGGTAGAGGTAGACCAATGAAATGATGGATGGACTGTGTGAAAGACGATATGCGTAAGAAAGGTGCAAGTACTGAGATGACGGATGGAAGAAAATGGAAAATGGAGTTGGAAGAGGGCAGGAAGAAGAAAAAGCATCATAGTAATAGTACTTATCGCACTATAGGGAAAATTTTCTTTTTTTCATACTTTTTCCTCTAATCTATTACAAACAAAATAATACCTAATTTTTCATTAGTGACTGAAATATCACATTGCATGGCAGTTTATATAATACACATAAAATGGACAACAAAACTAAAATTAGGACAAGGTACAGTTACAGGCTTTGTTTGGAACTCAGGTAGAAAAAGTGACCTACAAAACAAATAAACCATTTCTAAACAAGATATCTAGCAAGCTATGACTTTATAACCCAATTGGATTTCTAATTAGTTCTTATTTACGCACAAGGGGTTGTTGTGGCTGTGTGGATTTAAATAGGGGATGAAAATAGAGCTAATGTTGTGTTTACTAAAATGTAGAATTATGTCAGATTTTAGGGGGATTGATGGATTTTGTAAAATGTACTCACCTTCTTGATGGGAGCCATCCTTTTGGCTTTGGTTGGTAGATTTCTCCCTCGTAGAAGACAATAGGTTCACAGATGACATAGCTTGGAGATCTTTCACACAATTTTATTCAGTCTTCTTTCAATTTAAAATATCTTTACTAAAACTCTATAACAACTTATTATTTACAAAAGTGTTCAGGAAATTACTCTATTACCTAGTATTGTTTATATCACAGACTTTTCGTTTCTCAATCTAAACGGTTCAAAACGTCCACGCACGAAAATACTATCATATATTTAAAACTCTAGATATAATAAACTTATTTACACATTAAAAACTAACGGTTATCATCTAATTTTAACAAATACGCTCTAGCGGTCACAAGATACTCATAACTAAAAGAATTTATCAGATTTAGATGCAAAAAATAAAATATAGTCCGCCATATGCCTTTTGAAACGTATATAAACCAGATCTAGAGAAATGTGCATGATTTAGGAAAATATGTAAATACTCATAGCCTTTTTAGCTTGGTCGGGTTATATCCAGTTGCCAACGTTTTATTTTTTTTCTGTGTGGACAGCACAAAATTTATGAAAAATGTGAAAGCTTTTCTCGTTTGAGAACTTCGAGTCTAGGCTTTGGGCGTTCAATGGAATACTTTCATAGTTAATACGATTTTATGAAATTAAAAAAAGGTTTTTATGTACATGGATAGCAAAAAGCTATTATCTATGGTTGATAACAAAAGTTTCCTTTCAGAAAAGAAATCGGAAAACCATAATCCAATAATTAAATAAAACATCCTCTCTCTTACCAGAATAATATAAGGATTAAACTTTCAATGGTTGATTTGATTAGATAGAAATACTTAAACAACAGTATGCGAACAAACGCAACAAGCGTGTTGCGTTTGTATCAATATCTGAACAAACCGAGTGTGCATTACATTATGTTTTTCATATATTTTCAGTTAGTACTCAAAGGTTTTTCCGAGTAAATACTTCTTAAGTAGCTAAAAATGACAAAAAGCTGCGCTGAGTCTGAGTGGATGTTTGGTAATCTGAGTATGGCTTGACAAAACAGCTGTCTTTTGTTTAAAATATTAATTCGTTTAAAATTGACTCAATCCATTTGACTCTGACGTTGTGACATTGAATAGAACATTAATTTGAAAAATTGACATTGACACTGATTTCAAAATAGACAGATAACATTAAACAGGAAGATGTCATAACCTCAATCAATCAATCAAATCAACCACAATCAATGGCGTCGTGCGCGATGCGTGTGCTATAATTTAGTTCGCTTCGTTTCTAATAATTATATTAGCATGCATCCCCGTTACTAATTTGTTTTATAATTAATTTATGTAATAAAATTCAATACAAAATGATTAAGTGGACTCATTCCCAAAGTGATTCGGGTATTTTGCGAAAGAGTGAATTCAAGGAGAAGAAAGAAGAACTTTTCGTTTTCGGATACTCGTGCAAACTTTTTAGGGAGGATGCTAAAGCCCTACACATTGACCAAGGCAAACACCTTATACCGTGGATGGGGGATGAGACGTTGAAAATCGACAGGTTCGATGCTTTTTACTATAAGACCGTTACTGTGCAAGATAACTAAAGCCTCTAGTTAATACAGAATGTTTAAAATTTTTGGAAGATCCTAAGATTTTCGCAGAGCATATTTGAAGCGTTTGGACGGCGACGTTTGGCGGCTGCTCTGTGACGTCGTGTGTCTTACGGTGACACGCTGCGGTGGTATGTATAACCAGCGGTTTGATAAGTATTGATCTTTCAGTTTGAATGCCCAGCACTTAGGTATGTTAGGCTCCTATTGTCAGGCCTCTAAGGTATATTTTAGGGTGTCTGAGTGATTTCTACGTATACACTACCAAATAAAAGCCCTATAACATTGTTTATTATAGCCTGTTTTCAATAAAACATATTTTTATCTCTCTTGTCTGTACTACACTTGCCAAAATTTACCCCGAATGTATGAATAATGCTTTTAAGAAACAAAAATGAAACAGATAGGTAAGAAAAACATTTAAGAAATGTACTCATATACAGTCCCATCTGAACAGGTATGATGCAAGAGGGGCCCTACATGACCTGTCCCACCACGAGGCTCCTCAAGGGGGCTTCGATTGGCGCGTGGAGCTCACCAAGTCGGAGCAGGATGTGGAACAGTTATGTGACGATGAACGGTACCGAGCTCTGCACACTGATGAGGAAGAGGAACTTATGTACAAAGGTTTGTTTCGTTAATCACCACAAAACTTATAGCTATCATCGGATTTAAAGATATCGTTCACTTTTGTGTAGCTAGATTATCTGTGTATGATAATAAGCTATGTTTCAGAGATATATTAGTAATACACAAGTTATACATGAGTTATATAGTTCTTTAAACCTTTTTATTATGACCAAAATCCAATACTTGACTCCATGACTACATAGTTGACAAAAAGCTTGGGTCGAATCAGCTCCAACTCTGCTAGGTGTCCCTACCAAAATTAACAAGGATCATAATACAAAAAAGCGCTAGGGCCCAGTGAGTTTCTTGTCAGTTCTTCTCGGACTGGGAATCGAATGGGCACCTAGGCTCACCTAGTATGTAAGACGATTCAAAATGATCCCTGTGATTTTACTGAATAAATAATTATTGACTATTGACTATTATACCTTATTAAAAGTTAAACCTTTGCCGAACCACCTAATTTATATTAACAAATACTTTCAGAGGAAGAACTGAAGAGACTCCACAAAGCAGGGTACGGCCAGGTCGGCTTCAACTATGATACCCCAGCAGAACCATCTCCGATTCAACCGGCTGAAGTGGATGAGGAGCCTTTTGTACCAACTCCAGCCTTCAAAGATCTGATGCCTATTGACACTGTGTTTGTGAGTTTGTATGGTCTATTATCATTATCATAATGATATGCCATTTATTCTGAACTTTAGTTTAGTTTAGTATGTCTAATTATAGGATGTCCCGCAGTTTGGTGTGCCTCTTATGCATAGGCCTTCTCTAACCCTTTCCACTGGTTTCTATTTAGTATCATTACCTCTGAACCTATTCTACAAACTCTAACTCACCATCAACAAATGGTATATTTTAAAAAAAACTTATCTTTAAATAAACTTATCACCTAAAATATATTGTAAAAAAAAATTAGTCTCGCAAAGCCATCTACCCCAAACTGCAAATACTGAGTCTCAAAAGCTCACTATGACAAAAACATGATCAAAACTGCAATCTCAGGCTCAGTAGAAATCTCCTCAGATCTCTAGTTACTTAATCTTTGAGGATATCTAAAGAGTAGTCAGAGGCACCGCTAAACATGATATTTGGCACATGCTCACATTTTGCATGGTATTCCGTACATGACAGGTTGAAAGCCCATCGCCGCCTATAAGACTTACCTAAAAGACATCTTTAAATTTTAGGTTCTAAGGTATACCGGTTTCTTGTTAGCTTCACATGTTTGATAGAATTAAGGTACGAGTTGGCAGCGGGCGACGCGAGGCAGCGGCGGACGACGTGTCGCGGCGACACTACTTGTTTCTATGTATTTCTATGAAATTCCCTCCGTAGTTACGAAGCTAGCGACGCATTTCATAGAAACACATAGAAACCGGTGGTCTCGCTGCGACGCGTCGTCTGCTGCTGCCTCGTGTCGCCCGCTGCCAACTCGTACCCTATGTAATATAATAAGAAGACAGAATGTTTGACTTTCAAAATCTTATTCCTCAGCCCGAAACGCTCAAACTAAATGCAATCATCGAGAAAACATCCAAGTTCATCGCCAGTCAGGGTGCTCAGATGGAGATCCTCATCAAAGCCAAGCAGAGGGACAACTTGCAGTTCAACTTCATGAATAAAGATGACCCACTGCATCCGTACTACACTGCGCTGACAACTTTGGTGAAAGCTGGGAAATGGCCGGAGAAGAAACATGAAGTTATTGAAGGTAATTTTATAAATAACAGTTTTCTAAAAGTCAATAGTCAATCCTACTAATATTAAAAACGCGAAAGTTTGTAAGAATGTGTGGATGTATGGATGTCAGGATGTCTGGATGTATGTTTGTTACTCTTTCACGCTGAAACGGCTGAACTGATCTGGATGAAATTTGACACAGATATAGATTATAGTCTGGAATAGCACATAGGCTACTTTTAATCGTCTAACTTACTAGGTGAGTCTAGGTGCACATTCCAGTCCTATCCCCAGTCCGAGAAGAACTGACAAGAAATTCGCTGGGCCCTAGCGCTTTTTTTGTATGATCCTTGTTAATTTTGTAAGGGACACATAGCAGAGTGGGAGCTTATACAAGTTTCAACCTCTCACTGCACCCTTTAGAGGTTCAGTTTTAGGAATCTTTTTTCTTAGTGTACATATAGACCTCAAAAGATGCCCATACCATACCCACCCTCCAAGTCAGTCAGTCAGTTAGTCAAGTTTTATTTAGAATGTTTTTGTTTTATTCACAGAAAAACAGCCGGAAACTGATGAATATCTACATCCAAGTCTAGCTGCCACTATTATTGAATCTGTGAGTTACATTACTAACTAATTTTATCCTTAACTGTTTTCATCTTCATCATATTTGACACCTCAGTTTGACAGTCACTAACTTGTTTAAACTCTCTCTGGTGTTTTCTTAAATCTCTAATAACCTTCTGCGCTGTAGGATGTAGCTTGGACTTCCATGCAGGACAAACATTTGTGTGATGAACACAGATATTTGTGTTGCAGCAATTATAAATAAAAAAAAAAAAAATATTATCACGACTGTAATCCCCAGGCTCGGTAGATATCTCCTCAGATCTTTAGTTACTTAGATCTTTGAGGATATCTAAAGAGGGTAGTCAGAGGCAAGTCCAAACATGACATTTGGTACATGCCCACATTTTGCACAGTAGTTAGTATTCCATACGTGACAGGTTGCAAGCCCATCGCCGCTTATAAGAATACTAACCTATGACACATACCTTCGAATTTTTGGTTCTAGGGTATGCCGGTTTCCTCACGATGTTTTCCTTCACCGTTTAAGAGCACTGGCATTGCGTACATAAATTTTTCGAATGGAAAAACTCATTGGTGCACGACCAGGTTTGAACCCACAACCTTCGGATCGTGAGGCAGGGGTGCTACCACTACACCACCAGCGCTCTTTAAGTAATATATTTTTTCACGCTTTTGCAACATTTTTCATTAATGCTCCACTCTTATTGGTCGTAGCGTGATGTTTTAATAGCCTATAGCCTTCCTCGATAAATGGACTATACAACACAAATAAAAATTAAACAAACAAACTCTTGAGCTTTTTAATAATATTAGTATAGATTCAGTGCCCACTGTACAAGCTTCACTCAGTTTGATGATAGATGGCGCTGTAACTAAAATGTATTTGATGCACAGGCGCCATCTATACCCAGCATCAACTACAAGCCGTCAGCGGACTGTGACTACACAATGCTGATCTCCAAGATGCGCGGTGACGGCGACCTGGCGCCAGGGGAATTACCGCCTCCGGGAACGGAATTCGCGACCACGCCCACTTCCGGAAATGTTATCGCAAGGGCCCCAATATTTTATAACACTATTGGTAAGTTCATTATCATTAGCAGTGATCGGAATTGGGTGAGCTATACCTAAACTTCATAGAACAGTGACAAAAGTAGAGACTTCCTTAAAACATTTTTTTTTCCGGGTAATTTTTTCTTGTTCGAAATATTACATTAGTGTACTTAACTAAAA
This sequence comes from Cosmorhoe ocellata, assembly GCA_963675405.1. Classification (NCBI taxonomy): domain Eukaryota; kingdom Metazoa; phylum Arthropoda; class Insecta; order Lepidoptera; family Geometridae; genus Cosmorhoe; species Cosmorhoe ocellata. The sequence continues at coordinate 7,055,380 of OY776265.1, read as the reverse complement.
TTAATACCGTAAAAGAACTAAGGATTTAATTATTATGTTTCTTAAAAAAATATATTTTTTATTTGACGACTTTTGACGACCTCAGTGGCGCAGCGGGCGAGAGTCCGCGTGCGACGCAAGAGGTTGCGGGTTCGATTTCCGCCGCGGAAAAAAATTGTGTACGACCTGCAGAAATTTGTTCCGTTGGTCTGGGTGTTTTCTATAAAAAAAAAAAAAAAATTTGGGGCTTGATGATGCTGTGTGGATTGTCCAGCATTATTTATTTATTATTTATTTATTTAACTGATTCTTTCAGCTCCACCACCGCCAACGTCGGCTGCCCACCTCTACCAACAACAGCAGTACGCGATGTACTACCAGCAGTACATGGCGGCGCTGGCGCCCCCGCAGCCCCCGCAGCCCCCGCAGTCCACCGGCCTCAGTCTCATGAAGAGCTATGACTCTGGAGACGAGAGCAACCAATCAGGTATAGTTGGCTCAACGAATCTGGGCATTCGTGAAGTTAGCCGCAAGAGCTGCGCAGTATCGTTTTTCGGGAGCAATCGGAGGTATGGAGAGGGGCGGTGGAACTGTACATGCGCAAACTCGCACCTGTGGCTAACTTCACGAATGCCTAGATCCGTTGGATGACCTGTACGGCAAGTGGATCTAGCTAGACTATTGTGAAGTCAGCTGTTTCGCAGTAGATAATTTAGTATGAAAAAGGTGAACTGCGCATCGAAGCTAACTTCATGATAGCCAGCTGATCTGATGAGTCTAATTCAAATTCAATCCTTCTAATATTACTAGCTGTCCAGCCCGCGACTTCGTTCACTAAAATAATAGATAAAAAAATCCCATACATAACTTTGACACCCCCCCATTTGACCCCCCTTTCTTAAACTTACATATATTGAAAAATCCTGAAACACGATATAAAGTTCAGACCAATCACCACCCGTTAAAAAGTTCCCATACAAACATTGACCCCCCCATTTGACCCCTTTTTTAAAGTTTCATTGAAAAATCCTGAAACACGAAACAATGTTTCAGACTAATTGCACCACCCGTTAAAAAGTTTCCTAACAAACATTGACCCTACATTTGACCCCTTTTTGAAGGTTATATTGAAATATCCTGAAACACGTGTCCATTCATTTTGCATTTACAGTACACAAACAAAGTTTCAGGCCAATCGCACCACCCATTAAAAAGTTCCCATACAAACATTGACCCCACATTTGACCCCTTTTTGAAGGTTATATTGAAAAATCCTGAAACACGTGTTCATTCATTTTGCATTTACAGTACACAAACAAAGTTTCAGAGTAATCGCACTACCCTTTAAAAAGTTTCCATACAAAAATTTACCCCACATTTGACCCCTTTTTGATGGTTATATTGAAAAATCCTGAAATACGTGTCCATTTATTTTGCATTTACAGTGCTCAAACAAAGTTTCATGAAAATCGCTCCACGCGTTAAAAAGTTTCATACTAAAGTTTTCACCCTTTTTCACCCCCTTAGAGGTAGAATTTCCAAAAATCCCGCCTTAGTGGGTGGTTTTGTTATAAAAGGAAACCACCTTCCAAATTTCAGCTTTCTAGCTTCAGCGGTTTCGGCTCGGCGATGATGAATCAGTCAGTCAGTCAGTCAGTCAGTCAGTCAGTCAGGTTAAGCTCTTATATATTAGGTATAGATATACGTGAAAGTTTGTAAGAATATATGGATATATGGATGTATGTTTGTTACTCTTTCACGTTGAAACGGCTGAACGGATCTGGATTAAATTTGGCAAAGATATAGATTATAGTCTGGAATAGCAGATAGCCTACTTTTTATCCCAGAAAAATGTACGGTTCCCGAAATATTAAAGTAATAAAACTTTGATATTTCGTACCATGACCTATAAAAATTGTATTGAAGCAGTGTCACTTCGAGCTGGAAATGTGACGTTTCTGAAACATCATGGTTTATAAGAGCTTGTGGTAAGGCCCCAAATCTTCGTATACCTTATAGTTTCAGACTTTCCCATACTAAGCGATCTAAATGTTATACTCGTAGTTCGCTCAACGAATCTAGGCATTCGTGAAGTTAGCCGCAAGAGCTGCGCAGTATCGTTTTTCGGGAGCAATTGGAGGTATGGGGAGGGGGGGAAGGAACTGTACATGCGCAAACTCGCACCTGTGGCTAACTTCACGAATGCCTATATTCGTTGTATGAACTATACTTCCTGTATATCTATTTCTTTCTCTGCCAACAGAATCAGAAGAGGAACCCAAAACGAATGGGGAAACTAGCGCTCCCCCCGCCCCCACTCCCCCGGAGGACGTCAGACTGGTGATCGAGAAAATGGCCGCTTACGTGGCAAGGAACGGCGACGAGTTCGCGGACATCGTGCGAGCCAAAAACGACCCTCGCTTCACGTTCTTAGAGCCCACAAACGTGTATCACGCGTATTACAGCAGGCTGATGCAGGAGAAGCGAGGTTTTGATGTGAATGGAGACGAGGATAAGAAGAATAAAGGTGTGGTATTATATTTGGTACTTCTGCTTAGCGTTATGATTCAACTCTTTAGGCCGCCTAAAAGCTTCTAACAAGGGCATAATTATAAATCAACATTATAAACTTCTATATCCTTACTAATATTATAAACTAACTTCCGCCCACGGCTTCGCCCGCGTGGTACCTTGAAAATCAAAAACAAATCTATCCCGCGGGACCGTACTTTTTTCCGGGATAAAAAGTAGCCTATGTGCTATTCCAGACTATAATCTATATCTGTGCCAAATTTCATTCAGATCCGTTCAGCCGTTTCAGCATGAAAGAGCAACAAACATACATCCATACATTCTTACAAACTTACGCGTTTATAATATTAGTATGTATATTTATTTCACAGCACCGGTATCATTTTCAATCAAAAAGCTGAAAGAACCAGACCCCATTTTACCCAAACCAGCCCTACCCTACGAGTCGAGTTCAGACGATGATGAACACAAAACCGATAAAGCGGAAAAACCGACAGAGAAACCGGTAGAAAAACCGGTAATAACCGAAGAACAGATAAACCATGTTCCTCCACCGGTGTTATACAAAATAGATGAGCAACTCGCGCAAAACTTACCGAAAGTTAAAGCTGTAGAGCCACTAAAGTATTTAACAAAAACATTGGTAGAAGATCAAAACATCCCTATCGAAAGCTATGAAATAACGAAAGTACCAGAAATCAAGAAACTTGAAGCTATAGAATACAAACCAAATAAACCTGAATCAAAAAATTACGATGTCCAAAACTTTGAGAAGATAGACATAATTGAAACTATTGAAGATAAAGTAGACTCGCCGATAGAAGTAGATTCCATACAGCCATCTCCTTTTAAAGAGAGAAGTATAGATAAAATAAGAACGAGTGATAAAAGCAGCCCTATACAAAGGCGCGAGAAAAAGAGACGCAAAGATTACAGATCCAAATCAGAAATTGAGTACAGGCAATCCAAAAGTTCTGAAAGAGAAAAGAGGAGGGAGAGAGATAGAGAGAGGGATAAAAAGAGACCGAAGGTTGACGTGCTAGAGAGCGAAATTATCTTGCTGGAAGATAACTCTAATGATACAATCGATCTAACTGGTGATCAATCTGATACTAAAGGTATGGTCTTTTTGTCATGTCACTAGTTCTTATTAACCTATGTAGTGAAAAGATTAAAGTGCGCCTCAGAGCGTTCTGTAAATATTAAGTACCTGGGTGACCGAGCTTTGCTCGTTTTTTTGGGGTAATCGACGTTTTCTAAAAATGAAACCTAGCTAGATCGATTTATCACCCCCGAAACCCTCTGCATACTAAAATTCATGAAAAGCGTTGGAGCCGTTTCCGAGATTCAGATTATATATATATACAAGAATTGCTTGTTTAAAGGTATAAGATAATCTGTTAAAATAGAGTAAAAAAATATGTAAAAAAAGTAATAGGTTGGCGTGGTATGGGCATGTTATGCGGCGGGATGAAAGCCATGTTACAAGAAGGGTGATGGATGGTGATAATGTGGATGGATACAGGGGTAGAGGTAGACCTAAGAAAAGATGGATGGACTGTGTGAAAGACGATATGTGTAATAAGGGAGTGACGACTGAGATGACGGATGATAGAGGAGAGTGTAGGAAGAGAACCTGTTGTGCCGACCCCACCTTGTGGGATAAGGGCAGGAAGATGATGATGAATAGTTACTTTTAAATGGTGAAGGAAAACATCGTGAGAAAACCGGCAAACCCTAGAAAGAGTACATAATAATACCCAGAAGCAGAACATCTGTGTTCATCACACAAATGTTAGTCCTGGGGCCTCACGAATTCATAATACATTACCGTACCATGACCTATGCCAATTGTATTGAAGTAGTGACGTTTCTATAATGGAATCGTTCTGGATGACTTCGTGGTAAGGTGGGTATTTCATACATTTTGAACTGACATAATACACTTGTACAGGGGAACCGGAAACGGAAACGGATAAAGTGAAGCAGCTGGAGAGGAGACGTCGCGCTGCGGAGTTCCTGAAGAAAGTGGGCGTGGACCCCGGCGCAGTGGTGCTGCCAACCAACTCGCTCGCCAGCGCTATGGTACAGTTTTTTTAGTATGGCGTAGGTTTTTGGTTAGAGGGACCTTTCTACTCAACGGCATCGACATTGTTCGCTAAAAAACTTGTTTATAATAAAAACTAGCTTCTGCACGCGGCGTCGCCCGCGAAGTACCTACATAAAAAATAGCCTATGTTCATCCTGAAAGTTCATTCTACACATTGGTGAAAGATTTTTTCAAATCGGTTCAGTAGTTTCGGAGCCTATTCATTTCAAACAAACAAACAATCAAAGTTTTCCTCTTTATAATATTAGTATAGATAATGCGTGGAGTTCCTCCGCGCGGAAGAAATGAAACTTCTCGTTGCTAACGCTGGCGCTGGCCTGTAACAGGTATACTACGCGCATGCGTTCAAGTGCCACGCATTCACTCTCGCTCTGTCTCTTCCATACCCTCCATGGAAGCGTTAAACGTTTAATGCAACCTTGTTGGAAGTCGCATTAGAAGTTTCACTTTAAAAACATGATCACGACTTTAATCCCCAGGCTCGGTAGATATCTTCTCAGACCTCTAGTGACTTAGATCTTTGAGGATATCTAAAGAGGGTCAGAGGCACATCCAAACATAACATTTTGGTACATGCCCACATTATGCACAGTAGTTGGTATTCCGTACGTGACCGGTTGCAAGCCTATCGTCGCCTATGACCTTTGAATTTATAAAAAAAAATATTTCCAAAGGTGGACACACTGGAGTCTATACGGAAGAAGAAAGCGGCAGATGAGGAAAAGAGACGCCGGAAAGAGAAGCGGCGACGAAGAGAAAGACGCGGTGTGTATCTAAACTATTCGCACTTACATAAAATATAGCCATCCTGAAAATTCGTTCTAAACATTGGTGAAAGAATTTTTGAAATCGGATGGTAGTTTTGGAGGCTTCCTCGTACATACAAACAAACAAACTGCGATAATAATATTAGTGTAGATAAATAACATATGTACATAACCTTCTATCCTACTAATATTATAAACGCGAAAGTTTGTAATAATGGATGTATGTTTGTTACTCTTTCACGCTGAAACGGCTGAACGAATCTGGATGAAATTTGGCACAGATATAGATTATAGTCTGGAATAGCACATAAGCTTTTGGAAAAGTAGAAAAAAATAGCTGTTATGCTTGCTAAAAATCGAGACAGGCTGGACTGATTTGACTAGTATTGGTTTTGAAATATTTGTGTAGTTGAGATTAATATATAATCATCAACTATATACTTACTAAAGTTATATCAATTTTGATTTCATTTCAGATTACATTGACGAAGCTGAAAAGTCACATAGAAAGAGTAAGCGACGACGGATCAGGTATTCCTATATAATTAAATACATTTCATAATATGTATAGGTATAAGTAATCAAAATAAGACTTATCAAAATTATACCAGAGCGTCTGGTCGGAGGCTACAACAAGCTCTTCAGGCAATATTAAAGTAATATAAATTTGTACCATGACTTATAAATTGCATTGAAGTAGTGTTACTTCAATATTGAAACTTTGATGTTTCTGAAATATGATGGTTTGTAACAGCTTGTGGTAAGGCCCGGATCTCGCTCATTTGGCTCAACGTTGCCATTCAACGTAGTAATGCCAGTTTTTCGCGCTCACAATGTTGGTTTCTTAGAAAAAGTTGTTTATATTGATGGGTACTTTAACCCCCTGAAGTTTTCGGAAGTAGTCTGGTAACACCCTGTATACAGGGTTATAGGTATCTAATCAAAAACCTTGAAAAGGCGAATTGGGTAAATCAAGACTAACAACTTTTGTTCTACGATTTTTTCTAATTCAATGATTTTTTTCCCATACAATAAAATAAATAGGCAAATTTCCAGTTCTAATCTTCTTAGCTCTTTCTAGGCGGTCACAGATTAAGACAAGTCGGTACATGCTGTGTGTGTAGCACACTCGGCCGAGCGATTGCGTAAAAGTCGTAGCACTCAGCGTGACTCAGCTGACTGCGCATACGTCAGAATCGAATAAATGAAACATAGGTAGGTATTTACGAGACATAGAGCTAACAATTGATAGAAATTCTCACAAAAACTATTAAAACTTGAGATGTATTACGTTTTGGCAAAAGTCATAGATTTACCCAAGTCGCCTTTAAGAGGTTATTGATTAGATACCTATAACCCTGTATAATCGTAAAAACAGGACAACGTCTGTCGGATCAGCTAGTTATAAATAATTAAAATTAAATGCTGTTTGTCTGTAAACACATCGCTAAAGGTAGTTAATTTCACTTGTTTTCTCAACTATAGTTTTTCCTGTTTCAGATCCTCTGATGATGAAGACAGTAGCACTGATGCGTAAGTATTGTAATGGTTGCCTTAATAATAATAATCATAAAAACTTGACCACGACTGTAATCCCCAGGCTTGGTAGGATATCTAAAGAGGGTAGTCAGATGCCCGTCCGAACATGACATTTTGGTACATGCCCGCATTTTGACAGTAGTTAGTGTTCCGTACGTGATAGGTCACAAGCCCATCGCCGCTTATAAGAATACTAACCTATGACACACCTAATTTTGAATTCTAGGGTATGTCGGTTTCCTCACGATGTTTTCCTTCACCGTTTAAGAGCACCGGCATTGCGCACACATTGTTCGAATGGAAAAATTCATTGGTGCATGACCTGGTTTGAACCTACGACCTTTGGATCGTGAGGCAGGGGCGCTACCACTACACCACCAGCGCTCCTGTTAATAATATTTTAGACATCTATACTAATATTATAAAGAGGAAAGATTTGATTGTTTGTTTGTTTGTTTGTTTGAATTGAATAGGCTCCGAAACTACTGAACCGATTTGAAAAATTCTTTCACCAATGTGTAGAATGAACTTTCAGGATGAACATAGGCTATATTTTATGTAGGTACTTCGCGGGCGACGCCGCGTGCAGAAGCTAGTAATCAATATCTTTATTATTAGTTGTAATTATTATTAGTTGGGCACTCGCCGTTTCTCTCTTACTCAAATATTATTAACAGGAGCGCTGGTGGTGTAGTGGTAGCACCCCTGCCTCACGATCCGAAGGTCGTGGGTTCAAACCTGATCGTGCACCAATGAGTTTTTCCATTCGAAAAATTTATGTGCGCAATGCCAGTGCTCTTAAACGGTGAAGGAAAACATCGTGAGGAAACCGGCATGCCCTAGAACCAAAAATTCGAAGGTATGTGTCATAGGTTAGTATTCTCATAAGCGGCGATGGGCTTGCAACCTGTCACGTACGGAGTACTAACTATTGTGCAAAATGTGGGCATGTACCAAATGTCATGTTTGGACTTGCCTCTGACTACCCTCTTTAGATATCCTCAAAGATCTAAGTAACTAAAGATCTAAGGAGATATCTACCGAGCCTGGGGATTACAGTCGTGATCATATTTTTTTTTATTTTTTTTTATTTTACTTTCTCCTTCACAGACACAAGAAGAAGAAACGTAAGAAGGAAAGAAAAACGTCAAAAAACAAGAAGAAGAGACACCACGAACCCTCCCTTCTTATTGAAGAGGAGGATCATTCTCTCCCTCCCAATATTAACCTCTCCAGTACACTCAAGGAGCTACGGACCAATAGTCCCACTAAAAACCTCATAATACCCGAAGTAAATACCTATGTTGATTCCGATGACTCTGAAGATATTAAAAGTGAAGAATTCAAGAGTGAGGAGATGAAGAGTGACAAGAAAGAAGAAGGGAGAAGAAAGAGGGAATATAGCGAGGGGGAGTGGTCTAGTGACAGCGAAGAGGATTCATTCACAGATGAGAGTAAACGGAACGAATGAAGGTTACATTGTGCTTCTAAATTCAAAGTTTGTAATTGGAAGCGATTGTGATTAAGTATTTAAACTTTTTAATTTGTAGCTGTATTAAGATTTTACTGAACAATTATTCTAAATTTAAATTTTAAAATTGGAATCTGGGTCCGTAGACCGAATGAATCTAGACAAAGTGCTAACGCATCTGAATCTGAATAAAAGTACCAACTGAATCACAGATCGCCAATGGATGGCAAGTTTCAGAAAAATGAATCGGCTTACTGTGATCCACGATCCTGGATCGCGGATCGCCAGATAATTAAACATAACTCTAAAATTTCAAAGTCTCGCCATTACCAATAAAATGTAGCAATGATAACAACCCTCGGAGTCTCAATTACGTAATTTATTAGTTAATATTATAAAAGTAAAAGTTTGGATCCTTATTCTTTAAAGAGCATAAAATTCCTATGTAGGTACTATCTGTGCGAAGCCGCAGGCAGAAGCAAGTCACGTAAATATCAAACTTTAATTGTTAAAAGTACATTAAATCGCGATATAGATAAATCTACTATAGCTTGGCCAAAATGTAGAATAATTGAGGGCGCCACTTTCTTCGTAATTAATGAAATCATCCAGAACGACGGTGAAGTAGACCGAGACGTGAAAAACAGAATGAATGCGGGATGGATGAAATGGCGACAGGTCACAGGCACTACGTGTGATCCGCGGATGCCCCTTAAGCTTAAGGGGAAAATCTACAAGACGATCATTAGACCTGTCGTATTGTATGGATCTGAATGTTGGACAACTAAGGCGACGGATGAAAGAAAAGTGCATGCAACGGAGATGCGAATGTTAAGATGGATGTGTGGAGTGACGAGGATGGATAAGATAAGGAATGAGCATATTAGAGGAAGTTTGAAAGTAGCGCCGGTGACAGAAAAGTTGAAGAGTAATAGATTGGCGTGGTATGGGCATGTCATGCGGCGGGAGGAAAGTCATGTTACAAGAAGGGTTATGGATTTGAATGTGGATGGATATAAGAGTAGAGGTAGACATAAGAAAAGATGGATGGACTGTGTGAAAGACGATATGTGTAGGAAGGGAGTGACTACTGAGATGACGGATGATAGGGGAGAGTGGAGGAAGAGAACCTGTTGTGCCGACCCCACCTAGTGGGATAAGGGCAAAAGATGATGATGATGATGATGATTCGTTCATTTTGTTGTATTTAGGTTCTATGTAAAAACGATTGGTCGAACGGATCTGGATCAATTTTGGCACAGAGATAACATGTGGGCGGAAGCTATATAAAAATAAATAAATGTGTACATACTTACCATGTTATACTTTTATTATAACCCTTTCAGATATTGTTATTAACAAACACCAATCAGCGAAATCGTTATTATTATAAAATAAATTTAATAAAATAGCTAACTACGTATTTGATGAAAAAGTTTAATGAATAAATAAACTGTTTTATTATAAATTTGTTTTTTATTTTACATGATTCAAAGTAAGGACGTCCCTCTATTCTACCCCTTTTGATATATTCGAGATGTCTCCAACTTGGGTATCGTGACAATGATTTTACCCGACTGCGAATAAGGGGGGTTGTTTATATGCAAGTTGCCTATCGCTGTACCCCAAACGGCTGGACAGATTTTGGCAAATGGGTTATTGGATTAGATAACGTGGGTTTTAGGCTACACTAAATGTCATGAAAATCTAACATGGCAGCTGTCTGAAGATATTTTTAATCATTTTCAGTCGTATTTTTATTAGCACTCTTGGCTCACGATCCGAAAGTTGTGGGTTCAAACCTGGTCTGGTTGTGCACCAATTCGTTTTTCTATTCGAAAAATTATGTGCGCAATGTCAGTGCTCTTAAACGGTGAAGGAAAACATCGTGAGGAAACCGGCATACCCTAGAACTAATAATTAACAAAAGTGTGTGTCACGTGTTAGTACCTATTCTCTTAGGCGGCGATAGGCTTGCAATCTGTCACGTACGGAATACTTAGGTAGGTACTACTTTGCGAAATGGCATGTGCCATTATATATCACGTTTGGACTACCCTCTTTAGATATCCTCAAAGGTTAAGTAACTAGAGATCTGAGGAGATATCTACCGAGCTTGGGGATTACAGTCGTGATCATATTTTTGTTTATTTCTGAATAATGCCGCCTGGCATGTAGAAAGGATGGATGAAAGGAGATTGACGAAACAGTTGTATAAGGAGAAAGTGAATGGGACAGTTGGAAGGGGAAGACCTCGGCGTACGTACCTCGATCAAATTGGGGACGTTTTAGAGAAAGGCCAGGTCCAGAGTAGGTACCCTAAACCGATGCGCATGTATGAAGAATGTAATGAGAGTAAATGAAACAAAAGAAGTATGTCAGGATCGTAGCAAGTGGAGATCCGTGGTCTCTGCCTACCCCGTCGGGAAACAGGCGTGATTTTATGTATGTATGTATGTAATGCCGCCTTTCATCTCCACTTTGACATCCTTTATACAAGAGATGTTGAGTACCTACCTAACTATAATAAAGTAAATTGACTTGACCGACTCTAACGCAACTGTAGGTACATAAAGACAGAGTCGAACCATCATTGAACATACAATAAAGTAAGGTTCTGTTGTTACGTCAAGCTAAAATTTCTAAAATACCTAGTACGATTTAGTTTTTGGCGTAGGACCTAATTTAATTTGATCACGACTAATCCCCAGGCTCAGTAGATCTCCACAGATCTCTAGTTACTTAGATCTATGAAGATTTCCCAAGAGAGTAGTCGGAGGCACGTCAACAAGATATTTTGTAGGTACATGTCCACATTTCGCACAGTAGCTAGTTAGTATTCCGTAAGTTTGCAAGGTTGCAAGCCCATCGCCGCTTATAAGAATACTAACTTATGACACACACATTCGAATTTTTGATTCTAGGGGTATGCCGATTTCCTCACGATATTATTTAAAAAATTAAATACCTTCAAAGCGCCTTACTTCGACTCTGACTTCTGGGGGCATGTCCACACAATTCACTCCACCATATCCGCACGTGAAGTTATTTTTAGCTCATCTATTATCGGGACTCCAACTCTCCAAGATTTGCAGAAGCGGTAGCGCCTTCATCATCAGAGTACCTGTTGAGCGAATCTGTTAGTGAGTGGTTGAAAATGGCACAAGCAGCGGTTTTGGCTCATTACACTGGTCTGCCTGATTTTGAGGTAACATTTAGTCTTCACAGTCTTCCAACCTTGCAACCGAGATCTGTTTCTAAAACTACTTCATTTAATTACTTACTTGTCGCCACGGATACCGAGATCAGCGGGTAAAAATATTAATTAGTTTTTTGTAGGAAACCGATACCGGTTTCCGTAGACACAAACCCAAGAATGTTTATTTATTTATTTATACTTTATTGTACACAAATTACAAAAAATGTGTGACAAAAGGAGGGCCAGCCAACCCATTCCGGTTTAAAGCCAGGTCGGCTCAAATGTTAATTAATTTCATTTTACGGAAGATAATCCTTTGTCAGGACATGGCGGCACACCTAACAACTTTAACAGGCGATCAAAAGGCTAACAAGCTGTTAGTTTAATTAACAGAGCCTGAACGTTATTTTTACAAGTTGGTAGAGAGGTAGAGGTATATTCGTATATTCGTATCTTCCAAGATGTTTTGATAAATAGGTGCTTAATGCCCTATGTTTTCTTATAGTTTTTATCAATATAACAAGACTAGGAAGCTACCTACTATGAGGGCAGTCAGTCTAGGTACCTACCTACTGTCAATCATTGGATCATGTGGGTCCAAAACTTAAACACATTTTCTAGATCTTATTACCTAGACGGTAAGACTGAAATTCCTACTGGTCGGGAACCCTTTGAAGATGTAACGGATTTAGATTAAGTTAATTCTATGTCGATCAAATACTTCTTGAGAATTCGCGGATGAAATGAGATAAAATGTTATTGAATTCCTAAAAAAGTGTCTTAGATTGTTTAGCTTAATATCTCTTTTCTTTCTATACCTATTGAAAGAGAAAAAACAGATTAAACTATAGCTATAGGTAGGTACTTATTGTTTTAATAGACGGTTTGTTTCGTGATAAAATTGAATAATTTGTACCTTAAGTAGCTTGATAACTCTAAGTAGCAGTCAAGAGCGGATCCAGCTTTGGTGCCAGCGTGACCCCCACATAGTCGTGGTCAAGTCACAAAAAGTTATTATCCTTATTATATATAATTATAATTAGTGGTCCACCTAGGCCCTGGACCCAGCCCAGGGGGGGATCATGACCCCCATGACCCCTCCCCTGGATCCGCCCTTGGTAGCAGTGAGGTAGGTAGGTACATAAGGGTAGTAGGTACACAAAGGTAGGTATAGGTAAGGTAGGTGCCTAGTTAGTAATATGCTGGAATATGATCAATGATGCTCGAAAACGACATTGGTAAGTTACAGTGGTAGGCAGGAAAAACTGCGGTACAAAACTACCTTACACAGCATCAAGTAAGGAATTAACATTATCTTAGCGAATTCAAAGATAATAACAATGATAGTGCGCATTGAGATAGCTATATAACGGCAGAAGGCGTCACCACGGCGCGTAATAAATAACTTATTGGTTCTATAACATTGTCCTGTGGATTACCAAGAGTTCAAAAAAAGAAAATTCAAAATGGCGTCCGATGTAAGTGAACTATAGCTTTCATTTGAGGTAGTTTGTTTTTTTTCTATAAATGTAGGTACAGATAATACAACAATATTCATTAATCTATACAAATATTATAAGGAGGAAAGATTTGATTTTTTGTTTGCATTGAATAGGCTCTGAAACTACTGGCCGATTTGAAAAATTCTTTCACCAGTGTGTAGAATGAACTTTCAGGATGAACATAGGCTATATTGTATGTAGGTGCCAGAGGGAATTATCCCAGGAACCTGGCTTAACACACAACCTACTTTCAATCTCGGAAAATCTACGGTTCCCGTGGGATAGATTCGTTTTTATTTTTAAAAGGTACCACGCGTGCGAAGCCGCGGGTGGAAGCTAGTTTTATATAATTATTTTAGTTGCTATGCCCTATCCGGACTCATGTTAACATGAATGTAACATGAATGCAATAAACACTTGAACCCTACTGGTTAAGAATTACTTACAAAGTTTTTTTTGACCTCAGAACGGCCCGGTGTCAATGATAGACCCCTCCCAGCTGTTCCGTCCGGAAGCGACCTTCAATGACAAACCTATCGACGCCTTCAGAGACTACTCCGTGGACGACAACGACCCTATCAAGGAGAGGGTGCGGAGAACTTACTACACCATGCACACTAATGTCACCGTGGAGCTTGTTAAACGTGAGATATATTTATTATTATTTAGCCGTTATTGTCCCACTGCAGGGCTAAGGTCTCCCTTCCCTTCCACTCTTCGCGACTCAACGCAGTGACAGGCCAGGTGCTCAGGGGAGAGTCCAGCTCGTCCCGCCATCTCATCCTGGGTCTGCCGCGTGGCCGCGTCACGTTGTGTGGGCTCCACTGTGTGGTTCTCTTCGCCCACAAGTCGTCTGATATGCGGCATACCAGTTCCGGCTCAGTTCCACTTCAGGCTGGTGGCTTTTTGACCAACATCAACAATGCGGGTTTTGGAGCGGTCTGTTCCGCACGCGGTCTGACAGTTTTATACCTTAAGATACTAATACCTACGCTTCATTGCCCTTTGGCAAATCCATAATTATTTATTAATACTTTATTTATTGTACACAAATATCGGTTGACTTCACAGCTTAGTAGCGCTGCCTTCTGCGCTGTAGGTTGTGAGTTCGATCCCCATCCTGGGGCCTTACCACGAAGTCTTCCAGAACGATTCCGTTTTAGAAACGTCACATTTGAAGCTTGAAGTAACACTACTTCAATACAATTTGCATAGGTCATGGTACGAAATAACAATGATGTATTAATTCGGTAATGTTTTATGAATTTGTGTTGAGGCCCCAGGGCTAACACTTAGATCACTTTGATCTAAGGGCAAACATAAGAGGAATATACAAGATGTTTTGTTCTATGTCTGGGTGTTAATATGAATTCTATGATATCTTATACCTTTAAACGAGCAATTCTTGTATATATATATATATATCATCATCATCATCTTCCTGCCCTTATCCCACTAGGTGGGGTCGGCACAACAGGTTCTCTTCCTCCACTCTCCCCTATCATCCGTCATCTCAGTAGTCACTCCCTTCTTACACATATCGTCTTTCACACAGTCCATCCATCTTTTCTTAGGTCTACCTCTACTCTTGTATCCATCCACATTCAAATCCATCACCCTTCTTGTAACATGGCTTTCCTCCCGCCGCATAACATGCCCATACCATGCCAACCTATTGCTCTTCATCTTTTCTGTCACAGGCGCTACTTTCAAACTTCCTCTAATATGCTATATATATATATAGGTATATAATTGGAATCTCGGAAACGGCTCCAGCGATTTTCATGAAATTTAGTATGCAGAGGGTTTCGGGGCGATAAATCGATCTAGCTAGGTTTCATTTTTAGAAAACGTCGTTTACCAATAAAAAAACCGAGCAAAGCTCGGTCACCCAGGTAATACTTATTTACCAAAAAAAATATAGGTACAATTAGTCTATCAGTTATCTGGTTGCCATAGTAAGTTCAAGCTTGGGGCTGGATGGCTTTTTGTGAAAAGTCGCCCAATATTTATATATTTAGGAGATTCAGGCGTGACTTTGTGGAAATCTAAACAAAATATTGTAAAAGCATGACGAATATCTAGTAGGTACTATTCCACTAAACCTTTATCTAA
The DNA here is from genome assembly GCA_963675405.1 of Cosmorhoe ocellata. Taxonomy (NCBI): domain Eukaryota; kingdom Metazoa; phylum Arthropoda; class Insecta; order Lepidoptera; family Geometridae; genus Cosmorhoe; species Cosmorhoe ocellata. The sequence goes on along the minus strand of OY776265.1, from coordinate 7,040,166 downwards.
TGATCATAATGCCTAGCCCGTGAAAATATAATACCAAGCAAAGCGCACCACACCCTTTTCCACATGATTTTTTAAATATTTATTTCACAGAAAAACAAGAAAATTGGCTAAAATTCAACCACTTCAAAGCTACCATCAAAGATGCCCTCATCAAGTTGAATGATCTCGTGGACGAGTCTGATCCCGACACGGACCTGCCCAACATCGTGCACGCCTTCCAAACCGCCGAGAGGATCCGGGAAGACCACCCGGATGACGACTGGTTCCATCTAACTGGACTTATCCATGATTTGGGCAAGGTAAGTTTTTTCATGAGGGTATGGAACTTCCTCGACTTTATCATTATTGCTAGAGGATTTCTATCTAAATGTTGGTGTTATTTTCATTGGACATGCCGGTTTCCTGACGATGTTTTTCTTCACCGTTTTGTGCATGTGATTTACTAAATTAGACAAGTTTATCGGTAACCTGAAAATTAGCTGTCTTTTTTGTGTATAAGTACCAGTACCTGGGTGACCGAGCTTTGCTCGTTTTTTTGGGGTAAACGACGTTTTCTAAAAATGAAACCTAGCTAGATCGATTTATCACCCCCGAAACCCTCTGCATACTAAATTTCATGAAAATCGCTGGAGCTGTTTCCGAGATTCCGATTATATATATATTATATATAGATTATATATATATATAATATATATATATATATATATATATAATATATATACAAGAATAAGAACGGATGTCAAAAAGTATGCGGAACTTCCGCAGTTGCGGAAACGGAAACAGATATCTGTTGCATCACTAGTATATATATATACATTTATACCATAATTGCTCGTTTCGTTTAGAGGTATAAGATAGGTATAAGATTGTTGTTTTGGTGTCGACTTTACGAAGACGTCCATATCATGGCTATTGAACAGCAACCCTCATCAAATTCCACTAAAAAAATCGAAAATCATCAAAAGGTCGAAAATTATGTAGATATTCATGTAGTTATGCGAAGACTGAGAAATGCTGAAAGCGTGACCAAGTAATAAAAATATATCTAATCTAAATGAAAATAAAATAAATTATACTGAAATCACAAACATCCCAGGGTTATCTCATCCAATTAAACTGTAAAGATAATTTTGATAGCGACAAATCACAGCTGGTATTATAGATATCAAACTTTAGTGCTGTTTGTTGTATGTAAATTGTAGGTAGGTAGGTACTTCTAGGTTACCCATAATCCTAATAATACTCATATTATAAATGCGAAATTTGTAAGAATGGAAGGATGTCTGGCTGTAAGTTTATTACTCTTCCACGCTGAAACGGCTGAACGGATATGGGGTGAAATTTGGTACAGATATAGATTATAGTCTGGAGGTCTGGAATAGCACATAGGCCTTTGTGCCAAATTTAATCAAAATTTAAAGCGTAAAGACAGACAGAGTTACGTTACAGGGTTTCGGGGCGATAAATAGATTTAGCTAGGTTTAATTTTATCCGTGTTTTCATGCAATGAAAAACTGCTACTATTTTACTGTTCTACCGACACAACACTAAAGCTAATTGACAATAGATGGCGTTGTTGCGTTGTTACGCAAACGTCGTAAAATAAAAACCGGTCATCCAGGTACTAATAAACTAACAGAAGGTAGAGGTAGCCGACGCTTGCAGGTATGATTAACTATAACTAAAAGGAACTGCAAATAACTGATATTGAGTAGGTGATGGCTTTCTACGACGAGCCGCAGTGGTGCGTGGTGGGGGACACTTTTGTGGTCGGCTGCAAGTGGGCCGACTCCATCGTGTACGGCCAGGACAGCTTCAAGGAAAACCCTGACACCTATAATCCTAAATACAAGTAAGTACCTGATGACCTTATTTTTATTTTGTGACGAACTTGCTCTCATCAAGATTTTCTGGTAGAAAATGCCATTATAAGAAATGGCATTTTCATTTTTCCCTCTTGTCACAAACTTTTGTACAATAAAGTAAAAACACATGATCACGACTGTAATCCCCAGGCTCGGTAGATAATCTCCTCAGAATCTGATCCGAGGCTCAGATCTCTAGTTACTTAGATATTTGAGGATATCTAAAGGGGGTAGTCAGAGGGAGGTCCAAACATCATATTTGGCACATGACCACATTTTGCACAGTGATTAGTATTCCATTGCAAGCCTAGTCAGCAAGTTTAAAGGGTATGCCGGTTTCCACACAACGTTTTCCTTCACCATAAATAAATAAGGCATACCTTCTCTTAAAATGTCTTATATAAGAACTAGCAGTCCGCCCCGGCTTCGCACGGGTATTATTAGCTATACATGGTCACGACGGTAGATATCTCCTCAGATCTCTAGTTACTTAGATCTTTGAGGATATCTAAAGAGGGTACTCAGAGGCACGTCCAAACATAATATTTGACACATGCCCACATTTTGCACAGTACTTAGTATTCGTACGTGACAGGTTGCAAGCCCATCGCCACTTAAAAGAATACTAACCTATGACACACACCTTCGAATTTTTGGTTCTTATGTATGCCGGTTTCTTCAAGATGTTTTCCTTCACCGTTTAAGAACACAGGCATTGCGCACATAATTTTCTCAAATGCAAAAATTCATTGGTGCATGAACAGATTTGAACCCACGACCTTCGGATCGTGAGGCAGGGGTACTACCACTACACCACCAATGCTCTCAAATTTAATAAAAATTTCAAAATTCAAAATTATAATACACACACATAACCAACCCTTCTATTTGCGTCAGGTTACTAAAAGAAGAAAATTATAAAGAAAGTTTGAATAGGTATTATTATATTAATGATTTTATTTTTATTTAAAAGATCTTTTTGTTATTATTTGAAATTTACTCCCCTCCCGTCCCGTACGTATGTACGTAGGTACGTACACTATAGTGCTGTCTAGCAAGCCGAGCTGGGTGAGCGGCTACCACGCAACTTTTTTCTAATACTTACATTCTTAATTTCGTGATTTCTTTCGAATGGAATGTCCAAATTGAGTAATTCAAAAAGTTATTTATAGGTATTGAAACAGTCTAGGATATGATGTGATTTATTTTGATAAGGATTAATACTAAGACACAAATTAAGAGCGTTTTTTAACAGCGGCCTTTTAATTACAATTTTAAAATAAAAGAACTCTTATTGTGGCAAAACCATAATAGTTAGACATATGCTGTCGCGACACTTTTTGGAAATAATGATGTGTTCTACAAAGTCGTAGTACATTATTTTATTCTATCGTCAATAGTTTTCGCTGCGCACGCGATGTAAAGAATATTTTAGGTAATTTTTTTACACCTTGGGTTACATTATTGAAGTTTTAGTAAGGATCCCTAATATTTTCGAAAACTTAATATAGCCTATGTCACCCGCTGATAGTGTAGCTTCCTAACAGTGAAAGAATTTTTTAAATCGGTTCAGTAGTTTCGGAGCCTATTCATTTCAAACAAACAAACAAACAAACAATCAAAGTTTTCCTCTTTATAATATTAGTTTAGATATCTGGCTATATACCTGGTAGGTACCATAGAATCTTGCTGAGTCCTACCACCTGTTTTCTACCTGTTCAAGCACCAAGTACGGCATGTACAAACCTCATTGCGGCCTGGACAACCTCCTGATGTCTTGGAGCCATGACGAATATCTCTACCAGTTCTTGAAGCACAATAAAGCGAAGCTGCCAGAGAAAGCACTATATATGATCAGGTATCTATACCAACTTATTTACATCATCATCATCTTCCTGTCCTTATCCCACAAGGTGGGGTCGGCACAACAGGTTCTCTTCCTCCACTCTCCCCTATCATCCGTCATCTCAGTAGTCACTCCCTTCTTACACATATCGTATTTCACACAGTCCATCCATCTTTTCTTAGGTCTACCTCTACTCTTGTATCCATCCACATTCAAATCCATCACCCTTCTTGTAATGGCTTTCCTCCCGCCGCATAACATGCCCATACCACGCCAACCTATTGCTCTTCATCTTTTCTGTCACAGGCGCTACTTTCAAACTTCCTCTAATATGCTTATTCCTTATCTTATCCATCCTCGTCACTCCAAACATCCATCTCAACATTCGCATCTCCGTCGCATGCACTTTTCTTTCACTTACATACATAAAATCACGCCTGTTTCCCGACGGGGTAGACAGAGACCAATCTCCACTTGCTACGATCCTGACATACCTCTTTTGCTTACTACTTATTACTTTGACTTACCTGCTTACATCTCAGGAGTTCTGACCATTGACCTGCTTCTTAAATTTTCCGATTCTAATCTCTAGTCTACCTTACAAGCTCTTACATACAATTTTTCTTTAATCTTTAACTCTTTAATCTTTAATTTTGCTGTGACATTTTTATATCATTTTTGTATACTTAATTTCAATTTAAGTAATGTAGTTTTATAAGTTTTAATATTTGCATTGCATGTAAATCATTAGTGTAATTGGTGTTTTCGCCGTTATAATTAATAATTGAATAAATGACTAATAACTCTTCCTGACGGAATACTGACTGATTCTGGAGGGCTATTACGCCTTTTCAGTTTGAGTAAAAACTTTCACTGGATGTAATCTTATAGATACCATTCATTCTACCCGTGGCACGCCGGCGGCGACTACCGTCACCTCACCAACGAGAAAGATGAAGAGATCCTGAAATGGGTGTTGGAATTCAAGTAAGTATACCCACCTACCTACCTAATAAGTAACTAAGCCTACGTACGACTATTCCAGACTACTTCCTAAAACTTCAAGGGGTTGAAGTACCCATCAATATAAACAACTTTTTCTAAGAAGCCAACACTGTGAGCGCGAAATAAAACAGCTGTTTCATACATTTTAACCTACAAAAAAAATATAATCACGACTGTAATCTTAATAGATATCTTCCTAGATCTCTAGATACTTAGATCTTTTGAGGATTTCGTCAGAGACTGTTCAAACCCAAATATGATAATATGGCACATGCCCACATTATGCACAGTACTTATTATTCCATACGATAGGTTGCAAGCCTATCGCTCCGCTTAAAAGAATACAATGATAATATTATTTTTTTCTAGCAAATACGACCTGTACACGAAAAGTGCAAAGGTACCAGATATACAGGCGCTATGGCCCTATTACGAGTCCTTGATCGACAAGTACATCCCTGGGGTCTGCGAGTGGTGAAGAACTGAAGACTATAAGTGTAAGATATCAGGCAAAGAATAATCCAAGTATATAAATTAAAGTAGTGATTACTGCATATAGATACTAGCTATTTAGATGCATATTATTGTTATATTTAGATGTCAGATATTTTACTAGAAAAAAAATTATTAGGTACCTACTCTGTAAATAAAGCAGTATTATTAAGTATTACTAATGTATTATATCTACTTATAATAAATAATAAAATAATCAAAGATTAAAAAATACTTCTGTGAACAGCTCTAACATAATATAATTATTTAGGATGGTAACTTAGTGATAGATACTTATAGATTACATATTATTTTTATTACCTACGTTATATTTTAGCAAAGGTAAAAATGAATTTAAGCAGAATTAAAAACTATAAAAATATACATTATGTTTTGTTGATACCTACTATACCTTCATCATAACACAGGGCCGTAGTTAGAACTTTGTCTAAGGGCAACTCTATTTTAGCAAATAATAAAAAAAAGTTATTGTGAGTAAGGATTGTGTGTACCATAAAAAAGTAAACAAATTACTTTTGTAGGGCACAAGGTAGATAACAAACAGAAACGATTGAAAGTGAATTGAAATCAGTTCAGTAGGTACCTATACCTTCTACTGAATTCAGGGGGTCTACTCCGCAAAACGACAACGATACTATCGGAGTCGAATGTTCGTCGAATTCAGTCGAATTAATAGTTGTTTCGTTGTCAAATTGGAAATTGGTTTACGAGATCGGTTTTCAAAAGTAATGTCGGTCGTTCCATTGTTCAAATAATAGCAAAAACAATGTTACTAAGAGTAAGTTTTGCACGATTGTTGTGCCGATATATCGTTGATCGTTTTTCGGAGTAGACGCCCAGTACTGCTAAAAGATATTTTATGCTTTACATTACGTATACATAAAGGTCATTATTATCTAATGAACTCTGATAATTAACAATGGCATAATACTAAATGAATAAAAACAATGATTGTACATATTCACGGGCACGTTTTTTTAGTGATAGGTTAAATGTTGATCCGGCTATACCCTATGCGTTTTTAAATTTACCTACGCGATTTGAACACATTCATCATCATCATCATCTTCCTGCCCTTATCCCACGCTATGTGGGGTCGGCACAACATGTGATCTTCTTCCATTTCCCTCTGTCACTCGTCATCTCATTACTCACTCCTTTCTTACCCATGTCATCTTTCACACAGTCCATCCATCTTTTCTTTGGCCTACCTCTACCCCTGTATCCATCCTTTTGATTTGAACACATTATTATTAATATTAAACGGGTATTTATCGCGTTTTATTTACCTATTTTTTCCAGAAGTTTCGACAGGTTTACTCACTGTCGTGGTCGAAAATTGGATAAAATAGGTAAATAAAACGTGATAAATACCCGTTTAATACTAATATTAACCGGCTATACCCTATTTAAGATCACATATTGAAAAATTGTTAAATTGACTCGGATTTACATAGCTTTATCGATTGAAAAAAGGATAAATGACGAGTATATCGTAGACATCAAACCCCTTTGAACTTGCTAATGGTTTCGTAATGGCTTCGAAAACAATGCTACTAGCATTATCTTTGCACTGTTTATTATTGATTAACGTCATAAAGAATTATCTAAGTTTGCCATGTGATCCATTATTTATGGCCGTGACTTTGTTCGCACGATGTTATTTTCTTAAAACTATGCAGGGGTGTAAAGGGGTGTTTCTAATGCATGCACCCTTTAGGGATTCAATTTAGGGAATCCTTTACTTAATGTACCTGTAGACTCTGAATGGATTTTTTGATGACTTATGATTTATTATGCGTTAAAAATCACACGGTCAGCAAGGTGATTATATATTTTAGATAAGTGTCGTATTTGCCATGTGCTTTATTACTACTTTGATAACCTTTGACTGGTACAGACTTATATTCAATCTATTACGTCTCTATTCTGATCACTTGAGAGTTGTCGTCAGATCGACCAGTACAACAAGAGTACCAAATAAAGTGTGCAAAAATGAAAATCAAAGTGAGTTTTTTTTATTTTTGTTATTGGAATAAAATTAAAAGCTGAGTTCATATTTTAAGTAGCTAGGTAGGTTCTAATCGTTATAATAAAGCATTAGTGTCTCAGCTGTAGGGATATTAGAAAGCTAATTCTTCTTCTTCTTAATTTAAGAGTTTGACTCTTGTCGGCATAACTGATGAATCTCTCTCCATTTAGTTCTTTCCAGGGCAGCCTCCTTGACCTCTTTATACGACATGACAGCTACCTTCTCTTTCACTTGGTTCATATAGCTTATCCTTGGTCTTCCTCTTCCTCTCTTTCCTTCCACTTTTCCTTCTATAATGTTCTTGATGAAACTGTCATGTCGTATAATATGGCCAATCATTTTTCCTCTTCTGCTCTCCATAACTTGTAATAGAAAGCTAATTATCAACCCAATATTAAATAACTTTTTTTAAAGGAAACTGTTGGTATAATCGACCCCTCCCTTCTTCTGCGTCCGGAGGCCAAATACGACGGCAAGCCAATCGAAGCTTTCCGCAACTACGACATTGATGAGAATGATCCCATCAAAGAACGCGTGCGCAGAACATATTACGACATGCACACAAATCAGACCGTGGATTTTGTCAAAGGTAAGATTAAAGTGTTGTAAATTTATAATAACGAAACGAGGCTTTGTTTTTATCCAAACCGGCTGCGCCATATTTTCAACAACTACCATAACAAAGTTGACAAATTTATTACCTGCAAGTAAATAGAGTTCTTCTTCTTCTTCCTGTACTTTTCCCACGTTGTGTGCATCGGCACCACATGTTATTTTCTTCCCCTTTTCCCACGTTGTGTGGGGTCAGCACCAAATGTGATCTTCCATTTCCCTCTATCATTCATCTCAGTACTCACTCCTTTATTACCTGCAGCTAAAATGGACAAATGGACAAAATTCAACCACATGAAGATGACCATCAAAGAAGCTCTCATCAAGCTGAACGACCTTATTGATGAGTCAGACCCTGACACGGATCTACCAAACATCGTGCACGCCTTCCAAACCGCCGAGAGGATCCGGGAGGAACACCCTGACCAGGACTGGTTCCACCTGATTGGACTGATCCACGATCTGGGAAAGGTGCGGAAACCATTAAAGTCATCATTATCCATCATAAGAATCAATGTCCTGACTGACACACTCACTCACTCTTATGCTTATTGCAGGGCTTGGAACCGGTTAATAATTTACCACAAAACCGGTTTTTCATAATAGCGCTCGGAGCGCAATCTCTTTCAGAACTTAGATTAACCGATCAAAGCGAACTTTGTTTGTCGTCGTAAGAGCGGGCGCGTCGCGGAGCTCACTAATAATATTATCAATATCAATATTAATAATAACAATTAACCGGTTAGAACGAACTGATTATTTGAGCGAAACCCCTTTGGATTTATCGTTCTTGAATCTTGACTAACCGTTTTAATAGAGGTTACGGTAGAACGTAACCGTAAAGAAAAGGTTGTCGGTATTTAGAGCGATATCGGTTTGAACATTTTTTTGGTTTTGAAGCCCTAGCTTATTGTAACTGCAACTTACAGGTGATGGCGTTCTATGATGAGCCGCAATGGTGCGTGGTGGGAGACACATTCGCTGTTGGCTGCAAATGGGGCAAAACTATTGTATATGGTGATGACAGTTTCAAGAATAATCCCGACACCTACAATCCTAGTTATAAGTAAGTATTTTACAAAATTTACTGATGAGGCATGATAATTTTAAAATGATCATGCCTCAAAATACTAGCCTTAGTCCGATCCTAACAAAACTTTTTGAAAAACAGCGTACCAACCTACTTACCCTTAACATTATCCCTTAGTCCACCCTCACGATACACATGCGTTAATTTACAGTTTTAGCGACAAACTGAGTTTTGTTAGTTTATGTAGGTACATATTAAATATTGTTTGTTCCAGCACTAAATACGGGATGTACAAACCTAATTGTGGCCTCGAAAACCTCACCATGTCCTGGGGGCACGACGAGTATCTGTACCGGGTGCTGATCCATAACAACTCTAAATTCCCCAAAGAAGGCCTTTACATGATCAGGTAAACGGCACATTTTTATTACGACTTAGGCCATGTCCCGAACTAAAACAAAATAACAAATAATGATCACGACTGTAATCCCCAGGCTCGGTAGATATCTCCTCAGACCTCTAGTGACTCAAATCTTTGAGGATATCTAAAGAGGGTAGTCAGAGGCTAGTCCGATCATGACATTTGGTACATGCCCACATTTTGCACAGTACCTACCTAGTTAGTATTCCGTACGTGATAGGTTGCAAGTCCATCACCGCTTATAAGAATACTGAACGAACCTATGACATCTTCGAATTTTTGGTTCTATAGTATGGATGTTTTCTTTCACCGTTTAAGAGCACTGGCTATGCGCACGTAATTTTTTGAATAAACAATCTCAGTGGTGCACGTCCAGGTTTGTACCCACGACCACTACAACACCAGGGGTCTTACCACGAATTCATAATACATTACCGAATTAGTATTACACTGTTATTTCGTACCATGACCTATGCAAATTGTATGGAAGTAGTGTTACATTAAAACAGAATCGTTACGAAATCGTTACAGAATCGTTCTGGAAGACTTCGTGGTAAGGCCCCAGCACTCTTTATTAATATTTAGTATTCGGGCGTAATAATTATTTTGTGCAGATACCATTCTTTCTACCCGTGGCACGCGGGCGGCGACTACAAAGACCTCCTCAAAGAAGGAGATGATGAAATCATGAAGCATGTTCTAGAATTCAAGTGAGTATAGGCAAGGAGCTTCTGAGCAGGGGCATGGAACCGGTTAATAATTTACCAGAAAAAAACCGCTATTTCGATAATAGCGTTCGGAGCACAACCTCTTTTAAAAACTTATTTCGAACTTAGATTAACCGGTTAAAGCGAGCTTCGTTTGTCGTCGTAAGCGAGCGCGTCGCGGAGGTCACTATAATATGGAATAGAACGAAATTATTTCGTTCTAACCGGTTAATTGAGCGAAACCCTTTGGGATTTATCGTTCTTGACTAACCGTTTTAATAGAGGTTACGCTAGAACGTAACGAAAAGGTTGTACGTATTCATTATATTTAATAACTGATTACCCCCCCCCCCCCCACACACATAAAGTAGGAAAAGAGTAGGAAGATGATAATGAGATCACATACCTACATAAACACTAGAAACCTAAATGTGACGTGTTTCGCTATAATCTAACACTAGGGCATGCTTAAAATAGTGCACTTATTCAATTGAGGAGATGGGCCGTGACCGTCACGAGACTGTCAGTAAATGAATAGATTGATAGATGCGTAGATACTACATAGACTATAATATAATCTGTGAATTATATAATCTATCTTTAATAATCTCTAAAGATTGAGGTTAGGTCGCTTAAATTAGACCATTGTTTAAGCTGTTTTTGGCAACACAAAATGTCAAAAAATCTAATATGGCGTCTGTGAAAATCTATTTCCAGCTAGATTTAGTTGGGATTTTTTAATTTTTGCACTGAATACTAGTTGAAATATACGATTATGAAAACTTGAAAAGAAAACAGAGGATGACGTTTTTTAGGTTTTACGGAAAAGTATTAATCCCGCAAGAACCTAATTTATATCAGACCACTTTTGTCTAATCCCCTGCCTCAGCTAAATCCGATTGTAAGGGGATTTGTAGACAAAAAGTCTAATAATCCCCTTCGCAGGGGAATCTTTAAGGGGATTATTAGACCAAGCCCAAATAAATTCATAAAAATCACAAATAACACAAAAAAACAGTTGAATTGAGAACCTCTTTTTATTGAAGTCGTTTAAAAAGTATTTTTCAAAGTTTTTTGTGGTTTATTGTCATAATCCCTACCGAGCTGTCTCCACCAAAAGGGAATTATGACAATACACAAAAAAAACTTTGAAAAATACTTTTTAAACGACTTCAATAAAAAGAGGTTCTCAATTCAACTGTTTTTTTGTGTTATTTGTGATTTTTATGAATTTATTTGCGTTTTCCCCGCCAACATTTTGTATCCTGGTTGGTGGGGATTATTATTGTTTTTCAACAAATAACTTTTGGTTTCAGTAAATACGACCTTTATACGAAAAGCGGAGGAGTTCCAGATATCGAAGCTCTGTGGCCTTACTACGAGTCTCTTATCGAGAAATATATCCCAGGCGTTATCGAGTTCTAATAGTACCAATTACAATGTAGATCTTTAGATGTTTGTGCCTCAATAACGCCTAAAAGGCTGGACTAAATTTGGAATAGATGTAGCCTGTGATCTGGAGTAGAATATAGGTACTTTTAAGTAGCTATAGTAAAAAGTCGGTTGTAGAAGATAGTTTTAAACACTTATTATGTACTAGGCAATTTCTATCGTATCTAAGTAAGTAACTAAGTAATATACTTATCTATAATTACCATATTATAAAGGACAATGGAAATTAATTTATTTAAACATTTATATACCTACTTATGTACTTATATTTCTTTGTAAATATTCAAAAGTAAAATTAATTGCTATTATCTTATAAATAGGTTCAAAATATGATTTTATTTATTTATTTTATTTTATTTTGTTATATATTTGATTTGTACTTACTTATAGACATAATATGTACCTACATAGGTAACTAATATACAATGTGGTATAACAAAATAAAATGTTTTTTTAAATACCCTCTTTCTAAGGGGGTATATAATAAGTAGGTACCTACTTATTTAAAACTATCCTCTACCAGCGGCTTCGCCTGCGAGGTAGGTAAGGTACCTACATAAATATAGCCTAAATATTATTGTACCTACGTACTACCTAGATTTATTTTTACCTAAAGTTAGTGAAGGTAGCAAGATTTCATGGCCTGAGTATTAAATTTATTAATAAGTAAGTAGGTACTTATTAAGTATTTAAATCTCTATACATAAAATGGTGTAAAAAAAATACATGTCTATATTCAAATCAGGAACTTTATTTAATATTATATTTACAAAAATACAAACATCTCAAAATATGTAATAATTTTGATTAATTATAATAACTGCACATCGTCAACAACCAAAATAGAAAACGTAACACACGTTAGCAATAAGCTAGACCCCAAGTTCACCAACGCAAACATAAACAACTGTTTAACCAAACCGGACAATTTTGAGGTTATAGTTGAACAATGTTTAATAAGTGATTGGGGTATTGGTATAAACTAGGTACAAGAAATTTTTCAGATCTAGATTCTAGATAGATAACACAGAACCTTTTTTAGTTTCCCCGTTACTAAAACTGGCCATAAAAGAAACCATAGGACGTTTCTACTCAACGGTTTCGACATTGTTCTCACTTTCGTCATTGTTCTCATCAAAAAATTTTGTTTATCACGTAAAATATTAGTTTTAAATGTACCCTTCGTGAAGTAACTTATTATCAACCAATCTTTCATTGCTCCATCTTCGTGCTATCAGCTTGAAAGACGAGCTCTAAATTCAAGGTTATTTTTTTTTAATAACGGTAAAATATCTAATTTATTGAGTAGAATCGTCCAGTAGGTAAAATCATTTTGATTTTTTGGAGAAAATATAATAAAAGGTGAACATTTTGACACGTATGCCCCGTACTAAGCAAAGCTTGTACTATAGCCATTTTAAGTAATTGTAAGTTAGGTATATTTACTCTTTTAAATTCAAAATCTTCACATAATGGTCAATCATTTTATTTTATTTTATTCTGGCGCCCAACACGGGGCCTTCTCTTTTGTATTTTTAAACCTGAGATTTTGAATTTAAAGTAAGTTTCTACTGTTAAATACATAGGTTTAACAGATATAAAGTTATACAATACAAATATTTGTTAATAATGAGACAGTAATATAATAAATATTTCAATAGAACGCTATGTAAGCAGAATTACTTGGGACTAGATTATATAAATGTAATTTATTTGGATACATAGCGAAGATTACATACTGTTCATAGATATACAATGTCACATCAATTCCCGTTATCACATAGGACAATTCTAGACCCAATTACGTATGTAATAGAGCTCAAATTCGATTATCACGCTTTCATCTAATTTTAAACAAGCATTTTTTAGATTCCTATACAATTTTTTCTTCAATATCTAGTAGTACTTAAGCTACTTTAGTAAGGCGTAATAAGATGTACCTACCTACATGTAAGGCGAATATCACGTACATGTGAGGCGCATATGACATAGGTACATGTAAGGCGAATATGACATACATGTTAGGCGAATATGACATACATGTAAGGCGAATATGACATACATGTTAGGCGAATATGACATACATGTCAGCCGAATATGACATACATGTCAGGCGAATATGACATACATGTTAGGCGAATATGACATACATGTCAGCCGAATATGACATACATGTCAGGCGAATATAACATACATGTTAGGCGAATATGACATATGTACATGTAAGGCGCATATCACGTACCTATGCTTAGGTATATATAACTACATGCTCAAACAACTTAGTATTACGACCATACCAATGGTGATCGCGCAGACCATCGCTTAACTCGGCTAAGCTGCTTTTCACCACCGAGCGTAATGCCTATTGCTATACCTGCCGAGCTAACATGAACGCCACGACAAAATTTCGTAGAATCGTTTGTCTCGCTCTTTCTTGTGCGAATGAGACAACAACTATACTAATATTATAAAGAGGAAAGTTTTTGATTGTTTGTTTGTTTGCATTGAATAGGCTCCGAAACTACGAGATCAATTTGAAAAATTCTTTCACCAATGTGTAGAATGAACTTTCAGGATGAACATAGGCTATATTATATGTACCTAGGTACTTCGCGGGCGACGCCGTGAGCGGCAACTTGTGTTCGATAAAATTTTGTAGCGGCATGTTAGCCTGGCTAATCTGGGCTCATGTTTGTAGGGTAACTACCTACCTATTTGTATATATTTTCCTATATGTCCTTACATAAACCTATTTGTATATCTGCCTGCTATATTTATTTATCTATTATAATATAATTACGTACTTACACATAAACACTATACATAACAATATATATAATATCTCTAAGTATATACCAACATATCATAATTACATAATATATCAATACACTATAATATTCTACATTATATTTGCGCGTCCGATATTTTATCGTCGCACGACTAAACCATGCAGTTTCGTTGTACATTGGAACCAGGCATCTTTCTGTGCAGTTTTGTGCGCGCGTAAGCAAATTCCTGTGCAAGCGGGAGGCGCGAGCGCAGCCGCATCGCCACCACGCGCGGGAGCGAGACGGTTGCGCCCGAGCTTACAAGCCAGTTAGCACCGGACCTCTGACGATGATACCGCGTCTCGCGAACTACCACCGCTATTCATTTCTCGCCGTTAATTTCTGTCATTTATGTACTGTTTTTCCTTTCTCCTTCTAAAACTATAGTGTATTGTGCTTTCCTATCTATCTGTCTGTACCTACTGTGAATAAACTTTCGCTTGTGCTTATTACTGGACTGCTTACTTCCTCCCGAACAAACTGCAGCTACCCCGGTAGGAAACACCACATAACATACCTATAACTGGTGACCCCGGATAAGTACACAATCTTGGATAAACATGAGTGCAGAAGGCAGCGATTCCGAATCATCGCAACATGATGGCGCAAGTAATGTTACCACGCGGCGAAAAGTAAGAAAAATGTGCGTTCCCACTGCACCATCCGACTTTTACAAATTTAAAATAAAAGTTCCTCCATTTAGTCCTGACGACCCGGAGATATGGTTTGCTCTGTTGGAAAGCCAATTTGAGAGCCACAACATCACCTCGGACGCCGACAAATTTAATAATGTCGTCTCGAACTTGGACTTGCAGCATGCAAAAGCCGTGAAGGATCTCATCATAAAGCCTCCAACCCAGAACCGTTATACCAAAATAAAGACCGAGTTGATCCGTCGTTTGTCAGCTTCCCACGAGAAGAAAGTGAGACAACTCTTAACTCATGAAGAGCTGGGTGACCGTAAACCGTCGCAGTTCCTGCGCCATTTACAGGATTTAGCTGGAACTTCTATTCCTGAGGACTTTATTCGGACCATTTGGAGCAACCGCCTGCCTAAAAATATCCAGACAGTGTTGGCATCTCAGACTACCCACTCTTTGGAACAGCTTTCGGACCTGGCCGACCGTATACAGGAGATAACTGCAACCTGCACCGTAGCGGCAACGTCGGCCGAAGCGACAACTAGTGGCGGGAAATCCAGTGAAATCGCCGAGCTGCGAAAGATGGTGGAGCACCTGGCATTGAAGTTGGATGAGCATACCCGCACTTATCGCTCTAGTGACCGCTCCAATGATCGTTCCGGCCGTTCCAGACATTCATCAACGCATCATCGTTCGTCATCACGTCCCCGATCCAGATCAGCCTCTAACTACAAAAAGTATCCGGTATGCTGGTACCACACGAGACATGGTTCGAAGGCTAACCACTGCATCAAGCCATGTGACTTCCATAAAGCGGAAAACTCCACGGGCAGTCGCTAATGGCGACGGACGATTGCCACGCCTCTTCAAGTCGCCTCTTCGTGACCGATCGCAACTCAGACACCCAGTTCCTGATTGACACCGGCAGTGACCTGTGCGTGTTCCCACATAGTGCGCTGCGCGAACGTCGAGCCAAGCAGATGGACTTCACTCTATGTGCTGCTAATGGAACCCCCATACAAACTTTTGGTTATGTACAGCTAGATTTAAACTTAGGTCTAAGACGTAGCTTTCCATGGCGTTTCACTGTTGCCCACGTAACAAAACCCATTATTGGCGTCGATTTCTTAAGTTTTTATAATTTGATGGTAGATGTTCGTAATCAACGCCTTATTGATAACACTACTACATTGTCTGCTGTCGCTTCTATTGCTAAGACTGATGTTTTCTCTGTCAAGGTTCCTTCGGGCGACACGAGGTATCATAATTTGCTGAGTAAATACCCAGAAATTACACGCCCTTCAGGCACACCGTGGATTCCAATGCACAACACTGTTCACCACATAAGAACTACACCAGGCCCACCCATATTTTCCACCCCCCGTAGACTTGCCCCCGACAAACTCCAGATAGCTAGGAAGGAATTCGAACTCATGCTCTCTAACGGCACTGCAAGACCTTCCGAAAGCTCTTGGGCGTCACCGTTGCATCTTGCACCTAAGAAAGATAACGGCTGGCGGCCTTGTGGCGATTACAGGATGCTTAATGCGCGGACCATCCCAGACCGTTATCCCATTAGGCACATCCATGACTTTGCCCAAAGTATTGCTGGTTCCAAAGTCTTTTCCACAATAGATTTGGTCAAAGCCTACAATCAAATCCCAGTCTACGAGGAAGATATTATGAAGTCGGCCATAACAACTCCTTTTGGGCTGTATGAATTCCCATTCATGTCTTTTGGCTTGAGAAACGCTGGACAAACGTTTCAAAGATTTGTCGACGAAATGACAAGAGGTCTCGATTTCGTGTACTGCTACTTGGACGATTTTTTAGTGTATTCACGCGACGAGTCCCTACACGAAATCCACCTCCAGCAACTCTTTACCCGTATGAAGGAGTATGGCATTCTCGTCAACACTTCGAAATGCGTTTTCGGAGCTAGCGAAGTAACCTTCTTAGGATATCGCATTTCCGAGTACGGCACCAAACCCCTCGAATCTAAAGTCGAAGCCATAAGGGAATTCCCAGTCCCAAAAACCGTCAAGCAACTCAGGCGTTTCTTAGGGATGCTTAACTTTTACAGGCGTTTTCTGCCCCAAGCCGCTAAGATCCAGGCACCTTTGAACGCCCTTCTTGCTGGTGGTTCGCTTAAGGCATCACATCCAGTTGATATTACCGGTGACACTCTTATCGCTTTTGAACAATGCAAGGACAGTCTCTCTAACGCTGCACTGCTCTCACACCCCGATTGCAACGCGAAACTTGCATTAGTAACGGATGCATCCGACCTTGCAATGGGTGCAGTCGTGCAGCAATTAAAAGACGGCGAATGGCAGCCTCTGGCGTTCTTCTCTCGCAAACTCAGCCCTTGCCAACAAAAATATTCACCTTACGACCGCGAACTCTTGGCTATATACGAAAGTATTAAATACTTTCGCCACATGTTGGAGGCCAGGCATTTCGTGGTATACACTGACCATAAGCCGATCACTTTCGCTTTCAATGAACGCAAAGCCAACTGTTCGCCACGTCAGTACCGCCATCTCGATTACATCTCGCAGTTCACAACAGACATCCGACACATATCTGGCAAAGACAATGTCGTAGCCGATACACTGTCACGTGTCGAGGAACTGCAGATGCCAATCGATCTCGATCTACTAGCTACATCTCAAGTTACCGATCAAGAGCTTCAGCAATTCCTTAGTGGTGAATCCTCACTCCGTCTTGCGAAACTCAAGATCCCTAACACTAACTTAGAGATATACTGTGATGTGAGCACCCCATCACCTAGGCCTTTCGTAACGAAACCATTGCGAAAGCAGCTCTTTGACAGTCTTCATAGCCTCAGCCACCCAGGCGCCAAGGCAACCACTAAATTGGTAGCTGAGCGTTTTGTATGGCCCGGGATGCGCAGAGACTGCAAAGACTGGTCACAGAAATGCCTAGACTGTCAACGTGCCAAGGTAAACCGCCATGTGTCTTCGCCATTAGGCACATTCAATTTACCACGCGCTCGTTTCGCATTTATCCATGTGGATATAGTTGGTCCCCTACCATCATCTCAGGGCTACCGCTACTGCTTAACGGCAGTAGATAGGTTCACTCGATGGCCCGAAGTAACTCCTATGGTCGACATGACAGCCGAAACAGTCGGAAAGGCGCTGATATCGTGGATATCCAGGTTTGGATGTCCAACGGATATCGTCACAGATCGCGGTCGACAATTTGAATCCACTCTTTTCCAATACCTAGGAAAAATGATTGGATTCAAACACCGTCGAACGACCGCATATCATCCGGCTTGTAACGGTTTGGTGGAACGCTTTCACCGTCAACTGAAAGCTGCCATAATGTGTCACGCTGACTGCAACTGGGTCGATACTCTGCCTCTCGTACTCTTGGGTATCAGATCTTCACTTAAAAACGATCTACAGACTTCGTCCGCAGAATTGGTCTATGGCGAGCCACTACGTCTCCCTGGAGAATTTTTCCAGGCGACTGAGCTCAATTCAACCGATATTTCGGACTTCACCACTCGCCTTCGCCAATTTGCAGCGAAACTTAGACCAGCACCCGCAGCACGTCACAGTAAAGAAAAAGTCTTCATTCATAAAGAGTTAAACTCATCGAGTCACGTATTTTTAAGAGACGATGCATTACGAGGTTCTTTACAGCCTCCATACACCGGCCCGTATGAAGTACTCGAACGAAGGGACAAGATTTTTAAAATCTTGGTCAAGGGTAGGAGTGTCACCGTTTCTATAGACCGCCTTAAGCCGGCTTATCTACTCGTAGACCCCTCTCCTACTCCTACCGATAATCCTTCCACTCCCATTCCAAATCCTACTCGTTTACCAGATCCCCTACCAGCTCGGTCGAATACAAAGGCTCCAGCTGATGTCATAAGAACTCGCTCTGGCCGCGTGGTTCGATTTCCTAATCACTATCGACCGTAGTGACGGTCTCTGGAGGGGAGTGATGTAGGGTAACTACCTACCTATTTGTATATATTTTCCTATATGTCCTTACATAAACCTATTTGTATATCTGCCTGCTATATTTATTTATCTATTATAATATAATTACGTACTTACACATAAACACTATACATAACAATATATATAATATCTCTAAGTATATACCAACATATCATAATTACATAATATATCAATACACTATAATATTCTACATTATATTTGCGCGTCCGATATTTTATCGTCGCACGACTAAACCATGCAGTTTCGTTGTACATTGGAACCAGGCATCTTTCTGTGCAGTTTTGTGCGCGCGTAAGCAAATTCCTGTGCAAGCGGGAGGCGCGAGCGCAGCCGCATCGCCACCACGCGCGGGAGCGAGACGGTTGCGCCCGAGCTTACAAGCCAGTTAGCACCGGACCTCTGACGATGATACCGCGTCTCGCGAACTACCACCGCTATTCATTTCTCGCCGTTAATTTCTGTCATTTATGTACTGTTTTTCCTTTCTCCTTCTAAAACTATAGTGTATTGTGCTTTCCTATCTATCTGTCTGTACCTACTGTGAATAAACTTTCGCTTGTGCTTATTACTGGACTGCTTACTTCCTCCCGAACAAACTGCAGCTACCCCGGTAGGAAACACCACATAACATACCTATATGTTAACCACGCTTGTCCTACTAATATTATAAACGCGAAAGTTTGTAAGAATGTATGGATGGATGGATGGATGTCAGTATGTCTGGATGTATGTTTGTTACTCTTTCACGCTAAAACGGCTTAACGGATCTGAATGAAATTTGGCACAGATATAGATTATGGTCTGGAATAACACATAGGCTACATTTTATCCCGGAAAAATGTACGGTTCTCGCGGGATAGATTTGTTTTTGTTTTTCAAGGTATCACGCGGGCGAAGCCGTGGGTGGAAGCTAGTAAAATATAAAAGATGATCACGACTGTAATCCCCAGGTTTGTTAGAAATCACTGTTTCAGGAGCACTGCCATTGCGCACGTATTTTTTTCGAATAGAATAACTCATTGGTGCACGACCAAATTTGAACTCACGACCTTTGGATCGTGGGGCAGGGGTGCAACCACTATACCACTAGCGCATAAAATATAAACGGGGCACAAATCTCTTCTCGTTTCACCCGGCATTGTCGGTAGGTCCCATTCGTTCTTTGGAATGTGACGTAATATAACACACACACACACACCCCACACATGATCACGACTGTAATCCCCGGGCTCGGTAGATATCTCCTCAGATCTTTAGATACTTAGATCTTTGAGGATATCTAAAGGGGGTAGTCGGAGGCAAGTCCAAACATGACATTTGGTACATGCCCACATTTTGCACAGTAGTTAGTATTCCGTACGTGACAGGTTGCAAGCCCATCGCCGCTTATAAGAATACTAAGCTATGACACATACCTTCGAATTTTTCGTTCTAGGGTATGCCGGTTTCCTCACGATGTTTTCCTTCACCGTTTAAGAGCACTGGCATTGCGCACATAAATTTTTCGAATGGAAAACTCATTGGTGCACGACCAGGTTTGAACCCACGACCTACGGATCGTGAGGCAGGGGTGCTACCACTACACCACCAGCGCTCTTATTAATATAACAATTTGAGAAAATATTGTCCCTATTTTGTACTATAGAACAGTTTGTAAGTACTTTTCGTCTTAAGAGCGGCGTCCCTAAGAAACGCGCGAACATGCACTTACGGTTTTAGAAATAACCATACGAAATCACTTCAAAGAAGGACACAAATTAATAATACGAATTCTCAATAGATGAGTCTACACTAACACCACGCGATTATTCTAAAATAATTCTTAATTTTTGAGAAAAAAATCGTCAACATTGATTAAAAACATCGAATCGAAAGTAGATTTATTCGTTTCCAGGGTGTGTATTCAATACTGAGCGATGCATTTGTGTGAGTAGAAATTATCAATGTAGGTGTTGTGTCAGAAGTTCCCACGCTCGCAGACGGCAGCCTTAAATTGTTCCATAGAACAAACAAAATTTTCTCAAATTGTTATATTTATTATTTATATTGTTATATAACGTCATGTACTATAGAACTAATGGGACCTACCGCGCATTGTTTGAGCATGCGGTTTCGGTTGTAAATCTATTCTAACTTGCCTACAAACACACACTAGTTGGTACAAACTTCCTTAAAACCTACAGTTCAGTCTTTTATTGGAAAGACGGTTTTTAAATCACTTTACAATGTAAGGCCAACCATTATCTCACCACAGGGTCCAATTTCACCAAACGTTTGTTAACAAAGCATTAACTGATCAGTAGGTCTACCATGAGTTTACACAATCTACACTCGCTAGCGACTGTAGTAAAAAAAATGTATGAAAACTTGTACAGCGCCTCTAGCGGATAGTTGGGTACTAAAACGTCACGTATGTAGCTAACTATCCTACGTCACAGCGTACTACAGCGACTGTAGTTTGCGCTCATTAATTTGCTTAGAATTTGGTACCATGAGTAACAATTTTGACAGATGTCATAGTAACGTACTATTACGACTGTAGTAACGTCAGCCAATCTAAATGTGACAACTCATGGTAGACGTACATCGAAATTAACAAGAATGTTTAAAGTATTGTTATCTATTTTACGTCATTTCATATTACGGAAGATAATCCTTTGTCAGGACACAGTGGAACACAAAACTTTAACACGCGATTAAAAGGCTAACAGGCTGTTAGTTTAATTACAGATCATGATGAAACTAGCCCTATTATAAGTAGCCCGAGCAAATGTTTAAAAAAATACAAACATGATTACGACTGTTATCCCCACACTCAGTAGATCTTTGAGGATATCCAAACAGGGCTAGCCAAAGGCACGTCCAAACATATTTAACTGAGTTAATCTGTACTTACACCAATTTGATCTTGACTTTATGCAATAAATAGTAAGTAGGTACTCGTAGTAGGTACCTCGTCGATAAAATGATTCAAAAATATTTATCTAAGCGTTTATGTCAGTCAGTCAGTCAGTCAGTAACGAAATACTTTTATAGGTATATATTATACATACATACATAAAATCACGCCTGTTTCCCGACGGGGTAGGCAGAGACCACGGATTATATATTATAGATGATCTAAAATAGCTTAATGGCTTTTCAGTATTTAGACATTAAATAAGTAATTAAAGCAGATACATAGGTACATAATTAAAGTACTTACCTAGTAGGTATTACATATATATTTTTTTAATTATCCTCAAACTTGCATTGTATATACTGCATTGAAGCAAAAGCAAAAATATAATTTCTTTTTTTATTTATTTATTTATTTATGATCTTCTCAGATGACAGAGTGAAATGGAAGATCACATATTGTTCCGACCCCACTTAATGTGGGAAAAGGGCAGATGATGCTAAAGATCTTCTCAAACGAGTTTGTCCTCAATTCCTATCGGCATAGGGTTGTAATTGCTTACGTCTCGAAGTGTTTGTAAACGCTAGTGACGTACGCCATCACTTGCTGCCAGTCTGGTCTCTCCTGCTGGATCATATCTTGAATATTCTGTCGATAAAATTAAGAATGTAAAGGTATGCCAAATCGGTTGAAAGTTTGTTACAGTAAAGGTTGTATGTATACAAATACAACCCGGCCACATTATCTCGAGACCTGGCGTCGATGACGTCACGTCGCGTCGGCGCTCTGATACGGTGCGCAAAAGCGAGAAAGTGCGAGCGCGGGGAGGTGAAAGGAGAACGGGGCGGGAGGTTCGCATTCCAGCGAGGTCTTGACATAATGTGACCGGGTTGTACACTAGTTTTTGTTGTAGTCAAAAATACCTATTAGTTTTGATTTTACAGGCATTTAAACTTACGATATATATCGAGTCCCGCTAACGTCACGTGACGTCAATTTACAACGCATCGCACGTTTATTTCTATCCGATTTATAAATCGGAAACTAATTGACGTATCGAAGTAATTCTTTCACTACTATGTATTTTTATTTTTGACCGAGAACATGGAGAACTATTATTCAAAATTAGTTAACATTCTTTATTACAATATACACATCAAATCCGACTAGAAGTCATTCAAAATAGCTTCTCACAGAGAAAATTAAAATTTAAAAAACCCCTAGACATCTAAACCTTACCCTAACATTAACATGTCATATTTAAAGTCATGGTTACCTTACCATGTTCTTTCAATATCATTGAAGTAACATGGAACCAAATTTCGAATCGATCGGACATAAAAAAAGTTAGTCAGGTCATAAACTAGAAAAGAGCTGATGATCTTCAAACGGCTGAACAGATTTTCATGAAACATGGCTAAGAACACTCGGGGTACAATTATCTATGACTCAAAAAAAACTAAACGAAAAGCGGTTCATCCGTTCGGGAGCTACGATGCCACAGACAGATACACTGACAGACAGACACGTTAAACTTATAACACCCCTCTTTTTTGTCGGGGTTCAAAAGGGGGTTCTCTCGCTTCGCTCGCTCAATCAAATACAAGTGGTACTCACAAGTGTGGTGGGTATACCGACGGATTCTGCAGCCGCGAACGCGACAGAGAAGTTGGTCCGTTTGTCATGCGGGGAGAGGGTGGCGTACGGGATGCGGTGCTCGCCCAGGTACGAGTGAAGCAGGGCGCACAATGCCATGCCGTCGTTCCATGATGAACTGACCACATACAACATCGACATAAACAACAGATCACTGACTGTACCGACTGACTGACTGATTGATTGACTGACTGATTGACTGACTGACTAAGTTACTTACAGACTAAGTTACTAATTGACTGACTAAGTTAGGTACTGCCTGGCAGACTAAGTTACTGACTGACTTGACTAGATTGACGACAAACTCAGACCACTCCCTATGCCGTCGTTCCATGATGAACTAGCGACATAAATCATCGCTAGGTCACTCACAGAATGACTAAGTTATTGATTGACTAAGTTACTAACTGACTAACTAAGCTACTCACTGACTGACTAAGTCATTAACTGACTAACTATGTTACTGAATAACTGACTGACTAAGTTACTGACTGACTGACTGACTAAGTTACTAACTGACTGACTAGGTTGATCACAACTCGGACTCGACTTTGATTTTACAAGAGCACGAGATGTAATATGCGAATAGTTTTTTAGTATCCTACTAATATTATAAACGCGAAAGTTTGTATTATGTATTGATGTATGGATGCCTGGATGTATGTTGTGACTCCTTCACGCTGAAATGGCCCAACAGATCTAGATAAAATTTGGCACAGATATAGATTATAGCCTGGAATACCACATAGGTTACTTTTTATCCCGGAAAAATGTACGGTTCCCGTGGGAAAGAGTTGTTTTCTATACTAATATTATAAAGAGGAAAGATTTGATTGTTTGTTTGTTTTAATTGAATAGGCTCCGAAACTACTGAACCGATTTGAAAAATTCTTTCACCAATGTGTAGAATGAACTTTCAGGATGAACATAGGCTATAATTTATGTAGGTACTTCGCGGGCGACGCCGCGTGCAGAAGCTAGTTGTTTATAAAGGTACCACGCAGGCGAATACGTCATTTTTGATCGAACAACCTATTGGTTCTCTTGTGGTAAGGCCCAAGGTTTGATGTTTCTGTGTCTTTACCTGAAATTAGTGATATCGATATTGTTGTATCCCAGGGTCTTCTGCTGGCACCACTTCAGCAGAGCGTTGCGCTTCGAGCCACCGTTCTTCACTTGCAGCGCGTTTAGGGGATCCTTCCTCTCACCTGTTGCACAACATTCAATTTCATTTATAGTCCTATCCATCTAAGATTGCCTGGTGCAGTTCGCTATTAGCGATAAGAACGCCCAGACACCACTGATAGAATAGAATAGAATAGAATAGATTTTTATTCAGACACGGACACATACAGGAAAATAAAAGTAGATAAAAAAAAAAAACAAAACAAAGGTAAAACCAAACAAAATTAGAAAAGTAACACAGAAAGTAAAATAAAAAAAAGATCTAAATAGTCTTTCCTGCATGCAAGTCGCGTGGCTGAATAGGACCAATCTCAGCTTAATGCTACCACCTAATGTTAAGGAGATCAAACCCAAGTATACTTAGGTACCCATGTGTAGTCATTGTTGGCTGTTGGTTGTATGAGGTCGTGTGAGTTAAGTAGGTAAGTATCTAAACTTTATATTATTTTTAAAATTTGCATTTAATATCTTGGCAACGGAGGGACACATATAACTGGAGTATTTTTACATTCCTACATACATTATGCACTTAGAATTGTTTTTTTATATGAGGCTCATATTTGGTGGAGGTACTTAATCGGGGACAAGGTTCCCCCCCTGTAGATTAATCTGCCGCGCTTTAGTAAATCCCGAAATCCCCTCTTGGGCCCCCCTATTATTAGAAATTTATGCAGCTCATCCTTATCTTCGTTTCGGTCTGCCGCGTCGCCTTCTCGCAGTAATAATTGTTCAGCGTTCCCATTTATACTTTTACATGTATTGGTGTTCCAAATAAATTATTATTATTATTATCTAAATATATATAACTCAAAGGTGACTGACTGACTGACTGACTGACATAGTGATCTATCAACGCACAGCCCAAACCACTGGACGGATCGGGCTGAAATTTGGCATGCAGGTAGATGTTATGACGTAGGCATCCGCTAAGAAAGGATTTTGATTAATTCTACCCCCAAGGGGATAAAATAGGGGATGAAATTTTGTATGAAAAGTCGCGATAATCGACATTCACGCGGGCGAAGCTGCGGGCATCAGCTAGTTATTAATATACTAGTTTATTTTATTTACCTACGTAATGAGCAATGATAGTTAGTCGTGTGTTAACTCACAAATATCTCCGTAGCTGTTCCGCCTGACGAAGGACTCCATCGCCTTCTGCTGCAGTGACATGGTGGCGCGGCGCTCGTCCGGGATGTTGGTGCCCACGGCCGCGGGTTCTATTCCGCGCACGCGCAGGTTAGACACATTGTAGCAAGCATGGTAAGGTACTTCCACGGTTTTGTGACAGACTTTTTAGAGTTGTAGTTGGTAGTTAAGGTACCTACAGGGTGTCCAAGAAGTAGTATGTTTTCTTAAGAGGAGGCTATTTTAGACACTTTGTCAATTTGACAATTTGTAGAAAAGTTTGTTGAAATACCTTCTAATGTCATTTCAAATAGTTATCAAATATAACAGAAAATTTAAAGCGCCCGGATTTTTGTACCTAACCTTTTAAAATGTTGACAAATAAGGGTTTTCAGGCTGAACCCTAATTACGTTACGAGTTTCATTTTACAGAAGTTACACAAATATATAAAGAAAATCGGAAAATTAAATTCTTAGGTATACCCAAAACAGTAAATTTTCGGTGTTAAAATACCGGGACACCCTGTAGGTATTAACCTAGTTTTTCGCAATTTGACACAAAACCGTCGAACAATGGTATAATGATAGAATACCTTCATTTCGTAATAAAAGTAGGTATTCGGAACACATAATGATGCGAAACCTTTCCCGAATCATATTGAAAAGGTTTAAATAGCAAATAAAATAACCAAAACCAATAAGTAAATTGATAAAAATATGGCACTTTAGACTCTAAGGAAGAAATCATGTAAAGGAGATCTTTTGTTTTGGGCCCGAAATGCCAAAGATGCCAACACATATTTTTTAAATCTGATTTTTTTTAACCTTAAACAATCAACTGATAGAATGGTGAGAGATGTAATAATGTAGTAATGGATAAAGATACTTGGAGCGCTAGTAAAAATACTTAGACTGACTTCCCAAACCTTTATTTAATGTTAGCCCTTTTCAGGACCTTACCACAAGCGTGACTTTCACATTTCAAGCTTGAAGTAACACAATTTCTATAGATAATGTTACGAAATATCAAAGTTAAAAAAAATATTACTTTGATATTGCCCGAAGAGCTTGTGGAAAGATGTTCGGGCAAGAGGATAATAAACATAATGAAATTCACAAAATATCACTTCTAAAATGTTAAGGGTTAAATCTTTTGTATTCCACTATGTCCTGACGAAGGATTATCTTCCATAAAATGATGTGACGTAAAATAGATAACGATACTTTAACATTCTTGTTAATTTTTACGACCGATCAGGGGTCTTACCACGAAGTCTTCCAGAACGATTCCGTTTTAGAAACGTCATATTTGAAACTTGAAGGAACACTAATACAATTTGCATAAGTCATGGTACGAAATAACAATGTAATATTAATTCGGTAATGTATTATGAAGAATTCGTGGTGAGGCCCCAGGTAATGCTTTGTTAACAAAAATTTGGTGAAATTGAACTTTAGTTTTCAGGGTTAAAAATAATGACATTAAACATGTAGTTAGTAGAAAAGTTGAGAATAAATAAGTTAGTCATAGCACACAACATAGACAGTTAGACAGTAAGGCAAGTGTCGGCTAAGCGCCTCTCTCAAGCCGCCATGCTGTAAGTAGACAAGCGAACACATGCGTCAGTCTACACAAGAGACACCGTAGAGTTTTTGTCTACGGTAGACAGTGTCATGAATTTGTGACAAACAAAAATGACACTTTTGTAGTCAGAGAAACTCTACGATGCCCTAGAGAGGCTGAGATCTTGTTAGACCTATCTGTGCCCAGCTACTCTTTGCCTGAGATATCGTTAGATATTATCTATACCTATCTACTCTGTGACCCTCTATATTACCGACTAGTAGTCCGCCCCGGCTTCGCACGGGTATTTATATATACCTATAAATGGTCACGACTGTAATTCCCAGGCTCGGTAGATATCTCCCAGATTTCTAGTTACTTTGATCTTTGAGTAGGTACTCGTACATGACAGGATGCAAGCCCATCGCCGCTTATAAGAATACTAACCTATGACACACACCTTCGAACTTTTGGTTCTAGTATTACCGATAAGGGCCGCCTATAACTTTTGCGGCCACAATCACGCTAGGGAGCCCTATGCGTTAATGACATCAATAGGCAGAGTTTCCACTTTTAGGGATTTCTCCCTTTCTAGGACGAAACTACTTAGATCATGTACGACTTAGGGCTATTTTTATTGCAACAGGGATTTAGGGAATTTTAGGGTAAAGATTACTTGAGGTGGTAGACCTTTTTATTCTATGCTCAATAGCTCTTCCTATTAGGGGATGGAAGACACGAGTGATAAAAGTGATCTAGTAACATTCTTTATCCCAAGTTATAGGAGAGAAGTCAGCGAAAGTCTGCAAAAGTAATGCTTCTTCTTCTGAATCTTCGAATGAATTTATTTTGGTAAATTATTTTCGCATTATAATGTGCAAATTATTATTCATGCTCCCTAAGTTAGGGAATCCAAAAAAATTAGGGCAAAACCAAAATCCTCAGTGGAAACACTGTCTATAGGTTCTCACACTGTCGTGGTCACGGGACGACTTTCCACCATCCGGTGATCATCCCGCGACCACGACAGTGTGTAAACCTGTCGATATGTCACGAAAAATAGGTAAATAAAACGCGATAAATACCCGTTTAATACTAATAATATTTTGACACGCTTTTTTCCAAATATCCTCAACAGTACGCTCATACAAAGTTGCGAGCGAGTCAGCTAGTATTAATATAGGTTACGAAGACCACAAGGATGCAATAGACCAGGGGGGGGGGGTCTTACCAGCTTGGATAGGCGAGGGTCTCGGAGCCCGGGCGGCCGGCAGCTTGGAGAAGTTCCCGGAGGCGAGGCCGTTGGGCGGGGGCGGCGCCGGCTCCGATATACCGTTTTTGATGCTGTTCGCTGGGGACTCCGCTGCAGTTTGCACCTGGAATTGCGCGATTTTGATGATTATTTTCTCTAATCCGTTTTAATACGACCTCAGTGGCGCAGCGGGCGAGAGTCCGCCTGCGACGCAAGAGGTTGCGGGTTCGATTCCCGCCGCGGAACAAATTTGTGTACGATCTGCAGAAATTTGTTCCGTTGGTCTGGGTGTTTTCTATGTATAATAAAATATATCTATCTATGTATATAATGTATTAAATATATCAGTTATCTAGTACCCATAACACAAGCTTTGAGTAGCTTACTTTGGGGCTAGATGATGCTGTGTAGTCCAGCATTATTTATTTATTTATTTTATTTATTTATTTAATAGAAACTAGCTTCCGCGTGTGGCTCCGCTCGCGTCGTACCTACCCGGATAAAAAGTAGCTTATATTCCATAAACATAAACACAAACATGAACTATGCTTATTCCCAGTTTCATCCAAATCCGTTCAGCCGTTTCAGCATGATTTGTTTGCATCGAATAGGCTTATTCTACACATTAGTGAAATAATTTTTCAAAACGGTCCCGTAGTTTCGGAGCCTATTCGATGCAAACAAATCATGCTGAAATGGCTGAACGGATTTGGATGAAACTGGGAATAAGCATAGTTCATGTGGAAGCTAATCTCTAATTATAATTAGTTGTACCTGCGGCCAGTCGGCGGCGGGCGTGGTGGCTGGCGACTGCTTGGCCGCCTTAGCAGCATTCTCAATGCTCTCGATCAGCGACTTCACGGACAGACGAGAGTCTTGTCGGCTCACACCTATACATACAAAAAACATGATCACGACTAATCCCCGGGCTCGGTAAATATGTTCCTCAGTAGGTCTACCATGAGTTGTCACATTTAGATTAGCTGACGTTACTACAGTAGTAATAGTACGTTACTATGACATCTTGTCAAAACTGTTACTCATGGTACCAAATTGTAAGCAAATTAATGAGCGCAAACTACAGTCGCTGTAGTACGCTGTGACGTAGGATAGTTAGCTACGTGAGGTTTTAGTACCCAACTATCCGCTAGAGGCGCTGTAGGCAAGTATTCATACATTTTTTTAACTACAGTCGCTAGCGTGTGTAGATTGTGAAAACTCATGGTAGACCTACAGATCTTTAGTTACTTAGATCTTTTTGAGGATATCTAAGAGGGTAGTCCAAACATGACATTTGGTACATGCCCACATTTTGCACAGTAGTATTCCGTATGTGACAGGTTGCAAGCCCATCGCCGCTTATAAGAATACTAACCTATGGCACACACCTTCGAATTGTTGGTTCTAGGGTATGCCGGTTTCTTCACGATGTTTTTCTTCGCCGTTTAAGAGCACTGGCATTGCGCTATTACATTTTTCGAATAGAAAAAATCATTGGTGCACGACCTATACATACAATTGCTAAAGTAAGCTGAACGTTGAAATTGGCGCAGCCGGTAAAATTCGTACGTTGGTAGAGTTGGTAAAATTGGTGCACTTTGTAAAATAGGTGTGGACGGTAAAGTTGGTGCAATTAGTAAAATTGGCGCGGACGGTAAAATAGATGCAGTTGGTAAAATTGGTGCGGATGGTAAAATTGCTGCTTTTTTTAAAATTGGTGCAGTTTGTAAAATTAGTGCAGCTGGTAGTGCGACTGTAATCCTTAGTTACTTCTTTAGTTACTTAGATCTATGAGGATATCTAAAGAGGGTAGTCAGAGGCAAGTCCAAACATGACATTTGGTACATGCCCACATTTTGCACAGTAGTAAAATTAGTGCAGTTGATAAAATTGGTGCAGTTTGTAAAATTGGTAAAGTTTGTAACATTTGTGCAGTTTGTAATATTTGTGCAGTTGGTAAAATTGGTGCAGTTGATAAAATTGGTGCAGTTTGTAAAATAGGTGCAGTTTGTAAAATTGGTAAAGTTTGCAAGATTTGTGCAGTTTGTAAAATTGGTGCAGTTTATAAAATTGATGCAGTATGAGAATTAGTGCAGTTGGTAAAATTGGTGCAGTTTAAAAATTGTGGCCGGTATCATTGGCGAGTGAAATTGCGTAACTAACCTTTGGTCCTTCTGTGCGACGCGGCAGTCGCCATGATGTCTTGCAGAGATGCACTCGTCAAGAGAGGCGGAGGCTGCGGTTCCTCTGTCCTAGGCGGCATTGCTATAAAAATATCAAATGCTTTAACAAATAACTGTAGCGTAATCTTTAATTTTACAATGAATATATTTAATAATAATTCTTGTATTTTATCTCGACCAGTGAGTGTTAGGATTGATCAATATTCAATTTGATCAGAGTGTAATAATTGTTAATGTGGTGTGAGCAACTATTTCGCTATATATGGAGTTGCCTGTCTGATAAAACTTAAGCTAGACAAAAAGGCCGTCATATTACTTTTGTAGAACCTGAAAAATATAAATGGAAAACAAATATTTGACCACAACCTTCCCAAAATGCTGTCAACAATAAAAAGCCATCAAAATACCAAATCCCTCTTTTGAATGAGAATTTAGACGATTTCAAAGACATTTTTAAAATAATTCAATCCCAATTAAGATGTTATCAATAATTTTTCGTAGTTACGCTATGGTGTTGATTATAGTTTTATTGTTGAAATCCTATCAAAAAATGAACATAAATCTAAATCATAGATTGGAATATTATTTTAGTTTCATTAGATAAAAGCCAGTTATATTTACAACTGAAAAGTGATTTTTTTTATCAAATATCTTAGGAGACTATAAATGCAAAAGTTTGTAAAGATTTTTGTATGTTTGTATGTTTGTTTGAGGTTATTACACGTCGCAATGACTGGAGTTTGAATTACATTTGGAATAACTTCTGTAACCTAATCTAATTCCACGCTCCCAAAGAGCCGGTTGTAGCTAGTGAACACATAAGACATGGAAATGTTGGATATATTTTTGCCCAAGACATACCACCACCATAACACACCGTCAAAAACAAAAACAAAACGCTCCATCACCATAACAGAATGTTCCATACATTCGTACGAGTTATTCACATCACTCCACGTAGACAGACGACTTACGTAGATGCTTTGGGGAGTCATTCAAGGACCTGATTGGGTGTGACAGCCTTTTGTGTTCGAGCGTCTTCCAATACGGTTTCTCTCGGGGAAGAGAACTGGTGTTTTTCACATAAACTGGCTGCGGTTTCGGTGTTTGTAATGATAGTTTCCTTGTTGGCTGTTGACTAGACTTTTCCATGTTCTGAACGATATCTTTGAAGCTAGATTTCTTATCGGAGTTAGCACTGGGCGTCCGTGATAGAGAGATCACAGTTTTGGTGATCCGTACAGTTTCTGTTACATCTAGAGTTTTACACTTCTTAGGCTTTATTGGTTTCCTAGGAACTTTTAGAATCTCCTCTCTGGTTATAGATGAAAATTCTTCGCTGACAGATTGTTTTTTATTAGATATTTTCTCATCGTCTGCTATATTTCTGTCAGGTAACGCCGGAGGAAAGGGCTCACCGATTTCTTCATAAACGTTTTCTTCCGATTGACGTCTCGATGGTGTAAAATGAAATGGGTTTAAGTTAGTAACATTGTCGTCTTTGATTATGTTATCTACAATTTTTGGTGCAGTAAATGTTTGTACAGTGTTAATAACAAATGGGACATTTTCTAACGGTTGGTAGTAATGATTATCTATAAACCATTCTGGTGTCCTGGAAATCTGTTTAACTTCCGGATTGTTGGTATCAGCAGTTTTTTGACTAACATTTAAATGAGATTTACGTTGCATATCTGAATCGACGGAAAGGTTATTCCACGGTATAGCAAGAGGTTTAGCCTTTGTATGTTTTTGATAAATTCCTTTCCTATTAGTATTTTCACTTTTCATGTTGTCGCCGGATTTCATACTTTCAATGTTGCTTGATAGTCTTTTAACTTTACCTTCCGCTACTTGATTAGTGTCATCGTAATAGATGGTAGATTTAATATCAGCTAAGTCAGCAGGTTTTAAGGGATATATCGATGTAGTTTCTATTGGTTTGATTTGAATTTGTTGTTCTGCAAATTCTGCAGTCGTAGCAAAAGGTTTAAAGTTAACCGCTTGAATGAGCACTGGACTGATAACGATCGGAGATGTAGGAATTATATTACCACTGATAATTTTCATAGGTGTCATGAATGTGGTTAATCTCGTCGGTTTGCGAACATTGGGATTTGGACTATTGCTTTGTACAGCGACAATTTCTCCTCCATCACATAGATCCCTATTGTTTATTTTCAAATGATAACTTACATCATCGATAACTGGTGGGGATTTACTTTCTGTACGAGTTTCTTCTGTCATTGCATCAAGGAAAGGGTTTTTAGATTCTATTATACTGGGGGTAGTCATTGGTGATCGCGTTTCATCATTTTGGCTTGAATTATTCGTTACAAAATCTTCTATTACTATTTCTGGATTGAGATTACTATATTTAGTGCCTGGCACTGGCTCTATAGGACTAGATTCTGTACTTTTCTCACAAAAATCCGATTTATCAATAGATTCATTTACTATACAGTCAAATGTCTTACTATTATCACTGGTTTTGTATCTGGTTGCATCATTGAAGTCATTTTGGAAATCATCTTTCAGTGCTTTCGGAGTCTGTATAGATGTCTGTCTATACATTTTATTGTTCCCTATAATTCTTTTAATAGCTGCTTTAAAAGTCAATTTTAGTTCTTCGTTCACCTTTTTTAAATCTTTTTGAACTTTATCGTCATCAAAGTATGTAGCCACAGCATTTGGTGATTGCATCATTTCCATTTTAGAATCTGTTCTTATATCATCAGGGTAAGGAAATGGAAGTAATGATTCTGCTTTAACTATAGGAACATCGTTTTGTATTTTTGGTTTAGCATCAATCGTATCATTCTTACTCAAGGTTTCTTTCTTATTTTTAGCCTCTGAATCATTTTCAGTTGTAGCACCAACGTCATTATTGTTCTTCTCTATGGGAGATTGGAATACACTATCTGACCCCTCAGTAAAAAGCGACATATCACTATAATTATTGTGGAAGAGCGATGCGTCACTATTAGCACCTATTAACTCTACACTAGTAGCCTCTTGTAAAGCATTTTCATATTCTTTAATACTATTGATATTCTCCAAACTGAATGCTTTTAGTTTGCCTTTGTATATATTAGATAGATCTCTACTAAAGATACTTCTATCTCTAGATCTTTCAATAAAAGCAGATTCTGATTTCGTTTTAAGATTCGTGTCAATTAAATCATTTGTCAGTTCCAGTGAACTCTGTCTTTCGAATGCGTCCTGTCTAATGATTTTGCCGTTAGCAAGATCAAAAGCATCTTGTCTTTTCAGCTCTTTGTTTCCAAAGGGAGGAAGGACAGCTTCTGCTAATTTTCTCTGGAAGTTATTTGGTGATAGCGCTTTTTGACTCTCATCATCATGCGTCTCACCTTCAGTCACGTAATCGTTATCAACTTTGAACGCATCATCATCAGGACCGGTGGATTTATAGATTGCTTGTTCGACTACGCTGTTGTGTAGTGGGTCCGAGGCACTGTGTACCCTAGATAAGTATCTAGTTCTGATGTTTTTGAAGACCTCTTTGGATGAACTGTCGCTTTCTATAGCCTCTGATTCTCTGGTTTCGAACTCATCGTCCGAGTACGTAACGCTATCCATAGATTCTGTTCTCTCTACACCTGTTTCGGTAAATGTTTTATTAATCAACAATGTACAATCTGGTTTTATGTTAGTATGAAGATTACTAGTTTCGAGAAGCGATGACATAAAATTAGTGAATGTATTTATGTTATGATTAACTACTGTCTGTGAACAACGGATTCCGAGAGTATAAGTTTTAAAATGTCCGCCATTAGACCGCCAGAAGACAAGCTGTGCGAGCTCTGGGCCTTGTGGCAATCAAAGTAATATAACTTGATCTTTCGAGAGTTATTTCAAGCTTAAAGTTTGACGTTTCTGATACATGATGGTTTGTAAGGGCTTGTGACAAGGCCCTTGCGCCAACGACATGTAATAGGTGTCGAGAAACACGCTCCATCAAAATATTATTGGCAGGTAATGTACTACATTTTTTTACTTAATTTAATTTTAAATAAAACATTCACGGATATCTATGCATAAAACTGAATTGCGTTTTTGGCGGTCAAAAGGTTATGCGTACTTCTCTGACAATCGTGTATTTTAATGTTATATTTTTATAAACTGTCGAAAATCTTACCCGTCATATGTAGAAGTAAAGCAATATAAAGAATCAAAGCGTTGTTAATAATATTAACATACTACCAAAGTAACTACAGACAATATCTACATCAATAATAGAATCTAAATAAATTTTTACCTAGACTACCTACATTGTTTGCAAGCGAATTCTTTATAGCTTTTATTTGAAAACCAAAAAGACTTAACGTTCATACATTCTATCCTGTGGATATTTAACGTGCAGAAATACAACCTACAGTTTGTCCAACGAAACGAACTAAATGCACTATTACTCTAAATAACACTGGGCGTGAGTTATTCAAGAAAATTTTAGGCTGTGTTTACATTGCTGATCTAAATTAGGAACCAGTCCAGTAAACAAGCCGGGTCAAACGTAAAACCGAAACAAGCACCAAACAACACGTCCGCACCGCTCAAGAGACAGAATCGAACTCAACGTGTACGCGCCCTAAGTTCAAGGGCGGATCCAGGGGGGGGGGTCATGGGGGTCATGACCCCCCCCCTGGGCTGGGTCCAGGACCTAGGTGGACAACTAATCAAAGTTATATATAATAATAATTATAACTTTTTGTGACGAGACCACGGCTATGTGACCCCCCCCTGGCACCAAAGCTGGATCCGCTCTTGCCTAAGTTCCTTATCTCCAACCAATGTTGTTCAGCGCTTGATTTCCCTATAAGTTCGTTTCGTTGGACAAACTACAACCCGGTCACATTATCTCGAGACCTCGCTGGAATGCGAACCTCCCGCCCCGTTCTCCTTTCACCTCCCCGCGCTTAGCACTTTCGTTGCCGAGAGTGAGAGAGATCAGAGCGCCGACGCGGCGTGACGTCATCGACGCCAGATCTCGAGATAATGTGACCGGGTTGTATAACATGCAATATCCAAACGCAATAACAAATCTCTATCTATCTCCCTCTAACCTATCACCGCTTACCTTTGAGCGAGTGCATCTGGTCTTCCAGCAGGCGGATCCTGTCCCTCGCGACCTTGTTCTCGGAGACCAGCCTCTCCAGCTCGCGTTGAGCCTCGGTCTTGAAGTCGTTCGCGACGCGCACCGTCATCAGGAGATCGCTCTGGAACTGCTTCCATTCCGTTTCCTGTGAAAGGAGATGTTTCATAATGGGCTATTTCTATGTGTGCTTGACAGAAAAATGATGATAAAAATAGTGAATTTTGAATATATACTCCAATTCTAATTATAAGCAAAACGTTTGAATTGCATTGACAGCTGTCACTGTCACCTGCGTATGAATGATTGATTACCGATTTTCCCACCGTCGTTTGCAACAGCCTACCAGAAGAATTTGACAGCTGTCAAAAAACATGACTCAACACCTCAACACCGCCCCGCCATATTGTTTTAATCAAGAATTTTAAAAACTGCCATCTTTGTCTAAAATTAACATGATTATGGCTCTATGACGTTGGCAACACTTTACACTTGATTAAATTTGATCTCAAAAGATACAGATGCCATAAACAAAGAAGAAAAAGAAGAAGAGCGTAGCTAAAAAAATCTTATGTCTATGGTTTGAAGAAGGCGTTGAGCGTAGCTAAAATATCTTCTGTCTATGGTTGAAGGTACTGACATCTCTCTCTCTATCCCTGGCGAGCTGCGCGGTCCTGGCGCGGGCGTCCTGCAGCTGCCGCTCGAGGTCGGCGGCGCGCGCGAGCGCCTCGCCCGCGCGACTCATCAGCGACAACTTCTCGTCTGACGCCATTTGCACCTAGGTTAGAATTTTAATCTCATTAAGACATACGTATCACTAACAAGTGTGTTAACAATCCGTGTATAGGACAATGCGCAAGATGAGTACCTACACCTACTCTTAACTTTAAAACTATAATTATCAAGCGATCAACTAAATTTGTACCACCTAAGCATTTTATCACTTAAGTTAATTAAGTATTCTGATTTAAGTGAATACTGTCATTTTTGAGAATAAATGTCTTTAAACCTAACAAGACAACAAAACTAAGTGACTAGATATATTTCTAAGTGAAAACCCGACTGAAAGTAATTTGAGAGAGCACTGGTGATGCAGTGGTAGCACCCCTGCCTCTTGATATGAAGGGCGTGGGTTCAAACCTTGTGCACCAATTAATTTTTCAATTCGAAAAATTTATGTGCGCAATGCCGTGCTCTTAAATGGTGAAGGAAAATATCGTGAGGAAACCGGCATTCCCTAGAACCAAAAACTCGAAAGTGTGTGTGGGCTTGCAACCTGTCACGCACGGAATACTAACTAATGTGAAAAATGTGGGCATGTGCCAACTATCCTCTTTAGATATCCTCAAAGATCTGAGACACTAAAAGTCTTAGGAGATATTTACTTAGCCGGGTGTCTACTCCGAAAAACGAAAACGATATAATCGGAATCGAATGTTCGTTAAATTCAGTTGAATTAACAGTTGTTTCGTTGTGAAATTGAAAATTTCGTGTATTCCGTAAGTAACGCTATAGTAGGTTTACGAGATCGATTGTCAAAAGTAATGTCGGTCGTTCCATCGTTCAAATAATGGTTGAAACGATGTAACTTAAAGTAGGTTTTGCACGATTATTGTGCCGATATATCGTTGATCGTTTTGCGGAGTAGGCCCCTTGGGGATTACAGTCGTGATCATGTGTTATCGTGTTTTTTTCATACCTGTATTTGGAACTCTGAAGTGCTGTCCTGCAATGTTTTTATCTCGCTCTGCATCGCCGCCTTCTCCTGGCGCAGCTGCTCGACCTGGAACTCCAGCTCGGAGATCGTGGACTTGGCGTTGTTACGGGACACCTGGAAGACAGGTTATTTCAAACTTCTGGAGAATAGACGTTGAGGAAAATGCTGGAGAGATGATCACGACACCTTCGAGGGATGCTGACCTCTAACGATAGGGAGGGATGGTCGGCGTAGCAAAAGGACACTGTTGCCTACCAGTGGGACGAAAGAGGTTGGAAAAAAGTTATAGAAGTACATAATAAAATTGTATGGATATTGTATTATTGTGCAGGATGTTACCTTACGTTTACACCCAAGTTAAATAAAACAGGTATTGAATATGTGGTATGGAACTGTTTTTAACCCCTGACGAAAAAGAGGGGTGTTAGGCGCGCCGCCGCCGCCGAACAATAGTTACCAGTGCGTCGTCGTGCAGTTTCCGTGCGTCGGTGTGCGCGCGGTCGAGCTGGCGCTGCGCGTGCGCCAGGCGCTCGGCCAGCGCGTGCGCGCGCGCCGCCGCCGCGTCCGCCTCGCGCCGCGCCGCCGCCGCCGAACAATAGTTACCAGTGCGTCGTCGTGCAGTTTCCGTGCGTCGGTGTGCGCGCGGTCGAGCTGGCGCTGCGCGTGCGCCAGGCGCTCGGCCAGCGCGTGCGCGCGCGCCGCCGCCGCGTCCGCCTCGCGCCGCGCCGCCGCCGCCGAACAATAGTTACCAGTGCGTCGTCGTGCAGTTTCCGTGCGTCGGTGTGCGCGCGGTCGAGCTGGCGCTGCGCGTGCGCCAGGCGCTCGGCCAGCGCGTGCGCGCGCGCCGCCGCCGCGTCCGCCTCGCGCCGCGCCGCCGCCGCCGAACAATAGTTACCAGTGCGTCGTCGTGCAGTTTCCGTGCGTCGGTGTGCGCGCGGTCGAGCTGGCGCTGCGCGTGCGCCAGGCGCTCGGCCAGCGCGTGCGCGCGCGCCGCCGCCGCGTCCGCCTCGCGCCGCGCCGCCGCCGCCGCCGCCTCCGCCTCCGCCGCGCCCTCCGCCGCGCCCGCGCGCTCCGCCAGCTGCGGGAGGACATTCCAACAGAAGCGTGTTAACTACCTCGTCTTCGGAAGCTTAGCGTGCTTTTAGAAGTTCCTTCGATTACATGCTTTATTGACATAGCAGCGAAGTATCGATTATCTTGTCTTTAGCTGCTTCTACAAATTCCTTCGATTCTATTATCTATTGACATAGCAACAGGGTTTCAACTGTCTTATCTACAGCTGCATCCAGAGATTCCTTAAATTCTCAGCATCCAGAGGTTCCTTCGTTTTCATGCTCTATTAACATAGCAGCAGGGTGTGATTTACCTTGGCTTTGGCTGCGTCCAGGAGGTCCGTGAGCGTGGCGAGCTGCTGCTGGCGCGCCGCCGCCAGCTCCCGCGCCGCGCCCGCCTCCTGCTCCCATTGGTTCCTCTCGGCCTCCGCCCTTTCTAACGTACCTTCTAATACTCTGGAAAATGATATCAATGTGATAAGAAGTGTTAAGTACTGGTTTTGTAAATACATTACATACTTACATAAAATCACGCCTGTTTCCCGACGGGGTAGGCAGAGAGCACGGATCTCCACTTGCTACGATCCTGACATACCTCTTTTGCTTAATTCACTCTTCATACATGCGCGTCGGTTTAGGGTACTCTGGACCTGGCCTTTCTCTAAAACGTCCCCAATTTGATCGAGGTACGTACGCCGAGGTCTTCCCCTTCCAACTGTTCCATTCACACTCTCCTTATGCCAGGTGCATATCTGTGATGAATCATCAGTCTCCTTTCATCCATCCTTTCTACAAACCATCTTAGCATAGCCTTCTAACTTATTAAATACTAGCTTCTGCACGCGGCGTCGCCCGCGAAGTACCTACATAAAATATAGCCTATGTTCATCCTGAAAGTTCATTCTACACATTGGTGAAAGAATTTTTCAAATCGGTTCAGTAGTTTCGGAGCCTATTCATTTCAAACAAACAAACAAACAAACAAACAAACAAACAATCAAAGTTTTCCTCTTTATAATATTAGTATAGATAAAAATACCTAATTCTTTCGGCAAGGTTTTCATTTTCTTTGGTTTTCTCTTCTAGCGCAGTCTTGGTTTCGTTTATCTCGGCATCAAGTTGTTCCTGTTTGGTCAATAGATGTCGCCTCTCTTCTTGGGATAACTGAAAATAGGTTTAAAATTAGAATTAATTAGATACTTTTAAATAGGAATCTGTTTAATAACCTACCACCAGGAGCATTATATACCTTCATTCTGGTCCCAAGACAGACTCCAGCTAAAGAGTCCTACCACCTGGAGAATACCTTCAGATATGCTGGCACCAGAATGTACTCCACACCTGGAGCATACCTTCAGTTATGCTGATGCTGGACTCCAGAAGAAGACTAAGACAGACTCCGGCTGAAGAGACCTACCACCTGAAGAATACCTTCAGATATGCTGGCACCAGAATGTACTCCAGCTAAAGAGTTTACCACCTGGAAAATACCTTCTGAAGAGTCCTAGATCTTACCTTCAGAACAGCCAGCAACTGCTGATCAATGTCTCCAGAAAGCGTCTCCGGCTCCACACCCTCGCGCAGCAGCATCTCCTGGAGAGTGTCCACTTTGGTGCGGCTGTCTTCCAACTTCTCCGTCTGCCGGCAGAGGGATTCGAGAAGCACTTGCTTCTCGTCAGCCAGGCGTTCGTTGTCTGCGTGGGCATCAGCTAGTTGTGACTGAAGGTCGGCCAGTTCTGCCAATGTCGCTTGGAGCTCTTCGCTTGTGCTGGAATCAGGGATTAAAAAAAATATAAACATGATCACGATTGTAATCCCCAGACTCGAACCAGATATCTATATCTCTTCAGGTTTCTAGTGACTCAGATCTTTGAAGATAACTAGAGGGTAGTCAGAGGCACGTCCGAACATGGCATTTGGCACATGCCCACATTTTGCACAGTATTTAGTCTTCCGTACGTGACAGTTAGCAAGCCCATCGCCGCTTCTAAGAATACTAACTCAAGACACACCTTCGATTTTTTGGTTCTACGTTATGTCGGTTTCCTCCCAATGTTCCTTCACGAGCACTGGCATTCCGAACATATTTTTTTAATAGTAAAACTCATTGGTGCACGACCAGATTTGGACCCACGACATTCGGATAATGAGGCGGCGTGCTACCACTACACCACCAGCGCTCTACAAAAACCCGACTAAAAATCAAATAGCTTCTTACAGTGGGTCAGTGGGTACTGAAGTTACCTGTAGTGGTGCTCCTCCATCTGAAGGATGCGGTCCTGGAGACACGCGACCGACACCTCGCTGAGAGATGACGACGAATGCTTATCCCATTCCGGCGTGCTGGCTTCTCCGCTGTCGCCTTCACCCTGGAGTCAAAGTGTATTTGGTTATTGAAAAATGAGCTTTAATGCTGCACAGAGAAATGGTTTTAGCAGTCGATAATGGCGAATATGTGGTGTACCAGGGTTTTTGCTCTTGGGATACTCTAGACCCAAAACCAGATGATTCATAGAGATATATTACTTAAGAGCGCTGGTGGTGTAGTGGTAGCACCCCTGCCTCACGATCCGAAGGTCGTGGGTTCAAACCTGGTCGTGCACCAATGAGTTTTTCCATTAGAAAAATTTATGTGCGCAATGCCAGTGCTCTTAAACGGTGAAGGAAAACATCGTGAGGAAACCGGCATACCCTAGAACTAAAAATTCGAAGGTATGGTGTCATTGGTTAGTATTCTTATAAGCGGCGATGGGCTTGCAACCTGTCACGTACGGAATACTAACTATTGTGCAAAATGTGGGCATGTACCAAATGTCATGTCTAAGAAACTAAAGATCTGAGGAGATATCTACCGAGCCCGGGGATTACAGTCGTGATCATATTTTTTTTTTTTTTTTTATTACTTAAAGGTACACATTTTTGTCCTGGAATCAAACTTGCAACTCACAGCCCTTTCTTTCCAGTGGATGGATCAGATACTAGCCATGTGTTTGTGATTGTCGATATGTGTGTGGGATAGGGAGTGGAGATGTGTGAGTCTATGTGGGGTGGGGGCTGTTAGTGCGAGAAGGTGAGAGTTCAGGGTATATCGCTGGGGTGGTATGTGACTGTAGTGTTAGGGTGGGGATATGTGAGTGTATGTGGGGTGGGGATGTGCGTGTGTATGTAGAGTGGGAGCTGTTAGTGTATGAAGGTGAGAGTGAGTGTATACGGTGAAGGGTGTGTGAGTGTATTTGGGATGGGAGATGTTAGTATGTGCAGGTGGGGATGTGTGAGTGTATGCGGGACGGGAGGGTGAGCGTGACTCACATTGGCAAGGGCAATAGAAGCCGGTGCGGAGGAGTGCATGCGGCGCGGCGCGGGCGCGAGCAGCAGCTGCCGCTTCTCGCTGTCCGAGAGCGGCGAGTGCGCGACGCCGCGCAGCCGCGCGCGCAGGGCGCCGTTCTCGTCCGCCAGGCACACCAGCGCCGCTTCGCGCTCCGCTTCTACACTCTGCAATTGTTGTAAAAATACCTTTTTAATAAGTCTTCGACTTCTTATCGTGTCACTTTTCCTTTAAACCAGTGTGGTGAGAGGATTAAAGTGAAATAAATAAATAAATAAATAATGCTGGACAATCCACACAGCATCATCTAGCCCCAAAGTAAGCTACTCAAAGCTTGTGTTATGGGTACTACATAACTGATAAATTTAATACATAGATAGATATTTTTTTATTGTACATAGAAAACACCCAGACCAACGGAACCAATTTCTGCAGATCGTACACAAATTTGTTCCGAGGCGGGAATCAAACCCGCAACCTCTAGTGTCGCAGGCGGACTCTCGCCCGCTGCGCCACTGAGGTCGTCAAGCAAGCATACTGAACTAGCAAGTAATTATTTTAAAAAAGCTTATCACTGAAAATAATTGAAAACTGCTCCTTATAGGCGCCACATTAGATTTAAGGAAATATTGCATAGCCTATGTATGTCACTCTTGTAATCCAGACGAATCTAACGACATTTCTTTTGTCAAAATCCATCCCGTTTGGGCCCAACAATACTCAATACTCTAATAACTTTATTCACAGTAAAATTACGTTTTGAATCGTCTTACATAGGTACTAGGTAATTCTAGGTGTCAATTCCAGTCCGAGAAGAACTGACAAGAAACTCGCTGGGCCCTAAGGAACTAGCATACATACTTACATACATACCTACACCCCAAACTCTTTACCCTCCTTCGCAATGAGACAAACTCAAGACAAAAACACGTTCCTCAAAATGAGAACTCACTTTCAGTCGCTCGAGCTCACTCCTCAGCCGTTCTGCTTCCGCAGCCTTCTCCAGCAGTTCGTCGACCCTGGCCTGCAGCTGCGCTCGCTCCATGGCACTCACTTCCAGCTCGCGCCGGAGCGTCTCTATCTCACGGGCTCCAGATATAAGTGAAGCCTGAAAAATATAAATAAATATTGGTTCGAATAATACCTTTTAAGCTTGAAACTTTGATGGTTTGCAAAAGCTTGCGGTAAGACCCCTGGTTAGGGACAAAGACTTCACGGATCAAATCAAGAAGACATACAGTAATCAAACCACGTAATCCTACTAATATTATAAACGCGAAAGTTTGTAAGAATGTGTGGATGTCTGGATGTATGTTTGTTACTCTTTCACGCTGAAACGGCTGAGCGGATCTGGATGAAATTTGGCACAGTTATAGATTATATTCTGGAATAACACATAGGCTACTTTTCATCCCGGAAAAATGTACGGTTCCTTTGTTTTTCAAGGTACCACGCGGGCGAAGCCTTGGGCGGAAGCTAATCTAAAATAATATGCAACTCACCTCAGATGGCACTCTGCCTCTGAGCTCCACTTCCTGAAACCCTGGCATATGGTCCGCATTCAGCATCACCGGCAAGCTGACAAACTCCTGCGAGCCCCTCTCCCCTACCGACTCCAATTCCTCCACGCTGCCATAATCCTGGACCTTATCTGACCCATCCTCATACTCCCCTAACGCTTCCCGGAGTTCAGGGTCCTCCAAGACGGCATTATTGTTCCCTAAATCTCTCTTTTTATGTGTCTTATGGAGTTTCTCTTTAGAGCCGAATATTTTTAAAGTCTTATCTCTTGCCGGTGCTACCTTATGGTGTTTGGAGTCTAAACTTGAGACGGACGGTGCTCCTTTTAATGTTCCAGACTCTTGCTTCCCCTGGCTTGGTCCTCTACGGAATAATGATTTGAACTTCATCATCTTGGCGGCTTTACCATCGTTTTCGTATCACTGATCGAATAAGTTCGTTTGCATGTTTATTACCACTATTGACGTAGCTGTGTTATCAGAATAATAAGTAACGTCCTACAATAATATAACTAAGTATTCTAATTATATTATCATAGGACCTAATTGGTTTTGTTCCTAGAAGCGTCTATTTTTAATACTTCCGATCGAGCGAAGCGTCTTATCTCGACGTCGTATGTTAGGTAATGAATCAAAGATAACATTTGCAAGCAACACGTTTTTGTATGCCTTAGAACGCAAGTCTCATCTGACATTGAGACTAAAGTCAGTAGCGGAGCGTGGAGCGTTTTAAATCGCACAAAGCATAAAGTTATTATTAGTATTAAACGGGTATTTACCGCGGGATTTGTTTTGAATCACCACAGTTTGTAAACCTGTTGAAACGTCGGGAAAAATAGGTAAATAAAACGCTATAAATACCCGCTTAATACTTAATAATAATGTGTTCAGATCGCGTAAGTTTAAAAAAAGCATAAAGTTATGTTGTCTAGCTTGATAACAAACAATGTCTATTGAAACTAAACGAGAATTTCACCATGATTTGTGAAAAATAAAACTCATAACATAAATCATGGTAAATATCCCGTTTTAAATGAAAATAATGTACCTACCTAGATTTGTTGTGAACGAATACTGCGGTTGAGATTGTCTAGTTTGGAATGTCCCCGCTAGTAGAACAAATTACGAAAAGCGTTACAATAATGAGGCCTTTGC
This sequence comes from Cosmorhoe ocellata, assembly GCA_963675405.1. Taxonomy (NCBI): domain Eukaryota; kingdom Metazoa; phylum Arthropoda; class Insecta; order Lepidoptera; family Geometridae; genus Cosmorhoe; species Cosmorhoe ocellata. The sequence continues at coordinate 6,995,464 of OY776265.1, read as the reverse complement.
AAATCCAAGCTATCTTCTACCGCTACGCTCAACGCTCAGCGTATACGAGATAAAGCCCTTAATCTACTCGTTTACCTAATTGAATGACACGTACCTTATTGTAATTGTCATTGGTATCGGAATGTATGACACAAAACTAGATGACAATGAATATCAACTGAGATAAACCATTACCATCGCTGCATAAATTATGGCTTGTAAGGTTGGGGCCTCTTGTAAGGTTTTAATTACTCGCATGGTATCTGTACAGTCAGCTCGCCTCTGTTAGTGCCTTTACCTACCTCTAGGTACCAAGTAAGTAAGGATATACATATATTATGTATATTAGACTAGCTGTAGCCCGCGACTTAGTACGCGTTAGAGTACTTTTACGCGTAGCGTCAAGCGCGCGCGTAAAAAAGGCATAATTATGTTTTTTATTTGTCAACCGATTTCGATGAGTTTTAATCCAAGCTTACCTATCCCAATACATTAGTGAAAACTGCATTGGATTTGGTTCAACCATTGTGAGATTAGCGCGAACAACGCACATATTTTTTTTAAAGACTGTTGTGTAAGGCTAAGTAGCACTATGTACCTACAGACAGCTTCTCAACGATTTTATTATAGGTATGTATAGAATAAATAGATATATATTACTAGGAATAGTGCTTAAACTAGTTTGGTCGAATCCCGTAAGAGAAATACAAGAATCACTTTAAAAGCAGAAGAACAACCACAAAAATAAGGGGTATTGAAGAACAAATACAAGAATTTTTAGATTTTTTTTTAGAAAATTACGTCATTGCAAAGACAAACCGACACTCCCTTGAAAGCCAGTCATAATTTAACAGAAATGAAACGGGCATTCATTGACAGACAATCCAATAATGATGAGCGAGGACACGCACGCTCCCCTTTATGCAAATAGATAGGGGAGGGGGATACTCGATTAGGGCTTTCCTTTGTTGTATTGTATGTAAGTACAATGCAGTTGGAATCATTGAATTTTTCATGGATGAAGAATAAATTTTTTGCTGTACCGTCTGATTATGTACGAAACCATATTCTATAAAAAACTTTTTAAAAACAAGCTTTTTGGATTTAATGTGCATTAGTTTTCGTGTTCTCCTCAGCAAGACCTTTCATTTGATACCTATACTGTGGAAGTTCAGAAAAAATAACTAGTCTGCCATCTTGGATGATTCGCCATATTGGAATTAGAATGACGTCACATATAGCTAACCATGCATTGTCATCCAAAGTGTATATCGTGTAGATATATAAAAATTCAGCTCAATCGGTTAAAGATAAGTAGGTAACTGATTTAAAATTCAGTTGCAAGATTCCCCAAAATTCATTCCCATTTTCCAAACAACATTGCAAGTTAAATAAAAGCTTGTAAAATATCGGTAAAAATACTTTGTATGCTGAGGTGGTGTACGTATTTATTTATGTAGAAACTATTTACAAAACTTTAAATAAGTATAGACATTATTTCAGTTATCTAAATCGGTGAACATCGTCTTCCAGGCAAGCATAAAATATTATATTTGAACCATATTTTACACTAGCTTCCGCCCACGGCTACGCCCGCGTGATACCTTGAAAAACTAAAACATCGCTATCCCACGGGAACCGTAGATTTTTTCGGGATAAAATGTAGCCTATGTGTTACTCGAGACCATAATCTATATCTGTGCCAAATTCATTCAGATCCGTTCATTTAGCGTGAAATAGTAACAAACATACATCCAGACATCCAAACAAACTTTCGCGTTTATAATATTAGTAGGATAGGATGGATGATTTAATATCTGCGGTTCAAAGGTTTCAAAATTTTAAGAGACTCACTTATTTACATTAATGCATTTATTTTAATTGCTACTGCTTACTGATTGCATAATTATTATGCATGACAATTTTGGTAGGTAATTAAAAGTAGGATGTGAAAGTTCTGATTCATTCATCTTGCTGTTTATCGCAATTAATGAACTTGATTTAAATAAATTTGCATACTGTTTCATAAAATAAACAACCATTCCAAAATAAATTCTTACTATATTTATGATGATAATTAATGGAATTATTTTAATATATTGAAGGCGGCAAAACTGGAAAAAAGGCTAGAAACTGGTTCAAGAAATGTCCATGAACCGAATCACTTATATTTTAGGAATAATTGAAAGAATTTGCGAAGACAATAATAATTTTATCAAAGTATATTGTAATGTGGCTAACGTAAAAAAAGATAAGTAGTTAAATGTATTTAGATTCTACTCTATTTGATATTTTACCGTTATTTTCCGTTATTTTAAAAACTTTTTTTTTTCTTGATTTTAGAGCTCGTCTATCAACGGAGCAATAAAAGATTGGTTGATAATAAGTTATTTCACGAAGGGTACAAAATTTAAATGCCTGTGCTCTTAAACGGTGAAGGAAAACATCGTGAGGAAACCGGCATACCCTAGAACCAAAAATTCGAAGGTATGTGTCATAGGTTAGTATTCTTATAAGCGGCGATGGGCTTGCAACCTGTCACGTACGGAATACTAACTATTGTGCAAAATGTGGGCATGTACCAAATGTCATGTTTGGACTTGCCTCTGACTACCCTCTTTAGGTATCCTCAAAGATCTAAGTAACTAAAGATCTGAGGAGATATCTACCGAGCCTGGGGATTACAGTCGTGATCATATTTTTTTTTTTTTTACAAAATTAACTAATATTTTACGAGATAAACAAAATTGTTTGTTGCGAACAATGATGAAAGTGAGAATATTGACGAAACCGTTGAGTAGAAAGGCCACACACAGAATAGTGAACGCAGGGTTGAACCATATTATACCAACGACAATATAACACGGCTGATAGATTATCAAAACGCAGCCCTAACGCGTCATTAACGCTATCTTTATAGAGCTAAAACATGCAAGTTTTCCACTCGAGCGAGTAACGTAAAAATACATTTATTCAGTTACTTATGTTTATTTAGCTATTTAAGCACGTAGAGTCGATGTGTAGTGAAAAGAAAGTATTCTAGCGTTGTTTTTAGGGTTCCGTACCTCAAAATGAAAAAAACGGAACCCTTATAGGATCACTTTTTTGTCCGTCCGTCCGGCGGTCTATCAAGATCCTTCATCTCGAGAACGCATGGAGGTATCGAGTTGAAATTATAACTATATACTCAGGTCTACAGTCTTTTGAAGCTGTGAAAAAATCAAATTTCTAAGTTAACGTAAAAAAAAAGATACGGCCGTTTATGCCGCAAAAAACATATATTTCGAAACTCTCAAGGGAATCAAAATGTATAAGGTATTTTCCGTTGACCTAGAACTATGAAATTTGGTAAGTAAAATGTACCGTCTTATACAGCTTATAGGTACTACAAATAAAGGGAAAAATCTGAAAACTATACATTTGTAATTAAATCATAAAAAGCAGGATCTTTATGGAACGGCGGTCCAAATTTTGAATTGAATTAACCGTGTCATGTGGGGTTGTTTGAAAAACCTTAATTGTTTTTAATTTACAATTTTTTGTAAATTCTTTTATAATATTTACCAACAAATTCGTACGGAACCCTCGGTGGGCAAGTCCGACTCGCACTTGTCCGATTTTTATTTTAAGCATGCACCTAGAACCTACGATAATTTGCACCGTTGCTATGTTACAAAACATTATTGAAATACTGAATAAGTACAATACTAATAGATGCTATAGCACCTTTTACGAGGGTATGCAAATTCAGTCGATTTGTATGTGTAAGCAGTATAACGGACATAACATCCTAATTAGGTATGCTGGATGTGCTATGTGGAACTATGACAGTTCAACTTGTGAATAAAGCACTTTATGCCACGTCAAACCATAATTTGTCAAATTGTTAGGTGCGGTTGGTGATATTTTTTTGTCATTTGAGCATTATTTATTATTTATTCTGCCCAAGAATGACTGTTCTCACAGCTCAATTGGTAGTAGCTCTGCCTTCTGCGCTGTAGGTTGTGGGCTCGATCCCCAATACCACACCAATACCCAGGATAAATTTGTGTGATGAACGCAGATGTTTATTTTGTATTTGGGTGTTAATATCAATTCTATGTATGTATTAACTGAAAAAAGTATATAATCAATTTATCAGCTATCTGGTTCCCATAGTACGAGCGTTGCTTAGTTTGGGGCTAGATGGCGTTGTGTGAATTGTCCACTAATATTAATTTATTAATTTATTTGTTGTAGTAAAACAGTCGAGTCGTAGCTATGTTAATCTCAGTCATGAATTCTTTTTTATTATCTTACAAATCTGTCATCTTCCTGCATATTTTGTGGCCGGCACAAGTTGTTCTCTTCTCCCATTCCTAGTCCTACTGCGATTATTTTTTGCTATTCTTCCTCTTGTATTTTTGTCTTCCGAATATACCTACGTTCCGTTTCGATGGATTCCAAATCTAAGGTCGAACGAAACTAAAAATATCTCAGTTCATTGTATTATTGAATAAGTGCCTATTAGTTAGTTAGGGGCTCCACAGAGCGAACAAAATCAAACAATAGTTATTTCAAGGAAGTAGGTAGGTACATGTTATTTTTCTCATACATAGGTAGGTACTATCTAGAACTATAATAAAGTAAGTACGTTTGCGAAAATACGGTAATTAAACAATCAGTTGGTATTTAACCAGTCACAAACTGAGACTGAGTCATTTGTTATTGTATCAAAGCACTGGTGGTGTAGTGGTAGCACCCCTGCCTCACGATCCGAAGGTCGTGTTAGTTTGATGGATTTTTAAGGACAAAGTCGCGGGTGACAGCTAGCATTACTAATATTATGAACGCGAAAATTTTTAAGGATGTATGGATGTTTGTTTGTTACTCTTTCACGCAAAAACTACTGAATGGATTTTGATGAAATTTGGCACAGAGATAGATTATAGTCTGGAATAGCACATAGGCTACTTTTTATCCCGGAAAAATGTACAGTTCCCGTGGGATAGATTTGTGTTTGTTTTTCAAGGTACCACGCGGGCGAAGCCGTGGTCTGAAGCCAGTACTTAATATTATAATTATAATTATAATTGAGGAATGTTTTGTTTGTTTGTAACGAATAAACTCAAAAACTACTGGTACGATTTCAAATATTCTTTCACCTTTAGAATGCTACGTTATCCATGAGTAACATAGGCTATATATTATGTAGGTAACTCGCGAGCAAAGCCGCGAACGGAAGTTAGTTATCTATAAAATTGTGTGATTTGATCGTAGAATTGAATTGGTTGTGAAACTACGGCTCTTTAAATAGGTAGGTAAGTTGCATTTAAGCAAAACAACTTTACACAACCCAGACACGACTGGATTCCACTACAGACAGCATAGCCATAGCTATTCAACAGTACCTAACTACACCGATACCACAGTCACTATAGCACTTACATGTATGTAGGTCTACCATGAGTTGTCACATTTAGATTAGCTGACGTTACTACAGTAGGTAGTAATAGTACGTTACTATGACATTTGTCAAAACTGTTACTCATGGTATCAAATTGTAAGCAAATTATGAGCGCAAACTACATACAGTCGCTGTAGTACGCTGTGACGTAGGATAGTTAGCTACGTGAGGTTTTAGTACCCAACTATCCGCTAGAGGCGCTGTACCAAGTTTTCATACATTTTTTTAACTACAGTCGCTAGCGAGTGTAGATTGTGAAAACTCATGGTAGACCCTCAGACAGCATAGCCATAGCTATTCAACAGTAACTACACTGATACTACAGTTAATATAGCACTTACATCCAGTATGTCTACTTCGCAAAACGACGATATGATACAAACGAAATGTCGAATTTAATCGAGTTTAGTCGTTGTCAAATTCAAATTTATCCTTTATTCAGTAAGTGGTGTTATGGGATTTTCTGCGATGCATTCGACTGTCCACTTTGTTGCTCTAGTTTTTATATTTTTTTCGTGTTATTTGGAGTTTATTGTGTAATTTTGGTGGTTATTTTCCCAATAAAGCCCGAGTTCTTCACGCGAGTGTAAAATATGTGAATTACAATGAATAGTACCTTCCCTAATCCATCGGAAGAAATCCCGAGAATTTTGAATGAAACAGCCATCTTTTGTTTAAAATTGACTTGACAATTCGATTATGACTTTATGACATTATTGGCAATACTTATTTAGACATTTGACACTGGCAGAATTGATTTCAAAAGAAACAGATGACATAAAGAAGAAGAAGAAGTGGTGTCATAGTAGGTTTACGAGATCAATTGTCAAGAGTAATGTCGGACGTTTCATCCTACGTTCTAATGATAGTCGATACGACACGATGTAGGTAACTACGATACGATGTAGAGTAGGTTACACTATTATTGTGCCGATATATTGTTGTTTCGCGGAGTTGACGCCCAGTATATAGATACCATAATAGTGTATCAGTCACTTTATAACCAGTCTAACAGGCATAGGTTATCTAGCAGTAAGTAAGTAAGTCCACCATGAGTTGTCACATTTAGATCGGCTGACGTTACTACAGCAGTAATAGTACGTTACTATGACATCTGTCAAAATTGTTACTCATGGTACCAAATTCTAAGCAAATGAATGAAGCGCAAACTACAGTCGCTGTAGTGCGCTGTAACGTAGGATAGTTAACTACGTGACGTTTTGTACCCAACTATCCGCTAGAGGCGCTGTACAAGTTTCCATACATTTTTTTAACTACAGTCGCTAGCGAGTGTAGATTGTGAAAACTCATGGTAGACCTACAGTTAGTGCGGCTAGTATTCTCTATAACTGTGTATAGGAACAGCCGGGTGAACGACCAACCATGGCCACCGCGGCCTAGGGAGGTCGCGCGATCCGCGGTTTATAGTTGATGAAATATCTTAAATTGCTTTCTAACTTTGAATTCTTGATTTGACACGGTATTCGGAGAATATTTAGCTGAAAGATTGGTTTTTACATTTTTTATGTTAGTTTGAAAAGGTGCTTATGTACATAATATAGTGGTGAGAGGATCAATATCTACATAAAAAGATTTAACATGATTGAAAGCTGAGTTTTGTGCTTGTTATTTTGGCCTCGTACTCGCTCCAATAACTATGAGATCATCTGATGAGATCCATCAGATGGTTAAAGTTGCAATAACTACGATAAAAGATATGATCGAACTGCAATCAGAATGATACAATCTGGAGGATACAATCGCAAGGATGGCAATTGCAGCTTCAAGTAAATTAATAACAATGATAAATCTCATAGGATTTTTCGTTCTGTTGTGTGCACTTAATTAAGAAAATACATAAGAAGATTTCTCACACTGATACGACTGAAGTAGGTAACTAATTAATTAATTGACAAGTCAATAAAACAAAAAGCGTTTAGACATGGAGACATTTATAAAACTTATAAAGACAGCTTACGCAACTTTAATAAAACCAACACGCCGTTAAAGAATAAAGCTAATAAACAAGCAAAGTTATAAACAGTTACAGCGGAAACGAATCAAAAGGGAAAGAAGTGTAACGTGAAGGAAAGATTTATGAGTAACTGCACGAGCGTCGACCTAGAAAGGTCGCTTTCTTACGGCAGACCGGTTCGTTAGATTTCAGCCACATAATGGCATCTATTTAGTTATTGATGGTTGATGGGTTAACGCAACTTTGACTTGCAAGTGTGGCATTGTTCATGAAATATGTGAAAGTATGTGAGGATGATTATAGCTATTACGTTTGTGGTTCAGTTACACCGGCCGCTCGTAATGGCTAAACCGATTTGGATGTCTAGAACTGATAATATCCGTAAACCGGCTGCTACTAAGAAAGCTAAACTAGAAGCCAAGACGAAAATCAATAAGATTTCTAGCAAAAAGGTAAACAAATACATGCTTAACTGGTTAGTTTGTACAGAGATCTTCTTAAATTATGAGAAAGAGAAAGAGGTAGAGAGTTCAGTCTTACGCACCAAAAGAAAGTTGAATTAAACGATAATAATATCCAAATAACAATGAACATCTCGCATAGCTCCACGCCGTGAGATATCAGACTTTCTCCTCAGAGCATCCGAAACCAGTCTCGTTTGCCAAGTGCGTTTAGCCAAGTACAGTTTCTAACCACACAGTTCATTCAACATCACTCATGTTTAATCATCACAACGTCTGGTATGGCCTTGTAATGGAACGAAGTAGCCTGGCCACCAAAGGTTTTTTCCCCAACTATTACAATTATTCCTTAAAATACCTTTACACATCAAGCGAATTTTCAAAACCTAATCTTACTAGAATGCATCCTCAAATGATTCTAGATCTTTCGAATACCACGGCCCAAATACCAAAACTACTAACTGCAATTGACAATCCAATGGCGAATGTGGCGATTGCAACTATGCCTCCGGATATTTCGCATGCGAATACCTGCACTTAGTTCGTTAATATTCACAGCAATTCAGTAATCAGTTTGTATATTGAGCAAAGGTATAAATAGACACAGAAACAGAATTTGAAAGACTCATGGGAGGGCAAGGTGCATTGCCTGCGGCGACGGCGTCGCACGTCATCAAGTCGCCAGTTACTCGAATACAATAACACAATGATGTATTATACCTAACAGCTACGATACACACCAAGCAACCTTTATTACGAGAGGTGACACCGTTGCATTATCGTTAATGGTTCCTTTCCTACACGTGATTTTATAAGGCATTACGAATACAGCAATTTAGTCATCCTAGACCACATCATTTGTAATGTTTTGATCTGCAATACAATAATGCATCTAATAACGATAAACTCCGTTTATATAAAAAAGGAATTTTGAACTTTGGCTCTGCAGTTTAGCTTTGGCTTGCTAGCCATTAGTTTCCATACACTAATTAGTATCTAACCAGTACGTATCTATCGTCTACCAGCTTAAAACTCAAGCTATTTATCCAAGTGTGAACCAAGGATTATGGCTATTGTTCTTCGAGTTACATCAGCAATGTAACATGGTCGTTTTCACTGTACTAATTTGTTCTGACATCTTGTGGGTTGATGTGAATTCAATTCGGAGGCATTGTTCGGGTTACTCACGCTAACATTGCGTCAGTCAGTTGCATTTGTCCCAATTGTATTTGTAGCTAGTTTTTTTGCTGGTTTTCCGGTTCGCATTATTTTTTTAAGATACAAACAGGAAACTCGGTATTGGGTTTAGCTGATCATCATGTTTTATTCATGAACTTAACAAGTTAAATTGATACAGAAATTGAAGATACTCCTCGCAATCTATTTTCAGCCAGCCTTTGGAATTCAGGCATCGTATCAACACTCCATCATAGTTATCCTTTTGTGGGTATAAATGAATATTTGCAAGAGCGAGATTATGAGAAATATTACTAAAATGCCCGCTACAGAATGCTGTTAGAAGGAAGATTAACTATGAAGGATTGGGAAAAATCCAAATATAAGAAACACCAGTAAGAACATTTACCAGCAAGACAATTTTCAAGTAAAATCAAGATAAAGACGGTTATTTTAATTTTTATAAAGTGCTTCTATGCCATGCCATACACTGAGTGATCTCCCTTAAACCTGCTCAATATTTAAAACGGCTGCTCAACACATGTTACAGAACAATACATCATTGTCCATATTATTGAGTGGCTTTAACCGTCACGATATCAGTTACGTACGATGCGAACGAATTACAAATGTTGTCGTCTAGAAGGTGATGTTTACAATCTTATCGTGACTATTTTCATGGCCTCCTCGTCGGCACAATATTAGTGAATGTAATCTTTTAATGACTTTAGGAAGGACGATACGGTTCCGTTCATTGTTTTTGTTCTAGGAATCTTTCTAGTTTATTGGTCACATTTAGAATGACGTGTTTTAACACGTGTTACTTTGTATTTCTTGACCTTCTTTCATCTTCTAGTCTGCTGTTGTTGTTTTTTGTCTAAATGGCGTGGTTTGTTGTATTGGAAATTTAGGAAGTTCGTAAATTGATACTACCATTTTTTGGCTGACTCATTTTCCATTGTTTAAAATTGGAATGCTATCTGTGATACCTAGTATTTTGATACCATGATTGCCAAAACGATAGCATATACTTTCAATTATGGTCTAATAGTGGAATGGCGTTAGATAATTTTGGTCACTATTTAAAATTTCATCAATGCTCCGTTAATTATGCCAAAACTTTGATTCTTCGTTTTTAAAGTTCGCTTAGGTTCATCATTCGATTTGTGTCTTTAGGTTATTGTAAATTGTACTTTACTTGAAAATTCAGTGGGTAGTTAGTATCACATTCGCATTTACTAGTTTACCTAGCGTATCATCATTCATTCTTGGCTTAGTTAGCTCCGACCGAACCTATTGATCCTTTCCTGTGGATAACTGGGTATCTATACCATCTTTTCAGCTTATCCTGCTTTAGCTGGGCAATCCTTCTCTTCTATACCTGTCCTATACACTACAGCAACCTTTAAGTGAGTATAAAGTTCACTTATCGCTTTTTATATCATCTAAAATAGATGCAGTGGCCTGTTTTCTTACATCACTCATTTATTGAGTGTTTTTGAGGTTATTGAAAGTCACTTCAATTGAAACAACACGGCATGAGCCGATGTCCGTTTCCTTGCAAGTTTGTTTACCAGCTGTAAAACAATGTTTTTGTATTGAAACAACTTGTTTAAACAGTGTTCACGTGTTTTACAGCAAAACTATTTATCCAACGCTGCCTTTACATTTATGATGTGGTAGGTCTAGACAAGTAAGTAGTTACCTACGTAGTTTTATTTGTAACTTCTAATAGAGATTCTTTACTAGGTAGGTTATCTTGATTTAGGTATAAGGACTTGATTTTTTGGCCATCTTTCTTTTGAAATTTCTACAAAACCTGGGAATTAGTCTTAGGATAACAATGTCTTTTTCTTTATGTAAGGTCAAAGGTATAAATATTACATTGACTGAAATCTATGACTTTTTCTTTCTTTGCAACTGTATTTGCCTCTTCTGTAAAGGTAAAATATTTTAATAGTTGCATAGGTGAATTAATTGGATCAGAAAATGTCCTCAGACACAAACACGGCATCCTTGCGAGTTGTGGGTCCAGGTAGGCCAAGGTTTCAGAATATGATTGTCCAGTGTTGTATTGAGTCAAAAACTTAGAACAATGGGTCTTTTTGTATTCTTTTATCCCACGTTAAGATTAATAAAAATATCTACCTCTGTAGATAAAGTAGGTAGTTAGGTAGGTATACAACCTACATTATTAGGTAGGTATCTACGATCTTCGCCGAAGCTTGGAATGTTCTATTTGCTTCTTGAAACTAGGTAGCAGTACGTAGGTATTATGTCGTTGAACTTTCATAAAAGGTCTCTGTAGGCTGTGTTCTCAAATCATGAGATTCAAAAGCAATAAAATCAAAGCATTCTGATTTCTGATAATCTAGGTAGGTACCTACATTCTACACTACACGACACTAAAAGATAGCTATGATAATCTTTGGTGATAATGGTATCTTACTAATGGGATAGCTTATTTATGTACCTACACAGATAGCTTAATAGGCAGTCAAAATACCTAAAAGTAGGTTTTCAAAAATAGTCAAATGATATTAATTGTCAATGCCAGTCGTTGGCCAGTTTTATGTGAAAAAGTAGACGTAGGCACTAGGCACGTAAAAGTACCTAAGTAGTAGGTACTCGTAGGTAGGTACTACCTAAGTGTAGGTAGGTATGTCGCTCAATCGGCTCAATTTTGTTAATTCTCCGCGCCCGCACCATCGTTTGCCGCTGCACAAAATCAAGACGCTCCATAGTAACAAAACCATAAATTTCTTATCACAAACACGCCACAAATCACCATAATACACCATAGTAACTTCCAAAAAGTTCGTTTTTATTTCGTTACACACAAAAAGTTCGAAAAAGAAAGCGCTTAGCACCGGTGAAGGGGCGACATCCGTCGTCCGTCAACCACACCAACAGACTACTAAAATAAAAAGTAAGTAGGCAACTACGTACGATGCAAACACATTGCTTGCCTTCTTGCCTTGCCTGTTGACTGTTGGTTGAAATGAATAACCGATTCAAACTCCGCGATAATACGACCGAATTGAAAAGGCATTCAACGCAACGGTACAACGAAGTTGTGTACAAAACACAGCAACTTAGCCAGTTATCAATTCCAGGAACGCTTTCCGTGCGTGTAAGTAGCGCGGTTATAGAGTCTTGGTCTCTCTCTAACTTACAAGTTAAGAAAGAGAGTAAGTAATGTAGAATGAGACAGGTATACAGATAAAGTCACGTCGGCGTCGTATTTTAACCGGCGCCGTGGAATAGGTAGGTTATAAACTTTGATGCACTTTGATTACGACTTATTTTATTTTGTGATATTTTTTGACCGATTTCAATAAAGGAGGAAGTTCTCAATTCGACTGTTTATTATTTTATGAAGTAAGGTTATGGCGCGCTTTATAAACAATAGTTGTTCGACTTGAATTTCGATCAGTGATACTACGATAATGTAGTAATGAGTGATAATACGAGACGATTAAAAGTTTTTTGGTAAGGATTTTTAATAACTTACCTTACAGGAACGGCTGGTAATGAAGTAATCCTCTTCCGATAACTCTTAAACTCATTAGCATTCGTCCAAACATCATTATTGTTGATATTCTTTGTTAGTTTCAAATTACTTTCCGTTGACTTCGGCTTCAAAGTTGGCGGCAAAATGCTATTAGGTTTGAAATTGGAAGATGGCGGTTTCGCGGGCGCGTGGGACTTCTTTACTATTTGCAAAACAATATTCGAAGTCCTGGACTCCCGTCTAGCGACAACTTTATTTGACCCTCCGGGGTCTGGAGCAACTGGTTTGCTCCGAGTAGGTCGTTCAGGGTCTGATGGTTTGTCAAGACGTTTGACAGATGGCGTTGGCAGTTCCACTGTTCGCTTGGCCTTCGATTTTGACGTTTCTTGCGGAACTAAAAAAGTTTCAAAAAATAAAGCCGTTAAAACCTTCAAATGTAGAAAATCTATAGATTTTTATCGAAGTTACCTGTCCGAGGCCTATTTCTGGTGATAGGTTTGGTCTCCGCGCTGCCTATCTTGGTGGTTTCCTCGACAGAGCTCGAAGGGACGGCGGAGGGTACCGCCTTGCTGCGCGAGCTAAATGTAGCTCTGAAGAAGTTTGCCGAAAATGCTCTGCTGCGTGTCCGTGTCTGTTGTCTAAAATAAAAAATAATAAAATCGTAAAAAAGAGTTCCAGGGGACACCCGGGTTTGAACCGGGGACCTCTCGATCTGCAGTCGAATGCTCTACCACTGAGCTATATCCCCTTCTGCCGAGAGCCTTGAAATAACGCTACATGTACACTTTCAAAGCGCCAACACTTTAGAAGCTAGTTCCGCTTGAATTTCTTAGATGGCGCTAGTGTTAAATCTGCGGTAGTGCCAAGTTAGTTTATTTATTTACTTGTGTCTGTAATAAATAAATCAGCCCTAAAATAATGCTGTATTCGTAATAATTAATTAAATAAATACTTACTGTAGCTTGTTGTTATTTGGCGCAGGCGCCTTCTGCTGCATAACCTCCTCGATCTGAAACAAAACAGAAAACTTAAAAGGAAGACTTCGACAAGGATTTCCATGGAAAAATCATTTCAGGAACCTTTTTCATGGCTTGTTGTAACATTAGATTTTTCACTGAGTGTTTCCCACTCACACTGCAGTCCATAATTAATTTGTTTGCAAAGTTCTGCCTGATTAGTGCAGTGTTATCAAAAAAATGCTTTATCTAAGATAGTGGAGGATATTGATCGATAGACTAGATACCTACCACAGTAAACCTGTATTCTCTAGATCTTCGTACCGCTAACATGATTGGAATAATTAAAACTTGCTAAAATAACTTCAATCGATTTCAATTGTATGCACATTCAACTGACATTTCTTATTTTTTTGCCAGGTTTTATTAAGGTAAGGAGTTTACATTGTTTTTTCTTCTATGAAGCATCGTTCAAGGAGTTTTAAGGAAAAAAGTTTTGTTCGCGCTGAGAACGTGTGGCGTCATCTATTAACTAACTGCCTACCTACTGATTTAAACTACGGAAAGAACTGAAGTGATGTTTAGCGTACGCTTGGTTTAAAAAAGTCTTGCTCAATATTAACTAACATCATAATTAATTACCAACAAGCTATGCAACAAGTACCTATGCAAATCTTTTTAAACGTAAGTGTTGATAAAAGGCAGAATTTGACATAATTAAATATAATAAGCACCACGCAATTTTGTTTTTTTCTGGGACTTTTTATCGCAACAAATGTTTGTCTATAGCTAGAGGTAAGGTTTAGGCTCAGAGTGGGTTTAGGTAAGGTTGGCGTGGGTAGAGGGTGGTGTGGTGTTATTACTGCAAGATACCTTTATACCACATATAGGTAGGTAAGCTGCTACAAAGTGGTAGGTACTATCAGATCAATACCATCTGGTACCACCCACTATACCCTTCTATTGAAATGGATATTTGCGCCGTCAATGAACCGGTAAAATAATATGACCTTAGATTACTTGTTTATATACCTACCAGAAGAGCACCGGTGGTGTAGTGGTAGCGCCCCTGCCTCACGATCCGAAGGTCGCGTACAAACCTAGGGCCTTACCACGAATTCATAATACATTACCGAATTAGTATCACATGGTTATTTCGTACCATGACCTATGCAAATTGTATTGAAGTAGTGACATTTCTATAATGGAATCGTTCTGGAAGACTTCGTGGTAAGGCCCCTGGTCGTGCACCAATGAGATTTTCTATTCGAAACATTTATGAGCGTAATGCCAGTGCTTTTAAACGGCGAAGGAAAAAACATCGTGAGGAAACCGGCATACCTGCCCTAGATCCAAAAACTTTGAAAGTGTGTGTCAAGTGTGTGTTTGACGACCTCAGTGGCGCAGCGGGCAAGAGTCCGCCTGCGACGCAAGAGGTTGCGGGTTCGATTCCCGCCTTGGAACAAATTTGTGTACGATCTGCAGAAATTTGTTCCGTTGGTCTGGGTGTGTATGTATAATAAAAAAAAATATATCTATCTATGTACCTATATCATGTATTAAATATATCAGTTATCTAGTACCCATAACACAAGCTTTGAGTAGCTTACTTTGGGGCTAGATGATGCTGTGTGGATTGTCCAGCATTATTTATTTATATTTATTTTATTTTATAGGTTAGTACCTATTCATATTAAGCGGCGATAGGCTTGCAAACTGCCACGTACGGAATTATTAACTACTAGCTTCCGCCCGCGGCTTCGCCCACGTGATACCTTAAAAAACAAAAACATCGCTATCCCACGGGAACTGTACATTTTTTCGGGATAAAATGTAGCCTATGTGTTATTCCAGACCATAATCTATATCTGTGCCAAATTTCATTCAGATCTGTTCAGCCGTTTTAGCGTGAAAGAGTAACAAACATACATCCATCCATCCATACATTCTTACAAACTTTCGCGTTTATAATATTAGTAGGACTATTCAAACTGTGGGTATGTACCAAATATTATATTTGGACGTGCCTCTGACTGGGTGTTTATTTAGATCTTTGACGATCTAAGTAACAAGAGATCTGAGGAGATATACACCGAGCCTGGGGATTACATTCGTGACAATATTACTATGCAAATAAGTATGTTTAACATATTATAGGCTGGTAAAATTAAAACTTAAACGGTGAAGGAAAACATCGTGAGGAAACCGGCATACCCTAGAACCAAAAATTCGAAGGTATGTGTCATAGGTTAGTATTCTTATAAGCGGCGATAGGCTTGCAACCTGTTAACGTACGGAATACTAACTACTGTGCAAAATGTGGGCATGTACCAAATGTCATGTTTGGACTTGCCTCTGACTACCCTCTTTAGATATCCTCAAAAATCTAAGTACCTAAAGATCTGAGGAGATATCTACCGAGCCTGGGGATTACAGTCATGATCATATATTTCTTTTTAAATTAAAACTACATTTAGTTTCACCATACACCATGCATGCCATACAAATAACATGACCTTGCTCTAAAACCTTATCTTAAGAGATAACGCAGATTTTATCAGAGCCATTGAAAAGCAGTATCAGTGTGTAAATAGCTATTTTAGTGGTTATTTTTGAGAGTAGCTAAATAGGCAGTTAGATAACATTTCATTAAAATATCTAAACTATTACAACCGGTTTAAACTATTGCAAACCTGGGGTCTATTCTACAAAACCAGCAACTAATATCGGCATAATAATCGTCTAAGCCAAGGGCGTGGCCATGGGAGGGGGGGGGGTCAGTTAGGGGCAGCTTCCCCCCTAGAGATTAAAAAAAATTAGCCATAATATGCTACAAAAAGCTAGCAAACTCCTAGAAAATCTACATGCGAGAACGAAAATGGTTATCATATCAGTTAAAAAGTAGGTAGGTACTTATCCTCATCATCATCACACACTCACACACACCCTCTCACACCCTCTCACACATACATAAACTCACTCCTCAGCATTCTCAGTAATTTTTCCAGCTCATCCTTATTAATGTCATTTAACCTTTGTTTAATTTATTTTTGTTCTATATGTTAACCGAACAGAACCTACTCATCAGTTCTGGAGGCGGGCGTTGAGACTGCGTCACAGTTTTATTTTTAAACTTTAGCAGTTTCATCGTTTTTAACTTGTCCTCTGTTCACTCCTGTTTTAATAATAAAATACATTTTAATTATTTATTTTTTTTTTTTTTTTATCCAAGTTTATTTATAGTGTTTTTTCTCCGAACCCTACTAGGTAAAAACGCGTTAGTGTAAGAATATATGGATGTATGTACGTATGTTTGTTACTCTTTCACGCTAAAACGTCTGAACGGATCTAGATGAAATTTGGCACAAGGACAGAATTTAGTCTGGAATAGCACATAGGCTATAATTTAACTAGGTACAAAATGTAAAAAATAAAATAAAATATATATATATATTTTATTTTTTATATATATATATTTTATTTTTTAGGTACAAAATGTTTAAAGCTATCTTACTACAATCGCCGTAGAGGCAAAGACTCGCTTCAAGTAGGTAAAGCTTTAGCTCTTGACAGATTTTGAAGGGACTTCGTGCAAAAATGGACATGTTTCGGACACAGACGGGGCAAAATGTCACAAGTGTGTACGGACACTTACTTGCAAAGCTACAAACTTGCATACATGACTATTGACTTCATTACATCAATTTGCTTACAAATTGCATCTCCGAATTCGATCAGTGCCTTACCAGAAGCGGCTGTAAACTGTGCTTAGTTAAATGTTTTGCGATCACAAGCTTTTGAGGCAAATCGAATTGTCAAGATGTTCCTTCTAGAAGCCTTCTAGAAGTTAGGTACTTATAGTCATTTTAATTTGTTTTACAACAGAAACACGCATCTAGGTAAGTATACTAATATTATAAAGAGGAAAGTTTTGTATTTTTGTTTGTAACGAATAAACTCAAAAACTACTGGTCCGATTTCAAAAATTCTTTCACCGTTAGAATGCTACGTTATCTCTGAGCAACATAGGCTATATTTTATGTAGGTACCTCGCGAGCAAAGCCGCGAGAGGAAGCTAGTTGCTTAATATAAAGAGACTATGTTTGTTTATAGGAGGTAATCTCCGAAACCACTCATCAGATTTCATAAATTCTTTCACCAATTACAGTTAACATTCAGGATGAACTACCTACGCTATTATTACTATGTATTTTATTTACATCGCGGGCGAAGCCGCGGGCAACAGCTAGTATAAAACATGCCAGCCAAGCCCCGAACGCCAATTGATGTCACATCGAGTTGTAAGTACAGTTGGCCCAACGAGTCGAGACATTAGTGAAGTTAGCCGCAAGAGCTGCGCAGTATCGTTTTTCGAGAGCAATTGGAGGTATGGAGAGGGGCGGTGGGACTAGACATGCAACTCGCACCTGTGGCTAATTTCACGAATGCCTAGATCCGTTGGATGAACTGTACCTACCTATCATTGCACGATCGATATCTAGAAAGTGTTGCAACTTGCAAGCCACCAACTGCCCACACGAGACTGTCAGTGGGTAGGCAGCAGATCTCATTTGAAGGTTTCTGCTAGTGATGTGATAGGGGTTCCGCCGAAGACCGAATTTCGGACATTCGGCGTAGGATTCGGCTGGAGCACCGAAAATTCGCACCGAAGATGCGCAGCCCAGATACAGACAGACAGGCATGAAAATAAATAACGTTTTGAATTCAATATCGATACTAGAGTGCCTTCCAAAAAAAAATTCAAAATTTCTTCAAAGTACATATCCTGTAATAGTTATTATAAGTATACTAACTAGTACCTACTTTGTTACGCATCAATAACATTATCTACCTCAATAGGTACCTACAATCATTCGGTCATTGACCAATAAATAAATTCTTGAAAAAACAACCTAATTCATAATAAGCTAAGTGCGGTAATCGAGTCTCAATCTCAAGTAAATATCAATCAAGTTTCATCAATGAATCGTTCGAAATAACTATTGACACAATAATGAAGAAAATGAATTAATGTCACTAAGAAAACGAAAGTTCATTGAACACTACATTATCTATCTCGGACTCATTATCATTTTAAGACTTTTGTAGCACAAAGAGCATTTTATTTTCTTTAAAACATCCCTACCTTACCTATCGAGTAACCGTTTTCGATTCGAAAATCGAAAACGGTTTTTAATAGGTACCTAGTACCTACCCTAGTAACCTATTCAGAACTAGAATGAGATGAGATTTGGTAGTACCAGCTCCTACCTTACGAAATGTCTGTAAACTTTCTTCCCTAGCTCTTCACCCGATCATAACGTCAGCAACAATAGTTTTTATAATTCAAATCGTGATAATCACAAACCTACATTTTTGCTGTATTTACCTACTAAACAAAAGTTCAGACTTAGGACCACACATAAAATCAAGCCTTGATCAAGCCTGTTTCCCGATGGAATAGGGTTCAAATAATTTAAAAAGTACCTGGGTGACCGAGGTTTGCTCGGTTTTTTTTTGGTAAATTGTGTTTTTTTGAAAATGAAACCTAGCTAGATCGATTTATCACCCCCAAAACCCCCTGCATACTAAATTTCACGAAAATCGTTGGAGCCGTTTCCGAGATTCCGAAAGAGCTTGACCTGACTGACTGATTGACTGATTGATCATCGCCCAGCCGAAACCGCTGAAGCTAGAAAGCTGAAATTTGGAAGGTGGTTTCCTTTTATAACAAAACCACCCACTAAGGCGGGATTTTTGGAAATTCCACCTCTAAGGGGGTGAAAAAGGGTGAAAACGTTAGTATGAAACTTTTTAACGCGTGGAGCGATTTTCATGAAACTTTGTTTTTGCACTGTAAATGCAAAATGAATAGACACGTGTTTCAGGATTTTTCAATATAATCTTTAAAAAGGGGTCAAATTTGGGGTCAATGTTTGTATGGGAACTTTTTAACGGGTGGTGCGATTGGCCTGAAACTTTGTTTGTGTACTGTAAATGCAAAATGAATGGACACGTATTTCTGGATATTCCAAAATAACCTTCTAAAAAGGGTGAAAGGGGGGGTCAAAGTCATTTATGGAATTTTTTTATTAGTGTGATTTGTTCAAAACTCAGTTTAAATACTTTAAGTGAACGAAGTCGCGAGCGGGACAGCTAGTAATATATATATACATATTATTATATACAAGAATTGCTCGTTTAAAGGTATAAGATACAAAATATTCTCATTTTATTACGAACCTGTTAGTGCCTTGATGGCACCTGTTTAAAATATTCTAAATCCAATCCAAACGCACGCAATCCACAACTGTGATCCACTTATCGAGTTCCAAATTCAAAAACACAAAATTCAAATTTCGAACCACTAACGTAGGTTACATTAGAATCACTGGCCGTTATCGCTGGCTGATAACAAATTCTATTTTTTGTAAATCACGTGTGTCAATTTAGGAGCTGCTTATTTTCGCGTTTCGCGCGCTCAATGCGATGCCACTTACTAAGGAAAACATGGGTTGGTTTTCGTTGCGTTGCGTCAACTTGATACATGTGGGTGTGATAAGGCTTAGCTAGTGCATTACTCATCTCGGGGAAGACGCATACGGGAAAACAAACAAAACAAGAGGTAGGTAGGTAGATACTAACAGGAAGTTTGGACTATCTTAGTACCTAGTAGGCTAGTAGGTAAGTAATTAATATAGGTATATAACCTACCTTACAAGTAGTAGTAGAGAGCGATAAATAAATTAAATAGGTAGGTAGGTTAGTATTTCAAAATTAAGTAGGTAGGTAGGTACCTACCTACTTATATGAATGTAGGTAGGTACAAAAACTTTAAATTAGGTAGCTATAGGTAGCTATATTTGAAATTCGAAGTTGCCTGTTGGCAATCCTTGCAAAAAATAAAAAATAAAAGAAAACGAAATGGCAAATGCATAAAAAGGGCAACGCCGAAAAAAATTGCAAAATTCATGCAGAATTGAACCCACGACCCTAGGCACCAATACATATCTAGTGAGTTAATCACTAAGAAGCCAGTGCTCTAATACCTACCTAGTAATTAAAAAAAACATAAAATTGGGCTCTAAAACGTATGCGCATAGATCGTAGTAGGATAGTAAAGAATAGTAACTAGAATGGTAGAACTGGTAGAATAGCTATGCGTGGCATTACCAAAAAATATACGCTTCGGCCTCTTTAGTATAAGCAGATATTATTTTTTAAAAATAAAAATCCTGCCTATGTCATTTGCTATTGTGACCACAAAACCACAAAGTACAGGACACGATGTAATTTTGCGCCCAGTAAGCCTACCCTACGTGACTCGATCCCGAAGTACGAAATTTCGTAGTTTGTGTTTAAATTTCGTATTTATAATTTTTTTTACAGTCTTTGCTTGTTTTCTGTGTTTTTTGTATACTTAGATGCCTAAATTCAATTTCACAAATTGAGTATGTAGGTACATAATGTACCTAATACTTAAATAAATAGTTTGATTTAACTAACATGGTTTATAATATACCTTGGCGTAAATGTGTTAGATTGGTACAATACTGACACTTAAACTTTTGGTACGAAATTCGTAATATTATGACAGCTCATATTATGTATTAAGTATTATAGCGGCTGCGCCGAAATTACATGAGATGTAAGACCAAGACTAGCTACACGCTACTTTGATGCCGCAATTGCGAATGTATAGAAGGACCATTCTACTCAACAGTTTCGTCATTGTTCTCATTTTCATCATTGTGCGCAACAAAAAAATTTGGTTACCTATTTCATAATTTATGTTGGTTAATTTGAGTTGCTGACAATACGGACAAAATTTATTAGGACATAGTGTCACTGACACTTTTGAATTTAATATTTTTTTACTGTAGATTTTGACAACATCAAATTAATTTTAAATGTGCCCTTCGTGAAATAAAGGATTTTTTTAAATAACAGTATAATATCAAATTGAGTAGAATCGTCCAGAACGCGAGTAGACCTCAACGTACGCCTACGATCATTGACAGGTTAGCATTGCATTCTGTGTCTTACATTGCGAAATACATCCGATACATGTCAATATCTATTGACAAGATGTTGTGTCGACAGAGCTTAGACCAAAAACGTAGCTAGTTAAGTACCTAAGTCTTCTTCTAATCGTGTCACTAGTTCTTTCGAACCAGTGTGGTGAACGGATTAAGGTGCGCTTTAGAGTCACCTTTCGTACACTTGACATCATCATCTTCCTGCCCTTATCCCACGCTATGTGGGGTCGGCACAACATGTGATCTTCTTCCATTTCTCTCTGTCACTCGTCATCTCAGTACTCACTCCTTTCTTACCCATGTCATCTTTCACACAGTCCATCCATCTTTTCTTTGGCCTACCTCTACCCCTGCTTGATATTCAAAGTGATGTTGATAGTTTGTCCTTTATACCCACTGGGAATAGGACTGGAATTGGTACCTAGACCCACCTAGTATGTAAGACGTTTCAAAATGGTCCCTGTGATTTCAATGAAATAAATATATTTGACTATTGACTATTTTGACTCAATTTGATATTTAACCGTTATTTTGTTTTGTTTTGTTTTAAAACTTGTTTGTCCTGATAGCAATTAAAGATTGGTTGTAATAAGTTGTTTTACGAAGGGTAAGTAGGTACATTTGAAATTAACTAAGTAATATTTCACGAGATAAAAAAAAAGGTTGTGAACAATGACGAAAGTTAGAACACTGACGAAAACGTTGAGTTTGTTTTGTGAAAGGTTTGTTGAAAGTATGGTTGACAGCGTTTTTACAGACAGATAGCTAGAGTAAAGAGTTAGAGTTAGAGTTACCTAAGTGGGACCTACTTTTTAAACGACTTCAAATAATATATTTTTTACAAAAAGTTGAAAATGACTTTATAGGTACACTGATAATTTGAGTAGGAAGGCCCAGAAACTAAATATTACACCAAAAAATTTTATTATACTTAAGAAGGTTTAATGAGGTACTTACTGACGTTTGTGACATCTCCTGGTATTGCCGTAAAAAGTGTATTGACGGTTTTGTAAATCACAACTTTTTGCGTGTCAATAACCATTTATTTTCGTACAGTTACCTACTGTTAAACTGTTAGTTTGTTATTCCAGTAATAATTACACTAACGTGGCTTTCAAACAGGATGGATGTCAAACTAATAATAAATATAGGAAGGTACCTATTATAATTTAGGTAGGTATACTGTTTTGTTAACAATTTTCCTTGTATCAATTTTATTATTTCACTAGCTGCCGTAGTTTCACTCGCATGGAACAAGTAGATACCTACTACCTACCTATGGCAGTTGAGGATAATTGAGGTAGGTACCTATCGGAGAAATATTTTTAGGACAACAATAATTACGATTGAGATTGTCAGTGTATAAAGTCGTTTTGAACTTTTTGTAAAATATATATTTAAGTTTAGTATAAGCCTTAATATCATAGGTAGGTACTAGGTATATTATATCTAGAAGTTTTCTTGAGTTACTAATAGTCAATGTTTTGTTCGCCCTTTATTCTGTATCAGAACATTGCCAAATAGAACAAGATATCATGTAAATAGTGATATAAAAAGCTTATATTAATTCTACTAATATTAAATGCGAAAGTTTGGATAGATGGATAGACGTATGCATCTTTGTTACTCAATCATGCTGAAACGGCTGAACGGATCTGGTTAAAACTCGGAATACAAGTAGTTTATAACCTGGAATAACTTTATCCAGGTAGGTACCACACGAGCGGAGCCATGCGCGGTTACTAGTAAATATAAACTACCATTCGCACGTAACTCGGAGTTGAATTAAATTCAAATTTATTATCCTATCTAGCACAAACATGGCATAGAATTCACAATTACTAGAAACGGCCATATAAATCCTATTGGCACTGGAATATTAAGCAGGCGACCGGCGTGAGTTATGAATGAGGTGTGAAATTTTGAGGCATGTGCGTTGGCGAGCATTCGGGTCAGACTTGCACGTGGGTATACGGCTTATAAACATTGCTAAAGTTAGATAAGTACAGGGACCTTACCACGAAGTCTTCCAGAACGATTCCGTCACGATTCCATTATAGAAACGTCACTACTTCAATACAATTTGCATAGGTCATGGTACGAAATACCAATGTAATATTAATTCGGTAATGTATTATGAATTCGTGGTGAGGTCCCAGTTCTTCCAACGAATCTAGGTATTCGTGAAATTAGCCACAGGAGCGAGTTTGCGCATGTACAGTCCCACCGCAGCTCTCCATACCTCCAATTGCTCCTGAAAAACGATACTGCACAGCGCTCTGCGGCTAACTTCACGAATGCCGCGCGCGACTCGTTGGGCCAACTGTACTTAAACCAGCCCTCTTACACGCATTGTGAGTACAGCGTTTTTGCAGACAGACATCTAGAAATAACTTTTTTACTCAATTTGATTTAAAAAAAAACTTGAGAGGTGTCAAGGGACACCCGAATGGAACGAAGTTCTTCCTTTCCTTGCTTTCTATGAGAGAGAGAGAGAGAGAGACAGACAAAGAAACATGCGCACGCCGCACAGCTTCATCATCATCATCATCATCTTCCTGCCCTTTTCCCACGTTATGTGGGGTCGGCACAACATGTGATCTTCTTCCATTTCCCTCTATCATTCGTCATCTCAGTACTCACTCCTTTCTTACCCATGTCATCTTTCACACAGTCCATCCATCTTTTCTTTGGTCTACCTCTACCCTTGTATCCATCCACATTCATATCTAACACTCTCCTCAGCTTACTATAGCAAAAAGTGTCGTTATAACTTTTCGTGAGAATTTTTTCCGTCTAGCCTCCTTTCACAACGCGCGATAAAGAACTTCGTTCCAAAAAACTTTGTTGACCTTGATTTTAGAGCTCATCTTTCAAGCTGATAGCATGAAGATGGAGCAATAAAATATTGTTGATATAAGTTATAACACGTACATTTTACGCATTGTTGACAGCGTTTTTGCAGACAAATAGCAAAGGTGAACTTTTATAGTTACCTCTATCTACTTTTTAAACGACTTCAAATAATATATTTTTTACAAAAAGTTGAAAACGATGATAGACTGATTAGCCGTCTCCAGAATTGATGATTGATCAATTTTGGAGACGGCTAACAACTTTTGACTTATTTACTTACTTACCCATAGTTTCCAGTTGATGTCCAGCTAATCACTGATTCCACTCAGCACAGCGGTTGTTTCTTGATTGTTTTATCACTTTACTTATTATCACAGAGTTAGTTTTAGTATTTTATTGTCACTGTTCACTTTTATTAGTTGTTCTGTTCAAATTGTTATCCTGTAATTAAGGAAATGTTTTATGTTTCTAAATAGTTCATTTTAATCTACTATTTATAGCTACCTAAGTACCACTTATTTTTATATTCCTACATAAGGTATGGGGCGATGGGCTTGCAACCTGTCATGTAATACTAACTACTTTGCAAAACGGGGCATGTGCCAATTACGACTGGACGTGCCTTTGACTATCTCTCTAAGATATCCTATATTGAGGAGTTTGGTAAGGCTGGGGCCTTAGAATAAGTCGTGATCATGTGTAGGTAATAAGAGAATAATAAAAAAAAAAAATTTTTTATACAGGTGTCCCAAAAAGTAGTACTACTAATAGTAGTAATAAAACCTTCAAATATTAATGAAATCTTACTTTCCTGCAGTCCTTTTTGGTTAGTTAACAAACAAATTAAGCTTAGGAATGATATAATGGCCAAAATCTATTTTTTAATCAGGTAGCTAATTTTAAGAATTTTCCACCTCAACGCCTTTGAAGGCCGATTTTAGCCAAAGTAGCCTATTAAGTACTACTTTTTTTTAATGATTATGAAAGCTGAGAGTCTGGAGAATTCTTTTAACTTATTTAGGAACCATGAAATCACTTTTTAAGATTTTTAATTTGAAGTTGAAAATTTTAGTCATAATTCACCGAATGTCATTATTTGACTTTACACCAACATTTTCATAGTTTTCATCAACGTCACGTAGCTGATTATTTTATGCATAAAAGAACAAATCATAACAATTCAGTAGCAAAAAAAAAATCTCAAGAAAGTTTTCTACTTTTTTTGTAAGAATGTTATAAGTTGTTCAAGTCGTAAATTTTCAAAAAATCGGAAAAAAATTAATAACTCGAAAACTATAGAAAATCGCGGAACATACATGGGGGTGATTCGGGTACCCCAAGGGGTGTTCTATCTCTGGACTTTCGCTTGACACTACTTTTTGGGACACCCTGTATATATTTTTTAACAGGCTGGTACTTAGTACAATTAATCTAGCTGACCCGACAGACGTAACTATGAATATTTTGGTTTTTCTTTCATAAGAACCTTCGCCTTAAAATATCAAAAATACAATAAAATAAAAATTAGCAAGATTGGTCCAGCCGATCACGCGTGTTGCCGTGAGCAAGGGAAATAGGGATACATTTTTTATAGGTATTATAAGATAGATTGTAACATAATATAACCCTAAGATATAGTGTTTCGCTACTGCGAGTAAGTCGTAAACTTAGTGCGTAATACTGCATGACTGCATGACTGCATCATTATCTTGCAATTTTTCATTATATAAAATGCAATTCTTATTAAAACTAATTGGTGTATTTATTTATTTATTGTAAATAGAAAATGTTAGAAAAAATATATTCTAGTATTTATATCACACATTTTTTAAACAAAAGTTTAAAAAATTTACAAAAAATCCTGATTTTATACCAACTCATGGTCACCGCGCACTATGATAAACCGAAACGAAACGAAAATAAATCGATTATTATTTCTTGTTAACTGTGACAGATTTAAACATTAGGTACCTATAATCATAGACAACTGTACTTTTTAAACGACTTCAAAAAGGAGTTCTCAATTCGTCTGTTTTTTTCGTCTTTTTTCTACGTGAATATAATTAACGGATTTTGATGGTTGTTTTTTTGTTATGGTACTTACCTAGGTCATACTTCGGCCATTAATGATATCGAAATCGATAAATACTTTTTGAAAAATACAACAATATTAAAATTATGTAGGTAAATAGGTACATAATATACACTGTATGACTTTTTTGCTTGTTGTGAGTTGTGAGCGATGCATTCGACTGTCAAGTTTGTTGCTCTTGTTTTTATATTTTTTCTTGTGATAACTTGAGTTTATTTTGCAAGTACTTAGTAATTTTGGTGGTTATTTTTCAATTAAAGCCCGAGTTCTTGACGCGAGTATAAAATATGTGAATTAAAGTGATATAATTCCATTGTAGAAAATCCCGAGTGTTTTGAACAAAACAGCCATCTTTTATTCAAAATTGACTTTACAATTTGACTGACTTTGTGACATTGACAATACTAATTAATTGGCACTGGCAAACCAAACAAACATACCATAAACAAAGAACTCATTTTAAATTTGTAAAAAAATATTGTAAACTGTAAAGTAGGTAGGTAGTAGGTAACCTATGTTAACAACGTTCTGCAGTAGTGGATGGGTGACCTCCTCACTTGTGGTCACATTGTGATGAGGAGCGGGTTTCAATACGTCACAGTATCTGGACCGTGACCGCATTGTCATGTTCTTTGAAATCTGGCAAGCCTTGCTCATTGTGTTTCTACCAGCCAAAGCCCAGTAGTTAAACAGGCCTTTTGCATTTATTCAACATCATTTATGCAGAATCAGGTGGATCTTTTCACCACATTGGTTTAATAAACTATTACTTAACACGAATAGATGTAGGTACCTACCTAAGTAGTTGTAGATGTAGGTAATACTTGTCTTACAAAATTTGTGAAATTAAAACATGATCACGCACCGATCACGACTAATCCCCAGGCTTGGAAAACACCTCAGATCTCTAGTTACTCGGATCTTTAAAGAAAATTTGTAAATTATCTACTACCTACTCATCATTCGTTTTTGTCAAAGATTTAAATCGTAGATATGCCCGTACCGTACTGAGACCGCGCCGCCCGTTTTGTCGCCACACAAAATGAGATAGCTCGCTCATTTGGCACCAAATATTTTAAATTTCAGGGTACAAAAGGAATAAATATTTTTTTACGAAAGATCGTGCAATATAATTGCACAATAAATGGTGAAATAACGGTTTGGTTCTATTTTACTAATCATTAGTGTTTTTGCATCTGCATGCATTTTGTTAACATATACAAGTAAAAACAGTGCCACAGTTTTTGGCGTCCGGGCATATCTACGATTTAAATCTTTGGCTTAAGTTAGATTTTTAACCCGCGACGTAAAAAGAGGGGTGTTATGTATAACTGCGTGTATCTGTGTATAAAACGGATGAACCGATTTACGTTTTTTTTGTGTCATATATAATTTTATCCTGAGTGTTCTGATCCATGTTTCATGAAAATCTGTTCGGCCGTTTGAATATCATCAGCTCTTTTCTAGTTGATGAGGGGATCTGACTAACTTCCTTATGTCCGATCGATTCGAAATTTCGTACAGTCGGCCATAAAATAATTAGATTACATACTTATCAAGAGTTAGAAAAATTGAGCGCTGGTGGTGTAGTGGTAGCACCCCTGCCTCACGATCCGAAGGTCGTGGGTTCAAACCTGGTCGTGCACCAATGAGTTTTTCCATTCGAAAAATTTATGTGCGCAATGCTAGTGCTCTTAAACGGTGAAGGAAAACATCGTGAGGAAACCGGCATGCCCTAGAACTAAAAATTCGAAGGTATGTGTCATAGGTTAGTGTTATTCTTATAAGCGGCGATGGGCTCGCAACCTGTCACGTACGGAATACTAACTATTGTGCAAAATGTGGGCATGTACCAAATGTCATGTTTGGACTTGCCTCTGACTACCCTCTTTAGATATGCTCAAAGATCGAAGTAACTAAAGATCTGAGGAGATATCTACCGAGCCTGGGGATTACAGTCGTGATCATATTTATTTTTATTTTTTATTTTAGAAAAATTGACTAGGTAGGTACCTATAACTTTATTGAGTTGTTGATAACACACGTAATATAGGTACCTACCTACTGCCGAATATTCGCTATGAAATAAAAAACCGGCAAAGCTAGTTCTGAGCTAAACGAAGAATGTGTTATTTTTTTACTATTATTAGTAGGTAGGTAGGTATGTATCTATTTACAGAACATTCCAGTATTAAGGCAAAGGTTTTTAGTACCTACCTACCTCCTAGCTAAGTAGGTAGGTACCTACTTACTTACTTAATCCTTACGAATATTATAAATGCGAAAGTAACTCTGTGTGTTACGTAATCACGCCTAAACTACTGAACCGATTTTGATGAAATTTGGTACAAAGATGGACTAGAGCTTGAGAAAGGGCATAGCTTCCTTTTTATTCCGAAAAAATGTATGATTCCCGTGGGGCAGATAGGTAGACCGTATGTTTTTTTTCAAGGTTGGAAGTCCTTAATACTTAATTGAGATGTAAATACCGACATAGATTCAGAAATAAGGCAATGTTATTTGAGGAGCGTTAAAGTTGCCGAATATTGTGCCGAAAAAAAATCAAGTGAAACCTTTCTTGAGCGAATTGTGTTTAAACTAAAAGCGCCGTCACAACTCAGTCACCACATCAGTGATCAGCAGATCAATAACTATTAACCCCAATCTATTTATAGGAGCGATGCTACATCGTATCAACGAGAAAGCTCGTTCGAAGTAAACAAACACATAAAACATTGCACCAATCCAATGCAGTGGCGAACACCACCGATCGATACGCACAACACAGCACTTACGATTCCCGCTTTTTTTTCTGTTATTTACCGCGCTTTTTTCACTAAACGGTTACGTTCGAAAATTATTAACTGTTTCACACGTTGGTTTGTATTATTTGTTTTTATGTAAACAAAATAATAGTAATTGAACAGATGTGTCGTTTACTACGATCGTCGCGTAACTGGCGAGCGGCCGGCTAGGGAGCGCGGGACGCTAGCGAGCACCCAAACTATAACCTAGCCAGTTGAAATAGCGGGGTGGTTGGGTGTGAAACATCTGCTGTGCACGGTAACAAAAACAGGGCGGGTATTGGACTTGTGATCATTCAAGGGACATCTCGCTCGGCTTCCGCATTCATTTTGTTTACCTGCGTATCTACCTATTGAGTATTCTGTGGTTCTAGGCCCTAGTTTATTGAATGATAGTGTTGGTACCTACATCTACCTAAAATTACTAGGTCTTTTTTCGATATTTATATCGATAGTTATAAACCTATTGTAGTAGGTAGGTACCTACCTACCTATACCTATTATTTTAGTAAGATGTAAACTGACGATTGATTCAATGTTTTTTTTATATTTAGAAATTATAGCTTAAAATAATAAGTAGAGATCCATGTATTAAATAACTGTGGCAAAATACTTTGTATTCTGCGCGATAATTGTACCTACCTGCTAATAACGGTGCGGTTCTAAAAGCACCGTGACATCCCTATAGCCTTATTGTTATTAGGTAGGTAGTTAAAAAAAAAATATTTTCTAGGAGTTATTATGTATACCTAGGTGCTAGTAGCCAATTAATATCGTCTAGTGTAGCAACTTCAGAGAAAGAGCAAATTCTTGCACATAAAAATCTAAGATATATAAATTAAGCTACAGCCGGTATAGGTGCTAAGTTAAAAAAAAACATAATATATTTCATACAAACTTTATTTAAATCAAAAAATAAAATATACATTATACCGTTCTCAGTTACATTTAGTAAACCTGTTTTCAGCGTCTCAATTTCAATTCACTCCCTCAAGGCATTTTACCCATAACGTTATATAAAACATACTGAAATTTGGAGAAAAATTACAATATTTAGGTCAGTAAATTGATGAGACACCTCTGATAGTCTTATTCTCAAAGTAATAAAAGCTATTTGTCGCATTTGAGCGTAAGATTTTACTAAGAGGCAGTGTTGTGATCGTAATTTCTATCAGCCGAGGTTCGCACCTGGCCAACAGTGCATGCATACGTTCATACCTACTTCTTATAGCTGATATTATTACTCCGAGCTCCTATTCCAATTTCACTAAACTTAAAATAGCTTAACAAATTATATTATATCCTCTTTTACAGCTAAATTACAATGCATAAATTTTATTCTCAATAAAAAATACATATCTCAAATATGAAGAACACACTATACTTTTGCTAAATCGGTAACGAATGAGGCACATTATTATTACATTATATTTCTTATTATTTACACATTCTTGGACTTGTATTAACTTAATTATTACACGGTTACATAAGATCCTTCAGTCCGCTGTAATTCTAGATTCATCACATAAGGTAGTTTAGAGCAGTGGTGTCAGTTAACTCGACAGGCCCAAAGGCTGCCAAAACTTCAGAGGGTCTACCATGAGTTTTCACAATCTACACTCGCTAGCGACTGTAGTTAAAAAAATGTATGAAAACTTGGTACAGCGCCTCTAGCGGATAGTTGGGTACTAAAACCTCACGTAGCTAACTATCCTACGTCACAGCGTACTACAGCGACTGTAGTTTGCGCTCATTAATTTGCTTAGAATTTGGTACCATGAGTAACAATTTTGACAGATGTCATAGTAACGTACTATTACTACTGTAGCAACGTCAGCCTATCTAAATGTGACAACTCATGGTAGACGTACAGCTGTCAAGATAACAGACCACAGCATGTGACAAATAACATTATCTAAGTTGTATACAATGCTTATAATCATTTCACAACATAACAAACCTTATTTGGTTTCCACAAAATAACATCAATGGTTTCATAATCACATACTTTTGGTTCAACATAACATTTGAAAGGTAAAAATGAGAAATAGTTGATTATCTAGCAAAATCATCCACCGTAATATTTATTCTACATTTTGTAGAATGTATATAATGTTCTACATTTGTAGTGATAATAAACTATGCTTTGTAGCAAGATAACATCCATGTAAAGTCATATGTAAAGCGATTTCAATTTGTGGTTCTAAATCAAACAAGCTAAGTTTAAACAAAGAAGTACAAACAATTCTTTTCCTAAAAGAATAACATATCTTTTAACATTTTTAGATTTTATTAATAGGAAAATAATTTTTATAACTATTCCATAAACATAAATTTCGATGATAACTATCTGTACATAAATGTTTCTGTAACTACTTTTAATATAACTCTGATTCAATAGCACTCTCACTTAATTTTACACAAAAAGCACAATCGGTCAACGGTTTCAAGTTATCCCAATAGAGACTATTTTCTACAATATTAAAACGGCATGTATATAAATTTATCGTGTTAAAATCTGTCTGTGGAAGGTTTAGGAAGTTACTATGTAGCCTCTGATACGAGATGAAAATCAGATTTTCATATTCCGTCCTAAGTTAAATGCAAAACACAAAGCTATAAAATATAGAGAAAATAAATATATCTACTACGTTAAATCCACCTGGTCCACGCGTTAATCTTACGAGTTAATATATCGTTTTGTACTATTGTTCAGCCCTAAAGGGCCGGCGACGGACGAAGTCCGCGGGTTATAACAACAGAAACTAGAACGTATACCAACGCAGTCGTCTTTGGATGCGACGGGGTCGCTCGGGACTTACTAAGGTCAAGAGTACTCTGGCAGTACGGGGAAGGCACCGTTCGGGAACTGTGAGGCTGAACTACTAGTCGCACCCTCCAGCACCGTGCTGATATTGCAAGCAAGGTCCAATGTTGCACTTTCTATCGAGACTATCTATTAGAATTTATATAAATTTTTCTAAATTACTTCAGGGCTGGTCGGACCAAATTCTAAGCACTATTCATTTAGCTGTGTTTGATATAACCATTTATGTAGTATACTAAATTGACATGTAGTTTTATAAAATAGGGTTTGGGGCAGTGCTGAAGGGTGCGAGGGTGTGCTGCCTCATTACTTGGCCAGCCTGCGACGGAGGCGGTTGCGAAGCGCTAGCGCAGGCGCCCAGGGCCCGGAGGCGCGCTTTCCTATCGTCCTCGCACAACGCTCGCTCAAACGCGCGGATTTACTCGCGGTCGCTCCGCTATTATCATCGCATTTGCGCTTACACGGGACAGTCTGCACTGTGTCGTTTCTCGACCTTAGCGCGCGCGGGCGGGTCGTTTCGGGGATGGGGTCCGGCGCGCACGGTTCCGTCGTGGAGTGCACTTCGGGGTCCGCGTCAGCGCGGCGGGTGCGGGGCGGGGGCGCGGCGGGCGCGGCGCGGGCGCGCGGCGCGGCGAGGTTCTCCTTGGAGCGGCGCGCCGCCGGGCCCCGGCGCCCCCCCCGGCCCGCGCGCATAGAGTTTCCCGACCGCGCGCTCGACGCCACGGCCGCCGCCGCGCCGCGCAGCTCCCTCGCGTACGCTCCGATGCTCCGAGTTATCTTCTGCGAGAGAGGTGTCGCCGGCGTCGCTTGCGACCTCGTCGCGCGGCCCTTCTTCTCCTCCTCTTCCTTGCGCGGTCTCGTTTCCGATGACGCCCGTTCAACTTTCACGGTCGGACGTTCGACCTTGATCGATCCGGACGGGGCTCGTTCCTGTTTGATAGTGACCGGGGCGCGTTCGACCTTGATCGCCTCTACAGGGATCGGAGGGGTCGCGCGACGAGTTAAGATAACAACTCGATCCATGGTTGGAGCGGGTTTGCCGCGGGTCTGCCGATCTGTGGCCTGCCTGGTCTGCGGCCGCGGGGGTTCCGGCTCGTGATGCGAGCGGAGCACTCGATCGGGACGCGCGGGTGCGTTTCTTGCATCGGGGCGAGTTTTACGCCCGCGAGATTTCGGCGGCGCCTCCGTCGGCGAGCTGGATGACACCTCGTTGATTTGTATCCCGCCGTCGTCGGGCGGGACGTTGGGCTCCGGTTCGGGCACGTCACCCGCGGCGGTGGCGGGCGGCGCGGGCGGCGGAGAGGGCTGACGCACATCCGGTTCCACCGCAGGTTCGGGCACTAGCGTCGCCGGGAGGGACTCCCGCAGCTGCGGCGTCGGTTTAGACTCGTGGGTTTCGCTGGCCAGCTCGTCGAGCACTGCAGCTAGGGTGTTCACTACTTTAGTCCGGTTCAGCAGTCGCGCCATGAAGTAGGACTCCGCTGGGTTCCCGTAGTTGGTTATCGCGTCATCTTCGGTTTCTTCGGTTTCCGTCGGCACCGGAGGCGCTATAGGCACGGGTGTGGGGAGCGGCGCGTCCGGGATCGGCGCTTTATCGGGATCGGAATACCGCGTCATTATAGTGAGTCCGTTTTGTGGGACCGCGGGGGTTTTGGTGTCTGTTTCGTTGGAGGTCGAGGCTGGTGGTGGGACTGGGGGCGCGGTCTTGGCTGCGGTGGTCCGGGAGCGGAGGACCGTGGCTCGCGGAGGCCCGGGCGGGTCCAGCATAAGGGTTACGACAGATGTGTTGTCCGCTCGCATTCGGGTGTTGGACCATCTGGAATGAGGAATTTCTTATGAGCAACATTTTACATAATATCATAATTCTCTCCACCTTAATTGCGCTTGGAGAATAATGTTTATATCAAGGATTTACTGTTTACTCTTTTGTGTGTTAGATGATTGAATAACTAGCTGATGCCCGCGGCTTCGCTCGCGTGGATGTCGGTTATCGCGACTTAAAAACTTGACAAATTTTATACTAAAACCTTCCTCGAGAACCACTCTATCCATTGGTGAAAACAGCATGAAAATCGGTGAAGTAGTTTACGAGATTATCGCGAACAGACAGACAGATGCGGCGGAGGACTTTGTTTTATAATATGTAGTGAAGTTTCAAATTTTTCATTAAAATGGAAATTCTTTTCTGAAAACCCCTGCACCACTACACACCAAAACAAGCATATTATCCTACTTCCAGTCTCTACGACCAGCAGTTTTGGCTATATGTTGTCAGTGAACAACTCAGATGGGACTTCCATTCTAATAATCCTACTAATATTATAAACGCGAAAGTTTGTAAGAATGTGTGGATGTCTGGTTGTGTGTTTATTACTCTTTCACGCTGAAACGGCTGACCGGATCTGGATGAAATTTGGCACAGGTTTAGATTATAGTCTGGAATAGCACATAGGCTACTTTTTATCCCGGAAAAATGTACGGTTCCCGTGGGATAGAATTGTTTTGGTTTTTCAAGTTACCACGCGGGCGAAGCCGTGGGCGGAAGCTAGTAATAGATAAAGCAGTACCTTTCTAGAGCGTGATCCACTAAACACTTGCTTGGGTTCAACCAGTCTTTGGGTTGACTTCCGTTTCCGCCCACCAGTGCCGCTTCGTTGTGCCTCTCTGTCGCCTGTACCAGGGTCACAGCACCCTCGGGAGATATCATGTTCCAGAGTCCATCGGTACCGAAGATGAGACACCTGAAAAAAGAATTACGTTAACATTAGAATAGGGACTTAAAAACATCACCTTTCTAAACGCGATATTATAAACGCGAAAGTTTGTAAGAATGTATGGATGTACATATGTTTGTTACTCTTTCACGCTGAAACGGTTGAACCGATCTGGATGAAATTTGGCACAGATATAAATTATAGTCTGGAATGGCACATAGGCTACTTTTTATCCCGGAAAAATGTAAGGTACCCGCGGGATAGATTTGTTTTTGTTTTTCAAGGTACTACGCGGACGAAGCCGTGGTCGGAAGCTAGTTTCTATATATTTTTTATAGAGCTATATTATGTTGGGACATTTGACCATGGTGGCGTCGGTGGCGCGGCGGACGAGTGTCCGAAACACGAGAGGTACGGGTTCGATTCCCGCGGCAAGAGAAATGTTTTCATTTTCGGCGTATATTTCTTCTAGGTGTAAGTGTTGTCATAGTTTCTAACACCCACGACACAGAGAATTCTAGTGTGGGATCAGGGGGGCGATTATGGATCTTTTCTTACAATCAATGTCAATACGTTTTCATTGTAATCAATTGATTTGGTATGACATAAGAGTGTTTATTCAATAAATTTGAGCCAATTTTGACAAGTGTTGATTGTATCAGAGTTCCGTAATCGCACTACAGAACTATTTATGTCAGGGGTCGGCAACCTTTTGGCAGGCAAGGGCCGCAAAGTGGCAAAATAAACTAAAGGCGGGCCGGGCCGCACTTGTGATACTAACCCTAAAAGCTCAAAATATGGCTCTCAAATGCCCATCTGTGACACAAGAACCATATTTATTTTTTCTATAATTGACAATTGAAAAAGTTTATTCTCTTATTATAACAAAAATTGTAATGAACTCGCGCTTCGCTCATTTGTTCGTTCGCGGGCAGAGCGAAGCGCGTTTTAAGGCTGGGTCCACACTATACGGTCGATCGTGGTTCGTTTATGCATATATCTTAATATTTAACTTATATAAAAAAAATTCACGGGCCGCATGCGGCCCGCGGGCCGCGTGTTGCCGACCACTGATTTATGTGATTGTTTGGGTCTTATTTATTTTTGTCAGTTTTGTACCTACTGCCATTAACATCTTTGGTTGTTGAAACAAAAAATAAACCACTTAGTAGGTAACAATAAATAAGCATCTTGTTTTTGCTACATCTCAAGTTGAAACCGGTCAACTTTTTTGTGCAACATTTACGTTAGGTTGAATAGCTTTTTCAAAAATCTAAGGTGTATTATGCATCCAACATCCAAAAACTATGTAAGCTGGCTGCTAGAGATGTAGAGTTTTTCATAATTAATGTGTGATGGAATTAGAAAAAATAACTACATTATAATATAATACATTTAATTTATCCTACCAATAAATGCGAAAGAAAATAAAGAGTTGCAAATATTTGTATGACATTTGGTATAAATTTAAATTAGTACATAGGTTCGGTACTAGGAATATACCGGAAAAAGTATCAGAGAGTTGAAATAGGGGTTTAATTAATATTAACTGCAACAAATGCGAGGGAAACCGTGGGGTACATCTAGTTACCACATATAAGAAACTACTATTGTTTTACCCTATCCATACAAAGGTTACCTGGAAGAGGTTATCTTTTCTCTCGGCGCTCGGTGGAGCTACACCAGTGCGGAGCGAGTCAACGGTCCTGAGGATGCTTCGTGGAGAAGCGAAACACGTGTCGAGTTTCTATTTGAGGTGTGGTGTTGGGATTATTAATATTAATAATATTTCTATAAGGCATTTTGTGGGGCTCATTAATATTAATAAGCTTAATTAATAACCTCATTAGATAATAGTTTTAGCGGGAAAGTACTAGACATTTCCGTCCTTTTCAGTATTTGTAATGGATTTCCGCAAAGTCACACCTGAATCAATCATTTACCTGGAAGAGATCGCTTTTAGCGATAAGGTCGCCCATTGTCACGTTAATTTTAAGTTTGTTTCTCTTGTATTTCTTCTTAAGGTGTACAATAAAGTGATATTCTATTCTATTCTAAGAAAGTTTACGATGATGACATTTCTTGAATTAAAGAACTTACCTGAACTTAGCGGGATCAATAGTCAACACCCCCACATCAGGATCAGGACTGACAATGAACTCATCATTCCTTGGATTATAGCTCCATAAATCACCAAGGGACCTTGCTACAGCTAAGAAGGGTATCTCATCCATTGGTGTGTTTTTCTTGATAGGCCCTTTGTGGCCTAGACGGGGTCTGTTCCATACTACACGGGGTACCCCAGCCTTGGAGATAACTTTGCCACCGCATCTCTGTATTCTCTCTATTTCGGCTGTGGACTCCGGCTTGTGGTCTAATGTCAGGGGCTTAGCAGACCATTCTTCGGAGTCTGAAAATATTTTAAATGGGTCTAATTAATGCTAAGCAGTGTTGTAGACAAATATTAGCATTGTGCTCTGTGTGTGCATTTTTAAAACTTGCAAAAATACATCATCCTACTAATATTATAAACGCGAAAGTTTGTAAGAATGTATGGATGTACATATGTTTGTTACTCTTTCACGCTGAAACGGCAGAATGGATCTGGATGAAATTTGGCACAGATATAGATTATAGTCTGGAATAGCACACGGGCTACTTTTTATCTCGGAAAAATGTAGGGTTCCTGTGAAGTATAGATTTGTTTCTGTTTTGTCAAGGTACCACGCGGGCGAAGCCGTGGGCTAGTTTGAATAGTCTAAACAAAAATCAGACAATTATTAAATAATTATCTGATTTTTGTTTAGACTATTCTGTGAATAAATAAATAAAAAATAAACAATAGTAGCAACTTTTATGCAGACTGCACGCAAATAGAAATAAAAGGTTGCAGTTCACACGAGCAAGATATTTTTTAATTTATTTGTCTAACTCAAGCCAAGACTATACCTACTTTAAGGAAAAACAGTAAAATGTCGAATTTCGCGCCCGAACGTCACGAACCTACATATGAGTCTTAGCTGTATCAGAAATCAATTATACTAATATTGATTGAAATATGTACATACAATGAAGAATATTAACTTATGAAATTCCCAATTGAAATTATCAAATATTTGTAATATAAAAATTAAAATTTGACCTTCTAAAAATGATGTTTGCTTAACAGGTCTAGCTTGTTTGGTGATAATGGGCTAGTAGGTGAACTCCACGCGACTTCGCTCGCGTAATGATACTTTAATTGAAACTTAACCTCCCATTGAAGTTTAATAGAGAGAGGTTGAACTTAGGGGATTCCCTTTTTGGTGCATGTAAGGCCCTCTGAAATTCAGTTCTCTAGAACCTTTGATAGTCAATCGGTCATTTAATCCTACTAATATTATAAACGCGAAAGTTTGTAAGATTGTATGTATGTGTGGATGTGGATATTTATGGATGTATGTTTGTTACTCTTTCTCGCTGAAATGGCTGAACGTTGGCATAGATTGGATGAAATTTGACACAGATTTAGATTATAGTCTGGAATAGCACAAAGGATACTTTTTATCCCGGAAAAATGTATGGTTCCCGTGGGATAGATTTGTTATTGTTTTTCAAGGTACCATGCGGGCGGAAGCTAGTAATATTATGTGTGTAAAAAGAAAGTGATAGGTGCATCAGAATACATTTAAGATTGGTCTAAACTAGTGTTAGTCTCAAAACTCTCTTAGTTTTATAACTAGCAACTAAAATGACCCCAAAGTGGTCAAAAAAGATTTTGATTATAAGATGGTCATTACGATGCTTGCATTTGAATGAAAATAATTTATACACACTTAAGTTCAATGTATGACCTTTAAAAATTTTAACTCACTATTTCGAATCAAGGTTCCAAGCAAGTAAGTTTTCTTGATACTTATTAAATACTAGCTTTTGCCTATAGCTTCATGCATATGGTATCTACTTAAAAATAGTTTTTGATGAGTATATTAAATAAAAACTACATCCAAATCTGTCCATCAGTGATTGAAGTATACTTACAAACACTCACTCACACAAACTTTACGACTTTAAATTATTAGTAAGATTTATTATTACAACAATAGACCATGATTATCTTAATTAATAAAAATATGACTCATAAAAATTGTTAGGTAGCAAGATGGCCAGAAAGAAGACATGAGGAAGGTAAGGTATTACTTATTTGTCAAACTTTGTTTTTACAAAATTAGATTAAAACCCCAATATTCTACAACATTTAGAAATATTTTCATTAATGGAGATTTAAATAAAACTGTTTATTATTTTGTTGTAAAGCAAACACATTGATCTATCTAGATATCTAGATATCAATATCTTTAGAAAATTATTTCTAATGTTTGAAAGGTTAAACAATGATCCACTAATGGCTATTGAGACAAAAAAATTAAGGATATTATAATAATGAGCTGATAAACAATGAAAATGTGATAAAATAAATGGTTAAAGGACTGCAAGAACATACATACTCAAGTAGCATTACAGTTATCATTAGTACAAATACTAACCTTCCTTTTGGTAACCAAGTACAATGGCAGAGTCTCCAACATGGCCAATGTATATCTTTCCTCGACGTATGAAGGCCACACTGGCTGTGGTGCCTGCTGTGCTCGGCAAGCCCGTTACTGTTTTGGGCCATTTTTCTGCAACAAAAATAAAAAACACCTAGTTTATATTGAAGGCTAGTTTTTAATGTTGTATAACATTTTTAATTGTTAGATATCTGTTTATTTTTTGTAATAATGTGTAGGAGAGTAAACTGCTACTTACATTTTATTTATGTAAGTAGCAGTTTCCTCATAATTTATATAATTGTGGGAAACTTGAAAATGACAAAATGAGACTATTTTTAATGAACTTTTCCTTATATATATTTATTAAGATGTGGGTTGCAGTAATATGATACTCTAGCTATTAATCAAATATTATTTGCAAGAACAGCCTAATAAAGTGAGATAAGTAAGAAGCTAGATTTTAACATTCATGTACTTGAAACATTGATTATATCACAAAATTTTAGTTCAAAAACTTATATTATGACAGGTCAGATACATAAATAAATAATTTGGGTACCTAGAGATTTAATTCATCAAGTTTTAGATGGTTAATATAATAGAGATACTTACCTTTAAAATATATATCTTTACAGTGTATTTGTGTGTGTACAACATTTTTAAGAACCTTGTTTCTACCCAAATTTGACCTTTTATCGTAAGAGGAAACTTTGGCAAAATAACTGGTAAGGCAGCTTTCACTTTAGTGAGTGGGATCCACAAAATTGTGCAAGTGAAACTTTAACAGCTGAAGAGTAGCATGCTATCGAAATTAGCAAAAAAACAATGGTCAATGAACACGAAAATGTGTATAAACTCAATGTCAAACCACTCAAGTAAAAAATCTTGAACTAACAAGGTCAAACCAAATCACAGAACAGTCACTTATATTCGCCTTGGAGGGACAAATTAGTGTTATGAAGTAAATAGTCTGAGTGAAACTCGATGTTTACCTAACTCTTTCCACATGTTCAAGTGGGTCAGCATGTAACCATTTCTGATAGCTTTTAGGACATCTTCATCGTTATCAGACCAAAACTGCCTCTGCTTCACAATAGAGTCCATTAAATGCTCCTTTGCGAAAGCAGCTGCTTCGCTCCCGCCATGGCCATCATAAATCCCGAAGAAAGCGTATTCAAGATCCCTTTCATCCTCGGTTTGTTGATATGCAACCGAAAACAAATCTTCCATGTACTTTCTCCCGCCTTGACTGCAGTGTCCAGTCACACGCAAGTTTACACCGATCGATGCAGGCATTTTACAACTAATAACACTAACTAAGACAAAATAACAAAACAGCTATGATTTCATTGTAACACAAACGTTTCTTTTCTGCACATTTTGCATTAGCAATAATTAACGCGAGCAAGTTGCGATGCGTGCGACTGACTACAGATGATAACGTCACAGATCACGTGGACATATTGATCATACGCGTGCACAGAAAGCATACGTCCAATTCTACGAGTGCAAAAGAGTAAGACAGATGTTTGTGAACCCGACAAAAAAAATAGACGCCGTCGCCATTTTCTTTTTACAAAATGGAAACTTTTTTTAGTTTTTATGAAACAGTTCTATGTTTTAGTCATTATTAAAAAGACCATATATCGTCGCAAAAATATTATTATAGATTTTTAAAAACACTTTACATTTAACTGTACGTTCAGTAATAAACCAACATTAATAAAGTTATGAAACCATTTCCTGCAGTTAGACAGATACTGTTTCGTTCGGAATCTCATGCTTTGTCCTTGACATAAAAGAGTGAGAAATGTCAACTTTTGAAGTTTCGTTCGGAAATAGATTTCCACAGATTATTATACTTTTTTTATATCTTTTTGTTGTCGAATCGTGTAACAGTTTAAACCGGAACCTCTATTTTAACAGATTCCATGCCATGCCAGCAATGTTCCCTAATGCCATAATGTAAGGTAGCGAGCGAAGTAATTTCGATGTCGGCTGTATCGATAGGCGAAGCTTACTAACTTATGGAAGCGACACTCCCCCATGTAATAGAATATTTTGAACTACCTCGTACGCGGGGCTTAGATACTAAGAACAGCCTTCAAAGAGTAGGACAGACAAGACAGAAGGGATAGGTTACTTTACCTAGTATGTGTAGTGTAGGTCCTTACCCTTTTAGTTTTTAAACCACCCAAACATCACTAATATTTGCATTTTGGGTGCTATAAAAACTCTGTATACACTACCTATTAATCATTACAGAAAATGCTTTGAATTATATACTTATTTATTGGTTCTTTCATCATTTATTTATTTCTAATAAGCAAACACATGGTAACAAAATTCACTACCTACATACTTACAATGATAAACAGCTATTTTTAGTTTTATACAAAGTTACACCATATTCTCATGAACATCCCATGGCTTTTCAGGCCTATGCATATCCCACGGCTGCGGTTTCTTATATACCTCTGGCTCTTCTAACCTCACTCCTCCATTGATAACTTCATTGAGAAACTTTTCAATTTTCCCACCTTTTGTGGCTTCAATATCGCAGAATATCTCTTGGATGCCGGACTCTAAGCATCGCTGAGCTAGGACTTTACCCAATGCAATGTGTGCACAAGTGTCTGTAGGGCTGTACAGTTGTTTTCGAAGAGCCCATTCAATTGTCTTTGCTTCAATGACAGTGCCGTTAAGAAAGTGAATTACTTCCGCTGATATTGTTTTACTGCTCGATGTCAAAACTAACCTGAAATTACATGCAGATATGTAGCGACAGTAGACATTGCATACATTTGCAATCATTTATACAGGGAGTTTTGATCATTTATATAGGGTCTATTGGAACTTTTCATTAGATATAGACATAGACATATAATTTATTTGCCACCACAATACACACATTATAAATGAACAATTATTTATTCTATAATGTATTTACAAAAAATATATATATAATTAACTATCCGGTTCCCACAGTTTCAGTCACAGCTCACACACTAAGCTTTGCTTAGTTTGGGGCTAGATGGCGTTGTGTGAATAAAATTATCAAACCAATATTTATTATTATTATTAGATATGAGACTTAAATAAATCATCAGTTACAAATAAAAGCTCGGGAACAATACATTGAAAAAGTAATTATCATTAAATAAAAATAAAATAATTAGGTGACCTAGTGTGCTGCAGTAGCATAATGCCATCAGGCCTTAATGGCCTTACAGGACGCTGTAATATCTGTGACATGACTCAGATGTAGACTTGCAGCATCTATCCTGTACTCATCTTAGTTGACTATATCCACAGAAAGACATAATGAATACAATACAATATAAGGAGCCGACTAAGATGCG
The DNA here is from genome assembly GCA_963675405.1 of Cosmorhoe ocellata. NCBI lineage: Eukaryota > Metazoa > Arthropoda > Insecta > Lepidoptera > Geometridae > Cosmorhoe > Cosmorhoe ocellata. The sequence goes on along the minus strand of OY776265.1, from coordinate 6,952,731 downwards.
TTTCCTCACAATATTTTCCTTCACCATTTGAAAGGTTAGCGTGGTATGGGCATGTTATGAGAAGAGATGAATGTGACGAGGAGTGTTATGTATGAATGTGGATGGATACAGGGGTAGAGGTAGGCCAAAGAAAAGATTAACTGTGTGAAAGATGACATGGGTAAGGAGCGAGTACTGAGATGACAAATGAGGGAAATGGAAGATCACTGTTGTGCCGACCCCACATAACGTGGGAAAGGACAGGAAGATGATGGTATAGTGCACATACATTACTTTGGTGTATGAAGTAAGGCAATAGTTCTGGTCAAAGTGTTACCCTTTTTATCATATTTTGAACCGACACGCAATATGGGCCCGCATACGGCCTAATTGCGGAAACCAGTCGGGTCACCAAGTACCAAGAAATACCATATTTTGAACCAGTGTGTTAAAATTAGGAACGCTTTTTATAGAGGCTCTTTTCATGCACGATTATTCACGACACAGGGTTGTAACACTTACTTGTGCCAAAAAGTTTTGCCTGGCTTATCCAAATGATATCCTACAGGTTTCCTGGCGAGGCGAATTCGTTCCAAGTTCCTCGGGTTTCGGTTCACGAATTCAGCAGATGCTGTCGATTGTAATCGGCTAAGGTGTTGGGGTAACATCATCTTGCGAAGGTTATTCATTTCTATACAATTTATTAGTTAACTTTAGCAGAGGATATTTGGTTTGGATTGTTACAATATCGTAATTGAGTTACAAAACCTGTAAAGTAAATAATTAAAATCCAAAACAACAACTTATTTTTTTCTCTTTCGTCGTCCGTCTTCTTCTTCTTTTTCTTGATATTTTGGCATCTGTCTCGGATCAATTCGGATGTTTTTTTTATTTTTTTTTCTAGGTATTATATTCTCTTTGGGTCTCATCTAGACATTTTTTTCTTGAGTGAATGACAATTGAAATAATGTTTGACAGAATATTGGAAAATATTTCCATTGTGTTTCGTATAATAAAAAATTAGCAACGACAGCCAACATTTTCTAAAATCTAAAGCAGTAGTACTTCACTTCAAGCGGTAAACATACTATAAGCCGCGACTTATGGACGAGTCCGAGAGGTATCTGGACAATGAAATTTCACTGAGCCTTGCACACTATCGGACGAAGTCGTAAGTCGTGCCCTTGGCTGACCTTGAGCGTTCAGACGTCCGACAACAATCTGGAATCGTCCGCGGACGGTGTTGCCAGCAGTGTTGGATTCAGACCCTTGAAAAATTATTGTCTATGGAACTTAAAATAATACTATTCGACACTCACACTTTCACTACTCGACATGTTTCTTCGTCTACACCAGTGCTACCAGCCGATAGATATATGAACTTACAGAAATATGAATAATTTAGTAATATTTTCGATTTTTGCTTGGTAATAAAAGTAACCTTCTGGCAACACTGGTCTATGTTTAGTGTAATAGTTGTCTATGGAATGGGCGTGGCCCAAAATCGTCCGAACACCCTTGCACACTATAAGCCGCATCCGTCGGACGCGGCTTATGGACGAGTCCGACCGTATGTTTGACGCTTTATTTTGGCTTTTGTGTCAAAGCAGTAGTAACAGTAAGCAAGTTTATCTTTACTCTGAGTAAGCAAGCAACACTGTAACAACCAAGCTCAGAACACAACACTAGTCGAATGTCAGCGTGTGCCTTGTGTAGTCTGTTTACAGTTACAGATTATTAACGAGAGATAGCTTAACAAAGAGTACAAAAAGTGGTGCACGCCCCAGATTATATTCTCTTTGGGTGCACGTAGACAGAAGATAAATTTGTTGTTGTTGCCAGTAAATCGCAGTGCTTCCAACTGTAAAATATTTGTATCAGGAAATATTTTTTTGTTCCGACCATTAATATTGGCTATCAAAAGTGAACTATGTACAATACCTGCATAATAGTCAAAACTCATATCCAATTTTCAAGATACTTAAAAAAAGGTTTTATCGAATCTATCATTCATTAGTCTAGTATCTCTCTCTCGTAGGTACATTTGTATTGTACGTATTTATACATAACTTTATTACATACCGTGTCATGTACTACGTATATACCCGATAGTATGTTTACCGCTTAATACATACATACATATAGATGGGTTGTGTGTGTAGGTAGTGCAGTGCAGTGTGTGTGTGTACAATACCTACCTATGTATTGTAGTATTGTATTCTCTTTGGTTGGCGATGTTGATTTGTAATCTAGTTCGCTCACACGTCGCGTCGAAACGTTGTTTGATGAAAATATTACTTTATATCCATTCTGAGCAAGTTTTCTTTCCTTAATTATCGCCTCCGACTATGTGGCGGCTTCCGCGGCATGTGCACAATCGACTTTTCACCTTCCGAATTGTTTTGCAAAGAATCTGAACTTTATAGTCCCGAACATTGAATTTCCCTACGTTTGTACGCCCACGCAGTGTTTATTCGTTGTTGTGATGGTACAAATCGGAGTGTAGTTATAGTGTATTGTTATTATGTCTCTGCAAAAGAGCGTGAAGAGTGCAGGTGGTGACCGTAGTGAACAGGCTGATACAACGTCAATATGTTCCTCGGTGACCACACAGCCGGACCGTCACGGCTTCTTCGGAGGTGCTCAATATAGTCCAGAACCGTGAGTTACAAAAACATTTTATTTCACAAGAAAAATAAACCTACTTTTATCGTATGTTTGGTTAGCTCGTTTGTTTTGTAAAGATAAGCTTACATTGCAGTAATAATTGCAAATAACAGCAAACAAATATACCTAAATTATAGTGAGTAAGGTACCTACCTAAAATACCCTGGGTTTACTTTGAGAGAGGCATAAATTACCATAACTGATCTGGGCCATAACAAAACTGATGTATGGAGAATGTAATGAAAGTGAATGACGCAAAAGAGGTATATCAGGATCAGCAAGTGGAGACCCGTGGTCTCTGTCTACCCTGTTGGGAAACAGGCGTGATTTAATGTATGTTAAATAAAAATCCTTTGTCGGTGGCTGACCTATTGACAGACAAAGCAGAGCCTAAACTATTGGTACCTACTATGACTTGATATTTAGAGCCTTAGAAGCTCCAAAAATCAAGTCCTAGTAAAATGTTACGGGATTAGTTAGTTAAACTTATTAACTAACTTACTCTTAACTTAGAGTCTTACTCTAAGGGGAGCAGTAGGAGGTTTAAGTTTGTTTTTTAAAAACATTGCACACAAAATCTGGGGAGTTTCACAAGTAACTCATAAAAGAGTGCTTTTCTTTTCAATGTATGATACACTTGGATGGGATACAATGGATGGGACACTTAGATGAGTTTCTTGCCTGTTCTTCTCGGACTTGCGTTAGACTGGAATTTGCACTTAAATTCACCGCACATACCATGTTTAAAACTGATCCTTATGATTTTAGTGAACAAAAATATTTTGAATTTATGATCTTTCTTTATAAATTATGCAATTATAGGATAATAGAATTTCAATAACATTTGTATACACAGGGAAGGAAGTTGGCATGACTTCCCATACATTGTGCAGGTTTTTATATTGTATACCTACATAGTCTCATTATACTGTCCTAGTGTCAATATTTCTCACTTTTCACAAGTTGACAATTGAGAGCTCTGGTGGTCTGGTAGTAGCTCTGCTTTCCCATCCTAAGGTTGTGGGTTTGAATACAGTCATGCACCAATAGATATTTCTGTTCGAAAAAGATTGTGTTTGTGTGCCAACGAAAGAAAACATCATGAGGCAACCGATATACAAGTATATCGGAGAACCTAAAGTCTTTGAGGATATCTAAAGAGAGTAGTCAGAGGCATGTCCAAATACGATATTTTGCACATGCCCACATTTTGCACAGTAGTTTGTATTCTGTACGTGACAGGATGCAAGCCTGTCGCCGCTTTTAGGAATACTAGAAATATAGGACACATACCTTCCAATTTTTAGTTCTAGGGTATGCCGGATTATAAGAAGGAGACAAAAAGCAACCGTTATAAAAACATAGACGCTACTGTAGCATAGAGCTAAGTTATTAGTATATCGTCGTAGGTTCAATTCTGTTTTTGAGACACAAAATATTTTTTACTAGCTTCCACCCACGGCTTCGCCCGCATGGTACCTTGAAAAACATAAAAAAAACTATACCACGGGAACCGTGCATTTTTCCGAGATAAAAAGTAGCCTATGTATTATTCCAGAATATAATCTATATCTGACCCAAATTTTATCAAAATCCATTCAGAAGTTTTTGCGTGAAAGAGTAACAAACATACATCCATACATTCTTACAAACTTTCGCGTTTGTTATATTAGTAGGATTTACTTTAGTTTCAGCTAAACATTCGCTCAGGTTGATAACATCCCGTTACACAATTAAAATTCGTAGATACGGCCAGTTTCACACAATAACGTGAAAACAATGGCTCGAACCGAACGTCTCAAACGAAAGCCATCTATGTTGACCTGGACAAAATAACTGACTTACAAGAAAATGAGGCAGCGGTTTGAAACTACAAATATTATTGATCCCTCTGTCCTAGCTGGGAATCGAACCAATATCTACAAGGGCCTTACTACAAGATCTTACAAACCATCATGTTATAGAAACGTCAAATTTCAAGCTTGTAATAATACTACTGCAATGCAATTAGGGTATTACTATAGGTCATGTTACGAAATATCAACGTTAAATTACTTTGATATTGCCCAAACAGAAAATTACAAGCGAGTGTGAGATTTTTAAGTTTTACGTGAAAGTATCAATACCTCAGGATCACCTCGAGAGTATGCCCTTCGAGAGTATGTCCTCAACTGACAGAGGTATGGGTGAACATACATAGAACCTCCTCTTTTGCAGTCAGTTGAAAATTAACAATGAAAAGGCAGGGTCAGCAAATTGCTTGTAAGCGAAACAGTTTCAAAGGTGGTAAGGCGGAAATTTTGGTGATAGTACCCTACCTCCACGTTTTGTCAGAGATTTATCGCGGCTCTCTAGTGAATGGGAGCAAGACGGCCAAGTGTGTGAGCAACACCAGTTCAAATTAGCGTGGAATGTAATTGTTCTTGTAAGGCGCGGCTTTACTGAGCTCGAGCTACCAATATTAGCACCACAGCTTATATGCTAAGAGCGGTAACGTACTACGCCCGATCCGAACCCGTGAAAATATATGTATTTTTAAAGAGTCTACCCGAGACCACGACAGCGTGCAAACCTGTCGAAACGTCGGGAAAATAAAAGGTAATTTTAACGCGATAAATACCCGTCTAATACTAATAATAATCCGTGAAAATATGGTCCGAAGTAGTTGTAGAACTATTTGTATGGTAACTTACGCACTACATCCGATTTCTTTCCGTCATTCGTCATTATTCGTCATATGCCAAAAGGATCATATGCAATTCAGGAGCCCTGAATTGCTTGGATTAGTATCAGAGATCAGACTAGTGCGTAAGCAATATCCGAATTCGGTTCGAGTTTTCTAGATCCATATTTTCACGGATTCGGATCGGACGTAGTGCGAAACCGCTCTAATAGATCTGCCGTTTGGGGCCTTACGGAAAGCTGTGCAGCCAATATCATCATGTTCTCCTGCCCTAATCCCACGCTAGGTGGGGACGGTACAACATGTTTTCTTCTTCCACACACTCCTATCATTCGTCAACTCTGAGTCTACTCCTCTTACATTCATATCATCGTTCACACAATCAAACCACTTTTGCCTTCCTCTACTGGCGTACCCAGTACTCATACCCATAACTTTTTGTTGACATGGTTTTCATCCCTCATCACGTGTATACCATGCTAATCTAGCACTCCCCATCTTTCCAATAACAGGCGTCACTTTTAAAACGAGGTACACTTGCGTGTAGTATATAATATTACCTATCGGCATTGATATTGAAAAGTATGCACCTGTACAAACAGTTACACATAATAGCAGTCTGAATTGAAGTGAAATATTTGCGATTGTATATTTCTTACATCGTCTGGTTTATGGTTTAATCTTCGCTGTGAATATCACAGACATAAATCACGACTGTAATCCCCTGGCTCGGAAGATATCTCCTCAGACCTCTAGTGACTTAATCTTTGAGGATATCGAAAGAGGGTGGTCAGAAGCACGTCCGAACATGACATTTGGTACATGCCCACATTTTGCACAGTAGTTAGTATTCTGTACGTGATAGGTTGCAAGCCCATCGCCGCTTATAAGAATACCTATGACACACATCTTCGAATTTTCGGTTCTAGGGCATGCCGGTTTACTCACGATGTTTTCCTTCACTGTTTAAGAGCACTGGCATTGCGCACATAAATTCTTTGAATGGAAAAACTCATTGGTGCACAGGTTTGAACCCACGACCTTCGGATCGTGAGGCAGGGGTGCTAACACTACACCACCAGCACTCTTCTTATGTATTCTTCTCTTTAGTATGTATGTGTTACTTGATTAGGGTTGCCAGATGGTATCCAAAAGGAGGACAAGTCCTCCTTTTCCACATAATGTCCTCCCGTCCTCCCTTACCTACTGTATGTCCTCCTTTTGCGAATGTTGAAAGGGTGTTTTCCCTAATAAATACTCAGTGGAGCAAAGAAAGGAACCAATTAAGTGTAGAGTCAGTAAAATCTTTGATTCTCACACAATACAATTTAAAAAACATTATATGTGAAGATTTTTATAATTATTTGATTAAAAACCAAGAACTCCTTTCTAAAGTTGGTAGCTCCGCTAAGTATGATTAAAATAAAAAAAGCTATATGAAAAAAACTTGTTTCATTGTAAATGTCCTCCTTTGTTACAGAAAATCCTCCTTTTTAGATCCATCTGCCCTCTTTTATCAAATTTACATCTGGCAACCCTAAACTTGATTGACTGTCTACCCCTACGGGTATATACGTGAGTGATGGACGCCTAGACCGTTCTGGTTCACAAAAAGAAAGCAAATAAAATTGCTCACATTACACTTTCTAGTTTTTACGAGCTTGAATCAAACCATTACCGTTTACCACTATGATGAATCCGTCTGGGGAATCACAGTTAAGTGACTTAGGAATTTTTATTATAACCCTAGAGATCTATTCCACTTTGCCATCTACGAGTATCTTTTTCTAAATACCTAACTATCGATTATGTATACACCGTGAAATTTTAATGGTTGTTTTCCCGCGGCAGAACAACTTGCTATAAGGAGTACTTTCGAAACATATTTGTATAATAAAAATAAAGTACCTGGGTGACCGAGCTTTGCTCGTTTTTTGGGGTAAACGACGTTTTCTAAAAATGAAATCTAGCTAGATCGATTTATCACCCCCGAAACCCCCTGCATACTAAATTTCATGAAAATCGCTGGAGCCGTTTCCGTGATTCCGATTATATATATAGTACCTGGGTGACCGAGCTTTGCTCGGTTTTTTTTATTGGTAAACGACGTTTTCTAAAAATGAAACCTAGCTAGATCGATTTATCGCCCCCGAAACCCTCTGCATACTAAATTTCATGAAAATCGCTGGAGCCGTTTCCGAGATTCCAATTATATATACAAAGAATTGCTCGTTTAAAGGTATAAGATATATACAAGAATTGCTCGTTTAAAGGTATAAGATACACAATTGAATTAAGAACCTTCTTTTTTTTTAATTCGGTTAAGCAGAAGTCGGTGTGTCTGTAGTACATTGAAGAAAAGTAATCTAGAATTTATTGCAAAAAAATAAAAATAATGGAAGTAAGTGAAAATAGCTTCTTACAGCCGCCATTTTGGATTTTTTAACATTTTGTGTAGCCTATGTCACTCTTGTGATCCAGACAAATCCAACGACATCTCATTTGTCAAAATCTGTCCATCCGTTAGGGCTACAGCAGCAACAACCGATGGAACTCTCATACATTCGAATATACATACATACACACCAAATACATTACCCTCCTTCTCTTCGCAGTCGGGTATAAAGAAAAGAGTGAAAAGAAGAGAGAAAACCCAAAAGTCGTCCGTGTTAGCAGCCCTATGACTGAGTAATAAAGTTTCAAAAGACGGACTCGGGAGTTATTTCTTGAATCGTCTCCATCATCCTCTTGCTAAATTTTAATATTTAATTACATGGTTTGTATTACTGTTTTAAATTTTCACTCATGTTAAATTTTAGGTTTAATGTTAGATTATTAAGGTTATTTTTGTTGATAACCCGCCTTCTGTATTTTTCCTACCTTACTTTGGTCAGCAGGTAGAAAATGCCTTCGGCATTATGCTCGCCAATTGTGCATATTTTGTATTTTGTGTGCAATAAAGAATTTAAAATAAAAATAAAAATAAATAGTACGTCTACATTATGTCATCATCATTATCATCCGCAACCCGACTTCACAGTAAATGCCTCCTTACTCGACTACGCGAATGAAATCTGGGGACTCCCACACATGAGATAATAAAATAATAGGTAGTTAAAGTATTTCGTGGTTCATAATGAATTTAAATTGAAACGCTTTTATTAAACTAGGCAAACCTGAGGCAAACCTAATTAACAAGTTACGCTTATAATAACGATTGGCATAACATGATTTCACGGATGTTAATTTAGTGTCGAGTTTTTGTAGTTTTGTTGCTGCAATCGTATTTATTGAACCTGGGCGATTCAACTCAATTTGATATTCCTTTTGAACCTTGATTTTAGAGTTTATCTTTCAAGCTGATAGCATGAAGATGGAGCAATAAAAGATTGGTTGTTTCACGAAAGGTACATTTAAAATTTTAATTTTACGATATAACCAAAATTGTTTGTTGCGAACAATGACTAAAGTGAGAACAATGACGAAACCGTTGAGTAGAATGGACCACCTGGTTTAAGTACTTACGTTATGTCAGGTCTTAGAATCTAGGCAACTGTATTGTGCGCAAAATCTCAAGCACATCTTCCGCCTTGTCGGCTTCCTTACGATGTTTTCCTTCATTGTTTCAAAGCTATCGTAACGACCTCACTCTAACCTTTTCTACATGGAATTACGCCTGTTTCCCGACGAGTTTCTAAGCCCTGGGAGTGGGCATACCATTTGCAACGATCCTGTAATACCAATTTTTTCTTTCACTCCAAAGATTTAAATCTTTGTTTCATTGCATTCTTCAGACATGCGCGTGGAACTCTTGACCTGACCTTTCTTAAAACGTCAACAATTTAGTCAAAATAGTTACGCCAAGGTCTTACGGGCTAGAAAAGAGTGCAGCGGAGATGCGAATGTTGAGATGGATGTGTGGAGCGACAAGGATGGATAAGATAAGAAATGAGTGTATTTGAGGAATTCTGAAAGTGGCACCGGTGACGGAAAAAATGAGGAGTAATAGGTTAGCGTGTTATGGACATGTTAGAAGAGATGAATGTCATGTGACGAGGAGAGTGTTAGGTATGAATGTGGATGGATACAAGGGTAAAGGTAGGCCAAAGCAGAGATGGATGAGGAAGGAGTGAGTACTGAGATGACGAACGAAAGAGGGAAATGGAAGTAGATCACATGTTGTGCCGATCCCACATAGCGTGGGAAATGGGCTGGAAGATGATGATGATGGTGAGTTACGCCGAGGTCTTCCCTTTCAAAGCGTGTGTTTTGCACTTCTCTTACCTACTTGTACGCTATGAATAATAGAATTAGGAAATATGTTATGCTTGTAAAACCACATTTGCATGACGTCATTGATTAGCGCCAGACAAACAGCCCAACACCGGCAGATGGCAAACATTCTGGTAATGTGACAATTACCTCGCAACTCTGTATGCGTAATAATTTTTCATACAAACAATAGAAGTGCTTCCCCATTCGACCGATTTTTCGGCTCTTTAGTCAACTGAGGCCTCTCTCACATATTATGATTTGTATAGACACGTAAAAAAGTTTTTGGACATAAGATTTACGAAAACAACAACGCAACCACAAACGCACAAAAGCATTATAACTTATAAGGTAAGGTTTCTACCCAGTATCATTTGTCCCGACACAAAACATATGCTACCCAATTCAAAAATCTAGAGCACTAGGGCTTTACCACAAGCTCTTACAAACCATCATGTTTCAGAAACGGCATATTTCAAGCTTGAAGTAACACTACTTCAATACAATTTTAATAATTCATGGTATGATATCATCATCATCATTCTTGGCCTTTGTCTACCCACTGCTGGGTATAGGCCTTCTTCATTTTGTATCAGTCACGTAAAAGTTTTATATAATTAAATTAGATCATTATGACTCATGTACCAAATGTATGTATCAAGTACATGTATCAAATGTCATATATCCATGTATGCCCAATATCACATTTGAACGTTCCTCTGACCAGCTCCTTTAGATATCCTCAAAGATCTAAGCAACTACAGATCTAAGGAGATATCTACCGAGCCTGGGGATTATAGTCGTGATCATGGTCCAGCGAGTTTCTTGTCAGTTCTTCTTCGACTGGGGATAGGACTGGAATTGGCACTTAGACTCACCTAGTATGTAAGACGTTTCAAAGTGATCCCTGTGATTTTATTGAAAATAAATATATTTTGATTTGATTTGATTCATGTCTTTTGTTTTTGCAACCGCAGTTGAAGCGGGACGTTAATTCTAATAGGATACAAGTAGGATACGACGCTCCCTACTCAAATTTAACCTATCCCAGACCCCACTTACAATGTACTCGTTATCATTACGCACTCACAACCAAGATACCACTTACATTATGAATTTATGAGTCATGGGAAACACTCGTCCATATGGCGTCGGACCTTGAACAATATATAAAAAACAATAACAAACACGATCAGAACTGTAATCCCCAGGATCAGTTGATCTTTAGTTACGTAGATCGCCGTCGAACCACTTGTACCATGGCCATTAATGGTAGAATTGGCACCGATTTGTCCCAATTGTACAATCCTACTAATATTATAAACGCGAAAGTTTGTAACAATGTATGGATGGATGGATGTCAGAATGTCTGGATGTATGTTAGTTACTCTTTCACGCTGAAACGGCTGATCAGATCTGGATGAAATTTGGCACGCGGGCGAAGCCGTGGGCGGAAGCTAGTGATAAATGAAACAAGGATGCCGCCCGGGTTGATCTTTGAGGATATCTAAAGAGGGTAATCAGAGGCACGTTCAAACATGATATTTGGCTACTTCAACTGGCCTCTAAGATCAGTTGGTACTCCGCCTTCTTTGCTGTAGGTTATGGCTTCGATCCCCACCCAGGACAAACATGTGATGAACGCAGATGTTTGTTCTGTTTCTGGATGCTAGTTAACGTACTTATCAACTATCTGGTTCCCATAATAGAAGATTCGAGTCATTTGGGGCTAGATAGCGTTGTGTGAAATGTCCACCAATATTTATTTATTTCTTTCCTTAGTATCATGGATACAGGGGTAGAGGTAGGCCAAAGAAAAGATGGATGGACTGTGTGAGTAAGAAAGGAGTGAGTAGTGACATGGCGGATGGTAGAAGGAAATGGAAGAAGAAAACGTGTTGTGCCGACCCCACATAGCGTGGGAAAAGGGCAGGAAAAAGAAGACTTACTTTAGTATCAGTGTGATTTATTTCGCATCGAGGTATACCTACCTATACATCAATGTTATTTATTCGGTTCTGTGAAACCATTATCCAATGAGCCATTAAACATGCATTGATCATTAAGCAGTGCCTTAGCTGGTTACATGACTCCTTTGGGGCCGGCCTTCGATTCCAATTTCTAATTTGCATAATTGAGACCTCCACTTTCGTTCCATTACACCTTTGCTACTGTATTGTTTAATCTAGGTTACATTCATCACTACCTACATTTAGATAACGTAGCTACACTTCTTCTTCTTCTTCTTTATTTATGGCATCTGTCTCGTAGAGAACAATTTTGCCAGTGTCGAGTGTATTTTTATATAAGTGTTACCAACGCCACGGAGTTATAGCCAAGTTGTCAAGTAAATTTTAAACAAAAGATGGCTATTTTTTTCGAAAAAATATGTATAACTAGTGCGAGATAAGTGTAGCTACACACTTATCCGAGTCATTTTTGTTAGTTTATTCTACAAACAAACAAACATGATCACGAATGTAATCTCCAGGCTTGGTAGATATCTTCCCAGATCTAGTTACTTAAATCTTTATGAGTTAGATCTAAAAAGGGTAGTCAGAGGCACGTTCAAACATATTTGGATCATGCCCATATTTTGCACAGTAGTTAGTGGTCCGTACGTGACAGATTGCAAGCTTAATACTAACCTATGACAGACCTTCGAATTTTTAGTTCTAGCTAGAGTATACCGGTTTCTTCAAGATGTTTTCTTTCACCGTTTAAGAGCACTGACATTGCGTAATTCTATGAAAAGGTTGGTAATTCATGAAAAGAGCGTGTGAGACACACTAATCCTTTCACCAACAGTGGTTCCAAAGAACTAGTGACAAGGTATAGTTGGCTCAACGAATCTAGGCATTTGTGAAGTTAGCCGCAAGAGCTGCGCAGTATCGTTTTTCGGGAGCAATTGGAGGTATGAGGCGGGGGAGAATGAACTGTACATGCGCAAACTCGCACCTGTGGCTAACTTCACGAATGCCTAGATGACCTATAATTCTAAGAAGGTAATTCCACAACTGAAGACAACAAAAAACAAAATGTTTTCTCGTCGGATGTTTTCAAGCAAAAAATATATCCGCTCTTTTAACAGCGAGTGAACGTCAATTTCCTTCAGACGTAATGTTTGTTGATTCATTTCCACAATTTAGAGGCCACATTACATCGGTTTAATGACCTTAGCAGCAAGGCTGCCCTCGTTAGATCTAGTTCTTAGGTCATGCCTTATCTATGGTAAGAACTACCTAGGTAAGAGGGAAGATAATGTAGAGCGCGGTGATTCTAGAGTTGTTTTCATACAAAAGTTTAACATAGAGTCTGCTTGAATATAAAAAATATCAACATGATGAGGCCTGTAATTCCCAGGCTCTTTAAATATCTCCTAAGATTAGTTGCTTTGATCTTTTGAGGATATCTAAAGTTAAAAACACGTCCAAAAATGATGCACATTCCTACATTTTGCCCAGTAGTTAGTATTCCGTACGCGACGAGTTGCAAACCCATCGCCGCCTGAATAAGTAATGCAAACAAAACCAAAAAAGTAATTCCCAAGTCTGGCAATCATCTGCTTTGGGTGTCTACTCTGGAAAACGAAAATGATCGAATCGGAACCGAATGTTCGTCGAACTCAGTCGAATTAACAGTTGTTTCGTTGTCAAATTGGAAATTCGTGTCTTCCTTCTTCTTCTTCTTCTTCTTCAATTATGGCATCTGTCTCTTAGAGAACAATTTTGCCAGTGTCAAGTGTACTTATTTATAAGTATTGTCAACGTCACAGAGTCATAGTCAAGTAGTCAAGTCAATTTTAAACAAAAGATGGCTGTTTTGTTGAAAATTTTCGGGATTTCCTCCGATGGAATTTGACGAGAACTATTCACTCTAATTCACATACTTTACACTCGCGTCAAGAACCCGGGCTTTATTGGCAAAATAAACACCAAAATTACGCAATAAAACTCAAAATAACACGAGAAAACATATAAAAACCAGAGCGACGTAGTTGTCAGGTAAATACACCGCAGAAAATCCTCGTGTCTTCCGTAAGTAGTGTTACAGGTTGACGAGATCATTTATCAAATGTATACAAAACGTGTCAAAAACTGTCACAAATTTGTTGTTCAAATCTCGTTTAAGACCTTTTGAAAGATGACATCTAACTCGTCCGACCATCTCCGTGGCGGTCTGCCGCGCGGTCGTCTTGCGTTGGGCACCCATTCAGTTGTGGTTTTGGTGCCTAATAAATAATTGAAAAAAAAAAAAAAAAAAAAAAAAATGGTCGCGACTGTAATCCCCAGGCTCAGTAGATATCTTTAGTTAAGTACTTAGATCTTTGAGGATATCTAAAGGGGGTAGTCAGAGGCAAGTCCAAACATGACATTTGGTACATGCCCACATTTCGCACAGTAGTTAGTATTCCGTACGTGACAGGTTGCAAGCCCATCGCCGCTTATAAGAATACTAACCTATGACACATACCTTCGAATTTTTGGTTCTAGGGTATGCCGTGTTCCTCACGATGTTTTCCTTCACCGTTTAAGAGCACTGGCATTGCTCACATAAATTTTTCGAATGGAAAAACTCATTGGTGCACCACCAGGTTTGCACCCACGACCTTCGGATCGTGAGGCAGGGGTGCTACCACTACACCACCAGCGCTCTTTTGATTGAAATAAAAACACATAAAATTTATGTAGTGCTTCAAGAACTTTTTTAAGTAAAAAGTTTTTATCATTATACATGAAATCGCGATAAGAAACTAGGCCAAACTGTAGTTGCTATTTTGGTAAATACGAGGTAACCGCACTGCGCATCATGACTGAGCCACCGGCACAGCCCCCCCCTTTTTTTCCAAGGAGGAATCTGCAACCAAATTTCCGCTCGCATTGAAGGTGCAAGCGGAATATATGAGGTTGTCCGTTTAAAAAACGACGTAGAAAATTTACAACAAAAGCTAATTAAAAACACTTCACGTCTTAAAAATAAAAACTCCTAATATTTACAGCAACTTGGACTAATGATGGTTTGTAAAACTTGTGGTAAAGCCCCAGATTCAAACGTGCGTCCACCATGTCTAGGGATTACAATGAGCTATTCTGTATTGCTATCCTGACCTCAACGGGTAGTTCTAACCTTGCTCGTAATGACCATTATGTCATCGCTTAATACACTTCCTTAGATACAGAAGCTCAATTTTACTATAAAACGGTGACGGAAATCGTGAGGAAACCGGCATGACGTGGACCTTTGACTTTTGATGAGTAGGCAAAGGGTAAGAACCTGTAGTGGCATATCAACCCGCCGCCATTTTGATTTTTAGTTAGTGATGAATCGAGATTATCTGACTTTTTACATTTGTTTCAGCAAGAGGACAGTATCTCCGAGCACGATCCTGAAGCGAGAGCAGAAATGGCTGCGGATGCTCAACAACTGGGAGGCATTCATGAGCAAAAACTATAAGAAGGTCCGCGAGCGATGTCGGAAAGGTGACCATTGTTTTTTGGTGCTGTTACTTGCTGTGCACCATTTTTATGCATCTATCTAAAATGCCAGTGGTTTAGTAGCAGCGGCTCCGTCTTGCGATCCTAAGTTCTAGTCCGACGGTGGTCCAATGGATTTTTCTGTTCCAAAAAATCGGCATGCCTTAGAACAATAAATATTGGAAAATTGTCAAGAGCAATAAAGGAGCTTATTTAGTCCTCTCACCATACTAGTTTGAAAGAACTGTTGACTAAGTAGTAGTAATTGTAAAATATTTAACCGAAACATGGAGGGAATCTTTTGAGGTATTTTTGGTGCAATGAAAGGAACTTTTGGAATCAAACCCCTAACGTCGATATATGTAACTATATCGAAAGTTAAATAAGTGAATTTACGCAAAGAATCATTTCACGACTAAGCATAGAATGGTGATCCGTTTTAAATCAATCGTCTAAACATGTTTATAATTGTATACTATTGTTCCATCATGTGAAATGCCATTGTGATCTCAGATTATAAAAATGTGTCGCCTATAAATGTCGTGGAGATAAATAAATAACATCGAACAATCACATACATAAGGATGTATAAAAAACTTGTTGAAAACTCAAGACTCAACGTTTTTTCTGTATTACGGTGGATTTGACCAACTTTGTATAACTATTCATAAAATAATGTAACGTTAAATGCAAGTAAAATATCAGTTATCTTTTCGATATTTTTTCTCGTGCTATTTTAAGTTTTACTGTGTGATTTTGGTGGTTATTTTTCCAATAAAGCTAGAGTTCCTGACGCGAGTGTAAAATATGTGAATTGAAGTTTTTTTTAAACAAAACAGCCATCTTTTGTCGGTGGCACTATGATCTCAAAAGAGACAGATGGCATAAACAAAGAAGAAGAAGAAGAAGACTAAATTTGACGTACATTCGTTTGTCGATAGCATGTAAGATGAAAACACCATTATTCTACCTTCCAGGTATACCGGCGTCAGTCCGACCTAAGGCCTGGCTCTACCTCTGCGGGGGACAGCTGCTGCTGGAGAAGCATCCGAACGAATACGAAGAGCTGCTCCAAGCGCCCGGAGACCCCAAGTGCATGGATGACATTAAGAAGGATCTGCACCGCCAATTTCCTTACCACGAGATGTTTATACGGGAGGAGGGGATAGGGTGCGTAATGACTAGCTAATTCAAACTATTTCAATAAGCATTTACAAATTAACTATTTTCGGCAACTCAATAAGGAAAACGTACATCTGCATTTGTTCCAATTGGATCAAATTTAGTAGCTACGTTATTTATACTATTACAGAGCTAGTCATTCGATGAATCATTCGCAAATATGTAATTGTTTATCGGTACATACTGCCGGCTCTACACTCGCCGTGAATTCACGGCGTGAATAAACGCCATGCTCCGCGTGTGAGCCGCGCGTGAACTGTAGGTCTACCATGAGTTTTTACAATCTATACTCGCTAGCGACTGTAGTTAAAAAAATGTATGAAAACTTGTACAGCGCCTCTGGCGGATAGTTGGGTACTAAAACGTCACCTAGTTAACTATCCTACGTCACAGCGTACTACAGCGACTGTAGTTTGCGCTTCATTCATTTGCTTAGAATTTGGTTCCATTAGTAACAACTTTGACGGATGTCATAGTATTATACTATTACTACTGTAGTAACGTCAGCCGATCTAAATGTGACAACTCTTGGTAGACGTACTGTGTCCCTCCACTAGTGTTGCCAGATGAGACAAATTATATTACAGTGTTTGGTGCTCAAAAGTGGTCAAAATTACAGTGTTTGATACAACTAAAAATTACAATAAATGCCCGTTGAAAAATTACAGTGCTCCCATACACTGTAATTTTTTTTAGTATTACAGTGTACAGTGGATCGTGTGAAAATACAGTATACCTATCTTCTGTAATTACAGTGTATCTGGCAACACTGCCCTCCACACTCGCAAAGTTGTGGACGCGTTCGCGTTAGCGCGCCGCAAACCCTTTGTCGCGGACCAAAAACTGACACTGATGATCAGTGTCAGTTTTTGGTTTCCCCGATCAGTGACTGATCGGGGAACGGCGCGAAGCGCGAACGACAAGGCGTGAACAAATTCAACATTCGCGGTTTGCAGTTGTCGCTAGCTTTCGCGGCCGCGAGTGTAGAGCCGGCTTAAGAATTGCACGAGTTATGATAGGGAGTGGATACTTTCGATTGACAAAAAAATATTCTTATCACCGGATTTACGAGTATATTGTGCAATGCGTAACGGTAAATAAAAAAGAGATTGCAATATCAATGACAAAATGTCCACCAAACAAACTTTCCTGCCATTCCTTAATATCTTTACTTAGATCTTTATAGACATTATTCTAGCCCGTGTTCTAAAATAAATTAAAAAAAATATATATATTATAGAAACGTTAATAGACCGACGGATTATTTCATTACTAATTATTGTATAAGTTACTGGCTTCCGCCCACGGCTTCGCCCGCGTGGTACCTTGAAAAACAAAAACAAATCTATCCCACGGGAACCGTAGGCACATTTTTCCGGGATAAAAACCCTATGTGCTATTCTAGACTAATCTATATCTGTGTCAAATTTCAACCATATCCGTCCAGCTATTTCAGTGCGAAAGAGTAACAAACATACATCCAGACATCCATACATCCACACATCCACACATTCTTACAAAATTTCGCGTTTATAATATTAGTAGGATGTATTTAAGCTTGTCAGAAAAGAAAACAGGAGTTCTACTAACAGATACAAGAATAACATGTAATGCAATTAAAATAATACGGGAGTTACCACTAGGTACGAGTATAATATGTAATGTTTCTTCCAGACAACAAGAGCTGTTCCACGTACTGAAAGCCTACTCGGTGCTGAACCCCAAAGTAGGGTACTTCCAGGCGCAAGCGCCGGTCGCGGCCTTTCTCCTGATGCACATGCCCAGCGTGCAGGCCTTCTGGTGCCTGGTCAGCATCAGCGATAAGTACCTCAGCGGGTATTACAACCCAGGACTGGAGGTACTATTTGATTACTAGATAAATTATTGGTATTATACATATAATTTTTATTATCTATACTAACATTATAAAGAAGAAAGTTTTGTATTTTTGTTTGTCTAAACTAATATTATAAAGAGGAAAACTTTGATTGTTTGTTTGAAATGAATAGGCTCCGAAACTACTGAACCGATTTAAAAAATTCTTTCACTGTTATGTTATATGTTTATGTATATTATGTTTTCAAAAAAATTAGGGATCCTTACTAAAACTTCAATAATGTAACCCAAGGTGTAAAAAAATTACCTAAAATATTCTTTACATCGCGTGCGCTGCGAAAACTATTGACGATAGAATAAAATAATGTACTACGACTTTGTAGAACACATCATTATTTCCAAAAAGTGTCGCGACAGCATATGTCTAACTATTATGGTTTTGCCACAATAAGAGTTCTTTTATTTTAAAATTGTAATTAAAAGGCCGCTGTTAAAAAACGCTCTTAATTTGTGTCTTAGTATTAATCCTTATCAAAATAAATCACATCATATCCTAGACTGTTTCAATACCTATAAATAACTTTTTGAATTACTCAATTTGGACATTCCATTCGAAAGAAATCACGAAATTAAGAATGTAAGTATTAGAAATAAGTTGCGTGGTAGCCGCTCACCCTGCTCGGCTAGCTAGACAGCACCATAGTGTACGTACGCACGTACGGGACGGGAGGGGAGTAAATATCAAATAATAACAAAGAGATCTTTTAAATAAAAATAAAATCATAAATATAATAATACCTATTCAAACTTTCTTTATAATTTTCTTCTTTTAGTAACCTGACGCAAATAGAAGGGTTGGTTATGTGTGTGTATTATAATTTTGAATTTAGAAATTTTTGTTAAATTTGAGAGCATTGGTGGTGTAGTGGTAGTACCCCTGCCTCACGATCCGAAGGTCGTGGGTTCAAACCTGGTCGTGCACCAATGAATTTTTGCATTTGAGAAAATTATGTGCGCAATGCCTGTGTTCTTAGACGGTGAAGGAAAACATCTTGAAGAAACCGGCATACATTAGAACCAAAAATTCGAAGGTGTGTGTCATAGGTTAGTATTCTTTTAAGCGGCGATGGGTTTGCAACCTGTCACGTACGAATACTAAGTACTGTGCAAGATGTGGGCATGTGTCAAATATTATGTTTGGACGTGCCTCTGAGTACCCTCTTTAGGTATCCTCAAAGATCTAAGTAACTAGAGATCTGAGGAGATATCTACCGAGCCTGGGTATTACAGTCGTGACCATGTATAGCTAATATCCATGTATAATACCCGTGCGAAGCCGGGGCGGACTGCTAGTAACTAATAAACTCAAAAACTACTGGTCCGATTTCAAAAATTCTTTCATCGTTAGAATGCTACATTATCCCTGAGTAAAATAGCTTATATTTTATATAGGTACCTCGCGAGCAAAGCCGCGAGAGGAAGCTAGTAAATTATATGTACAGTGGTGTTACCAGACTACTTCCGAAAACTTAACCTACTTGCTTAAAGTACCCATCAATATAAAGAACTTTTTAAGCTTCTGTTTAAGCATAAAAGCCTAACACAGAGAAAGTTACTTTTTGTTTTTATAATATTAGTATGGATAGTGTACATGTAGATTGTCATAAATACTATCAATATTAGCTATGAACAGTGACCTGACTAATAAATAGTTCCCTGGTTATTTCTCGCAGGTGCTCCAACGGGATGGAGATATTCTCCACGCGTTGTTACGCCGCACCGCGCCGGCCGTCCACCGGCATCTGATGAAGCACAAGGTGGAGCCGGTGCTGTACGCCACCGAGTGGTTCCTGTGCGCTCTGACGAGGACCCTGCCGTGGGACAGTCTGTTGAGGGTCTGGGACTGCTTTCTCTGCGAGGGTGTGAAGGTAAGACTACTAGCGCCATCTGTTGAGGGTCTGGGACTGCTTTCTCTGCGAAGTTGTGAAGGTAAGACTACTAGCGCCATCTATTGAGTGTCGGTGGGAGTATCTAAAATAAACTGATAAAGCCTCAATTCCACCGATTGAGGCTGGTGTTCTAATGCTACTGAGTCACTGACGAGGACCTTGCCGTAGGACAGTCTGTTGAGAGTCTGGGACTGCTTTCTCTGCGAGGGTGTCAAGGTAAGACTACTAGCGCCATCTATTGAGTGTCGGTTTAAATGTACCCTTCGTGGAATAACTTATTAGCAAACAATTTTTTAATGTTTCATCTTCATGCTATCAGCTTGAAAGACGAGCTCTAAAATCAATATTAAAAATGTTTTTAAAATAACGATAAAATATCAAATTGAGGAGAATCGTCCTATTGTCTACAAATACTAGCGCCATCTGTTGAGCGAGTAACTACAATCCATCTGAAGAACACCATTATTTTCACAATACCAAAACAATATTTTAGCGCCATCTATTGAGTTAATTCTAATTTCTATATCTAATTCTTTATATCTAATTTCTATTATTTATACAAACTGACTGTTTCTAGGTGCTATTCAAAGCCGCTCTGGTGATTTTGCACGGAGCTCTGGGCCCCGCCAAGGTCCGGAAGCGAGCCTCTGGCCTCTGCGAGACCCTGGAGGTCCTCCGTCACCCCCCAGAGGGGATCCTGGGTGAGGAGTATCTGGTGTATCATATACAACGACTGGGCCTCACTGAGGAAGACTTTGAGTTCGAGCATCAGAGGCAAACTGCGCGTCGCAGAGCTATAGCTGACAGGAGGTGAGTCTTATCACTAATAATAATAAATAAATAAATAATGCTGGACAATCCACACAGCATCATCTAGCCCCAAAGTAAGCTACTCAAAGCTTGTGTTATGGGTACTAGATAACTGATATATTTAATACACGATATAGGTACATAGATAGATATTTTTTACTATACATACACACCCAGACCATGGGAACAAATTTCTGCAGATCGTACACAAATTTGTTCCGAGGCGGGAATCGAACCCGCAACCTCTTGCGTCGCAGGTGGACTCTTGCCCGCTGCGCCACTGAGGTCGTAAAAAAAAACGTGTGAAGCCGGCGTGTTGCTAGCATACAGTATACAGACACACCGGATTCACTATTTTATTATATGTATAGATGTATTTATAATTGTTTTTTTTCAGTGGCAGCTGATTCAGCGATTGTTCCTTCAAGCGTTACTCCAAGAATAATGCAAGGGACATATTCAACACTCTGTGAGTGCATCCACTCGAAAACAAACTCTAAGTGCTATGTGATAAAAACTATAATTGCTACAGTGGCCAAACACGGAACGACCAAGATCGACTGACGATTAGTATAGCGTTTTAGATCTTAAACTGTAGGTGGTAAAGACTATTTTTCTATATTTTAATATAGGAGACGTATAGAAAAATAGTCTTTATTTGCTTGTTAATAAGAGACAATATAGATTGACTCGTCATATCTTGTAGGTTGTAGATAAGGCAGCAGTTTTGGGAAGGTTTTTAATACACTATAACTTGTAGCAAAGTTTTATAGAAAACTGTTTAGCTTTACCATAGAACAAAATTATTACTACATGATATAATTAAGTGTTTTCCATCACCATTTGAGAGTAATGATTATCATTTATCTGTGAAAGCAATTTACTTTGCTTGAGACAGATTTTTGAATTTCAAAATTATGTTTATTGTGAATTATAACATTTTTTATTTTGATTATTTTATATTATGAACTGCATAATATTTCTAAGACTGTCAGAAAGTTTTTGTATATTAATATAACTTTTCTTATTTGAAATCTATAAAGCAATACATGGTGTTTGTTAAAACAGATTATCTTGACCGTAAAAACTGCATCGAAATTGGTCCAGCTAGTGGACGAAATTGATGCATACCAGTAGTCTTTTATTTTATATAATAATTTTTAATATAGCATTAAATGAATGTGGGGAATATATTATAATAAAAACGTGCAAAAATAGTTCTTAACACATTGTGATAAGGTTTTTCAAATCAAATTACATATCTTATGTTGAACTGTGACTATAACTGGTGACTTTCTGGTTCATGTGATAAATCCCACCCAGACTTGTCTCATTCAAACGAATGAGCAGTGCTGAAGAGTGCGATGATATAGAGTTCAAACCTAATACTTCATCCTAACATTCCTTTATCAAGAAATAGAATGTTGATTCTTAATAAATATATATTTATTTATACTATAAAGAGATAAGTTTGTAGTTTTGTTTGTGAGTTTGTAAGGGGGTAATCTTTGGAACCAGGGCTTGTAGCCGGTTAATAATTTACCAGAAAAAAACCGGTACTAACTGGTATTTCGATAATAGCGTTCGGCGCGCTACCTCTTTCAAAACCATTCGAACTTAGATTAATCGGTTAAAGTGAACTTCATTTGTCGTCGTCGCGGAGCTCACTAATATGGAAAAGAACGAAATAATTTCGTTCTAACCGGTTAATTGAGCGAAACCCTTTTGGATTTATCGTTCTTGACTAACCGTTTTAATAGAGGTTACGGTAGAACGTACCGAAAAGATAAAGTTTAGGTATTAAGAGCGATACCGGTTTGAAAATTTTTTCGGTTTCCAAGCCCTGTTTGAAACTACCGAAATGTAATTATAATTGAATAACGGGTATTTATCACGTACCTATTTTGTTTTTATTCCCGACGTTTCGAACACATTACAGCGTTCGTGGTCGCGGGCAGACTGATGTGCAGCGAGCTAGTTTTTATTATTGAGAGTAGAATCTGTATCTACCCTCAATTCGTCGTCAGATTCAGATAAGGCCAGGTTCACACTACGACACACTATACTTATTACACTACACTATATTATATGAATCTGACGACGAATTGAGGGTAGATACAGATTCTACTCTCAATAATAAAAACTAGCTCGCTGCACATCAGTCTGCCCGCGACCACGAACGCTGTAATGTGTTCGAAACGTCGGGAATAAAAACAAAATAGGTACGTGATAAATACCCGTTATTCAATTATAATTATGTCATCAAATCACGGAAGTTTAAAAAGTTTAACTACCGAAATGATTCTAAACATTATTTTATTGTTAGCGAAATAATCCCTGATTGCTATGGGCTATGTTTATAGTGAGAAAGATACGTAAATACGCAAAGTCGCGGGCGGACAACTAGTTATTAATTAAAAGTGCTTGGGTTCTGGGCCTTCATATACAACCATAAACAAACTGGGTTAAGCTATTATAAACGCGGTCAATTTTTGGATAGACTGCTTATATAGCATTTTGATCTTAATGCCTCCTTCAAAGGTCATGTTAAGCTATCGGTCCCGGCTTTATCAAGCGTTAAGCCATGATGTATTCATCACAAGAATTAGACAATAGCTTAGAGCAGTTTTAAGTTCATAGCATAATGTAATTGCCACGGAAGTGAGAAATTGAAATTAAAAATATTTTATTAAATAAAATCACAAGGATCACTTTGAAACGTCTTACATGCTAGTTCAGGGGTCGGCAACCTTTTGGCAGGCAAGGGCCACAAGTTGCCAAAATAAACTAAAAGCGGGCCAGGCCGCACTTTTGATATTAACCCTAGAAGCTCAAAATATGGCTCTCAAATGCCCATCTGTGAGACGAGAAGCATATTTATTTTTTCTATAAATTGACAATTGAAAAAGTTTGTTCGCTTATATTATAAGTGCTATTAAAAATTGTAATGAACTCGCGCTTCGCTCATTTGTTCGTTCGCGGGCAGAGAGAAGCGCGTTTCACACTGGTTCCACACTATACGGTCGACCGTGGTTCGTTCATGCATTTATCTTGATATTTAACTTATATAAAAAACATTCACGGGCCGCAAGCAAAACGTCCGCGGGCCGCGTGTTGCCGACCGCTGTGCTAGGTGATTACGAGTGCCAATTCCAACCTAACCCAAGAGATGTATTGTTAATTTTTTATTTTTTTTATATATTTTTGTGACTCTTTGGGAACCGATCTGTTGAGTGAGCCAATTTCTTACGAGGAAACTGGTTCCCCTAGATATTGTTTCACATATGCTATGACCTTTATTCATTAGCATCACAAGGACTATTTTGTATTACCAGTGTTACCCCCTCCCCTCCATAGTTCGTGTCTTCCCCCTTAATGTACAAAAACAATGATTGTGAACTTAGATTAGTATTTTATGAACAGATTCATTATTTATATAAATTCAATGATCCAAGATTTTTGTAGCGGGCATCTTATGGAATAGAAATCGGAGGTTCTATAAACGAATTCTTATGTAAAGTTTCAGTTCGATTCCCGGTGCAAAAATGTTGGGTTGCCTTCTTCGATATGAAAATATTTTTTTAACGTTTACATACAATAGACAATAGATGTCACTATTCTCGAATCCTAATGTTATAGATTTAGAAGTATATTTGAAGCATGCGGTATATTAAAAATAAAGGCAAATATGTTTTTATTGTACACAAACTTATTAATAATGTGGGAAGATCTTCCACCTACACTATTTGTCGCTAACTATGCATCTACTCAACTTTGACATGATAAATATGATTTCAGTACGTACAGTTAAATAAATCAGATTTAAGGTGCATTTTAATTTTACCAACTTTTGGCATAACTTTTCTCAGAATAATGTCAATGTCAATTGCCAAATGTCAGTATTCTTCGATAAATATGATTTATTCTGGGGTTTAAGCTAAGCTAGTTTGGTCGAATCGGCCTTTAATTATTCGCCGTTTTTACGTGTACCTATTTTGTAATATAATTTATGTTTTCCGTCGATAGTTTTATAATTTTAACTTTTTCTAATGTCGTTTGAAATAAATATAATTGATTATTACTATTAGAGTTACGGTGTTCCGATGCAGGTGAATAGCGGCAGAGGAGTTATAAAAAATGTGTAATAATATCTTTGGAACATACAATACACGCTCCGCTTGCCGCCATCGCCTGTCGCTTGACGTCCATATTGGAATCATACCTTACGTTCTGTATTCGTCATTATTAAAAACTACCACTTATCACATACAGATTTTGTAGTTGTAGAAATTAGTTTATAATTTTTATATTGGTGCATAATTTAATTTATATCTCGAAATAAAATGTTATTTAATAGTATTCTTAATTCTTAGTTATAGTATTCTTATAACTTATAAGCGGCGATGGGCTTGCAACCTGTCACTTACGGAATACTAACTACTGTGCAAAGTGTGGGCATGTACCAAATGTCATGTTTGCACGTGCCTCGGACTACCCTCTTTAGATATACTCAAAGATGTAAGTAACTTAAAATCTGAGGAGATATCTACGTAGCCCGGGGATTACAGTCAGATTACAGTTTTTTTTTTTATAAAATGTTCGTCTGAATTATATTGACGAGGTTTTCAAAATGTCATCGTTCGCTAACCTTATTTAGTTTAAAAAGCTTTCAAGTGAAGCTTAATGTTTCTTCTCATTTTCGCTAGTAAAAAGAAAGAGATGCAGTATATTCTGAGTTTGGTGTGTCGTGTGTTTATTTTCATTGTAACGAGAATTTTAATTCAATGTTATTCTGTATATTAATTTTTATTTCTTGTTATTTTCTTTCAACGATTAGATTGTAAGTCGATGTTTTAGATTACTGTAATTGTGCACAATTTTTCACTTTTGAAATGATTTTTTTCTTCTTTTACTATAGCACTATTTATTGTGATACATTTACAGACATAAATTAGGTCTGCTTTTGTCGCACTAGATTAGATCTTGTATTTGAAAATAGCCCATTTTGTATATCGGTAACTGAAACTAATTTGAAACTAAAAAAACATGCACTTATATTCCGGATTTCGAATATTCGGTGAAGGCTTTAAACAATTCGTAGATTTTATGCTTTTCAGTATCCAGCCGAATAGAATTATCCGGCCGGATACCGAATAGTTAAACACGGCTAGGATAGACCGGATACCGAATACTAACCGGATATACTCTGCATCACTAGTATAAATTAGACTGACAATGATTGAAAGTATTTTAAAAATTTAATTTTAGTTATTGCTACTCAAAATAAGGGCAATTTTGCTTCTTTGTGTTGAAAAGCAAAAGTGGGCCTAAACAGAAAAATAGATTGAAATAACAATTCCAATACATTCCGCTGTTCAGACTGTTCTAGAAATTAGTGTCTTGATCTTATTTTTGTAAACCTTAATTTCCATATTTCTGCAATATTTGTGTTGTAAATAAATACTATCGATAAATTAAATGGTTGTATTCATATTTTTATTAAAGTACCACTGAAGTAACGTACTAAATGTTTGGACGTGCTTCTGACTACCCGCTTTATTCTAAAGAAGATAGATACTTTTAGTTATGGAGTGTGTGAAATTGTGAAAACTACAGTCTACAGAGTGAGCGAGATGAAACTTCGAGAGATGCGTTTGCGCAGAGTATAAAATAAAAAACAAAGCGGCTTATAAATTATTTATTAAAATCGGAATTAAATACTTCGTATTAATATATAACTCTTAAATACAAATACAATCAACGCGCTGTGGACACAACTCAATGAAAACACTGATATTTTAAGGTGTTTGTACAATGAAAGGATAACTTCATTTATTAGTTTCTATTAAATGCTAGTTTATATTTTTGGTAGAAAAGTTATGTAATGTAGTGGGCATGTGTTAAATATAACTCGCTTTACATATCTAGATTATATTACTAGAGATCTGAGATATCTACCAAACCTGGGGATTACAGTCGTGATCAAGTTTGTTAGAAAAGTGTATTGTAATAAAAAAAATAGTGCGCAATTGAAACCTTCAAAATTTTTTTAAAACAACAATGAAAGATTTACAGCCGGCTGTGCCAAAAACTGAAGTCGGCGCCTCTAGCTATTTTTGTAACACTTTTCGCCTACATAACTGTGACGTGTAAAATTTTCCCCTGGACGTCTACTCTGCATAAGGAAAACGATAAAATCGGAACAAAAGTTGTCGAATTAACAGTTGTTTTGTTGACAAATATAAATGATGTAAAACATGTAATTTAAAACTAGGTTTTGCACGAGCATTATGCCGATACATCGTGCCGTTTTGCAGAGTAGACACCATAGTTTGGAAAGTGAGATGACAGAAATGTAGATAGAGGTGAAACTGAAAACGCGTGCGCAGTAGACAAATTTATAAAGAAAATTGCTTCTGGCGCCATCGCGTCTCAATGTCAAAGTTTTTTGCCAGTTTCTAAAAGCAAAATTTTATTGCAACAGCAGATATTATGCATTTTATTTAAAAAAATCACTACGTAAAATATCTATGCTTTGTCTTTATTCCTTACTAGCTTCTGCACGCGGCGTCGCCCGCGAAGTACCTACATAAAATATAGCCTATGTTCATCCTGAAAGTTCATTCTACACATTGGTGAAAGAATTTTTCAAATCGGTTCAGTAGTTTCGGAGCCTATTCATTTCAAACAAACAAACAAACAAACAATCAAAGTTTTCCTCTTTATAATATTAGTATAGATGTATATAAAAAACCTATTAATTACAGCAAATTTCAAACCTCCTTTTGTATATATCTGGCAAAATAATTTGAGCCATTAAAAATACATAGGCACATTAGAATTTATTTACTTTATATTTATATATTACTGTATGTATTCTGATTGTTTTGATGGAGCACATCGATTTGGGACAGTTCTCAGTTCTATAACTATCAGTATAAGGACTATTTTCGTAAAGCTCTTACTTATTGACTTGGACAACAGAACGCATAGAATACACTGCAATTTAGCTATATATAATATTTACAGGATATGTATAAAACATATTTAACTGAAAATAACTATTCCGGTAACCGTGGTTTTACAAAACTAAGAATATTGAACTTTATCATTTATAGATATGTATTTTTATAGAATAAATTTTGTTAATAGTTTCCCAAATTCGCAACAAAAATTTTAGATCGAGCCAACAATTGTCCCGCGGCGGGAATCGAACCTGCCCCTCCATCGAGGACCCCGCGCAGTGCAAAGAGTTTTCAATGTTCTTTACGCATTTATATTTAGGGGTAACACAGCAAAGTAAATACTGGGCGAATAGTTTAAACTTTAAAGGACGAATATAAGTAGACATACAGTCGACAAAATTGTTGTTTCGCTCAACCTAGGCTGGCTGAGCTTAAAAAAAAAGGTGAAAGATGTTAAAAGCGCCATTAATTAAACCTATGTTTTGTAAAACCACCATAATTCGTTAAGGCCTCTCACAGTATCAGACTTTTCAAGTACTTAGCTTTGTTCTTCAGTATAGTTTTGACATCAGCGATCATATCCAGCCGACCTTGTTTAAGCTTCCCCTCCACCGGATTCACAAATTTACTATTAACACTCAACTTTTGAAAATCGCTTTCTAATTCACTCGTGTATAGAGGTAGATTGTCGAATACGCTCTCTAGCGAGTCAATGTTCTGTTGCACGATACTGTTGAGTTTTGAGAGCATTTCAACTGATTTTATCTCGTCTGGGGATTTGGTGGCCTTCCGTTTTGACTTCTTGAGGTTAGTTGGTGTCGTGATCTCGTTGCAAACGCCGAGCAGGAACGTTATTATGCCAATGAACTGAAACAATGAAATAATATAGGTACTAAGGAAGATACTTGCAAGATTGCAAATTTTTCAAAGTCAAAAGTTAGTATTCTTATAAGTGGCGATGGGCTTGCAACCTGTCACGTACGGAATACTGACTAGTGTGCAAAATGTGGACATGTAGGTACAAAATATCATAAAGATCTAAGTCATGAACATAAACTACTTATTATGTTACTTGCTGCTACGGAACCCTTCATGGGCGAGTCCGACTCGCACTTGGCCCCTTTTATTACCGACGTTTCGACAGGTTTACACACTGTCGTGGTCACGGGTAGACAATTTAATCCCAATGCTAATGTGTTCAGATCGCGTAAATCCCACTAATATTATAAACGCGAAAGTTTGTAAGGATGTCGGGATGTATGTTTATTACTCTTTCACGCTGAAACGGCTGAACGGATCTGAATGAAATTTAGCACAGATATAGATTATGGTCTGGATTAACACATAATTATGCTACATTTTATCCTGGAAAAATGTACGGTTCCCGCAGAATAGATTTATTTTAGCCGTGGGTGAAAGCTAGTTTAAAAATATATAGTTTAGTATGTTTTGTTAAATCATCATCATCATCTTCCTGCCCTTATCCCACGCTATGTGGGGTCGGCACAACATGTGATCTTCTTCCATTTCCCTCTGTCACTCGTCATCTCAGTACTCACTCCTTTCTTACCCATGTCTTCTTTCACACAGTCCATCCATCTTTTCTTTGGCCTACCTCTACCCCTGTATCCATCCACATTCATACCTAACACTCTCCTTGTCACATGACATTCATCTCTTCTCATAACATGTCCATACCACGCTAACCTATTACTCCTCATCTTTTCTGTCACCGGTGCTACTTTTAGACTTCCTCTGATATACTCATTCCTTATTTTATCCATCCTTGTCACTCCACACATCCATTTCAACATTCGCATTGCCGCCGCATGCACTCTTTTTGCACTGTTTTGTTAAATAGGTACCTCTAAATAGTTTGCTAGATCTTCAAGTCTCTCCCTCATGTGCACCAGACTGGTGACAGGTGGCAAGCGGTCCCGCGCCGTCGCCAGCAGCGCCGCCGTCGAGTCGCACAGCTGGTGTGCTGAGGAGTGCTGCCCGATGCAGTATGACCCCACCATTAGTAGTGCGGTGGTGTATAGCTCTCGGTATGGCACTTGGGATGTTACAAATGCTGGAAAAAGTTTTGATAATTTATAAGTCATAATAATATTGGTGGAATTTGGGGAAGACCTTTGCCCAGCAGTGGGACAAAATAGGTTAGATAAAAAAATTATAATAATATTGGTGGACAGTTCACACGACGCCATCTAGACCCAAACTAAGCAAAGCTTGTATTAGGAGAACCAGATAGCTGATAAACAAATTATATACTTACTTTTTTTTGTAAATACATACATAGAATACATAACACTCAGAAGAAAACAAACATCTGTGTTAATCACACAAATATTTAACCTGGGTGGGTATCGAACCCACAACCTACAGCGCAGAAGGCAGAGCTACTACCGACTGAGCTGTGAGGCCAGTAAATTTATTCCATAAAAGTGTTGTGCCAACCCACATGGCGTGGGAAAAGGGCAGGAAGAAAAAGAAGAAGAATAGTGTACTTAAGTGAATCCTACAGAACTCTTAAAACTTTACAAACAACATATCTAAGGCAATAAACTTATATTATCTAAATTTTGTTTGTTTGAAGGAGGTATCTACGAAACTACCCATCCGATTTCAAAAATTCTTTCACCAACGTGTAGAATGTATTTTCATGAAGAATATAAGCTACATTTTATGTAGATACCTCGCGGGCAAAGCCGCGGGAGTTATTCTCTATTCTTACCAATAATTCTACTCGGGAAAGGTACAGAGATCCCTATCCGTTCCATTGTATTATATAGTTCCGCACACTTTTGCATGGCAACACCGAACGCTTCCACACACGTCTGCAACTCCTCGAACTGCGGCTGCTTCTCGGCTAGAGGGCGCTGGTCGGCGAGCTCTATGCACAACGCCAACGCAGACACCAACCCATCCTGAAAGGTACAAGAAAAATAATCTCATAAATTCACTTTTAATAAAGAGCATTTGGTGGTGTGGTGGTAGCAGCCCTGCCTCACGATCGGTGATCGAAGGTGGTGGGTTCAAACCTGGTCGTGTACCAATGAGTTTTCGCAATGCCAGTGCTCGTAAACGGTGAAGGAAAATATCGTGAGGAAACCCGCATACCTTAAAACTATTTGAAGGTTTGTGTTATAGGTTAGTATTCTTATAAGCGGCGATGGACTTGCAACCTGTCACGTACGGAATAGGTACTAACTACTGTGCAAAATGTGGTCAATTTTTGGTTCTAGGGTATGCCGGTTTCTTCACGATGTTTTCCTTCACCGTTTAAGAGCACTGGCATTGCGCACATAAATTTTTCAAATGGAAAAACTCATTGGTGCACGACCAGGTTTGAACCCACGACCTTCGGATCGTGAGGCAGGGGTGCTACCGCTACACCACAAGCGTTAGTTTTTACGAATAAATAAATGTTGTTTTTACCTTTAGGCGTAAGTACGCCACATCTTGTTCGAAGGTCCTGCTTTTCATCTCAGGGTCTTGCAGTTCGGGGGGCTCGTAGCCGACGATGACGTTCAGATCTCGGTTGTCCCTGTCGAGATAATCTTACACCTTTAAACAAGCAATTCTTGTATATATGTATATATATATATATATATATATATAATCGGAATCTCGGACACGGCTCCAACGATTTTCGTGAAATTTAATATGCAGGGGGTTTCGGGGGCGATAAATTGATCTAGCTAGATTTCATTTTTAGAAAACGTCGTTTCCCCCATAAAAAAACGAGCAAAGCTCGGTCATCCAGGTACTATTCATTATAAGTATAACTTTTAGCGAATTAATTTGCTGATAGAACCAAAAATTCGAAGGTATGTGTCATAGGTTAGTATTCTTATGAGCGGCGATGGGCTTGCAACCTGTCACGTACGGAATACTAACTACTGTGCAAAATGTGGGCATGTACCAAATGTCATGTTTGGACTTGCCTCTGACTACCCCTTTTAGATATCTTCAAAGATCTAAGTAACTAACGATCTGAGGAGATATTTACCGAGCCTGGGGATTACAGTCGTGATCAAATTTTTGTTTTTTTACACGCTTTATATTAGCTTCACCTGTATGTTTGTATGTTTGTTTGTAACCGACTTCTTTGGGCGCGATTTTGACCCACTTTAAACGGCCAGATTTCGTTCAAACTTTGTAGATTTATCGAGGACCGATGACAATACACTATTTTGATAAAAAAAATCCATTTTATCAATTTGAAAAAAAAATTTTTGATCGTAAAGCACTCTCTGATGCTTCGCATCATGAGTCGTGCAATAGTTTAAAATAAAAAAAACACGCTATTATAAATAAACCAAACTAAAAAATATAAAATAAATAATAGTTTAAAAAAACTAAAAAACACGCTTTTTATAGAAACCGAACTAAAAAATAGAAAATAAATTAAAAAAAAAATATTTTAAAAAAAGCGTGGGGTGCTTTTTAAGATATTATCGAAATGATAATCACTCTACTCATATCTGTCAATAAAATATTTATAACTATTGACACCATGCACCCCACACTTTTTTTAAAATATTTTTTTTTAAATTTATTTTCTATTTTTTAGTTCGGTTTCTATAAAAAGCGTGTTTTTTAGTTTTTTTAAACTAATATTTTTTATTTTGCTGATTTCAACATCCTAATTCCCGTTTTTCGGTTTGTTTTCTTTTAATACAGCGAAAGTTTGGATGGATGTATAGATGTTTGTTTGTTACTAAATCAAGCTAAAATGGCTGAACGGACCTGGATAAAACTTCAAAAACGTGTAGTTTATGACCACGAAGTCTTCCAGAACGATTCTGTTCAAGAAACGTTATGAAGTAACACTACTTCAATACAAATTCCATAGGTCATGGACCGAAATAACAATGTAATATTAATTCGGTAATTTGTTATGAATTCATGGAGGCCCCTGGAATAACACAAGGCTACTTTTTATCTGTCATTGACAATAATAATAAATACATAATAGTGGACGGTTCACACTACGCGATCTAGCTCCAAACTAAGCAAAGCTTGTATTATGGTAACCAGATAGCTGATAGATTAAATAAATACTTTTTTTTTGTAAATAAATACATAGAATACATAATAACACCCAGACACAGAACAAACATCTGAGTTCATCGCACAAATGTTTACCCTGGGTGGGGATCGAACCCACAACCTGCAGCGCAGAAGGCAGAGCTACTACCAACTGAGTTGTAGCCAGTCAACACTACTAACAATACTACTAATTTGACTAAAAATTTGACACTGGCAAAATTGTTCTCAAAAGCGACAGCTGCCATAAACAGAGAAGAAGGTAGGAGTTATGAGGCCAGTCAATACTAAATTAAAAAATTTGACACTGGCAAAATTGTTCTCAAAAGCGATAGCTGCCATAAACAGAGAAGAAGGTAGGAGTTATGAGGCCAGTCAATACTAAATTAAAAAAATTGACACTGGCAAAATCGTTCTCAAAAGCGATAGCTGCCATAAACAGAGAAGAAGGTAGGAGTTATGAGGCCAGTCAATACTAAATTAAAAAAATTGACACTGGCAAAATTGTTCTCAAAAGCGATAGCTGCCATAAACAGAGAAGAAGGTAGGAGTTATGAGGCCAGTCAATACTAAATTAAAAAATTTGACACTGGCAAAATTGTTCTCAAAAGCGATAGCTGCCATAAACAGAGAAGAAGGTAGGAGTTATGAGGCCAGTCAATACTAAATTAAAAAATTTGACACTGGCAAAATTGTTCTCAAAAGCGATAGCTGCCATAAACAGAGAAGAAGGTAGGAGTTATGAGGCCAGTCAATACTAAATTAAAAAAATTGACACTGGCAAAATTGTTCTCAAAAGCGATAGCTGCCATAAACAGAGAAGAAGGTAGGAGTTATGAGGCCAGTCAATACTAAATTAAAAAATTTGACACTGGCAAAATTGTTCTCAAAAGCGATAGCTGCCATAAACAGAGAAGAAGGTAGGAGTTATGAGGCCAGTCAATACTAAATTAAAAAAATTGACACTGGCAAAATCGTTCTCAAAAGCGATAGCTGCCATAAACAGAGAAGAAGGTAGGAGTTATGAGGCCAGTCAATACTAAATTAAAAAAATTGACACTGGCAAAATTGTTCTCAAAAGCGATAGCTGCCATAAACAGAGAAGAAGGTAGGAGTTATGAGGCCAGTCAATACTAAATTAAAAAATTTGACACTGGCAAAATTGTTCTCAAAAGCGATAGCTGCCATAAACAGAGAAGAAGGTAGGAGTTATGAGGCCAGTCAATACTAAATTAAAAAATTTGACACTGGCAAAATTGTTCTCAAAAGCGATAGCTGCCATAAACAGAGAAGAAGGTAGGAGTTATGAGGCCAGTCAATACTAAATTAAAAAAATTGACACTGGCAAAATTGTTCTCAAAAGCGATAGCTGCCATAAACAGAGAAGAAGGTAGGAGTTATGAGGCCAGTCAATACTAAATTAAAAAATTTGACACTGGCAAAATTGTTCTCAAAAGCGATAGCTGCCATAAACAGAGAAGAAGGTAGGAGTTATGAGGCCAGTCAATACTAAATTTAAAAATTTGACACTGGCAAAATTGTTCTCAAAAGTGACAGATGCCATAAACAAAGAAGATGGTAGAAGGGCGTTACGTGGGCGGCGCGCGCAGCGCTGCGGGCGCGTGCAGCGGCTGCGGCGGGCCGGCCAGCAGCGCCAGCAGCGCGCGCTCGCGGCCCGCGCCGGCGCCCCACGCGCACGCCGCCACGCGCCGCGCCCAGCCGCCCAGCTCCACCAGCTTCTCGAACGTGCCGTAGCGGTACGCGTACGTCAGGTGTTCCGCGCTCTGTGGAAAAGCATATTATACCTCTGTGGGAAATTATATTATACCTCTGTGGGAAATCATATTATACTTTTTTGTGAAATTATATTATACCTCTGTGAGTAATCATGTTATACTTCTGTGGGAAAGCATATTATACTTCTGTATGTTTTACTTATGTTTTTTTTTGTATTTGTATATGTTAGGTTGAAATTTGCTTGAAAAAACATTAAAGTAACATAGTTGACTATACATGCGTGCAAAAAATCGGCCCACTCCAGGCTTCAATTACTATGCGGGGTGGGTCGAAAGCATGTCTTTGGGGAAGTTGATATTGATGGTGATTTTTTTGCACGCATGTGTAGTTTATCCTATTAAAACTTACATCCTTGTATTGGTGCGAGTGGAAGGCGCGCGTGTCAGCCAGTAGTTGCAACGCTTTGCTCGACGCACACGAGGGAGCCAAGCGAGCCGCGTGCATCCAGCCCAGAGAGACTAGCTGGATGTGTTTTATCTCTAGTTTTTGGTATATCGTGTCGGCTGCTAACGCGTTACCTGTGACAGACAAACAAACATGATCACTCTACTCCCGAGGTTTGGTAGGAAACTCTTCAGATTACTAGTTTTGATCTTTGAGGATATTTGATTTCTTCAATAAGTGGCAAAAAGGGCATATTTTTTTCCATTTAAATCATTCTAAGATCATTGAATGAATGAGTCTAATGAAAAATAGTAAAAGAATGAATAATTGAGTCTTATGAACTATGGTGGATGAATGTATAAATAAATGAGTCTAATCAACAACTGATTAATGAGAGAATGAATTAATGACTCTAATTAACAAATAGGGAGAATGAACTGATGAATAAGTCTAAAGAACAATCGTGGAAGAATGAATCAATGGTGGAAGAATGAATGAGTCTAACAAACAATGGTGGGATAATGAGTGAGTGTAATGAACAAATATGGTGGAAGAATGAATGAGTCTAACAAACAATGGCGGAAAAAAGAATGAGTCTAACGAACAATGGTGGAAGAATGAACGAGTCTTACAAATAATGGTGGAAGAACTAACCGAGCATATGGTAAAGTTTGACTAGAAGCAGTTTCACGTGGAAATTAGCCGGCGAGTGGAACAGCACCAGCTCCAGAAGTCCCAGGGCATCAAGGAACGGCGCCGTATCCTCCATCTCAACCGCTGAAACACGTATAAAATAAAATAAATCAACAATGTCACAGCAGTAATCCCCAGGCGCGGTAGATATCTCCTCAGATCTTTAGTTACTTAGATCTTTGAAGACATCTGAAGAGGGGTCTGAGGCACGTCCAAACATGATATTTGACACATACCCACATTTTGCACAGTAAGTAGTATTCCGTAATTGACAGCAGATTGCAAACCCATCACCGGTTATAGGAATACTAACACACTTTAGAATTTTTTGTTCTAGCTAGGGTATGCCCGTCCTCACGATGTTTTCCTTCGCCGTTTAAGAGCACTGGCATTGCGTACATTGGTGCACGACCAGGTTAAAACCAGATGTAATTTCTTTGCGAAAAAATGGGCGCAGTGCGTTGCTCTGTAAATCATCTTGAACAGATGGAAATAGGTTCTTTATTATTTAATCTTTTTGGAAAAATATTTTGTGCATTGCATCATCATCATCGTCCGCAACCCAACTTCACCCACTACTGGGTATAGGTCTGTATTTGCATATATGCCATATTTAAGTGCATATTAAAGCGGGTATTACACTACCCAATTTTAAGGGACCCTTACCCTAAGAGTGGTGTAATAAGAGTTAGAGCGTAAGAGTATATTGGGTAAAATTAGGTACTTACCCTTAATAAGGTACCCTTAAAATTCGGTTATTAAGAAATTTATCCTCAAAAAGACACAAATGTCACTTACATGAGAAAAAAAATTGGGTAGTGTAATACCCGCTTAAAACTAGCAGCAGACCGTGGAGCATTGGTACAACTAGGAAATCAAAATCTGACGAATTATTGTCTAAACAGGTTGTCTACATAAATCTTACCAGCATAAAAGTAATGGTGTGCCGCCAGTACCCCGTAACCATCGGCCGCACAGAACTCCGTCGGTGTCGCGTCCACCAAACCGTTCTCCAGACTCCTCAGATAATGGTCCCTCAGTTTATTGGCCAGGGCGAGGTTACCTTCGGGCGGTAGTGGAGGCGCCGTCACTCGCCATAATGATAAGCAGGATATGTGGCGTTGGACGTCGTATTGCTGGAAAGTTAGTGCCCGCACTGAACATTGCTTAGTATTACCCCTCGTTTACATAAACATGTTTGATACACGCTAAAAACAAAAACTTGAGAGGTGTCAAGGGAGACCCGGATGGAACGAAGTTCCTTTCCTTGCTCTCTATGAGAGAGAGAGAGACAGAGAAACACGCGCACGCCGCACGGCTTACAACTATAGCAAAAAGTGTCGTGACAACTTTTCGTGAGAATTTTTTCCGTCTAGCCCCCTTTCGCAACGCGCGATAAGGAACTTCGTTCCAAAACGTCTAAGGAGTCTTAAACATGTTTTGTTTCAAACAAGTAAAAATTTTTGACAGTCTTTGACACGTTTTCTGCTTGTTTTGTAACATTATTTTCGCAATGAAAACATATAAAATACTTGTCTTATATTTTGGTGTAAACTTGGGGTCATTGTTTCAATAAGTCTAGTCTAAAACTTTCGTGGACGAAATGTACATTGATTAGATCATTAAGACACATATGCATGCTACCCTAAGATTTATATGGGAGCTTAGTTTGTTGAGCTTAGGTTGTGCATTGTCTCCCCACTAACCCGACCTTACCATAAAGCAGCTTAGTAAGCGTTTTTCTTTACGCAAGAAAAGACAAAACAACATTTTGTGCCAATAAAGTTGCTATTTATATTTAGCCAAAACCAAAAGACAGTTTGGCGTCAGAAAAATGTCAACAGTGTTCATGGTAGGGGACAGACACTATCCAGCCTTATTGCTTGAAGTATCAGAGTAGGCTTAAGTATACATCTTGCTCACCTCACTTCAAGACTTACCGTATTTGGCTCACTATCTTCATGAAAATCAAGACATGTCAAAAACTCTTTTGACTTCTCTTGTCTCTCATTTTTCGGCAACATCGGTAGATATGGTCTCAAATCCGGCAGAGCGCAGGGTTTATGTGCAAACACTCTCAAATACTGAATACACAATGCCACCCCACTACCCAGTATAGAAGCCGGATCAGAATCAGCCTCAAACAACCGTTTCCATAATTCCAACCTAGCTAAGTACGGTCCTCGTATCAACTTCCCCAAAGACATGCTTTCGACCAGCTGACAGAGGAACTCATGGCATTTCTCAGGGGTGTCATCAGCAGTTGTATCCAAGTCCGGTTCAGCCTTCATCAGTTCAAAGACGGAGTCAAAATAAGGCATGTAGTAATCCCATCTGTCTGCGCTTTCATGGTACAACAAATCTTTGCATAGGATATTCAAGCGCTTCCAATCACCAACTTTTTTCAAATATGGTATCAAAGCTTGGGGTATCGAGCTAGTGACGATATGGGCATACCGCGGGCTGTCTAGGAACTTAATGATATCAGCCCATTTCTCTTGCAGTTCCAGAATCATGATGTACAGTCGAGTTTCTTGCTCAGCCTCCATTTTGTCTTCGGCCATGTATGTTTCCACCATTCGCTGGGCAAGTGCCAGTAGGAGGTTTCTCTGCTGACTGCTGTCATCACACTTTGCCTGTTAGAGAATATTATTATTATTATTATTAATGCTGGACAGTCCACACAGCATCATCTAGCCCCAAAGTAAGCTACTCAAAGCTTGTGTTATGGGTACTAGATAACTGATATATTGAATACATGATATAGGTACATCGATAGATATTTTTTATTATACATACACACCCAGACCAACGGAACAAATTTCTGCAGATCGTACACAAATTTGTTCCGAGGCGGGAATCGAACCCGCAACCTCTTGCGTCGCAGCCGAACTCTTGCCCGCTGCGCCACTGATCGTCATGATCATTAAGTTTGTATAACGGTCCGTTGCACTTTGAATAGTACGAGTATGAGTGTAATAATTGATTATTGCAGGTGTAGTGTAGACTATGAGTAGAGTCTAAAATTGTTTAGCCGGTTCGCTTAGTAAATCAGTAAGAGTTTAAGAATTTGTTTAGAGTGGTGGGCATGCTATGAGTGAGAGTGATTGAAAGACGCGCGGGGTATGGCTATTCGCATAAACTACGATCAATAATCACTCGCGCTAATTATTATGGCCTAAACTTTAGTACTAATCGCTAAGCACCTGCACTAATCACTCGCACTCGTACTGATCAAAGTGCAAACCAGTCAGTGATCAGTGATAAGCTGACAGTTTAAAGCA
The DNA here is from genome assembly GCA_963675405.1 of Cosmorhoe ocellata. Classification (NCBI taxonomy): domain Eukaryota; kingdom Metazoa; phylum Arthropoda; class Insecta; order Lepidoptera; family Geometridae; genus Cosmorhoe; species Cosmorhoe ocellata. The sequence continues at coordinate 6,913,701 of OY776265.1, read as the reverse complement.
CAAGCCAGCGGGAAAGGGCGCTGCTAATGGTAATAAGTGTTGAAATGTTGTCACATCAAGATAAAATACTTGAATGCAACCGACAGCGCCCCAATAGTGCGCCGCGCCCCTGAAACGCGCTGCGCCCTTTATATCTGGCTTGCGTCTAGACTCTAGAGGACACTAGCTAGACTCTATAGTGTCTTGTCAAGGATAATATTAACAATTATCTATACTAATATTATAAAGAGGAAAACTTTCATTGTTTGTTTGTTTGAAATGAATAGGCTCCGAAACTACTGAACCGATTTGAATAATTCTTTCACCAAGGTGTAGAATGAACTTTCAGGATGAACATAGGCTATATTTTATGTAGGTACTTCGCGGGCGACGCCGCGTGCAGAAGCTAGTAGAGTATAAAATGAAAATTCTATTGCTGGTGAGCAGGCATAGGAACAACTCGGTCAGCTTTGCCAGAAGTGTTTCATAGTTTGCCTCAAGTTCATTGGTTACTTTGAAAATAGGTCAAATCGTACTTATGATAAATTCATGATAAATAAATTGTAAGATATACATTTTATCTATGAATATTGACAGGCTGCTAGATTACTGTGATGTTTCTTATTGTAAGATAAGGATGACATTTTAGATTTATTGATTGGTATCTTTTTTGTTTAGATGTTTCTGGTCAAAACTGTACTGTGCGTTTATATTGATTTGAATGTTTTGAGATATATATTTATCAGCATACTTTGACCATAAATAGAAACTATTATTCTATTTGTAGAAATATACAAATTTAACCAATTTGAAAAGCAAAGGCACATGTTAAACTATTTACAGAACAATCACAATGTAAAATAGATTTAGCTTTATCACACATAAATCAATATAATATTCAATTACAATTTAAAATCTTATTTTAATTTATTTTCAACCAAACTTGTTCAATCTAATGGTAGTTTACTACAAGTAACTTGAAATCTTTTACCTTTAAACGAGCAATTCTTGTATATATATATATATATATATATATATAATTGGAGCGATTTTCATGAAATTTAGTATGCAGAGGGTTTCGGGGGCGATAAATCGATCTAGCTAGGTTTCATTTTTAGAAAACGTCGTTTACCAATAAAAAAAACTGAGCAAATCTCGGTCACCCAGGTACTATTACATAAAATCTCTAGAATAATTACAAGAAATTAAAATTTACCATGCCATAGTTACAATAAATTTACCTATTTCTCTTTACTCTCACCTGCAGTACAATGCTCATAACAGCCCAGCAGTAATACGGGCTTTTGGGTGCTATCTTGTACAATGCCATGGCCGTTCGCCGCTGGGACTTATAATCACCCACACGCACATAAGACATGAACAAATGAGTGTACAGATCTTCACTCAACGGTTCTGCCTTCACAGCATTCTCATAGAGGCCGCAAACTTTGTGTACTGAAGTTCATGAAACAAGATGGGCTTGATTTTACAGTTTCCTGTCCTATTGGATAACTAAAATATAGCTCTTTATAAAAACCGGAGTCTTATTATAATATTATTATATCATGTTTTTAGCTTTAAGTTTATAGCAAAAGTTGTCGAAAAAGTACTTTGGAACCAAGAATAAAATTAAATAATGTTTTTAAAATTATATAAAAATAAAGTCCCCATATCTATCACAAAAGCTGTCCAAGGATTTCGACCAGCTAGATAAAATCTTAGAGAATTTGGGAATATCAGAAATATCACTTACTTTGCTGAGATTCTCGATATGATATCGTCATCGCCTGCAACGTCGCATCATCAGACGGTTTCTCCTCAGCCAAAGCATCCAACACTACCTGAGCTTCGGGACCTTTTCCTAACCTAAAAAGAGCTAGCGCCTTCAAAGCTTTCGCCGCTTGCAGTGTCGGTGCTTTCTTGAGGACTTTCTCCGCCTCCTGCAAGGCTTTTTTATTGTTCCCATTGTCTAACCAGTCTGAAAATAGAACAATATCTAATGAGAATCCTGATACCCTGAGAGTATCTGCGATTTATTCAATATCAGTGCATCAGTGATGTTCTACCGTAAATTGGCCGTAAGCGCCGCTCGATTACACCGCCGTCTTGAGGTTGCAGTGGCCTCACTGCCATTGTTTCATTTATTATGATTTTCTCGCAATTGAGAATGCGATTCGGTGATTTTCTCTGGCTTCCTCTCGTCTCTGCTGCTATTTCGTTCGGCACGTTTGTTTTGCGATTTTCAATCTGTGATTTTGCTTTGTTATGTCAAATGCCAATATTTGACAGTGACAATGACAGTTTAATTTTAATATTGCCATAAAAGAATGTAAGGCCTGCAACACGCAGGACGTTTTAAGCGCGGAAGAAAGATTTTTTAGAAATCAGATCAGACAGCACAAGCTTAAATCACAATGTGGGTAAAAAGTAGCCAGCTTACACGCAAAAGCAACGAAGGAACACATCGTAGAAAAGTGATAGGAGCGATAACCCTATGATTCCTGTGGTGGAACCTGGTGGAATGGAACCCGATCAATTGCTTCAGAGTAGGCCAGTGACCCAGTTGATGTTTTTGTAATGTTTTGGTGCTAGTGTTAATGATTACTTGTTGCTGTACTTACCCCAATTTTAGATTTGGTTTTTGTACAATACTCGTAGATTTTTTATTATTTTGTTATTTATCTGTACCTAGGTACTGAATTTGAATTTGAATGGGCTTAGGTACCATTACCTGTCGATAATGTAATACCTACATAACCTACCGGATTGAGTATGGAGGTGTAACTAGGTATTTATACTTTCATAAATTAAAATATGTAAGTAATAATTCCTCCGAGAATCATAGCTGTTGCGTCGATTATTCAATTCAATGCAAATTCCAGTTTCCTACTTTGCAACTTTCTTTTAATTCGCAATATTTTCTTTTTACACTTACTTTCGCTTCGATTCCGGTTTTGCTACGAAACAGTTCAATGGGCAACAAAACAGTTAATTTTTAATAATATTTATTTTCGTAACATTACATCTAATTATCTATATCCTAGCATAAATATAATTTACAGACATTTATAACTTATTTCCTAATTAGTGTCTATGCGATCCTTAAAATTAAATCAAAAAATTTTTTAATTAAAAAATAATTCACTTTAAAATCACACTTTTCAGTCACTCTATCGCTTAACTAGGCAGTAGGTTTAGCTTTTTCTACTAAGTATCAAACAATCTGGCTCTTTTAACTCAACATTATCAGCATTGTCCTAGCGTCATGGGGACGCTTCTTTCTGGCAGTCATCTGGATCAGTTGAGCTATTTTTAGATCGTTTACAACGGTCCTAAAATAGCTCAACCGTTTATATTGTATTTTAAATCAATATAAGTTATGATAGCTATTAAATACCATTTTTCGAGGAGTATGAGTGGTGTCTTGTTTCTGAACGAAATCTCGCTATTAGGTTGGTAGTACCTTCAGCACAATCAAGGCTGCCAACCTATTTGGGCGATATTCGTTCGGAAATAATACATCACATTATTATAATTTTCAAACGCTACTTGGCTCTCAGATCTACAGTTTCAAAACCAGAGTCAGGTATCGTAGTAACCTTCTGGATAAGTTCTGGGGGGTATTCCCGTGATAGTGAGACTCTTTTATGCCTAGGAGGGGGGACAGGGGCAGGCGGGGGAACCTTTGACTTCAACAAGCTCTTGATTCTCATTCCACCTCTGTAGTAGTAGAGATATATCACCGCTAAGACACCTACTGCGACCAGTAGCGCGATAATGGCTATCAGAACTCCGTACCACGCGCTTCCAGACTTCTCTTCTGGTGTTGGCAATGTTGGTCTTCTTGAAGGAGGCACGTAAGTCGGTCTGGGTCTTCTCGTTGTGGTCGTGAAGCGGCTTCCGATAGCTATATCAGCACATGCCCTGAACTCCTCCTGAGGTCCGCAGCCCACCGCTTCCGTTCCATTCGCGCAACTCCCCCAGTTATTACCAGCTATATACCTCCATTGCATCACACAATGAGAGCACTCCAACCCCTCAGGAAGCTTATACTTCATCTCGTAAACTTTATTTCCATCTTTCGGATAAAACTTCGTGCTATCCCTCCCATCTAAAGTCAAAACATTTTTATCTAGACATTCTTGTGTAGTCGCCGTAGGTTCGTCACAGATTCTAAATTCAAAATATCCGTTGTGGCTAGCAGTCAGTTCAACTTTTATAGCAATGGCGTCTTTTGGCGCGTATTTTCGCACGATGACGCCTTTGCCAAAGCGACCTCCTAGTTCGTGCGCTCGTGGGGTTGCAGCGTCCCACGGGTCACCGCACACGCCACATTTGCCCCCATTCTTGTTCCATTGCCTGGAATAGCCTCCGCAGTACAGCTCGTGGTCGTTGTAGTTGTGGGGGGTGTCGAAGCCGTAACGCCAGGCGGAGGCCCGAGAGGGGGGGTCGATGAGTCTGCCGTGGCCACTCGCGCCGCGCCAGGAGACAGCTGTCACCACCAGCCAGCACCATAACACCTGGAGCAAAGAAAAAATATTACTTCAAAAATATGCCGCATTTTGCACAGTTGCAAGTCCATTGCGGTGGTTAGCTAGTGGCCAGCGGCAGACTGCCCGTTGAATGAAAAGTCCCAAGTTTTATCCTATAAAAATGTAATAATTTGAAATAATAATTTGTGTTAAATTTAAGTTACTTATATTTTTTAAATGAAACTCACATTTTATTTATGAATAAATCATCTACCCGTTGGTGTAAAAAAAATATGAACATGACCTCAACTTTAGAAGGAGAAGCAGGTTTAGTTTAATTTTTTGAGGTTTTGCGAGAATTAATACTAAAGTAAATACGACGTTTAAACAAAATTAAAAAAAAAACTAAAGACAAAATATTTTTTTTATTGGCCTTTCAGTCTTATTCCACTACCCTTATTTACCGAGGGTAAATCATCTGAAAACAGCAAAACTCCGCGATCAGCTAACCACCGCGTTATAAGTGATTCCAGTTGACTGCGACCTTCACAGAGGCCTGCCTGATTTCTAAGGCTTTTACTTTCAGCACGTAATATTTAGCAATTCGTTCATCTTCATGCCTATAATTTATTATAGAGCCTCTTGTAATACCTAGGTACTTACCTACAACTTATTTGAGAAATTGCATGCAATGGAATACAGAGCATAGAGAAATCCCAAAAAAAAATGTGAAAAGGGGGCCAAGTTCGGTGACCGGTGTTGACGGTGACGTACTTAGATAAAAGATTAGCGATTTGAATAGGTTCTCGTTTGTCAACTAGATATTTAGGTACCAATATTACCTATTATTATATAATTTTATATAAATAAATTTTACCAAATATTGACGAAATTGTACCAAGTACCTAACCTACCTACAATGTTCTGAGATACCTTGTGGATGCCAAGAAAAAAGTAGGTTAGGTTACTGACCAATCTATTACTGTACTGTCACTAGCTACCTAACGGAAGGTTAATGACTTGGCTGATGGATGGATTGTATAACTGCAGATATTCTATGCAGATTTATGCAAAATCACGCTGCGTTCTTGACATTGTAAGATGAACGAGCTTTTGATTATGTAACTATCTGTACTTATCTACAAGCAAATCAAAATTAATGCTACGGGATTTAGCGAGTCAAATATTCGATATTGTTTTTTTTTTTTAATCTTTTTTACTACGGTTGAAGCGGTTTACCTGTTCGAAAAAAAAAGATTGAATAAAATTTATTCAATTATTTCTGTGTAAAATCTATTAAAGTAGGTTGAATTGTGGTAATGTTGATTTGTGGTAACGCTATCTGTATAATCTGTCAACACTACACAAATTATAATTTATCTGTGACATCCAATCCTTTCCACTCATTCCTTATTGAACGAAAAACTGTCAACCTTCTTCAAGCAACCAATCAGAAGACAGGAATACGCAAGAATGAACAAAGGAACATAATTGAAGACTCACTCATTCGCTCTGATCGTCCAGTTCAGCCTCTGACCCGAGCCAATACGCATCGAAATTTAAAAACTATATACGTACCTACTGTGCTCAAATTTACAAAAATACAAATCAATCTAAATCTTTCTTATCTACCGGTAGAATTCCATATAAATACAAAATAAGTGCTTACACCCGCCTACGCGCGATACTTGTGGTGAGATTTCTGTTGAACCAGCCGCTATTCAAGATATTCAAGCTATCCAAGTAAGTTTCTCGTTCTCCTATCAATTCCTATATCTCTACCATAAGTTCTGGTCCTTCGTCATCGGATTCCCTTTATTCTATCCTCTAAACCTATTTATACAACCCCGCCTTCCTTACATACCGCTACATACCGCTTTTCTTACAATTTTACCAATACACGCTACGCCATAACGCATTCCACAAATACTTACGACACGCACCCGCACCGCTAAAATACTTTACAAACGCATTTATATTTACGCTACACGCATACAACTTACTATTTACTTACCTACATTTCATACACACGCCAAACTTGCACTTATTTTCAATACGCAAATACTTCCTGTTGTAACCTGTTTATACCTACACTACGCCGCCATTATTTTCTCGGGTTGAGAATTTTAAATAATTTTACTTTGCATTTTACTGATATTATTTCCTTTCCAATTGTTGTGTTTTGTGTTACATACCCGTGCATACGTATTTTTCACCGATTTTGCGTATTTACCTACTTACTTGGGTAAGTACCTGCCTGTGTCTACTTATTAAAATTAGAACGTAAAAATTCATTTTTCAAAATGCCTAAAGCCGCTGCTAATGATAATATGGAAGAAAAACCTTCCATTTTGGAAAATAAAGTCGTAATGCTCACTGCTAAACAACAAAGCTTATTCCAATTGGTACAAAATATGTATGACATGAGTACCCGTTGCAGTGACGATAAAGTGATTAGTTCATTTCTTATCCGAATAAAATCCTTGGAAAAGGTTCGTCAAGAGTATTGTAGTGTAACTGAGGAGCTAAGTATGGCAAAGTTAGAATTGAATCCAAAAACTGTCATAGATTTCGCGCCGTTGCTGGCTTTCGACGAACTTTATTGTCACATAAAAGCCGTAGAAACTGAACTCATCTGTACGGCCACTCAATCAAGTAAATCTAAACCGCCAACGCCAACTTCGAATAACTTCGATGTTCTAAAACGTAAATTGCCTGCTTTGGAGTTAGTGTCCTTTGATGGTTCGCCCAATAAATGGGTCATGTTCTATGAAAACTTCACCGCGCTCATACATAACAATACAAGTTTATCGGACGCAGAAAAAGTGCAATATCTTATCGGCAGGCTGTCCGGCAAAGCGCTCAGCGTTTGCGCGGGTATTCTTCCGATCGCTAGTAACTACGAAATTCTGTGGAGTGCTCTCAAGGACAAGTACCAAGATAAAAGGACGCTAGCTACAATGTACCTAGAACAAATTCTTAATTTCAAAGGTAGCCAATCTCCGTCTAGTAACTCATTAGACGCGTTCATCGAGCGCTTTTGTGCCGCTCAGTGCGCACTGAAGCAGTTAGGTATTCACGACCTCTCGGACTTTATATTCACGCATATCGCTATATCTAAGCTAGATAAAGAAACCGTCAACTTATTCGAGCAAGCGCACCGCGACGAAAAGCTACCTACTTTCGATTCGCTAACTAAATTCATTAAAGAACAGAGCAAGATTCACATGTTACGCGGTACCGGGATACCTACTAAATCCGCGACTACCTACTCTAATAATAAAACGCAAACGAACAATTCGAACTCGCGTACCTCGGCCGTGCAAGCGTTTGTCGCTCAAAATGATAATAGTAATAATAATAACTTCCCAAAATGTGCCTTCTGCAAAAATGACAATGTACACCCGTTGTACAGGTGTGAAGCCTTCCTCAAACTAAACGTTCCAGCGCGATATAACTTCGTGCGATCTAACAATCTATGCACTAATTGTTTAGGTTTTCATAATATAAATTCGTGCCGCTCACACAATAGATGCACCGTTTGCAATCGAATGCATCACACGCAATTACATAATGATTCAAGCCGGTCCGAATCCGCTACCTCCGCCGGCGCTGGCGCGAGTGCCGGCCGTCCCGCCACTGCGCGCTCGCAGCCGCTCGCAGCCGCTGCCGCCTGCGCAGACAACGATAGCTACGCGCCGCGATCCGCGCCCGCGCCCGCGCCGCCCGCGCCTCCGCAAGCGGGCGCGCGCAATACCGAACCTTGTGTTCCGCCGCACACGCATGTCACGCACGACAGTGTCGCCTTTACGACTTCGACTCGTAACGTAAATACGACGACCGTACTTTTGCCTAGCGCAGTCGTTTTCGTATACAACGACGCAGGTGAACGCTTTAAAATGAGAATCTTTCTAGATAGTGGCTCCATGTGTCACTTTATCACAAAATCTTGTTGTGATCGCTTAAATCTAAATATAACGCACGCTCCCGCTACTGTTAAAGGCATAGGTCTTTCAGTAAAACCTGTTATGGGTTACGCAAAGTTCACGATTCACTCCCGCTACGACGCGCGTTGTAGTTACACTATCAATGCTCGAGTCATAGATACGATCACCGACAAAATGCCTAACGCTTTTATAGACACGTCCGAACTGAATCATTTACGAGATATACCGTTGGCAGATGATGAATATCACTCGCCCGCTGACTTTGACTGTCTAATCGGCAACGAGTTGTTCCCGTTCCTGTTGGGAAATCGCAAAATAACCGCTCCAGGCTCCGCCGTCGTTGGAGTCGAGACTTCACTGGGTTACGTAGTGATGGGTAGGGCGGATTGTATTCCGCACTCTATTCGTAGTAATAATAACCAATCATTTCATGCGGTCATTGAACCTACCTTAGAAGACTTAACCCAACGGTTCTGGGAACTCGAGAGTGTACCTACTAAAATACATTTAAGTCCGGACGATGAGGCATGCGAACGCATTTTCAAAGACACTTTCTTTCGCGACGATACCGGGCGATACACGGTCTCGCTTCCGTTCAAGTACGAACCGACTGAGCTCGGACGCTCCGAAAATATTGCTAAAACACGCTTACTAAATCTAGAAAAACGCTTAAACGCTAATTCCGAACTACGTAAGGATTATAATGCTACATTGCAAGATTACATAGACAAAGGTTATCTCAATAAAATCGATAAACCCGCGCCCGGTCCGTGCTACTACATTCCGCATCACGCCATCTATCGCCCGGACAAGGCAACCACTAAAACAAGAATCGTCCTAGACGCAAGTTGTAAAACAAGCTCAAAAAAATCGCTCAACGACGTTCTATATACAGGTCCGAACCTGCAAACTAACATCTTCGATTTATTGATTAACCTTAGACTTTTTCCGGTTGCTATTTCCGCAGATATTGAAAAAATGTTTTTTCAATTGAATTTAAATAAAACTCAACATAGCTTCCAACGCATTCTATATCGCTTTGATTCTGACGATCCTATCGCTACATACGAATTTTCCCGCGTCGCTTTCGGCGTTTCTAGCTCGCCGTACTTGGCAATGCGGGTCGTAAGACAGCTCGCTGATGATGAGCGCGCGCGCTGGCCAGCTGCTGCGTGGGCGGCTGAGCGCCATTTCTTTATGGACGACTATGTTTCGTCCGTATCCTCAGTCTCTGAAGCAGAACAGCTGTTTCACGAACTAACGCAGCTCTTTAAATCCGGGGGGTTCAATCTTGTCAAATGGGTTACGAATAGCACTGAATTAATGAAACGCATTCCGATGGATCGTCAGGCTCCAGGTGTAGTTAAGTTCGATGAAGATAATAACATTAAAATCATTGGTCTTCAGTGGAAAACCCATGAAGACGCTTTCCTTTTCAAGGTCAACCCAAATAATAATTCAAAATGTACTAAACGCACCATACTTTCGGTGGCCGCTCGGCTCTTCGATCCGCTGTCTCTGCTCGGGCCGGTCACCGCGCTACTCAAACTACTTGTCCAAGAATGTTGGAAACGCGACTTGGATTGGGATGACGATGTCCCCGCGTACATTGCTGATCAATGGTCTCAATTTCAAAACGAACTTAGTGTCTTAGAAAATATAAAAATTCCGCGCCATATAGGTATTTTTCAAAATACAAAAAATATTTCTCTAATCGGTTTCGCCGACGCGAGCGAAAAATGCTACGGTGCCGCTATCTACCTACGGGTTAGCCACAGTGAAAGTGACTTAGGTCAAGTCACTTTGCTCTGCGCAAAATCAAAAGTAGCTTCCTCAAATAATATTGTTACATTACCGCGCCTCGAATTGTGCGCGGCGCTTTTACTATCAAACTTAATCGTAACCGTACGCGACTCCATCAGCGAGCGCATTCAAATAAATGAAACTATTGCCTTTTCGGACTCGACTGTAACGTTGTCGTGGATCCGCGCTCCGCCATTTCGATTTCAGACCTTTGTTGCCAACCGAATCTCCGCCATAAACGAGAACTTGCCGGCCCGACACTGGTTTCACATACCTGGTAATGAAAATCCAGCGGACATCATCTCGCGACCTGTCATGCCCAGCAAGCTAGTTGACAACAACCTATGGTTTCATGGCCCATCGTGGCTCGCTCTTCCGCTCAACGAATGGCCAATCCAAACCTACGCTAATCCTTTGCCGGTCGTTGAACTTCCGGAAATAAAAACATCAACCTTTGCCGTTCAAATAATTGATAACTCTGATGTTCTTTACGATTTAGCTAATCGTATGTCGAGATGGAATAAATACCTACATGCCGTAGTTTACGTCTTACGATTTACAAAAATATTAAAATCGCGTAATGTAATAACTGTTAATGACTTGGAAACTGCTCATAAGTATATCATTCGAAGTATTCAAAGAAAACATTTTCGCGAAATAAATAGTCCTCCTTTGCAAAAATTAAATGTTTTTGTTGATAGAGATAATCTCTTACGAGTTGGCGGACGTTTAAGTAACGCGCAATTAAGTTTCACACAAAGACATCCAATCGTTTTGCCGGCAAATGACCCGATCGTGCATTTACTGGTCGATCATTCCCATATCGCGAACGCTCACTCGGGCCCTAGCCTTCTGCTAGCCTTGCTGAGACAAAACTATTGGATTCTCTCTGCTAGAAATATGATACGTAAACGCTTGCGTAATTGCAATTCTTGTTTCAAATTAAAACCAAAAAATACCTGCCCGCTAATGGGAGATTTACCCCACTTTCGGGTAAGTGAAGTCAAAAGTTTCGTTTTTACCGGCGTTGACTACGCAGGTCCTTTTCTTGTAACACCTTATCGCCGTCGAGGGGTGAAGAGTGTTAAGGCTTATTTATGTCTTTTCGTCTGTTTAACAACGAAGGCTTTACACTTGGAATTAGTTTCTGATTTAAGTACCGAAATGTTTCTAGCTGCGTTCAAACGTTTCATTAGTAGAAGGGGACCGGTTTCCATGATCCTAAGTGATGGGGGAACAAATTTTGTAGGAGCTAAAAGAAAACTTGACGAATTGCACGCGCTTTTAACTTCTGACGCGCACAATAAATACATAGATCAAAACTTAACTGACTTACATATTCAATTTAAAAGGAATCCTCCATTGGGCTCTCACTTTGGAGGTATCTATGAAAGTAACATTAAATCAGTAAAAACCCATTTGAAACGATCGATTGGAAATCAAATATTGACATATGAAGAATTAAGTACGGTCTTAGTCCAAATTGAGGGCATTCTAAACAGCCGTCCGCTGTGCGTTTTGAGTTCCGATCCTAATGAACCAGAGGCTTTAACACCATCTCATTTTTTGAATGTTACACCATTAAAGTATCTTCCTGCGCAAGATGTTCACAGCGTTCCGGAAAATAGACTTACTCGTTACGAGCTGCTTAATAAGTTAGTTCAATCTTACTGGCATAGATGGAGGGTAGAATACTTGACCTCACTTCAAATCAGGCAAAAATGGAATACTCCATCTGACCCTATCGAAAAGGGACAAATTGTAATAGTTAGAGAAGATAACGCTCCGGTGTTAAGCTGGCCTATTGCTATCGTAGAAGAACTTTATCCTGGTAAAGACCAAATCAGTAGAGTTGCTAAAGTTAAAACAAAAACAGGCTCTTATGTCAGACCAGTAGTCAAACTATATAGATTGCCTCTTCAATAAACTCTTGACGCCTCTTTCCTTAAATTTAGTATAATAATCTTAATTTCAAAATTCTTCTAAAATTCTTTGTACTTTTAACTTTAAATATTTTTTGATTCTAACTTCTCACTTTATATTAACTTCAGTAGTTCTTCAGAAGGTATCCCTTCAGCCCGGGGAATAATGGTAACGCTATCTGTATAATCTGTCAACACTACACAAATTATAATTTATCTGTGACATCCAATCCTTTCCACTCATTCCTTATTGAACGAAAAACTGTCAACCTTCTTCAAGCAACCAATCAGAAGACAGGAATACGCAAGAATGAACAAAGGAACATAATTGAAGACTCACTCATTCGCTCTGATCGTCCAGTTCAGCCTCTGACCCGAGCCAATACGCATCGAAATTTAAAAACTATATACGTACCTACTGTGCTCAAATTTACAAAAATACAAATCAATCTAAATCTTTCTTATCTACCGGTAGAATTCCATATAAATACAAAATAAGTGCTTACACCCGCCTACGCGCGATACTTGTGGTGAGATTTCTGTTGAACCAGCCGCTATTCAAGATATTCAAGCTATCCAAGTAAGTTTCTCGTTCTCCTATCAATTCCTATATCTCTACCAATTTGTTTCACAAAATTAAATGTATTATTCGATCTTTTCGTAGTTTCATTTATTAAAAAAAAAAGTTTTAGTTAAGTAGGTATCTTTATTCATAGAGAATGGAAGATAACTTTACAAAGTATAGTACGGATGTTACGTGCCAACACGAACGCAATGAATTTCAAAGATTATTAATTAATTTCCTCTACTATATAGTGAAACAAGTAGGTTAAACAATTAGAAATTGAAAATTACCTCTTCGTACATAAATAATAAGCAAATATGTTTATAATATGAAATAGCGGACTATTTAAGTGTAGGTATTTACAAAAGGAGGTGCCTACCTACTTAATAATTATAAACCTTCACAATAAAACGGGTTAGGCTGGAATTGGCACTTAAATTCACCGCATGTAAGACAGTGATCTGTTATAGTTACTAAAGATGTAAGACGTCTGAAAGTTACCCTTGTCATTTTATTGAATAAATATTTGACTTTGACTATATTTTGCCAACGAACTAGTGATTTTGGTCGTGTTTAGTAGGTATACGATGAATTATACTACAAAGGTTTTCAATTCAATTCTTGTCTATGTCTTCTACGATGCATTCAACTGTCAATCTCGTCGCTCTAGTTTTTATATTTTTTCTCGTGTTATTTGAGTTGTATTGTTATTTTCCAATAAAGCCCGAGTTCTTAACGCGAGTGTAAAATATGTAAATCAAAGTGAATATAGTTCCTTTCTAAATCCATTGGAGGAAACCCCGAGAATTATGAACAAAACTTTTTGAAAAAAATCTTTTGTTTCAATTCAATTCAATTCTTGTAAGGCTTTTGTGGCATCTTTTGTTTACAATTTACTTGAAAAGATTGACTTTGTAAACACTGGCAAAATAGATCTCAAAATGCCATAAAAAAAGAAGAATTACTACGATCGATAGCAAGTAGGTTACTTTGTCTTATAAAAATTATAAAGATTACTAACTTAGCGCTCTCATGCGTGACGTTGTTTTTATGCTAATCGCTAACACTGTGCGATTTCAAATAATCGTGGGAGAATTACTAACTGGAAAACCAATTGAGATTTATCGTAGGTACCTACATCATTTTTATTTACATTTTATGAATAAGTATCTTTTGAAACAAGTGATTTTAAGCTTTCTCGACTCAAAAGCGTAAATAGGAATCTACCTTCTTACCTACTAAGTAGTACCTAAGTATCATTTTATTAGTAAAAAGTACATACTACCTACATACTCGTAGTTAGAGAAGAATAGGCAGGATAGGCAATTTAAAACCTTTTTAGTTTTTTGTTCTTTGTGTTTTTTTGTATTAGATAACTACTTACTTCTTTTAATAAGCCTCTTTTTCATACGCCTAGTCTCCTTACAGGACGTGTGTTCAAATAAAAAAATATAATGATCACGACTGTAACTCCCGGACCTGGTAGATATCTTCTAAAATATATTTTTTATTTTATTTAACTTAAGATCTGAGTCTCTTTAGTGGTGAAATAAAGAGAAATTTATTTATGCATATAGAGCAGTTTTTGTATAAATACCCTCCAAAACAGATGTGACTCGACAGTATAAAGAGGCTAACACTGTCTTTGCATATCTTAGCGCCTGCTATTGTCAGCTAGACCTTTGTTGCCACATGCGGACAATTGGTGCTTTAGCAACTGGTCAGTTCGAGCGTGAGAAGAATATCGATTACGAATGTTATATGGACGTAATTAAGTATCTTCAAGGGGGATCTAGGGCCAGTCTTCTAGGAGACTCCGTTAGTAATTAGCAATAATTCTAATATTAGTAGAGTTGATTCGACCAAACTAATTTACGTACTATCCATAGAATAAATCGTAGTTATTGAAGAGTAAACTGTTATTTTACTTGTATTTGACAATCCATTATTCTGAGAATAGTTAGTAGGTAGGTCAAATCTCAATAAACCTTTACTGCGTTAATAATAGAATGTGTAATCTGGTTAAGTCCACCTTCCTGAAGACTGATTTTATGACCTTCATTATTATTGACTAGTTTCCACCCACGTCTTCGCCCGCGATACCTTGAATAATAAAAACAAATCTAACCAACGGGAACTTTACCTACCTACATTTTTCCGGGATAAAAGTATGTGCTATTCCAGACTATAATCTATCTTTGTGCCAAATTTAATCCAGATCAGTTCAGCCGTTTCAGCGTGAAAGAGCAACAAACGTCCATATACATCCATACATATAAACTTTCACGTTTATTATATTAGTAGGAAGTAGGATTTAAGATTAAAAATGTAATAAATCACCAGTCTTTGTGGAATGGAATAGCCGTAGGTACCGTCCTATAGATAATTATAAGACCGTCTAAGGATATTTTTACCCCTTTTGCCCCTAGCAAATCTCTCCCTAGATACGTCCACACTTTTGTGTGCTGTTGGATTCAGTCAGGGTGCAATAATGTTGGTTGAGCAATAGCGGCTAAAATATTCGGCATTTGTTTTTACTATGCAATATTATTGTTTCAAGTGCATTTTATTGAGTCATACGTTTGTAGCCTGAATTTAAATCTGTCCGAATAGTAAAACCAACAGTCTGAATAACTTTCTATTGACTTAGAAAAATGCAATACCTAACTTTGTATTTTTTTAAATTTTAATTGTAATTAACGTAAATTAACGTTTTATTTTTGTATTGCTGGGCCATTCTACTCAACGCGTTGAGTAGAATGACGAATAGTGTTGACACTATTCGTCATTGTTCGCATTTTGGTTATCTCGTAAAAAGTTCTTAATGCACAAAATAAATCGAACAAAAACAATAAAAATCAAATATCTTGGAAGAAAGCAGTAAAAAGTAGATAAGTGTGTATTAATCATGTAGGTATGTACCTACCTATACATAATTATAGTAAGTAGTAATTACATAAGTTTTGCGAAAACGTAAACTAGGTTTTGGCTTCGGTCAACAACTCTTGCCAAGGTTACGGGGAAACGGGTTTCGCTGTCTGATATGTAAACCTACCACAGTAGGTATTCACACCACGTCTCGCCACTTCGTGATTGAAATCGAAATAGAAAGTGAAACTTTGAGAACGGAACTTTCTGACCATTGTCCATGTTTTACGACAAATTGTTGAGATGACAAGAAACAAAGTGTAGCAACAACAAAATTGGTAAGTCGTGACTTGTGACTTTAGAAGATCGTGAGCGGCTAAATGACATGCTAAATGCTCTTTTTGGCAGGCCTGAGCACTTAGCAATTTATCAAAGAATCTTCTGTACATAAGATTTAAGAATGGTAATTAGTAAATCATGATTAAATCATCAAGTAGGTACTTAAGCAAGTTAATTTTTGACTTCCTTACACTCGCGTCAAGAACACGGGTTGTACTGGAAAAATAACCACCAAAATTACAAAATAAAACCCAAATAACACGAGAAAAAATATAAAAACTAGAGCGACAAAGTTGACAGTCGAATGCATCGCAGTAAATCTCACTAATATATAAAAGCCTTGACAATTTAAGTAAAGTGGAAACCCTTTAAAAACAGACATTAAAAAGGTACCTATCAAATCAAATTAAAATATATTTATTCAATAAAATCACAGGGTTCATCTTGATACATACCTAGGTACCTACTAGATGAGTCTAGGTGCCAATTACAGTCCTATCCCCAGTCCGAGAAGAACTGACAAGAAACTCGCTGGGCTCTAGCGATTTTGTATGATCCTTATTAATATTGTTAGGGATACCTAGCAGAGTTGGAGCTGATTCGTCCCAAGCTTTTTTTACATCTAAGTACTTTGATATTTTATAATAAGCTTTTCGAGACAGTTTTTTTGTTTAATTACATTTTTGAATTTCCTAATCGATAAATCAAGAATTACCTATATTATAGTTTAAATTGAAGCAGGTTGGCAACTGCAAACGTTTAGTTAATTATGATACAAATTACAAAACATTGAGTGAAAGTAAACCACACCTTGTATGTACTTAACTAGTACTTGTTTACAAGTAATGGGCAAAATAAATGGACACGTGTTTCAGGATTTTTCAATATAATCTTCAAAAAGGGGTCAAATGTGGGGTCAATGTTTGTATGGGAACTTTTTAAAGGGTGGTGCGATTGGTGTGAAACTTTGTTTGTGTACTGTAAATGCAAAATAAATGGACACGTATTTCTGGATATTCCAAAATAAATCTCTAAAAAGGGTAAAAGGAGGGTCAAAGTTATGTATGGAATTTTTTTATTAGTGTGATTTGTTTAGAACTCAGTTTAGATACTTTAAGTGAACAAAGTCGCGAGCGGGACAGCTAGTAGTTAACAAAGGGAGTTTACAGTTGACTGATTGATAGTAAGGTCAGGATAGCTGGTGCATTACCTACTCTATATTGTCGAAGAACACAATAGTAGAGTTCATCTAAGTCCTGTGCAATGATATTTATGACATTGATATAAGGTTGGAAATCGAATAGGTACATAACTCTACTTAACCACTAATATACTTAGGTATCTATTATATAAATTGCCCTAATAATAACCAACCATAACCATACATAATAATAGTTGTAGGTAATAGGGCGCGATTCTACTCAATTTGATATTTTACCGTTATTTTAAAAACTTTTTAACCTTGATTTTCGAGCTCTTCTTCGCCAAAATTGTTTGTTGCAAACAATGAAGAATATGAGAATAATGACGACACCGTTGAGTTCCATTAGATCTGTTAAAAAAACTTGAGATTTATTCAATTTGGCCTACCGTGATGAATATTCGAGATATTCATGGCATGCACATATTATACGAAGTACCTTGTTGACCGAGCTTTGCTCTTTTTTTGGGATAAACGACGTTTTCTAATAATGAAACCTAGCTAGATCGATTTATCGCCCCCGAAACCCCCTGAATACTAAATTTCACGAAAATCGTTGGAGCCGTTTCCGAGATTCCAATCTATATCTATATAAGAGCTTAACCTGACTGACTGACTGACTGACTGACTGACTGACTGACTGACTGACTGATTTATCATCGCCCAGCCGAAACCGCTGAAGCTAGAAAGCTGAAATTTGGAAGATGGTTTCCTTTTATAACAAAACCATCCACTAAGGCGGGATTTTTGGAAATTCCACCTCTAAGAGGGTGAAAAAGGGTTAAAACGTTTGTATGAAACTTTTTAACGCGTGGAGCGATTTTCATGAAACTTTGTTTGTGCACTGTAAATAAAAAATGAACGAATACGTGTTTCAGGATTTTTCAATATAACCTTCAAAATGGGGTCAAATGTGGGGTCAACTTTTGTATGGGAACTTTTTAACGGGTGGTGCGATTGGTCTGAAACTTTGTTTGTGTACTGTAAATGTAAAATGAATGAATACGTGTTTCAGGATTTTTTAATATAACCTTCAAAAAGGGGTCAAATGTGGGGTCAATGTTTGTATGGGAACTTTTTAATGGGTGGTGCGATTGGTCTGTAAATTTGTTTGTGTACTGTAAATGTAAAATGAATGAACACGTGTTTCAGGATTTTTCAATATAACCTTCAAAAAGGGGTCAAATGTGGGGTCAATGTTTGTATGGGAACTTTTTAACGGGTGGTGCGATTGGTCTGAAACTTTGTTTGTGTACTGAAAATGTAAAATGAATGAATACGTGTTTCAGGATTTTTTAATATAACCTTCAAAAAGGGGTCAAATGTGGGGTCAATGTTTGTATGGGAACTTTTTAATGGGTGGTGCGATTGGTCTGTAAATTTGTTTGTGTACTGTAAATGTAAAATGAATGAACACGTGTTTCAGGATTTTTCAATATAACCTTCAAAAAGGGGTCAAATGTGGGGTCAATGTTTGTATGGGAACTTTTTAACGGGTGGTGCGATTGGTCTAAAACTTTGTTTGTGTACTGTAAATGCAAAATAAATGAACAACTGTTTCAGGATTTTTCAATATAACTCTTAAAAAGGTGTCAAATGGGGGGTCAATGTTTGTATGGGATTTTTTTAACGGGTGGTGCGATTGGTCTGAAACTTTGTTTGTGTACTGTAAATGCAAAATAAATGGACAACTGTTTCAGGAATTTTCAATATAACCTTCAAAAAGGGGTCAAATGTGGGGTCAATGTTTGTATGGGAACTTTTTAACGGGTGGTGCGATTGGTTTGAAACTTTGTTTGTGTACTGTAAATGCAAAATGAATAGACAAGTATTTCAGGGTTTTTCAATATAACTTTCAGAAAGGGGTCAAATGTGTGGTCACTGTTTGTATGGGAACTTTTTCACGGGTGGTGTGATTTTTCTGAAACTTAGTTTCGTGTTTCAGGATTTTGTAATATAACCTTCAAAAAGGGGTCAAATGTGGGGTCAATGTTTGTATGGGAACTTTTTAACGGGTGGTGCGATTGGTTTGAAACTTTGTTTGTGTACTGTAAATGCAAAATAAATGGACACGTGTTTCAGGATTTTTCAATATAACCTTCAAAAAGGGGTCAAATGTGGGGTCAATGTTTGTATGGGAACTTTTTAATGGGTTGTGCGATTGGTTTGAAACTTTATTTTGCGTTTCAGGATTTTTCAATATAACTCTATAAAAAGGGTTCTAAAGGGGGGTTAATGTTTGAATGAGAACTTTTTAACTGGTGGTGCAATTAGTTTGAAACTTCGGTTGTGTACTGGTAAAATGAATGGACACGTGTTTCACGATTTTTCATTATAACCTTCAAAAAGTTGTCAAATTGGGGGTACCTAAATGTTTGTACGGGAAATTTTTAACGGGTGGTGCGATTGGTCTGAAACTTTGTTTCGCGTTTCAGGATTTTTCAATATAACTCTAAAAAAAGGGGTCAAATGGGAGGTCAATGTGTATGGGAACTTTTTAACAGGTGGTGATATTGGTCTGAAACTTTGTTTGTGTACTGTAAATGCAAAACGAGTGGATAAGTGTTTCAAGATTTTTCAATATAACCTTCAAAAAGGGGTAAAATGGGGTGTCAATGTTAGTATGGGATTTTTATGAGTTGTGTGATGTGTTTGAAACTCAGTTTAGATACTTTAAGTGAACGAAGTCGCGGGCGGGACAACTAGTTATATATATAGGTATATACATATATATATACAAGAATTGCTCGTTTAAAGGTATAAGATGTAGTACGAATATTGCGTAGGTACTAGATCCACACGTCACACAAATATTCGAATTGCTTGGATTAGGCTATGAAGGTGCGCTGTGTTACGTATTCTAGCTTATGGTTACTTACCATGTATTAACTTGATCAACTTAGTCATTGATCAAGTTTCTGTTTCAAATAAATTGCCAATAAAATAAAACAGTTAATCTCAGACTTATCTCAGTGTTTTGATGTTGATAAACTGGTTTTACTAATAAAATATTTTAAAGTGAACTCATGGGGCCCCGTGTAACGATAACAAGTAGGTAGGTAATAGCACAGGTAATAGGTACTTAAAAACTTTTATACCAATATTTTTACGTCATGGTATGTTACGTAATTTCAAAGTTATACGAGTATTACTTTGATATTGCTTTAAGAGCATGTGGTTGGTAAGGCCGGTTATCCTCGTCTCTATTAGAAACAACAAAAATATTTATGATTTGAGATTGCAACTATCAAGAAGTGAAAGTATCGCAAAATGTATTATTTTATCCTTTTGCATTTAAAATTAGCGAAAATTAATATTATGCGCTATTGTGACCTCTTGCTCGGAAAAAGAAAGCCAATCTTGAGTTTATTTGTATAAATAATATTATAAACTTACTTGGAGTAATCTATACACAGAAGTGGCTAGGAACCTCGTCTGAAAAGATCACAGGGTTGAGGTAGAGAGTAAATGCTTCTAGAGAAAATGTGAAAACTTATGTTTAGAATTTCACCGCACTCCAGTTAGAAATACAGTTATTATCGTAATAGCTAACCTTGCTACACGTTATTAAACTTAGGTCTCTGATATTTACTATACACCGATACCTAAAAGCCCGTTACATATGAATGTGGATGTATATATTATGGGTAGAGGTAGACCAAAGAGATGGATGGACTGTGTGAGAAATGATATGAGTAAGAAAGATGTGAGTACTGAGATAACGGATGATCGAGAGAAATGGAAGAAGAAAAACGTGCCGTCCCTTCATAGCGTGGGAAAAGGGCAGGAAGAAGAAGATAACTGAAAGCCTGAAAGGCAGCACCTAGCATTATATGTACCTATGCTGTAGAAGTTTTAGTAGTACCTACCTACGTACTTTATTTCGATACAATACTTAGATAGATAGTAAATGTGAATTACTGTGTCAAAGATGACGGATGATCGAATGGAAGAAGAAAACATGGTGCCACAGAACGTGGGAAAAGGACTGGAAGATAATGATGATGATGACTTACTCTATAATTGTCTTTGGCTATATATTTGTTTTTGTATGATATCTTCCCTTTTCTTTTTAAGTAAAAATAAGCAGTACCTAAGTACAAAGTGCGTGTTAGAAAGTTAATTTTTCTAACATGCTATTAGTCATTACATTACTGTGGGAATGTCTTAATGTACAGTACAAACCTACCTTACTAGTATTGCGTGAGAAAAAACTTTAAGAGTAATGTGTTAAAGTTATATCACTTCCTTAGATTGTCTGAATTGATGACCAGTCTGTAAATTATGTGAATCAGTTTAAAAAGAAAAAATGCCTCACGAAGGGGCATTTATAAACTAATCAAAGGGAAAGTAGACTAAAGTTACCTCAAAGAAATTAAGGGTTTTGCGAAACGATAAAACAATACAAATCTACATGAACTCTTCTTAGCATCTCTGTTTAAAAATAAAAAGATTGTAAAATGATTGATTCAGGCGTGACTTTGCGGTAATCCATCACAAATACAAATTCACTTCTCTTTCGGCGCTCAGTGGAGCAACACCAGTGCGGAGCGAGTCAATGGTCCTGAAGA
Organism: Cosmorhoe ocellata; assembly: GCA_963675405.1. NCBI lineage: Eukaryota > Metazoa > Arthropoda > Insecta > Lepidoptera > Geometridae > Cosmorhoe > Cosmorhoe ocellata. The sequence continues at coordinate 6,892,034 of OY776265.1, read as the reverse complement.
TGCTTCGTGGAGAAGCGAAACACGTGTCGAATTTCTATTTTAATTTGTGTTGTTAATCGTCTATCTCCATTAGATAATAGTTTAGCGGGAAAGTACCTACTAGCTATTTCCGTCCTTTTCAGTATTTTTAAAAAGATTGTGTATTGGAATTGGAACAAATGCTAGCCTTTATGTACGGCTTTTTATCAAAGCAAATTTAAATTTACTACAAATAAACCAGTGTTTCCTGAAACATTGACTTTCTTGCTGCATTTTTCACCATTTCTTGCCCGTACAACTACCAGAATTCTCCATTTCCTCTTGCAATTAAAGAGAAAGAGTGATTTCTAGCTATATTCAAGTTAATGCAGTCTTCTATTAAGGCGAGTGCAAAAACCTACAAATGATTGATTCCACGCTTGACTGACGTACAATGTTGCATCTTGCGAAAGCATTGAGGACTCTACTGGCCTGTAATTAGGGCGTGTTTCACAATGCATCGGTTACGGTGACTGCTGATTCTACGTTATTGGCTTCCGTATGGACTCTCGCGAGGAAATTATGAAATGTCAACTTTAGCCGGTCAGTACGTCGATTCTGTAAAATTCAAACATCAACTCGCATCTCACATCGCAATTCACTCTCACTTCGCAAAGACGCTTTTTATTTGACACTTTGAATCGGGTTCGAGTGCGAAGTGAGCGTCGAAGTGACTTGGGAACTACCGTATAGAATGCCACTTCTTACGTCATCTCATACTTTATCTGTCAAAATCTCCCCGTCAATTTAGTTCAACTCACTGACACGCTCGCAACAGTGGCGCTGGTGTAAATTCGAATTATCAACCGAGTTTTTAGAATGCCAATCAAGAAACTCACAGCGGATTCAGATTCGAAGTTTAGAATGAGGTCTTACAGAATCACACGGCTGGTTTGGGGTTTGTAAGGTTCCAAGATTTTCCTATATTATACAACTAGCTTCCGATCACGGCTACGCCCGCGTGGTACCTTGAACAACAAAAGTAAATGGGTTGCTGTCGATTCGGACAAAATTTATTGGGACACAGTGTCTCTATCTCTCGGGAACCGTACATTTTCCGGGATAAAAAGTAGCCTATGTAATATTCCAGATTATAATCTAGGTATATCTGTGCCAAATTTCATTTTGATCTGTTCACCCGTCGTCAGCTCATCTCGCTCCGCACCTATACCCGACATTAATCAATTTTTTGCAAGTCCACGAAGGAGTTTCGATGTGATATTTGGGGTCAAGTTTACGGATATCCCTTGGAGTACCTAAAGCTTCCATGTTTTTTTTTCACTGCCTATATCCTAGTCTAATTTCAAACGGCAACCAACAATATTAGGACTGATATTAGTAAGGTCGCTACCTTGACAACTTCCGAGTCAGTGCGTGACCTGCATTCTACCACTGAATAAATGTTTATAAACACTACGCTATTCTCAATTAAGCACATAATTGTTACTGTGTATTCTGCCGTATCCGACAATACGTTTCTATTGTTAACTAGTTGGTTAATTATGTAAATTGGTTTAGTGAGAATCAGTTGAGAAGATCGAAGCGGTCATTTACACCTCGATATGATATTAGCATGGGTTCTAGAACAAGAAGATCGAATATCCTTGTCTTCCTTCCTTTATATAGTTTCTTAAAGACCCTATAGGTCCATAAAGACTATCATACAATCGTACACCCTACTTAGACTCATTAAGGTAACGCATCCCATCTCAATTTATTATTTTTGACTAAATTTTAGAAACTTTTTTAACCTTGATTTTCGAGCTCGTCTTTCAAGCTGATAGTATGAAGATGGAGCAATAGAGGATTGGGTGATAATACTCGTAGGTTATTTCAAGAAGGGTATAGGTTATTTTAAACGTACTATTTAAAATTAACTAATATTTTACGAGATAACCAAAATTGTTGATTGCGAACATTATCGTGTGATGACTTATGAACGAAGATGTTTGTTCTGTGTCTCGGTGGTATTAGGTATATATTTTAAAAAAAAGTTTCTTATTAGGTAATCTATCACCTATCTGGTTCTCAATGTTCTCATAGTAGGTACAAGCTTTGCTTAGTTTAAAGCTAGGTGGCCTAAATGTCCTCCAATTTATATTTACATGTATTTATTGTTATGATCGGTAGGCATGTGATAGTTTAGATTTTGATTACCCATTATAGATGTAATCCTATTGTGAAACTAAAGCGACTGTCTGATCTCTTGATCTCATTCTCAGTCTCCAAAGAGGCTAGAGCAAAAACTTAGTGGGTAATCACTATAATCACTTTGAAGTTAAGTAATCGTAGACTGAGAACTAAATACTTCACATATTTTTCCTATACTTACACAAAAATATACTTAAATACTGTGCAGATTTCAAACGTTTCGAATTCGAAAATTTCGGGTTAAATAATATTTTAGATCTCCGAATATTCGGGTGGAATAATATTTTAGATATCCGAATATCCGGGTGGAATAATATTTTAGATCTCCGAATATTCGGGTGGAATAATATTTTAGATCTCCGAATATTCGGGTGGAATAATATTTTAGATCTCCGAATATTCGGGTGGATTAATATTTTAGATCTCCGAATATTCGGGTGGAATAATATTTTAGATCTCCAATTATTTGGGTGGAATAATATTTTTGATGCAATCGTCCGTCCCGGCATTTAGATTTAATTTAGTTAGGTAATAGATATTTATCAAAAATTTCATTTTTTACTCCCTCCAGATTATTACACTATTTAATAACTTAAAAATGAAAATTATATTGCTACATGTTTGGATACAGAAGTTTTGATGAAAAGGGTCCTATCTCGTAGCCATTTATACAATCAAATGCTATTAGTAGAAAGTTAGAGTTATAATCTACATCAAAGCTTTCATATTCTTGGCAGTGCGATTGAAGGGTTTATGCCCTCACGGAATGCAGTTTCGCTGCAAAGCAAGTTAGTTAACTAAGTAGGTGTAGTACCTACATTAGGTATCTAGTCTAAATAAACAAATACTTTCGTTTTGAGTCTTTGGTAGGTAAGTATTTCCTTCTTTTCAATAACTTTTTAATTATGTCCTGTGAATTTGAAAATTAGAAAAAATCTCTTTCAGCAATAAGGCTGCCTGGTTTTTTATTCTTCTGCTTGTTTACTGTAGTGTTATTATTATGCAAGGACCATTTTAAAACGTCTTTCATATTTTCCAGCCTAACCAAAGATGGAATAAACAGAAAAATATTATTTGCGGCACGTAGGTACGCTAATTAAGGAACAGCATTTTGAAAATTGCAAGTTTTGCAACCCTAATCATTCTATTACCGCTTAATAGATTACATTGAAATTGAACTACACGATACTCATGGATATAAGTGATAAACCAACCGAAGCTAAAACACGAATTAGTTAGAAAACCTTGGTTAAAAATCATGTCAAAAACACCTCTGAAAATTCAGATATTCCCTAATTTATCCAGAACAGTAAGGTATTTTGAATTTCTATTTCACATGAATGTAAATCAGTTAATTTGAAACAAATCAAGCCAGCCCTTTTTTTGAAATAAGCTATTTACTTGAACATATTTATGTTTTTTACAAATTTTCGCTTTCGTTATATAATTCAGAGCAGCCATATTATCATGCCGCACTCCACTTACTTGTCATTTGGGTATTTCGCTTCTTGCTATGTCTGATTCCGCGGAGATTCCGCGTTGCTATACGGACCTATGTCACTTTTTTTTGTAACTTTTACGTAAGGAATAGTGTGACGAGTATTCTGGGCCTTAAGTGTCCCTAGATTAAATTATTATTATTAATTTATTTTATTTTTATTTTATCAGATTAATATATTAACCCATAAAACATAATACATTAATACACACTTATGATTTTATAGGTAGGTACCTACATCATAATAAATAGAAGAAAGAAATAAATTAAAGTCGCAAAATTTAAAATTACAAAATTACACAAAATGGACAATTTATTTAGCGTGGTATGGGCATGTTATGAGGAGGGGTGAATGTCATGTCACGAGAAGAGTGTTAGTTATGAATGTGTATGGATACAGGGGTAGAGGTAGGCCAAAGAAGAGTTGGATGGACTGTGTGAAAGATGATATGGAAAGGAGTGAGTACTGAGATGACGAATGACAGAAGGAAATGGAAGATCACATGTTGTGCCGACCCCACATAACATGGGAAAAGGTCAGGAAGATGATGACTATGACACAAAATGAACAACACGAAATTAAAGCTAGATCTAGAAATACTTAGGTCCTAACTCAACATGATGCAACTTTAGTGTTGTAAATGACACTAAACTATCAGTGCGAGACGTAAGTTCCGTGGGAAAGCCACGTGTGAATCTAGATTTAAATCTGGTCTAAAAACTGATGTGAAATCCTAATTTATCAGCTATTGTATAGCCGCTTGACCTAGATTACTGTAACGGATAATGTATTGATCGTCTGAGGGCGAAACTATTTTCTTTGTAAATAGTTTCGTATTTATATAGGTCAACTAGCTGCGCCCCGCGGTTTCACCCGCGTAGTGATGGACACTAATACACATAGGTATTAAATTATTTCACGAAGGGTACTTATAGTAAGTATTTATTTTAACTAATATTTTACGAGATGAACAAAATTATTTGTTGCAAACAATGACGAAACCTTTGAGTAGAATGGTCCAGCCCATATCATTTATGATCCAGAAGAATACAACGACAGAATCTGTGCAGCCATTGTGCTATAGCGACAGCCAAAAGAACTTCTATAGGTATCATACTATACCCCAACAATGATGTTAATGAAAAAGGACCCCAAACTCATTAGGTACCCTTTCTTTGCAGTCGGGTAAAAATAGCACGCGTCATCGGTCCTCTAACAAAATCAAATACTTACCAATAGTTAATCTTTGAAACTGTACCTAGCTATCTACGTTCGTGCTTCATCTGAAAAACATGATAATTAACAACCTATTTTACGTTATTTTACCTCGCTGTAGTGATAATGAGCGAGTTAGATTGATAAACTGCTTGTAAAATGAACAGACAATCACGTTTGGGCTAGACGTAGGTAGGTACCTAGGTACTTAGGTACTAACTTACTTTTTATTTAACTTCAAAGTCAGAACAGAAAGGTTCTTACCTATACCACAGCCTATACTAAAAGATTACTTTCATTAAGCACCTTCCCGCGTTTTTTTTAATATTAATTGTTTCCCTAATTTTTTTGTATTGGCAAATGCACAGGTAAATACTAAATAATGCAACGCCAAAAAAAAAGTAAGCACCTAGCTAGGTACTTCCCTACCTACTTATAAATACGCTTCCTAGACAGAAGGTAGTGAAGATAAAAATATTACGTAACCTACCTACACCTATTTGTGTTTTTTTTATCCCTACTAGAAGTTAGGTAGGTAGGTAGGTACCTAAAAGTAAATAATTGTATTCTTAAAAAAGTTTACATAAAATCACAAGAATGATTTTTTTAGGATATTTTAATTTTTTCAATAATTTAGGACGAATGAATGACTCAGATTCGGTCAGTCTTTTCTATGACTCATTCATGTTATTAATTCATCCTGGAACTAAATTTTAAGTAGGTAGGTAGTAGGTATCTTACTTAGGTAGGTAGGTACCTACTTAGGTATACCTATTTTTTTTATGGTAGCTTGTTTGATTTCAATAATATTATGCTCGGAAGGTTGTAGATACATACAACTGAGTAGGTACCTATAGGTCAATCAGATTGTTTCATGTTGTTTACGTATAGTTGTAGCAGATAATTTATTTTTTTAATCCTTCTTTTCTAAGTACTCTATACGGAAGTCCCGAGCCTAAGGAATCTTGTTGTGACTTTCACTTCACTAGTTCTCTAGGTCTTAGCGCAAACCCGTCTAAATGCTTGTTTTAGGTAAGTACCTAGGTACCTACTTATCAAATAAGTAATCGAATCGAAAGCTAGGTCATCCAACTCAGTTGAGTATTTTAACAAAAAATGGAATGCACGACTCTGGCCGACGATTTCTTTGTTTTTGAAATGAAAACCCGTACACTAAACTTTCAAAAAGAAACTACGGCTTAAAATAAAGTTTAAACTTACGTTCATGTTCACGCCAGCTCAATCCCACACTGTACCATTCAGTTTACAAAACCACAACTTTCTTTAGCGGAATTTTGTAATTTTGACTTTTCACGACCGGTTATAATTCCGGTTTCCGGACGCGTGGTGACACGGCGCGAGTGTAGCGTCGACTGCAGTTGCTCATTGCTGTGTGCGATTCGTTCGCTAAAAAAAAACTTTCACGCGGCAAAATGGTAGGTATCCTGGAGGGAACACACGTTGGCCCTGGCCTGCCGGGCGAGGCCCAATCATGGCCAACGCCCAGCGTGTAATGAGGTGGTTGGCGTAGGGTCGCCGACGCCTGTACAGGCCTGTACAGGCCTGTACAGGCTGGCCGCCGATCCCGTCGAGTGTCGGTTTTTGGGCCAAGATCAAAGAGAGTTGGCCGCGCGGCCCGCCTGCCGTTTACACGTTGGCTTGCTATTCAGTCTCTTGCAAGCTAGCGCACGGGACGGACGTGCGTGTCTACTCGCCGAATGCACTAAGATACGTGTCGCAAAATGAGCGACAGGTCCAATGAACGTATTTGATGTTTATTGAGCTACTTTTTTATTTATTTATTTAGGTATGATCAATAAATGTATGTAACTAGGTAGGTTTCATAGGTACAGCGCTGGTTTCCATAACATCGCATAATGTAGGTGGTAGTCATAAAATATACCTAATAAGTATAAAATAAGTACTTAGACTTATTTTATACATAAATAATGCATTCAGGAATAGGTAGAAAAGGTAGGTAGCCATTTTTACCTAATCTACCTACATTACCTACTAGGTATGTAAGTACAAATTCAAATTCAAAGTATTTATTGCATTCATGAGCCATATACAATACACATGTATTGTATACATCTAACATGGGCCCGGGTGGGGCACGGCAACTAAAATAAAATAATAGAGACAATATTCACAGAAAAACTTAGACAATAGAATATAGAATTTTAACATAAACAGTTTCCTCTTAGTAATATAAAAATAATTGTGGCATTTAATGCCTTTACAAAATAACAAAAAAGTAACTATAAGGTAGTATTGTAGGAATGGGTACCTACTGTAAGTATGTGATATTATGGTAATAAAATAAGTACCTAGACTTATTTTATTTTATGTATCGCATAATGTAGGTGGTAGTCATTTTAACCAATCTACCTACTTTACCTACTGTTAGGTATGTACCTACCTAAGTGTACCTGTAAATGTGTGATATAAGATGGTAATAAAATAAGTACTTAGACTTATTTTATACATAAATAATGCATTCAGGAATAGGTAGAAAAAGTAGGTAGTCATTTATACCTATCTACCTACTGTAAGTATGTGATATTATGGTAATAAAATAAGTACCTAGACTTATTTTATTCTATGTAATGCATTCAGGAATAGGTATATAGGCTGCATATTTCATTCCATCCATGACCTCATTTTTTTTTTTTTAAATATCGATCGTAATTCGCCGGCGCGCCGAGTCGAAATCGACGTGCACCTTGCCTGCCTGATCGGAGCGCACTGAGGCGAGGGCCAACGTGTGAATGGTACGCCGGGCCTCGCCCGGTGTTATCGCCATCCTTGTCTAAATTTTTTGTCCTTGTCACACTGACCAATCATAGCCAACATGTAAAAGGGCTATCCAACATGCGCGACCGAGCTGTTTATCGGCTGGTTGATCATCGGACGTAGACTAATGAAAATGGATGACATAATCTTGAGGAAACTAAAAGCGATTAATTCGAAATTAACCTGAATCGCTAATAATATTGACCGGAAAATTTGTGATCGGATTTTTTTCGTAATTTGTTTCTGGTCAGTGGACTGATAGATGAGCATAGGTATTATTATACTAGCTTCCGCCCACGGCTTCACCCGCGTGGTATCTTGAAAACAAAAAAAATCCATTCCGCGGGAACTGTAGGTACATTTATCCGGTTCAAAGTTGCCTATGTGCTATTCCAGATCATTATCCAGATCCCTTCAGCCGTTTCTGCGTGAAAGAGTAACAAACATACATCCATACATTCCAAAATCGTAAATTATTAGTAGTAGCACAGTAGTAGGATTAATTCGTCTAAGAACTAAAAGTCTGCGCAAAAAGAGAAGCGTCGTAGGAATAGAGGTCGCTTGTGTGCCCTTTTACTAATTTTGTTGCGTTGTCAACACTGCTCTGTTATTGTCAGTACGCCTAAAAGTGTTTGATACTTGGTAATAAAAAAAAATCATAATATAAAAATCTTATTTTTAGTTCACCGTACCGCCACAACGGTTCTCTTTTTGCGCAGACTTTATGCATTATGCATAAGCCCTACAGTTAATTGTTTGACAGGTAAGCAATGGTCTGGTATCTGTATTTCCGATGAATAAATGTTCAAAATATTTACAAACATGACAATTCCCATAAGAACGCATGCTTTATGATTTCATACCGTTGTTTGGATGCAGTTAAATATTCATGGAATCGAGCCGTGTTCTGTACGTCTACCATGAGTTGTCACATTTAGATTGGCTGACGTTACTACAGTAGTAATAGTACGTTACTATGGCGTCTGTCAAAATTGTTACTCATGGTACCAAATTCTAAGCAAATTAATGAGCGCAAACTACAGTTGCTGTAGTACGCTGTGACGTAGGATAGTTAGCTACGTGAGGTTTTAGTACCCGCTAGAGGCGCTGTACCAAGTTTTCATACATTTTTTTAACTACAGTCGCTAGCGAGTGTAGATTGTGAAAACTCATGGTAGACCCTCTGTTGTGATGTCCAATTGTTATGAATCTTGGGTAGGCTTTTTTGAACTAGTGTTGTGAAAGGGTCCTTTTGAACTTGAGTCTTGTGACATACCGGTTTTCTCACGATGTTTTCCTTCACCGCTCTAGAGTACTGGTAATAGCACACAGAAATATATTGGTGCACATATTTTAACCCACGAGTTTAGGATCACTTATGTTGTAATTGATTGAAACACTATTATATTGATACAATCTTTTATTAGATTATGGAGTAAATAAACTACAGCAGTTTCAGTTCTATGACAAATATGAGTAAATATTTATGTTTTTGTAACATTTCAATTGAATTACTTTAGGTAAAAATACAATTATTTCAACAAGCTGTAGTTCCAATACAAAGAAGCCCTTAACCCATATAAAATAAGGCTTATATTTGCGCTAAATATAGAGTAAGTAATGTAGTAAAATTAACTTGAGACAGTTGCAACTGTGGCAAGGGCGCCATTGTGACAAATATTACCGTTTTCTGATTGGCTGATCTTCGGAGCACAATTGCGCAGGAGTTTCAAGTTAACATTACGAACTTATAGGGGGTTCAGACGGGTCGATTTTAGCCGTGCGGCAAATCACCTGTAGCATTACTTGTTAAAATCTTGCCACCCCATTTACACCGGTTGACAAAAATGGCATGCGAGATGTTCATTTTTGAAGACAGTTTATAGGCTATATATTGTCAATTAGACAATTTATTGTCTTCAAAAATGAACGCGCAGAGCGAGCTTTTTACGTGCTAGCAACATTACGGGCGTGTTAAGATACCCGCCGCATATGGCTCGCCACACAACTTTAAGACTTGCGATTTTAGTCACTTGCGGCTGGATAAAATTTTCATTTAGAAAATCGATTTTTACCGTGCGTCCTAGCCGTGCGGCAAAAATCGACTCGTGCAAACCCCCTATCACATGATAAGAATTAACGAAATCTTATGCAGACGCAATTTGTATTAATTATAACATGTAACAATAGAGTCGCTGTCCACTATACCGTTTCGATGCTTTCAGTTGAACAAAATAACAAATTGCAGGGAACAGTATGCAGATATTTTAGGGCAATCTAAAAAAATTCATATCTATTCCAGCTATAGTGTAACGTTAAGCTATAGTGGACGTTAACCTTTATTTGAATACATATAAGTGTATGATAACGAAATTGAACACTAATTCGATTAAAACTTGTAAATGCAAACTTGTAAAATTTAAAATACAGGCACTTTTTTATCCGACTGCTCAAAAATGAGGATAATGCTTTGTACGTTTTAACTATAGCTTGCAATATTCCGATGAATGCACTACCGAATAAAAACCCTTGAAAATACCTCCGTCTTATTTCTGTGTCTTGTATTTTAGATTTTGATTGATTGAGTTATATGGCGCACGCAGTTCAAAGTTCACTAATATTTTTTTCAATTATTTCTCAAGGTTTCTAGATGTGCTGGTCAAGTTACGGCTACGGTGCTGGGTCTAGCGTCTGGTGACGTGCTGCCAATCGTCACCGTCGGGATCGCGAGCTGAAACAAACAAACAATCTTATAATTTAACTAGCAACACGCCTCGGCTTCACACGGGTAGCAAAAGTATCTCTAAAGTATCTTTATTTTTTTTCATCATACAGCCTACGTTACTCAGGAATAATGTAGCACTCTAATAGTGAAAGAATTTTTGAAATTGGTCCAGTAGTTTTTGAGTTTATTCGTTAACAAACGTTTGTTTCAAACAAAAATACAAAACTTTCCTTTCTTTATAATATTAGTATAAATATAGATTAGTGGAACTCCAGCCACTTAGTCCGCGTGTAGTTTTATTCATTCAAACTTAAACCTACTGCTATTTTTAGTGCTTTAGACACTGAAAAATCCCTACCCTCCAAATTTCAAAGGTATTTTTGAACTTTGACAACTTTAAATACCGTTTTACCCCATTTCATCCCCATAATCCTTTTTATAATGTACATCCTATATAATAAATTAAATCGGACACGTTAAAAAGTTCTCATACGAAGTTCCAACACTCCATACAACCTATTATAGGGGTCGTTTTAAAATTAACTTCAGTTAACCACGACGAAGTATTATGATATATACCAGCTTCCGCTCACGGCTTCGCCCGCGTGGTACCTTGAAAAACAAAAACAAATCTATCCCGCGGTAACCGTACATTAGATCCAGACTATAATCTATATCTGTGCCAAATTTCGTCCAGATCCAACATACATCCAGACATCCATACATTCTTACAAACTTTCGCGTTTATAATATTAGTAGGATTTTACGGTATAATAATAACTTACGCTTCTCATCACGTTTCGGTGGAGGCGGGCGACGGTCGCGATCATCGCGTCTCGGTCCATCTCGGTCGTCACGCCTCGGTCCCTCTCGATCGTCACGTCTAGGCGCGTCTCGGTCGTCACGCCTCGGTCCGTCTCGATCGTCACGCCTCGGTCCGTCTCGGTCGTCACGTCTTGGCCCATCGCGATCGTCACGTCTTGGCCCATCGCGATCATCACGTCTTGGCCCATCGCGATCGTCACGTCTCGGCCCATCACTGGAAGTAATGTTGAATATATTACAAGGAATAGACAGATTCATGTATTATAAAAAATAAAAATAAATAAATATGATCACGACTGTAATCCCCGGGCTCGGTAGATATCTTCCTCAGATCTTTAGATACTTAGATCTTTGAGGATATCTAAAGAGGGTAGTCAGAGGCAGGTCCAAACATGACATTTGAAACATGCCCACATTTTGCAAAGTAGTTAGTATTCCGTACGTGACAGGTTGCAAGCCCATCGCCGCTTATTAGAATACTAACCTATTACACATACCTTCGAATAAAATGTATTAAATGATTCATCTAATAATAGGTATTTTATAGTAGCTTCTGCCTAAATTATGAAATACTAGCATCCGCTCGCGGCGTCGCCCTGAAAGTACCTACATAAAATATAGCCTATGTTCATCCTGAAAGTTCATTCTACACATTGGTGAAAGAATTTTTCAAATCGATCCAGTAGTTTCGGCCCATTCAATGCAAACAAACAAACAATCTAACAAAGTACCAAAAAATAATAGCGAAACAAAAAGTTGAAATGAGAACCTCCTTTTTGTACCTTTTTGAAGTCGCTGAAAAAGAGATAAAAGAGATTACGTTATTACCGTTCCTCTCTCCTGGGCGGGTCTCTCTCGTCTCTCCTGGGCGGGTAACGATCACGGTCGCGGTTGAAGTCGCGGTCGCGCGGCGCGTCCCGGTAGTCACGTTTGTCGTCACGACGTGGCTCGTCACGACGTTCGTCACGACGTGGCTCGTCGCGACGTGTTTCGTCACGGGGCGCGTCTTTACTGCGCCAGGCTGATGCGCGTTCCTATAATATAAAATTAACACACATAAAGATGTATATAATATATTACAAATTTCTATCCCTTGATCCCCCGATTAGAAGTTAATTTTTTTATTTATTTATTTACCCTCCAAATTTCAACGGTCTGTCTCATAAAAACTTAGAGTAGACTTCAAGTCTTGTTAAAGTCAGGAAGCAATTTTAGTTGTTTCATAAACGTACTTTAGCGCTAAAGTGTACTTTATCTTTACTCTATCTTGACATACTTTACATACTTTAACGACTTAAAGTACGCTTTTACTAAACAACACTTGGAGTCAACTTTAAGCGTTTTTTATGAGACAGACCGCAAGTCTCTAGGAACAGCGGTTTAGGCTTTACATTGATCTGTTTTAACGCATGATACGATTTTCATGAAACTTTGTTTGTGTACTGTAAATGCAAAATGGATGGACAAGTGTTTCAGGATTTTTCAATATCACCTTCAAAAAGGGGTCAAAGGGGAGGGTCAACGTTATTCAGTCTGTCAGTAATGCAGTCAGTAACGTAAATAATAAATAAATAAATAATGCTGGACAATCCACACAGCATCATCTAGCCCCAAAGTAAGCTACTCAAAGCTTGTGTTATGGGTACTAGATAACTGACATATTTAATACATTTATACATAGATAGATATTTTTTTTTATACATAGAAAACACCCAGACCAACGGAACAAATTTCTGCAGATCGTACACAATTTGTTCCGCGGCGGTAATCGAACCCGCAATCTCTTGCCTCGCAGGCGGACTCTTATCCGCTGCGCCACTGAGGTTGTCAAAAGACAGACAACTGTCAATATAGTGACTGCGTTATAAAGAAGCCTCTGAGGTGCACTTAATCCTTTCACCATTCTGGGTTAAAACTTACACTAATAAAATTAAAATCTAGGTACATAATATATAATAATGCTTACAGTAGATGGAGGCGCCGAGTCAGTTGGACCAGCGCGACGCCAACTGCCGCCGTCAGTGCCGCCGCCGCCGCTGGTGCGACCCGCGTATGCGCGCGGCCTGCAACACAAATACGTTTGTTTTACACGCTATGTTTTGACTTTGCAAAGATCAAGGCGAGATTCCAGAAATACGTATTGGGTACTATAATTATAAATGCGAAATGTGTTTGGGGTGTATGAATGAGTGAGTTTATTATGGCTTTGGTTGTAGCCAAATCGGCTCGACGGCTTTTGACAAATGGTATTGCTGGTTTCGTCTGACTGAATTACCAGTGACATAAGCTATTGATAAAATGTTAAAAAATTATAAGTATAATAATTAAGTGCAGTTTTTTTTTAAATAAATACTAGTTTTCACTAAATAAATAATGTTAATCACCTCTCGCGTTCGGGGTCCCTTTCCCGTGCGGCGGAGCGCCACCCGGAGTCGTCCCGGGGTCGTTCCGCCGGCCTCTCGTCCCGGCGGTCCTCGCGAGATCGGTCTTCACGCTCCCGCGGCGGTGGTCTGTCTTCACGCCTTTACAGTAACATTATTTTATTAAACTAACAGTCCTCATTCGCGTTTTTTTATTCATTAAAATCATATTATCAAACTTCTACTTCCCATTGCATCTTCGTCAGTCGGTCAGTCAGTCAGTCAGTCAGTAACTATCCAAGACATCAACAATCGATTAAGTGTAGTCACAATCGATTATATTCACATTATGTTTGTTGCCATATGCAAATATTTGTTTTTTTTAATATTGTAAAATACGTCTGTGATGGCAACCGATGTGACGCCCTCTTTCTGCCTAGCTCTCGGCGCGTGCGGTCGATGTATCTGAGCCAACTAAATAAACTGGATTTATAGTACAAACAGGCTTATCTATATCTATATAACAGCTTAACCTGACTGACTGACTGACTGACTGACTGACTGACTGATTTATCATCGCCCAGCCGAAACCGCTGAAGCTAGAAAGCTGAAATTTGGAAGGTGGTTTCCTTTTATAACAAAACCACCCACTAAGACGGGATTTTTGGAAATTCCACCTCTATGGGGGTGAAAAAGGGTGAAAACGTTAGTATGAAACTTTTTAACGCGTGGAGCGATTTTCATGAAACTTTGTTTGTGCACTGTAAACGCAAAATGAATGGACACGTGTTTCAGGATTTTTCAATATAACCATCAAAAAGGGGTCAAATGTGGGGTCAATTTTTGTATAGAAACTTTTTAACGGGTAATGCGATTGGCCTGAAACTTTGTTTGTGTACTGTAAATGCAAAATAAATGAACACGTGTTTCAGGATTTTTCAAAATAATCTTCAAAAAGGGGTCAAATATGGGGTCAATGTTTGTATGTGAACTTTTTAACGGGTGGTGCGATTGGTCTGAAAATTTGTTTATGTACTGTAAATACAAAATGAACGGACACGTATTTCAGGATATTTCTATATATCCTTCAAAAAGGGGTCAAATGAGGGGTCAATGTTTGTATGGGATCTTTTTAACCTGGTGCGATTGATCTGAAACTTTGTTTCATGTTTCAGGATTTTTCAATAAAACCTTAAAAAAGGGGTCAAATGGAGGGGTCAATATTTGTATGGGAACTTTTCAACGGGTGGTGCGATTGGTCTGAAACTTAATTTCGTGTTTTAGGATTTTTCAATGTAACTCTAAAAAAGGGGGTCAATGTTTGTATGAAATTTTTTTGGTGCGATTGACCTGGAACTTTGTTATCTGTTTCAGGATTTTTCAATTTAACTCTAAAAAAGGGGGTCAAATGAGGGGGGTCAATGTTTGTATGGGATTATTTTAACGGGTGGTGCGATTGGTCTGAAACTTTGTGTAGGTACTGTAAATACAAAATGAATCGACAAGTGTTTTAGGATTTTAAAATATGACCTTCAAAAAGGGGTCAAATGTGGGGTCCATGTTTCTATGGGTACCTACTTACTTTTTAAAGGGTGGTGCGATTGGTCTTAGTTTTTGTTTGGATACTTTAAATGCAAAATAAATGGAAACGTATTCCTGGATATTACAAAATAGCCCTCTAAAATGGGTAAAATTGGGTGTCAAAGTTATTTATGGGATTTTTTTATTAGTGTGATTTGTTTGAAACTCAGTTTAGATACCTACTTTAAGTGAACGAAGTCGCGAGCGGGACAGCTAGTTACTTAATATAAACCTGCCGCTAACTTCCACAAGTAACGTAAAAGAAATATGTTTATATTCAAACTTATTAAAATACTAGCTTCCGCTCGCGACCTCGCCCGCGAAGTACTTACATAAAATATAACCTATATTCACCTTGAAAGTTTGGTGAAAGAATTGTTGAAATCGGTCCAGTAGTTTCGGAGCCTATTCAATGCAAACAAACAATCAAATCTTTCCTCTTTATAATATTAGTATAGATATACATATCTACAAACGATATAGCTGCTAATGGACAAGAGGAAAATGCATGGGAATGACATTCTAATACCTCGTTGGATTGAGTTTTATATATGTAACTAGCTGTCCCGCTCGGACTTCGTTCACTCAAAGTATCTAAACTGAGTTTTAAACAAATCACACTAATAAAAAAATTCCATACATAACTTTGACCCCCCCCTTTCACCCTTTTTAGAGGGTTATTTTGGAATATCCCGAAATACGTGTCCATTCATTTTGCATTTACAGTACACAAACAAAGTTTCACACCAATCGCACCACCCGTTAAAAAGTTCCCATACAAACATTGACCCCACATTTGACCCATTTTTGAAGGTTATACTGAAAAATCCTGAAACACGTACCCATTTATTTTGCATTTACAGTACACAAACAAAGTTTCACACCAATCGCACCACCCGTCAAAAAGTTCCCATACAAACATTGACCTCACATTTGACCCCTTTTTGAAGATTATATTGAAAAATCCTGAAATACGTGTCCATTTATTTTGCATTTACAGTACACAAACAAAGTTTCATGAAAATCGCTCCACGCGTTAAAAAGTTTCATACTAACGTTTTCACCCTTTTTCACCCCTTTAGAGGTGGAATTTCCAAAAACCCCGCCTTAGTGGGTGGTTTTGTTATAAAAGGAAACCACCTTCCAAATTTCAGCTTTCTAGCTTCAGCGGTTTCGGCTCGGCGATGATCAATCAGTCAGTCAGGTCAAGCTCTTATATAGATATAGATTACTTATTTATATTAAGAAATTATGAATTTTTACATGGAGAGTCTTGCTCGTGTTTCTTTGTAATAGAACTAGTTTTCACCATGAAATAGATGAGCACAATGGCACTTACTTCTCATCTCTAGGTGGTGGTTTCTCATCTCTCACAAGAGGTTTCTCTTCACGGCGTCGCTCCGGAGACCGGGCGGGCACGCGACCTTGGAAAGAAGAATAGAATATATTGGTGGAACTCTCCATGGCTGTATGTATATATATTTTTTTCGTACATCTAGACACGCGGCAGCGTGTCAGCCAAGTTCAAGCGAACGGGCGAAGCGCGCGCCGTGTGTAATATTACACGAAGCATTTGGAGCCATTTTCACCCCCTCGTAACTCAAAAACTATTACACATAAACAAGTCAAATTTGGCTCATCTATTGCCATTTGCGAGTAAAATATGTACTCTGAATTTCATAAACACACCTCAAACGGTTATTTAGATATCAACGTCCAAAAATCGTATATTATGAAAAAAATTATCACTGACTGATCTCACTTCTTTTGTCGCTGAAGTCAACGACTAAAACATACTTATTGAACTTGGCTCTCATTTCACATTTATGTTTTTGATGGGATACTTTTAACTCCCACTGCTCCGGAGAGTGTTAGGTATGAATGTGGATGGATACAGGGGTAGAGGTAGGCCAAAGAAAAGATGGATGGACTGTGTGAAAGATGACACGGGTAAGAAAGGAGTGGGTACTGAAATGACGAATGATAAAGAGAAATGGAAGAAGATCACATGTTGTGCCGACCACACAACGTGGGAAAAGGGCAGGAAGATGATGAAATTCTTTCTAGGTATATCTATAGTCTTAAAAGTTTGCTGGTAGAAACTTTTGTAGGGTTAAAAGCTCGCATTTTTACATGTATTTTTTTAATGTCTTGTAATTGATAATATACTGTGTACAGGAGTGGGTACTGAAATGACGAATGATAAAGAGAAATGGAAGAAGATCACATGTTGTGCCGACCACACAACGTGTGAAAAGGGGAGGAAGATGATGAAATTCTTTCTAGGTATATCTATAGTCTTAAAAGTTTGCTGGTAGAAACTTTTGTAGGGTTAAAAGCTCGCATTTTTACATGTATTTTTTTAATGTCTTGTAATTGATAATATACTGTGTACAGGAGTGGGTACTGTAATGACGAATGATAAAGAGAAATGGAAGAAGATCACATGTTGTGCCGACCACACAACGTGGGAAAAGGGCAGGAAGATGATGAAATTCTTTCTAGGTATATCTATAGTCTTAAAAGTTTGCTGGTAGAAACTTTTGTAGGGTTAAAAGCTCGCATTTTTACATGTATTTTTTTAATGTCTTGTAATTGATAATAAACTGTGTACAATAAAGAATTACAAGAACTACAAGAGGTTCAATTTTGGGACTTTCTGACCGCTGCAGAAATGTAGACCCTCTTTACCACAGTCATCGGCAGCTATCACCCTCTTTTGCATCTCTAACACTAATAACACTCACTGGGTCGCCACGGCTCTTTCTTCTCCGGTTCCTTGGCGTCTCCCTTGCGCCACACGCTGTCTCTCTCACTCTCTTTGGGGGGGTCACCGCGACGCCAGCTGGATCCGCCTGTGGTGCTCTTATTCTCTTCGATTTTGCGTGCGACTTCCGCTTCCTTAGCACGGATCTTGGCTTCAGTGCGAGCTAACATTTCCTGGTGCTCCCTGAATACAAAATAACAGTGATATATGTATATCTATATATAAAAATGAATTGCTGTTCGTTAGTCTCGCTAAAACTCGAGAACGGCTAAACGGATTTATTTTATCTTGGTCTTGAAATGTTCATGGAGGTCTAGGGAAGGTTTAAAAGGTAATAAAAATTCAAATAATTACCGGGAAAACCCTAAAAATAGCCCTTTTTTATTTCCCATACAAACGTTTTCTAAATAAAATGTAGAGTCAATTTGAGATTTATTACTATTTAATAAAGTTCATATTAAATTATACCTAATCACTCACTGTTGTCTAAGCAATGTAGAAGGCGGTACGAAGTTGGCCGGGACAGCTAGTATACCTATATTTATCTACCTCTTATCTAGGTATATTCACTCATTATTTATTTTTATTAAATACCTTATTTATTTAGTTTTTTTTAATATGTGTGTAAGTACTTAGAAAATTAATTTTTGTTATCAAAACTTTTGTCAACCGATCATATTTTTATGCAACATCTCCATTTATACTATGACATTAGCATGAATACGGACATTGGCAGAATTGTGGCTTAAGACACAGAGGCCAAATAAAGAAGTGAAGTGAATACAAAATAACAGAAATATGTCGCTTAAAAAAAACAATATTATCACTCCCTGGATACATAATAACAGTGATATTGCGCTTTAAAAAAAAGAGTGGTAATTTTTGCGATTAATTAAAAACATGATCACGACTTTAATCCCCAGGCTCGGTAGATATCTCATCAGACCTCTAGTGACTTATATATTTTTGAGGATATCTAAAGAGGGTAGTCAGAGGCGCGCCCGAACACGACATTTGGTACATGCCCACATTTTGCACAGTAGTTAGTATTCCGTACGTGGCAGGTTGCAAGCCCATCGCCGCTTTTAAGAATACTACGTATACACACTTTCGAATTATTGGTTCTAGTTTTAGGGTATGCCAGTTTCCTCACGATGTTTTCCTTCACCGTTTAAGAGCACTGGCATTGCGCACATAATTTTTTTGAAAAACTCATTGGTGCACAACCACTCAAATCATTCAAAAATCAAACAAAATGATCAAAATTGTATCCCCAAGCCTAGTAGACATCTCAGATCTCTAGCATTATGTGGATCTTACTCACAGGACGCTCTGAAACCTGGAACTTAGTTCGAGACATACTAGGCTTGTGCGTATCTGAACCATCTAACCTTTCTTTCTTCTCGCGAATAGCAGCGAGTTCTTCTTGCGCCTTTCTCTCTTTCTCTTCTCTCTCGCGGCGTTCTTCCTCCTCCTTGGCTTTGCGCGCTTCTTCTGCCGCTTGCTCTTCTGCGCGACGCTTCTCCGCAAGTCGTTCGGCGTACTGCACAAGTAAGATACAAAATGACATTAAGAAAAATGATTTTTAAGCAATATTTTCGAAGAAATGATACTGCCTCTGGTGTGTTTAGTCAAGAATCCTGATTACTACATGGAGGACAAAATTAATTCTGTTACTTTTTATTCAATACTAGCTTTCGCTCGCGGCTTTGCTCGCGAGGTATTTACATAAAATATAGCCTATGTTACTCGGGGATAATGTAGCATTCTAATGGTAAAAGAATTTTTGAAATCGGACCAGTAGTTTTTGAGTTTATTCGTTACAAACAAAAATACAAAAATACAAAACTTTCCTGTTTATAATATTAGTATAGCTTAAAATGATAGTAGTAGATCTCCTTAAGAATAATGTTGAAACTCCAAGCACTGAGCTCGGCTCAGATGCCTGACATGATCATTCTCTGCATACTGAGGGAAAGAGACAAAAGAGAGTTCTTCTGTTCACACCCTTACAAGCATCATGGTAGTTCCTGTTGACCGGACTCTTAAGAGACCGGTGTCCTCGGGACGATCTACACAAAGACCATACACACGCACACTGAATAACAGTCTTAGGTACATTGGTTTATCCATCATTCTTTAATTATTCATTCTTTTATTATGACTTCCTTCTGTTGGAACTCATATTACCACTTTCCCGGAGGTGGGCGTTGCAATCTGCGACACATTATTTTACTTCTGCATATCGCATCGCTGCCTACTTTGTTTATATACCTACCTAGTTTAAGTTCCTAAATAAATAATTTTATTTTTATTTTATTTTTATCTGTTAATCTCTGGTTATGACTAAACTTACATCCTGCTTCCGTTTCTCGATGCGCTGTGCCTTCCGCTCGGCGAGTCGTTTCTCGCGCTCCTGCGCAAGCTTCTCCTTGAAAGCGGCCAGGCGCTGCTCGTGCGCGGCGCCGCGCTCGGTGCGCAGGCGCGCCAGGAACTCCTCGCGCTGCGCCGCCATGCGCATAAGGCGGGTGCTGGTCGCAACGTCGCGGGCGCGCGCCTCTGTATGCACAAACTTACTGTTAGCCACGTCTTGCGTGTATACGTACAGTTGGCCCGACGAGTCGAGGCATTCGTGAAGTTAGCTGCAGGCGCTGCGCAGTATCGTTTTTCGGGAGCAATAGGAGGTATGGAGAGGGGCGGCGGGACTGCGCAAACTCGCACCTGTGGCAACTTCACGAATGCCTAGATCCAGTGGATGAACTGTATACTTGGACGGCTGATATTTTAAACATAAGTGCGTCTAAGGTGTTACAATAAAACTAAAATAAAATTCATAAATATTGGTGTTCAGGACAGTTCACACATCGTTATATAGCCCCAAACTAAGCTTGTACTTTGGGAACTAGATAGCTGATAGAATAATTCAATATGTACATTAGACACAGAACAAACATCTAAGTTCATCACTCAAATGTTTATCCTGGGTGGGCATCGAACCCACAACCTGCAGCGCAGAAGGCAGAGTTACTACCAACTGGGGCCTTACCACGAAATTTTCAAGAAAGATTCCGGAACGATTACATTATAGAAACGTCACTATTTCCATACAATTTGCATAGGTCATGGTACGAAATAACAATGTAATACTAATAAATAATGTAATACGGCGATGGGCTTGCAACCTGTCACGCACGTACGGAATACTAACTACTGAGCAAAATGTGGGCATGTACCAAATGTCATGTTTGGACTTGCCTCTGACTACCCCCTTTAGATATCCTCAAAGATCTAAGTAACTAAAGATCTGAGGAGCTATCTACCGAGCCTGGGGATTACAGTCGTGATCATATTTATTTATTTATTTATACTAATTTGGTAATGTATTATGAATTCGTGGTGAGGCCCTGAGCTATGAGGCCAGTCTTACTACAGTCTTAACTCTTTATTCTGAGCCCTTAGAAGCACTTATGTTAGATAGGTAAATAGAGTTATCTTGGTAGAGAACTTGCCAATAAGCTGCGCAATTCGCTCCTTCTCCTGCGCTTCCCAAAAGGCCTTGTCAGCCACCTGCTTTTCTTCTAGACTCTTCTGCAGCAGGGGAATTTCCTCCAGGCGCTTAGCTCGCTCGAAATAGTCCACCTGTGTAATAAGTTAAATTAGCATTAGAACTAACAGTAGAAAATTTCTTTTTATATTTTTGATTAGCTTCCGCCCACGGCTTCGCCCGCGTGGTACCTTGAAAAACAAAAACAAATCTATCCCGCGAGAACCGTAATTTTTTCCGGGATAAAAAGTAGCCTATGTGCTATTCCAGATTATAATATATCTCTGTGACAAATTTCATCCAGATCCGTTCAGCCGTTTCAGCGTGAAAGAGTAACAAACATACAGGTCATCCAACGGATCTAGGCATTCGTGAAATTAGCCACAGGTCAGCCAGTTTGCGCATATTTAGTCCTTCCCCCCCCTTCTCATACCTCCAATTGATCTCGAAAAACGATACAGCGCAACTCTTGCGGCTAACTTCACGAATGCCTAGATTCGTTGTGCGAACTATACATCCATACATTCTTACAAACTTTCGCGTTCATAATATCAGAGAGAATAAACACAATTTCCACTAAAACATAGCCACTGCTACTTACGAGTAAGAATATTTGCACCTGCAGTGGTACTCGCTAAGATGCACTCTTCCCGAACAGTTCTACCACATGATGAAATAATAGCCGATAATTCCCATCCCCTTTAACCAGCTCCGCTCCTGGATTCGTGACCTCACAACCGAACCACACCAAAAAACATGGGCAGGTATGACAGACTGTAGGCAGTCGAGGGAGGCGTTCCCGACCCTAAACGCGAGATACTCCCGAAAGCTCCTCAGTCTGAAGCGTGACAAACTCCGACTAGCTGTTGGAATAATCACGGGTCACTGCACACTAAACAAACACCTATTTAACATTTGGGTATTACAGACAGCCCGCTATGTAGGGGGTGCATGAACAACGAAGAGTCAGCCGCGCACGTGCTGACAGAGTGCGATAGCGTGGCGACTCAACGAGCTCAACACCTCGGGACACCAAGAACACCCAGAGAGGCCTGCACCAACATCAACGACGTGCTGGCCTTCCTGGAGGACATCGGATGGATGGAGTAACAACAAGCTCCACCGACACGCAAAATGGGCCCGCATACGGCCTAATTGCGAAAACCAGTCCGGTCACCAAGTACCATGGTGAAATAATCATACCTTCTTCTCCTGGGACTTGAGTCGCGCCTGGAGTTCGCGACGTTCCTTCATCAACTCCTCTGCCTCGCGCTGAGCGATAGCTTCGGCGTCCATCTTTTTCAGATCCTGCCAAAACATTATTAATATTTTAATTTGTAAAAGTTAATACTACATCTAAGACCGTCATGGATTATATCTCCATATACTACTCCTACAATGACTTAACAAGCAAGACAGAAAAAAATACATGTACAAAGGCGAACATAACCCTACAAGAGTTTTCTACCAGCAAACCTTAGAGACTAGGGAGAAGCTATGACATAGGTGGATAAAATGTGTAAGTACCTAAAAATAATTTAAAATATTATATAACTTAACTACTTTACGTCTACCATGAGTTGTCACATTTAGATCAGTTGACGTTACTATAGTTGTAATAGTAAGTTACTATGACATGGTACATGGTACATACTCATGGTACCAAATTCTAAGCAAATGAATGAAGCGCAAACTACAGTCGCTGTATTACGCTGTGACGTAGGATACTAAACTACGTGACGTTTTAGTACCCAACTATCCGCTAGAGGCGCTGTACAAGTTTTCATAATTTGTTTTAACTACAGTCGCTAGCGAGTGTAGATTGTGAAAACTCATGGTAGACCTACTTATATATAATGGTGGGTTTTTGTCTCTTTCTCTCTACGCACCTCCTCGTCTAGTTTCTGCAACATCTTCTGCCCATGCGCAGTCTGCGAGATGTGAGCCATGCGCTCCTTCAGATGGCGTTCCTTCATGGCGGCCAGCTCAGACTCGTGGCGGCGTTTCTCTCTCTCCTCTCTCTCTTGCTCCTGGCGCCGGGCTTCGGCTGCCGCCGCGACGCGTAGCTGCTCTTCTTGACGCCTGAGGAGAGAATATAGATTAAGGATGGACAATATACATTTAAGAATAATGCGTGAATTTATTCAAACTTGAGCGTGAATCGGTTTACATCTGGCGCAACCACAAGCTCTAACAAAATGTTTTAGAAACGTCAAATTTCATGCTAGAAGTAAGAATACTTCAATGAAACTTTTATAGGTCACTGTACAAAATATTAAATTTATACTACTTTAAAATATTGCTCAAAGAGCTTGAGTTAGGGCCCCTGAGCAGAAATTGGTTTATGCCTAACGTGAAATAGCACACAGCGTGAGAGCTGAGCGCTGGGTAGTTTTTAACAGAGTGTGAGTTGGTTCGCAGCTGTATGTGAGTTGGTTTATGATTGAACTCTTAAATCAAGGTTTTATAATTAAAAAAAAAAAACATGTTTACGACTGGTAATCCCCAGGGGCTCGGTAGATATCTCCTCAAATTTCTAGTTATTTACGTATCTTTAAGGATATCTAAAGGGTAAGTCAGAGGTACGTCCAAACACGATATTTGGCATATGCCCACATTTTTCACAGTAGTATGCCATATGAAACAGGTTGCAAGCCCATAGCCGCTTATAGGAATACTAACCTCTATGTCACATCCTTCGAAATTTTAGTTCTAGGGTATGCCGGTTTCCACACGATGTTTTCCTTCACCGTTTAAGAGCACTGGAATTGCGCACATACATTTTTCGAATATAAAAACATTGGTGCACGACCAGGTTTAAACCCACGACCTTCGGATCGTGAGGCAGGGGTGCTACCACTACACCACCAGCGCTCATTTCACAGAAAGAGAGAATTCACCATCAGAGCTCTTTAAAATAGTTTTTAAAATAACGAAAAAGTTATATATTGATAAGAACCGCCCACCTGAGTTCCTCTTCCTCGCGCACAGTATTCAGCCGCTCTATGTACTCCTTACGCTCCTCTATGATCTTGTGCCGCTGCAGCACTCTATGGTGTTCCGCGTGTTTGTTCTCGTGGTAATGCTGCACCATAGAGGCGCGCGCTCGCTCCCTCTCTTGGCGGCGACGTTGCGGGAATAGAGTTTGGACGGCGCGGGTCAGAACTTCCGCAGCACGGACCAATTGTTCGCGTACCTGAGAGGTATAAGTTTTATAAGTAACCTGTGATATAAATAAATTAATGACTGGGATCCCCAGGGGTCGGTAGGTACGAGTATCTTTCTCAGATCTCCAGTAACTTAGGTCTTTGAGGATATCTAAAGAGGGTAGTCAGAGGCACGTCGAAACATACATTTTCGTATGGAATCTAATATTATCTATCTGTCCCAATTGACACTTTTGATTTTAATTTTTTTTACTTTCGACACCATCAGATTATTGAAGATTTAGATTCAACTTTAAAATCAACGAAATAAAAAGAGTTTTTTATCTGACTGTAATATGCAGTTATTTTAAATGGTGTCCGAATCGACAGTAAACAAAAATATTCAAATCAAAAGTGTCAATTGGGACACTGTGTCCTAATAAATTTTGTCCGAATCGTCAGAACCCGTAGTTCCACTGACCTGTTCCGCCGGCGTGGCCTGTAGGATGGCGCCGCCGCACGCCTCGTCAGCGGCGGAACACCACTCGCCACCGCCCGCCTCCACGCCGAAGTGGACACATCTGTAAGAACAAACCATGTAAAGCTACCTACTCTGTGTAGTTGAAGCTAATTTTAAATTAAAGGATGTTGTTTGAAAACCTTGAAAAACAAAAACAAATCAATCCCACGGGAACAGTAATTTTTTACGGGATAAAAAGTAAAAAGATTATAATGTATCTCTGTACCAAATTTCATCCAGATCCGTTCACCCGTTTTAGCGTGAAAGAGTAACAACATGTAGTTGGCTCAACGAATCTAGGCATTCGTGAAGTTAGCCGCAAGAGCCGCGCAGTATCATTTTTCGGGAGCAATTGGAGGTATGAGGAGGGGGGGAAGGAACTGTACATGCGCAAACTCGCACCTGTGGCTAACTTCACGAATGCCTAGATCCGTTGGATGAACTGTACTACTGTAGTAACGTCAGCTGATCTAAATTTTGTTCCGCGGCGGGAATCGAACCCGCAACCTCTTGCGTCGCAGGCGGACTCTCGCCCGCTGCGCCACTGAGGTCGTCAAAACTGAGATACATATTAGACTGTTAATAACTCACTGGTTCGCATGATCCACTCGTATCTGCATATCGTTGTGGCGCACACAGTCTACGAGCAGCCGTTCCAGGTGGAACAGATCCTCGGTGCCGGCCAGCTCAAGAAGACGCGCGAACTTCACACGCGCGTAGCACTGCGCCACTTGACGGATGAGCCGCACCAGAGCCACGTCGGTCAGTGCTACGGTGTATTGGGCGAGCGGGGAGTCTGGGGGGAGTTCATAAAAAAACCATGATTACGACTGTAGATAGAAAAAAGTTAATATGACATTTGCCTTCAAGAACCAAAGCTATAGTCATAGCTTTGTGAACATCTGGGCGAATCAATGCACCACCAGAGGGTCTACCATGAGTTTTCACAATCTACACTCGCTAGCGACTGTAGTTAAAAAATGTATAAAAAATTTGTACACCGCCTCTAGCGGATAGTTGGGTACGAAAACCTCACGTAGTTAACTATCCTACGTCACAGCGTACTACAGCGACTGTAGTTTGCGCTCATTAATTTGCTTAGAATTTGGTACCATGAGTAACAATTTCGACAGATGTCATAGTAACGTACTATTACTACTGTAGTAACGTCAGCCGATCTAAATGTGACAACTAATGGTAGACGTACTGTTAATGTTATGACACGATTCGACAACAAACAGTCAAACTTTTAAAGCAAGTTCATTCATATCAACTTATAGAGAGAGCTATGAAGAATAAAGGACTTTTTCGGCTAATTATGCAAAATACTTGTATTTTACGATCACGACTGTAATCTCCAGCCTCGGTAGATATCTGCTCAGATCTCTAGTTACTTAGCTAAAGAGGGTAGTCAGAGGCACGTCTTAACATGATATTTAGCACATTACACCCTAAACACATTACCCTCCTTTGTTGGGTAATAAGAAACATACATTTTCGTATCGAATCTAGTATTAAGTGTAAGGTATAAAATAACACAGATCACTGATATAATGAAGTGAACTGCCGCGTCAAACCAACAGTATTATCTGCCTCAAAGCCCTTGCCGTTGAAACCATGTTGGTTTTAACGTGATTTGCCTCAAGGCATGCTATATCTAGGCTATCAGTTTTTAGGGTTTCGTACCCAAAGGGTAAAAGGATGCTATTACTAAGACTCCACTGTCCGTCTGTCACCAGGCTGTATCTCAAAAACCGTGAAAGTTAGACAGTTGAAATTTTCACAAATTGTATATCTGTTGCCGTTATAACAATAAATACTAAAACACAGAATAATAATAAATATTTAAGGGGGCTCCCATACAACAGACATGCTTCTTTTTTGGCGTTTTTATAGATAATGGTACGGAACCCTTCGTGCGCGATTCCGACTCGCAATTGTTATATAACGGTTCTATATCGCATTTATCATTATTTGCTTGACGTTTCGACGCAATAACTGTGGTAACAAGATGTAATTGAAATTGAAATTGAAATTGAAAAATATTTATTCAGTACAATCACAAGAATCACTTTGAAACGTCTTACATGCTAGGTGAATCTATGTGCCAATTCCAACCTAACCCAAGTACGAGAAGAACAGGCAAGAAACTCGTCTCGGTCCTAGCGCTTTTTTGTATGATCCTTCTTACAAAAAAATGTAATCAAGATTATCTCATAATAATAACAATGTGGGGAGACCTTTAATCGGCCGTATCCACCGGATAAATATGTTCAATACGTGCAGAGCTGAATAAATCGCGGGTCTCCTCATGATGTTATACTTCACTCACTGTTTATAACATTGTTATTAAACCCCGACGAAAAAGAGGAGTGTTATAAGTTCAACGTGTCTGTGTGTGTATTTGTATGTGTGTCTGTGGCATCGTAGCTCCCAAACGGATGAACCGATTTTCGTTTAGCTTTTTAGTGTCATAGATAATTTTATCCCAAGTGTTCTTAGCCGTGTTTAATGAAAATCTTTTCAACCGTTTGAAGATCATCAGCTCTTTTCTAGTTGATGAGGGGACCTGACTACCTTCCGTATGTCCTATCGATTCGAATTTTGGTACTGTATTACTTCAATGATATTGAAAGAACATGGTATGGTAACCATGACTTTAAATTTGACATGTTAGGGTAAGGTTTAGATGTCGGGGGGTTTTTTAAATTTAAAATTTTGTATTATACTTACTCGGTTCCTCTTGAAGTGACTTGACAACGCCTTTCACGTTGTGGCTGATGGTAAGAGGATCAAATTCCACCTCCAGCCAGGAGTATAGCTGCTGCAGTTGTGGTGAGGCTAAGGCCACCACGTTCATGCGTACCACATCTGAAGAAATAAGTATGTTTATTAGCTACATCCTTTGATATGCAATTTAAAATGTTCGAATTTATAACCTTTTTACGTCCCATTGGAAGTTTATTCGGGATAAAAGTAGCTTATGAGTTAATTCAAGGTGGAATCTATATGAATATCAAATTTCATCAATATATGTTGAGCCATTAAAGAGATAAAAACGAACAAACATTCACATTTAACAAACTTAAGTTTTCGTGCTTTATTGAATCGTAAAACTCTTCGTTTGTAAATGAAGATGACTTGTGTATCTAATGTTTAAGTATGTCTATTTTAGCTCCAAAATCTGATGATCACAAGTAGAATAATCCAATTATATCCAAAAATAGAATTTTCGTGCTAAATAAGGTATATTTGAATCGTATTATAATACTAGCTTCCGCCCACGGCTTCGCCTGTGTGGTACATTGAAAAACAAAAACAAATCTATCCCACGGGAACCATACATAATACTTCCGGGATAAAAAAAAGCCTATGTGCTATTCCAGTCTATAATCTATCTCTGTGCAAAAATTTCATCCGATCCGTTCAGCTGTTTCAGTGTGAAAGGGTATCAAACATACATCCATACAAACTTTCGCGTTTATAATATTAGTAGGATGACTTACCTTTTAGCAAGCTCGCCCTAGTGGGAGGTTGGGCCAAGCCGAGCAGTACAGCCAGTCGCTGGGCCTTCTCCACCGGACTCTTGTCAGTCTCCACAAAGCGATCAAACTCAGGGTGCAGAGAAGGCAGAGGCACCGACAGTACCGCTACCAGAACACGACATGCCATTCTGTAAAGGTAGTTTTTTATTATATTTTTATAACAGTTCAAAAATATATATTTCCTACTATTTTTAGGGTTTATTATTTCATTATATTACCAGAGAATTTATCGCGTTTTATCTAGGTACCTATTTTTCCCGACGTTTCAACAGGTTTATACATCATCCCGTGACCACGACAGTGTTTAAATACCTGGTTAATACTAATAATAATGTGTTCAGATTGCGTAAGTTTCAAAATATATATTTTTAGGGTTCATATCAGCGTAGAAATCAAAAGATATAATATTATAAAATGTAAAGTTGAAGATGAAAAGCTTGTAAAATCCTAAACTAATGACGCGCATGTATGAAGTGAATGAAGCAAAAGAGGTATGTCAGGATCGTAGCAAGTGGAGATCCGTGGTCTCTGCCACAGAATTGCCACTGAAACAGGCGTGATTTTATGTATGTATGTATGTATGTATGTATGTATGTATGTATGTATGTATGTATGTATGAATGAAAGCTTGCTCAAACCTTGCTCAAGTTCTGCCTCAGTTCTCTACTCACTTCTGTAACTCCTCCTGCGTGATATTCTTCTTCATCTCTCGCGACAGTTGGAACAGCTTTAGTAGAGCTGCAGCGTGGAACAGGCAGTGGCCTGCCTTCCAGAAGACCAGCGCCAGTTTCCCGTAATAGTTGGCCATTGTCTTGGCAACGGGGGATTTCTTTGACATATTCATCAGGTTATGGATATCTTCAATAGCTTTGTAGGCTTCCTAAAATGATATAAATATGTCTGTTATTTCTGGTAATTAATTTCAGTTGTGAAGCTTTTTGTTACCGAAGAAATATTATGCAGTATCCGATGGTGCATGGACTAATCCTGATTACTATTAGTACCTGGGAGACCGAGCTTTGCTCTTTTTTTATTGGTAAACGATGTTTTCTAAAAATGAAACCTAGCTAGATCGATTTATCGCCCCCGAAACCCTCTGCATACTAAATTTCATGAAAATCGCTGGAGCCGTTTATGCTGATATGGTCTCAATATAAAAATAATTACATAATATAAAGGGTAGAGGTAGGCCAAAGAAAAGATGGTTGGACTGTGTGGAAGATGGGTAGGAAAGGAGTGAGTACTGAGATGACGAATGACAGAGGGAAATGGAAGAAGATCACATGTTGTGCCGACCCCACTTAACGTGGGAAAAGGGCAGGAAGATGATGGTCTCAATATGTGTATAGGTCATCCAACGGATCTAGGCATTCGTGAAGTTATATGCGAGTTTGCGCATGTACAGTTCCGTCACCCCTCATACCTCCAATTGCTCCCGAAAAACGATACTGCGCAGCTCTTGTGGCTAACTTCACGAATGCCTAGATTCGTTGAGCTAACTATAAATTCATAAAAAACGAACCTGCCACAACTCCATTTGGATAGCACTGTCCAGTTGGAACAGTCTGGTCTCCAGGTTGAGCTGCTGCGTCTCTGGCTTGGAGATGCTCACATTGCCAGTTTGCGATTGCTATAAAGTAGAAAATAATTAAGTTAGAGAAGATAATTATAGAACAAATAAGAAGATATTTGTAAGTCAATTCATAAATAAATAAATAATGCTGGACAATCCACACAGCATCATCTAGCCCCAAAGTAAGCTACTCAAAGCTTGTGTTATGGGTACTAGATAACTGATATATTTAATACATAATATTATATAGATAGATTTTTTTTTATTATACATAGAAAACACCCGGACCAACATAACAAATTTCTGCAGATCGTACACAAATTTGTTCCTAGGCGGGAATCGAACCCGCAACCTTTTGCGTCGCAGGCGGACTCTCGCCTGCTGCGGCACTGCGTTCAGAAAGTTTAAAAATATACCTAGACATACGTTCGGTTTCTATATTCTATCTATCTGCGGTTTTTGGATTTTGGATAGGTATTTGACATAAATCCTAAGAAATGTCAAATAATTGAAGAAGTAATGTCAAATACCTATCTAAAATCCAAAAACCGCAGATAGAATATAGAAACTGGCCAATAGTCAAGAAGCAGTATACTTACAGTGAGCTTATAAATATCCTCCAAATGCTTCCTCAATTTATCGCAGAGCTTTCTAAACTCAGTCTTGCGAGAGTACTTCAGACAGAACTGGAACGCCATGCGAGCAATGTCATGGTAAAGAGTCTCAACGTGTGCATTTGTTCGCAGCAGTTCCAGGCATTGGCAGTATGATTCCCACAGGAACTTGACCTGAAAGTGAAAGATATTGATGTATATTAAATGACTCCAAATATTTCGTGTAATATTACACACGGTGCGCAGCTCGCCGTTCGCTTGAACTTGGCTTGACACGCCACCGCGTGTCTAGATAGGGGTTTGCACTTGTTATCAAACCTAACCTTTTATGTTTGAGGGTATGATCAAATCAAGTTGTGCACCAATAGATTTTTCTGTTCGAAAATGTATGACCGGCAGCCTCAAATGGTGATGGAAAACATATCGTGAGGAAATCAAAAGTTCGAAACAGTGTTTTCGACAAGTGCATGAATGAAGCCTCATGGAGCGAATTTTATTTTTTTCACAAGATAGTTCATACAAAACATCAAAACACATATTTTTTACCAGTTCATAATCTTATACCTTTAAACGAGAAATTCTTGTATATATGTATATATATACATATATATAATCTGAATCTCGGAAACGGCTCCAAGGATTTTCATGAAATTTAGTATGCAGGGGGTTTCGGGGGCGATAAATCGATCTAGCTAGGTTTAAAAAAACCCGAGCTAAGCTCGGTCATCCAGGTACTATTATTATTATAATACAAATAAATACAAAATGATTTATTTGCCAAATAACAGAGATAGGTACACACAGGTATTATTAGTATTCTTATAAGCGTCGATGGGCTTGCAACCTGTCACGTACGGACTACTATACTGTGCAAAGTGTGGGCATGTACCAAATGTCATGTTTGGACGTGCATCTGACTACCCTCTTTAGATATCCTCAAAGATCTGAGGAAGATATCTACTGAGCCCGGGGATTACAGACGTGATCATGTTTATTTATTTTATTTATTTCATAGTACATTTATTGTATTACTAGCTTCCGCCCACGGCTTCGCCCACGTAGTACCTTGAAAAATATAATAAAATCTATCCCACGGGAACCGTACATTTTTCCGGGATAAAAGAAGCCTATGTGCTATTCCAGGCAATAATCTATATCTGTGCCAAATTTCACCCAGATCAGCCGTTTCAGCGTGAAAGAGTATCAAACATATCAGACATCCACACATCCTGACATCCATACATCCACACATTCTTACAAACTTTCACGTTTATAATATTAGTAGGATGGATTGGAAGACAAACATACCCATGGAGTCAATATCGTTCGATCAGATCTATCCTGGGCATCTTCACCAGACACAGCACTGAGAAGGATACTCTCCGGAGTGGCGAGGTTATCTAAATCATCAGTGTCAATCACGGCCTGCGTGGACTGCGCCCGCGCAGCCTCTGTGCGCTCCTCGGCCATACGGAGGTAGCCTCTGAAAGAAGGAAATTCCTGAGGGTTAAGTGTTACCACCTACTAATCAAGTGTGACCGGACAGATGGAAAAACGTGTATCATCTATGACCTATACATATGATAGATAATTATAATAATACAGTTGAGCCCGGTGTCTGTCTGTACTGTACATTGAAAACAAGTAATACTCGTAATAAGAAAACAGTTAAAAGAGGAGTGAAAACAAGTCAGGTATTTTTTACAATTCTTTGTTTTTGGTTTTTACAATTACTAGGTATTTTATTTAATTGGTTGTTGATGCAGATCTCTGAAACTACTGAGAAGATTTGCATGTAGTTTCATTAGTGGACAGAGTAAAAGCTTTGTTTCATAATAATCAAATGTTGGAGAAAAAGCTATCGTTATGTGAATGGTTGCTGGCATCAGCCAGTAATTTTATAATACCCATACCTTATAACCTGCTCCAAGGATCCCACATTCACCGACTGGAACATGTTCCTATATTGAAACAGTCCTTCCTTTGCAATATGGGATTTGCGAAGATCCACACATAGTTCCAGATACTTGAACATGATTGGCTCGAGCACCGACTCCGACCAGTTGTACGCCCATTTTTTGTTTCGGAACACTTCCTGGAGGGTATCCAGTGCCCGGGCCGGCTTGTCCAGGTCCATAAATTCTGAGAATTCAATAAATAACATCCAACAGATGTATACATAGTCTTAATCACTAATTGTGGACTCAGAATTTGATAAATATAACTTTGTGATCTTTTTACAGACAACGGAATAATGCTCTGGAAATGGGATATGACTAGAAGAGACACAAATCTCAGGCTAGGATTCGCATTGAACTGAGTGCCAGGTCACCATTTCTGCATCCATATAATGTACACCTTTATTATTTAGTAGGTAGGATTTAATACTGCTAAATCCTGTTTTGATTAACTTAATATGGTTTAATAACTTAATAGGTGAGTTCTCAGAGTGCTTGCAAGACAAAATGTGGTCCCATATCTGAGTATCACAGTACCTACCATGCTACTCATAGCAGATAACACAGGAATTGAAAAGTGCAGATTTTGGGGAATGGTTTGCACTGGGTGTTGATGTTTATTTATTTGTCAAATGAGACATAAGAGGTGCCTTTGGGTTTGGCTGAAACATCATTCTCACAAATGAGAATCATAATTGGCAAGATTCCAACAACAATTATCTACACATTGGTTTGAGGATCTAGGACCAGCAAAAGTCCTAGTTTTATTAAATTATTAAGAAACTTTATTTTTATTACAACTATACAACGGAACATCTATTGAGATGAAGATTTAAGTGCTAAAATACCACCATCCCTATTCTTTTTGGGTTATGTTCAGTATGTTACAAAAATATTTTTTAAATAGGTAAGTATGTACTATTACGCAACTACTAAATAGGCGTGGCCCTAAATAGGGTCTCCGTATTCGTAATTGGAGTGGTTTGTTGGGAGGCACTCAGGCTGTGATGTCGGCATGATAGGTCATCAAGAATCATGAATGCATGCAACGTGGTGAAAAATGTACGAACCATTGGCCCGTTTTAGGGCATTTTCCGGTCTTTGACCGTATCTCGCCATATTGTTGGTAGCACTTTTCACTTCATCAACACAAATTTACGCTTTCAAAAGCGAAGAGAAGAATAAATCCGATATTCTTCTGGCTTTTCAGCACCACCGGGCCTGTCAGCGCGACAGCGGTACAGTACAAAATGGCGGAGTTTTTGTTTTGTTATGTTGGTACAGTATTAGGTTGCTCTAGCTGTCTATGGTCTAATGTTGCTATGCACACACAATACGATGCCTCTTGGAAACAATGGCCAATTGTAATGGCCCATTTTTTTACGTAGTTTTTGCATGATGCAGTCTCCTTAATAATAAATGAAAATCACACACTGCCCTTTTTTTTAATTTTAGGCATAATAATAAATGAAAATCACACACTGCCCTTTTTTTAATTTTAGGCATAAACAAGGAAGGTAGAATGTTTACCCAAAAACTGTCAAAAAAGCATGCCAATGAAATTGACATTTTTAACTATCACACGTTGACATTCCCCGGCAGGTTGTCTGGCGAGGTGATAGATTTTTGTTGTTTTGCTCAAAAGTTCCTATCTGAATTGAATTTACATTACAAACGAAACTGAAAGCATTCTAGATAGTCAAAACATAAACCCTTTACACGGCCTTTATATACAAATCAGTAGCAAGCGCTTTACATATATTTAACCAAAGTACCCTACTGACAATGCAGGCTGTGTTCAAAATATTTCTATACAAGGCTCCTTTCACTAATTGCTACGTAAATGAAGAACTATTAGTACTTCCTGACAAGAGGCACTATAAATCCATCGGTGTTAAGCCTGGAGATTGCTGTGAAAGTAGTATTGAGGAAGAAAACAACATACCACAGCGCAAGCTAAAATACAAGGCAAATGCACTCTTTCTCCAGCCGTTTTTGAAGTGTATGAGTTCTTATCCGTACCGGATAAACGTGATAAGACATTTAAACAAGAGGTGTGGTTATCCGGGAAACGGGACTGTGCTAGTGAAGTTGGAACTGGAACCACCAGATCAAGAAATTATTGACTATGCTTGGTAGGACTTTATTTATTTTGGTTATTTGATATTGAGGCGTGAAGAATGGTAGCTTGCAGATATCTGCTCCCTTAGCATGATTCCCATAGACAGCATTTATCTCTACAGAGGATAGGACAAGTGATTAGGCCATTGAAAATTACACGTTTGTTTTTTTTTTTATACACACTAGCTTCCTCTCGCGGCTTTGTTCGCGAGGTACCTACATAAAATATAGCCTATGTTACTCAGGGATAACATAGCATTTTAACGGTGAAAGAATTTTTTAAATCGGACCAGGAGTTTTTGAGTTTATTGGTAAAAAATTCGTTACAAACAAAATACAAAAATACAAAACTTTCTTCTTTATAATTAGTATAGATATATTGCTCTGTCTTTCATAGAGAAAAACGCTGTCTAGAGTAATAATGTTAGAGCTGGTGGTGAAAAAGAAACTGGATAAACTTTATTTTTGTAAAAGTTTGTAAGTATCTTAACAATGTACCTATCTATGTATTCTGAATTTATTGTTTCACTTTTATAATTTTCAGGAATGAGAGAATGCTTGTACTTCTGTGGACGAGGGTAGAAATTGAAAATGCATTTTCATGGCTCTCAACCCTGGGTGGTGCATACTCGGCTTTAGGCGATTATTTCGAACACTGTGTAAGTATAAGTATTTTAATGCAGCTATCTCTTTTTTACCTTTAACAAGTGAGTTTGTTTCAACTAGTAATCTCTTTTCAACTTTATTTAGTTTATGTTTATTTAATCTGGTGACCAGGTCCTGATGCCGCTAAGATAGTCTCAAATATTGTTTCTCCTGAAAGAGATATTTATCAATAAAAATTCCCAATAGGTAGGTACTATAATTATGTTAGCCTTCCTGTTATATTGAGGTAGATTTCTTCAAAGTCATTCTGTAATCCGTAATTCTGTTGTTTTTGGAATAGCTGTAATAACTAATGACCTCATTTGTTCATCGCAAAGAAAAACTAATCTTAATATTTTAATTGACTGTTACGTTTTTGGATTGACATTCCGCCATTTTTGCACAGTTTTATTCTGCCCTAATTAACATAAAATTTGCGTCTTTCGTATATGACAATGAGTAGGTATGAAATCACTCTTTCCTGATTTATTTAGCGAGTTCTTGGCATACATAATAGTTTTAAACCGATCAACAATATTAAGCAACATATTTTGTAGGCACTACTTGGTTTTAACCACATTTTCATCTCCAGGTCTCAAAGTAATGTAGTTATTTCTCACTTTTCAGGCTGAAGAAGCAGGAAGGATTTCATTAAGGCAGTACAAGTTGTCCAAAATGCTGGGAGATGAAGCGTTGGCAGCAAGAAGTAAACTATACTCTGCACTTGCTCTATCACAGAAAGGAAAGCTGCGGACATCAAGACATATTGTTAAGAATATAAACAATTTCGCTTTAGAAACACGTGATAGACGTCTTAATAAAATGTGCCAGGGTGTATGGGCGAAGCTTAAGTATCTGAGAAGTCTTAAGAAGACTCAAGGTTCTTACGGAGACTGTATATTGATTAATTAGAATATTAGATAGCAAATCACAAATTTTATAAGATTTATCTTAGAGATGCAATGGACAGTACAAGCTTAACTTGGGGCTATACTTGTAATAGCGTTGTGTGAACTGTTACTAATCTTATTTCCTACTAATATTCATCATCAGCCTATAGCAGTCCACTGCTGGACATAGGCCTCCAATAATGAGCGCCATTGCGCCCTGTCTTCAGCTCGACGCATCCAGCCTCCGCCAGCAGCCTTTCGCAGATCGTCACTCCACCTACTCCACTAATATTATAAACGTGAAAGTTTGTAAGAATGTATGGATGTATGTTTGTTACTCTTTCACGCTGAAATGGCTGTTTAATACTAGCTTCCACCCACGGCTTCGCCCGCGTGGCACCTTAAAAAACAAAAACAAAAACAATCAATCCCTCGGGAACCGTACATTTTTCCGGGACAAAAAGTAGCCTATGTGCTATTCCAGACTATAATCTGTATCTGTGCCAAATTTCATCCAGATTCGTTCAGCCGTTTCAGCGTGAAAGAGTAACAAACACATCCATACATCCTTACATCAATACAATCTTACATACTTTCGCGTTTCTATTATTAGTAGAATTTATACTGAGGGTCTACCATGAGTTTTCACAATCTACACTCGCTAGCGTCTGTTGTTAAAAAAATGTATGAAAACTTGATACAGCGCCTCTAGCGGATAGTTGGGTACTAAAACGTCACGTAGTTAACTATCCTACGTCACAGCGTACTACAGCGACTGTAGTTTGCGCTTCATTAACCTGTGACATGCCGGAACGCGGATCCACGCGAGACATAATAGATTTTCTATTGTGTCTGGAATCCCGGCATCCCAGAGGTTAATTTGCTTAGAATTTGGTACCATGAGTAACAATTTTGACAGATGTCATAGTAACGTACTATTACTACTGTAGTAACGTCAGCCGATCTAAATGTGACAAGCTTGGTTTGAAAATAATTGCTGGGACTGATTAGATATTTTCGATATTATCGACCTTATTTAGTTCCTTAACATTTCCGATGGAGGTAAATGTATGAAAGGATGCTATTCGAAAAAAGTTTTCTTAAACTATCAAAAACTCATATAAAAAGGGTACAAAAAAAATTACTGATGGATTGTCAGGATACCGAATAGTTAACGACCGTTGCATCTCTAATTTATATACCATCTTAGGTCCAAGTAAAGATGAATGGCGAATTACCTTGTCGATGACCGCTTTTTTCTACTCAAGAGAAGACAGTGGTATTTTTGATTTAGACAAACAAAAATTTCACACGTCATCATATATTATGTTTCTTTGTCATAATGATATGTTCTGTAGAAAAAAAAGTTGTTTAAAAGATAGCGCGCACGGGTTACTTTTGTCGCCATGTTTTCGTCACTCTTATCAAGTTCGTGGCTATGTATGGAGATGTCACCCAGTTGTCACGTCGTAACATGCGCGTCCATACATAACCACAGACTTGAATTAAAAATATTCGGTCCAGGATTTTTTAGGCAACCCATTTTTAATATATTTTCTAATGTACTAAATTTATTGTAAAATAAGTTTTGTACCATTACCCCTCTAAAAAGCTTATTTTA
Source organism: Cosmorhoe ocellata (assembly GCA_963675405.1). NCBI lineage: Eukaryota > Metazoa > Arthropoda > Insecta > Lepidoptera > Geometridae > Cosmorhoe > Cosmorhoe ocellata. The sequence continues at coordinate 6,853,920 of OY776265.1, read as the reverse complement.
TTCACCGAAAACAGTGAATAAAAAGCACTTTTACTCACTGTTTTGGTGTTTGAATTTAGAACACATCAATATAATTATATTCGAACTCCATCTCAATGCTAAACAATCTCCTTGCGCAAAAAATATACGAATATTCGACATACAAACTCCTTTTTCAAATGACTCCTCGAGCTATGATCGGTTGACATTTTCGACAAGGAGTTTAGCATTTGAATAAAAACTGTTTCGTGTTCTTTGTCATTAGAATTTTTTGAATATTTTGAATGTATAGGCGACCAAGAAATTGGTTTACCACTTTTGATGACATCTCCCAGTAACATAATTATTCGCTAAGGATTACTATGACAGATTCTGACGTAGCAGTTATTAATCTGTCAAGCGAAAATAGCCCTTGATGTTTTGTATGTGCAAATGATATTCAGCCTTAGAGTGGTAAACCAATTTCTTGGTCGCCTAGGTATACTACTGTATGTTGTAAGGACACAAAGTTTAGTGGTACACAATAATCAATTGAAAATGCATTCAAGTGATGAAGAAGAAGTGTTAACACCTGAGTTTATGAAAGAGAGGGCGGCCGATCATAGTAGAAAACTTGTTACCCTACAAATCACACTTAAATCTTTCTTTTTCTCGGAGTCATGGTATAAAGTATTTTATGCAACTCTTGAATAAAACGGATTTGTATCGAGGGCCATGAATCACTCGCGTTGCTCAGGATTCTAACACTTGAATCACACGCTACGCTCGTGATTCAATAACTATGAATTATCCCTACGGTCGTGATTCAGTCGTTAGAATCCTTCACTTGCTCGTGACTCGTGACGTCCTTTATTTACTAGTTGCATAATTATCCTATTATTCTATTATCAGCTCGGTGAAGGTCGATGTAGGTTTTTCTACTAATAGACACTTTTCGCACCTTGCGAATTTTGACATGTTCATATAGTTTTTCATTTGTTATTTAAAACAATTACTCCATGGCAGTAATTCTGTTGTTTTGCAGACTTACTTAAAAAATGCTACAATAGGTACGATTAAGCTAACTATAAAGACCAAATTAGCGTAACATTATTGAATGACAGTTTTAAAAACAGGTAAAATCGTCATTTTATTTTAATTTTAATTAATTTTCTACCATTTTCACGTAGCTTTAGTCAACACCAATTTACATAGCTACTAATAGTCTATTGAAAAGTTACATTTGGGGTTGCGTTTTTTAGAGGACGCAATTTTATTTTTTTGATGTGTAGGGCGGGTCAGTGTAAATTTAAAACCAAGTTTGTGGGGTCGCCACCCTTGTCCCACGGCCGCCATCTTGAAAATAGGGGTTGAAATGGTTTTTACGGTATATCTCTTAAACTATTTATTTGATAAAAAAAAATTGTTAACATTTTTTGTTGCAAATTAAATTCTCTACAACTTTGGTCCAGTAACTTTTTGTCGTAGAACTATAAATAAAAAATTTATAAGCGAAAATCTTCAGAAATTCGAGAAAAAAATTTATACTTTTCGATGTAACTTTTTTTTTATCATTTTACGAAAAAATAATATCTGACCATTTTTGTAGATCGTTTTTTGAGGAATCACTTTTATTCGCATTCGCATTTTTTCATTAAGTCAACAGCTAAGGTTTTACAGCGCTCCGAAGTGAGTACTATTTTTCAGTACTCTTAACTATACCTATATTATACGTGTGTACTAATAATATGTCAACAGATTTTTTTTTTTTACTTTGTTATTATAATTTTTTTAATTATAAATTTTGCATAATTATTAAAAATTAATTTATTGAGTCTTTAAATACTGTAGTCTTTGAGTACTGAAAAATAGTACTCACTTCGGAGCGCTGTAAAACCTTAGCTATTGACTTAATGAAAAAATGATGCGAATAAAAGTTGTTCCTCAAAAAACGATCTACAAAAATGGTCAGATATTATTTTTTCGTAAAATGATAAAAAAAAAAGTTACATCGAAAAGTATAAATTTCTTTCTCGAATTTCTGAAGATTTTCGCTTATAACTTTTTTATTTATAGTTCTACGACAAAAAGTTACTGGACCAAAGTTGTAGAGAATTTAATTTGCAACAAAAAATGTTAACAATTTTTTTTTATCAAATGAATAGTTTAAGAGATATACCGTAAAAACAATTTCAACCCCTATTTTCAAGATGGCGGCCGTGGGACAAGGGTGGCGACCCCACAAACTTGGTTTTAGCTTTACACTGACCCCACCTACCCATCAAAAAAATAAAATTGCGTCCTCTAAAAAACGCAAGGTAAGGCCTAAAAAATGTAACATTTCAATGGACTATAAAATAAGCTGAAACTCGTCTATTACACGTCAGTTTAGTCAGATTAAGATATGTCATCCTACTAATATTATAAACGCGAAAGTTTGTAAGAATGTATGGATGGATGGATGGATGTATGTATGTATGTTTGTTACTCTTTCACGCTAAAACGTCTGAACGGATCTGAATGAAATTTGGCACAGATATAGATTATGGTCTGGAATAACACATAGGCTAAATTTTATCCCGGAAAAATGAACGGTTCCCGTGGGATAGTTTTTTTTTGTTTTTCACGGTACCACGCGGGCGAAGCCGTGGGCGGAAGCTAGTCTAAAATATTTACGCTAATTTAGTATTTGGTGTGAACAAAAGTAACTATAACAGATCACTGGAACAAAATAAGGTCGTGTATATTTCAGCATTTTTTTAGTTAGTACGCGGAACAGCAGAAGGCTTTTTAAACATTGCACATTTTGACGATCGATGGAGCGTAGACTTGTACCTACTAGTTCCGGGACGCCAATTAGTGGTGTCATCATAATACAAGATGGCGTTGAATAAATAAATGGTATGTTAAGAAATTAAAGTTAAAGCACTTATTACACTACCCTGAATTCAGGGACCCTTACCCTAAATAAGAGTGGTGTAATAAGAGTCAGGGCGTAAGGCGTAGAGGCTAGGCGTTAGGCTCCCTTACTACCGGGCTCTGAATACCGTGTAGTGTAATACCCGTTTAAATAGTTAAATGGGCAATTTCATTTGTTCATGGCCAATCTTTCACTTATCATTACATCAAGCAATTTTGGGCAATAGCAATATGTAGCAATAGTATAGAGATATCGCCACACCATAAGGAGCAATTTAGAAGTAAGCAATATATCACTTCATAGTATAAAACAAAGTCGCTTAGATCTTTTAAATTACGTAACGGATTTTAATGCGGTTTTCATCAATAGATAGACTGATTCAAGAGGAAGGTTTATACACCACTTTGGTATATACTTTGCTCTCGTGCGAAGCTAGGGCGGGTAGCTAGTAATAAATATGGAGCAATCGGAAGCAATTTCGTCGAAAGAACTGCTCGACTTATTTCGCCGGATTAAAAATGCAATTTTAAAATATAGGTACATACTAAGCAATATTAATATTACTTAGATAGCGTAATTTTACGCATTGTATGTTCGCATTGCGTTTACCAATAACAAAAAAAAGTTTCATACATGTATTGTTTTAGACAAGAAAACATTTTTTAACTTTTACAATATTTTTATACTATTCCCACAACTTGTTTTACATGTAAACGATATGTAAATAGAAACAGTTTGATACATGTTGAATACCTGTTGTATACCTTGGTGTAAACGTGGGGTAACGCTTTCGCCCTTACCTCACTAGTTTGTACCCTTAAAACGGTTTCGCACTACGTCCGATCCGAATCTGTGAAAATATGGATCTAGAAAACTCGGACCGAATTCTGATATTGCTTACGTACTAGTCTGATCTCTGATACTAATCCAAGCAATTCAGGGGCCACATTTTGGCATAGGTACGTCATTTTACGTGACGAAAATGACGAATGACGGAAAGAAATCAGCACGCCTACCACGAGTTGTCACATTTAGATTGGCTGACGTTACTACAGTAGTAATAGTACATTACTATGACATCTGTCAAAATTGTTACTCATGGTACCAAATCCTAAGCAAATTAATGAGCGCAAACTACAGTCGCTGTAGTACGCTGTGACGTAGGATAGTTAGCTACGTGAGATTTTAGTACCCAACTATCCGCTAGAGGCGCTGTACAAATTTTTCATACATTTTTTAACTATAGTCGTTAGCGAGTGTAGATTGTGAAAACTCATGGTAGACCCTTGGATGATGGAAATCGGATGTAGTGCGTAAGTTACCATAGAAATAGTTCTACTACTCTCCGGACCATATTTTCACGGGTTCGGATTGGATTCGGGTCGGACGTAGTGCGAAACCGCTCTTAGTGCCTAGGGTTTTGGAACAATGCTCGAACCGTGTAGGTTATAAATCTAGGAGACCTAAGTTCCTTCTAGTCCCTGTTTGGTTTATGATTAGGTACATTCTTTATTATATGTTGAAATATCAATAATTATCTTTTATTTATATGCCCTCTACAGACCAAAACTTTAAAATATGTATTTCTTAAGCTGACTGTACGTCAGTTACCTTGTGGAGTAAAATGCGAAATAAATCAGTATTATTTACATTACTGATGACTAATATTAAATGTTTGGTATAGTTTGAGAACGAATGTATGAGATAATTATATTTGGACACCAGTAGGGTGGAGTCAAATTTAACTAAAAAAACAATATTTTATTCGTGGAGTCGTTTGAGAATATTTCTTGGAGTAGGTACTTTGGGAACAAAACGTGGAGTACTTTGGGAATAAGCCTTTTTGGACACTAGTAGGGTGGAGTCGAATTTAACTAAAAAAACAATATTTTATTCGTGGAGTAGTTTGAGAATATTTCTTGGAGTACTTTGGGAACAAAACGTGGAGTACTTTGGGAATAAGCCTACAAGAATTGCTCGTTTAAAAGTAAGTAGGTCTAAGATAGATTGACCAAAAATTGCAGTAGGTACTTAGAGGACGGCCCCCCACTAGATGGAAAGACTTGGTGAATGCTGCTGGGAGCCGTTGGGTGCAGGCCGCAAGATCGCTCTGGAAATCTATGGAGGCCTATGTTCAGTGGACGTCATGCGGCTGATGATGATGATAAGATAGATTGCTTCAAGATCAGACACGAGTTTATTGACCTAGGTAGATACCTACCATAAATATTGTGTTCGAGTAGGTATAGATCGCTAACGGCCAATACCTCGATCGTATTCCGGTGGTTTTTTCCATTCGAAAACAAAATGTACTTATTATTTGACCCCAAAGTTGGTCTTAAAATAATAATGCTACGCTGTTCGTTGGTAAGCGCATCACTTAAGAACGGGTGCACCGATTTGGCAAATTTTTAGGATACCGTGAAAAAAATTAATCCAATTATTCATAAATCCCACCAGCTCCGGCCAACTATTGAGATAATTTTATTCATAGGAATCACAAGAAATTTTTGAATTATGCGCCCGACCGAGATAAATCACCTAAAGCCTAAAATAATTTGGTTGGCTGGTAGAAATTGCCCTCTTGGCATTAATCCCTCATTTTGTCACACATTTTTCTGTACTCTGAGTACAATAACGTATAATAAATAAAGATTTATTTATCTCCTTTCATGCATCCTTTCTACATGCCCAAACCATCATAAGATACCCTTCTCAGTTTTCATCACTACGTCTTGTTTCACTCCACAATGTTTTCAAAAATAAAAACAAAGTTCAACTCACTGACCGCAGGTAAATGTACCCAAAAGGCTGGCACCATTAATGCACCAGCCAAATAATTGGTCTCGTCTAAATTCTTTTGGATATCTCTTTGAATGGGAAAATAAATAAAAAAATTAAATAAATTAATTTTTCATAACCGGTTTGCTGACGTAGGTTGGCAGGTACCCACGTAAAAAACTTAGGTATATTATCTACCCACACATTGAACTGTTATAATAACAGTACCTATAATACCTACTACTTATTTATGTCAACCATTTTTTTGAACCAGTTTAGTGTGGTAAAAAGAGGCCCTTTTACGCAAGGTACCTTTTTCTTAGGTCCATTTGTAAGGAGCGGTCCCCTGCAATTTTTCATACGGTTTCACATTGTATTCTTTAGCTTCCGCGCGCTGCAAAAAGTAGGTACCTAGGTACAAGAGCGGATCCAGCTTTGGTGCCAGGGTCCATATGTAACTGTTTTCCTTGCCTAGGGGAGCCGGGATAGGGGATGGTAAGGTGGAAATAAAATTCTTAGAACTAAGTAAAAAAAAACAAATATAACATTATTTCCTATCCGGTGAGTAGAAACAAACGTTTACCATTGATTCACAAACCACAAACATTAACAATAAAACTAACAATTAAATCAGAAGTTATAGATTGGTAACGCACAAAATTAACTTAAAAGCTAATATGTTAACTCTAGAACGAAGGAATGTGTAGGAAAGGATCGGCGTTGTGCTTGAATTTGGTGCCAGGGGGGGGGGTCACATAGTCACAAAAAGTTATAATCCTTATTATATAATAATTATAATTAGTGGTCCACCTTGGATCCGCCCTTGCCTAGGTAGTTATTACCTATAGATTTGATAAGTTACCCAGATTTATAACACTTACCTAGGTATAAGAAACGAAGGTCGCAGACAACATAGTTATATTCGCTGATGACAGCACAATGTCTAGGTAATCTAAAAAACCCTAAGTATTTCGCTAACTAACCTTTACATTTTAAAAATAAGTAGGTACCTACCCAGGTAATTGTAGTGATAAAAATCTCAACTATTATTCTAGAATCATAGAAAACACGATGACGTCTGCAATAGGTACCCAGACTTGGATATCTCCTCACTCAGATCTTTGAGGATATCTAAACGGGATCAAAGACACGTCCAAACTTTACACGAGTATACAAGGGCATGCCGTTTCCTCACGATGTTCTCTTTCACTGTATAAAGCGCTTCACACACAGCAGCTATAATGTATATTAATGTACATTACATCCCATAGATATTATGCCATACATTATAGCTGTTGTGTGTGGTCTCGTGACGATTTCTATGGAAAGATGTAGGTAATGAGATGTATCGTGCTATAATGTACCTACATCTTTACATAATAGCTGCTGTGTGTGAAGCCCTTTAGAGCACTAGCTAATATTGTGTATTTAAAGAATAATTAAAATATCTAAACGGGATCAGAGACACGTCCAAACATTATACTTACGAGTATTACAAGGGCATGCCGTTTCCTCACGATGTTTTCCTTCACTGTATAGGAGTACCTAATAACTAATATTGTGTATTTAAAGAATAATTAAAATATCTAAACGGGATCAGAGAAACGTCCAAACATTTTACGAGTAGGTATACAAGGGCATGCCGTTTCCTCACGATGTTTTCCTTCACTGTATAAGAGCACTTGCTAATATTGTGTATTTTTGGAATAATTAAACCCATTATTATTGGATTATTGGATTAGTGTGACTCTACTATCTTAAGATAGTGAGGCAGACTCACAAAGAAACAAGTTTTGATAAAAATGATAATTTAAAGTAAGCACTGGTGGTGTAGTGGTAGTACCTACCTCTGCCAGAGGTACTACCACTACACCACCAGTGCTTAAAAATATCATTTTTATTAAAACTTGTTTCTTTGTGAGATATTGTCTCGAAAACCAATGTTTCCACTGAGGATTTTGGTTTTGCCTTAAATTCTTTAAAAATTATCCCTAAAAATTATTATGTTTTTTTAACTCCTAATTTTTTGAAAAATTTAGGGCGCATGGATAATAATAATAAAAAAACATCTTTTTTGCACATATTATGCGAAAAAAAATTAATAAAACTAATTCATTCGAAGACTCGGAAAAGCCATTGAGCATTGAATAACAAGGTTTACCACCTCAAGTAATCTTTACCCTAAAATTACCTAAATCCCTGTCGCAATAAAAATAGCCCTAAGTCATACATGAACAATAGTTTCACCCTAAAAAAAAGGCGAAATCCCTAAAAGTGGAAACACTGGCGAAAACCCGGAACATGCCCCTGAATCATGAATATTTGCTTGTATGTATAATTATGATCTTGTTCCAACTTCCAGCTACAGCCATTTGTAACATAGGCAGCAAAGAGTATAGAGCTTGCAAGTTGCAACAAGTATGAGTGTCAGCAATATTTTCTTGAGTTTAATGGTTTTATTATCGAATGCTGTAGGGAGAGAACTCACAGGTACCTATACTTAAAATAGGTACCTAATTATTGGTACTTATATACTGTGTTTATATACAAAATAGTGCGCGACTGTGATACGAAAGTGATTCGACAGGTAGGATTAACTATTGCAGCGGATGTTGGCCATATCTATTACTAATGTACCTGTCTAAAGAGGAAATTTGTGTATTTTTGTTTAACGAATTAATATTATAAAGAGGAAAGTTTTGTTTTTGTATTTTTGTTTGTAACGAATAAACTCAAAAACTACTGGACCTATTTCAAAAATTCTTTCACAGAATGCTACATTATCCCTATGTAGCATAGGCTATATTTTACATAGTAAAAAATAGAGATACTTTTGCTATCCGTGTGAAGCCGGGGCGTGTTGCTAGTCTATACTAATATTACGAGTATAAGGAGGAAAGTTTTATTTTTGTATTTTTGTTTGTTACGAATAAACTCAAAAACTACTGGTCCGATTTCAAAAATTCTTTCACCGATAGAATGCTACGTTATCCCTGAGTAACATAGGCTATATTTTATGTAGGTACCTCGCGAGCAAAACCGCGAACGGAAGCTAGTAATTTATATTTATATGGCCAACTCCCATTTGCTGAACTTTTCTAGCTTCGGTGTCGGTACCGACCTCTGTCGGTACCGACCTCTGTCGGTAGCGATATTGAGCTGAGGCTTAATATTAAAAATGTTATGTAGAGTTTTACTATAAGTTTTACTATAAGTTTTACTATAAGTTTTACTATATGTTTTATTATAAGTTTCGTTTTTAAACCCTTAGATATCTGTGTGGTGCAGAGCGCTGGTGGTGTAGTGGTAGCACCCCTGCCTCACGATCCGAAGGTCGTGGGTTCAAACCTGGTCGTGCACCAATGAGTTTTTTCATTCGAAAAATTTATGTGCGCAATGCCAGTGCTCTTAAACGGTGAAGGAAAACATCGTGAGGAAACCGGCATATCCTAGAACCAAAAATTCGAAGGTGTGTGTCATAGGTTTAGTATTCTTATAAGCGGCGATGGGCTTGCAACCTGTCACGTACGGAATACTAACTACTGTGCAAAATGTGGGCATGTACCAAATGTCATGTTTGGACGTGCCTCTGACTACCCCCTTTAGATATCCTCAAAGATCTAAGTAACTAAAGATCTGGAGGAAGATATCTACCGAGCCCGGGGATTACAGTCGTGATCATATAGTATAGTAGTATAGTATAGATATCTGTGTTGTTGTTTCGCCACTTTTCCCTTATTAGGGTAAATTCGTCAGCGGTCCATTTTTTGTTCTACTTTTAAGTTCCATACTTGGAGGGTCAATTTGTCACCGTCGAATAAAATATGTTGTGTGCTACAAAATAAAATCTTTATCTTCTTCTTCTCTTATATATAAAAATGAATTGCTGTTCGTTAGTCACGCTAAAACTCGAGAACGTCTAAACGTGTTTATCTTATCTTGGTCTTGAAATGTTCGTGGAGGTCTAGGGAAGGTTTAAAAGGTAAGAAAAATTCGAATAACTGCCGGGAAAACCCTAAAAATAGCCCTTTTCTATTTCCCATACAAACGTTTTCTAAATAAGTACGAAGTCTGCCGGGTCAGCTAGTTCTTTATAATTTCCTTAACAACATCAATCAATATCATCATCATCTTCCCTTATAGGTGTGGGAAAATACATTTAATATAACAGAAGGACAATACTGTCCTACTGTTATATTAAATGTATTTAATTGCGACTATACTATTCTATTACCTACTAAGAACACAAATTTTATTTTGTTAAATTATAGGGTAACTAGCTTCCGCCCACGGCTTCGCCCGCGTGGTACCTTGAAAAACAAAAACAAATCTATCCCGCGGGAATCGTACATCCGGGACAAAAAGTAGCCTATGTGCTATTCCAGACTATAATCTATATCTATATCTGTGCCAAATTTCATCCAGATCAGTTCAGCCGTTTCAGCGTGAAAGAGTAACAAACATACATCCAGCCATCCAGATATCCATACATCCACATATTCTTACAAACTTTCGCGTTTATAATATAAGTAGGATAATATTAATGTTTGCACCTTCCAGTCGGGGAGTACTACCTCCTTCCGGAGCTGTTCCACCTGGACGACTACGAGAGATGCCTCGCCTACGACGGGGGGGTGTACTGCCTCGGCACGTTCCACGTCACGCCGCTGCACGAGCCGCACCCTGTATATCAGCTGATGAAGGTACAGCATCCCACCACCGGACTATTAATTGAATAGGTACTATTAATGTAAAAAAACCTATCTTCGCTTATAATTTTGTACTTAATAGGTAGGTACAACATTGACAAAGTCAGTTTTCTTACTTCCTCATTTGAGTTAAAAGGTTAATAAAACACAAGTTGTAATTTGAGTCAAAATTATTTTGAATGTTATTCGTCCGTGGTTTTTTTTTTGGATTCTTTTTGCACTTAACTTTCATACCTTATTTCTACCCATTTAAGCATTTTTTCGCGATAAAAGGTAGCCTTTCTCTTTTTTAGTTATCTTTGAACCAAATTTCTTCAAAATCGCGTGAAGTGTGGAAACGTAACAGACAGAGTAACTTTTGCATTTATATTATTAACTAGCTGACCCGACGGACGTTGTCCTGTCTTAAAACCGTCTCTTTACAATAACAAACACAACAAAAAAAGAATTAGCTAAATCGGCCCGGCCGTTTTCGAGATTTAGCGAGACAAACGAACAGCAACTCATTTTTATTTTATAGACTAGCGACCCGTCCTAGCTTCGCACGGGTGCAATGGTGATAATAAATACACTAAAATGTGCTTATTTACGACATCACATTAGAAAAACCTCTAACATTATCAGTGTTCCTCTATTATCATGGATGTATAAATACATAAAAACCTTCCTCTTGAATCACTCTATCTATTAAAAAAACCGCATCAAAATCCGTTGCGTAGTTTTAAAGATTTAAGCATACATAGGGATATAGGGACAGAGAAAGCGACTTTGTTTTATACTATTTAGTGAAGACGAAGATAGATTAAGGTATGGATTGTAGAAGCTTGTAGAAGGTATGACCAAATCCATCCTAGCTGTGCCGGAAATTGAAAAAATCAGGTATTTTAAAAGAGATTATTCGGAAAGGACACCTTCCTTTATATTATAAAATATACATACAGTCCAAGGTAAGTTGTTTTAAAGATGTATTTCGATAAAAACTGGTGCGATTATACTTTTAAATGTTTTTACTTCCTCGTTTCTGTTAAAACGCAAGGTAGACGAATATAAACTGGTTTTCAAAGACTAATACACTGGACACACGCGTTAAGTTTGAGTTGTTTTGTTATCTTGATATACATTTAGGTAGGTACTTCTGAGAAATACTGCATATTTAAAAAGAGCTGAGTTTTGGAGGTTCGGGTTAAATATAGCAATAGAAAAGAAGTAAGTTATTCCTAAAGACTGATTGTAGTTTGCTTGTAAAAAATAGAAATAAAAGATGGAATTTATCATTGATATCCTACTATTATAAACGTGAAAGTTTGTGAGGATGTATGGATGTATTGTTATTCTTTCACGCTGAAACGGCTGAACGGATCTGGACGAAATTTGGCACAGGGATAGACTATAGTCTGGTATTGCCTAGGCTACTTTTTATCTAGAAAAATGTAGTTCCTGTGGGATAGATTTGTTTTTGTTTTTCAAGACACCACGCGGTCGCCGCTGGCGGAAGCTAGCAATTATTATAGTTACTATCGGTATTTGTCACACAGGAATATTCCGAGGAAACCTACGCGTTCAACCACACGCTTATACACCGAGGGTACTGCGTCAGCTCGCGATGTCCCGAGCTGAACGACACCCTCACTCCCCACAACGCCTCGCAGCTAACTTCTCGCTTCGAGCGCTGCACGGCGAAGGCGGCCGCAGACCAGGGTCTGCGGGCGAGCCTGACTGCCCTGAAGTACTGCCGGACGAGGGCCGACGCGCAGACCTTCGAAATGAGCACAGCGCAGATGGTATTCCTTATAGTTGTGCTGGTGCTACTCCTGATGAACGTCATTGGAACAGCTTATGATATCAGGACAAAAGATAACTCCAAAAGTAAGTAATTTTGAAGTTCTACAGCTTATCTGAATGGTTTCTGAAAGCCAAATGGATATGGTAGAGTACTTACCTATATTTTCAAGGAAAAGCTTGTAAGTGCACTTATTTTTGTACTTATCATCGGAACTACTAGACCGATTTATAAAATTCTTTCACTGTTAGATAGCTAAATAGTTCCAGACTGTTGAGGCTATTTATAAACCTATTTAAATAGATTTTATATGATTTATATAGGTAACTAGTTGGCTCGCTCGAGACTGCAATAAAATACGAAACACGTCTTCCATGAATTCTGTTAAAAAAGGCTTGTGCAAAATTTGATGTAGATTAGACCAGGAATCACGTTTTCCCATACAAACATTGCCCCCCTTTTTCACCCCATAAGAGGTAGAATTTCCAAAAAAAGGAAAAGGAAAATTCTTTCTTTTCGGATACCTACATCATACAAAGAACAGGTTTCAGGTCTCTACGAGCATCGGTTTAGGCTTTCGTTGATCCGTCAGTCAGTCATTCAGGACAAAGCATTTTATATGTAGGTATAGAATATATCATGCCTTTATTTTTTCAGAAAATTCAATAATAATGGCTTGGTCAGCCATCAAGAATTGGAAACTTATAACAAGCTATGAAAACAAAAGGCAATCAGCTCTTACAGGACTTCATGGAATCAGGTACTTACTCCAACAGAAGTTAACTAGTGTGGTGAAAGGATTAAAGTGTGCGTCAGGTCCATTCGTGCACTTTGTCTTCGATAATTTTGGGTTCTACGACACGACAGGCCGGTTTCCTCACGATGTTTTCCTTCATCGTTTGAGAGTACCTACTACATTAGTATGGCGTATATTTCCCGTGATCTCAATCCGAAATAAAAAGTGGCTATAGACCTTACTTTAGTTCCTTAACATTTCTGATGGAGGTAAATGTATGAAAGGATAGCTGGTACTATAAGTAAAAAGTTTTCGTAAACTATCAAAAACTCATATTAGGGATAGGTACAGATTAGTAAACAAAAATTATAATCAGAAATTCTTGAGCGTGTTAGATTAAGGTAGAGTGAGTTAATTAGGTACATGCTAAAAAGTGTATATATTCCACTGATCTGACAGTTAGAGCGTGACGTAAAGAAAAGAGTCAATTACAATGACGAGTGAGATCTCGTTTTTAGGTAGGTACCTTTTTTGTAATAAATTATACGTAGGTATTTAATATTTTTTGTTTGATTTTCTTAGAGTCGGTGTTGCCATCGCTACATGCTTCTCACATGCTGCATTATTGTACTATTCGCTGTTTTTGTACAACCCACGTGCTTTAGAAAATGTAAGTAACATGTAAACAAGACAAAAAAATTACCCTATATTTTCATGCTGACCAGTCGATCGGTGACATTTTTAGGCAAAGATGCGGATTCGCCTAATTCGCCATTAGGGGAGGCCTATGTCCAGCAGTGGACTGCTATAGGCTGATGATGATGCGGATTCGAGTCCCGCCCTTACGAAAATTATCACAGTATAAGTAGGTAGAGATGATTCAGTCTAAAAATGCACGCCCCTCCACTTGTAGGTACTTGTACCTGTAGAGGTAAATACATTGGAGGGGCGTGCATTTTTAGACTGATCTACCTCTACCTACCTTGTACCTAAACCAGATAGAAGGTTCTGACGTGTTTCTGACTAACTGTTTACCCTATTGTTCTGAAAATATGTCTGCCAAAGAGATTACAGTCGTGATCATGTTTGGTTTTATTTTAACTTAGCTAAAGAGGGTAGTTTGAAGCACGTCCAAACATGATACTTAGCACATGTCCGCATTTGCACAGTAGTTAGTATTCCGTACATGACAGGTTGCAAGTCTGACAGAAGACTCACTTATTTTGTCTATGCTTACAATAGCATTGTTATATAACTTCCAGGGAGCAGCTCATCCCCTGAGTATGTTTCTGCAGAACAGCACTGGCTCAGTGCAGATGTTTGTGGTGATGTCAAGGTTCCTACACGCGTTCCAACTGCGTGCGCACGCGCAGAAGTACACCATTGGCTTCAGACATCTGCCGCTAATGATTCTTAAGAGAGTTTTAAGGTTAATAAATATTTCTTCAACTTCTTATTTATACTAAATCTATGAGCGTAACTCCCAGATGTGGATAGTTTAGAAGATAAAGCAATTTAAATTTTATTCATCGAAAAATAATGTCCTTTTTTCACAAACGCTTAAAAACAAGAAAAATGTAACACTCGGTACACAAAAAATGGTAGAAGTCTGTATTCATATACATTAACCATATACACATTCATATACCTACAAGGAAAATTTGGGAAAAATAACAACTGATTTTTTATGTTTTTCTTTTATTTTTTTCATTTTGGTGAGCGTCAGAATAGCTGGACCAAAAGAGATATAAATTTGAAACGTTTTAACAAAACGATCGTAAACATTATTGAAAGGACAATGGGCAAAAATGTATGGAACCTGGGACCACCCTCCAATAGACATAAAATATATGTCGTTGGATAGGTCTAATCAACCGGAACAACTATTGCTTAGACAGCTTTGCAGTCACAGCTGTCCGTTCAAAGATATAACTTGTTGACTTTTAAGTTTTGATAAAATGTTAAAATAAATAAAAAAAAATTATTACAATAATAAAATATAAAATAAACACTGTTAAAACTGATAAAGGGTCTCTATTCTGGTAATAAGGTATACGTGTCCGACCGACTACGTATTTATAGGTTATCTACAATGACATCGTTTAAAAACATTGCTGGTGCATAAAACCCTTCATGAATTGCATAATTATCCTTAATACCAGATTATTAATATACCTAATGTTTGCACATGTGCCCTCCGTTGCCTTCCTGATAAGCATGTACATTAATGCTTCTATAATGTTGCCTTCATTTGGGTTGTTGTTCAATAGTAAATAACAATAGTATATTCTTTGTCTTACATGACGTGATTGGATACGTCCACGCAAAAGCTAAACATTTTCCTAAATTCCGTAATCGGGCAGGTCTTCTAACTGGTTTTCTCTCTATGTTTCAATTAGATATACTTAAGCCAAATGAAGGCAACTTTATAGACCATTATTGTACATGCTTATCAGGAAGGCGAACGATGGGCACATGTGCACACTTTATATCAATAATATGGTATTTAGGATATGCAATTCATGAAGGGTTTAATGCACCAGCAATGTTTTTAAGCAATGTCATTATGGATAACCCATAAAATACGTCGTCGGTCGGACATGAATACCCCAAATACCAGCATAATTAAAAAAACACTGTTAAAACTGATAAAAGGGGGCCCCTTTTTTATGTTCCTGTGTAATAAATCAATATTATAATAATAATATTTTATTTATTTTAACATTTTATCAAAACTTAAAAGTCTTATATCTTTGAACGGACAGTTGTGACAGTAAAGCTGTCATAGCAATAGTTGTTCCAATTGAAGAGACCTATCCAACGACATATATTTTATCGCTGTTGGAGGGTGGTCCCAATCTGCCCATTGTCCTTTGAATCGTATAACAATTTGAAGTATCAATTTAAGATGGTCATAATATTTTTACAGACTGAGTCCAGTGTTCCTACTAGTGGTGGGCTTCGCGGCCACCTGGTGGCCGGTGATGGGCGATGGACCACTGTGGACGGCCACCGTGGGCGCCGAGAGCCAGATCTGCAAGGACAAGTTCTGGGCGAATCTGCTCTTCATCAATAACCTAGTGCAGGCAGAGAAGCACTGCGTATTGCCGACATGGTGAGCATTCAGCAGCCTAGAAAGAACTTAGTGACGTGATAGGAAGAAGAAGAATAAGGCTACATTCGTGCACTGGAAGTCACTCAGGTTTCATACATGGTTAGGCCCAAAATTTTTTGAGTTGATTTTTAAGGTTCCGTACCCAAAGGGTAAAATGGTACCCTATTACTAAGACTCCGATGTCTGTCCGTCTGTCACCAGGCTGTATCTCATGAACCGTGATAGTTTGACAGTCGAAATTTTCAAAGATGATGTATTTCTGTTGCCGCTATAACAAAAAATACTAGAAAACACAATCAAATAAATATTTAAGTGGTCTCCCATACAAAAAACGTGTTTTTTTTGACGTTTTATAGATAATTGTACAGAACCCTTCGTGCGCGAGTCCGACTCGCATTTGGCCGGTATATGTTAAGGTTAAAAAAAAAAAAAAAAGATTTAAGATTTTTTTGCTGACCGGCATTTTGGGCCCAAAACGAATGACCTTTATCCTTATTTATATCTTTCAGGTACATGGCAGTAGATTTGCAAATGCATATCCTATCCTCGGTCATCATGCTGTTCCTGCTGAAATATCCTCGACGGATGGTGCTGGTCCTCTGCCTGCTGTTCGCAGCCTCCTGCGTCCTGAATGCTGCACTGGTTTACGCCTTCGATTGGATCCCCATGTTGTACTTGACTGTGTCGCCAGAGTAAGTTTCTAACACCCCAAAACACCCATGGACCAGAGTCTATAAGTGTGTTATTGTAACACCCTTTTTAGTATCCCATTTAGTTAGTATCTTCCAAATCTTTCAGGATATTATACCTTTATACCTTTAAAAGAGCAATTCTTGTATACTTTTTTATTTTTACATTTATAGGTTTGAATCTCCGATACGACTCAAACGATTTTCATAAAATTTTATATGCAGAGGGTTTCGGGGGCGATAAATCGATCTAGCTAGGTTTCATTTTTAGAAAATGTCGCTTACCAAAGAAAAACCAAGCATATTCGGTCACCCAAGTACTACTTACCAATGTCGCAAACCTTAGATCTTTTGTACTAAGGTGTTTCGCACAGTCAGTCAGTGACATCTCTTCAAATTTCTTGTTAGTTCTGAGGATATACCAATGTCGCAAACCTTAGATCTTTAGTACTAAGACACCTTTTTTCACGAGGTTTTCCTTTAACGTTTAAGTGGCACAGTGCAGAAAAGGAGGTCTTTCTCCAGCCCCTCTAGCATTAGCTAAAAGAACTACAGAAGAGAAGTCAAAGTGAGACGAAGTACCTAACATTTGTGACGACAAGTGTAATTTTTCATTGGCCAAATCACAAATTATGTATCTTTGACTTCTTCTGTAGAGACAATGCAGAATATGGTGCTCGCTGAGAGGGCTGCAGTGGCACGTTGCAGGTTTATAATGAGTGAAATGTTTTCAGAAATCTTCGCACTCTGTTCCGCGATGTGCCGTCCTTCTCTAACCTGTACCTTTCGCCGTGGGGCAGCATGACTGCATGCTTCCTCGGTCTCATCCTAGGCTCGTTGTATTATGATATGAAGGATGCTGACTTCAACATGGGGAAATATAAGGTAATTTTAAAAGACAAAACAAACATGATCAGGAATGTACAGTGAATGTATATTAGAATTCAAATTCAAATTAAAAATATTTTATTCAATAAAACCAATAAAAAAAAAAAAAAAATTGGTGGACAATTCACACAACGACATCTAGCCCCAAAATTAAACAAAGCTAGCAACTGAGCTGTGAAACGTCAGTCTTTGAAACGTCTTACATGCTATGATGAAGAAAATTAAAGTGAAGTTCCTTTCTAAAGCCATCGGAATCCCGAGAATTTTGAACGAAACAGTCAACTTTTGATTATGACTCTGTGACGTTAACAAAACTTAAATAAAAATACGCTTGACACTGGCAACATTGATTTCAAAATAGACAGATGCTGTAGACAAAAGAAAAGAAGAGCCCATAGATAAAGTGCGTAATCCTTGGTTGACAGTGGCTGCTAAATCTATCGTGCGTATTATCAGTACCACTGCTATCAGTCTACGTGCTGCTCGGCTACTACCTCCAGCATGTCACGGCGAAGGCTTTTGTGGTGGTCTACGCGGCTGTGGAGAGGTCCATATTGGAAATTTTAATTCTGCTATCATACGTGCTTACCAGCGTGATGAGCGGTAAGTATAGTTGGCTCAACTAATCTAGGCATTCGTGAAGTTAGCCGCAAGAGCTGCGCAGTATCGTTTTTCGGGAGCAATTGGAGGTATGAAGAGGGGGGGAAGAAACTGTACATGCGCAAACTCACACCTGTGGCTAATTTCACGAATGCCTAGATCCGTTGGATGACCTGTAACTACAATGAACTGTGTTCGTAACATAGCAGAATCTCTAAACCATCCAACCTTCATGCAGATTGGATTAAAGTTCTTAAGTTATGCTTTAACAAACATATTATACACAAACATACAACGACAAATTTTGAGATCTTCGCTCGCTTCGCTTGTTCGATCAGTTATAGGTATACAAAAACCTTCTAATCTAACCCTTGACACTGACAAAATTGATCTCAAAAGAGACAGATTCCATAAACAAAGAAAAAGGGCCTTTCTACTAAATTTGATATTTTAAAAACTTTTTATTGACGATTTTAGAGCTCGTCTTTCAAGCTGATAGCATGAAGGTGGAGCAAAAAAAGATTGGTTTATAATTTTATTTCACGGAGGGACATTTGAAGTTTACTAAAGATTAAAAAAAATAAACAAAATTGTTTGTTGCGAACTGTTGAAATTAGAAACGCTATACCTACCTTGACTCTATGGTTTAGTGTGCATGTCAAAGAGTGTCACTCATCTGTGTTTTATATAATTGTACCTTACCTATTTTATTATATCGTTAGACCTATCAGAAGTCTCGTGGATTATTTCTTCAGGTTATGGGCCTAATGAAAAAAGAGAGAACAATGACGAAACCATTTAATAGAAAGGTCTAGAAGAGTAAATATAGTATTTTTTGCCAGGTTTTGTGCTAAAGGTGCTGTCATGGCGCGGTTGGCACGCCCTGTCCCGCATGTCTCTGTCCGTGATGACAGTGCATTGGCTGGTCAACCTGTACCTGGTGGGCTCGACACCACAACCCATGTCCACTTCTCTTACAACTGTCGTAAGTGTATTCACAACTTAGCTTACAAAATGGCAACGAAAAGAGACGCAAATCACCTGAGGGCTTAGACAAGCGGCATAGACACTAATGGAATAGAATTAATAGAACAGAATAGAATTCTTAATGTATGGGAATGACACTAGCTTACGAAATTAAGCTTTCGTAAGCTAGTATCATTCCCATACATTTAGAATTCTATTCTATTTTGTACGATTAACGTTTATGCCGCTTGTCTAAAGGGGCAGAGAATAAGCGTGGGTCTTGTGACAATCTGCCGTGTTAACATTTGGCTGACGTGTCATGACGTAGCTTACTTTGGGGCTAGATGATGCTGTGTGGGTTGTCCAGCATTATTTATTTATTTATTATTTGATAGATTTTCATCGGACTTCGTGAAAAATCACAAACATTTGAGTTATTCTATCTTATTTTCAGACTACCTATTTTCGAGTTAATATAGGAGTTATTTTATTTTTATTTCAGACTATCTACGGTATTTCAACTGCGGTTTACACCTTTATATTTGCGGTTCCTGTCACTATTCTTGTAGAAATGCCCATAAATAAATTATTTGATGTAATTTCAAAGTCGAAGTCAATATAGTATCTATGTAATAAACTTACAAGGACCATTTTGAGTTGATTGGCCATGAGGCAATAAAGTAAAAGACGAAAAACTTAATCAAAATCATGGAAAACTGAAGAGCGACGAGATAAATGAAGATACGACTTTTAGAACTATGAATATCGCAGACGAAAATAAGAAATGTAGTATGGTATTAATTATGTAGGTACAAAATTTAATACTATTTTATTATATTAATTTAAATTTTTATGATTTGTGAACAGTGTTATATTTTAATATTTTTATTATTAATGAACAGTGTGATAAGAGAACGTTGTGGAGTGAAGTAAGACGTGAGAAAAATTGAGAAGTGTATGTTAAGATGGTTTGGGCATGTAGAAAGGATGGATGAAAGGAGATTGACGAAACAGGTACATAAGGAGAGTGTGAATGGGACAGTTGGAAGGGGAAGACCTCGGCGTACATAACATACCTACCTTAATCAAATTGGGGACGTTTTAGAGAAAGGTCAAGAGTACCCTAAACCGACGCGCATGTATGAAGAATGTAATGAGAGTGAATGAAGCAAAAGAGGTTTGTCAGGATCGTAGCAAGTGTTGATCTGTGGTCTCTGCCTACCCCGTCGGGAAACAGGCGGGATTTTATGTATGTACATAATGTTGTATTAAGTATTTGTTATTATAGCGGTAATTGATTCTGTGAAAATTTCAACTGCCTGCCTTTTACGGATCATGAGACAGACAGACGAATAGAGGAGCCTTAGTAATAATAGGGTCCCGTTGGTTACCCTTCGGGTACGAAACCCTAAAACATGATACCAAATAGAACCCTTTGGACTTAATTACCTAATGTGCTTTATTGGTGAGGTACTTTGGGGAGGAGGTATCATTTGGTAGGGCACTGATGATGATGACTGATAGGATAAGGAAAGCTTTATTATTTTATTTTAGTAATTAATTAGTTTTAAGCTTCTGCCTGAACACGAGTGTTTCAAGAAACCTCTGCGCTGGAATCTCCAATAGAATGGAGACTGGAACAGCTATGGCGTATGTGATCACCAACACCACGATCCAATCCAAAATCTGTAAGAAAGATCTGAGATCAAGATAGTGATCTGGGTCAGCTCAACTCTTTCACATGTACATATTTTATAATCCTACTAATATTATAAACGCGAAAGTTTGTATGAGTAAACTTTTGTATATATGATTGTTACTCTTTCACGCTGAAACGGCTGAACGGATCTGAATGAAATTTGGCACAGACATAGATTATAGTCTGGAATAGCACATATGCTACTTTTTGTCCCGGAAAAATGTACGGTTCCGTAGGATAGATTTCTTTTTCAGGGTACCACGCGGGGGAAGCTAATAGTGTTTATGTTACGATAATAATGTACATTTCTGTAAATAAAGCTTTAAGAATAAGAATGAGCATAATTTTATTGTTAAAAAATTATTTTAAAGAAATCCTGTCCTTTAATTAGTCCTTTTGATTGTCTTTTACTTAGCTAATTCATCTACGCGTAGTCCGATTTCATTTATTATTTTTGTTAGAATGAAGGTTCTATAAGGATTATCCCGTAAAAAATTCAAGATAATCGGTTTTGTAGTTTAGAAATTACCTTCACTATTAAAACCCCTCGTTAATCAGTAGCAATCTAATAGTAATGTAGGTAATGTTTTAAAGAAAGTGTAGGTGTTACGAGTACAGGGCCGCGCCGACCCCCCACAGCGCCTGTGTGCGAAATCTATGAAGCGCCTCTTTTTTTCACGAATCTTCATGTTTCAACTTAGGTAGGTACCTATGTGTCGCCCGATATGGCAAAATTTTTAAATTTGGTCTATAAAAGTGGTGTACATTTTTTAGGTTTTACTTGTCGATACTCCACTACAAAGAATATGTTGCTGTGTAAGTGTATCAAAAATAATTTCGATGGCGGCGCCTCTATTGTCTTGGCGCCTGTGTGCGCCGCACACTTCGCACATAGGGGCGGCTCGGCCCTGTACGAGTATAAGAACTTACTATCATTGTTTTAAAGAAAGTGTAGGTGTTACGAGTATAAGAACTTACTACATCATTGTTTTAAAGAAAGTGTAGGTGTTACGAGTATAAGAACTTACTACATCATTGTTTTAAAGAAAGTGTAGGTGTTACGAGTATAAGAACTTACTACATCATTGTTTTAAAGAAAGTGTAGGTGTTACGAGTATAAGAACTTACTACATCATTGTTTTAAAGAAAGTGTAGGTGTTACGAGTATAAGAACTTACTACATCATTGTTTTAAAGAAAGTGTAGGTGTTACGAGTATAAGAACTTACTACATCATAGTAAGTCGAAGCCATGGCATGTCGC
This sequence comes from Cosmorhoe ocellata, assembly GCA_963675405.1. Classification (NCBI taxonomy): domain Eukaryota; kingdom Metazoa; phylum Arthropoda; class Insecta; order Lepidoptera; family Geometridae; genus Cosmorhoe; species Cosmorhoe ocellata. Next base: position 6,831,817 of record OY776265.1, on the reverse strand, counting down.
GATGTAGCCGCCATTGTGTTAAGGACGAACCAATGGATCATCAGAACAGGCAAGGAAAGCCGACTCAGAATATGCCAGAATTTCCACGCAAATATCTTGTATAAAATATGTTCTGTAAAAGATATAAACATAGTTAATAATTCAGTCAGTACGTCGATTCTGTAAAATTCAAACATCAACTCGCATCTCACATCGCTATTCACTCTTACTTCGCATAGACGCTTTTTATTTGACACTTTGAATCGGGTTCGAGTGCGAAGCGAGCGTCGAAGTGACTTGGGATTTACCGTATAGAATGCCCTTCTTACGTCATCTCATACTTTATCTGTCAAAATCTCCCCGTCAATTTAGTTCAACTCGCTGACACGCTCGCAAGAGTGGCGCTAGTGTAAATTCGAATTATCAACCGAGTTTTTAGAATGCCAATCAAGAAACTCACAGCGGATTCAGATTCGAAGTTTAGAATGAGGTCTTACAGAATCACACAGCTGGTCTAACTTACATCAGCAAGCTCCAACAGTGAAGGAAAACATTATCGTGAGGAATCAGTTTATTGGTCACGTTTATTCTGTGGATATGACTGTACAAGATGTCAAAAAATCCAATATGGCGGCTGTTAAAATCTATTTTAAATAAAGTTTTGTTTTTTCAATGTTTGCAATAAATCCTAGTTATCCTCAGTGGCGGATTTACAAATTTTCAAGGTATAGGCTGTAAAGCTTTTGCCGCCCTTGCCTCCACAATTTTCAAATTGTCATGTCCTAGATTATTTTTACAATTCAACAATTTCGTTGGAATTGCACGTAAAATAATTTTTAGTTATATTTTTGAGCTAATTAAAGCTCAATCATGTTTGGAAGGCGGGGTAATGCATGCTATAATAGTCGATACATAAGATTAAAATCGGTAAAATTATTCACTAAATTATTTACTACATTCAAATTAAAATCACCAAATTATATACAAACCAATAGTAGGACTGGCTGTATGGGTTGACGGTAGGAAAAGAAAAATACATTTTCTATAATTTCGCTCTTTACACTCATTCAAAGTGCGGGGAGAGGGCGCAAAGACCGATTATTGGTTGGGGGCGGCGAACTAGCTGTTTTACTCTAGAATATGTAAGATTGCTAAACGGATTTACGGATCGTACAATGACAAATGATAAGTGAAAAGAGAAAGTCGTCGGAAAAATTTGTTGCAGACTTCTATCTGTAAAACATCAGAAAACAGAATACAGAAAACCGTCATGAAGAAATCTTTTTGATTTCTGGTAGCAAAAAAAAAAAAAAATCGGTCCCAAATTTGCCGCCCCAAAAATCTGCCGCCCTAGGCTCAAGCCTACTCAGCCTGCTGGTAAATCCGCCACTGGTTATCCTTGATTACGTTTACCTTGATAATGGACCGAGATTACCAATCCTATTCCCATAATGATGCAGAATACGGGCCGTAAGACGCCAAGGTGCAAAGCATTCACAAATGGGGGAGTGTTTTCGTTTAAGGAAATCCCAGAATATACACCAAACACGAACATTGGTAATAGCATGTTGAAGAGCAGCTTTACCCACTGTAAAAATACATGTTTTATTTAGAACTATGTAACAGAACAGATGAGAATAGTTAACATTGAAGCCAGGCGTAAAACATAGTCACGTGTCACCAGTGTCACAGAACTAACGGGAAAAAATCCCAATAGTTCTGCTAACAGAACTACTCAACAGAACAGGGGCCTTTGAAAACCGCATCAAAATCGGACTAGTAGTTTTGGAGAAAAATGGCAACATGGATTTGCACGAACAAACATTCTCTCACCCCAAAAATGCATATACCGTCTCGTTCCGTCTCGGGTAAAAATAAATAGGTACCTATTCGCGCGTTGGTAGGTAGGTACGTTCCTTCTGGCTCCTATTTAATAAACACTAGCTTCCGTTCGCGGCGTCGCCCGCGAAGTAACTGCATAAAATATAGGCTAAGTTCATCCTGTAATTTCATTCTACACATTGGTAAAGGAATTTTTCAAATCGGTCCAGTAGTTTCGGAGCATTCGATGCAAACAATCAAATCTTTCCTCTTTATAATATTAGTATAGATTACAAATAACCGGCTACAATTCCACAAGTTTCCGTTTAATAAAAATTTACGATATACTAATTTGTAATGGTGGAAAATTTTCAAAATTGAAAAATTGTAAGTACTTACAATTCTATATATTTTTTGTTGGTTTTATTAAACAGCACTTGTCTAAATTCGACAATATTGGCGGTAATTCTGTTGTTTTGCAGACTAACTTAAAAAATGCTACATCATCATCATCATCATCAGCCTATAGCAGTCCACTGCTGGACATAGGCCTCCCCTAATGAGCGCCATTGCGCCCTGTCTTCAGCTCGACGCATCCAGCCTCCACCAGCAGCCTTTCGCAGATCGTCACTCCACCTAGCCGGAGGGCGTCCTACACTACGTTTGCCGAGCCGCGGTCTCCACTCGAGAACTCGTTTACCCCATCGGTTATCGGTTCTTCGACAGATATGGCCAGCCCACTGCCACTTCAGCTTGCTAATTCTCTGAGCTATGTCGACAACCCTAGTTCTGTGTCGGATAGTCTCATTGCGGATTCTATCCTTCAGAGAAACTCCGAGCATAGCTCGTTCCATAGCTCGCTGAGCGACTTTAAACTGCTACAATAGGACCTTATTTGGTTCACTATAAAGACCAAATTAGCGTAACATTTTTGAGTGACAGTTTTAAAAAGAGGTAAAATTGTCATTTTATTCTTATTTTAATTTATTTTCCACCATTTTCACGTAGCTTTAGTCAACACCAATTTACATGGCTATTAAAATAAGCTAAAACACGTCAATCACACGTCAGTTTAGTCAGATCAAGGTTTGTCATTTAAAATGTTTACGCTAATTTAATATTTGGAGTGAACAAAATATGGTCGTGTATATTTCAGCATTTTTTTAGTTAGTCCGCGGAACAGCAGAATCACCATCAATTTGTAGACTTGTAATGTTTATTTAATAGGGGCCTAGACGCAACGGTCGTGCGAAATACGCGCGAGAGAATCGCGGCGACTTCGCCCTTTCTGAGGGTCAAATGAGTTTTCACAATCTACACTCGCTAGCGACTGTAGTTACAAAAATATATGAAAATATTGTACAGCGCCTCTAGCGGATAGTTGGGTACTAAAACCTCACGTAGCTAACTATCCTTCGGCACAGCGTACTACAGCAACTGTAGTTTGCGCTCATTAATTTGCTCAGAATTTGGTACCATGAGTAACAATTTCGACAGATGTCATAGTTACGAACTATTACTACTGTAGTAACGTCAGCCGATCTAAATGTGACAACTCATGGTAGACCTACAGGACCAGCTCACCTTATGTTCTGAAAGCTTGAAGTGCGCTTTCAGTAACTCTGCATGCAGTTGAGCGCAGAACATGCCAACGAAGCAGGACGGCAGGAGGGCCCACGTCGATAGGTAAAGCTGGCGGGTTTCGTTTTCCGTGTAATAACTAAGAATTTTCCTAATAAAAAGCGAAAGGTTAGATAGATAGGTGATAGATAAAAAAATATTTGCTTCTGCAACACACAATAGGTACATAAGTAGGTATAGGCAAGTAACAAAAAGCTGACGAGAAATGTAGTAGATTATGCAAAGTGTGGATGAGATGATGATACAGCTCAACAAAACAGGTAAGTAGGGTAGGGTGGTCTAAGACTGCGCACTTAACTTATCAGGGGCTATAGAATCAAAATGAGCAACATTACAAAAATCTACTTTATTTATTTCTATTCCTTAGTAATCAGTTAACAATATTTAAAAGTCACTTCGACATGAGATCAATAGTTTTACAGATATTTAAGGAAAATCACAAAATGGGAAATGCGCAGTCTTACACTACCGGTCGTGTAAGATTGCGCAGTGGGTTCGGTAAGACTGCGCGGGTAGTGTAAGAGTGCGCAGTTAGTAATTAATTACATTATTGACACAAATCACACACAAAATCTGGGGTACCCATATGTCCCGTGCATTCTTCATGCCACCACTCATTACAAGCTACACATACAATCCAGTCTTCAATTATTGGTTCCTTATAGGTACATTCCTCCACAGCCTGGACACATTCAAGTTTTCTTAGAACCAGGTTTTTTTTAATATCTCCGCCTTCGGTTTAGATTTTCCAATTTTTTGGCGACTAGTGCTTGCAGATTTCTCAAGCATAATTTTTCTTACTGCAGGCTTAACTTTCTCTTCTAATTGACTTAAATGCTGTGAATCGTTTTTATAAGGTGAACTACTAAAAAGCTGAGCGCTGGTGGTGTAGTGGTAGCACCCCTGCCTCATGATCCGAAGGTCGTGGGTTCAAACCTGGTCGTGCACCAATAAGTTTTTCCATTCGAAAAATTTATGTGCGCAATGCCAGTGCTCTGTAACGGTGAAGGAAAACATCGTGAGGAAACCGGCATACCCTAGAACCAAAAATTCGAAGGTGTGTGTCATAGGTTAGTATTCTTATAAGCGGCGATGGGCTTGCAACCTGTCACGTAAGGAATACTAACTACTTCTCGGCATGCTTTTGATTAAGTTATCAATGAAATCTTGTGGGATTCGATTCCACTCTTCTGCCATTACCCTTTTCAGATCTCCTATGTTTGTTGGTGTTGGATCCCGCTGTTTTACTTGTCTGCCGAGCTTATCCCAAACATGTTCGATGGGATTTAAGTCTGGCGAGCGTGCTGGCCACGGCAAAACTTCAATTTCGACCTCTCGAAGATACCCCGAAACTATCGCTGCAGTGTGGGGCCGCGCATTGTCCTGCATTAATTGAAAATTACCTCCGATGTATGGGGCAAACGGCATGACAATTGGTTCTAAGATGTCATTTACGTACCGAGCCGCAGTCAGGGATCCATTTTCTACGATGTGTAACTCCGTACGGTGCCCCTATGCAAATGCCGCCCCATACCATCACTGACCCTCCACCATATGACTCTTTTCCGACAATGTTACACTGAGCGTATCTTTCATCTCCAAACTTTGACCCTTTTATCATCTGGCTTAAGACAAAACCTAGACTCGTCAGTGAACAATATTTTTCCCCAGTCATCATCATTCCAATTTTGGTATGAGCGGGCAAAGTTAGCCCGAGCTACTCGATGATCTGTGGTAAGTAAGGGTCCTCTAGCTGGCAAATACGGCTTTATTCCAGCTTTTTTAAGTCTTCTTCTTACGGTTTTAGTGCTAATCGTCACCTGTCGAACGTCCTGGAGCGTAGATCTGACTTCAGAAGAAGTCAAAGTGCCATTTCTCAAAACACTGCTCGCCATAAATCGATCGTCTCTCGCTGATGTGACCCTTTTACGACCTTGCCCTGCACGTCTCGTGTATTCTCCAGTTTGCCGGTAACGTTTAACAATTCGAAAGATGACGGACTTGGAAACTCGCAATGTTTGAGCCACTTCTTTATAACTGCGACCATTTTCAATTAAAGTAACAGCTTTGGAAACCTGAGCTACGCTAAGATCCGGCATTGTGCATTCAGGTATTCATTGATGTGTAAGGACCACTTTTGCGATACGTTTTTGTAAAAAAAACTTGAAAAAATACAGATTTTGTGAAATTAATACGCCTACGTCAGTAAAATTATTCCAATACACTAGTGAAAATAACTAATAAACGAAAAAACAAATGATAGCCAAAAACAAAAGACTGTTAAAGTAATTCTTTTTTCAAATTAAATAATAAATATACATATTTAATATACATAAAGAGGTATGTCAGGATCGTAGCAAGTGGAGATCCGTGATCTCTGCCTACCCCGTCGGGAACAGGCGTGATTTTATGTATGTATGTATGTACATTTTAGATAATATTGTACATATTTTAGTATTTTTCTGTGATTGATGAAGCGTTCCTCTAAATAAGTCCATGAGTGTAGTTCGAAATAGTATTTATTGGGAACTATAAATATATAAAAAATAACGTTTTTACTAGTAGTTCGCCCGAACTGAGATTTCGCGCGCGATGTCTACAATTCTCATTTGTATTCACGCCCTGAAGTTTTTGGACACACTCTAGGTATAACCTACATACATAATTAAGTAGAATCACCCTCATGTATGTTCCGCGATCTTTTATAGTTTTCGAGTTATGATTTTTTTCCGAATTTTTGAAAATTTACGACTTGAACAACTTAAAACATTCTTTAAAAAAAAGTAGAAAACTACTCGAAAACTATAAAAAATTGCGGAACATACATGGGGGTGATTCGGGTACCCCAAGGGGTGTTCTATCTCTGGACTTTCGCTTGACACTACTTTTTGGGACACCCTGTACCTATAATAGAATTATAACTTTTTGTGACTTGACCACGACTATGTGACCCCCCCCCCTGGCACCAAAGCTGCATCCACCCTTGATTGGATCTAACAAACATGTACACAAACATACAACGCCTATCGCCCTACTAGCCACTGAGATTTTCATCGCTTCGCTCGCCCAATCAAAAATCTGTCGTTACTTACTCCGGTCCAATAGTATTCAGATAGGGTTTCCAACCATTAGCATATATAACTGCAGTGTTTACCGCGCTAAACAATATAGTCAGTAAAGCGTGTGTTAATAGTGCTTTACGTCCCCACTTCGCCGTGATCAGTGCCAGACCAGACACAACTACGTTTGTATGAAAATCTGCTGCTAAAAACCTGAAAGCAGTTATTCAAATATCACGTGAAGTTACCCTTCTAGGATTCAGTCTGAAAACCGTCGGTACCGCCCTCTGTCGGTAGCGACATTGAGCAGAGGCTGGACCTTTTCAGCCACACATAGGAAAGGATTAATCTCCAATTTTATAACGTAGAGTGTCACTTTATTATCCAATCCATCAGCGCCAAACTTATCACGCAACATGGTAAAAACATGCAGTGTTTCATTAGAGGCCATCGCGTTTCTCTTCTATCAGCAGTTTTTTTACGAATGGGCAAGCTGTATTTTAGTTTTCAGGCAAGTGGCATTAAGGGGTCAAAATCCCATGATGCTATTACTAGTACTTAATAATAACTAGTTATTATTGCGTTTTCAGTTTCAGGACTAAAAAGAAAGCCGACTTCAATGTAGGTACCTACCTAGTATCAACGTAAAAAATTGTGCCAAGTGAGGACGAAACTTTAAAGATTTAAAGATTTACAGGAAAATTTTCCTCAAAAACTGTATCAATCCTTCAGAAATCAAAATATGAAATCATCTCGATGATCTCGATCTCGATCTCGTAGGTATCCGGTTAACATACATAAAAACATATTACTTATATATATATATTTTAAATGGGTTATTAAAAAAATTACCATGTCGGTAGCAAGCAATACCCATTGCTATTGTCTCCCAAATTGTTTACATAGAAGACATGTGACCAAAATTTTGTTCGGCAGTGATTAATTTCATAGCCAATTATTGGCGACCAGAGCGGACCGTCTCCAAGGGTGAACCACCAGGTGGCTGCGTATCCAACCATGAAGATGTGTGTTGGAGACACCCTGTAAGCCAAGCATTAAGAACCTATAAATGTTACGTCTTATCACCTTTATGGTGGATTCGGCCAAACTTATATTAGAGTTAGAAACTTTTTGTTTTATCAAATGTTAATCTAGGGATAATATTCGAGACATCGCTTATTAGAAACCTAGTAAGTTGGTTTTCGCGTTCTAGTAACACAATTTAAAGTCAGAATTATAGCATTACTAGCTTCCGACCACGGCTTCGCCCGCGTGGTACCTTGAAAACAAAACCGTAAATTTTTTTGAGATAAAATGTAGCCTATGTGTTTTCCAAACTATAATCTATATCTGTGCCAAATTTGATCCAGATCCGTTCAGCCGTTGCAGCGTGAAAGAGTAACAAACATACATACCTACACATTCTTACAAACTTTCACGTTTATACTCGTAATATTAGTAGGATGAGGGAATAGATGATGCATGATGAAACTATGTAATTAACTTTATAAATGGAACAAAAAATATACCTACATTCCATAAACATGTGTTTTTTTTGAGTAGGTAATTTAAAAAAATTGCCTATTGAATTTTTATAATTCTAATTAAGTACCTACATAATGAACAATTATCGTTTTAAGTATTTTCTCATAAATATTATATGTATGTATTCGTGTAGTTTTTTTCAAGGAAACTTAGCATAATAATTTAACAGCCTTCTGATAATAATATTCTCACAATAATGTAATGTCAAATGTTGACATTTATCTTGCAATTGACATTACACTATTCTGAGAATATAGTCCACCTTAAGTCAGTTATTAAAAAAAAACAATTTCAGGTGCTAGGTAATTTATCGTATGTCTGTCTGTTCCTATGTATATCTCATGTATGTATGTAATAGTAATAAATAGATTTCAACTCTGAAAATTACAGAAAATAATTATAAATAAATAAATAATGCTGGACAGTCCACACAGCATCATCTAGCCCCAAAGTAAGCTACTCAAAGCTTGTGTTATGGGTACTAGATAACTGATATATTTAATACATTGTTTATACATAGATAGATATATTTTTATTATACATAGAAAACACCCAGACCAACGGAACAAATTTCTGCAGATCATACACAAATTTGTTCCGAGGCGGGAATCGCGAACCCGCAACCTCTAGCGTCGCAGGCGGACTCTCGCCCGCTGCGCCACTGAGGTCATCATCATCTTCCTGCCCTTTTCCCACGTTATGTGGGGTCGGCACAACATGTGATCTTCTTCCATTTCCCTCTATCATTCGTCATCTCAGTACTCACTCCTTTCTTACCCATGTCGTCTTTCACACAGTCCATCCATCTTTTCTTTGGCCTACCTCTACCCTTGTATCCATCCACATTCATATCTAACACTCTATTCGTCACATGACATTCATCTCTTCTCATAACATGCCCATACCACTGAGGTCGTCAAATTAAAAATAAATTTTAATTTTCAAATTAATTTCCTACTTACACAAAAACAAGTTAACTTCGACAAGGACAGGACACAGTAACCAAGTACCTAATACTTATACGTACCGAACTGCTCTCTTGAAGATCGCTAGAGGCAGCAGCTTTATGGACAGATCATACTTCTCCGACATCGCGATGATGATGTAGGTAGTCAAGAAACTGGATATCATCACGAATATATGCAGCAAAGACGTGCTATTACCTAGCACTTGTGACAGAGAACCTTGAAAATACTGTAAGAAAAAAAATGCTTTATTTCGAATAAACATTGAAACTATCCATCCTAGAACAAAACTAAAAACTGGTATGTAATGTTCAAGTAAAACCTTTTCATTTGATATCCCACTCATCATCATCATCATCATCATCATCAGCCTATAGGCCTCCCATGATGAGCGCCATTGCGCCCTGTCCTCAGCTCGACGCATCCAGCCTCCACCAGCAGCCTTTCGCAGATCGTCGCTCCACCTGGCCGGAGGGCGTCCTACACTACGTTTGCCACTTTCTCCACTCGAGAACTCGTTTACCCGGTTATCGGTTCTTCGACAAATATGGCCAGCCCAGCTTGCTAATTCTCTGAGCTATGTCGACAACCATAATTCTGTGTCGAATAGTCTTTTTTTGGCAACTTGGAAACCTTTTTAGCCCATTTACCGATTTAACTCATGCTCCCTTGCAAATCGTCATAGCACAATCTCTTGACCTTCTTGACTCATGCAGATTGGAAGAAACATAATTATACACACACAAGCAAACATACAACGCTAAATCACCCTACTTGCCACTGATATCGTAGCTCGCTTCGCTCACTCGTTCAATAGTTTACCTGTTCTGCGATATGCGGGTGGTAAGCGTACAACATAAAACGACCCATAATCGTATGTGCTCCTATGGCGACCATCATTGACACGGCTCGTATCCCTTGGATACCGGCTAGTGGCTTTACGAGTGAGTCAGTATTTTCAATATTCTTTACCAATTTTTGCCAATTACTTGGTACTGACCAGCATTTCAGCAGCCTCCACCCTGAAACAAAGTGCTGTGTCATGGCTGTGGTGGATAACGAGGCCTGGAGGGCGGTCGCATTAATTTAATGTATTTACCAAAGCTAAAACATATTACATACGTTATTCGCTTTTCGAATCGTCAAACGTCGCTCAACACCTCTGAAAACGTTCCTCACTCTGGTTAACCTCATTGTCTGTCTGTCTGTCGAGTCCCAAACGTATAATCATAATCGTAATCGTAACGTAAACGTAGGGTACTTTCCGTTGAGCTAGAATCTTAGTAGATTTGACAAGAGTTGCTTCTATTATGATTCTAATGGTAAGCATCCTCGGTGCGTGTAATAATATCTTCCCACGGTATAGCGTAGGAATATAATGTGAAACAAAATATTCCCACGTCATTGCGAATACCGAAGTACAGACAAACAAATTATAATAAACAGGTAGGTACAATAACTTATTCTATTAACAGGTATAACTTACTGTCATCTCCTGGATTGGAATACACATCACAAACGGTGCCAACAACATTGAGCATCAAAATGAAATAAAAAACGTAAATGAACAGACGTTGCGTTGCGTCCGGTGCGAGTTTTGCCCTTTCTTGGCGAGAGTCGTGCGTGGTGCACTCCGCAGCGCTCAGGTGAGCGCTGAGAGAGTAGCGACGAGCGCGCTTCGCTACGCAGCGCTCGAAGCGAAGCGTCGCGTTCGGCTCGAACGGGCATCGCTCGCTCACGCAGTATCCGCGGTGAATACGCGTTCGGTTGTAATTACTGCGTAACTTTGAGTATTCCTTGAACAAATTATTACGCTCATTATTTACTCTGGCTGTGTAGGTACCTAAAATTTAATTTATCACAAAACAATACTAAGCAACCAATTAAAAGAAAAAATTGCGTTGTGCGAGATGAATTTATAGCACTTTATTGTGTCGTGGCCAAAGTTGTTATATTTTGTTTTTGCGTAGGCCTTCTGTGCCTTTATCTAGGTCAACGGTCAGCAACAGGCGGACTGCGGTCCGTTTTCGGACCGCGAAAGGTCGAACCTCGGACCGCCAAATATTGTAATTGTGTTGTACAGTTCTTCAAATATCGTTCGCCCACCTAGAAGACACACTTCGAATTGCTGTTCCTCTCGAGAACTAAAGTATAAAAAACTGGCTCAAGACCGTCGGTGTAGTTTTTCACATTAATCTTCTTGTGTTACAATTGTTTTGAAGCAAAAATAATAAATAAATAGCACTTAATTATTATCTGTTTTCTTTCTGGACCTTGTTAATATTTTCTCACAATTATCCGGACCCCACCTAAAAATACTTGCGGACCCCTGATCTAGGTGTTGCATTATCTGCAGTATTATTATGTATTCTATGCTTATCTTAAAGTTTATCTGACAAAAGACATCCGTATCTAAAAGCGACAGCTGGAAGGGTTTTCTACAGTTGTGGAATCCTTTGAATGTTTATGGTATCTGTACCTTCAAGAGGTGGAAGGTGGAGTTGTCCCCGGCGGCGGAGAGGGCGAGGGTGCCGACGCAGTACAGGCCGCGCTGCACCGCCAGGCATCGCTGGTAGTCGTCCAGGTGGAACAGCCGGGGGAACCTGTTGTACTGCTCCTCTGAGGAAAGAGCTTTTGTTTACCGTGGTACCATTGATGGTACCTACCTACTGTAAAATTTAAAGCAACTAAAATCGTTACAGATCGTATAATTAGTCAAATTTAACAAAAAACTGATTTGTAATTCAGGGCGAAGTTTGTGATTTTCAGAATTCGTGGTTTTACGTTGTACATTATTCAGTTTGTTTGTATGTTCAACTTGAATTGACTGTACCTATGAAGTATTCATTAAAAACTAGTGATTCAATACTTTTATTGATTTACAGGCTTTGATCATGTAAGTGTAGAACAGTTTTGAGGTAGGGTATGTAAGAACTATCATTGAAAATGTTCACGCCAAGTTAGTCTTTGGGGTGAACAAAATAAGATAGCTTATATTCTATCATTCTTAAGGCTAGTCCACAGAATAACATAATTACCACCAATATAACTTTCTACAAAGTAATTATAAAAAGCTTAATACTCACGGGTTATATTAAGACCAGATACGGCAGTCAAGAGAAAAAATAAAATGTGTCCAACCATCACGGAACAACCGAAGACAATCGCCTAATTGAAAACACTAACGCGTATTGACTATGTGAAGCTCTTCTTCTTCCACCCCTTTTCCCACGCTATGTGGGGTGAACCTACAATTTTTTATTTTAATTAGTTAAAATAATTAAGTATTCACTAGCGCTGATGTATAATGGTCATAGCACACATATCAACTCGTAAACGGAACGTAACCGTATCGCCTCGCCGTCAACCAGGCGTCAACCTAACGTAAGCGCGTTACCAAGCGATTAGCAGCTCTGAGTCGACTCGGCTACGGCTAGGCAACGCCGCGCGTACGGCTCGCCGCCGCTTGTCCCGAGGCGAGGCGATTACGTTACGAATCCGATTCGTGTGCGTTGCAGTAGGGTGTTTCATACAAAAAATACTGAACTGCTAGAGTTGATACGGTTACGTTCCGTTTACGAGTTGATATGTGTGCTATGACCATTATAGTTAAGTAACGTGTAACTAGTGGTACCGTTGCACGCATTGAAATTGCCAATTTCTCGGCAACACTTGTCAATGTGGCGTCACAACAACATCAAGCAATTAACGGCAATGCACACCATCCATAGTGAAGCAATTAAGGAAAACTAGGCAATATTGCCTTGTTGTTATACTTATTATAATGGTTGCCAAATATTTAGAAGCAATATTTCCATAGTTGCCTCATTTATTGGAATTGCTTCAGGTGCGCGGTTTCATTAATACCAGTTGCCGAGAAATTATTACTTAAATGTTTTCCATGTATGCGCACCTTTATTCAAGTATCTTTATTTAAATTAAAATGATTTGAGCGATTACAGTCTGTTTGTTTATTGTTTTGAGGGTTTCGTACCTCAAAAGGAAAAAACTGAACCCTTATGGGATCACTTTGTCGTCTGTTCGTCCGTGCGTCCGTCTGTCTGCCAAGACCCTTTATGACGGGAACGCATGGAGATAACAAGTTGAAATTAAAACGTTATACTCAGGTCTAACAAAAGATACGACCGTTTATGCCGCAAAAAACAGGTAATACATATTTCGACACTCTCAAGGGAATCAAAATTTATAGGGTACTACCTTCCGCCCACGGCTTCACCCGCGTGGTACCTTGAAAAACAAAAACAAATTTATCCCACGAGAACCGTAGGTACATTTTTCCGGGATAAAATGTAGCCTATGTGTTATTCCAGACCATAATCTATATCTGTGCCAAATTTCATCCAGATCCGTTCAGCCGTTTCAGCGTGAAATAGTAACAAACATACATCCAGACATCCAGACATCCATACATTCTTACAAACTTCCGCGATTATTATATTAGTAGGATTTTCCGTTGACCTAGAACTATGAAATTAGGCAAATATAGGTATCGACGTAGGTATACTACAAGTTTATGAATAAGATTGAAAAATATACATTTTGTAATTAAATCATAGAAAACAGGGTCTATAAACAAGGAACGGCGGTCCAAATTTTGAAAGAGCTGCATTGGCACAAAACTTGTACGAAACCCTCGTTGCGCGAGTCCGACTCGCACTTGTCCGATTTTTTTTATGAAGCGAGCGTAACGTCATTGACAATGTTCAACTATGAATGGTTTTGTTCTAACAATGGTTACCTCAGGGTTTTTTTCTTTCATAAATATGGGTACTTACGGATTTTACGGATGTGGTTTTTCTATAATCTATTATTATAAGAATCAAAGTTTTCTGTCTGACACACTCACTGACATATTATGTATAGAAAACGCACAATTCCCATCATGTTAAATTTTTGGTTTAATGTTAGATTGTTTAGGTTATTTTTGTTGTTAGCACGCCTTCTGTATTTTTCCTACTTTAGGTACTTTGGTCAGCATGTAGAAAATGCCTTCGGCATTATGCTCGCCAATTGTGCATATTTTTGTATTTTGTGTGCAATAACGAAATTTAAATAAATAATAATAATAAGTAATTTAACATTTCTCCCGCGCGCGCAAATCGGACCCTCTTGCACCTCAGGTGGACTCGTCCACTACGCCATCGAGGTCGTCAATGCTCAATATTCAATTTCTCCGACATCCAGATGCCTTACCGCAAGCTTTTCGGGCAATATCAAACTAAGTAATATAATTTTGATAATATTATGACCTAAGTATAATTTTTTTTATTGAAGTATTACTATCACTTCCAGCTTGAAATGTGATGTTTCTGATACATGATGGTTTGTAAAAGCTTGTGGTAAGAGCCGACCAGAGTCCAGACTGAACTTATAGGCACTTAGTTCTATGCGAGCGAGGTGAATTGCACTTTATTGCCATCGATATTAGGTATTTTACCACAGAATAACTAGTACTACGTACAGAAGCGCTACTTCGCGCAATAATTTATAGAAATAGCGACTCTAGATACTAAGCAACAAAGTGCAATTCAGCTCGCAGAAACCATACCTAGCTACCGTAATATTAACCTAAACGTTGCCGCTCTCTTCTAACGCCTAACTCTGTCGCTGTCTGGCGCGGAGTGAAGCGTTGGCTTTTACGCTAGGGTTGTCAGCTTGCTCATCTATCTTGGTAGGTACTTACATAATACCTACCTAATTCAACCGTCAAGCGTCATTACCTAAAGTTCCGTGTCAGTGCCTGTCGGTTGTTGTCGGAGAAAACAAAAAACTGTAGGTTAGCGATAAGTTAGCGATAATAAACCGTACCTACACCGTTGTCTTCGCACTGAAATTTCCTATACGATGATATGGGTATTGTATCATAAAAATACTTAATTAATATAGAAATGATTCGATTTGTTTTATGTTAGCATAAATATGCAAAAAGTTGCACCACAACAACGCACGCGCGACCTCTGCGCGCGGGCGCCGCGGGCGGTGACAACCGACTGGCGGATGGCTCTGGGGCCATCCGAAATCGGTAGGTACTAATGTTAGTAGGTAAGGAGGAGTGGTGGTGCCCTGATTTTACTACAGGTTTACCTTAAATTTTTATTGCGCTTTTTCATGTAGTAGGTATAAGTATGTAGGCACAAGATGTAATACTATACTATTTTTTATTATAGCGGCAGCAAAAATACACATTCTGTGATCTTTTCAACCATCTACCTATTACGGATCATGAGATACAGCCCGCTGACAGACAGACGGACAGACGGACATCGGAGGCTTATTAATAGGGTCCCATTGGTTACCCTTTGGGTACGAAACCCTTAAAACATGATACCAAATGAACCCTTGGAGTAAATTAACTAATGTGCTTTATTGGTGAGGTACTTTGGGGGGAGGTATCATTTGGTAAAGGTGATAACTGATGACTGATAGGATTAGGAACGCTTTATTATTTTATTGTAGTAATTAATTAGTTTTAAGCTTCTGCCTGAGCACGAGAGTTTCTAGAAACCTCTGCGCTGGAATCTCCAAAAGCACAGAGACCGGAACAGCTATGGCGTATGTGATCACCAACACCAGGATCCAATCCAAAATCTGTAAGAAAAATCTGAGATCAAGATAATGTGATCTGGATCAGCTCAAGTGTTTCACAGTATTTTTTTTATTATTATAACTACTGAATGAAATCTAGTAAAACTTGGCACGGTTTGAGATCAGACTAGAACATACGATAACATAGGATACTTTTTATCCTGAAATTCAGCACGGTTCCCTTGGAAGAGAGGATGAAAGTCAAAATGCGTATTTAGCTGTAATTCATCAACGCGTAGTCTGATTTAATTCATTTTTGGTAGAAAGGAGGTACGTAGGTACTTTGAGGATTTTCCCGTAAAAAATTCAAGGTCATCGGTTTTAGAAATTACAGACGTCAGAACCTTCAATATTCTCAAAATAACTGGAAATCCTTCGCTGATGAGATAAATAGTATTTACGCAGACGATGTCCTGAGCGGGTCAGTAATATAATAATAGAGGGTAATGTTTTAAAAAAAGTATATTATAAGAACTTACTATATCATAATAAGTCGTAGCCATGGCATGTCGTGATGTAGCCGCCATTGTGTTAAGGACGAACCAATGGATCATCAGAACAGGTAAGGAAAGCCGACTCAGAATATGCCAGAATTTCCACGCAAATATCTTATATAAAAAATGTTCTGTGAAGGATATAAATATAGTTAATAATTCAGTCAGGGGTTCACGCTCTTACAAACCATTATGATTCCGAAACGACACATTTCAAGCTTGAAGTAACATTACTTCAATACAATATTTATAGGTCATGGTACGAAATATCAAAGTTACATTACCTACTTTGATATTGCTCAAAGAGCTTATGGTAAAAGGTCTAAGTTACATCAGCACGCTCCAACGGTGAAGGAAAACATCGTGAGGAATCCGTTTATTTAGTCACGTTTTTCCAGTGGATACGGCTATACAAAATGTAAAAAAATCTTATATCGCGGCTGTAAAAATGTACCCATTTTAGATTACGTTCAGTCTGGTTTTTGAAATTTTTTGCAATAAATCCTACCTAATACTAATTTAGTAACACTAATTTAGTTATTTATATTTGACGACCTCAGTGGTGCAGCGGGCGAGAGTCCGTCTGCGACGCTAGAGGTTGCAGGTTCGATTCCCGCCTCGGAACAAATTTGTGTACGATCTGCAGAAATTTGTTCCGTCGGTCTGGGTGTTTTCTATGTAATAATAAAAATGTATCTATGTATATGACTTTATAATGTATTAAATATATCAGTTATCTAGTACCCATAACACAAGCTTTGAGTAGCTTACTTTGGGGCTAGATGATGCTGTGTGGATTGTCCAACATTATTTATTTTATTTATAACTTACATCAGCACGCTCCAACGGTGAAGGAAAACATCGTGGAGAATCCGTTTATTTAGTCACGTTTTTTCCTGTGGATACGGCTATACAAAATGTTAAAAAAAAAAATTGTGCCTGTAAAAATCTATTTTAAAATAAATAACGTTCAGTCTGGTTTTTTATTTTTTTTGCAATAAATCCTACTTAATACTAATTTAGTAATAGTAATTTAGTTAAATAGTACCTGGTTGACCGAGCTTCGCTCGGTTTTTTTTCTCGTAAATCTTGTTTTTTGGAAAATGAAACCTAGCTAGATCGATTTATCGCCCCCGAAAGCCCCTGCATACTAAATTTCATGAAAATCGTTGGAGCCGTTTCCGAGATTCAGATTATATATATATATATACAAGAATTGCTCGTTTAAAGGTATAAGATACCTATATACTAATTTAGTAAGTAATAAAACCTTGATTACGTGTTTACCTTGGTAACGGAACGAGATTACCAATCCTAGTCCCACAGTGATGCAAAATACGGGCCGCAAGACGCCAAGGTGCAAAGCATCCACAAATGGTGGAGTGTTTTCGTTTAAGTAAATCCCAGATAATACACCAAACACGAACACTGGTATTAGCATGTGTGAGAGCAGCTTTACCCACTGTAAAAATACATGTTTAATTTATGGATAGGTTCAGCCCAGACAGTGGTGATAAGGCTGTGGTAAGGTAAATCTGTTATTCCGCGGACTCCCTTAAAAATGATGAAACACGCCACGATCTTATTTTGTTCCCCCAAATACTAAATTAGCGTAACCATTTTAAATGACAGTTCGTAATTTGACTAAACTGACGTGTGATCGACGTGTTTTGGCTTATTTTAGAAGCCAAAACATGTTGCTGATTAGGGGTCGGTTCACATTGCGTCGCGTCGCGTATTATCGGATGCGTGACGCCAGAACAGACAATTATAATGAGAAAACATTCAACCTTTCACACTTAACCGATGATGTGTTAGTCAGTGATTTGTTATAGTTACTAATTATGACAAAATAATATGGCAAAACGAAGTTACAGTTGGCCCAACGAATCTAGGCATTCGTGAAGTTAGCCACAGGTGCGAGTTTGCGCATGTACAGTCCCAGTTCCACCGCCCCTCTCCATACCTACCTCCGATTGCTCGATATGCACGATACTGCGCAGCGCTCTGCGGCTAACTTCACGAATGCCTAGATTCGTTGGAAGAACTGTACGCCCGATGCATCTTCCATCACATGTGAACCGACCCTTATAGGTACCTACTACGGCAAAATGTTACGCTAATTAAGCCTTTCTTGTTAGTAACTATATGTATCGATGTTTCTAGTGAACGAAATAAGATCGCACCTTTCTGGACAAGCTCACCTTATGTTCTGAAAGCGTAAAGCGCGCTTTCAGTAACTCTGCATGCAGATGAGCGCAGAACATGCCAACGAAGCAGGACGGCAGGAGGGCCCATGTCGACAGGTAAACCTGGCGGGTTTCGCTTTCCGTGTGATAACCACGAATTTTTCTGATAAAAGAAATGTTTTTTTTAAATATTAAACTAGTATTTACATAAGTAGGTACATAAAATCACGCCTGTTTCCCGACGGACGGGGTAGGCAGAGACCACGGATCTCCACTTGCTACGATCCTGACATACTTCTTTTGCTTCATTCACTCTAGTATTTATGGAGAACTAATTAAAACAATCCAATTGAGAGTAGTTGTGAATATAGCCGCCATATTGGATTTTTTGACATTTTGTAATAGCTTATGTCATTTGTCAAAATGAAGTTCTTAAGATACGCTCTAACAAATATAATATATGCAAACATACAACGCCAAATTGCCCTGCTTGCTACTGAGATTTTTGCTTGCTTCGCTCGCTAAATCAAAAATCTGTTGTTACTTACTCCGGTCCAACAGTTTGGAGAAAGGGTTTCCATTCATTAGCATATATAACTGCAGTGTTCAGCGCGCTAAACAGTGTAGTCAGTAAAGCGTGTGCTAATAGTGCTTTCCGGCCCCACTTCGCCGTGATCAGTGCCAGACCAGACACAACTACGTTTGTATGAAAATCTGCTGCTAAAAACCTGAAATTTCAGTAAAACAGTTTGTTTCGTTTCCGCATCATCTGAATGTTCATAGTTTCAAAACATCGATCACATCGATCTATTTATTTATCGTATCAAATACCGCGCGATGTTCACGTCAGTCTGAGCTTTTCATCAGTATGAATCAGTTCTTGTTCTGAGCTGTCATGCGACAATAATCTGTCAAAGCTCAGAGTGAAAGCAGTTGCATTTTGAATCGCATCCACATCGGTCGCGCGCGCGCATTGAACCATCGAGAAGGCAGCCCCGCTTTCATCAACCCTCGTGCGTGTGCTCATCATCTTGGTGTAACTTCTGATGTACTCAACAACCATCCTGGTAGCTTGTGAGAATCGTGAACCTACGGTGGAATTTCAACGCTCTGCAGATCATCACAGTCTGAGGTTAGTGTCGTATGATATTCTATTGGTGATTTGCAGCTCTGACATGAACATCGTAAATTATCAAAAGTAAACTCGTTAGACCTTCTATCTGCCTCTAGAAGGCCCCCCAGAGTAGCAGAAAGCCAACGACTCAATTCTTTCGGCGGGTCAGTTGCGTATGCTACATTCTTTTTGGTGCCGAAACCAGGGAATTTCCACTTTTCAAATCGTAACCGCCATCTTTATACTGCGTATGGTATTTCTGGTTAAGCGTAGCTTAGAATATCTCAATCGATCTATTGTTTTAACTAAAACCTTAGGTATTTATCGCATTCTAAGTTATTCCATTCCATCAGAATTACGACATACGAAATTATCGTATTTTCAAACTCGTTACATATCGTTCACAAGCTATCACCATCGAACGGGAACTTCAAAATTGAATAGGTACTCGTGCAAATCTATTGTATTTGTATTTATTTAATTTAATCGTTATATTTGTGAGATCAAAATTGTGCAATCACTTCATCAAAATCGGTGCATAATTTTATTTCGGCTCGCAAATAATCTAGTTCCATCAATCATTACCTATAACGAATATCTACTTAATATCAATCATTAATCATAGTACAATCGTAGGTAGATATTAATCTAAATCTCTAAAGTTCTAGAATCATAAAACATCGTGTGCTTCTCACATTTTATCTTTAGGGTAGTTCATAAATTCTTGAGCCACCTGCAGCGGCCGAGCGCTGCCGTTGAATATTTTCTGTACAGCGTGAATGAACAGATTATCACATAGTTAGTTCGAGAATCGTCATCGGACGTACAGTCTATCACACAAATATCGGGAACTTTGTTCCGCTTCATACAAAACTCAACTTGTTTGGTGGGTTGTATGTACCTCATTGTGTCAAGGTCTTATCTTTTTTGTATTCACTTTTATTTGTGCACGATTAGATATATTACATTCCTATCTGTTTATGCGAAGTTTATGCTATTGTGTGCAATTACTTATCTATGTAGGTTATTTGCGCCCGTTTTTAACGAGTAGGCATTTTTCTGTAGGTTTATTTTACACTATTTCTAATCGCATAAAATAATACCTGCTGACGCGCTTGCTTGTTTGTATCGGAACGAAGTACTTACCTCTGTATCTAATACTTAATTTAAACAATGTCGCTTGCGAAGCCTCTTACTCGTAAATTAAGTACTTTAAAGAAGTCAAAGTCAAAATCTTTTGAAATCAAGTACACTACTCAGGACTTGCCGTCTTTGCGTAGAAAACGAACTATCGCATTCAAACGTTTGACTAAGGCTTTAGAGGTAGGTATTTTAGCCGCTAATGACTCATCACAACACGACCTATTTTTATCGTATTATCAGGAAGTGAAACAAATCGCAGCTACGTTTGAGGATGCGCATTTTACAATTCAAGAGATTGTTGATGAGGATCCTGAAAAGGAAGATAATGAAATTCAGGAACGTTTCGACGAAATCTATTACAAAGTATTATCGATTTATCGTAACTTGTCGAAATTAGAACCTACTCCTTCTCATGGTGGTCATTCTTCGAATATTCGGTTACCGAAAATAGTACTTCCGACTTTTAATGGTGACATTAAGAGGTGGCCCGAGTATTTCGATACCTTTAACGCTTTGATCCACAATTCAACCTCGATTACCGATACCGAGAAATTTCATTATCTCTTGTCGTCTCTCAGCGGCGACGCGCTTACCGTAGTTAAACCGTTTCCCTTGACACATGAACACTATCACGACGCGTATCAAGCTCTCATCGCGCGTTACAAAAACAAACGCGAACTTGCATTTACGTGTTGGCGCGACATTTTGAATGTCAACTTTAAGTGTAATGACGCTTATGAGTTTAGGAAATCACTTGACCTATTCGAAGAAAACTTAAGTATTCTAAAAACAATTGATTTGCCTGTCGGTCAGTGGAATTTCATTTTGGTCTATCATATCTTATCGAAACTTGATACAAAATTACGTCGTGATTTTGAAGAAAAACATTCGGAAGTCGAACTACCTTCCTACACGCAACTTAAAATATTTTTACAATCGAAATGTGAGGCATTACTACGCGATACACATTTTACTGAATCAATTAAATCGAATCAATCCACATCAAAGCCTGCGCTTGCGCAGTCGCAATCAAAACGAACCGCTACTACGCACACGCTTGTTGCCGCGATGCCGTCTGTGTCGACGCCGACACCGACGCCAAAGCCAACAAAATCAATTTCTGATCAAAAGCAAACCGGAAGTAGTAGTGCTTCAGTTCCGTACACAAGTAAATGTTCTTTTTGTGCTGAGGCACATTCTATCGCGACGTGTGCGGAATTTCTTAAGAAATCGTTAGATGAACGCATGAAAATCGTTAATGAGAAGCATTGGTGCTTCAATTGTTTGAAGCCATCGCATCAATTAAAAGACTGCAAATCTATCTTTTCGTGTCGCTCGTGCAAACGGAAACATCATACCTTACTCCATCGCGATAATCACATCGAATCAACTCAACCGGTATCGTCTTTGGTTTCAAGGTCATCTCATACGACCGTTTTGCTAGCGACTGCCATCGTGCAAGTCAGAGATGCCTCAGGTGCGATGCAATCGTTTCGTGCTTTATTCGACACCGGAAGTCAAAGCAATTTTATCACAGAATCAGCTGTAAAACGTTTAAACTTGAATCTCAATCAAACTAACGCAAGTGTGAGCGGACTTGGAGAGGCAGTGGCTTCTATTGTAGGTGACGTCACGTGTGCAGTAGGTGCGAACAATAAAGTGTTGTTTAAACTACATATGCACGTGATTTCAAGCATATGCGGCGACCAACCCATCGCAAAATTAAACACATCGGGGTGGTCGCATATTAATTCGTTACCACTCGCTGACCCCGGTTTTGACATTCCGGGATCTATCGATCTCCTGTTGGCTGCTGATGTTTTCGCTGATTCACTTCTGAATCAACATATCAAAGGTTGTGCAAACCAACCCACTGCGATTAACTCTGTCTTCGGTTGGCTTCTCTTAGGCAAAACTCGATTGGCTTCTAGTACTTTAAACACATCGTTGGTTATCGACGACGAGTCGGACTGTTTGGTTCATAATTTCCGGGAACTAGATTCTATATCGAAAGTAAATCGTTTATCTGAAATTTCCCGCGATTTATCTGGATGCAGTAACGATGCTGAACTCATCTCGGATCTTCCCAGTCAAGATTGCCTTACAGGTTCTATCTCTCTCGATAATTCAAAACCTTCAACTCTAAAAGTTCTTGGTCTCAAATGGGAACCATCAACGGATGTCTTCCTCTTTGAAATTAAGCCCTCAGATCACCCATGTACAAAACGTTCCATTCTTAGTGAACTAGCTAGAATGTTCGACCCGTTAGGCTTCTTATCCCCCATTACAATACAAATCAAATCATATATCCAAAAGCTTTGGATACTCGGTATTGGATGGGATCAAACGCCACCTGATGAGGTCATCAATACATGGGCTCGTTATAAAGATCAACTTCCGCAACTGACGCAACTCCGTATCCCTCGCAAACTCACTCGCTCTGAGTCTCAATCGTGCGAGCTGCACGGCTTCTGTGACAGTTCTGAGATAGCGTATGGAGCTGTTATTTATTTACGCGTCACTGATAAGGACGGTACAGTCCAGGTCTATCTCGTCTGCTCCAAGGCCCGTGTAGCGCCGCTAAAACGTACCTCGTTGCCTCGCTTGGAGCTTTGCGCAGCTGTTCTTCTCTCGGATCTTTATACATTCGTACGCGAAACATATCTAAATCGTATCAGAATCGACACCGTCTATTTGTGGTCTGACTCTACTGTGGTACTCTCGTGGTTACGCTCACATTCATCTCGCTGGACCACATTTGTTGCAAATCGGGTTAGCCAGATTCAGGAACTCACACCTACTGAATCTTGGCATCACGTCTCGTCGGGAGATAACCCCGCTGACGTTTGTTCGCGTGGACAATTTCCTAGTGAGATTATTCACAATTCATTATGGTGGGCGGGGCCTTGTTGGCTATCTAAAGACCATACCTTCTGGCCTGTAGGCTTAGATGGCATCAATCACGCCGACGAAGCTTTGATCAAAGCCGAAGAACGTAAATCAGTAACATTAGTAACCCGACAAGCAGATCAAACCGTAGTTCATGATGACTCCATCATCGAAACCTTGCTCAATCGTTTCTCTTCTCTAACGAAACTTGTTAATGTACTCTCTTATATCTATCGTTTCATTAACAACTCTCGAAATCCGAATCAAGCAAGTCCTCAGGAGTCTATAAATAATATCGAACGTCATACCACTTTAATGCGGATTGTCAAACACGTACAAAGTCGAGCATTTTTGGAAGAAATTGCTCATCTAAAATCAAAATCAAAATCGTTATCACACTTATATCGAGTAGTAGGTGATCAGGTCTTGACATTTGAAGAACTGACGACTCTTTTCGTCCAAATCGAAGCAATATTAAATTCGAGACCTCTTTACCCTATCAGCTCTGATCCCAATGACCTCGCGTGCTTAACACCAGGTCATTTCCTCACCTTAGAACCTCTAACTGCTGTCCCCGATGAAGATCTCTCAAACGCTAATATCAAACGGCTTCATCGTTGGCAATTGTTACAAGCTTTTCAACAGAGTTTTTGGTCCAGATGGAAATCAGAATACTTAAACTCATTAACGCAACGCGCCAAATGGACCAAAGATTCTAAACCGTCATCGCTAGGTTCGATGGTGATAATCAAGGACGACAATCGGGCTCCCTTGCATTGGACCCTCGCAAGAGTTGTTGATCTCCATGTGGGTGTCGATGGAATAGCTCGGAGTGCATCCGTAAAGAATGCAAACAATCAAATCATAAATCGACCGTTGGTAAAACTATGTCCTTTACCTATCGAGGACTAGTTTTAATCGAATTCTTAGCATCAATAAATCGTAATTTAATCAAATCGTAGTTAAGAATTATCATTAAGTAATCAATTTCAATTGTATCGTTATCGTTTCTGTTTAGGTCTTTTAGGCTTTAACCGGAAAATACCATAGGCATTTTGGTGGGCGGGATGTTTCGTTTCCGCATCATCTGAATGTTCATAGTTTCAAAACATCGATCACATCGATCTATTTATTTATCGTATCAAATACCGCGCGATGTTCACGTCAGTCTGAGCTTTTCATCAGTATGAATCAGTTCTTGTTCTGAGCTGTCATGCGACAATAATCTGTCAAAGCTCAGAGTGAAAGCAGTTGCATTTTGAATCGCATCCACATCGGTCGCGCGCGCGCATTGAACAATCGAGAAGGCAGCCCCGCTTTCATCAACCCTCGTGCGTGTGCTCATCATCTTGGTGTGACTTCTGATGTACTCAACAACCATCCCGGTAGCTTGTGAGAATCGTGAACCTACGGTGGAATTTCAACGCTCTGCAGATCATCACAGTCTGAGGTTAGTGTCGTATGATATTCTATTGGTGATTTGCAGCTCTGACATGAACATCGTAAATTATCAAAAGTAAACTCGTTAGACCTTCTATTTGCCTCTAGAAGGCCCCCCAGAGTAGCAGAAAGCCAACGACTCAATTCTTTCGGCGGGTCAGTTGCGTATGCTACACAGTTATTTAAATACAGTTAGAAAGTTCAGACTGAAAACCAGCGGTACCGCCCTCTGTCGGTAGCGACATAGAGCTGAGGACAGACCTGTTTAGCCACTTAAGGAAAGACCAATATCCAACTTTACTTGAATTTTACTTGAGTTTAGTTTTAAAACCTTTAGATATCTTGTTTGTCGTTTCGCTACTTTCACCTTGTCATCTGTGTGTGTGCTACAAATTAAAATCTTCAGTCTTTTATTCTTTGTTCTACTCATCTTCTTGTACATTTTAGAGTTATCTCTTGTGAGTATTGATTGATTTGATTTTTTCTCCACTTAGTTCTCTCCAGAGCCTTGACCTCCTTATACGACATGATAGCAACTTTCTCTTTCACTTGGTTTTACAGGAAACGTTTCATCAAAAACTGTATGTATCCTTCAGGAATCAAAATATGAAATAACCTCGAGAGTATCAAACAAAGAATATTTTTCAAAATGGGTCAAAATTGATGGAGGTACCGGTTAACATACCTAAAAAACATACCTACATTTAAACATAGATAACTAAAATGTGTTATAAAAAAAATACCATGTCGGTAGCAAGCAATACCCATTGCTATTGTCTCCCAAATTGTTTACATAGAAGACATGTGCCCAAAATTTCGTTCGACAGTGATTAACCTCATAGCCAATTATTGGCGACCAGAGCGGACCGTCTCCAAGGGTGTACCACCAGGTGGCTGCGTATCCAACCATGAAGATGTGTGTTGGAGACACCCTGTAAGTAAGCCAAGCATTAAGAACCTGTATAAATGGTACGTTTTATCACCTTTAGGGTGGATTCGGCCAAACTTTGATTAAGTCTTATACTAAATCGCTACCAATAAACCTCAAAGTGGAAATATTGCTTATTTGAATTGCTTAGTTGGCATTTTAAAACGATTGATTAAGTTGAATTTGACGAGGATCATCATCATCATCATCCTGCCCTTATCCCACTAGGTGGGTCAGCACAACAGGTTCTCTTCCTCTACTCTCTCCTATCATCCGTCATATTCTCAGTAGTCACTCCCTTCTTACACATATCGTCTTTCACACAGTCCATCCATCTTTTTTTAGGTCTACCTCTACTCTTGTATCTATCCACATTCAAATCCATCACCCTTCTTGTAGCTCATGGCTTTCCTCCCGCTGCATAACATTTTTTAACATGACTTTGACGAGGATACAGTGAGTAATCAAGTGCCTAATTTACAAACCGAACTGCTCTCCTGAAGACCGCGAGAGGCAGCATCTTGATGGACAGATCGTACTTCTCCGACATTGCGATGATGATGTAGGTAGTCAATAAGCTGGATATCATCACGAATAAGTGCAGCAAGGAAATGGTATTGGCTAACACTTTTATCAAAGAACTTTGACAATACTGCAAAAAATAATAATAAATAATAAACAGGGGTAGAGGATGGGTAGCGGTTACCTAAGGAAAAGATGACTGGACTGTGTGAAAGATGATAAGATTAAGAAAGGAGTGAGTACTGAGATGAAAGATGATAGAGGGATATAGATGAAGGAAACGTGTTGTGCTTATTAACGTGATAAGAACTTATTACGCACAAACAATCAAACATACCTACTTACAACGCTAAATCGCCCTACTTTCCACTAAACTCTTAGCTCGCTTCGCTCGCTCGTTCATTAGTTTCACCATCATCATCATCATCATCATTCATTAGTTTACCTGTTCTAAAATATGCGGGTGGTAAGCGTACGCCATGAATCGACCCTTAGCCGTATGTACTCCTATTGCGACTATCATTGCCACGGCTCGTGTACCTTGGATAGTGGCAAGCGGCTTTACGAGTGAGTCAGTTTTTTCAATATTCTTTACCAATTTTTGCCAATTACTTGGTACTGACCAGCATTTCAGCAGCCTCCACCCTGAAACAAAGTGCTGTGTCATGGCTGTGGTAGATAACAAAGACTGGAGAGCATTCGGGGTTATTATATGTAGGTATTTACCAAAGCCAAAACGTATTCGTAAACGTACGTTAATCATCTTTCGTTATCGTCAAACGTTCCTCAACGCATATTTTAAAACTTACGCGATCTGAACACATTATTATTAGTATTAAACGCGTATTTATCGCATTTTATTTACATATTTTTCTCGATAGACGTTTCAACAGGTTTACATACTGTTGTGGTCACGGGATGACTGAAACGTCTGTCGAAACGTCGGGAAAAATAGGTAAATAAAACGCGATAAACACCCGTGTAATACTTATAATATTGTTGCTCAACGCTTCTGAAAAAGTTCCTCAGTTGTTAAATCAATTATAAAGCTCCGTACTCACATACGGTTTTGCTCGATCGAGCTATCATGTCGAGTAAAAACCATGACATGTCCACACATTCAGCATTAATCTATCGAGTGAAGCGCACCGTTCAGTATCCACCGAAACGTTCTAGCCAAAACATGTCTGTTCAACAAAGGAGAAGGAGATGGTATCAAACTTGAACTTGTTCGGTTTTTTAATTATAAAAAAAAAATATTTAAGTAGGTAAGTACACCTAAGAAATAATAATATATTCCCACGGTACCTATAGCGTAAGAATATTGCGTCGCGATTATTATAATGTAAAACAAAAGAATCCCACGTCATCGGGACTACCAAAGTAGGTACAGACAAATAATAAACAGGTACTTACTGTCATCTCCTGGATTTAAATACACATCACAAGCGGTGCCAACAACATTGAGCATCAAAATGAAATACAAAACATAGATGAAGAGACGTTGCGTTGCGTCCGGTGCGAGCTTTGCCCTTTCTTGGCGAGAGTCGTGCGTGGTGCACTCCGCAGCGCTCAGGTGAGCGCTGAGAGAGTAGCGACGAGCGCGCTTCGCTACGCAGCGCTCGAAACGAAGCGTCGCGTTCGGCTCGAACGGGCATCGCTCGCTCACGCAGTATCCGCGGTGAATACGCGTTCGGTTGTAATTACTGCGTAACTTTGAGTATTCCTTGAACAAATGATTACGCTCATTATTTACTCTGGCGTGTACTTCAAATTTAATTTGTCACAAAACAGTAAGTACTACGCAAGCTATTGGGCTATGGCTTGGCAAGCCAAAGTGTGGTACTGGCCGGGTCAATTCAGTGGGTTTGGTTAGGTGGGAATTACGTTAAAAAGAGACGCACATTATAATTAAAGAAAAGAAACA
Organism: Cosmorhoe ocellata; assembly: GCA_963675405.1. Lineage (NCBI taxonomy): Eukaryota > Metazoa > Arthropoda > Insecta > Lepidoptera > Geometridae > Cosmorhoe > Cosmorhoe ocellata. The sequence continues at coordinate 6,803,555 of OY776265.1, read as the reverse complement.
TTTGCATTGTGCGATTGCGTCGTGGCCAAATTTGCTATTTTGTTTTTGCGGTGCGGGCCTTCTGTGCTTTTACCTAAGTGTTGCATTATCTGTGGTATTATTATGTAGGTATTCTATGCTCTAATTTTAAGTGTATCTGATAAAAGATATCTATATCTGGAAGGGACAGCTAGAAGGGTTTTCTAAAGTTCTGGAATCGTTTGAATGTGGCTGGTCTGTACCTTCAAGAGGTGGAAGGTGGAGTTGTCCCCGGCGGCGGAGAGGGCGAGGGTGCCGACGCAGTACAGGCCGCGCTGCGCCGCCAGGCATCGCTGGTAGTCGTCCAGGTGGAACAGCCGGGGGAACCTGTTGTACTGCTCCTCTGAGGAAGTATTGAAGAAAGAGCGTTTGTTTAACGTTCCACCTATCTACTGTTGCTTTTTAAATAAGCTAAAACTAGTAGGTACCTACAACCCATAGTATAATATTTTCTGGGCTAAAACATATCCTACTAATCCTACTAATATTTTGTTTAATAGTTTGTAAAAAGTTTGTAAGAATGTATGGATGGATGTCAGCATGTCTGATTGTATGTTTGTTACTCTTTCACGCTAAAACGGCTCAACGGATCTGAATGAAATTTGGCACAGGTATAGATTATGGGTCTGGAATAACACATAGGCTACAATTTATCCCGGAAAAATGAATGGTTCCGGTGGGATAATTTATTTTGTTTTTCATGTATCACGCGGTCGGAAGCTAGTCGATCATAAATATCAATTTATTTAATCAAACTAAAAAAAAATAACTAATTTGTAAAATTTAGACCGAAGTTATATAAATAGTCAATAATAATATATTTATTCATTGAAATCACAGGGATCATTTTGAATCGTCCATACTAGGTGAGTCTAGGTGCCAATTCCAGTCCTATCCCCAGTCCAAGAAGAACTGACAAGAAACTCACTGGGCCTGGCTTAATTTTGTGAGGGACACCTAGCAGAGTTGGAGATGATTCATCCCAAGCTTTTTCTAAGTCTTTTGTGACAAATCTAAGTAAGTGCTCTGATTTTCTATAATAAGCTTTTCGAGATTTTCTAGATTTTTAAGCTAATCCGCAGAATATAACAGAATTGCCACCAATTGTAACTTTCTACTAAGTATTATAAAAAGCTAAATACTCACGGGTTATATTAAGACCAGATACGGCAGTCAAAAGAAAAAATAAAATGTGTCCAACCATCACTGAACAACCGAAGACAATCGCCTAATAAAAAACACTGACGCATTTTGGATATGTGAAGCTAAAACTTTATTTTTTACTCAGTTGAAATAATTAAGAATTCACTACCACTGATGTATTATAGTTAAGTAACGCGTAACTAAAGGTACGGTTGCACGCATTGCAATTGCCCAATTCTGGGCAGCATTTGTATTACCTATAAGTATGTGCCGTCACGAAAGCATCAAGCAATTTACGGCAATGGCAATATGCCACACCATCCTTAATGGAACAATTAAGGAAAACTAGGCAATATTGCCTATTGTAATACTTGCCTATGTTGAGATCTACACAAGAAAAAGTGGAGCCAAATTACAACGAACTGATATCCAAGGGATGCCAAGAGATGTCAAGGACGACAACAAACGCACCGGGATGATGAGCTGAAACAGGAACCAAATGGAGGAGAGTTGCTCAAGACAGGAAGCAATAGAAACTACTGGAGCAGGCCTTTGCCAAAAGGCACACTGAGTTGAGAGACAACCTAGACAAACAAATCAAACGATACGAGTCTTAAAGATAAATCTTACCCAGTTTAACGGGCTAAATAAATAAGTAAAATAGTTGCTAATATTTAAGTAGAAGCAAATATCCAAAACAGTGGCCTCATTAAACCCCGACGCAAAAACGACAGGGTGTTAAAAGTTTGACGTATCTGTCTGTCTGTCTGTGTGTCTGTCTGTCTGTGGCATCGTAGCTCGATCGCATGAACCGATTTTGATCTTGTTATTTCTGTTTGAAAGGTGAAAGTCGGGAGTGTGCTTAACTATGTTTGATAGAAATCGATCCAAGATAGCCACCCGCCACAAAATGGCGGATTATATATTTTTTCACAACTCTTTACTCATCATCATCATCATCATCACCATCTTCCTGCCCTTATCCCACGCTATGTGGGGTCGGCACAATATGTGATCTTCTTTCATTTCCCTCTGTCACTCGTCATCTCATCACTCACTCCTTTCTTACCCATGTCATCTTTCACACAGTCCATCCATATACGTATATACTCATATAGGTATCAAATAGCAGGGCTTGAGTAGTAAAATAATATACACTATGACTAATTTAAAATCTAAGATGGCCGGCAAAATAAAAATATCGAATAACTTTTTTTTTACAACTCCCTCATAGGTATAGGTACCTATCAAATAATAGGGCTTGAGTAGTAGAACACTATGACAAATTTGAAATCCAAGATGGCTGCCACCACAAAATGGTGAACAAAATTGGAGTCGGAAGTTTTTTAATTTAAAATTTAATTTTACTTGCTTTTTTTGGAATTGATTCAGGTGCGTGGTTGCATTAAAAGCTCCAGTTTGATCCGTAATAGTTGCCGAGAAATTATAGCTTAAAAAAATTGCCCGTGTAAACACACCTTAATTATTATTCAAGTAAATGATTTGAGAGATTACATTCAAGATCATGATATTCGTTTATTGTTTTTTTGGGTAGGGGTTCGTGTAAATTTTAATGTGAACAGCATTTTATTTATAGTTTTAAATTCAACAATGGCTTGTTTTATTATATTTAACTAGCAGTCCGCCCCGGCTTCGCACGGGTATTTATATACACATACATGGTCACGCCTGTAATCCCCAGGCTCGGTAGATATCTCCTCAGATCTCTAGTTTCTTAGATCTTTGAGGATATTTAAAGAGGGTACTCACACTCAGAGGCACGTCCAAACATGATATTTGACTCGATATCGCCGCTTATAAGAATACTAACATATAAAACAAACCTTCGAATTTTTGGTTCTAGGGTATGCCGGTTTCCTCACGATGTTTTCCTTCACCGTTTAAGAACACAGGCATTGCGCACATAATTTTCTCAAATGGAAAAATTCATTGGTGCACGACCAGGTTTGAACCCACGACCTTCGGACCGTGAGGCAAGGGTGCTACCACTACACCACCAGAGCTCTCAAATTTAAAAAAAAAAAACAAAATTCAAAATTATAATACACACCTACTCTCCACTAACTCTTACTAACCACGATACTCTTTTATATAGAAAGTTTTAGTTTTATTATTTTAGTGAACTGTTTTTTAGAAGAGCGCTGGTGGTGCAGTGGTAGCACCCCGGCCTCACGATCCGAAATCGTGGATTCAAACCTGGTCGTGCACCAATGAGTTTTTCCATTCGAAAAATGTATGTGCGCAATGCCAGTGCTCTTAAACGGTGAAGGAAAACATCGTGAGGAAACCGGCATACCCTAGAATCAAAAATTCGAAGGTGTGTATTCTTATAAGCGACGATGGGCTTGCAACCTGTCACGTACGGAATACTAACTACAGCTGTGCAACATGTGGGCATGTACCAAATGTCATGTTTGGAAGTGCCTCTGATTGCCCTCTTTAGATATCCTCAAAGATCTAAGTAACTAAAGATCTGAGGAAGATATCTACCGAGCCCGGGGATTACAGTCGTGATCACATTTTATTTTTTTTTTGCTATTTTTTCACTTTGACTCCCCTCCCGTACGGCGTACACCCAGTGACCCCTACATTGCATAAAGCTAGCCGAGAGCAGGGTGAGGCTCTCACGCAACTTTATTCTAATACTTACATTTTTAATTTCGTGGTATCTTTCGCATGGAATGTCCGAATTGAGTAATTCAAAAAGCTGTATAAAGGTATTGAAGCAGTCTAGAACATGATGTGATTTATTTTGATAAGGATTAATACTAAGATACAAATAAAGAGCGTTTTCCTAAGAGTAGCCTTCAATTAAAATGTTAAAATAAAAGAACTCTTATTGTGGCATAACTATAATAGTTGGACATATGCTATTGCGACATTTTTTGTAAATAATGATGTGTTCTACAAAGTCGTAGTTCATCATTTTATTCTATCGTCAATAGTTTTCGCAGCGCACGCGATGTAAAGAATATTTTAGATAATTTTTTTACACCTTGGGTTACATTATCGAAGTTTCGGTAAGGATCCCTAATTTTTTTGAAAATATAATATAGCCTATGTCACCCGCTGATAATGTAGCTTCCCAACAGTGAAAGAATTTCAAATCGGTTCAGTAGTTTCGGAGCCTATTCATTTCAAACAAACAAACAAACAAACAAACAAACAAACAAAAAAACAAACAAAAAAACAAACAATCAAAGTTTTCCTCTTTATAATATTAGTGTAGACAATGGTTATCTGTCTTTTATATCCGAAACGGGTGATAAAACACTGATTTTGACGTGGTTTTTCTAGAACACCCAACAGTCACTTTAATAATTCTGACCCAGTAAACGGACAATACATGGAAATATTCTTTGAGCTAAAAATGACCTCATTAAAATAGAGCCCTGGCGGGCGTGGCTTGTTAGTTTGGTCAAAGAATTATATTATACCAGTAATTATACTCAGTGATCTGTTATAGTTGCTCAGTGATTATACCTATTAAAATTTTACAGAAGCTTATTACACGTTACACAGCTATTTAAACCCAAATGTCGAAGGAATAAAGTCTTCTTCTTCTTCTTCAATTATGGCATCTGTCTCTTAGAGAACAATTTTGCCAGTGTCAAGTGTATTTATTTATAAGTATTGTCAACGTCACAGAGTCATAGTCAAGTAGTCAAGTCAATTTTAAACAAAAGATGGCTGTTTTGTTGAAAATTTTCGGGATTTCCTCCGATGGAATTTCAAGAGAACTATTCACTCTAATTCACATACTTTACACTCGCGTCAAGAACCCGGGCTTTATTGGCAAAATAACCACCAAAATTACTCAATAAAACTCAAAATAACACGAGAAAACATATAAAAACCAGAGCGACGTAGTTGTCAGGCAAATACACCGCAGAAAATCCAGGAATAAAGTCAATATTCATTCAATTTTTGACAAATCCACGAAGGCGTTAGACTATTAGTATAAGTGAATAAAAGAGTTTTTTAATAATAAGTATATAATTCATGAGGTAATAACATCGAAGAATTTCTTCATTGGAATCTCTACTAGGATAGTAATAGGAACGGAGAATATGAATGTGTATACCGCTGTTGATATACCGTAGATAGCCTGGAAATAAAACAAAATATATTAGAATCGGTTAACCATTTCACATAGCGTCATTTAGCTCTATACTTGTTACATAATTACAACGCTTATTATGAAAAACATAATAAATATGAGTAGTAAGGCCTACCTAAAGGTATATTTTTAATATTTTTAAACTTACGCGATCTGAACACATTATTATTAGTTAATTATTATTAGCACATTATTATTATTTTAAAACGGATATTTATCGCGTTTTATTTACTTATATTTCCCGACGTTTCAACAGGTTTACACACTGTCGTGGTCACGGGATGACTGACAGTCCTTTCACACGGTAACATCCCGTTTTACAGGTACAGTTTTTTGGAAAATAAATAGGTAATTAGAACGCGATAAATACCCGTTTAATACTAATAATAATGTGTTCAGATCGCGTAAGTTTAAAAGTATATAAAACGATTCATTCCTACATTTTGTTTTGCTATTTTTAAAAATTTGAATAACTTACAATGTCTGCTACAGATGTGGACATCCTCTGGGGTGCAGCCCCCACCAGGTACAGGTTGACCAGCCAATGCACTGTCATGACGGACAGTGACATGCGGGACAGGGCGTGCCAGCCGCGCCATGACAGCACCTTTATCACGAAACCTGGTAAAAGTGGTCAAAGTACGGTTCAAAACTTCAAATCCGTCAACAGTATTTACTGAAAAAAACAGAAAAAATTCTTCTTCGTCATCCGCGAAACATTGATACCAAAATTCACACATCGAAACTCCTTCGTGGATTTGCCAAAAATAATAAATTTTTACAAAGACATCAAAAATGTACCTAAGCTTATTTACACATTACACGGCAATATAAACCCAAATGTCGAAGGAATAAAGTCAACATTAATTTTTTTTGGCAAATTCTTTATAAACATGTATGTAGGTACGTAGTACCACGTTTATTTCTTGAGTAACTTACCGCTGGCGACATTGGCGACAACGTAGGACACCAGAAGTAGTATTTGATAAATAGATCTCTCCAGAGCTGTGTAGGCCACCACGAAGGCTTTCGCCTTGATGTGCTGGAGGTAGTATCCGAGCAGTACCCATGTGACCAGCAGAGGCACTGACACCATGCAAGACAGGTTAAGCAGCCACTGAGAAATAATAAAGAGTTTTTGAAGTAAAACTTCGAAAAGTGTGATGTGATTGGGCGAGGCGAACGGAAGTTGAGAAGGAGATATAAGTTAGTGAAGATAGAAACAGAGAGTTACGTTTCGTATATTGCTGTAAGGGCAAGAGAGAGGTGCGGGCACACATTTTCATTCTCTCTCTCTCATAGCCGAACCCGTGAAAATTAGTTGTAGAACTATTTCTATGGTAGCTGACGCACTACATCCGTTTTCCGTCATCCGATTTCTTTCCGTCACGTAAAATGATGTATGCCAAAAGGTGGCTCCAATTGCTTGGATTTGTATCAGAGATCGGACTAGTGCGTAAGCAATATCCGAATTCGGTCCAGGTTTTTTTCTAGATCCATATTTTCACGGGTTCGGACTTCGGATTGGATTCAGATCGGACGCAGACGCAGTGCATAACCGCTCTTAAACTGGTATTTATCGCGTTTTATTTACCTATTTTTCCCGACGTTTCGACAGGTTTACACACTGTCGTGGTCACGGGATGACTAACACGGGATGATTCATCATCATCATCTTCCTGCCCTTATCCCACTAGGTGGGGTCGGCACAACAGGTTCTCTTCCTCCACTCTCCCCTATCATCCGTCATCTCACTAGTCACTCCCTTCCTACACATATCGTCTTTCACACAGTCCATCCATCTTTTCTTAGGTCTACCTCTACTCTTGTATCCATCCACATTCAAATCCATTATTGCTATTTCCTTGTATACCTTGAACCATATTGTAAAAGTTTTGGCTTTATGTTTTATGACCGTTTAATACTAATAATAATGTGTTCAGATCGCGTAAGTTTAAAAATAAATACCTTGTACTTTTTCACGACAAAATTGCCATCCTTCTTGGTGTGGTACATCGAGCCGAGGATAAGGCCGAGGAAGCAGGCGGACAGGTTGCCCCATGGAGAGATGTACATACCAGCATATGAAGGAACGTTACGGAACAGGGTGCGGAGATGTCTGCAAAATATCTAAGTAGTTAGATTTTTAAACCCCCGACGCGAAAAGATTGATCGGGATTGGGTGAGCTAATATACCTACCTAAAGTTCAAAGAAAGACAAAAAAACTGAAAACTTTCGTACGGCTAATTTGTGGAGTAGTTTGAGAATATTTCTTGGAGTAGGTACTTTGGGAAGAAGGCGTCTTTTTTCCGGAATATTTTTTCCGGGTTTGTTTTAAACAATAAAAATCGTGAATATTTTTTTGACAATATAATTTGAAACAATAATAATAAATTCGATAGTTCTTTTACTGTATTAATTAATATTTGGAAACCGGAAAAAAAATTAGTTACTTTTAGGGAAGTCTCCACTTTTGTCACTGTTCCGAATACATACGGTTTAATACAAAGATATTAAGAGCTTGAGAATGAACATACATAGGCTACTTTTTAATGCGAAAACGGGCAGTAAAGGGTTGAAATAAGGGATGAAAGTTTGTATGAGGAACGCATGGTTAAGCAACGATGGGAGCAGTCAGTTTTTGGATGGGTGACTGTCTCTTTTTGCACTTCGTAGAAGAGGAAAGATTTATTTTTTTGAATTGAATAGGCTCTGAAACTACTGGACCGATTTGAAAAATTCTTTCACCAACATTTAGAATGAACTTTCCGGATGAACATAGGCTATATGAACATAGGCTTCCGTGGAAGGCTTAGTGACACCCCCCACTTCCAGCTCCCAATAATTAGTTTATTTTATGTATGTTAGACTGTAAGGTATATATTTTATATGGGCCGTAGTTTTTAAGTAGGTATTTTCCATCTTGTACACTTAGACTAATGTTGCCTGAAATAACGTTATTATTATTATTATTATTTGTTCAAAATAACCGCTTTTTGTAATAAAATATATGTGTGTTTTGGTAAATCTAAGTGGTCTAAAGATTGGAAGAGTTGTTTAGGGATAACACCGGTTGATAACAGTACTATTGGGACTATAGAAACTTTTTGCAGACGCCACATTCAAGTAATTTATTTGGATAGCTTCTCTGCGATTGTGGTCTGCAAGTTGTGTGTGTTCGGTATGGCTATGTCAATGAGGAGTGCTGTATTGTTATCTTTATCTAAAAGGGTCAGGTCTGGTCTATTAAAATGTGTGGTTTTGTCGGTCAGGATGGCTCTATCAAAATAAAGTTTATGTGTAACATTTTTCAGTACAGTCTCAGGGATATATTTATAATAAGGTGTTGGTTTGTCTGTCGCGTCCACAAGTTTATATTTAACTTATTATTATCATTTTTATGTAGGTACCACGCGGGCGAAGCCGCGAGCGGAAATCTAGTAATCAGCACTCACTCAGGGGCCACAGTCACGTACAACATCGGGATCCAATCGTAGATATAGACCAGTACAGCATTGAGGATACAGGAGGCTACGAACAGCAGGCAGAGGACCAGGATCATCCGTCGAGGATATTTCAGCAGAATAATCATGATGATTGACGATATAATGAACATTTGAATATCCACTGCCATGTACCTGAAAGGGGAAATCAATAATGAGAACCATCATCATCATTATCATCATCCGCAGCCCGACTTCGCCCACTGCTGGGTATAGGCCTCTCTTTGCATATGCCATTGTCGGTCTGCTGCTAGCCATATCCAGGTCCAAATTCAATTATTAATTAAATTAAATTTAATGAGAACCAAATTTTGACAATTCAAATTATCGTGTTTTGAATAAGTGGTGTTATAGTAGATCGATCGTGAAAATTAATGTCGGTCTTTCCATCGTTTCTATGATAGTTGAAACGATGTGGCTAATAGGTTAGAGAGAGCAAGGGCGTCGGGATATTTTACCGTTATTTTAAAATCTTTTTAATCTTAACTTTAGAGCTCGTCTTTCAAGCTGATAGCATGAAGATGGAGCGATAAAAGATAGGTTGATAATAAGTTTTTTGAACAAGGGTAGGTACATTTATAAATAACTATTAGGTATTTTGATATAACCAAAATTGTTTGTTGCGAACAATGAAAAAAGTGAAAACAATAACAATAGAACCTGCGCTCTACATGATTTAAAGTTGCCAACTGAAACCTTTACAGTTACGCCATCTTCATATCATGTCACTATTTCTTTGAACCAGTGTGGTGAAAGGATTAACACCTCAAAGGCTCTAAGTTACGAAGATACATATACCTAAAAGTTGACGTTTGAAGCATAAAAACAGGACATGTTTTGTGAATCTATAGATTGTAGTACCTACGTAGGTTTTTGTTTTTTTTACGTTATAAAAACTTGATATCTTACCTTACGTATGTTGCAGGTAGGTACCTGCCCAAATCATTATCAATACAACAGTTTTTATAACTAAAAAAAATCCTTTCACAGACCGTAATTAGTTATCGATTAGTACTTAAGTTTACTACCTAAGTATTTTTTTATGAAAAGACTTGCTAAGACGGATGCCAGATTATTACCTAATTAGTTTGTTCGGAGAATAATTTAACGCGTAATTGTGAAGCTGCAAACTTCTTGTAGGTACCTACAGAACGCATTTATTTTCTTTGTTTTTTTGAATCAGGGTGTCCAAACCGATCTACGATATATAGCCGCAATAATCGAGCAAAACCATCGTTCCGGTATCATTTGAACGATGGAAGACCATCATTTCAGCAATAGATCTTGTCAACCTATTCAACACCATTTACAGCAATTTGACAACAAAATAAGAATTTGAACATTTCGTCCCGATTTTATCGATACATCGGCATAATAATCGAGTAAAATCTACTCTAAGTTACGTCGTTTCAATTATAATTTGGCATTACTTTTAACAATTGATCACGTAAAACTATAACACTACTTTTGGACGATACGATAATTTTAATTTGACTGCAAAATAACTGAACTCGACAAAAAACTCGTTACGATTACAAGTAGGTATGTCGTTTTGCAGAGTACTTAGACATCTAGAATACCTATAGGTACCTATCAACATTAACCACATCAGTACTTATATAACATTTGTGAAGACAAAATTGGTGTCACTTGTTGTGGGTTCGATCCCCACCCAGGATAATCATAATGTGTAAGGAACACAAATGTTTGTTCTGTGTCTGGGTGTTACTATGTATTCTATGTACCTATGTATTTACAAAAAAAAGTATTTAATTAATCTATCAGCTATTTGGTTCAGTACAAGCTTTGCTTAGTTTGGGGCTAGATGGCGTTGTGTGAACTGTCCACCAATATTTAGGTATTTATTTATTTAGTCTTTTCTTTGGCATTCGGGTTTTCTTTGGCTCACCATGTCGGCAATACGCAATGCTTCTCCGCCTGCACCAGGTTATTGATGAAGAGCAGATGCGCCCAGAACTTGTCCTTGCAGATCTGGCTCTCGGCGCCCACGGTGGCCGTCCACAGTGGCCCGTCGCCCATCAACGGCCACCAGGTGGCCGCGAAACCCACCACTAGTAGGAACACTGGGCTCAGTCTGAAGAAAACAAATCACATTATAAGTTTGGTAGCTTGGTTTTTTGTTAACTCGTAAAAGAAAGGATTTCTGTTGATGAATCAACCCATAGAACATTTTTTCTTCGTATTTTATTTTTAACTGAGTTCATAAAATGACTTCAGCAAAAAGAAGGGTCTTTATTTGATTGTACCTACGTTTTTTTGTATGTTTATCACGCGATCATTCCGCCAATTATGATTCTTTCTTTATTCAGTAGCTCGTACTTTAAAAACTTGGTCCCATAATACCTATGTACATTTGATTTTCCGTAAAACTTCACCCTCGCTTGTAATCTATACTTACTAATATTATAAAACTGAAGAGTTTGTTTAGTAGAACGCGCTAATCTCAGGAATTACTGTTTCGAATTAAAATATTATTGTTGTTTTGTAAAGTCCATTTATCGAGGAAAGCTATATAACATCACGCTACGACCATTATGAGCGGAGCTACAATAAAAAATGTTCCAAAAACGGTCAGCTAGTTATCTATAGTTCTTTAAAGTCGCTTTTTTGTTTTTATAATTTGGTTATAGGTCGTAAAATGCACCTTATTATCCTTCTAGTGATCATGAGAGGGAGTAGTCTGTAGCTGACACTATGCTTCTTTGTGTAGATTTGCAGCTGGTAGGCGTATAAGAACCCTGACATCACCACTATCATCTGCTCTGAGCCCGTGCTGTTCTGCACGAGCATACTCAGAGGGTATGCTGCTACCTGGAAGAAGAAATTGCAATCATTTCTTTAGTTCTTCATTATCGTGTCACCAACTCTTTCTGTTTTTAGCGTACGGCGAAAGGGTTAAGGTAAGGCATGGAGCCGCTGGCAATGGAAGGCTAACAACTCGCTCATCTGACCCCGCTCATTTCCCACCTCAGTCGCTCCGCAAAGCCCTCTGGGGCAGTGGAAGGCAACTTCTGAAACTCTTTCTTAGTGGAAGTGCACAACTATTTTTACTCCGGTCCGCTCAGATCATTAGCTCAGTTTATTTTGGTCCTTCCTTCATAAAAATAAACAATCCTAACCATCATCATCATTTTCCTGCCCTCTTCCCACATTATGTAGGGTCGGCACAACATGTGATCTTCTTCCATTTCCCTCTGTCATTCGTCATCTTAGTACTCACTTCTTTCATTATAACATCATCATTTCATTACAACTATTCTAACCATTCCCTTAAAAACAAGAAAGAAAAAAGGATTGAAGCGCGCCTTAGAAGCTTCGTTCTTGGTAATAAAACATTAGCAAATAAAAAATAAAACATAGGCCACTCACATTTTCTAATACTCTTGGGTTGTATAGATATAAGGAGTAATATAGCAGAGCAGAATGTGACAGGCAGGTTGATATAGCCACGCAAACCCTGGAACGAAACATAGCGAAACAATGAATCAGTCAATGAATCTGTAGCAAACCGTACAGTAACCGTAGTATTCGGTACTGAGTAACGGGTACGCCATCTAGTACCGTGTAACGAGACTTTACACACTAATGCATCTCGGTACTCGCATCTTTTGTAGTATCGGAACCTAGTGTCACAGTCACTGCAGGTTGTCAGACAAAACATTTGTCCAGTCCGAAAAAAAAGGTTCGAAATACGGAAAAGTTAAATGCACCTTACGCAGTTTGGTATGTTTTTTCTACAAATTACGAATGTTGCGTCGTCATGGGACCTACGCGTACGCAATACGACTCGATTCGGTGCTATAACATAACAGCATGTTATGTATGAGGTATCATATCAGAAGTAACGAGTAGATACTCATTGTTCTAATAACGGGTACGCTTTCTGTCGTTACTTTTACACCTCCAATCAATGGGTGTGTACCAATCCTATTGTGGGAAGTTTTCATCTAGACTTATTTTCTAGCTATCGATCAGTCAAATATTTTTTAGAAACAGTTCAGTAGTGAAACTGCAGATATTCTTTATTTTTTAGATTTTAACTCATCATCATTCTCCTGCCCTTATTCCACGATAAGTGGGGTCGGTAAAACATGTTTTCCTGTTCCGCTCACTCCTATCATTCGTCAACTCTAAGTCTACTTCTCTTACATTCATACCTATCATCTTTCACACAATCAAACTTTTACATTTTTAGATTTTAACTTACCTGATTCCATGAAGTGCCGCAAGTGTAGACTGAGCTCTTCTCTGATAACCCGTTAAAATTTTCCAATTCGCGATGACTGACCATGCCATCAGTATTGGCATTTCTGAAAAAGGAAATACAGATTTTTGTAGTAACGGAAGAGCAAAGAACAAATTTGCGAAACTTGCCCTGTTGAGATATAATGTTCAAAGATCTACGTAAGTAAGCATCTGAGAAGTTAAAACGTGGAATACCCGTGATCATGTAATATCTTCTTGTATTTATGAAACGGCTCCAAGGATTTCCATGAAAATTAGTATGCAGGGGGTTTCGGGGGTGATAAATCGATCTAGCTGGGTTTCATTTTAAGAAAACAAAGCAAAGCTCGATCATCCAGGTACTTTGTTTTTGAAATAGCAAAACTCATACGAGAAAGGACAGTTGTTTTAAGAATTTGTACTCACTTTTGGAGTTATCTTCTGTCCTGATATCATAAGCTGTTCCAATGACGTTCATCAGGAGTAGAACCAGCACAACTATGAGGAATACCATCTGCGCTGTGCTCATTTCGAAGGTCTGCGCGTCGGCCCTCGTCCGGCAGTACTTCAGGGCAGTCAGGCTCGCTCGCAGACCCTGGTCCGCGGCCGCCTTCGCCGTGCAGCGCTCGAAGCGTGAAGTAAGCTGCGAGGCGTTGTGGGGAGTGAGGGTGTCGTTCAGCTCGGGACATCGCGAGCTGACGCAGTACCCTCGGTGTATGAGCGTGTGGTTGAACGCGTAGGTTTCCTCGGAATATTCCTGTGGGACAAATACCGATAGTAACTATAATAATTGCTAGCTTCCGCCAGCGGCGACCGCGTGGTGTCTTGAAAAACAAAAACAAAATCTATCCCACGGGAACTACATTTTTCCAAGATAAAAAGTAGCCTATGCAATACCAGACTATAGTCTATCCCTGTGCCAAATTTCGTCCAGATCCGTTCAGCCGTTTCAGCGTGAAATAATAACAAACATCCATACATCCTCACAAACTTTCACGTTTATAATAGTAGGATCAATCAATGATTAATTCCATCTAATATTTTATCTGTTTGGAGAGTTCGCTTCGCTGTTTGTTACATGCAAACTTCAATCAATCTCTGAACTTTAGAGAATTTTTCTATTGAAACAATTATAAAATAAATAATCTAATTATAAAACCCGAAAAGACTTTAACCTCCAAAATTCAGCTATTTTAGTTTACTTATTGCGTTGTTTCTCAGTCACGTCGTCAGCTTAATAAAAGTTTTAAATAGATTATGTACCTAAGTATATTTAGATGACAAAAAAAGGTTACCTAATACATATCGTGACTTTGACTTGGATATATTCTACTTCCTACTATTATTATAAACGCGAAAGTTTGTACGAATGTATGAATGTATAGATGTAGGTATGTTTGTTACTCTTTCACGCTGAAACGGCTGAAAGGATCTAGATGAAATTTGGCATAAATATAGATTATAGCGTGGAATAGCACATAGGCAACTTTTTATCCTGGATAAATGTACGGTTTTCGCGGAATATATTTATTTTGTTTTTAAAGGTACCACGCGGGCGAAGCCCAGGGCGGAAGCTAGTAAACCATTATACGACTCACTACCTATATTCAGTACTAGCTTCCGCCCACGGCTTCGCCCGCGTGGTACCTTGAATAACAAAATCAAACTTTCATCCCCTATTTTATTCCCTTGGGGGTAGAATTAATCAAAATCCTTTCTTAGCGGATGCCTACGTCATAACATCTACCTGCATGCCAAAGTTCAGCCCGATCCGTCCAGTGGTTTGGGCTGTGCGTTGATAGATCACTATGTCAGTCAGTCACCTTTGAGTTATATATATTTAGATAATATATCACGGTATATTATATTTGATATAATATACGATCACATGCGAGTCACAGAATATATATTATATCCCCAGTATAACATATCTCCAGTCTGTGACCCGTACGCACGTGACCTGTCATGTGTGACATTTGGAAACCAGTGCATTTCCGTACAACTTGTACATTAACTCAAATAAGGAAGTAAATTACATTTGTTGTAAAAATTCTTAACAAAACCGACTTCAATGTTTTATTGTATGTACCTATGTATGTACTACTACGTACAAAATTACAAATGAAAATTAGTTTTTTTTTTAAGTTTTAGGGGAAGGTAACAATATCTACTACAGGGGCCTCACCAAGCTCTTACAAACAGTCATGTTTCAGAAACGTCACAATTCAAGCTTGAAGTACTTCAATACAATTTTTGTAGGTCATGGTACGAAATGTCAAAGTTATGTTACTTTGATATTACCCGAAGTGCTTGTGATAAAGTAGTTTCGGGACCTATTATTATATGCAAAAAAACAATCAAATCTTTCCTCTTCATAATAATAAGTATAGACAACTTCTAGTTTTTATAATATGAGACCCTTTAAAACGGAAGAAAAAATAGTGTTTTTGAAATCGGCGTAGGTACGTAGGAAGATATAAAAAAAAACACATATAGTCAAACATAGAACCTCCTTTTTCGAAATCGGTTTAAAATAAGTAAGTACCTAGGTAGGTTCTATGCCAGGTACGAGCCGACCCGCTGCGCCGAAATTTTAACTTTATTTGTTAGAGGTGTAAAAGTAACGACAAAAAGCGAACCCGTTTGTACTCGGTACTTCGAATCGAACACTTACTCGTTACTTCTGATACCTCATACATAACATGCTGTTATGCATCACTGCAGGAGGTATCGTACGCAATACGACTCGACTCGGTGCTTTACATCGAAACGAGTCTTATTGCGTACGCGTAGGTACAGTATGGCGTCTCGCGGCGTTGCAGCATTCGTAATTTGTAGAAAACATACCAAACATTTTTTCACTTTGCCGTATTTTGAACCTTTTCTTTTTCTGACTGGACAAATGCTTTGTCTGACAACTACTGTGACACTAGGTTTCGATATTTTTAATCTGGGGTTTTGATACTACAAAAGATGCAAGTAACGAGATGCATTCGGGTGTAACGACTCGGTACTCGGTTCGTAATGGCGTACCCGTTACTCAATACCGAATACATACGGTTTGCTACATCTTTATTATTTGTAGGTAAAGCGATTTAGCGCATTTGAAACCTGTCTTAGGATGTCGGAAACCAGTTTTAAATATCATCGATGTACAAAAATAAATAAATATGATCACGACTGTGATCCCCGGGCTCAGTAGATATCTCCTCAGATCTTTAGTTACTTTGATCTTTGAGGATATCTAAAGAGGGTAGTCGGAAGCACGTCCAAACATGACACATGCCCATATTTTGCACAGTAGTATTCCGTATGTGACCGGTTGCAAGCCCATCGCCGCTTATAAGAATACTAGCGTCCGCTCGCGGCGTCGCCCGCGAAGTATCTACCTACATAAAACATGGCCTATGTTCATCCTGAAAGTTCATTCTACACATTGGTGAAAGAATTTTTCAAATCGGTCCAGTAGTTTTGGAGCCTATTCAATTCAAACAAACAAACAAACAATCAAATCTTTCCTCTTTATAATATTTGTGTAGATGTGTAGACTAACGTATGACATACACCTTCGAAGTTTTTGGTTCTAGGGTACCTATGCCGGTTTCCTCACGATGTTTTCCTTCACCGTTTAAGAGCACTGGCTTGCGCGTATAAATTTTTCGAATGGAAAAACTCATTGGTGCACGACCAGGTTTGAACCCACGACCTTCGGATCGTGAGGGTACTATCACTACACCATCGTTCTCGATAATCGAATCGTCGATCTATGATTCAATCTATATTCTATACTAATATTATAAAGAGGAAAGTTTTGTATTTTTGTTTGTAACGAATCAACTCAAAAACTACAGGTCCGATTTCAAAAAATCTTTTACCATTAGAATGCTACGTTATCCCTGAGTAACATAGGCTATATTTTATGTAGGTACCTCGCGAGCAAAGCCGCACGCGGAAGCTAGTATTCAATAATAGTCCGGTGGTGAGATGCTGTACCTTCATCAGCTGATACACAGGGTGCGGCTCGTGCAGCGGCGTGACGTGGAACGTGCCGAGGCAGTACACCCCCCCGTCGTAGGCGAGGCATCGCTCGTAGTCGTCCAGGTGGAACAGCTCCGGAAGGAGGTAGTACTCCCCGACTGGAAGGTGCAAACATCATAAATGCTACGTCACTGTTGGATGATCGATCACGAATCCATCAATGTAATCCCCAGGCACGGTAGATATCTCCTCAGATCACTTACTTAGATCTTTGAAGATATCTCTACACATTTATTTATTATGTTGTAGTTATATGTGTGTAATCCTACTAATATTATAAAACGCGAAAGTTTGTAAGTAATTCCACTTTTTAGGATGTGAAAAGTGGTGAAACGTCTGTATGAAACTTTTTAACGCGTTGTGCGCGATTTTCATGAAACTTTGTTTGTGTAATGTATAAGTAAGTACATGTATTGTGTTTCAAGATTTTTAAATATAACTTTTAAAAAGGTGTGTAATGTGGGGACAATATTTATATGGAAACTGTTTAAGGCATGGTACGATTGGTCTGAATCTTGGTTTGGATACTTTAAATGCAAAATAACTTAAAACGTAGGTATATCTGGATTTTTCAAAATAACCCTCCAAAAAGGGTTAAAAAATCAAAATCAAAATCAAAATATGTTTATTTTCAATAGAATCACAGGGATCACTTTGAAACGTCTTACATACTAGGTGAGTCTAAGTGCCAGTTCCAGTCCTATCCCCAGTGCGAGAAGAACTGACAAGAAACTAGCTGGGCCCTAGCGCTTTTTTTGTATGATCCTTGTTAATTTTGTAAGGAATACCTAGCAGAGTTGGAGCTGATTCATCCCAAGCTTTTTTATCATCTAAGTACTCTGATATTTTATAGTAAGCTTTTCTAGACAGTTTCTGTTTAATTACATTTTTGAATTTTCCAATTGATAAATCAAGCATGTCACTTGGGATCTTGTTATAGAAGCGTACACATTGCCCTTTAAAGGATTTACTAACTTTAGTGAGCCTAACCGTGGGAACAGCGAGTTTATTTTTAAGTCTAGTATTAACATTATGATTATCACTATTTTTCCTAAATAAATTAATGTTTTTGTGAACATACATCAAGTTTTCATATTTATACTGACATGGCATTGTCATGATGTTTATTTCTTTAAACTTATCTCTAAGAGATTCTCTAGGACCCATGTTATAAATTGCACGAACAGCCCTCTTCTGCAACACAAATATAGTATTAATATCTGCAGCACTCCCCCATAACAAAATGCCGTAAGACATAATGCTATGAAAGTAGCTGAAATATACAAGTCTAGCAGTTTCTACGTCGGTGAAATGACGGATCTTTTTAACTGCATATGCTGCAGAGCTAAGTCTCTTCGACAATTTATCAATGTGCGGGCCCCATTGAAGCTTATTATCTAAAGTTATGCCCAAGAATACTGTGTTGTCCACAAGATCTATATTTTCGTTATTTATTTTTATATTGGTATCTAATTGTCGAACATTTGGTAGTACAAAACGAACACATTTCGTTTTCTTTTCATTTAGTAATAAGTTGTTTTCATTAAACCATTTTACAATTTTAGAGATTGCATTATTCACTTCGTCAAAATTAGTCATACGCCGCTTTTGTTTAAATAAAAGTGACGTGTCATCAGCAAACAGTACAATCTCCTGATCATCCCTGACAAGTTTGGGTAGATCGTTTATATATATTAAAAACAAAAAAGGCCCTAATATTGATCCTTGTGGTACACCCATTGTTGCCATGTGGGGTGTCAAAGTTTTTGACGAGTGGTGTGATTTTAAACTCAAAAAAACCCAGCCTCGCTTATAATTTTCTACGTAGCTCAAAATTCAAGACGGTTTTCATTTTAGTTCTTAAACGTAGTTATTGTAAGCCTTTTTTTGTGTAAAATCCATTCAGGAAAAGCCCAAAATGACGTAGTATAACAAAAAAACTACTTTAATCGTAGCTACGATTAATTACGATTGTCGTGCAGGTACAAAACCTAGGTTTTGTACCTGCACGACAATGATGTAATGATGAATTCATGTCCACTAATATTATAAATGCGAAAGTATCTCTTGTTTGTTATCTTTTCGTGACTAAACAGCTAAACGGATCGTAATAAAATTTGGCAAGGAGATAGATTATATTCTGCAGACGTTACCCGCCACTCTGTCCGCAAAAAGTCATTAAAAAAACATGATCATGACTGTAATCCCCAGGCTCAGTAGATATCTCCTCAGACCTCGAGTGACTTAGATCTTTGAGGATATCTAAAGAGGGTAGGCAGAGGCACATCCGACATGACATTTGGTAGGTACATGCCCACATTTTGCACAGTAGTTAGTATTCCGTACGTGATAGGTTGCAAGCCCATCGCCGCTTATAAGAATACTAACGACACACACCTTCGAATTTTTGGTTCTAGGGTATTCCGGTTTCCTCACGATGTTTTTTTCATCGTTTAAGAGCACTGGCATTGCGCGCATATTTTTTTCGAATGGAAAAACTCATTGGTACACGACCACTTTGAACCCACGACCTTCGGATGGTGAGGCAGGGGTGCAATCACTACACCACCATCGTTGTAAAATATTAATAAAAAATCAATAAAAATATATTAATTCTGAAATCATATGAAGTGCATGTGTGTGGGGGGTGTAACTATGTGTGTTTCTGTGTACTTATGCGAGTTCCTTCCCCCAAACGGCTAAACAGATTTTGACAAGTCAAGTAACTTTTATTTTTTTTGCTATAAATACTAGTAGATATATAAGTACATTATATTTTGTGTTGTGCCGATCCCCGTGGGAAAAGGATAAAATTTACCCCGCAAAAAAAATACTTAATTACTTACCTACTGATTAGTTTTTCTATGTTGGTAGGTTAGTTACATATTAATTAAACATGTGAGAACCTTAATTTATTACATCCACTTATATATATATATATATATATATATATATATATATATATATATATATATATATATATATATATATATATATATATATATATATATATATATAAGTATATAAGTATATATATATATATATGATCACGACTGTAATCCCCAGGCTCGGTAGATATCTCCTCAGATCTTTAGTTACTTAGATCTTTGAGGATATCTAAAGAGGGTAGTCAGAGGCAAGTCCAAACATGACATTTGGTACATGCCCACATTTTGCACAATAGTTAGTATTCCGTACGTGACAAGTTGCAAGCCCATCGCCGCTTATAAGAATACTAACCTATGACACATACCTTCGAATTTTTGGTTCTAGGGCATGCCGGTTTCCTCACGATGTTTTCCTTCACCGTTTAAGAGCACTGGCATTGCGCACATAAATTTTTCGAATGGAAAAACTCATTGGTGCACGACCAGGTTTGAACCCACGACCTTCGGATCGTGAGGCAGGGGTGCTACCACTACACCACCAGCGCTCTATGACACATCCACTTATCTATAAGAAAATTATTCCACTGCCTTGATTATCATAATAATATATTTGTGGGAAGTATATTTTTTCTACACTTTATATCTTATACCTACCTTTAAACGAGCAATTCTGTATATTATGTAAATAAATATATTTAGGTATATATATTATATCTGAAACGGCTCCAATGATTTTCATGAAATTTAGCAGATAGTATGCAGGAGTTTTCGGTTCGGGGGCGAATCGATCTAGCTAGGTTTCATTTTTAGAAAAAGTTGTTTTATGTTTTCAGGCAATGAAAAACTGCTACTGTTTTTCTGTTTTACCGACTTATACACTAAAGCAGGAGTCGGCAACCTTTTGGCAGGCAAGGGCCACAAGGTGGCAATATAAACTTAAGACGGGCCGCACTTGTGATACCCTAGTAACCCTAGAAGCTCAAAATATGGCTCTTAAATGCCCATTGTGAGACGAGAAGCATATTTATTTTTTCTATAATTGACAATTGAAAAAGTTTGTTTGCATATTTATGCGAGTTCATTACAATTTTTGGCTTAACATTAACAAAAAATTGTAATGAACTCGCGCATCGCCATTTGTTCCTTCGCGAGCAAAGCGAAGCGCGTTTTAAGGCTGAATCCACACTATACGGTCGATCGTGGTTCGTTCATACATTTATCTTGATATTTAACTTATATAAAAAAACATTCACGGGCCGCAAATAAGACGTCAGCGGGCCGCATGCGGCCCGCGGACCGCGGGTTGCCGACCGCTGCACTAAAGAAACAAAGCAAAGCTCGGAGTTTGTTTTTAGGTACTTTCGAGGTAATAAAAGCTACCTATCCGATTTCAAAAAATCTTTTCACTAATGTTTATAGTGAACTTTCAGACTGAACATAATTTGCTATATTTTATGTACCTAGGTAATTTATGGGCGAAGCAGCGGGCGAAAGCTAGTACCAGTACGTCTCCCATGAGTTGTCACATTTAGATTGGCTGACGTTACTACAGTAGTAATAGTACGCTACTATGACATTTGTCGAAATTGTTACTCATGGTACCAAATTCTAAGCAAATTAATCAGCGCAAACTACAGTCGCTGTAGTACGCTGTGACGTAGGATAGTTAACTACGTGACGTTTTAGTACCCAACTATCCGCTAGAGGCGCTGTAGGCAAGTTTTCATACATTTTTTTAACAACAGTCGTCGCTAGCGAGTGTAGATTGTTAAAACTCATGGTAGACCTACAGATAAAAATGAATACCTGGGAGTAAAAGATCTTTATTGACAACGAAGCCTAAACCGCTGGTCCTAGAAACTTCAATAATTTTGAGTGTGTTCTACACGTAACTAAAGGAAAAAAAACGGAAATCCTACCACTAATGTCATAAGATTAGTATTTCCGAATATGCTTTCTGAAAAATAAAATTGTTTTTGAAAGTAAGTACTTAAGTAAGTAAGTGCTTAATGTAGAATAATGAGAGAAGGGTTTTTCCAGTGACTAAAGTGTGCACTTAGAATGGATTTCAGGAAACTCAACCAGATTCGAACCCACGATCTGGGATCGGAATGCGGGGTCACTCACTACCACTAGACCACCAGCAGTGCTCTCTATATACTCAAAATGTTTTCAGAAAATGTGCTTTATTTATTAGGTACTTACCTACATAATTTCGCAAAGTCGTGATCTTAGGTTGACCTATGTTTTAAGTAAAGTAAATTTCACTTATCTGAAAATGTTTTTGTCGTTACCTAAAGTACAATTTTTTGAGAGTCACTGAATATCTTTTGATACTGTTTTCTATTTATTCCGCTAAGTAGGTACTTACCTACCTATTAAAAAAACCGAAATTGGCCATGATAATTATAATAAACGACTTAAAGTACCTATTGCGTTGAAAAAATGAAAAAGTATTTTTATTTGAGGAACAAATTAAAGATAAATAATATCTATTTATATTTGAAAAACAATTTCATATTTATAGTAGGTAACACTAGCTTCCGCCCACGTGGTACCTTGAAAACCAAAAACAATTTTATCCCACGGGAACCGTATATTTTCTGGGATAAAAGTAGCCTATGTGCTATTCCAGATTCTATTCTATATCTGTGCCAAATTTCATCCAGATCCGTTCAGCCGTTTCAGCGGGAAAGAGTAACAAATATACATGCATACATTCTTACAAACTTTCGCATTTATAATATTAGTAGGATTTATTTACCTGAGATTTCTCTTCCTAAAGCTCTCCCAAATAAAATCACCAAGCTTATTATAACATTATAAATATTCATTCCTAATCCTTTAAAAATACTTTATGTTAGTCCTACGTCCTCACCGGTAACGTTATCAATGACAAATAAATATTAAAGTACCTACCTAAACGAGAAAAAACCCAAAATAAATTTAATACCTAAAACATACATTCATATCCTTTAAAGCCAAGTGTGAGTCGGACTAAGCGTTTTAATGGTTTCGCAGTGGTAAACTTATTACCTTGAACCAAAGCTACGTAATGCTAAAGCTATAATTTTTAGCACTTTTAGCAAAAGAAAAAATATGTACCACGTACCTTGAAAAACAAAAACAAATCGTACATTTTTTCGGGATAAAAAGTAGCCTATGTGCTATTCCAAGTCTATATCTGTGCCAAATTTCATTCAGACCCGTTCAGCCGTTTCAGCGTGAAAGAGTAACAAACATACATCCATACATTCTTACAAACTTTCGCGTTTATAATATTAGTCTGTAGGACTTTTCTCAGAAAACACTTAGGTATTGGGTTTATTGTCAGAACACGGAATCTTAAAATCTTGTGACATAATACAATAATACGAGTAGGTAGGTAGGTACCTATAAATAATGTTATTTTGTTCTTATAACTGTCTATCCTTGTCATTTAGGAACCAAAATATAGAGAGAGAAAAAGTGGTGTGTAAAAATGAAGTAAATAAAGTTCAAAGATCTTAGTAGCTAGGATCCATGAACTGGCTCTTATTTGGCTCAACGTGATGCACATTGAGCACGCGTCTTACGGACGGTTCTGACAGGTGATCTGAGATCGTTTGTAACGATCCGCAGATAGCTCTACTGTTTCGCATGGCTGTGTCGCTGTAGCCCAAATTGGGAGGATTTTGAAAAACGTGTCGTTGGATTTATCTGGATCAGAAGTGTGACAGGCTATGTAAAATGTCAAAAAATTAATGATGGCGGCTGTAAGAAGCCATCAGTTACTTTTAGTCGGGTTTTTTTGAGTTTTAAATATAAATAAATAAAAAATAAATATAAATAATGCTGGACAATCCACACAGCATCATCTAGCCCCAAAGTAAGCTACTCAAAGCTTGTGTTATGGGTACTAGATAACTGATATATGTATATACATAGATATATATTTTTTATTATACATAGAAAACACCCAGACCAACGGAACAAATTTCTGCAGATCGTGCACAAATTTGTTCCGCGGCGGGAATCGAACCCGCAACCTCTTGCGTCGCAGGCGGACTCTCGCCCGCTGCGCCACAGAGGTCGTCGGTTTTGAAATATATATTTGTTGGCCTAAGGTACCTATGCCAGTTTCCTCACGGTGTTTTCCTTCACAGTACCTATCGAACACTGGCATTGCACATACATAAAATGAAATATATATATATATATATATATAAATATAATATACAGGGTGTCCCAAAAAGTAGTGTCAAGCGAAAGTCCAGAGATAGAACACCCCTTGGGGTACCCGAATCACCCCATGTATGTTCCGCGATTTTCTATAGTTTTCGAGTTAATAATTTTTTTCCGAATTTTTGAAAATTTTCGACTTGAACAACTTAAAACATTCTTACAAAAAAAGTAGAAAACTTTCTTGAGATTTTTTTTTTGCTACTGAATTGTTATGAGTTGTTCTTTTATGCATAAAATAATCAGCTACGTGACTTTGATGAAAACTATGAAAATGTTGGTGTAAAGTCAAATAATTACATTCGGTGAATTATGACTAAAATTTTCAACTTCAAATTAAAAATCTTAAAAGTGATTTCATGGTTCCTAAATAAGTCTAAAGAATTTTCCAGACTCTCAGCTTTCATAATCATTAAAAAAAAGTAGTACTTAATAGGCTACTTTTGCTAAAATCGACCTTCAAAGACGGTGAGGTGGAAAATTCTTAAAATTAGCAACCTGATTAAAAAATAGATTTTGGCCATTTTATCATTCCTAAGCTTAATTAGTTTGTGAACTAACCAAAAATGACTGCAGGAAAGTAAGATTTCATTAATATTTGAATTTATTTATTTAGTTTAGCTAAATTTGTGAAATAAAACAACTAGTAAAATTTATTAATTTTTTACAAAAGTCTTCAAAATGTCAACCTTCTTAGTCAATACAAATCCTACATCGTCTTAAAAAGGTTTCCTTTAATCGTATGGAAGCTATTTTAAGTGCCCTAATTTTTTCTTCGGCCCATCTCAATTTTGTTCTTAATTCGGCCATATTGCTGGTTTCTTTGGCATAAACTAATTCTTTGTAGTCGTTTTTGGATAGTTATTAAACAAATTAAGCTTAGGAATGATAAAATGGCCAAAATCTATTTTTTAATCAGGTAGCTAATTTTAAGAATTTTCCACCTCACCGTCTTTGAAGGCCGATTTTAGCAAAAGTAGCCTATTAAGTACTACTTTTTTTTAATGATTATGAAAGCTGAGAGTCTGGAAAATTCTTTAGACTTATTTAGGAACCATGAAATCACTTTTTAAGATTTTTAATTTGAAGTTGAAAATTTTAGTCATAATTCACCGAATGTAATTATTTGACTTTACACCTACATTTTCATAGTTTTCATCAAAGTCACGTAACTGATTATTTTATGCATAAAAGAACAACTCATAACAATTCAGTAGCAAAAAAAAAATCTCAAGAAAGTTTTCTACTTTTTTTTAAAGAACTTTTTAAGTTGTTCCAGTCGTAAATTTTCAAAAATTCGGTAAAAAATTCATAACTCGAAAACTATAGAAAATCGCGGAACATACATGGGGGTGATTCGGGTACCCCAAGGGGTGTTCTATCTCTGGACTTTCGCTTGACACTACTTTTTGGGACACCCTGTATATATACAGGGTGTCCCAAAAATTTTTTACCGAATTTTTGAAAATTTACGACTGGAACAACTTAAAAAGTTCTTTAAAAAAAAGTAGAAAACTTTCTTGAGATTTTTTTTTTGCTACTGAATTGTTATGAGTTGTTCTTTTATGCATAAAATAATCAGTTACGTGACTTTGATGAAAACTATGAAAATGTAGGTGTAAAGTCAAATAATTACATTCGGTGAATTATGACTAAAATTTTCAACTTCAAATTAAAAATCTTAAAAAGTGATTTCATGATTCCTAAATAAATCTAAAGAATTCTCCATTTTCTCAGCTTTCATAATCATTAAAAAAAAGTAGTACTTAATTGGCTACTTTGGCTAAAATCGGCCTTCAAAGACGGTGATTCTTTTATGCATAAAAGAAGAACTCATAACAATTCAGTAGCAAAAAAAAATCTCAAGAAAGTTTTCTACTTTTTTTTAAAGAACTTTTTATGTTGTTCAAGTCGTAAATTTATAAAAAAAAAATACGGAAAAATACTCTGTGACGTAGAACCAAATTATCAACTACAATTATGCTAATGATTTTTAAGATTACCTCTAATTTTTTATTAACTTGACATTGTTACAAGTTATTAATCGAGCAGTTGGTTCCACGGGTATTCGAACTGACGACCTTAGAATGGGAAGGTGCGTTCGCTAGTCCGAAGGGGCGCTAACCATTAAACATAAGGAAAATTGTACACAACACGCCAGAACCAAAGGAGAATGACCAGCTTTTAAAAAAAATAATTTGGTAACCTTTAAAAAAAACTGGGAACTGGTAGTTTAGTGGTAGTGGCCTTCCGATCTTAAGGTCGTGGGTTCGAACCCGGTCGTGCAACAATGACGTAGTAGGTAATAAGCTACCGTAATCTCAAACGGTGAAGAAAAATAACGATTTTTTATTTTTATTTTTATTACTGTCCGTATGCTGTGGTATACGGTAGGTATGTACCTACTTACATTATGTAATTATATTTAATTAGTTATTAATACCTACGCAAAGTAAATTTAAATATTAAAAGCCTCTAGATATAGGTAAGTAGTAGGTATTCTAGGTAGGTATATTCCTGTCTTAACTATTAATATTTTATTTTTTTCTTTCCTTCTCCTTCTATTATACCTACCTACCTTCTCTTTACATTTAAAAAACTAATAAAGTATTAGTGAGATTGGTCCGGCCGCGGCCGTTCACGCGTGATGGGAAAAAGCGATCCATTTTTATAGGTATTAATGTACCTACAGATTTACATTTTAAGTGTGTAACTAATATTTGATGCTCTCAAATACATAAATAATAAATACAATGTAACGTGACGTAAAATAAATGATTTCTATTCTATTCTATTTTGTAAAAAACGTGGGACATTGTTTTGCGTAATTTTATTTGTTTGTCAGTTGCGTCACTTAACCTCTGTATTTCTCTTGTTTTACATCAAAATCGTGAGAGTTTCGTAACAATGCCTAATTAAATGTTGATATAATACAAATATCAAACTTAAGTTGGACGCAAACGGACCACACGCGACAGCCCCAAATGTTGCCACCTGAATAGTAGCAGATTTACACATTCGCCGCCAGTTTTTGAGTACCTAGGTATATTCGTTACAAACAAAAATACAAAAATACAAAACTTTCCTCTTTATAATATTAGTATTAAGTATAAGTTTATGTATAAATAGATCAACAAAAAATCAGCTAAGTAGGTACCAATTCGAAAAATTTCCAGCAAGTGACCGATGGTTATTTCACCAATTAGGTACCTGCCATTTGCTAGTTAAAAAACTGAACACATAATAAGTTGCTTGTTATTTTAGAGAAATATGCAGTTTTTTATAGCGTATATGCATCAGCATGTCCCAGTCACAAGGATGGCTTATTCCCAAAGTACTCCACGTTTTAGTTTCAAAGTACTCCAAGAAATAGTAGATATCTGGAAGTTGGCAATAGTGCGCCCTTTACCTAAAATAGCGAATCCGGTAGAATTGAAAGACCTAAGGCCAATAAGCATCTTGCCATGCCTATCAAAGATACTGGAAAAGGCTGTTTGTGCTCAACTAACCGAATTTCTTGAAAATAATAGAATACTACCGGAAGTGCAGTCAGGTTTTAGGAAAGGTCGAAGCACGGTAACCGCCCTGCTTGATGTCACCGACAACATACTCAATGCACAAGACGAAGGCATGTGTACACTACTGGTGCTTCTTGATTTCTCAAGGGCATTTGATTCCATCAACATTAATCTTCTAATTTCTAAGCTGTCATATTATGGTTTTGATCAAAAAGCACTACAGTGGTTTAACAGCTACCTAAGCAATCGGTTTCAATATGTTAAGATCACACATAATAGTGGTAGCTCACAGCTTTCCACTGCAATGGCTGTAAATAGGGGAGTCCCTCAGGGGTCTATCTTGGGGCCACTATTATTTATTTTATATACGTCGGATTTGGGATCTCATATTAATTTCTGTAAATTTCATATTTATGCTGACGACATACAAATATATATTTCCTGCAAGCCTTCCAAAGTCGATGATGCCATTAATAAACTTAACGCTGATCTTGCTAACATCGCTTTATGGTCTAGACATAATAGTCTATTGCTAAATCCCACAAAAACCAAATATTTGATCTTCGGCAATCGGTATCAGCTAGCGGCCTTAAGGCCAACAGTGAGTGTTGCAATCATGGGTGAACCCATTGAGCGTGTATACAAGGCACGCAATCTGGGCCTACAAATAGATTGTGATCTACGGTTCGGGGAGCATATTGCCGAATCTGTTAGGAATTGTTTTTATAGATTAAAGTTGTTATACAGAATGAGGCCATATATAACAGAAGAGCTACGCATTCAGCTGGCAGAGTCACTTGTTTTATCTAAGCTGAATTATACAGATGTGGTATTTGGTCCACGACTTCTAGAAAAAACACAAAGACTAATACAAAGAGTCCAAAATGCCTGTGGCCGCTTCTGCTTCGACATACCGTTTCGTGATCACGTTACCCCATATTTAAATGAGCGCTGCATATTAAAAATGAGACATAGACGTAAGCTTCACTTGGCATGTCTCCTTTTTGGTATTTTCAAGCACGACTCGCCTGCTTATCTTACCGAGAAGCTAAACAAAGCCTCAAACCTACGGTCTAGAGAGCCCCGCCAATGTTCGATGCAGCTTTTAACGCAGAAGCACAGAACAGCAGCCTTTAGAGGCAGCTTTCGCTATGCTGCTTCGAAATGTTGGAACAACATACCACCGCCGATAAGGAACCTACAAAATATTTATGGGTTTAAATTTCGTCTTAAAAAATACCTATTTGACTGGCAAAAGAAGCAGGGAAATCTTAAACACGATACAAGTGCTATATAGGTCGCAAAGCATAAGAAATACTACTTTTTACTATGTACCTACCTTACTTTTAATTATTTACTTTTATATATTATCCTTTAATTGTATCATTATTATTATTTTTATTTTATTTTATTAATATATTTTTTTTTTAATTTATTTTAAAATATGTGTGTTTATATACCTATAGTATATTTATTATTATTATATTTTTTCCTACCCCAGTGCTTACAAATATTAAATTTACCTGTCTATTCATGTTTTACCATTGTTTCGCTCATTTATCTCGTATATGTTTTGTTGTTAATCATTTTATTTATTAGTCCGCTCCCTAATAATAAGTATGTTCCGGTCTCAAAACGGCCCTAACGGAAGACCAGCGCTGGTTGTTTACATCCAGCATACGCTGAGTTAGGGTCCGTTTTGCAACATCTTTTATGTATTTGTTTTATTTATTTTTTTCTGTTTTTAACTTCTTGTGTGTTGCAAATAAACATTTTCTTTCTTTCTTTCTTTCTTTCTTTCTTTCATTTTAGGTAATTTAGGTATAATCAGACAATGGTGGTGATTCTTTTGTTCCGCTGACTAACTAAAACTAACTAAAAAAATGCTGAAATAAACGCGACCTTATTTTGTTCACGTCAAATACTAAATTAGCGTAAACATTTTAAATTACAATTATAAAATTGACTAAACTGACGTAGGTATCATTGACGTGTTTTAGCTTATTTTAGAAGCCATGTAAATCGGTGTTGTCTAAAGCTACGTGAAAATGGTGGAAAATTAATTAAATTAGAATGATTATGTCAATTTTAGATCTTTTTAAAACTGTCATTCAAAAATGTTACGCTAATTTGTTCTTTATAGTAAGCCGAATAAGATCGTACCTATGGTAGCATTTTTTAAGTTAGTCTGCAAAACAACCGAATTACCACCAATATGGTCTTATGCTACTTTGTTTGTTGTTGTATGTTTTGCGTTTTAGATGACCCGCTCATGAAGGATAGGCATAAAGTTAGATATTATAGTCTAGTCATGAAAAGGTACCAAACAAACAAACAGAGTTACTTTCGCATTTATAATATTAGTAGATATGTATTATTATCATAACTTACTAATTAATAAAATTTTAAATGTGCCTTTATTAAGTATTAAGTTACATAACTTCTCAGTCATGCTTGGTGCCTAGACTGACACCTACGCGATGTTTATCTCCTTGCTATTTTTATTTTGTTCTGCCGCTGCTCTGAACATAACGGGTTAGTATCTATCTATCTATCTATCTATCTATCTATCTATATCTAAGGCGGGATTTTCGGAAATTCCACCTCTAAGGGGGTGAAAAAGGGTGAAAACGTTAGTATGAAACTTTTTAACGCGTGGAGCGATTTTCATGAAACTTTATTTGTGCACTATAAATGCAAATTAAATGGACAAGTGTTTCAGTTTTTTTTTGTAAATTTTTGTATGAGAACTTTTTAACGGGTTGTGCGATTAGTCCGAAACTTTGTTTGTGTACTGTTAATGATAAAATAATAAATAATACGTGCAATATAATAAAATAATAAATAATATGTGTTTCAGGATATTTCAATATAACCTTCAAAAAGGGGTCAAATGGGGGGTCAATGTTTCTATGGGTACTTTTTAGAGGGTGGTGCAATGGTCTGAATTTTGGTTTGGATACTTTAAATGCAAAGTAAATGTAAACGTATTCCTGGATATTTCAAAATAGCCCTCTGAAAAGGTTAAAATTGGGTGTCAAAGTTATTTATGGGATTTTTTGATTAGTGTGATTTGTTTGAAACTCAGTTTAGATACTTTAAGTGAACGAAGTCGCGAGCGGGACAGCTAGTCTGGTATAAGTATGGTATCTGCCTACGTTCCTTTTAGTGTACCTTAATTATTATTAGTATTAAACGGGTATTTATCGCGTTTCATTTAAGTTCCTATTTTTCCCGACGTTTCGTCAGGTATTGGCAGCGGGCGACGTGAGGCAGCGGCGGACGACGTGTCGCGGCGACACTACTGGTTTATATGTATTTCTATGAAATTCCCTCCGTAGTTAGCGACACGAAGCTATAGCGACGCATTTCATAGAAATGCATAGAAACCGGTGGTGTCGCCGCGACACATCGTCCGCCGCTGCCTCGTGTCGCCCGCTGCCAACTCGTACCCTTACACACTGTCGTGATCACGGGATGACTGTTGAAACGTCGCCGTCGGAAAAAATAGGTAAACGCGATAAATACCCGTTTAATACTAATAATAATGAAGTAGAAGTCTTTCACAAAATTTCGAATCTTCTTCCTCAGAGGAGCAGTACAACAGGTTCCCCCGGCTGTTCCACCTGGACGACTACCAGCGATGCCTGGCGGCGCAGCGCGGCCTGTACTGCGTCGGCACCCTCGCCCTCTCCGCCGCCGGGGACAACTCCAACTTCCACCTGATCAAGGTACAGTTGGCTCAACGAATCTAGGCATTCATGAAGTTAGCCGCAAGAGCTGCGCAGTATCGTTTTTCGGGAGCAATTGGAGGTATGAGGAGGGAGGAAGGAACTGTACATACGCAAACTCGCACCTGTGGCTAACTTCACGAATGCCTAGATCCGTTGGATGAACTATAATACACACCAGTCACATTCTAAGGATTCCAGAATTTCTTCTTCTTCTTTTGTTTCAAGTTTCAAGCCCATAGCCGCTTATAAGAATACTAATCTATGACACAAACCTTCAAGTTTTTGGTTCCAGTGTATGCCGGTTTCCTCAAGATGTTTTCATTTACCTTTTATGAGCACTGACATTGCGCACATTAAAAAAAAAAAAAAATAAATAAATTAAAATGTATTTTATTATTAAAACAGGAGTGAACAGAGTACAAGTTAAAAACGATGAAACTGCTAAAGTTTAAAAATAAAACTGTGACGCAGTCTCAACGCCCGCCTCCAGAACTGATGAGTAGATTCTGTTCGGTTAACATATTGAACAAAAATAAATTAAACAAAGGTTAAATGACATTAATAAGGATGAGCTGGAAAAATTACTGAGAATGCTGAGGAGTGAGTTTATGTGTGTGTGAGAGGGTGTGAGAGGGTGTGTGTGAGTGTGTGATGATGATGAGTACCTATTGTTGTGTGTCTTATGTAACATGTCTTATGAATTTATGAGAGGGAAATGAGAAGATTTTCAGTTTGTTCATATGAAAGAGATAAAAGCCAATTTGAACATTTAGTTTTACATGTGTATTGTGTAAGAGGGTATACATCTATAGCTTTATTAACTTTGTTATAAAGTGAACAGCTTAGATAACAAAAGTGGCGACCAGCTATGGCTGTTCTGTGCGTAGGAGTTTTACACACAATATCTGAGCGACGTTTATTTTTAAGTAGTTTGGGGTCAAAGAACAAGAGCCTGTGCTGACGTACGATGCTAGCCAGAATAAACAGTTGTCTTACAGAAAGAACTTCGCATTGTTGTAGAAGGAGGTTAGTGGGGAATTTCCTAGGTTTGGATGACATCACTTTTAGGACAGCCCTTTGAGCCCGCTCCACTCTAAGCATCTGCGTTTTGATACAACCGCCCCATGCAGTGATACAGTAGTTCAGTACAGATTGTGCAAGAGCAAAATAAACTGTCCTCAAACACTGAGAATCGGCAACACTTCTTAGGTTTTTGAAGACGAATATAAGTTTACGTACTCTAGTTATAGTATTATCAATGTGAGGGATCCAGGAGAGGAATCTATCGACGTGGACGCCAAGATACTTGGTAGAAGTGACATGGCGAAGAGTTTGACAGGAGCAAGAGTTACTGACTGGAACTTGACAAGTATGTGCGCGGAGGGAGAAGAATAGTGGTTGAGTACGGGCAGTGGGGGAGAATGTAATATAATTCGACTTTTCAACGTTGAGGGTTAGAAGGTTGGTTGAGAGCCAGTTAAGGACATCTCTCAAAGCCGCTTCAGCAGACTGTTGTACCTCATCCCAACTTTTTCCGCCAACGAACAGGGCATTGTTTTTTCAAATGGAAAAACTCATAGGTGCACGACCAGGTTTGAACCCACGACCTTCGGATCGTGAGGCAGAGGTGCTACCACTACACCACTAATGCTCAATTAGACAAGAAATATTTAATGAAAAATTTTGTTCAAGGCATACTCCGAGTTATCATATAGTTTCAACCGAACGCGTATTCACCGCGGATACTGCGTGAGCGAGCGATGTCCGTTCGAACCGAACGCGACGCTTCGCTTCACGCCGAACGCGACGCTTCGCTTCGAGCGCTGCGTAGCGAAGCGCGCTCGTCGCTACTCTCTCAGCGCTCACCTGAGCGCTGCGGAGTGCACCACGCACGATTCTCGCCAAGAAAGGTCAAAACTCGCACCGGACGCAACGCAACGTCTGTTCATTTACGTTTTTTATTTCATTTTGATGCTCAATGTTGTTGGCACCGTTTGTGATGTGTATTCCAATCCAGGAGATAACAGTGAGTAATAAAATAGTTTTAATTAGATTTAGTAGGTATATCTACCTATCTATATAGGTTTATTAAGTAGGTATACCTACTTATTTACATTACATTCATGTTACCTACTTATACTTATTTTATTAGATGCCTGAAACCTGACCTGAAATGAAAGAAGCCAAATTCGACCATTTTTGTTTCAGAATGGAGATTGCTTAAATGCTGGTCAGTGCTGGCAAACTGGCGCAAATTGTTAAATCGCTTCGACACGATAGATGGCGATATCCGCTTCCGGCCTCTAGCCTTCCTACACGGACACCGGGTGATTGCAGTGATACTAACACTAGGAGTACACACGGCAGTAGCCCGTGCCATGATGTACGCTTACCATCCGCATAATTTCGAACAGGTAAGTTCTTACGTGCTATTGAAGGTAGGTACATTTAAAAAATCCTTAACTCAATTAAAAAAACTTGAGAGGTGTCAAGGGACACCCGGATGGAACGAAGTTCCTTTCCTTGCTTTCTATGAGAGAGAGAGACAGACAGAGAAACACGCGCACGCCGCACGGCTTACAACTATAGCAAAAAGTGTCGTTACAACTTTTCTTCGTTCTTCGAACTTCGTTCCAAAAATTTAAGAAACCCCCGACACAAACTTTGCTAGCCATTTTGTGGTGGCGGCCATCTTGGATTTAATTTTTGTCATAGTCAATATATATTATAAATGAATAATATTTGATCAGTGGTTCCCAAACTCTTTTGTTTCATAGACCACTTTCAAAATTTTGCTGGATCCGGTGGACCCCCGGTGCATCTTCCTTAACTACTTACTACCAAAATCTAAATCTTGAAAAAAAAAGTGAAGATTAGATCTATATAACTATGGAAACATGCGTTGTGGCTGAGTTTCAGATTTCGAAAAAAATCTTTTCCATTTCCAAATTACCATTTTTTTCTCAATTTATTTATAAATTGTCTTATTGAGAAGGTTTAATTTAGGTATCATATTATTTAAAATAACGAGCCAACATTTTAGTTCTTCACTATCGAAACCAAATTAATTATCATGCACCCCTGCTTACGATTGTAGACCCCCATTTTTTGTCACGTCCAACGTAGACCCCCGTCGAGTCTCCCGTGGACCCCTGGGGGTCCACCTGGACCACTTTGGGAACCACTGGTGTAGGTATAGGTACTTACCTACTATTTCTACTACTCAAGTCCTTTTATTTGATAAATTGAAGGAGTTGTGAAAAATATGTAATCCCCCATTTTCTTGCGGCAGTCATCTTGAACCGATTTCCAAGAACACTCTCGACTAGTTCACCTTTCAAACGACAAAAAAACAAAATCAAAATCGGTTCATCCGGTTCACACAAATACCTACACACACCCTCGAACTTATAATAACACCCCGTCGTTATTGCATCGGAGGCAAAAAAACTACTACAAAGATTTAAATCTTTGACTACAAGAACCAAGATTAGCTAATTGTATAAAATCGAGCATAAGTGGCTTCAATGTGTGCGTGGGAACTTATTGCTATTGAATTCAAGAACTTCAAAACTGTGAATTACACGGGTACTTATTACCTACCTACATTACACGGTATTCAGGGCCCGGTAGTTAGGGAGAGCGAGCTTGGCTTTGAGTTGGCTTACCTATGCTCAAACTCTTATTACACCACTCTTAATTAGGGTAAGGGTCCCTTAAAATTGGGTAGTGTAATAATAAACCCGCCTACGCCCTTACCTATTCGATTTTCGTTTTCGTTTGTTGTATAAAAATAATCTAGGTAGGTACTTAACTACAATTTACATGTAGGTACAAAGGTAAGTAGAGATGATTCAGTCTAAAAATGCACGCCCCTCCACTTGTACTTGTACCGTATGAAGAGGAAATAGAGTAGCAAATACATTTTTAGACTGATCTACCTCTACCTACATTTAATATTGAGTAATAATTTACGAGACAAACAAAATTGTTTGTTGCGAACAAACAATGACCCTTCCTCACCGGCTTATCTTAAAGATCGTTTTCTGTTCCGATCTGAAACACATGAACGAAACCTTCGTTCATCGGACAATCTTTTTTTGGAAACCCCTGAACACAGCACATCCTTTCGTGGCAACTCCTTTTCAGTAGAAGCGGTTAGGTTGTGGAACGCTCTTCCTTACGATATTAAAAAAGCAGATTCTAAAGATACTTTTAAAAGATTAACTCGTGAACTATTTTTAAAGAAACTATACCCAAATGACTGATTTCCTTTCCGATACATACCTTTCAAACACCTACCAAACTTTACTTGTCGACTAGTACCTTAGCAGTCTATTTATTTTATTATAAAAGTTCGTAACAGTAAGTATTCACATGATGTTCATGATATATATTTTATTATATTATTGATATGTACCTACGTGTATTAAGTAAGTAAGTATAATTATATATTTATAATATAATTAGTACCTATGTATGTATGTATAGCATTAAATTGTCTCTATTATTATAATATTTTATTGTTTATTTGTGGAATATTTAATTAAGTTACCACCTACTTAGTTTTTAGTTTTACATTTTTTATTGTGCGGCGACCTGGTTTTAAAGCGAATGGGTTGGCTGGTAGAAAATGCCCCTAGGCATTAAGCCCTCCTTTTGTAACACATATTTTGTAATTGTGTACAATAAAGTATAAATAAATAAATGACGAAAATGAAAACAATGACCAAACGGTTGAGTAGGTAGGTAAGAAAAGGTATGAGTTTTTGATAGTTTACGAAAACTGTTTTTCGAATAGTATCCTTTCATACATATATCTCCATCGGAAATGTTAGGGAACTAAAATAAGGTCGCTAATATCGAAAATCGGCAGTCCCAGCAATGATTTTCAAAAAAAGTTTTCACTATATCAACCTTATTTTAGTTCCTTAACATTTCCAATGGAGGTAAATGTAAGTACCTACATATGAAAGGATACTAGGTATTAGAAAAAAGTTTTTTGTAAACTATCAAAAACTTATACTACGAGTAGGTACTTAGGGGTTCCTTCATTACTTATCAGCCTTTTTTTACAGTATTTTCAGAGTTTTTTGGGGCAATCACTCATCTGTTCTGCATCCTTGCTGCACATATTTGTGATGATATCCAGCTTCTTGACCACCTACATCATCATCGCGATGTCGGAGAAGTACGATCTGTCACTCAAGATCCTCCCACTCGCGATCTTCAAGAGAGTAGTTCGGTATGTAAAGTATCTATTAGACCCCCCGCGCACTAGGCAGCCTGGCTGCGCAGCCAGGCTGCGGCGGCCAGTAAAACATATGACGTAGGTATAGGAGCCCGCGCACTAAGCAACCATTAATTCCCGGCTGCGGCAGCCAATACAACGCGCTTGTTTGCACGGCAGCCGGCTGGCTGCGCGCAGCCAGAACGTGTGTAGGCGAATGTATGTGGCTGCGGTCAGTCTCCGCGCACTAGTTGTAGCAGCCAGACGTATTTTTCCATATTGCTCGACGGAAGGATCTAGACTAATCGTTGATTGGCTGCTATAACTGGCTGCGCTAATATTCTGGTTGTCGCAGCCTGGCTGCGCAGCCAGGCTGCCTAGTAGTGCGCGGGGGGTCTTAGAGTTTTAAGTTGACTGAATGTTTATACTAGATTTCCCTGTCAAAGGCATTGATGTCAGTATTTACCTACCTATAATTACTAACTTGACGTTGCGGTTATGTAGGTATCAGAAATTGGTAACACACACATAGGTAGCTACGAACGAAGCAACCGAAGACTTCAAAAAGTGATAGGTATATCAACTCAATTATAAAGTGCAGTCGGAATGTGGGTCTTTAGTCAACTGAGGCCGCTGTCAACTTACACCGCGGGATGAGTTGACCTAATGCAGTTTTTAATCGGTTAACTCATCCTATTGTCACATTTTATGATTTGTATAGACACGTAAAAAAGTGTTTCGATATAAGATTTACGAAAACAACAACGCAACCACAAACGCACAAATGCATCTAAATAAAGTAAGTAAGTACCTACCTACTATATCGTGACGTTGCGGTTAATCAGAAATTGGTAACACACACACACGCACGAAGCAACCGAAGACTTAGGTCCATACAAAAGATTTACCGACCAACTCCAACTGCACTTTTAACTGAGTAGGGTAGACTGGGTACGTTTGTGCCAGGGTACGGTAGTGACAGTCGTCATATTGGCGAAACTATAAGGAATACGGGGTTGAGTGCAAGGGAAGAAAGGAGCGGCGTGCCTGTCCGAATGTGCTTCACAGTATTGCGTCATCCGGCGCGCGACGTAGCGGCTTGCAGAGTACCACATTACTATTTTTCGGTGGAAAGTAAGTTTTTTTGTTCGATTTCTTTGTGTGATTGTTGTTTTATGCGTACAGATAGAGTGATAAGTGTTTACTGTCGATAAAACTTAAACATTAGTGGTTAAATAGCAGTGATTACTTTGAACGTAGATTAGTCGGTATATTCATGGCAATTGTTTTTTTGGGAATGGATACCATGGGTACGGTTGTGCCAAATTTTATGTGGAAACGGTTGTGACATATTTAAACAATTTTTTTTGCTTTTAGATGCCGCAACGACATGTAAGGAATACGGAAAGAGGTCATTGTTACCTGCAAGAATATGAAAACGCTTATCAAGCAGTGAAACTTGTCATAACTGTGAAAAATCTGACTAGATTTCAGTAGGTTAAATTTTTAAAAGTATGAACTTCCTTAGATTTTGTTGATTGTGTTGTTTCATGTTTAAGCACCTACAAAAATGTTTATTTAAGCTGTTATATACCTGATTAGAATTAATATGAAAACTTTTACCTAATAATTAAAGATGCTAAAGAGCCTTATTATATAAAGTGATACAAATGTTAATGTTTTCTATATATTATCATAAATGTATTGTAAAACATTTATAGACGATTGTATGACATATAATACGTGCAATAAAGTTGGTTTACGACCGTTTATGTGCGTTTTTGAACCTGTCACATTCGACCCCAGGCACTGTCACAACCGTCCTTGGGATGGGGAAGATTGTGTCATATTTTTCTTTTTTTTCAAATGGCTGCTATGGGTTAACCTTTGCCTTTATGGAAAAAATTAAAGTATTTATATGTAGACAAATGTCCATTTTACTATAAAATACACCTTTCCTCCAGCTAACTGGAATAGTTATGAAATTATGGACGATCAAATGAAAATTGGCACAACCGTACCCAGTCTACCCTAATAGAAGAAATAATAGAAAGAACTAATAGAAGAAAATGTAGGTACCTACTTACTTACCTAAATGATGTGCAGAGCTCACTTAAATTGGGAAAAGGTCAGGAAGGTGCGCAGACAAACTCATCAGGTTTTAAACCAGACGAGAGGAGATGTGTTTGAATAAACCAATCAGATTTCGTTATTTCCACATCCTCTTCTCCGTTTAGCTTCGGTGGGAATGGATCAAGCGGAGAGGAGAGATGTCTCATTTTTCTATAGAATGTTGTGCGGCGAGCGAGCAAGCGGCGCGGCAGAGCGGAGAAGTAGTCGGGCAGCTCACTCACACTCTGCTAGCTCACATCTCTGATCAATCATCTCCCTCTGCTACACTTCCTTTCCGCTTTGTTTGGTGGAAATAACCTGCCAGCTTTACAGCACATCTCTCGTCTACTCTCTTCTCTGCTTTGGTGGAAACCGGGCCTGAGGGTGGTTTATAGAGGTTTTCACTCGCTCATTATAAAAACCCTTACAGGGTGTCTCCAACACACATCTTCATGGTTGGATACGCAGCCACTTGGTGGTACACCCTTGGAGACGGTCCGCTCTGGTCACCAATAGTGGGTTTGGAAAGAAGCAACTGCCAAAAGAACTTTTGGGCACATGTCTTCTATGTAAACAACCTGGTGGATGATAGTACTGGGTATTGTATGGCACCGACTTGGTAAGTTAATCCCATTTAATGCGGAACGCTAGCTCTGAATGGTGAAGGAAAACATCGCGATGGAACCCGCAGCTTTGCAAGTGTTGGCCTGTATCTTTATCCTGTGGATACGGCAGCTAAAAACTGTCTAAAAACTATCCCAGACTTAGACTCGAAAGAAGTGGACGTAGCGTAGACATCATCCCACCTTCGATAGTTTTGATGATGACTCTACTTAGGTATCTACTTACTTAAATAAGGCATAGGTACCTACTTAAAAAAGTCAAGTTATTTAAAAAAATATATTTCTTATAACCAATTTGAATGAGACAGCATTGAAGCAAGCAATCTTTGAGGCTTCTTCCACTATGCTCCCACTCTCGTGATCCCAGTTGATCCCAGGGATCATACAAAACTTTTAAGTTCATTAGGCTCTCACTAGGGAGCAGTGAATAGGTAGGTACTCATCGTTCCATTATAATCCCAAACACTGAAAGTACCTAATGAAGTGATGTGAAAATGTGAAATGAAAAATAAAATAAAAATTAAATATATCCAATTATAAACAGACAATATAATTCTAAGGCAAATGTAAGTAGCGTACTTTTTTTCATACATAGAACCGCCCTATGTAGCTAGGAACAACATGGAATAAAACTGGAGGAGCTTTTGAATCCCACAAATAGTGGAAGTTTAATGAACACAAAAGTTTTGATTGATCCCTCTGGGATCATGAGAGTGGGAGCATCATGGAATAGGCCTTCTTTGACGGCATTTTATCAGTCTTTGATAGACCGTTTTTCCATTTCTGATAGTTCATGTTATTATTTCAGGTTTTTAGCAGCAGATCTACATACAAACGTGATCGTATCTGCTTTAGCACTGGTCATGGCGAGGTGGGGACGAAAGACTGTTGCTATAACCGCATTTCTGTGCATCATTTCTTGCGCGACGACCACTGCTGTTGTGTATATGAATAGTTGGAAACCCCTTCTTTACTCGCTTGATCTGGAGTAAGTATAGCATAGGAAATTAGACACACTAAATAAATAAATAATAAAATAATGCTGGACTATCCACACTGCATCATCTAACCCCAAAGTAAGCTACTCAAAGCTTGTGTTATGGGTACTAGTTAATTGAAATATTTAATACATTATATACATAGATAGATATTTTTTATTATACATAGAAAACACCCAGACCAACGGAACAAATTTCTGCAGATCGTTAACAAATTTGTTCCGCGCCGGGATCGAACCCGCAACCTCTTGCGTCGCAGGCGGACTCTCGCCCGCTGCGCCACAGAGGTCGTCTCACATTCTTACCCGAAGACAAATGGATCTTAATCTAGTTTTAGGGTTTGTTTACAATAAAAGCTTTTTATTCGCGGGGTAGGAATACGTTCCTTAAATTGTGTACCTATGCCGCGAATACAGAAACCGTGAATACGGAATTAGAAAATAGAGACGATTAATAAAATTGTTCGTTGAAAACATTTTTGAATTGTCAATGTCATGTTTGGACTTGCCTCTGACTACCCTCTTTAGATATCCTCAAAGATCTAAGTAACTAAAGATCTGAGGAGATATCTACCGAGCCTGGGGATTACAGTCGTGATCATATTTATTTATTTTTTAAAAATAATGTCATCTCTTATTTGCTTCAGAAAGATGCGTTCATTATACGTTGGCTCCGAGGATCAAATTACCTTCCACCATCTCCATATGTCTTCGTGGAACCTGCTGCCGGCTGCCTTCGTCGGCATGTTTTACGCTTTTCTCTATGAGGAGTGGCAGAAAGTGGGTTTTAGGGCTTCGGATTATAAAGTAAGTACCTAGCTAGACCATAGCGAACCAAGTCACAAGGATGTGTTGTTTGTTTATGTTAAATGATGGAGCTTTAACTTAGCACCCTAATTGGTAAATAATTAGGGAACTCATGTGATTTAGGATGCCGGCCCTTGATGTATCAAACTGATATTATTTCTACTAGCAGACCCGGCCACGCGTTGCTGTGGCTAAGGTTTTTGTTATATTAGGTATAGGCGACCAAGAAATTGGTTTACCACTCGTAAGGCTGATCATTTGCACGTACAAAACATCAAGGGCTATTTTCGCTTGACAGATTAATAACTGCTACGTCAGAATGAAAAAAAAAAAAAAAAAAAATGAAAAAATATTTATTACAGCAAGAACAGAGTATCCTAAACATGTAAGTAACAATAGAAAATACTAGGAGATAGACATAGAATATCAGAACACTCTTATTCTGCAGAGAACTTAAGGCTGCCGTCTGCGAGCGTGGGAACTTCTGACACAACACCTACATTGATAATTTCTACTCACACAAATGCATCGCTCAGTATTGAATACACACCCTGGAAACGAATAAATCTACTTTCGATGTTTCGAACAAGTTACGCGTCCATTACGCGTTCGTCTTTGTGGGATGTTTATAAATGTCATAGAAAATACGCAATGTATTAGTAGCATCGTGAAGCGCGCGAGCCGCGGCGAGTTACCGGCGCGCGGGCAGTTCGTCACGGCGGCGGCAAAGGGTTGGGTCAGAGTGTATGCTTTTTGATTTCATTTTAAACTATGTATTTCTTTTTATGGAAAAATTCAAGATAATTGTCAAGCCAATGTTCTGTGTGTTATGAGAAATGTGGAATTTATAGATGAAAAAACTATTATTAAAATCAAATAATATTTAGTACAAACATGGAATAAAATATGTACAGATTAAAACTAATTAAACTTTTTTACTCCGAAAGATTGAAAATAAATAATATTGATTTAGTTATTTAAAACATAAAATTTCGTAAAACCATTTTCAATCGCAATATAAGCGTGACTTATTAAATATTTATATATATATTTTTATAATATTTTCAATATTTTCAGCTAATAATGAATTACCCTATAATATTAGTACTAGTGTACTTCGCCCTGAACTGAGATCTTGCGCGCGATTTCCACAATCCTCATTGTGTATTCACGCCCTGAAGTTTTTGGATACACTTTATGTACTAGGCATAGGTGCATATTTGCCATACTGCATAGGTGCCATGCTTACGAGTACGTAACCTAATCACAAACAAATATTTTATTATCCTACTTAAGTAGGTACTTATGCCCGTGCTAAGAAAATCTTGTTTTTTTTTTTCATAATATTTAAAAACTATCCATCCTGGAATAAAAATTAAAACCATTTTGTAATGTACAAGTATACAGTAAGTTAAGTTTTAGCTTCCTGAGGGGAAAACTACCTTCCCACTAATAATTATCTAACAAAGAAAAGAAAAGGTTGAGTATAAAGATATCCTACTAATATTATAAACGCGAAAGTTTGTAAGAATGTATGGATGGATGGATGGATGTTTGTATGTATGTATGTTTGTTACTCTTTCACGCTAAAACGGCTGAACAGATCTGAATGAAATTTGGCACAGATATAGATTATGGCCTGGAATAACACATAGGCTACATTTTATCTCGAAAACATGTACGGTTCCCGTGGGATAGCGATGTTTTGGTTTTTCGCGGTAGAAGCTGTGAGCTATTATGGCGTGCGCTGCAAAAACCATTGCAGTTACACGTATATAATGTTGAATGGTAATGTTTATCTTAAATAGTTCTACAAAAAAGTCCGCGACAGCATATATCTATCTTTTATGTATAAGCCATTATCGTCAAAATAGTGAACCATAAATACAATAAAATCTTATAATTTATTTCTAATGCACATTTTGGCAGTAACAAATTGATCCTAATCAAAATAAATACTTTTTATCGCATCTGGTATTTCAAGTAGATAAACTTTGTCTTTTACACTACATCATTTGGACAAATACGTATTAAAATATTTATGACGATAAACAACCGAGTGCGCGATATTATTAAGCGGTCCGGCGGCGCGGGTGAGTGAGTCGCCTGCGGGCGGGATGGGGGAAGATGTCGGCTGTCGCTCATCGCTGAGTACGCGACCCGAATGCGGGCAGACGTGGGGCAAACGTCGACGGTTGTTAGATATGTAGGTAGGTACACTCAGCTAGAGCTACCTACGTTAGCTAGGTAGTATGTACGTACTGTACTGGTCATATACTTAGGCTTAGTAGGTAGGTAAATTTAAAAAAAAAATCTGCCTTTCGTTTCCTAAGATTGTGGTAAAATGGTAATCTCCTGAAAGTGAAACTTTAATAGCTAGACAGTGACTTTACAAGTACCTACCTACCAACCTACCTATAGAATAACGTACCTATTGTGTAGTTTAGTGTGTCAGATAGGTTGGTAGGTACCTACTTATAGTCAGGTAGGTACTTACTTTATTTTACAAGTTCTATAGTATTCTATTGAGCAAGTGTACCTACCTACCTAGGTACACATACTCAGTAAGTATCTACCATTGAGCTACTTACTTATTGGTGGATACGTGCTAATAATTTGAACTGTTCAATGTCCGTCTTAGTTAGGTTGCTATGTAAATCCTACTAATATTATTAAAAGCGAAAGTTTGTATGAATGTATGTGTGGATGTATGTTTGTTACTCTTTCACGCTGAAACGGCTGAACGGATCTGTATGAAATTGGCAAAGATATGGATTATAGTCTGGAATAGCACATAGGCTATTTTTTATCCCGGAAAAATATAAGGTTCCCGCGGGATAGATTTATTTTTGTTTTTCAAGGTATCACGCGGGCGAAGCCGCGGGCGGAAGCTAGTTATGTATATATTGCAAATTACTCCCTACCTTTACCATGTACCTATTTACAATAAATTAAAAAAAATGTAACTTGCGGCTAATATAAATTAAAGAATCACTACATAGTATAAAACAAAGTCGCTTTCCCTGTCCCTATATCCCTATGTATGCCTACAAATCAGTAGTCACAAATTAGTATCCGACACTCGCGACCCACCCGTTGCCTAATTCAAACAAACAAAAGAGCTCGGCGTGGAACTACAAACGGACGTGCGATCACCTTGGAGACTGAGACGGTACTGAATATTTTTGACGCGCCTATTCTATTATAAAGCGTATTTTGGCAGGCGCTTGCTCCATACTAAAATGTATGGCGGCGGGGAACAATTTCTGCTCACAAAATTAACAATGTTTAGGCTCAGATTAATACTTTTTGGTTTGAATTAGTAGAAAAAACTCCTGGTGACTGTGTTGTTTAACATTTTGTCTCA
Organism: Cosmorhoe ocellata; assembly: GCA_963675405.1. Taxonomy (NCBI): domain Eukaryota; kingdom Metazoa; phylum Arthropoda; class Insecta; order Lepidoptera; family Geometridae; genus Cosmorhoe; species Cosmorhoe ocellata. The sequence goes on along the minus strand of OY776265.1, from coordinate 6,758,969 downwards.
CGATTTGTCCAAAAATATTACAAAAATAACAACGATAATTTCGTAAAAACTCATAATAGAAAAGGTCGATTTCGATGTTTTTAATCAATGTTGACGATTTTTTTTCTCAAAAATTAAGAATTATTTTAGAATAATCACGCGGTGTTAGTGTAGACTCATCTATTGAGAATTCGTATTATTAGTTTGTGTCCTTCTATGAAGTGATTTCTTATGGAAATTTCTAAAACCGTAAGTGCTTGTTCGCGCGTTTATTAGGGACTCCGCTCTTAATCTAATCCAAAGCCGTATTATTGGTTCCCTCACTAGGCAATGCCTGTATCGAGGGAGCCTGTGACTCAGTTTAACAATACAGAGTATAAGCGCACAGCAGACATTGTGAAAGGTACTACAGGCAATAAACAAACGGAAAAAAAAAAAGTTATATAATATGTAACAGTACTTACACTAATTATACATATTATGTATATATAAACATACAAAATATACACTCAAAATAATTTAAATATTAATACTAAATATTACTAAATTGCAATACTGAGTAAGTTTTCTGTGTCATCATATGTTAATGAGGAAAGCCATAGTGATATTATGAGTTTCGCTTCTCCTACTGATTTATTTCGAATATCACATAATTTGACAACTTCGTTATAAAAATGTATTTTATAAAAAATACCGAGACGTTGGGCAAAACTTGACTTCACTAAAGGAGTAACTAGTTTATACACTCTATTACTAGCTACCAATTAAAACTCATCAGAATTATTTTTTAATGACTTGTGGACCAGGAGGGAGGATTTAAGAATGTAAAGCTGACGAACACTCAGAACCTTGGCGTCCGCGTAGAGGCTTGTGGTTGAGTACCTGTATGGCTTTCGGAGCATAACTTTAAGGACTGATCGTTGTGCTCTCTCAACCTGAATCATATGGGATTTAGCGGCACCCCCCCAGCACGTTATGCAATACACTATAAGGGATTGGCAAAGCGCATAGTATACAGATTTGAGAGTCTGAAAGCAAGCAACATATCTGAGGTTTCGCATAACGTTTATTATTTTTCTAACTCGAGCTGATAGAGCTTCAATATGAAATTGGAATAAAAGTTTTTCGTCAAGGTATACACCCAGGTATTTAAGGGTCTTAGTGCGCGTCAGTGTTATGCAGGTGCACAGATTTCTATTGCAAAATTTGTCATGAAATTTAATATTAAAATTTTGAGACGGCGCAGTTACAGAGGTTTTATGAAAACATAAGTACATAGTTTTAGTTGTGTTTAACGTTAAAATATTGTTTTCTAACCAGTTCGAGATAAGGGACAAACCGCGCTCCGTCGATGAACAAACCTTTGACCAAGTTGACTCGTGAAAAAGAATAGCGGTATCGTCCGCATAGCATAGCATGTCCGCGTTTCCAATAGAGATATCATGAATGTCATTTATATACATTAGAAATAACGTGGGGCCCAGGATACTACCCTGAGGCACTCCGAAGCGGATATATTGCAAGTCACTGGTAAATTGACCAATCCTTACGCACTGTCTCCGATCCGTAAGGTAGCTACTAAACCAATCTAAAGCTAAACCACGTATTCCAAAACCCGCCAATTTCTTCAAGAGAATTGGAACGGAGACTGTGTCGAAGGCTTTAGCCAAATCCAAGAATACACCAACGCAACGTTCTCCCTTATCTAGGTACGATGCAACTGAGCTTGTAAGAAGTGAAACTGCATCTTCGGTGCTTTTGCCCTTTCGGAAACCAAACTGCCTTGACGATATGAGTTTATGAGTTTCCAGAAAATTTACCAGACGTTCATTCACTAGTCGCTCAAGAAGTTTTGAGAAACTACCTAAAAGCGAGATTGGTCTGTAATTGCTAACAGAAAATTTCGAACCATTTTTAAAGATTGGAGAGACCATAGCTAGTTTCCAGATACGCGGAAAAGCTCCTTGTGATAAACTTAGATTTATAATGAAAGTTAGCGGTATAGCAATTTCGTCTTTTATATATTTGATGAGAGAATTACTAATACCGTCAAAACCCGAAGCTTTGCCACTTTGAAGATTCAATATATTTTTCTCTACTTCCTCATAGTCTGTTGGTTTCATAAAGATGGAATCTGCTGGAGAGTTTAATATTCTAGACTCGTTTGCTAGTTCGGTTTCATTTTTATTTATTTTAGAAAGAATTTGATCGGCAAGCCGTAGTCCCACTGTAGAGAAATGGTCATTTGTTAGGTTAATAGATTGTCTAGTATTAATGCAGCCTTCCAAGGACAGTAATTCTGTTGGTTCTTTGTTATAATTGGTTAAATTACAGATGTTTCTAACCGTTTCCCAGAGTTTTTTAGGATTATTTTTGTGTTTTTCAAGTTCTTTTTCTTCATAATCAGATTTAAGTGTGCGTAGCAGTTTTCGGAAGTAATTATGGTAACGTGAATAAGTTATGCGAAGAATTTCATTTTTAGGGTCAGATCTAGCTCTTTGGTGTAGGTTGTCACGATTACGCATACACCTTATTAAGCCTGGAGTTATCCAGGGCTTGAGGTTGTATTTTGATCTACTTATCTTAACTAGGCTCGAGTGTTTATCTATACTCTTTAATAGAATGTCGACAAAAACTTCGGTTGCAAAATTGACATCAATGCTAACCTTGGACCAATCAGTATTTTCTAAATCGCTTTTAACAGCACTGAAATCAGTCTTCTTGAAGTTACGGTTTGGGCGACTTAATTTGGGGTTTAAGGTTTAAAGACATTTATTCTCAAAAAGACAGTAGTCACTTAAATGAGAATACTTAATTAACTTAAGTGATAAAATGCTTAGGTGGTACAAATTTAGTTGATCGCTCGATAATTATGGTTTTAAAGTTAAGAGTAGGTGTATGTACTCATCTTGCGCATTGTCCAATACACGAATCAATAAAATAATCCGTGTCAATCCGTGTACCTAGGTAAAAAACCTAAGTACACAAACCGACACTAAAAATATATTAGGTATTTAGTTATTTTCTATGACGAATTTTGCTAGTGCTTTTTTAAATGCGCAAAATGAGATAACATTTTTTATACTTGCGGGTATATTGTTATAAAGTTGTGCTCCTTCGAAAGTAAACATCTTCTTTCCGTAGTTAGTTCTAACTTTAGGCAAAACAATGAAACTTGCGCGACGAGTGCTGCGTTTCATTATTTGCTTTGATTTTATAAATGCTAGGTTAGTATGAAGAGAGCTACTTAAAATTTTACGAACTAAAATGCATGTGTTATATATGTACATTTGGTTAATTGTCATTATTTTTGTTTCTTTATAAATAAACTCCGTTGATGTATGGTAGTGGTAGTGAAAAAGTAGTTTAACAATTTTATTTTGTAGGATTTGTAGATTAACTAGTTTGGATTTTGCTGCGTTTCCCCAAATTTCAATTAGGTATAGTAGGTGAGGTTTAACCAGTGAATTATATATTGTGTAACGTGTTTGACGGGGAGTGCATCGAGTTATGTGTCGGAGCGAACCTATAAGCGACGAAAGTTTAGCTCGTATATTTTCAATGTGAACACTCCATGTCAAGCCACTATCCATAATAAGACCTAAATATTTCTCACTACATTTCTCTTCGATATTTATATTATTTATTGTTAAGGTTTTATGAGGTAAAATTATTTTATTTTTAGCTTTAAAAATAGTATAGCACGTTTTTGATATATTTATTGTTAATAGGTTATATTGGAACCAGTTATGCAAAGTATTTAAGTCTTCCTGCGCTTTTCGTACAATTTCATGTATTGATTTGCCAAAATAAAATAAACATGTATCATCGGCATAAAGAGATATATGACCGTGTAATCCTAGTTCGTGTATATTGTTAATGTATATGAGAAAAAGCAACGGGCCCAAGATTGACCCTTGTGGGACACCATATGTGATAGGTAACTTGCCACTTACAGTATTTTCAATTTTGACCACTTGGGATCTGTCAGATAAATAAGATTTAAACATTTTTAGTGCAATACCTTTGACACCGATTACTTCTAGTTTTTTTAGTAGTAGCGTATGGCTTACAGTATCAAAGGCTTTTTTTAAATCAACAAAAACTCCTAGTACAATGTTTTTATTGTCAATATTAGATCTTATTTTGGTTATTATGTCAACAGTTGCGGTAAGAGTGTTACTCTTAGGCCTAAATCCAAATTGGTGCTTGTAAATGAAATTGATTGAATTTAAATAAGTTTGTAGACGGTTATGCAGTAGTTTTTCTAGAATTTTCGAGATAGTAGGGAGGACCGAAATTGGTCTATAATTTCCCGGGTCACTTTTTGATCCCGATTTATAAATTGGAGTTACTTTGGCTATTTTTAGTGATTTTGGAAACTCCCCTTTCAAAAAAAGTTCGTTAAAACATTTAGTCAAACTGTTTAATATTAACTCTTTAATGCATTTTATAGCTTTGGTATTTATTCCGTCCAATCCTGCACTAGAATTGGAATCTAAATCTTTAATAATTTCATTTACTTCTTTTAAACCGCATGGTTCAAATGTAGATAATTCAGATTTTTTAATATCGGTATTAGGTAAAGCCAGATTTGATTTGATGTGAAAGTTTTTGGGAATTTCGTTGGCCAAAACTGATCCTATCGTAGAAAAATATTGGTTAAATACCTGACAGACGTCTCCCAAGTCCGTTGCCTGCCTATCGTTTACAATGAGTTTTGAAGGGGCACAACTTTGTCGTATTTTGTTATTAGCTAGGTTGTTCACTAATTTCTACATTTTCTTCGGTTTCTTGCTACACTTTAGAAATTCTTTGTAATAGTATTTATCTTTGGTATTTTGTATTAGGTAGTTTTGCAACCCTTTCCTTTAATTCGTTGTAATTAGTTGTTAGTTCTTCATTATCCAAATTATTCCTTAGAGTTTTCCATAAGTAGTTTCTTTGATTGATATTTGTTATTATATCCTTGTTTACCCAGTCCTTTTGGGGTAAGTTTAATATTTTTGTTTTAGTGACTTTGCATTTGTCTATATATTTTTTTATTTTTTTTTCTATTGATGTATAGTTTATTTTCGGTATGGTATCTAAATTTTCATTTTTAACTAGGTCATATAGCTTATCATAGTCTATGGCTTCGTAATTAGTGCGGATAGGCGGTGCTGGTTTGTATTTCTTCAATTCTACGTATATTTGTTTGTGGTCCGACATTGAGGACTCTATAATGGCCATGTGAAAGTTATCCTGCCTCAGGTTGGTGGTGACATGATCCAAAATAGATTTCTTGTTCTTCTGGTCTCGTGTACAGTATTTTGCGGTAATCTTATTTAAAATTGTGTGTCCAGTTTCTTGAATTAGGTATTTGTATTTTTTTGTTCTTGTGTCCTTTGTAAGTAGATCGATATTGAAGTCTCCGAAGACTATTGCCCGTCTTCTTTTTTGTAGTTGTAATTCATAAGTTGTAAGAAAGTTTTGGTAGTTTGTATCTCCAGGGTTATAAACGGCTCCTACATCAAGTCCGTAGTTTTTTAGATTTATCCATAGATAATTATTTCCATCCACATATATTGACTCAGACTGATTATGTTTAAGATTGTTATGAGCATATATAGAGACTCCTCCTCCCCTTGAGTCAGTTCTATAGTTGTAATAATGGGTGTAGTTCGGTATTTGTAATTCTTGTGCTTGTTGTTCGTTGGCAATCCACGTTTCTGTGAGTATAATTAGTTGTGTTGTTGATGGTATAGATCGTAAAATGACTAGTAGTTCGTCGAATTTTCCTTTCTTTCGGATGCTTCGTGCGTTAAGGTAAAGGAAATTTAATCTGGATTTGGCAGTGATTAAGTCTTGGTAATTGACGGTTATTTCATGGGTTATGCTTTTTGGATCGATTTTTGTAGGAACCGTTACTGTTCGTAGTTTTTTGGATTTTTCTTAATTATTGTTGGTGTCCCATTTATATATTTTATGGTTAGATCTTTTTCACCATTAGATTCTCGTTGCGATAGTTCTTCATTTAGACTTTGTAAGTACTGATGTTGCGCAGGAGTTTTATCGGAGAATATTTTTATGTTTGGTCGTAGCTTTTCTTTATTACGTAGTAAAAACTTAGCAGTTCCAGATGTCTCAAAACAGATTTTAACCCTTCGATTTTTTCCAGCATCGTATTTGCCGATTCGGAAGATTTTGAGTGGTTTTGGGATGCTTAAGTTCATAGAGTTAGTGATTGAATGTACTTCACGTTCGTCATGCAGTATTCTTTCATCAGCATTGAGTGAGGTAGACTCGGGTATGCCATTAATAATGACATTTTTCTCTCTTTCATTTCTATCTTGAAGCTCACGTATAATGTGCTCATTAATATGTGGTTGGCTTCCCGGGCGTGACGGTAGTTCTGATGAAGTCGTGGAAGAGTGTTTCAGAGTTTTCAATTCCGACTCGATTGCATGTATTTTATTTTCGCCAGCAAGAAGTTTATTTTCTAGTTGGGTTACGTGTTCTTTCATATGATTCTGCTCAGTGACCAGATTTGATGATGATGATTTGACGTCATTAATCTGGCTTTTAATTTCTGTAATATTATCTCGGAATAAGGTAGTAGTTTGTTCATTCGACGATTTAATATCATTGATTTGTGCTTTAACCTCAGTAATACTATTCTGTATATGGTTTATTATTTGTTCATTGGACCCAACGTATTTTTCCAGAAGTGAACTCAGACGTGACAGCTCGCTTCGAACATCTTTGATCTCATCCGAGCACTCGCATTCCGTTTGGTATCTTCTTTTGTTATCTCGTAATCCCTTATTGCGAAAAGTAACCAGAGAGTCCGCTGCCATATCACTTATCTTCGACAAGTCTGGGTGTGACCCACCCCCAGATGTAGTACTTGTAGTCATAATATTTTTTACCGGTGCTGCGTTGGTAGGGGATCGTTGCACGTTCATTTTGTTAGTAGAAGATTAAAAAATAATTCTGTGTAATGTACGAGTATGTCTACCCGAAAATGTTATCTAGCGGTGAAAAAATCCAACGGTCATCCAATTACCTTATTTCGATGCACACTGCGGTTTAGGAACAATCAGTGTTTGAGTAAATCCTTCCAGCGCAGCGATGAATGCAGTATAGCGTTTACCACAGTTAACGGAAGAGTAGTTGTAGCCACCGCGTTCAATCACTTACTTCAATAGTGTAATAACTCGCGCAGTTCCCACACAAGGCTATTTGAGCTGAATTGTAATTTTTATAAGGTGAAGTTTGGTTTGGCACAGTTCATTTAAATTTTGCGAAAAAATTGAGACACGTCTACTCAGTGAGGCCGTCGAGCGACCAAAAGTTTAAAATATTTATACCTAGCAAAACTGGGAAGTGATCAGTAATTTTAAGCTGACCCACTACACCAACAGCCGACTTGGTACTGGACACTGATTTAACATAAATATGGTCAAGGCAAGAGGGACCTCTAGTGGGTTGAGTTATAGCCGGAAGCAGACCATGCTCGGCCATAAAGCATTGATATTCCAAACTATTTCTATCATCGAACGTATTCATTATATTGACATTTATATCACCAGCTATAATGCAAGGGTAGTCCTGATGTTCGCTTAAAACTGAGTCTAACGTGTCGAGAAAAGTTCCCAGGTTTTTGGCCGATGGTGATCGGTAGATACCAATAACGGTGATGACCCTCGGAATAATCATAGTTAAAATATCAGCGTCCGCACATAATGGCTCTGTTACCGTGACACTCCAGATATCCCTCAAAAATACAACAACGCCACTGTTCTGATTTTTGTGTTTGGTGGTATGATATGAGATGTAATTAGGAATATTAGGAACTATTACAGAGTCGTTTAGCCAGCATTCAGTCAAAATAATAATGTCAAGATGTGTATCTAAGCGCTTTAGAGCCACTAATAAATCATCGAAGTTTTGTTGAATACTTCTAATATTAAAAGTGAGCAATTTAAAAGTATGTTCAGTAGTGAAAGTGTATTTACACTTGGCCCAGTCATTTAAAACAACACAGTTTATTTTCATCGAATCCAAGTCTGAACTTAATACATCATTGTTACATTAATTTTAAGTTTGTTTCTCTTTTGTATTTCTTTTTAAGGTGTACAATAAAGTGATATTCTATTCTATTCTATTCTAGTTTAGGAGTCCATCGCGGACAAACAACGTGACACGTGATTTATATAGATATAGACGAGTTTCCTGTTCTTCTCGTACTTGGGTTAGGTTGGAATTGGCACATAGATTCACCTAGCATGTAAGACGTTTCAAAGTGATCCTTGTGGTTTTATTGAATAAATATTTTTCAATTTCAATTTCAATTTATAGGTATAGATTTGAATACTTGATAGATGATTCTGTCTTTTGTGAGTCCAGTTGCTAAATTGTGGGATTTTTCCATCGATATACCTACCTATATTTTAACACTATCAAGAGTGGGGACTATGACACTCAAAAAAGTTTGGCGTTTTCCCCAGCATTTTGTATCCTGGTTGATGGGGATTATGATACTAAAAATAATTACTAAAATAACGATTATTCCGCAATGAGTGAATGAGGCAATCTTGATAAACTTCCACAGACATAAAAAGGAACTAAGGAAGCAATGACAGATTGATTAGATGCTAACATGCGTAGAGCGCAGTTAGGCCTAAGAATAGGTAGGTAGGTACTATGCGGTATACCTACCTACCTAATGGAACACGTTCTTAGTAAGTATTTCACTAATCTTCCCACGTGTGGGGTAAAAAAAAATCCCAATAGTTCTGCCAACAGAACTACTCAACAAAGTGGGAATAGACGGAAAGAACCTCTTTTAGGCGCATTTGTGATCCTTTCACTGCTCAGAGTGACTAAGTTTTTTTTTTCAGTTGTTAAAGCTACTTTACAACCTCACATATCCGTTGATAATAATGTGGGTGATCTTTGGGGTTTACTTAAAGAGATACACATCTCCTATGGCGATGGCGTTGCACGTTGGATTTCATCGACCCATGTTTTGCGTTATAAGCGGGATGGCGATGATATTACCGCATCATTTTCAAGGTAAAAAACCAGTGACCTTAGATTCTCCTCGGATCTCTAGTTACTTAGATCTTTGAGGATATCTAAAGAGTGTAGTCAGAGACACGTCCAAACATCATATTTTGTAGATATCTAGTCAGAGGCACGTCCAAACATGATATTGGGCACATGCCCACATTTTGCGCAGTAGTTAGTATTTCGTACGTTTTTTAGTACGTGACAGGTTGCAAGCCTATAGCCACTTATGAGAGTACCTAGGTACTAACTTATGACATATGTAGGGTAAAATTTTGGTTCTAGGGTATGCCGGTTTCCTCACGATGTTTTGAGCACTGGCATTGCTCATAAATTTTTCGAATGGAATAATTCATTGGTGCACGACCAGGTTTGAACCTACGACCTTCGGATCATGAGGCCGGGGTGCTACCACTGCACCACCAGCGCTCTTCAATTATAATTATTATAATAGTAAAGTGCTTAATACTAATGTTTTCTTCTTCACAGAAACCATTAAATCTAAGATATTCGGGAGGAAATTCTGGAGTATCCTGAGTCAGTTGTCCTTGCCTGTGCTGATGCTGCACTGGTTTGTGATCATCACCATGGTAGCTGCATCACAGCATGCTGTGTCGACTAACATCTTTAATATTGTAAGTACCTACGAATACCTACCTTAGGCGCTGACATTGATGCGTCCAATCGGCTTATTGTCATAATCCCCACTAAGCTGCCGCCACCAGTGGGGATTATGACAACACTCAAATATTTTTTGGCGTTTTCCCCACTAACATTTTGGATATTATGCAACTAGTGAATAATGGTCGGGAGGGATTTAAAGCGAGGGCCACTGCGTTCAGTGGCGATCAGCTAGGCAAAAGATCACGACTGTAATCTCAAGATTTGGTAAAAATCTGTTCAGATCTCGTTACTTGTACCTAGATATTTAATAGATTTTTAATAATATCTAAGATATATTTTATACATATTTTTATACTACTTCGATAGATATTCAAGAATATCTAAGAGAAAGTAACCAGAGGCACGACCAAATTTATACTAATATTGTAAAGCTAAAGAGTTATGTCAGGAACTAGGTAGGTAGGTACTTGGTTCGAATTGAAATAATCACTTTTGACAATCGACCTCGTAGGTACCTACTTACTATGACGCCTCTCATTTCGTTCCGATTCAAGGGCGGATCCAGCTTTGGTGCCGGGAGGGGTTTATTTTTATAATCATACAATATACAAGTAAAAAGTAAGTATTTTATATTAATGTATACAAGTAGGTACCTTAAAAATTCCGCTCTTGTTCGTTGTCGTTTAGCAGAGTACACGCCGCTTTAGATAAACGTTCGCTGGATCTTAGGCCGGGACTCCACCAAAGCAGAGATGTGTGCGGTGTGCTGTGCGAGAAGAGATGTTTTTCAGCTCGGGGGATTCCACCAAAGCGGAGATGTGTGCGGTTCTCTCGTCTCCACTGCGCGTCGTCCGCGCACAGCTCACATCTCCGCTTCCATCGCGCCATACAAATATTAAAAATCTCCGCTCCGCACAGCGACCTCCACTGAAGCTGAGCGGAGAGATATGTCAATAACACATTTATATTGGTTGTTTAAAAAACATCTCTCCGCTCGTCTCGTCTCCGCTTTGGCGGAGTCCCGGCCTTAGGGTCAGAAGGCAGGAATATTACTCACCATAACACAATTATATTATCTTACAGCTGCTAGATTGGATCCTGGTGTTGGTGATCACCTACTCCATAGCTGTTCCGGTCTCCGTGCTCTTGGAGATTCCAGCGCAGAGGTTTCTAGAAACACTCGCTTTCAGGCAGAAGCTTAAATTGAATTAAGATAAGTGGTAGGTTTGAAATAAGGAATATTTCAACATAACCTACTAAAGATCTTATTTCGTTTACATTAAGAACTATTTTTAGAGTAACATTTAAAAAATTAGCTCTTATACCTACTCGTGTGTGTATTTTATTTAGTGTGCAAATTTAAAATATATTTGTATTTGGTTTCTGGTTGTGTGAAATGTCTACAAATATATATTTATTTAAATAATAATAAAGATAACATAAACAAAAAGCAGATATTTTAATATATTTTTTATTTCCATGTGTTACACGACATTATTACAAATATTATAAAACGTGGTAACTAACTACAGTGTACACAACGCTCGTCCTTAGCAGGGGTGGCCAAGTCGTCGTCCGCGGAGGAATCTTAGGCGCAATTCAGAGCGGGCCGCCTCAGACGTGTCTGAAGTGGGCTCTTTCTATACAGCTTGCGCCTTGTTGGTCTTACACATTTTGTATGTATAAGACTTGTAGTACATTGAAAAGGTGTCTCGACGGTGCTTCTCAACAGCAAATTACTTGATGCCACATGCATGCCCATACAGGGCAAATTACATTGTTACCCATCTTTGTATGTCCCATCTTTACATGTAATTGCAACAAATATACTTTTACTTATCAAAAGACACACAGGCGGACTCAATGCGCGCCGAGTCTTATATCGTAACTGCGCCTTAGTGAATAACATTAAGATGATTAAACCTACTTAGCAAAAAGTACCTACATTTTTTAATATACGCATCACTCTTAGCTCTCGCCTACACAGTATACACCCTGACGTTCGTGAGAGCAAGTGAGTAAGTTAAAACTATTTAATATAACTATTGATTGTTATTATGATGCGAAATATTATCTTTCTCTCGTACGCGGTTTTAATTTTCCCCGGGCCGGATTAAAAGCTGATTCGCATTCGATCCGCGGGCCGGTCATTGCCCTTCTATGCAGCTCATGCTTCAAAGTTTGACCACCCCTGGCTAAGGCACATTTAGCTACATGCATTCATTGCAACCCACCTTGCGGCATTTCACATAATAGGTACAATTCGGATGTGGGCAGTAGCGGGCCGACGACCGCGACCGGGTCGCGACTGTCCGAGCGTGGCGCTCCGCTCTGTGGGTGCGCGTACGGAGCGCCAGCGCGCCCGGCCTTCTGGCTGCTAGGGCGCCGCTGCCGGACCACGCCGGTGGTGCTCTGGCAGCGGGGCTCACCACTGCAGCGTCCAATCAAATTATATTCGTTTAATAAGTCGAATATAAAGAAAGTTTCTCACGGGGCTTTAAAAACTTTGTTCAATAGTATGTACTTTTTTAGTTGACTTTTTTAGTAAATCGACATTATTTAATCATCAAGTCGAATATATTGGTAACGTTTCTCACGAGGGCTTTAATTTAGTTCAATAGAATGTACGTCTTTAGTTGACTTTTTGAAAATTGACATTATTAATTCGTATATTGAATTACTGATTTCCGCCCACGGCTTCGCCCGCGTGGTACTTTGAAAATAAAAACAAATCTATCCCACGGGAACTGTACATTTTCCGAGGTAAATAGTAGCCTAGTAGTTCAGCCGTTTCAGCGTGAAAGAGTAACAAACATACATCCATACATTCTTACAATCTTTCTAGAGATTCTCCGCCAGCGCCGTGAAATTTAATCGATAAATAGTCTGGGATATTTTAGGGTGGTGTAGGCTTGCCCAACATCTACAGATGATATACTATACTATTTTATGTCTAGGCATCTCAAGTGCTTCCGTGTAAACGTGCCATAAAGTACTTTATATGATTAAGGGCGGATTTGACCAAACTGTAAATATTTTTAAACTTACGCGATCTGAACACATTATTATTAGTATTAAGAGTAAGTCATCCCGTGACCACGACAGTGTGCAAACCTGTTGAAATATCGGATAAAATAGGTGAATTAAACGCGATAAATACCCGTTTAATACTAATAATAAATTGACCTAACTGCAGACACTATCCTCAGAGTAAATCGTAGTTTTCAGAGTAAACTGAATTTTTACTTGCATTTGACATAACACTATTCGACATTTTACTTGCATTTGACATAACATTATTCGACATTTTACTTGCATTTGACATAACACTATTAGATTGATTACTTGCTTTGACATAACACTATTCGATTGATTACTTGCTTTGACATAACATGATTCGACAGTTTACTTGCATTTGACATAACATTATTCGACAGTTTACTCGCATTTGACATAAAATTATTTTGAGAATAGTTGGTACAGGTTGGTCAAATCCACCCTTAGTATCACAAAATCTTAATATGGCAACATTTGCTGCCAATTAATCCACATTGAGTTAAACTGAAGCCACTTTAGCTTTTAATTTGAGAGCGGGTGGGTAGTGCAAGTGTTATGTCTAGCTCATTAGAGAACAGATTAATAGATAAGTACTAAATATTATATGTATATTTTGTCTATAATGTTTAATATTTTGCAATTACTAGCTCTTATTTTCAGATCTTATTTAACTAGATCATGCATTTTCAGAAAGACTCGTGAATGACCTTTGAGTCAGGGTTATAAGATACAAAATGCAATATTTCACGAGTCTTCTTAAAATAGATAAATTTAGTTGCTGCGTACCGACATTGTTATTACATCGATAATGGTGCTGATTCTTTTGTTGACTGATTTATTATTATTTCGTAAAATCCCAACGTCCTTATTACTTACTACCTAAAGATCAATAAACAAAAAACATGGTCACGACTGTAATCCCCAGGCTCGGTAGACATCTCCTCAGATCTCTAGTTACTTAGATCTTTGAGGATATCTAAAGAGGGCAGAGAGTTAGAGGGGTAGTCAGAGACGTGATATTTGGCACATGACCACATTTTGCACAGTGATTAGTATTCCGTACGTGACAGGTTGCAAGCCCATCGCCACGAATACTAATCTATGACACACACCTTCAAATTTTTGGCTCTAGGGTATGCCGGTTTCCTCAGGATGTTTTCCTTCACCGTTTAAGAGCACTGGCATTGAGCACATAATATTTTCGAATGGAAAAACTCATTGGTGCAATAGGTTTGAACCAACGACCTTCGGATCGTGAGGCAGGGGTGCTACCACTACACCACTGGTGCTCTAAAGTAAAAAGAATGTTTTTATTTTAAGAAATGATAGTAAATCAGCGAACAACAAATCACCACCAATGTTTCACAATTATTTGTAGGAAACCTTAAAGTTAGTAATAAGAAAATAACGCTAAAATCGATACTTCAATAACGCTAGTGTTGCCAGCTTAAATATATTGTGCGAGCGAGACAACTATACTTATTTGAAGACTTCACTCCCTTAAAGTGTCTTGTTTACTAGTTTTTATTAATACCTATATAAATTTCTTGGTGACAAAAATTAAGCGAAATTAAGCTCATGATTCAAAGACTTACTACACCTCAGATCTCTCGTTTATCTTTGAGGATATGTAAGAGGAGTAGTCAGAGTTGCGTCCATCATATTTGGTACAGTAGCTAGTATCCCATGGATGACAGGCTGCAAGCCCATCGCCGCTACTGCGTGGTACTGTAATTTATCGGTTTAGCTTAAATATGTTACACGGTGAACGAAAAAACATAGAAGCAGTTCTTCAAGGGAAATATCCGCGAAACAAGGCACCATATTTCACACATCGAAACTCCTTCGTGGATTTGCCAAAAAAATATTAAAGTGGACTTTATTCCCTCGATGTTTGGGTTTAAATTGCCGAGTAACGTGTAATAAGCTTCTATAATTTTTTGATATAATTCCCGGCAAAACGGACAAGCCACGCCCACCAGGGCTCTATTTTTGTGAAGTCATTTTTTAGCTCAAGTAACACTTCCAGGTATTGTCCGTTCACTGATGTTACATTTAGGTACTTATTTCAACGTTATTTTGTTACTATTCAACACTTCAGTTCAACACAACAACCGGTGTCTAGCAAGACTGGTCGGTCAGTCAGCACGCAGCCAACAACATGTTCTATCTACATACACATAGGGTTTACTTTTTGATACAGTGGGGGCAGGCGAGTGTTCCCATTGGGTCCCATGCTGGTAGGACCACCGCTTCCTGTTTGAACACCTCTAGTACTTCTTCTGGAACATACTTCTTGTCCACTACCACCTGTTGGTATAGAAAAAGGGGTCAATAACGGTCATGTAGTTTTAAAGGAGATGTTTCATAATGGGCTACACAGAAAAATGTTTATATTAAATTGGATTGGATACAGTCACAAAAAACATCACCGAACACTTTAAATCCTTACTAATATTATAAATGCGATAAATAACTCTGTGTGTTACGCATCACAACTAAACTACTGAACCAATTTTAATGAAATTTGGTGCAAAGATAGACTCGAGCTTGAGAAAGGACATAGGACATTTTATCCCGAAAAAATGTACGGTTTCCGTGGGATAGATATGTTTTTGTTTTTCAAAGTAATATGCGAGCAAAGCCGCTGGCGGAAGCTAGTCGTCTATAATTCCTTGAAATTTTAAACTGAATGTAATTGTTGTGAGAAACACGAATTAAAATAGCACTTAAATACTTTGAACATGTAGGTATCAATATAAGACTTAAATACCTTGAACATTTATCAAAATAAGACTTAAGTACCTTGAACATGACTGTATTAAAATAGCACTTAAATACCTTGAACATGTATCAAAATAAGACTTAAGTACCTTGAACATGTAATAAAATAGGACTTAAATACCTCGAAAACGAATTCCCTGAACCAGGGTTCCGTAAGCAGCAGATAACCCTTGTCGTACTCCTTGTCGCTGTAAGAGTTCTCCACGCGGAACTTTGTTGGGTTCCCTTCCTCCTGTCAAATGAAATACAAAAAAATGTAGAACCCTGACATCATCATCTTCCTGCCCTTATCCCACTAGGTGGGGTCGGCACAACAGGTTCTCTTCTTGCGTAAACTATGGTTACGATTATATTGTAATGACTTATTAATAATTAATACATGTAAATACCAAAAATGCTAATCATGCTCATGGCTCAATGAGAGGTAATTAGAGGTAATAATGAATTAAGATATGATTAGGAATGAATGTTTAGCCAAATAGGAAATGTAAGAAAGTTCAATTGAATATTGTATTTTACAGCTTTCATAGTACTCTTTTATTCTTTTTCTTCTTCTTCTTTTCCCATTGAATTAAATATATATTCTGTTTTAATTTAATATGTAATTAATGATGTTGCATTGTAACAGCAACAGTATAAGTTAGTGCCATTTCGAGATGGCAAAATTTCTAAAAAAAAAAAAAAAAACAGGTTCTCTTCCTACACTCTCTCCTATCATCCGTCATCTCAGGCACTCCCTTCTTAAACAAATTGTCTGTCACACAGTCCATCCATCTTTTTTAAGTTTACCACTACCCTTATATCCATCCATATTCAAATCCATCACCCTTGTAATATGGTTTTCCTCACGCCACATAACATGCCCACACCACGCCAACCTATTACTCTTCGACTTTTCTGTCACTGGCACTACTTTCAATCCCGAAACTAGAAATCTGTGGAGATATCTACCGAGCTACTAGAGCGCTAAGAGCGCTGGTGGTGTAGTGGTAGCACCCCTGCCTCACGATCCGAAGGTCGTGGGTTCAAACCTGGTCGTGCACCAATGAGTTTTTCTATTCGAAAAATTTATGTGCGCAATGCCAGTGCTCTTAAACGGTGAAGGAAAACATCGTGAGGAAACCGGCATACCCTAGAACCAAAAATTCGAAGGTATGTCATAGGTTAGTATTCTTATAAGCGGCGATGGGCTTGCAACCTGTCACGTACGGAATACTAACTACTGTGCAAAATGTGGGCATGTACCAAATGTCATGTTTGGACTTGCCTCTGACTACCCCCTTTAGATATCCTCAAAGATCTAAGTAACTAAAGATCTGAGGAGATATCTACCGAGCCTGGGGATTACAGTCGTGATCATATTTATTTTTTTATTTTTATCTACCGAGCTTGGGGATTACAGTAGCGACCATGTATTTTTTTTTTACGTTTCGCGTCCTATATCTTGATGTCCTTAAACGGTGAAGGAAAACATCCTGAAGAAACCGGCATACTCTAGAACCAAAAATTCGAAGGTGTATGTCGAGCCAAGTTCAAGCTGACGAACTGGCGAGCGCACCGTGTGATATATTACACGAACCATTTGGACCCACTTTTCACCCCTTCGTAACTCAAAAACTATTTTACATAAACAAATCAAATTTGGCTCATCTATCAATACTTACGTCAATGCTGACGGCTGTGAACACCATTGCATGCGTCATACAAGAATCGCCATACATTAGTCTCTGTGCTTTGGTCAATCCCACTTGTATATCCGTGTTGAACACCAAACGGTAGTCGTGCCTGAAATGTAAATACTCCTTAATTAACAAGGATCATACAAATAAAGAGCTAGGGCCCAGCGAGTTTCTTGTCAGTTCTTCTCGGACTGGGGATAGGACTGGAATTGGCACCTAGACTCACCTAGTATGTAAGACGTTTCAAAATGATCCCTGTGAATTCATTGAAAATAAATATGTTTGACTTTGACTTTGACTTTATATAGACCGGCCTCACAGCTCAGGTGGTAGTAGCTCTGCCTTCTGCGCTGTAGATTGTGGGTTCGATCCCCACCCAGGATAAACATTTTTGTGATGAACACAGATGTTTGTTCTGTGTCTGGGTGTTATTATGTATTCTATGTATTAGAGAGGTAGACGTACCAGTACGTCTACCATGAATTGGAGGATAGTTAACTACGTGACGTTTTAGTACCCAACTATCCGCTAGAGGCGCTGTACAAGTTTACATACATTTTTGTAACTACAGTCGCTAGCGAGTGTAGATTGTGAAAACTCATGGTTGACCTACAGATGTCATAGTAACGTACAATTACTACTGTAGTAACGTCAGTCGATCTAAATGTGACAACTCATGGTAGACGTACAGGTAGAGTGAGGTCAAACGCGAACATATTCTAATAAAATAATAAAAATAAATTGCGTAATCCACTTACGCATCTAAATCTTCGAGACCATTCTTTCTCTCAAACCTCTTGGAAACTTCGCAGCCGAACCACACCGCCTCTCCTCCTTCAATACTGTCCTTCACCACTCTGAAAACATAAACATATATGATTCTTATCATCATCATCATCATTCAGCCCGGTTGCACCCACTGTTGGGTAGAGTCTGCGCAAAATGAGAAGCGTCGTAGGAATTGAGGTCGCCTGTGTGCCCTTTTACTAATTTTGTTGTGTTGACAACATCATCATCATCATCATCAGTCTATAGCAGTTCACTGCTGGACATAGGCCTCCCCTAATGAGCGCCATTGCGCCCTGTCTTCAGCTCGACGCATCCAGCCTCCACCAGCAGCCTTTCGCAGATCGTCACTCCACCTAGCCGGAGGGCGTCCTACACTACGTTTGCCGAGCCGCGGTCTCAACTCGAGAACTCGTTTACCCCAACGGTTATCGGTTCTTCGACAGATATGGCCAGCCCACTGCCACAACTGTGTTGACAACACTGCTCTGTTATTGCCAGTACGCCTAAAAGTGTTTGATACTTGGTAGACACAAACTCAATGTTCATCAGTACTCGCTTGTTACCAAGCACGTAGTAAAATATATAAATAAATAAATAATGCTGGACAATCCACACAGCATCATCTAGCCCCAAAGTAAGCTACTCAAAGCTTGTGTTATGGGTACTAGATAACTGATATCTAAACTAATATTATAAAGAGGAAAACTTTGATTGTTTGTTTGTTTGAAATGAATAGGCTCCGAAACTACTGAACCGATTTGAAAAATTCTTTCACTGTTGGGAAGCTACACTATCAGCGGGTGACATAGGCTATATTATATTTTCAAAAAAAATTAGGGATCCTTACTAAAACTTCAATAATGTAAGTCAAGGTGTAAAAAAATTACCTAAAATATTCTTTATATCGCGTGCGCTGCGAAAACTATTGACGATAGAATAAAATAATGTACTACGACTTTGTAGAACACATCATTATTTACAAAAAGTGTCGCGATAGCATATGTCCAACTATTATAGTTATGCCACAATAAGAGTTTTTTATTTTAAAATTTTAATTGATAGGCTACTCTTAGAAAAACGCTCTTTATTTGTATCTTAGTATTAATCCTTATCAAAATAAATCATATCATATTCTAGACTGCTATAATACCTTTATATAGTTTTTTGAATTACTCAATTCGGACATTCTATTCAAAAGATACCATTAAATTAAAAATGTAAGCAATAGAAAAAAGTTGCGTGAGAGCCGCGCTAGCTTATGCACTGTAGGCGTCACTGGGTGTACAGGATGGAGTCAATGTGAAAAAATAAATAAAAAATATAAACAAAAAAAAAACATTATAATAAAAAAAAGTCATTAAAATAGTAATACTAAAACTTTCTATACAATTTTGTAACCTGACGCAGGGTATGGTTAGACGTGTGGTATTATAATATTGAATTTTGAAATTTTTGTTAAATTTGAGAGCACTGTGGTGTAGTGGTAGCACCCCTGCCTCACGATCTGAAGGTCATGGGTTCAAACCTGGTCATGCACCAATGTGTTTTTCTATTCGAACAATTTATGTGCGCAATGACGGTGAAGGAAAACAGCGTGAAGAAACCGGCATACCCTAGAACCAAAAGTTCGAAGGTGTGTGTCATAGGTTAGTATTCTTATAAGCGGCGATGGGCTTGCATCCTGTCATGTACGAGTACTAACTACTGTGCAAAATGTGGGCATGTTTGGACGTGCCTCTGACTACCCTCTTTATATCCTCGATAACCTCAAAGATCAAAGTAACTAGAAATCTGGGAGATATCTACCGAGCCTGGGAATTACAGTCGTGACCATTTATAGGTACCTATATATAAATACCCGTGCGAAGCCGGGGCGGACTACTAGTATTTAATACATTATATACATAGATAGATATTTTTTATTATACATAGAAAACACCTAGACCAACGGAACAAATTTCTGGAGATCTTACACAAATTTATTCCGCGGCGGGAATCGAACCCGCAACCTTTTGCGTCGCAGGTGGACTCTCGCCCGCTGCGCCACTGAGGTCGTCAAACCTGTAGTACCTACAATCTTAAAATCTTATTTTTAGTTCACCGTACCGCCACAACGGTTCTCTTTTTGCGCAGACTCTATAGGCCTCCTCTTTATTACGCCACTCTTTCCGGACTACGTTGACAATGTCGTTGGACCATCGGACCATTTTGACTTTACCATCATTCTTATGGTAAAGTCAAAATATATTTCATCATCATCTTATAGCCCTTTTCCCACGTTATGTGAGGTCGGCACATCAAGTGATCTTCTTCCATTTCCCTCTATCATCCGTCATCTCAGTACTCACTCCTTTCTTACTCATGTCATCTTTCACACAGTCCATCCATCTTTTCTTTGGCCTACCTCTACCCCTGTACCCATCCACATTAATACCTAACACTCTCCTCGTCATATGACATTCGTCTCCTCTCATGACATACAGATTCGTTCTGCGTATCTTTGTCACGCGGTTTGCCAGCGGACAACTTATTTGTCGGATAGTATACTATGCTACAGATATATTATGTTACTGGAATACTTATATCTTACTAGAGGGACTCCCCACGACTTTCTCCGCGTGTTTTTTTG
Organism: Cosmorhoe ocellata; assembly: GCA_963675405.1. NCBI lineage: Eukaryota > Metazoa > Arthropoda > Insecta > Lepidoptera > Geometridae > Cosmorhoe > Cosmorhoe ocellata. Next base: position 6,738,374 of record OY776265.1, on the reverse strand, counting down.
CGCCCTTCGGCCTAAGAGTTCGTTGTCACGTGGTTCGCCAGTTGACTTCTTTGTCACATGGTTCACCAGCGGAAAACTTCTTTGTCACGTGCTTCGCCGGCGGAAAACTTCTTTGCACGTGGTTCACCAGCGGAAAACTTATTTGTCACGTGCTTCACCAGCGGAAAACTTCTTTGTCACGTGGTTCACCAGCGGAAAACTTCTTTGTCACATAGTATACTAACTTGATGAGGGTTTCGATGCTCTGGTTGTTGTACGCTGTCTGGCGGCCTCCCACGACGTTGCCGAGGCATTGGAGGGTGTACAGTTTCCCGAACGGGTTCGATTCCCGGGGATCGCTCACTAGACAGACCTAAGGCAGGAAATATATGTTTATTTAATGGTACAAGATATAACAAAAATCTAAAAGAGCCTCTATATTATTTGTTTTAAATAAGAAAACTTTTTCGAGAGTCTTACTCGTTTTCTACATGTTTGTATACATTTATTCTTACAAAATTTTTTAGGTGTTCTGTATATTTTACGGACAACTTGAGAAATCTGGTCACTATGAACGATGACCGGTCTGTATACATTATCGTTGGTATCTAGTGGGCAATGTGAATAATACTGCATGACTAATAGCTAAAAAGAAAAAAAATAGTACTAAGATAGACTAGCTTGCGAAAGGACATAGGCTACTTTTAATCTCAAAAAAATGTACGGTGCCCGTTGGATATGCTTTTGTTTTTCAAAGAAACAGTAGGCGAAGCCGCTGGTGGAAGCTAGTGTAATATAATATACCTTATCATCCACGTTGAAGACTGGACGGATGTGGACATTGTAGAAATCCTGAGGAGTCATGGATCCCATTGACTTGTAAGTTTTCTCCTTGCTGTAATATTCAAATTTGAACTTTTCTGGAGGGGTACCTGGAATATACAACAAAAAAAAACAACTGTAATCCCCAGGCTCGGTAGATATCTCCTCAGATCTCTAGTTACTTAAATCTTTGAGGATATCTAAAGGGGGTAGTCAGAGGCACTTCCAACCGTGATATTTGACACATGCCCACATTTTCCACAGTAGTTAGTATTCGACAGGTTGCAAGCCCATCGCCGCTTATAAGAACAGTACCTATCATAACATACCTACATAGTCATCATCATCATCATCTTCCTGCCCTTATCCCACTAGGTGGGGTCGGCACAGCAGGATCTCTTCCTCCACTCTCTCCTATCATCCGTCATCTCAGTAGTCACTCCCATTACACATATCGTCTTTCACACAGTCCACCCATCTTTTCTTAGGTCTACCTCTACTCTTGTATCCATCCACATTCAAATCCATCACCCTTTTTGTAACATGGCTTTCCTCTCGCCGCATAACATGCCCATACCATAACATACCTACATAGTAACATGAATAAATCGTACTAAAGCCAATACCGACCTAAGCAAGTCGCAACGATGTTGTAGATACAGGCGATTTGAACGTTGATTTTGCTCTGAATCTCCTCGTCCGAAGCATTCGCTGCTACCGCTTCTCTGAGCTCCTTGGCGTATTCGCGAAGCTGAAATTATAAATATAAATATCAAGTACCCGGATGAACGAGCTTTGCTCGGCTTTTTTTGTTGGTGAATTGTGTTTTTTGGAAAATGAAACCTAGCTAGATCGATTTATCGCCCCCGAAACCTCCTGCATACTAAATTTCATGAAAATAGCTGGAGCCGTTTCCGAGATTTCGATTATATATATGTATATATATATATATATACAAGAATTGCTCGTTTAAAGGTATAAGATGGACATTCACACAACGCCATCTAGTCTCAAACTAAGCAAGCTTGATTACTACGGGAACAAAATAACTGATGGATACGTTTTTTTGCTATCTATATTTATTTACATATGTAAAACAAAGTCGAGTTAGTTCCACCATCTATAACTCAAGAAGGGCTGGACAATGTTTTATGATTTTTAGTTTTTGGATTTGTCTTCGTCCTGAATAGGATAATTGGTTGGGGATCGAACCCACAACCTATATTGCAGGAGGCAAAGCTACTTCTAATTGTACGGTCAAAAATACCACCTGTACCACCAAAAAAAAACAGCTGTTTCATACATTTTAGCCAAGTAGGTATTGAACTTATGCATAAAAAAGCTTTTTTTTCAAGCTCAGTTTTGGTTTCTTAGAAAAAGTTGTTTATATTGATGGTTACCTTAGTTTTCGGAAGTAGTCTAATAAGACCCCTGTATATTGCGGTATATTATAATTATGCATCTATCGTGTTGTCTCTGTATCATCACTCGATAGACAGAGGTAGCACAATAGTGTGCGATCTAGTCATATTTCCACCTTATTTCGTGCAGTGTAGGGTTAAAATTACCTTAGTCTTGATCATTGCGTTCATGTGTAAACTTCTCCTTGAGCTGAATGATTCCGGGAAGCATTTCTTCGGCATCACACCATATTTATTCACCAAATTGACGATCATATCCCATTGGCCCCCGTCGTTTATTGGATCCTGGAAACATTCACATAATTATGTTGGTGTATATGTTTTTACTCAACTGCGAAGAAGGGTAGGTATTATGTATAAATAGATAATAAATATTGGTCGACAGTTCACACAACGCGATCTAGCCCCAAACTGCTTGTATTATGGGAACCAGATAGTTGGTAGATTTATTGGAACGAAGTTCCTTACGGCAGGCTTGGAGGGGATAAGGATTTTGCTGCGCGACCGAACTGAAAAAAATGTGATAGTTAAACCGTAAGAAAAAGTGCGTGGAATAAAACCGTTAAATGAGACGTGCGCAGGCGCGACAGTCGCATACACAAGCGAGTAGTGTATAATACCTTTCTCTTTCTCCCTCTTTCTTTTCATTTTTCTTTCGAACTTCGTTCCTACCTGGTGTCCCACGACACCACATCATTTTTTATATACTTTTTTGTAAATACATACATAGAATACATACACCTACATACCACAACATGAACTTAAGTGAACGTAAGATGTGAATGAATAAATAATAAATAAATAATGCTGGACAATCCACACAGCATCATCTAGCCCCAAAGTAAGCTACTCAAAGCTTGTGTTATGGGTACTAGATAACTGATATATTTAATACATTATATACATAGATAGATATTTTTTATTATACATAGAAAACACCCAGACCAACGGAACAAATTTCTGCAGATCATACACAAATTTGTTCCGAGGCGGGAATCGAACCCGCAACCTCTTGCGTCGCGGGCGGACTCTTGCCCGCTGCGCCACAGAGGTCGTATGAATGAGTATTAAAAGAACGAAGGATCTGAATGAAAGGTTTCTGTTTTTTTTTTAAAAAAACAGGACTCGCTTTGTCCCGGAAGAAAAGACAGATAGATGTACATAGATACTGAGGTGTTTAATTTTTTGAACATCATTTTACTAACCAATCCCACATGTATGTATGTGCGAGTTATTTTGTCTGTCGCTGGTGCCCAAACGGCTGGACAGATTGTAATAAATGATGTGTCATTAGATGCGTCTGGATTACAAGAGACATAGGTGTCTGTTTGCGATAAACTCAAAAACTACCGCACCAATGGATAGAGTGATTCTAGAGGAAGGTTTTAGTATATATTTTTTCAAGTTTAAGGACGTAATTACAGATTTGACGTTCTCGAATTCAGCTATCCGCGTCAGCACACTACAGCAAAGTGCACACGCACACATTGAAGCCACTTGACGCTCGATTTTATACATTATCTAACTAATCTTGGTACTTGAAGGTCAGATAGGTAAGTTATGAAATTACATTTGTAATGTAATTCCATAACTCACTGTTTGTTAGGTTGTCTGACAGCCTGTGACGGCGTTACGCGGGCTTTAGGCGAGCGGATTTTTTTCCCAACGAATCACACTTTGCTAACATGGCAAACTGAAGTAGGTACCCAAATGGTTTTCTTACGAGTACCACCAAAACGAGTCGCACAGTTGATTTTTTTTGTTTTTGTTACACGTTAAATATTTTTCCAACGAATAACACTTACAAACACACGATAAACTTCAAGCAGCCATATCTAGAAAACTAGATGTCCTAAGTAGTGAAGAACATTTCCCGTGACAGATCGATATCATACGTACTAAAGCAATTGGAAAATAAAATAATAAAATAAGAACACTGGTGGTTATTCTGTAGTTAGTTTAGTCACACATATTTACTAACATAGATTTTAATGATACCTATATTGTTCCAAAATACCACTAGCCTACAACGTCTAGTTTCCGAGATATTGCTGTTTGAAGTTTGACAGCTGTCATTTGAAATGTAGATTTCAATGATACCTATAACTTCTCCAAAGAAACCACTAGCCTACGACGTCTAGTTTCCGAGATATTACAGTTTTAACTTTGACAGCTGTCACTTAAAATGTAGAATTTATTGATAGCTATAACTTGTCCTAGGAAACCACTAGCCTACGACGTCTAGTTTCCGAGATATTGCAGTTTTAACTTTGACAGCTGTCACTTAAAATGTAGAATTTATTGATAGCTATAACTTCTCCTACGAAACCACTAGCCTACAACGTCTAGTTTCCAAGATATTGCTGTTTGAAGATTGACAGCTGTCAAACAAAATGTAGATCTCGTGGATACCTATATACTCCTCCAAAGAAACCACTTACCTAGGAAGTCTAGTTTTTGAGATATTTCTGTTTTTATTTTGACAGCTATTAAACAAACCAGATCTCATCATCATCAATCATCATCATCATCATCATTATAACTATAACTCCTATAATATACCTATAACATCCGCAACCTTGATTTAAAATTATACCTAACGTGATGGATGAATGATTATGACGTGATGATGCTGATGATCTACCACAATGACCAAAAAGTATCAACTTTATTCAGGAACAGTATACCACACACAATGATGATTTAGGACTTTGTCGTTCTAAATATGTAAAAAAAAATGCGTTACTCCCGTGCTTCCATGACCGCGTCTGAGCGCGGAATGAGGAGCAAAATAAAATCCCGTCAATATAACAGCGCGTCGCCATACAAAAATGTATGGAGAAATTCTAGTGCATTTTCTATTGGCTGTTCTTTCTCATAAGTAAAAAAGTAATTTATTTGAAAACGAAATAATAACCTAGACGTATAGAGGACTATATAAGCCACAATTTCTTATGATTTCCACGATGTAATATGCAGTAGATTAAGCTATTTTGGTACCTAACCAGACCCCATTTTTCGTCATTTTTCGAGCATCTTGCGATGGTAAAACCATATTTATATGAAAATGTTGTATAGAACTGTCCAGTTTTTATTAGCTAGCCGCAAAGATGAATATTTGACCTTTAATTTGATGTCATAGCATCTTTACAGTTGTGATTCCTGGTTCTTGAAATGGTACCTAAAAACCATTGATTTTTGTAATTTCACCCTTAACGCGATAACCGACATCTACAAAGCCGCGGACATCAGCTAGTAAAAATTTTACCTTAAGTAAAAATATTACCTTAAGTAAAAATGTTACCTACCTTAAGTAAAAAGTTGACCAGTCTACCGTCTAATTTCTCTCCTTGCTTTGCGGTCGATACGATGTTGTTCAGCCAGTAGTGCGATCGTTCGATCTTATCCCAGAAGAATAGGTAGCTAAAACAATAGACCATTAATATTTGTGTCGTATTAATTGCACTTTATATTCGAAAATATATTATTCTACTCTAGCTAGACAGCTATAGAGCTAAGTGCTTGGTACTTGAGTTAGTGTTTGAGTTAATTTGTACTTGATATTGCCCGAGCTTGTGGTATGACCCCAGAATTAAATTTATTGTATTATCAATTTTATAATACACTAGCTTCTGCACGCGGCGTCGCCCGCGAAGTATCTACATAAAATATAGCCTATGTTCATCCTGAAAGTTCATTCAACACATTGGTGAAAGAATTTTTCAAATCGGTTCAGTAGTTTCGGAGCCTATTCAATTCAAACAAACAAACAAATAATCAAATCTTTCCTCTTTATAATATTATTATTATATATTTTTATTGACATTATGAATTTGTACTAGCCAAGTATAAAACCAACTCAAAAAATGTATGTCATGTCTGTTATTTTGAGTATAATAAACTGAATTTGAATTTGAATAAATTTTATTTTAATTTCAATTATGTCTACCTAAAATGTGAAACTTTACAACCTGTAATGCCCGCCTTCCACTAAAAAAGGGTAATAAGCGGAAACTGAGCTAATGATCTGAGCGGATTTAAATTGTATTGAAATCCGCTCATTCACAGTGGAAGCACTCCTATGAAGCAAGCCGTTGCGAGTAAGAGTCCGTACTGAGCCCGCTCCGCTCGCAGTGGAAAGCGGGCATTAATATTAAACTAACCTTTGCGAAAACTCAAACTCCTCAATGCCAAACTTCTTCATGAACGGTAGACGCATGACGTTCAGCGCCGCGAACAGCCAGCACCGGCCAGAGTTCTCCTGGTTCGTCACTGGCTTACCTTCCGTTTCCACCTGACATGTAACCACTTCATACAGTTATTGATTGAACGAGCAAAAATCTCAGCGAAAGTCTCAAGCAAAGCGATTTGGCGTTGTATGTTTTGTGTATATGTTTGTTAGAGCATAACATATAAAACGTTAATCTAATCTGCATGAAACTTGGAAGGTCTAGAGATTCTGCTTTGTAGATTTGCTGGGAAGCATAATGAGCTTAATTGGTGATGGGGTTGTAAAGTTATTGGGTTCCGAAGTTGAAAATAAAATAATTGAGTGGGGTCAGATGAAAGGGCTTTAATTGTATAGGCGACCAAGAAATTGGTTTACCACTTTTGATGACATCTCCCAGTAACATAATTATTCGCTAAGGTTTACTATGACAGATTCTGACGTAGCAGTTATTATCTGTCAAGCGAAAATAGCCCTTGATGTTTTGTACGTGCAAATGATATTCAGCCTTAGAGTGGTAAACCAATTTCTTGGTCGCCTATACATTCCAAAATGGTTTTTATACCGGTACGCGGCCAGTAATGGAATGAATCAAACAGAGGGAACGCGCGCGGAGGCGTCTCGTATCTACAGTGTAATATACCTAGGTAGGCTGAGACATACTTTGAGATTGAAGACATGGAGACTCGAGTCGGCTCTCTTTCTGCTGATAGCTACTTCGAAGGGGTCGAAGCGAGTACACACGTTCTGGGCAAGCTCATTCTTGGCATCCGCGTAGAAGTCTTTGCGGAGCTTGACCAAGGCATCGAGGGTCAGGGGCACTGAGAAACAACATTTTATAGATTAAACAAACAAGTATTTATATCCTACTAGCTTCGCTTCGCTCGCGTGGTACCTTGAAAAACAAAAACATATATCCCGCGGGAACCGTAAATTTATCCGGGATAAAAAGTAGCCTATGTGTTATTCCAGAGTATAATGTATACCTATGCCAAATTTCATCCAGATCCGTTCAGTCGCTTCAGCGTGAAAGAGTAACGAACATACATCCAGACATCCTGACATCCAGACATCCACACATTCTTACAAACTTACGCCTATAAAGAGCGCTGGTGGTGTAGTGGTAGCACCCTGCCTCAAGATCCGAGGTCGTGGATCCAAACCCGATCGCGCACCATTGAGTTTTTGTGCGCAATGCCAGTACTCTTAAACGATGAAGGAAAACATCGTGAGGACACCAGCATACCTACCCTAGAATTTGGTTCTAGGGTATGCTGGTGTCTTCACAATTCGAAGGTGTGTGTCATACTTTAGTATTCTTGTAAGCGGCGATGGGCTTGCAACCTCGTACGGAATATTAACTACTGTGCAAAATGTGGGCATCTACCAAATGTCATGTTTGGACTTGCTTCTGACTACCCTCTTTAGATATCCTCAAAGATGTAAGTCACTCAGAGGTCTGAGGAGATATCTACCGAGCCTGGGGATTACAGTCGTGACCATTTTTCGTTACGTTTATATGCCTTGATCAGTGTTTAGATGGAAACCTAAACCTAAATTATTGTCACATGCTTTTTGCAGAATAAATGTTGGCAAAGGTAAAAGGAATGATAGCAGTAAGGCATTGACAGGACGGTCAATAGAAACTTTACCCAATAGGCATGCCAATGTGCCTGCCTTTTTCTAAGATTGTAAAACAATGAGAAATATCCTGAGTCTTATAAAGTTATAAATCATCCAAAATTGCTCCAATAGCCGTAAAAGTTAACATAAATATCATCATCATCATTCAGCCCATTTGCATCCACTGTTGAAAAATTGTCTTCAGTAAGTTTCGTCTAGTGGTTCCCGATAAAAACATTGGACGATTGGAATGGTCTGCCTCTCAGCTGTTGAGCATTCTTTAGCTTTCCAAGGGTCATTTTAGTATGGCAACTGGGAATCTGCCGGTGATTCTTAGCACCCTCTGCCCCATAAATAAATATAAATAATTTCGAAAACATACGAACCAGCCATAGCAACATGAGTCTTAATGGTTTGGTCGCCATCATTAGGAATCTCCAGCTTTAGAATTTTCTAATTGTAGACTTGTCAAAGAATACACTCACATGTATGAGCAATAATTGAGTTAAATCTTATTATTTGCACACTTTGTAGTGGTAACTTTAATATTTTAATCATTTCATGATGCAAGAGGAAAAATGATTTGGAAAAATATATCACATAGATTTTTTTTGTGATATTTTTATGTCAAATTTTACTTGTCATTATTGAATGGCTTTGAGGTTTAATGTTTTTGTGTTAATACTTCTTGGTGAGTTATTACACGAGTATTTATCTAAAACTTTGAAACAAAAGAAAGAGTTCTCTCTGCCTATAGGCAACCTTCAATGTTAAGCAATTTTTTTTTAAATCTTTTTATTGACCTATTTGCTGAGCTAATATGGGGCTAAATAGGAAAATATACAACTCAACAAAATAATATAAAAACACTTAAGTATTTTCTTATCTTGGTAAATAATTTAATCTGTATTGTAGAAGTACTTAGATTACCTGTATGTACTTTAATGATTTTTATTCAAACATACTGTTGTTGATATCTACTTAAAAGTTCACCGATCTCATGAAGTCTTTGTAATCCTTTCCAGGTGGATAGCCTATTCTAGAATACAAAATCAAATCGGTACTTCCTCTAACTAGGTAATCTATGGTCAGTGCTTATAAGTGAATTTAACCAAAATAAAATCTACTAACATTATTTTGTGAAATAATGTTCTATGTACCTACCAGATGAGTGAAATCCATCGTAGGTATATGATTTACCTACAGATATAATACTGATTTAGGTATATTATAATAAGCAGGTACTACATAATTAGGTAAGTACTTCTTTTCCAAACTGAGGATTCGCAACATGACATTGCAAATTATTTATTTGTTTACCTTGATGAAAAATAAGTATAGGTATTTGAATATGGAATGAAGTTTTCGTTTTTTTGTTTTTTATAAAACCTAAGTAGGTTGTACCTATGTAACCAAGATAATAGATAAAGCACATAGGTACATAATGATATAAAATCATATTTGTAGACAGGTTTAACTAAATACTATTTTTAGACAAAATTTTGTAAGTAATATTGTATTCGTTTCACCGCAGTTGATTGAAAAGCGAAGAAAATAATTGAAACTCACTTGACGCCATTGTACGCGATGTTAGCCTCACTAACTGACACGTCTTTACTGTAGAAAATACAAAGGAAAATGATTGTAATAGCATTTATTTTGTAGGAAATGTTAATTTTTATATACACATTCGTGCTAAATGGCCGACGCGCCGGCCGACAATGACATACAAATTTCACATGTCATGAATGATGACTGACAGAGATTGAGTGAGTGAGTGAGAATGTTGTATTTTGACGTTAGTGGACACGACCGACCGCCGACCGCAGCAACCAAACCAAAAATTGAACGGTGGGAGAAAGGGAGAGTGAAATAAAAAATAAACAGTAGTTAGGTATCATTACAAAAACAACGAAATAAGTCTTATCTACTAAGTAGAAAAAGTCCAAAACTTTTTATTGAAAAGTTCATCTGATGATCGGTGAAATGAAAGTACCACAGACTAGTAGGATGCTAACGCATGAAAGTACTACTTGCTCCTTCTTACTCATTCTTAAATATCCAGTTTCTTCGTTCATTCTTTTAGTCGCGGTTGTTGAACCCTGCAGCTGACTTCCAAATAGCTATTTATAATGCCACTAGGAACTAGGCTTAAGTAGTAGGTACCTACACAAAAATGTAAGTGCGGTTAATTAATTATACACTGACGTTCATTAGATATTTTTGCTTGCCTGATAAACTTAATTAGATAACGGTAGGTACCTACCTACTTATTTTTTTTTTGCTTGCAACATTATTCTGTTGCGCGCGGGAATTTTAAAATTAGATAGCTAATAGATAGTACCTAATTCAAGTAGGTATCTACTTAGGTCGATTATTTTCTAATTAGATTTTAAAACTGTAAGAAGTAATAATTATTAACCTTTTAGATTACTGTGATGAAACAATCTGATTTTCTTAAATCGATAGCACGTAGAATACAACAGAGTCCAACCAATACCCAACCTTGCTAGTATTGAGAAAATCAATACTTTCTACAGTTGGCCACCCTTTCATAGACCGCTATTATTTAGGTCAAGGATTCAACCCCACAGCCAGTTTTATCCAGATTCTAAAGGTATCAGTGGTATTAGTGTCCAAAATGTCTTTGAAAGCGTACGAGGATGCGTGTACAAGGGCCGAGCTGTTTGGTCAGCCATTACCAGACAAAGAGGAGTTCTTGGCGAAAAATAAACATCTCGATGTCACCGAGTTCGAAGAAGTGGAAATTAAAGCAGCAGAGGTGAGTGAAACCTTTTTTTATAACTTAAATACCATTTAAAATAAACTCTTTTTGCTATTAAAAAAAGAATGCATGCAAATAATTCCATTTTTGAAATAAAAAAAGGCGTAAAAACTTTTACGTCTTTTGTTTATGTCCATCCGTGCTACTTCAGACTGGTAGAGCTGGTAACATGGTAATAAACGTTATTTTCTGATGATGTTGGTTAGTACGAATATCTTTAGTTAGCTTTTTTCCATTTTCTCAGAACACCGCAATGCTTGATGACACAATAAAAGAAGGCACCAGTGGATTGGCAGAGCTTAACACAATATTAAATTCAACACAGACTAAAATCAACAAATTAAAGGTAAGTCGTCTTTGTATAGTGTTTATTTCGATTAAGAAGATCCTTTTGTACAATGTCCAAAGATAGTAATATAAGTTCTCACTCCTGCGTGTTTAGTTCTAGTAAGATCCTTTTGTACAAATAAGTCTAAAGATAGTACCTATGTTCTAACCCCTACGAAAAAGTAATAGCAAAAACTACTCGACCTCAGTGGCGCAGCGGGCGAGAGTCCACCTGCGACGCAAGAGGTTGCGGGTTCGATTCCCGCCTCGGAACAAATTTGTGAATGATCTGCAGAAATTGGTTCCGTTGGTCTGGGTGTTTTCTATATATAATAAAAATATATCTATCTATGTAATATAATGTATTAAATATATCAGTTATCTAGTACCCATAACACAAGCTTTGAGTAGCTTACTTTGGGGCTAGATGACGCTGTGTGGATTGTCCAGCATTATTTATTTATTTATTTATTTATTTAAACTTTGCTAACACAATTTCAACAGGCGCTTTAATTTCTACCCAAATATTTCAGGGTGTTTGCGGTACTCTTACTAACTTCTTCCGCATAAAGACCTCTGGTAAAGGAAACCTCTCGTACTCCAGCGAACCTAGCTATGTAGGTCAAACGAATTACGACAAAGACTACGTCCCCCGTGAACTCGGCTCCGTAAACGAAGGCCTAGGCCCCAACGATAGCGAGATGACGCCAAGAAAACCGCATCAAAAAGATGGCGTCAAATTTGCTAGCGACATAAACTCTGCCTTAGACGACCTGCAGGATATGGAAGATATGGAAAATACGTCTTTGGTGAGTAAGGCTACGGTCGTGGATATATCTAAGCAGGTCAATACACAGATGAGTAAGCTAGATCAGATGATATTTCAAGCTGATAAAGCTCAAAGTTCCTTGAGTCACCAGAATAAGCAGTTGAGATCTTTGCGGTAAATAGATACAAATATGTAGGTTTTGCATCGGGAATTGCTTCACCTATTATTGTACCTATCTTGTGTAAGATTGCTTGCAGCCTAGCATGAACTCAGTATTCATCATACCTCTAAAGAATAGAAGAAAGATGTAACATTTGTGATGATAAAAGTGTCATTTTTGTTTGGCCAAAATTGTATGTTTTAGGGCTAGTTTCACCATGCTGTGTTTATTAAACTAACAGCCTGTTAAAGTAGTTTTGTGTTCCACCATGTCCTGACAAAGGATTATCTTCCGTACAACAATAACGATACTTTAACATTCTCGTTAATTTTGATGCCCGATCAGGAAATGCTTTGTTAACAAAAGTTTGGTGAAATTGGTTAATATTGATATAATTCTGACAAGAAAAAAATATCGAAAAATGACCTAAGTCGGTACTAAGATATAAATTAGTGCAGTAGGTATAAGATTTTCTTTATAAAGACTTTGAAGATATTCATTACTCAGATAAAGTGACAGTCCATCCTGACGTTCGAATAAACGGTCACCTTTAAATAATAAATAAAATAATAAATAAATAAATAATGCTGGACTATCCACACAGCATCATCTAGCCCAAAAGTAAGCTACTCAAAGCTTGTGTTATGGGTACTAGATAACTGATATATTTAATACATTATATACATAGATAGATATTTTTTATTACACATAGAAAACACAAGACCAACGAAAAAAAATTCTTCTAAAATATACCTAGCGGAAGCAAATCTCTTAGTAGAAAGCAAATGGTTAGTAATTTTTTTGATAGCATTTCAACGTTAACTATGCCACATTATTCTGACGCTAACTGATGGTAACAAATAAAAACATTCAGATTCAGTATAATCATTTTTAAAATTTCCGATGTAAAAATTATGCTCAAGTTAAAATAATTTTAATATTTAATCGGTATTTTGAACTTGTAGCTTTGTTATACCTAGTGCCGATCAGTAAGATACCTACTACATTATAATCGTGCTTATAAAATTATAGGTAAGTAAGTATTACAACGGCCCGTTCACACATGTCTCCGTTTTACGGTTCTGTTTTATCGTGTAGGTACGTTTTTTTTTCGTTGATGGCGTATGTAGCTGTATGAGCGACTTCACACATGCCACAGTATTCTGTATACAGTAAAAAATATCGTTCCGTAAAAAAATGACATTCCGTTTTGTCATCGAATACTGGACGACGGAACAGTAAAAATATACGGATACGTAGAATTTTAATGGATAGATACTGTAGATCCATCCTTGTAGAATAGCGGCGGTATACTGCAAGTTTTCTGTTCACACATCGCATCCAGTAATGACGGATCCGTTGAACGTGATACGGTGCCTATGTGTGAACAGAGCATAAATTTATGACGTATCCGTTAAAAACGTAAGTAAAACGGACTCCCATGTGTGAACGGCCCGTTACTTATCAATATCCTATAAGTAAATCATTACATGCGAAAGTTAGTGTAGTAATTTTTATTTGTGACTCTTTGGTTGAAATTTTGGCGAAGGCGTAATTGAGTCACAAATAAATACCTACCCAAAATGTGAAGTTGTACAACTTTCGTATTTGTAGTTTATTAGTAGGATAGGATAGGTAGGTATATACATAATACATAAATGTTTTAATATTGTATATTACGAATAAAGTGAAATACTAAAAAAAAAAAATTTGGTGCTTTGTAAGATAATTTGTGTGATTTATATACATAAATAATAATAATTATTATTAGGTACATACGAATATACACATTATCCCAGTGAACGAAAAACATAGAAGAATTTCTTCACACATCGAAACCCTTTCGTTGATTTGCCAAAAATGGACTAATGTCGACCTTATTCTCTCGAAATTTGGCTTTAAATTGCCGTGTACCGTGTAATAAAGATTCTGTAAATTTTTGATATTATTCATTGGCAAAACTGACAAGCCACGCCTACCAAGGCTCTTTCTTTGTGGGGTCATTTTTTATCTCAGTAATACTTCCATGTATTCCGTGCACTGCATTATCCAGACGGTTATTGTTTGTATAATCTAATTTCATGGCTCATGCTGTCAAATGGTTGGTTCCATTTGTGTAATCTAATTTCATGGCTCATACTGTCAAATGGTTGGTTCCATTTGTATAATCTAATTTCATGGCTCATGCTGTCAAATGGTTGGTTCCATTTGTATAATCTAATTTCATGGCTCATGCTGTCAAATGGTTGGTTCCATTTGTATAATCTAATTTCATGGCTCATGCTGTCAAATGATTGGTTCCATTTGTATAATCTAATTTCATGGCTCATGCTGTCAAATGGTTGGTTCCATTTGTATAATCTAATTTCATGGCTCATGCTGTCAAATGGTTGGTTCCATTTGTATAATCTAATTTCATGGCTCATGCTATCAAATGGTTGGTTCCATTTGTATAATCTAATTTCATGGCTCATGCTGTCAAATAGTTGGTTCCATTTGTATAATCTAATTTCATGGCTCATGCTGTCAAATGGTTGGTTCCATTTGTATAATCTAATTTCATGGCTCATGCTATCAAATGGTTGGTTCCATTTGTATAATCTAATTTCATGGCTCATGCTGTCAAATGGTTGGTTCCATTTGTATAATCTAATTTCATGGCTCATGCTGTCAAATGGTTGGTTCCATTTACTCAAATGTCTGTTTATGGGCACTTACCTACAGTTTAAATAATTTATTAAAATAAGATAATTATTAAAATATCTAAGATGTGTAGCTTCCCTGTTATGATGACAATATCTTTGGATAACTCGTGCGGTCGAACCCAGAGTCTTCAATCAAAGTTAAGTGGGTATTTGATGATCATTAACTCTGAGTGATGTCTCTGAGTTAGACATAATTTAAGTGTAGATACTTTTTATAATATTGTAGTTAAACATTTACTGCTGGAAATGAGAGTGTGTAGGTATTACGGGGTAGAAGAGAGGTACTGGTGGTCTAGTGAAAGCGCTTTCTGATGCTAAGGTCGTGGGTTCTAATCCGGTCGTGCACCAATAGATTTGTCTGTGCGCTGGAACATGGGGTCTATTTTGCAAAACGACAAAGATATTGCCAACGTCGAAACGATATTATTTATTTGTTAAAAAGATATTTCCTTGGTGATTTACTATTAGGTACTGTAATTACTTAACACATTTTTTTATACTTTTTTATTAAGTATACCAACTTACCTGCACCACAATTTGCAAGAATGTGTGACAAAATTTGGGCTTAATGCCAAGAGGGTTTTTCTACCAGCCAACCCAATCTAGATGAGAGCTAGGGCAGTGTACAACATAAAAATCGAACTTATTTTAAAATTACTTAGAGTACCTAGGTTCACGATTCACAATAAAAATAACATAAAAATCATTAGGTAGGTACTTATAGTAGGTTCACGATTCTTGTGCCGATAATATTGTTGATCGTTTTGCAAAGTAGACATACAGTAGGTACCTACTCTGAAACATCGTAAACCGACATGTTGTTGAGTCAAAAAAAAGTTCGAAGACTTGACATGTCACCGAACTTTTTTTGACTTTTGCACGAAAAGAGACTTTGGGTCGAACTGAGGCGGAAACATACTATTAACACGCTACGCGACCCGATGAAACGCGACGCGTGTCGACTCGAATCAAATGAGACACGTCGGATGTTCATAGTATGATTCTAGTCATAGAAAATAGTACAATTTGATTCGAGTCGACACGCGTCGCGTTTCATCGAGTCGCGTAGCGTGTTAATAGAATGTTTCCGCCTTAATTCATTCACCACACTTGACACGAGAACCTAATATTATGTAGGTGGCCATTTCTACTCAATTGATATTTTAGCGTTATTTTAAAAACTTTTCTAACCTTGATTGTAGAGCTCGTCTTTCAAGCTGAAGTGTGAAGATGGAGCAATAAAAGATTTGTTGATAAAAAGTTATTTCACGAAGGATACATTTAAAATTGACTAATATTTTACGAGATAAACAAAATTATTTGCTGTGAAAGTGAGAACAATGACGAATCCGTTGAGTAGAAAGGTCCAAGTATCCTATTGCACTTATTCTATATTATCGTGTCAGCAGTTGTTTCAAAAATAGTGTGGTGAAAGGGCTATACTATTAACTTGTTCTATAAACTAATATTAAGTAGGTATCCAATTCTTGTTACAATCTATATTCTTGTAACCAAAGCTTCTTGTAATTTTTCTTCCAAATCTTTACTATAAAATAGACAAAACAATTCAATTTTGTAATTTAAATGCCTTCCATTGTTGGTGATGCATAATAACGCCAACAAAAATAAATTTTCCATAACATTGAGTGTTTTCTATTCGAATCGCATCCATTGCTTTGCAATGAGCATTTGGTACTTACCTACCTACATTTAATGAGGTAGGTTTGTAAGTACTTTGTGTTTAAAAAAAAAGTACTTAACTAGAAATCTGAAGAGATATCTACCGCACCTGAGGATTAGGTACAGTAGTGATCATGTAAAAAAAACCCTAAAATTCATTGATATGCAGATAGTTATTAGGTAGGTTTACCTCAATGTTTCTACCCTATCAAAACAAAACCTGCAAATGAAAATTTACATATTGAGAAGGTAAGATACCTACATAAAATATTTACCTAGGTCCTAACTAAATGAAAAAGGTAGGTAAAGGTGAGTTCGAGTTAACTGTGTCACGATTTGAGGTCTTACCACGAAATCTTCCAGAACGATTCCATTATAGAGACGTCACTACTTCCATACAATTTGCATAGGTCATGGTACGGTATTTCGTGTTGTTTGCGATGTAATATTAATTCGGTAATGTATTATGAATTCGTGGTAAGGCCCCTGATTGTACAAACTAGATTGTCAAAGTAATACTGGTATTTGTTGAAAACTTGAACTAGGTATAGGTACACTGATAATTTTCTAATTTTAGAAAGATTGAAAAAATTCTGAGACGAATTAGCACTTGACGCCATTTTGTTTTAATCAATTTCCAAAAAGCTTTGAAAGTAGAACGTGATCGTCGAACGCCATCGTCCAAGTGTTGCCATAATTTAAAGTAGGTACTTAGCATCCAAGAAGTCTTCAAATCTATTTTGTCCAAGCAGGTTAGTTAGTTTACCTACCTACTTACAATTTTCTCCTTTCATAAATTCTTCAACATCATTTTTAATATGGTAATTAGGTACATAGATATTTCTTGTATTATACCTACATTTTAAAATTGTTTCTAAGTGTTGATGTTAAAATATGTGATAAATATTTGTGTCTGACACGAGATCTTATTAGCAATACTAATAGGATCGAAATAAAGCTGTGTTAATGAATATTTATTTTTAATTTAACCTAAACAAACTTTGGCGATTTGCGTCAACTTTGTTTACCTACCCACTCACGATTTTTGAGTGCAAACCAACGAATGATCTTCCAAATCTTTATTTTAAGTCATTCATCATCTTCCTGCTTGTTCCCTGTGGGGTCGGAACAATATTTCGTTCCCTTTCGCTCGTCATCTCAGTACTCACCTCTTTTCTTACTCATATCATGTTTCACACATCAATCTTTTCTTTGGCCTGACCTCTACCCCTGTATCCATCCACATTCATACCTTAACACTTTTCTCGTCACATGACATTCATGGCTCCTTATAGCATACCCATATTACTATTAGTACCTGGGTGACCGAGCTTTGCTCGGTTTTTTTTGGTAAATTGTGTTTTTTTGAAAATGAAATTTAGCTAGATCGATTTATCGCCCCCGAAACCCCCTGCATACTAAATTTCATGAAAATCGTTGGAGCCGTTTCCGAGATTCAGATTATATATTTATATATATAAGTACAAGAATTGCTAAGAAAATAATAATCTTATTTTAAATAATATATTATTTTCTTCTCTTCAAAGATATTTGCTATCTACGGTGTTCATGGAAGATGATTTCGTTACATGTATTTCATCAACGCAAATACCAATAAGGAAAAACACTTTTCCTGATCAGTGATTAACTATTGAATGAAGATTCGACATTGAATCCGTCACGGCTCCAACCACGGCCAAACAAAAACAGTCATTTCAACCGTGACAATCAGATTATATATTAGAAATCTACTCCATGTCTTGACAATAAGGCAAGATAAGTCAACGCGATGATACTTGCTCTTTTACTCTTACCAGTATTATTAGTGACCGCGAATCCATTCCACAAATACCCTTATGTGTTTCTACTGGACATTGGTAATGAAGAATTGGAGAAAGTCAACACGGAACAGATCAGACTATCCAGTGCTGGAGGATCAGTGGCCCTCAGGCATCCTGCGATTGGAGATGGAGACGATATAGCTCATATCAGAGTCAGCAGCATAGATTTCGGCACAGATCTTAAAGCTAACGTAGTCGAAGGTGGTCCGGGGTATAAATATGTTGTTATAGTATTGATGGGTAACCCAGATGTGGCGTATGAGGCTGTTATAACTATACAAACTGTGCCTGATGCTGTAAATGATGCAAGTATCCAAACCGTAGAAGATAACTATAATGGTAATATAGAAAATGATATCCCGAAGACCTATCAAGTATCTGAAGATGATATCAATGATAGCGCAGAGGATTTTAATGATAATGATGAAAGTGAGTCTAGTCAAATAAGTGACAAAAAAGAAGAATTTACTCAAGAAAGCGCTAACGTGTATAGTTATGCACAAAATGAAGGAAATAGTGACTATGATAATGAACAAAACGATGGAGACCTATATAACAGTAGTGATGGGAACGACCAAATTGTAAAAATAGATAATGAATATGATCCAAACGAAGAATCAGATGATTCACGATTAAACCAAGCTTCAGACACTGCAGATGAAGATTACAGTCAGGATAGTAATAAGCCCATTGTAGTAGACCAGAGTTTATACGAAAAGTACAAAACTTTGAAAGATCATTTGTTCAATGGTGTATATCCTCAAGGTCAACAATCAGACCTTAAGGACCAAAATTACGATGACATACCTGTCGCTATAGAAAACGTTTATAATGATTATGAAGATAATGAGAATTATAGAGATGCTAATAATAATTTTATAGACATTGATGAATCTGCTGTTGAGCAGCGATAGTTAGCACTATCAGTCATTTAAGTAATCAGTGTGGTGGTAGGAATGAAGTGCTTAAATTACAGTTCCACTACATTCAATTCTTCTGCAATGTTTTCTCACAATATTTAATCGACTCCAAAGGAGGGTAGACTTTGGGGTGTAGGTATCTGTATGTATGTATGTGAGTTCTTTTGGCTGCCGCTGAAACTCTAAAGCACTCATTACACTACACGGTATTCAGGGCCCGGTAGTAAGGGAGCCTAACGCCTAGCCTCTCCGCCTTACGCCCAGACTCTTATTACACCACTCTTATTTAGGGTAAATTCCTGAATTCAGGATAGTGTAATAAGTGCTTAACGGCTGGACAGATTCTGACAAAAGAGGTGTCATTAGATTTGTCTGAATCTTATAAGTGACATATGAAATTCAATATGGCGGCTATGAGGAGCCATAGGCTAAGTATATGAATTTCAAAATGGCGGCTGTAAGAAGCCATATTTAATTTCATTTATGTATTTGATCTGGTTTTTAAAAAATAAATAGCAGGTAGGTACATACCAACTTATTAAATTTATGATATAGAATTGTGATAGTAAAATCTATCACAATTCTGTATCATAAATTTATTTTGAAAATAAAAACTTTATTTGTAAAACTAATTTAACTTACCTATTATAAAACTCTGATATTATGTGAATAAATTGATGATATAATTTAAGAATGCGATGAATATTTGGGTGTGAGAAATATATTAGACCCTCATCGCAAGCCAGCTATTCTATCTACGTCATTCACGTCCGGTCGTGAAAAAATATGGACTGTATAATTGATTTTCACCATTTCGGTTTCATTTTCTATTATAATTTTTAAAATCCAGATAAAAAAGTAAAATATTCAGATAACCAAGAGGTCTTGCTTATTCAGTTAAACCATCGACAAATACCGTCTTGTTTTTGAAATTTCATTTTTATTCATTGAATTTGAATTATCGATCTTCATTCACGACGCCATGTTACTCGACGGTATGGGAACCATTGGGATTTTACTACTGACGAATGAGTAAAATCGTTGGCGGGAGCGTTAAAGCTAGCGCTTATTTCGCCTATTTCTCAGTAGTAGGTTCATATTTACCAAAAAAAAAATCCAGGCTTCTTTCCTTTTCAACCCACAATCTGCCAACTCGGTCATTATTTCCATAATTCAAACTTGTTTTCAAACCGTGAAGATAACTATTCACATCCACGTTCCACGAAAACCTCGGAAAAAAAGATAATCCTACTAATATTATAAACGCGAAATGTGAGGATGTCTGGATGTCTGGATGTTTGTTATTCTTTCACGCTAAAACGGCTGAACGGATCTATATGAAATTTGGCACAGATATAGGAATAACACATAGGCTACATTTTATCCCGGAAAAATTTACGGTTCTCGCGGGATAGATGGTTTTTGTTTTTCAAAGTACCCCGCGAGCAAAGCCGCGGGCGGAAGCTAGTATAATTATAATAATATAATCTTATTCTGTGGGCGTACACGAGTCAAACTAAACAATGATCATTTTATTGTTTCCAAGGAATAAATTGCTATAATTTTGTCTCAAGGAAAAGCTGTGATTTTCTCAGCATGTTATTGGGCCAATATTTTATTATGACTGGTATTTATCCAGTCTTTCTACTTATTTACATACACGTGTACCTATCAATCGTCGGCTGAAGGACTTTGATGCAAAGAGCAACGGCTATACTCACCCATTGAAAGGTGACCTGAATCGGTTAAAATTCTAGATCGTTCTATTCATTTGAATTTAAAAATGCCTTCGTTTTTGAAATACAAAAAGAAAATGAAAGAAATGCGAACTATTAGCCCTAGGTTTGAAAATGTTATTATTATCGTCGTTTCGTAATCGTTAATCTTTAAATCTAAGTAACTAGAGATCTGAGGAGATATCTACCGAGCCTGGGGATAATAGCAGTCATGATCATGTTTTTTCGAAGTATGCGTGTCAGCAATACCCATGCAACCTACGCTAAATCAAATCCAACCTTTTTGTAAATTTTATAAGTATTTTTATTGTTTATAAAGGGCAGGCGATGCCTTTGTCGATGGTTTTACCTAGGTAATAGTAACTTTTTATGTAAAATAACATTGATAAAAGTTACCTATTATGTAAAATTGTATCAAAAACAAACACAGACGATAAAACAGCAAAATTATACAGAAGTCAGTTACAGACGCCAAGTTGACCGATTTCTATATTTGAAATTTGAATCGCCATTATATTTGAATTTCGAATTTGTCGCTGTGACCGTTTTTGTGCTAAATCAGTGTTGCCAGTGTTGGCTGTTACAGTAAGTATTTAAAGTTCTTTGTTTTATGTAGAAGATGCTAATTTATGTTTTGGATTCACTACAGGACGATTTGAAATCGCGATGAAATCTTTAAACGCGATTAGTGACAGATTCTTTCAACAATTACGCAAAAAGGCTCTGATACGCAAGTTTAAATACCTAAGTAGGTACTCAATTCTCAAAAAAGACGACGATTGAAAACATACAAAGTTAAAAATGTTATACCTACAGATAGATAATTATACTTACCTATACCATCATCATCATCTAACTGTCCTTTTCCCACGTTATGTGGGGTCGGCACAACATGTGATCTTCCATTTCCCTCTATCATTCGTCATCACAGTAGGTACTCCTTTTTTACCCATGTCATCTTTCACACAGTCCATCCATCTCTTCTTTGGCCTACCTCTACCATCTTTATACATCCACATTCATACCTAACACTCTCCTCGTCACAAGACATTCATCTCTTCTAACATGTCCAATGTCCATACCATGCTAACCTATTACTACTCATCTTTTCCTAAAACAAAAAACTACTAACTGAGCTGAGAGACCTGTACGTCGATTCTGTAAAATTCAAACATCAACTCGTATCTCAAATCGCAATCCACTTTCACTTCGCCTAGGGTTCAAAATGACATTTGACATTGACTTTTTTATTTGACACTTTGAATCGGGTTCGAGTGCGAAGCGAGCGTCGAAGTGACTTGGGATTTACCGTATAGAATGCCCTTCTTACGTCATCTCATACTTTATCTGTCAAAATCTCCCCGACAATTTAGTTCAACTCGCTGACCCGCTCGCAAGAGTGACGCCAGTGTAAATTCGAATTATCAACTGAGTTTTTAGAATGCCAATCAAGAAACTCACAGCGGATTCAGATTCGAAGTTTAGAATGAGGTCTTACAGAATCACACAGCAGTCAATAGATACAAGTGTAGTTCATATAAAGCGTGTAAAAAGTGTACCCTGTGTATGATAGAAATGTATTTGGGACATCATTCAGTATGCATGCGCCCACAGATTATTTACGAACAGGCATATACCGTTCATGGCCCTTTTTTGAATATAGAACGATTGAAATTCGAATTTTAAATTTCGACCGTTAGAGGAGACAAATTTATGCTATCGCATTACTAAATGTTTTTGAACGCATTGCATATACTTACCTACTTACATAATACTCGTAGTCTACAATATTCGATGTTTAGAAAACGGAGCGTTGAAAGAAAAATATGAAAATAATTAGCCCGCGCCTTTGTCAGCACGTTTACAAATAAAAATCTTATTCATTGGTTTACATTAATTTTCTATTTATTTATTAAAAGTGAGTACACTATTTTACAGGGGCATCTAAAGCAACCTATGTACCTAGTCTTATTATTTATCTCTAAAAATGTACGAAACATTACAAAATATTTTCTCGATTTAAATTATTTAGTACCTGGATGACCGAGCTTTGCTCGTATTTTAGGGGTAAACGACGTTTTCTAAAAATGAAACCTAGCTAGATCGATTTATCACCCCCGAAACCCTCTGCATACTAAATTTCATGAAAATCGTTGGAGCCGTTTCCGAAATTCAGATTATATATATATATTATATATATATACAAGAATTGCTCGTTTAAAGGTATAAGATATATAATTATATTCATTATACGTAACATAACAATTAAACGATCTAAAATAACTAAGTAGTACCTAGGTATTTATTTCAAAATCAAAAAACCCGACTGAAACTTATTGAAAATAGTTTCTTACAGCCGCCATATTGGTCTTTTTCAGAAAATTTATCGGACGAATCGACAGCTCACTTGCCATTTGAAATCCGCGACAAAAACTCGCATACAAACATACACACATACATATTACATACAAACATACATACTTACATACTTCCAAACACAATACCCTCATTGCAGTTTACACTATAATACTAACCGAGTCATTTGGAATTCCACAGTATTTTGAAACAGACCAGTACTTTCCCCAATCCACTAATCTAAATGTATACACTGAACCTGATTACGTCTCCAGATAATTTACAACCGTGTCGACGTGAGGGGGACGTACTCAAGGAACAGAGTCTATAATTAATTTTATTCGCTACTAGTTAACACGCTCGCGATTTTGTCTGCACGAATACAGCCGTATCACACGGGTAGAAAAGTAGGTACTTATCTCTATTTTTTTTTATATAAAACTAGCTTCTGGCCGCGGCTTTGCCCGCGTGAAAAACAAAAACAATCTATCCCGTGGGAACCGTACATTTTTTCGGGATAAAATGTAGCCTATGTGTTATTCCAGACCATAATCTATATCTGTGCCAAATTTCATTCAGATCCGTTCAGTCGTTTTAGCGTGAAAGAGTAACAAACATACATCTATCCATCCATACATTCTTACAAACTTTCGCGTTTATAATATTAGTAGGATAGTCTATGTTACTCAGGGATAATGTAGCATTCTAATGCTGAAAGAATTTTTTAAATCGGTCCAGTATTTTTTGAGTTGAGACCAAAATACAAAAATATAAAATACAAATTTTCCTTTTTATAAAATTAGTATACTTATGTTAGTATGTACAACTTAAGACTACCTATCTCTAGTTTCAAGTTAATTGTACCTAATATTGAAAGTTGTGACGTCTGTAATTTCTAAACTACAAAACCGATGACATAGATTTTCACTTTTACCCCCTCCCCCCCTCTCATGGAAACCGTGCTGAGTTTCGGGATAAAAAGTATCCTATGTCCTACCTCATAATATTAACTCAAACCGAAAAAAGTTTCATTTGATTTCATTCAATAGTTTCGGCGCGGCGTGATGCTCAGCCGAGATACAGACAGACAGACAGACAGTCATATATGTACCTACAAAATATACAATTGAAGTAACATATATTTTTCTTTATACATTATTATTATGAAAGAAAAATTGCTTATTTAGAAATGCGATTTCATTGCTGTCAGTACCCAAATAAGCTGCTATAAATTGTACGTATGTGCAGCCGAGTCAAAGTACCTTGATCTGCGCATCTAAATAAAACTTTCAGCAATTTTTTTAATTAGCTAACTCCGGTAGATTAGTATTAACATCCTTGCCTTCTGGGTAGCGAACCTGGGGTCTTACCACAAGCTCTTCGGGCAATATTAAAGTAATATAACTTGTTATTTCGTACCGTGACCTATAAAAATTATATTGAAGTAGTGTTACTTCAAGCTTGAAATGTGACGTTTTTGAAACATGATAGTTTGTAAGAGCGTGGTCGTGCTATGTATTTTTTTATTTGAAAATTCTTAAGTTGGTACCATGCTCTTGAATGGTGAAGAAAAACATCGTGATGAATCCAGCCCCCTCTGTAATCTAAAATTATAAGCTTTGTAAGTGGATATCACCAAATAATTTTCAGAAATATACACACTATGTAAATATAAAATACATATGAAATAGTTGTGCTATCTAAGATCCGTTGCAAACGATCTATCGATAGCTCAACTGATCCAGATCATTGCCAGAAGAATATAGATAGATAGTAAGATAGCGGTTTTTTTATGATTTTCAGTTAAGACTAGTTAAGATCCCATCAAAAACATAAATGTGAAATGAGAGCCAAGTTCAATAAGTAAGTAGGTATGCTTTAGTCGTTGACTTCAGCGACAAAAGAAGTGAGATCTAAACGGGTGCCAAGTACAATGGTCAGTCCTTAAACTTATTTATAACAATATGAAATATTTTTAACGACTTTAAAATATCATTTCATCTCATAACTTAGGATATTATATTGAAGCCTAAGGTCTATCTTGGCTAGTTCTCATTATACGAATTACCTTCCTATTATTAACTACTTACCTACTATGTCCGATCGCTAGTTTCTACCAGCAAGCCAAATTTTTAGAAGAATATATAAGAACGTGCAAGCTATAGGTACATAATATAATTTGTACTCTTAAGAAAACTAGCCAAGTCAGACCTAAGGCTTCAATATAATATCCTAAATTATGAGATGAAATGATATTTTAAAGTCGTTAAAAATATTTCATATTGTTATAAATAAGTTTAAGGACTGACCATTGTACTTGGCACCCGTTTAGATCTCACTTCTTTTGTCGCTGAAGTCAACGACTAAAGCATACCTACTTACTTATTGAACTTGGCTCTCATTTCACATTTATGTTTTTGATGGGATATCATTACTTTTTGTACAGAACTTATTAGTAAGTAAGTACTTGTTCTTATATTATTACACTTATATAATCCTGCATAAACGGCTCAAACTATTGGCACATTGTAGGTATACATACTAAGCAGGTAGGTAGGTACTTGAGTACTTACTGAATAAGTATACCTACCTACTACCTATCCGGCATTCCGAGACACACTATTATCTAGGCCTGAATAGTTATCTAGCCATATCTATCTACCTGCATAGACTGCTCAAACTATTGGCACATTGTAGGTATAGGTATATACTAAGCAGGTAGGTAGGTACTTGAGTACTTACTGAATAAGTATACCTACCTACTACCTATCCGACAAGCCGAGACACACTATAATCTAGGCCTGAATAGTTATCTAGCCATATCTATCTACCTGCATAGACTGCTCAAACTATTGGCACATTGTAGGTATACATACCTATAGTCATACTTACCTATCTGCATAGACGGCTCAACTATTGGCACATTGTATACCTAGGTAAGAGTGTACTACTTACCAATCCAAGACACTACTTCCACTCGTTATTATATTCACGTCAAGACCCTATTAAAATCCACATAATGACCGACTGTCATCTATTTAGATTGCTATTCTAATATTACAGGCGCTAGTTAGGGTTCCTAGGAGAATCAATTAATTGAAAAAGTACGTTAAAAATATAAAAATTTACATGTTTCAGATTTTTTCCTTTGTATCCACCCCACTACCTACCTGGATGCCAAATTTGAACGTTCTAGGTCATCTGGAACTGGGTTATAATTAACGTCTATAGGTCAGTCAGTGATAAAATTTTCCATAACCAGGCATTTTTGGACGTTAATATCTAAATAACCGTTTGAGGTGTGTTTATGAAATTCGGTGCACATATTTTACTCGCAAGTGGCAATAGATGAGCCAAATTGGACTTGTTTATGTGAAATAGTTTTTGAGTTACGAGGGGGTGAAAAATCACCCAAATGGTTCCTGTAATATTACACTAGGCGCGCATCGCCCGTTCGCTTCGCTTGAACTTGGCTTGACACGCTGCCGCGTGTCTAGATCTGGAGTGTTAGTGCCGACATTGATGTATGGTAGCGAAAGTTGGTTATGGCAGAAGAAGCATCAGAGTAGAATAAATGCAGTGGAAATAAGAGCTTTTAGAAGCTTTTGTAATCTAAATTTATGCTAAATTTAATCCAGATCCGTTCAGCCGTTTCAGCGTGAAAGAGTAACAAACATACATCCAGACATCCTTACATCTATCTATACAATCGTTTCCGCCCACGGCTTCGCCCGCGCGGAACCTTGAAAAACAAAAAAAACTATCCCACGGGAACCACACATTTTTCCGGGATAAAAAGTAACTTATGTGCAAAACTATAATCTATTTCTGCCTATGAGCTATTCCAGACTATAATATATCTCTGTGACAAATTTTGTCCAGATCCGTTCAGCCGTTTCAGCGTGAACGAGTAACAAACATCCATACATCCTAAGAATAAGAATTTATTGTATTGTTCAAACTGTGTTATGTTAGGTACAGATGATATTGGTCCCGGAAAGTTTCAACAGTTTTAGCCATTTCGGGCGTACAATGTGGTAGTAATTATGCACAATAATTATAAATTACCTTAACTATTATAAAATAAAATTATTTTCCAAAGTATTAAGAAAAATCGTAATATACATTTTCAATTAGACATTTTTTTGAAACTATTTTTAAACAAAGTATCTTGAAGAGATTTAATATTGATCCTCCTTGATTGATCATCCTCACAAACTTTCACGTTTATAAATATAGTAGGACTAGCTGTCCCGCTCGCGACTTCGTTCACTTAAAGTATCTAAACTGAGTTTTAAACAAATCACACTAATAAAAAAATTCCATACATAACTTTGACCTCCCCTTTCACCCTTTTTAGAGGGTTATTTTGGAATATCCATGAACACGTGTCCATTTATTTTGCATTTACAGTGCACAAACAAAGTTTCATGAAAATCGCTCAACGCGTTCAAAAGTTTCATACTAACG
This sequence comes from Cosmorhoe ocellata, assembly GCA_963675405.1. Lineage (NCBI taxonomy): Eukaryota > Metazoa > Arthropoda > Insecta > Lepidoptera > Geometridae > Cosmorhoe > Cosmorhoe ocellata. The sequence goes on along the minus strand of OY776265.1, from coordinate 6,710,553 downwards.
TTTTCACCCTTTTTCACCCCCTCAGAGGTGGAATTTCCAAAAATCCCGCCTTAGTGGGTGGTTTTGTTATAAAAGGAAACCACCTTCTAAATTTCAGCTTTCTAGCTTCAGCGGTTTCGGCTCGGCGATGATCAATCAGTCAGTCAGGTCAAGCTCTTATATAGATATAGATTATTAAAGTGTTATTACTGTATTACAGGCTGTAAAATTGAAAGGATGTTACAATGTAAATCATGAAATGGGTTACATTGAGCTGCACTTTAGCGATAAAAACTCCATATGACTCTGACTCAGGGTTTATTTTTGAAACAGGATACAATGCATATAATGTCAACAGTCTCTTGCCCTTATCCCACGCGTGGGGTCAAACATGTTTTTTTCCACTCACTCCTATCATTAATTAACTCTGAATATTATTGTATATGAAGAGTATTATGTAATAGTGTTACGAGTATAATATATGTATAGATCTACGAATTCGTAGAGGGTGCTACGCGGAGCCTTCTACGCGGAGGCCTCTACGAAATATCGTAAAACAGTCGATTATGCTATAATATCATTAAACGCGAAAGTTTGTAAGAATGTATGGATGTGTGTTTGTTACGCTTTAACGCTGAAACGGCTGAACGGATCTGGATGAAATTTGGCACAGATTATAGATTAAAGTCTGGAATATCACAAAGGCTACTTTTTATCCCGGAATAAGTACGGTTCCCGTGGGATAGATTTGTTTTTGTTTTTCAAGGTACCACGTGGGCGAAGCCGTGAGCGGAAGCTAGTATACAATATATTTATATCTACCAGCATACAATTTATCTATTTTCATCCTGAAAGTTCATTCTATATATTGGTGAAAGAGTTTTTGAAATCGGGACGTTTCAGAGATTACTTTAACAAACAAACTATTCCTAATAATTATATTACTAGCTTCCGCCCGCGGCTTTATCCGCAAGGTACCTACGTAATATAATACGTTATGCTAACATTATTATGTTAAGCAGAATCTAAGTAACTCGAGACCTGAGAAGATATCTACAGAGCCTGGGGATTACAGCCGTGATCATGTTTCTTTTTGTCTTTTTATTCATAAATCAGATGTCAGGAAAAAAGCTATCGTTATGCAGACGAATTCATCATTCTCCTGCCCTTATCCCACGATAAGTGGGGTCGGCACAACATGTTTTCTTCTTCCATTCACCCCTATCATTCGTCAACTCTGAATCAACTCCTCTTACATTCATATCATCTTTCACACAATCAAACCATTTCTTCTTCGGTCTTCCTCTACTTGCGCACCCATCCACACTCATACTCATAACTCTTCTGGTGACATGGTTTTCATCCCTCCTCATCACGTGTCCATACCATGCTAACCTAGCACTCCTCATCTTTTCAGTAATAGGCATAGTAATAGTTATGCAGACGAATTAAAATATAAAATAAAATTTATTCATAAAACATAATAAGACAGAGGGGTAAGTACCTACATAAGGTGCACTAAAATACTAAACATAGCTAAGTAAAATAATTGAGCCTGAATTAGGTAATCCTGTGTTTCGTGGAGACGAAAAAACTGGCAACCGTTGTTGTTACATTCACTCATTTGAGCAGGCTAAAGTCTATAAGGCCATACTGCCTAGTCTTACGTAAATTAATTTCTTCCGTTTTCTATAAAATCTAACCTAACCTAATAGCCATTTTTTCACCCTTCAACTTACTGGCAACCGCTAGTTTATTTTAATATGATATTTGCCTTCAAAAACCAAAGCTTAGCCGTAAAGCTGGTAGTCATCGCCTTGTGAACATCTGGGCGGGTCAATGCACCTGTTAATGTTATGACAGTCCGTCACGGCTGGACAACAAACAGTCAAACTGTTATAGCCAGTTCATTCATATCAACTTATCAAGGTGATGAAGAAAAACGGGTTTTCGAATAATTGTTCAACATACTTGTCTATACTAATCTAAATCTATACTAATATTTTATAGAGGAAAGTTTTGTATTTTTGTTTGTAACGAATAAACTCAAAAACTACTGGTCCGATTTCAAAACTTCTTTCACCGTTAAAATGCTACGTTATCCCTGAGTAACATAGTCTATATTTTATGTAGGTACCTCGCGAGCAAAGTTGCGAACGGAAGCTAGTATATAATATGTAGAATTTCATTCAATAACTATTGCTAGATTCAATAAAAGTACCTGGTTGACCGAGCTTTGCTCTGTTTTTTTATGGTAAATTTGGTTTTTTGGAAAATGAGACCTAGCTAGTTCGATTTATCGCCCCCGAAACCCCCTGCATACTAAATTTCATGAAAATCGCTGGAGCCGTTTCCGAGATTCCGATTATATATATATATATATATACAAGAATTGCTCGTTTAAAGGTATAAGATAATTGATATACAAGTGTAGGTACACATCGATATAAATATTACTGTTTACCTCGATGTAGGTACTGATAAATATTAAATTATTAGATTTGAGTATAAAAAAATATGATCACGACTGTAATTCTCAGGCTCGGTAGATATCTTCTCAGATCTTAAGTTACTTAGATCTTTGAGGATATCTAAAGAGTCACGTCAGAGGCATATCCAAACATGATATTTGGTACATGCCCACATTTTACACAGTAGTTAGTATTAAGTTTGTGACAGGTTGCAAGCCCGTCGCTGCTTATAAGAATAGGTACTTATGACACACCGAATTTTTAGTGCTAGGGTATGCAGGTTTCTTCACAATATTTCCCTTCATCGTTTGAGTAATAAATTATTCTGTTTAATTGAGATTGTTAAGAAAACTGTTACCATTTACATTCAGTCAGGCAGTAAAGTAAAAGTTTTATGTATTTATATAATTCGCAGAATGGGTCATCACGTAATGAAAAAACTTTCATCCATCGACTACATTTTTCTGAGAAAAATGTTTATGATTGAAAGCTTATTATGACTGAAGAAAACAGTTGTTTATATAATAAACTAGCTTCCGCCCGCGGTTTCACCCGTGTGGTACCTTTTTACATTATAGCCTACGTGCTATTCCAGACTATAATCTATCTCTGTGCCAAATTTCATCTAGATCCGCGCAGCCGTTTCAGCGTGAAAGGGTAACAAACATCCATCCATACTCACAAACTTTCACGTTTATAATATTAGTAGGAAGTATGGATAGGATAGGTGAATATCAAAACAGTTGCTAGAAATGTTTTCTATAAAAATAAAGTTATTTTACCGTATCTAATACAGACTGAAGACATTACTAAGAATCTAAAGTGTGTACCTACACCTGACAGGATTCTGGACTTGACAAGGCTATACGCAATTCGCAATAAAAATTATCTATGCACAGAACTGAAAATGATATTCAATAGAGACGTAAATGTAAGAAAAGCTGGATAGAAATGGAAACCTTTGTTATCTTCAAAGCGGTTACGTACGTCTGATCCGAATCCGATCCGAACCCGTGAAAATATGGATCTAGAAAATTCGGACCGAATTCGGATATTGATCACGCTACGACCAATAGGAACGAAGCATCAATGAAAAATGTTACAAAAACGGGAAAAATATATTAATTAACACGCATAGAGAAAGTTGCGTGAGCGTCAGAAAAAAAATAAAAACGAATGTAAAAAAAAACACGTAACGCGACCACAAGCTCTATTTATAAAAGCTAATATTTCAAAAACGACAAATTTCAATTAAAGTCTTACTTCAAAACAATTTTTATAGGTCTTTGTACGCAATATTACCTTGATATTGCCCGAAGTGCTTGTAGTAAGTAAGGCTCCAGTAGGTACTTTATACGCGCGCTAATGGTCCCATATTTTTTACTATACTCTAATTAATTACAGTAATAATGTTTTTGTTTAGAATGAATTAACAAAAACTTCACTAGTTTCCTTAATCTTGTTTACTTGTTTATCCATTTCTTTTGTCGCAAATCTGTATAAAGTCTACTAACTAAAATACTTTTTGCTCGCAAAAACTCGTGATTCAACCTTGTTACTTTAGCTTCCCCGATCATCAATTAATAGTCATTATTTTCTTTTGTTTCGATTTGTTTTCCGTGACGGCCTTCGTTCGGTTTTCTTTGAACTATTCTAAATAGTATGGTAGCCATTTATGCCGTATTTTTGTGAATGATTCTATCTCTAAGGTCATAGATTTGAACTTGATCAGCAAATGGATTTTTCCATTCGAAAAATGTATTTGCGCAGTGTTTTTGTTTTTAAATGGCGAAGGAAAATACGCAAAAAACAACATATAAGTACATAAACTCTATAACCATAAATAATTGAAAAGTATATCATTGGTTAGTATTCCATAAGCAGCGATGGGCTTGCAATCTGTATGGAATACTGTGCAAAAACAGGGGTCAACTGAAATGTTCGGACTTAACTAAACCCCTACTAAAGTACTATATATGTAGATATACCCTGTCTAACTAAGTAGAGATCTGAGGAGATGTCTATCGAATCTGAGGATTACAATGTGATAGATAGTTTTTTTTTCTCACCAAATTCTTTTTACTTCGTATTTTTTCTTAACCAAATTCTGACAGCAATCTGATTATCAAAGCCTTTTCAACAAAACTATGATGAAAGTAAAATTTTTAACTATGCGACGTGTGATGACTCAAGGCGTGGCGAGTGACTGAGCCCCTGTATATAGTCCCAGGTTCTGTGAAAAGCTTTATAGATCCACTCCGCTAATGAGGTACCTAATTGTGTCATTGACATTATAATATGGTTAGAATCGCAAAGGAAAATAGGTTAGATACCAGGTATTTACATCAGTCTCTTATTAAACTTTTTAAACTTCCGTGATTTGATGACATAATTATAATTGAATAACGGGTATTTATCACGTATCTATTTTGTTTTTATTCCCGACGTTTCGAACACATTACAGCGTTCGTGGTCGCGGGCAGACTGATGTGCAGCGAGCTAGTTTTTATTATTGAGAGTAGAATCTGTATCTACCCTCAATTCGTCGTCAGATTCAGATAAGGCCAGGTTCACACTACGACACACTATACTTATTGTATCAACTTGCGGCAAGCACGGGTCACGACGCACACATTTATTAATAACTGGATTCCACGAGGCCGAGAGCCGGAAACCATCCTCACGATTAAAGTTTTTCGGGTGTTTCCTGATCTCAATCGCTTCTCGGACTATTCTTTTATAATAATGGCGTTCACTGGAGAGAACCTTAGGATCATGGAGCTCAATCCAATGGTTCGTTCCTGAGTCCAGCAGGAGTTCTGCTATCGCTGACTTGTTGATTTGCCTATTTTTGACTGCTGCAATATGCTCCTTGACTCGTTCGGCTATAACAAAATAGGTACGTGATAAATACCCGTTATTCAATTATAATTCAGTCTCTTATTTATAAAAAATATAGTTTTAAAATCGCTTGCCTCTGGCAGCTGAGCTATCCTATTTATAGATAGTATTTAACGGTCCTTAGTTCAACTTTTTCCCATGCTTTTTATATCTACGAGTAGTGTGTATACTAAGATAATTATTATCTGTGTATTTGTATAAAATCAAGTTTTTCAAATCCTCTTAAATCTTTTTCAAAACATAAAATTTTCTCAAATAATAAAATACCTACCTTGAGGAAAGTTCGAAGACATATCTTATACCTTTAAACGAGCAATTCTTGTATATATATATTATATATAATCGGAATCTCGGAAACGGCTCCAGCGATTTTCATGAAATTTAGTATGCAGGGGGTTTCGGGGGCGATAAATCGATCTAGCTAGGTTTCATTTTCCAAAAAACAAGATTTACCAAAAAAAAAAACCGAGCAAAGCTCGGTCGACCAGGTACTTATTTTATATGCACCATAAGAGTCTCTAAGGCGCACTGCAATCTTTTGACCATAATGGTTCGAAATTGGTCTAGCAAACGAGGAAAAAAGTCGGTTAAAAAAACTTATGAGAACTTTATTTAATGTACCTAATGATTCTGTGATTACAAAGAATTCGTGATACAAACAGTAGTAGAAGCTAGAGAAGGTACGCCACGTGTTCTTTTTATAAATAACGTAGAGCAAGCTAATATCGTGTTTACAGACACTCGTGTAAGGAGGTTGTTTGCTGAAACAACCCTCTTAGTAGGTCAAATACTTTGCTGGCTTAGTAAAAAGCACCTCTCGTTTGAGTGTTGTCGATTTTCTCTACGTAAGATAAGAAAGGATGTCATTAATTTGACTCTTTAGTCAACTGAGGCCGCTGTCAACTTATCCCGCGGGACTAGTTGACTAATGCATATTTTGAATCAGTCAATTCATCCCGTTGTCAAAAAAAGACAATTTGGGCCAAAATGCCAATATGCCGGCGTAATAAAAAAAGTGTGGCCACGTTTGGGAAATCAGTCTGAGTATATTTCTAAAACATATTTTCAGTATGTATTCTGGATGTATGTACCTATGTATAGTTCGCTCAAACGAATCTAGGCATTCGTGAAGTTAGCCGCAAGAGCTGCGCAGTATCGTTTTTCGAGAGCGATTGGAGGTTTGAGGAGGTGGGAAGGAACTTTACATGCGCAAACTCGCACCTGTGGCTAACTTCACGAATGCCTAGATCCGTTGGATGACCTATACTTATGTATGCATGCGAGTTTCTTTGGCTGTCGCTGTACTCCAAACCACTGGAAGGATTTTGGTAAATGAGGCATCAATGAATTCGTATGGCTTACAAGAGTGACATTGGTTATACGATTGTCAATTAAGTATTTCGGACGGCTTACTTTCCAGTACGAGCATCAATGTATAATTGTAGAAAGGTACACTTAGTACACAGACAAATATTAAAATATATGTGCGGCCAAGAATAATAGAATATATGTGATGCCACGTGCATCACGTGATGACTGCCTCGTGCGCGGGAGTACTGAACTCAGGACATTCGAGTGAAAAAACCATAAATGTTCACAAACCTTTACTTTATGTCAAAATTTTGATATCACCCCATTCTGGATGTTGACAAAAAGTACTTACATATGATCATTCTCCTGCCCTTATCCCACGCGTGGGGTCGGCACAACATGTTTTCTTCTTCCACTCACTCCTATCATTCTTCAACTCTGAGTCTGAGTCTACTCCTCTTACATTCATATCATCTTCAACGATCAAACCACTTCGGCTTTCCTCTACTTGCGTACCCAGATACACTCATACCCATAACTTTTTTAACATAATCCATATATCTAGTACCTGGATAACCGATCTTTGCTTGCTTTTTTTTGATAATCTTTTGTCAAAATCAGTCTGTCTGTTACGCTTTCACGCTTTAACCGCTGAACCGTTTTGATGAAATTTGGTACAAGAATAGACTAGAGCTGAAAAAGGACATGGGCTACATTTTATGTAGGTACCTTGTGGGCGAAGCCGCGGGCGTAAGCTAGTATTCAATAAAAACACTTGACACTGGCAAAAAATATCTCTAAAGAGACATATCTATTAAAAAAAGAAAATGATGGACAACACCAGACTTGCTACAAATGACACGTGGTGTTATACATGACACGACAAAATGTCTGTCCTTTTTCAAGAGGTCTGTCTGAGCCACGGTCACGGCGTAATATCTTGAGTGTGGACATGTCAGATTTTCAGACTTCTAGAGTTTAGATTAGACAAAGTGTGTAGGTACTATTGGCATCAGAAGCTTCATATTAAGCTTTTAAGGAGCTGATAATGACATGTCAAAGTGACATGATGAAAAGAGAAATATGTCATGTCTAAAGATCAAAGTCATAATAATGTTTTTTAAGTTTTATATTTTGCGTATCGATTTTTAAATGTCACCTTGTCTCTTGAAATGATTCTCGGAAACTTTTGATACCTATATATAATCAGGGAGAGCTGACGTCATAATCTATTATCTTATAGGAAAACAGGTGACAAACAATACAGACGCATGCAACGTTGCCCGTATATACGTCGAACTCAATGACATAAATGTCGAATAACTACTGAATAAACATTTTTTGCACTAGCTACAATCCCCGCGGTTTCAACCGCATAGATTACTTATCACAGAAAACCATGTCACCAAAAAATTTATGGGAACCTGTGTGTGGCTGGGTAGGCAAGTAAAAGAAAGCCGAAGAAAGGTTTTCAGTCTGTGAAAGATGATATGAATGTAAGAGGAGTAGACTCAGAGTTGATTAATGATAGGAGTGAGTGGAAGAAGAACACATGTTGTGATAACCCCAGGCGTGGAATAAGGGCAGAAGAATGATGATCTTAAGATGAAATGGGACGTGATCCTAATCGCGCGATCTAATGAAACATAGCCATAATATTTGACATAATTATTATACCAAAGGTGCATAAGAAGAGTGTGAATGGAACCGTTGAAAGGGGAAGACCTCGGCGTACGTACCTTGATCAAATCGGGGACGTTTTAGAGAGAGGCCAGGTCCAGAGTACCCTAAACCGACGCGCATGTATGAAGAATGTAATGAGAGTGAACGAAGCAAAGGAGGTATGTCAGGATCGTAGCAAGTGGAGATCCGTATTTTCCGTCTACCCCGTCGGGAAACAGGCGTGATTTTATGTATGTATGTGTTATTATACCAAAATTTTGCGCGCAGTTCGATTATTCGCTGCAAGCCTTGTGAATAAACTGAACTTAATCTATTCTAGATGATTTATACAGCTGAACTTTTTACCAACAGGATACTGCGCTGTAGTGTTTGAATAAACACTTTACTGCGCAACATTCCTTAACAAATGGGGCAGCATCTTTGACATGATTATCGAAATATGTCAATGCTGTATACTTTGCGCACGTTCGCTTACAATTCCACATAACTTGGGATTGCTGGGAATAATTTAGATAAGTAAGTTGTTGTGCAACTAATATAGCAAGGTTAAATCTTTCTAGCTGTTTTTTTGACTGGCCTCAGCTCAATTGATAGCTCTGCCTTATGCGCTTTAGGTTATGGGTTCAATCCTAACCCAGAACTATAATTTGTGTACATACATTCACGTCGGGGTAGGCAGAGACTACAGATATCCACTGGTTACGATCCTGACATTTTTCTCTTGCTTCATTCACTCTCATTAGATTCTTAATACATGCGCGTCAGTTTAGGGTACTCTTGACTTGGTCTATCTTTCGAAAAACACAAATGTTTCCTCTATGTGTAGGTGTGTATTATGTTTTTTAAAAAAGTATACAATTTAATTTATCAACTATTTGGTTTCAATAGTACAAACTTTGCTTAGTACTAGACTTTTGCTTAGTACTAGAAAGTGCTGTGTAAAATATCCACCAGTAATATACTTGTATAAACATAGGTAATAGTTATGGTTTTGTGTTAGGTTTAAAAAAAACCGTCTATATGCACCGTTTCAAAATGTCCGTGCAATTTTATTTCATTTAACTTTTTAAACTCTTTCTTTGAATTTTGCACAAAACTTATTTAATTTCACCGTTGCGCGTTGTAGGTTTCATTAGATGCCTTCTCTAGCGTCTCGTAAAAATAATAATAAAACCTCCGAGCGTCTGATAGCGGCCGTGATGTAACGGAATCCGTCTATCGAAGAAGGTATTCATAAAAGCGGCGATAGGCTTGCAACTTGTCACGTACGGAATACTAACTACTGTGCTAAATGTGGGCATGTGCCATATAGGTGCAAAGTTTGAACGTGCCTACCTGAAAGATCTTTGTACGTAGAGATCTGAGGATATAATTATTGACCAAAAATTTTGATTTATTTCTTTCCCGTAAATAGAAATGGGCTATGACTACCTCAAAGATCTATGCAACTATAGATCTGAGGGGATATCCACCAAGCCTCTGCTATAACTTCTCTTCCTTCTCTACGCTGCTCATGCTAGGAATGAAATATCACAGATACGGTCGCTACGGACAGCTTTTCAAGAAATCCGAGCTTCAAAAATCTATTTTCCAAACAGTCCAGACAAGTGTTCATATTGTCCGAAGGTCGTTGACCTTCGCAATGGCACTAAAGTTGTGTGCAGACGAGACAAGAGCTAAGATGGGACATAAATTTCAGTTCCTACTGGATATGATAGCACTTTTTGGAATATAATGTCTAAATAGTGAAACTCTGGAACTACCTGCAATTTTTGTGTTCGGGTAGGTAAGCAATGTTTTTTCATACAAATTTCAACTTTCCACTACACATTAACTCGGCAAGTACGAACATGATTTTTGGCACGTGCCCACTTTTTGCAGTTGTTAGTATTCCGTACGTGACAGGTTGCAAGTCCATCGCCGCTTACTTATACTGTGAATTAGATTAATAAGAATAAGATTAATTATTTAATGATACATCAGTTAATGTGCGTAACTTAGTAAGTTAATGCCGTAACATACAGAACATAATAATTTTAAACAAATTTTAGTTTCGATTTGATTCTCAGTTCCTCTTCCATTAGTTTTCTCAACTCAATGATGGATAGGAAGTAAACAAGTAGCACAAAGTTATTATATATATTGAATTACCCGCACTTGCCTTGGAGTGGATAAAGATTACTATAGTAGAGAGGGGAATTTATCGATGACGACCGCCACGCAATAAAACAAAAAAATCTCAATAAAATATGGGCAATACGGATCATCGAAGTGAAAACTTAGGTACCTACTACTTAGTGTTGTCTTTGTGATTGTACTGTAATTTACTTTATGAATTAACAAATGTTGTGGTTTCTCAACAGCAGTTTTTGTTAAGTATTTTAGAATGATTACATTCCGAGCGAATGTAGCTTGTTATAGGCTAGATACGAGGGCTTATTCCCAAAGTACCTACTCCACGTTTTGTTCCCAAAGTACGTAAGTAAGTAGTAAAGTAATGAAATATTCTCAAACTACTCCACGAATAGAATATTGTTTTTTTAGTTTAATTCGACTCCACCCTACTGGTGTCCAAAAATAACTATTTCATACATTCGTTCTCAAACTACTCCAAACATTTAATATTAGTCATTAGTAAAGTAGGTACTAATAGGTATCTTATTAAAATTTTGATTATTATATTGATAAGTGTTTTATAAGCGCAGTACTCTGTAAAGCACGGAAGAGTTCAGCAGGTGTCTTCAGTCAGATAATCGATAAAATGTGTGCGGGTTGTCCCATCACTAAATCGATATTTTTCCATTAAACAGACCACAATCTAAAGTTACTAGGTACGGTTTGGTAGAGTTACTTAAAACACATTTGCTACAAATGTCACGTGGTGTTTGTACGTGTCACGGCAAAATGTCTGTTTTTTCACGTAGTCCGTTGACAATCTGTCAAATTGTCACGCGTTGCGGTACGGAGACACGGTTGCATCTTAATGTCACGAGTGTGGACATACCTATAGATGAGCAAAGTACTTCTTTTTTTAGTATTTATTAACCAGTGAATTGTTATATTTACTAAAGTTTATTAACTTTCCAATTTTTATAATATTTTTTTTATTTTTATATATTTTTTTACTTATTTACATAAGTTAATAAGTAAGCAAGTTTCACGGATATTTCCCTTGAAGTACCTACAGCTTTACAATTTTTTTTAACAGATTTGGATGATATTTGTAATAGACTTAGCCAGTGATCCGCCAGGCAAATACGGCAGCCACGACAATTTTTTGTCGTCGCTTTTGTCTCAGTTTCGCACGAGATAAAGCTAGACATATTATTGTCGTAGTGCTCATGTTAGGCTTACTGTAATAACATTATAATAAGGGTACTCTTTATGTTGCTATATATTTATCTATAACGCGTGCGAAGACGCAGACAGAAGCCAGTAAAATATAATAGACTAGCTTCCACTCGCGGTTTTGCTCGCGAGGTAGGTACCTACATAAAATATAGCCCATGTTACTCAGGGATAATGTAGCATTCTAATGGAAATTAGTTTTTGAGTTTATTCGTTACAAACAAAAATACAAAACTTTCCTCTTTATAATATTAGAACAATGGAAAATGGAAGAAGATCACATGTTGTGCCGACCCCACATGACGTGGGAAAAGGGCAGGAAGATGATGATGATGATGATAAATATTAGTATAGATAGTATACATAGTAGGTATAATAATATAGATAGGTGCTTCAGTTTATTACTTTAAGTGTTTACTTACGGCATAATATCTTCAAGTCAGTTTATTTCTACTTGTTCAAACTGATCTAATAATTTTCTAACTTTCCTGGGTCATGGGTCTTTGCCCTCGTATATCCTCATGATATCCTGGAGGAGGTCTGATAAGATGATCCATCTACGGCACCGGGATTTACCGTAGTCCCTACCACCCCTTAGATTGAATAGGGTAAGGGTGCGTTTACAAGGAGCGTTGCGGTTGACTGTATCGTTGTAGTTTTGCAGACTGGATGAGGCCTTACCTTAGTACAATACAATATCAAAGTAATAAAACTGATATTTCGTACCATGACCTATAAAAATTTTATTGATGTGGTATTACTTCAAGCTTGAAATGTGAAGTTTCTGAAACTTGATGATTTGTAAGCTTTTAGTTTCAAAAATGTCACATTTCAAGTTTGAAGTAACACTGCTGTAAGAGATAAAGTTTGTTTGTTTGTATGTATGAGGTAATCTCTTGAACTACCTATCCGATTTTAAAAATTCTTTCACCAATATTTAGAAGAACTTTCAAGATGAATCAGTATATTTTATGTGGCACCTCGCTGGCAAAGCCGGGGGTGGAAGCTAGCTAATTATAAAATACGTGCAGTTTTGTCTGTTTGACATCTTATTGTAGAAGGAAAACCTCACATATTCTGCTTGCATCCTCAATGAGAGCGGAAATCTGGTCACAGATTCCTCCTCGTAAAAAAAAAAACATAAAAAAAGGCAAACCTTAGCAGGTTTCACTTACTTTTCAAGTTTTCCCTCCCCTCGAGAGAATTGCCCACTACTCATGCGAACTTAGGTACTTTATGTAGCTTACTGAAATTATTACTTAATTTTGGGCGTCAAAGGGCATTGCCCTCTAGGGTTACGTACAAAGGATTAGGCATTTCCATTCAAAGGCTCTATCTATCTTGTAAGGCATAGGTGGGCAAGGCGCGGCCCGCCTCAGCTTTTGATCCGGCCCGCGAAACATTTTGAAACCGCGCGCGAAAGAAAGTTAATGTTTCTATTAGGTATATAAAGCGACAAAACTGATAAATTTTAACATGTTCATTGGTTGTTTTTCCACTGTTTTTACGCACAAAATTGCTTATACATACGATGAGCAATATGAGAAAGTCACAACTTTATCACATAGAACTGTATCTGATGAAAATTGATATCCAATGTTATAAAAGTTACATTGGATATCAAAGAGTTTTTTAAACGTATTTATATGAAAATGTTATCCCAGTTTTTATCCTTTACCTTTAGAGATGAATATATTAACTTTAATTTAATACCATAGCATCTTCACTGAGTTGAAAAACCATTTATATAATGTCATTACAATAAATTGAAACACATTTTTTTTTCAACTGATATCCACGACCCGTGATTTCGATAACAACCTAAAGTTTGGCCCGCAACTTTCAAAGGTTGCCCATACCTGTTGTAAGGCCTACGGATGTCAGGACTGTTCCGCACACCTAATCCTTCGCTTGAAGAGGATCGGCAATTTATTATCATCATTCGGTGTCTATGTGCTTCTTAGTGTCACTAACTCAAACCAGTGTGGTGAAAGGATTGACTGGCCTCATAGCTCAGTTGGTAGTAGCTCGGCCTTCTGCGCTGTAGGTTGTGGATTCGATCCCCACCCAGGACTAAAATTTATGTGATGATTCTCTTTCCGTCTGCTGCTGTTATTATGTATTTACACAAAAAAAGTACCTATATAATTAATCTATTTAATATTATACATTTTACAAGTGAAATACAAGTGAAACATGAAGCATAGTACTAATTTTGATAGTTTACAAATCTATAAGTTACAATTTTTTCTCTTTTCGTGTAAGCTTAACTTTTTTTTTCGCAAGAGCGCTGCAGGTATAATCTTCTTCTTCTTCTTCAATTATGGCATCTGTCTCTTAGAGAACAATTTTGCCAGATTACAAACAATCTATTAGTAGCACATCTGATCCAGATCAATCCAAGTAGCATCCCTAAGAACCTGTCAGTATTCAAATTCAAATTCAAAAATAATTTATTCAATAAAATCACAAGGATCACTTTGAAACGTCTTAAATGCTAGGTAAATCTATGTGCCAATGCCAACCCTAACCCAAGTACGAGAAGAACAGGCAAGAAACTCGTCTCGGTCCTAGCGCTTTTTTGTATGATCCTTCTATTATTACGTTGAATAGCTATACCTACGCTGAGCCAAATGCGAAAGCTACCTTAATTGATTCCACAGTTTGACGAGTCCCATGCGTGGCCTGGATTCGTTGGCCTGGATATATCGACAAGAGGGGATTGGGCAATTTTCTGTATAGCACATGGCTAGCCGACATTAATATATCCAGCCCGTAATAATAGCCCACAGCCAAGTTCCGAAATCCCTTTGGAATTCAGTCAAGTGTTATAATAAAGTAAACGTGCTTTTGCACCTATTTTAGATACTGAAAAGGACGGAAATTTCTAGTACTTTCCCGCTAAAACTATTATCTAATGAGGTAATTAATTAAGCTCATTAATAAGCTTAATTAATAACCTCATTAGATAATAGTTTTAGCGGGAAAGTACTAGACATTTCCGTCCTTTTCAGTATTTGTAATGGATTTCCGCAAAGTCACGCCTGAATCAATCATTTATCCTATTTTAGATCAATACTTTTTTACCCGACTGCAAAGCGGAAGAGGGTAATGAGTTTGGAGTGTATATATGTATAAGGATGGATAAAATAAAGAATGAGTATATTAGAGGAAGTCTAAAAATGGCACCGGTGGTGACAGAAGAGAGAGATGAATATCATATGACGAGGGGAGTGTTAGGTATAAATGTGGATGGAAGCAGCGGTCGAGATAGGCCAAAGAAAATAAATAAAATAAAATAAATAATGCTGGACAATCCACACAGCATCATCTAGCCCCATAGTAAGCTACTCAAAGCTTGTGTTATGGGTACTAGACAACTGATATATTTAATACATTATAATACATAGATAGATATTTTTTTTTACTATACATAGAAAACACCCAGACCAACGGAACAAATTTCTGCAGATCGTACACAAATTTGTTCCGCGGCGGGAATCGAACCCGCAACCTCTTGCGTCGCAGGCGGACTCTCGCCCGCTGCGCCACTGAGGTCGTCAAAAGAAAAGATGGATGGACTGTGTGAAAGATGACATGGCTAAGAAAGGAGTGAGTACTGAGATAACGGATGATACGGGGAAACGGAAGAAGATCACATGTTGTGCGGACCACATAACGAGGGGAAAGGGCAGGAAGATGTACTTACTTCAAGGTTTTGTTTCAAGGGCGTGCCGGATTCCTCGCGATGTTTTCCTTCACCGTTCGATTGTAAGAATGAAAGCAATTTTGCTCATGAATGAACACGAAGAGTTGTGTAATTATATGGTTTTCTAACCGCTTCTTAGTAGTGATAAATACCTACTTAAGTGCAATCTTATTACAAACTAGCTTTACGATCGCGACTTCTTCCGCGTTTTTAAAAATAATAAAAAAATAATAATATAGTGGGTATCTACTAATTGTTTCCTTTATTGCATCTGATAATTTTATTTAGTGGTGTCAAAAAAACTAACAAATTTGACTTTTTTTTTATTGATAATAGACTGGGAGAAGAGAGAATTTCGGGATAGCCTATATCCTTCTCCAGGATATAATCTATCTTCTTGCCAATTTTCATTACGATCCGTCCAGTCCAGCCATTTAGTCGTAAAAATGTAACAAACAAACAAAGTTACTTTTGCATTTATAATATTTAAATATAAAAAAAAATACCTTTTCACGACCAAACGGCTTGACGGATTGTTTAGATAATTTTGTATAGATTTAATCGCGTGATGGTAGAAAATAAAATGGTATTGTTTTCTGGGAAGTCCTGTCCGGCTTATAATTAATACCATGGTGGTAACCAAGTTACAATGGTGAACAGCGATTGACTATCATGTGACTGTAGGTAGCGAGAAAAGAAATATCATTGGCGATCGGCACGTCAATAACTATCAATCAATTTTTTTTATCATTTGCTATCAATACTGTATTATTGTCAATTGCTTCAATTGCAGTAAAACTATTCGCAACAATGAGTGTCAATCATGTTAATATTGATATACCTACTTATTCGGACCGTTTCAAGGACCTTAAATTCTAGCACTACTTCCCTTTGGCACTACCGCTTGGCTCTACTAGTAGAGTGAAGGGAAATTTTACTTTCCCGTGACACTATCATTCTTACTGGTTGATTAAACGCATAAGGTAACAAAGAAACAAAGTCGCGGGAAATGTCACTAGGTTATGTATTTTGTTTCAAACACGTCATACAAACAGTTTTTGTATTGTTTATTTTCCAGTAATTACTCATTCAGCTTCAGAAATCTAAGAATAGGTTGAATTTATTTTCGTCGTGAAAAATTTCACAACAGTGTATTTCAAAGTGATGTAACTTTTTAGGTCAAAATTTAACCTGATTTCTAAGTTGACAGAAAAAGTGATGACGTTTTTGAACTTTGGCGATACTTACTTGGGATTTGCTAGACCTGAAAAAAAAAATGTGCAGATAAATGCATTTTAGTGAAAGTCTAATTTTTTTCTATTAATTTGCTCCGTTTTTTGTCTCTACTTATTTAATTTTATCGTAATTTTGACTTAAATACGTAAATATTGATGGACATTTTACACAACGTCAACTAGCCCCAAACTAAGCAAAGCTCAGGGCCGAGCCGCCCCTATGTGCGAAGTGTGCGGCGCACACAGGCGCCAAGACAATAGAGGCGCCGCCATCGAAATTATTTTTGATACACTTACACAACAACATATTTTTTTGTAGTGGGGTATCGATAAGTAAAACCTAAAAAATGTACACCACTTTTATAGACCAAATTTACAATTTTTGCCGTATCAGGCGACACATAGGTACCTAAGTTGAAACATGAAGATTCGTGAAAAAAAGAGGCGCTTCATAGGTTTCGCACACAGGCGCTGTGGGGGGTCGGCGCGGCCCTGGCAAAGCTTGTACTATGGGAACCAGATGGTTGATAGATTAATTATTTTTTTGTTAATATCTACATAGAATACATGATAACACCAAAACAACGAACAAAAATCTACGTTCATCACACAAATGTTAGTCCTGGGTGGGGATCGAACCCACAACCTACAGCGTAGAAGGCAGAGCTACTATCAACTGACCGCGAGGACTTTGTACCTATTATGTTTCTTCCTCTTCTTCCTGCCCTTTTCCCTATGTACCTTTTATGTTCCAAGTGGTAAATAGTCTCAAGTCCCGTTGCAGGAATCAAATTGGCCCATCTCGCGAGACACCAGACGCCATTTTGTTGCATCCAGATTATATTATACTCTAATTTGACACATTGCCAGATGTGTCACGGATGGTGCAATACATGAATGAACGTGTTGTGTTATTTTACGGTTGTTTACAATCTTCTAAATATTTTTTATAGTAGAGTCTCTGATAGGAGTTTCATAAATTTATAAAAAGAATGATTTTTATAAGTACTGTGGCTGTGTTTTTTTACTTGGCGTCGCACTATTAGGTCTGTCTTTGACATATTTATTGTTATTATCTTGTGATATGGTAGGTAGAGATTTTCTGCGATGCATTCGACTGTCAATCTGGTCGCTCTAGTTTTTATATATATTTTCTCGTGTTATTTTGAGTTTTGTTGTGTAATGTTTTTGGTTATTTTTCCAATAAAGCCCGAGTCTTTAACCTGAGTGTAAAATATGTGAATTATAGTGAATAGTTCCTTTCTAAATCTATCGGAGGATATCACGAGAATTTCGAACAAAACAGCCATCTTTTGTTTAAAATTGACTTGACAATCTGACTGACTTTATGGTAATACAAATAAGGTCGATAACATCGAAAATATCTAATCGGCAGTCCCAGCAATAATTTTCGAACCAAGTTTTCACGATATCGACCTTATTTTAGTTCCTTAACATTTCCGATGGATGTAAATGTATGAAAGGATACTATATGAAAAAAGTTTTCGTAAACTATCAAAAACTCATAGGTACTAGGGGTACAGGCAGTGTTGCCAGATACACTGTAATTACAGCAGATCTACTGTATTTTCACACGATCCACTGTACACTGTAATACAAAAAAAATTACAGTGTATGGGAACAATGTAATTTTTCAAGGGGCATTTAATTTTGTATCAAAAACTGTCATTTTGACCACTTTTGAGCACCAAACACTGTAATATAATTTGTATTATCTGGCAACACTGAGTACAGGGAAGAACCGTCAGTTTGCGGGCAGTGTTACCAGAGTGTGAGGTCAAATTTCCATAGATTAAGAAATAAATTGATCAAAAAATACGTTGGACTAGGACTATCTATGTAACTTGCTACGTTTTCTAAGAAGTGACAGATTACTGGCAGGATTGTGGCCCTCCCACACTCTTCAAACACTAACTACTCGTATTACACGCGTGTCGCACGTGGTTAACTCACGTGTCGCCATTATATAAATCAATCGATGATAATACCGTTTCGATTAGTTTGCCCGATGCTTCTCGAATAATTTGATGGTAAAATTGAAAATACCCCACAATATTTATATTTTAATATTAATAATAGGTAATGAGTTTAATAAAAGAAGCACTTGTTTTCGGTATATTAAAAGGAATTTTTAATGGCAAGTGCAATCTATTAACAGGAATGGAGCTCCCACTAAAAAGTGTATTCTAAATGTGTTTCAAATTATTCCAAATGCATTCCACCTTACCATGCTCTACAGAAGAAAATACAAAGGAACATTAATTTGGGAATTAGCCAAACAAAAATTACACTTTTGTCACCCGATCTACTGTGGGATTGTCAATTTATATTATAACCATCATAATTGCACTGGTCGAACTTCGCTAAACCCAACTGCCCTCTTTCGTAAACATCGGATTTCGCTATATCCAGTTGACCTTATTGTTGGCTAAGTCGAAATTACGACACCACGCTCCTTTATATGATAATTTATCACAAATACACCCCAAATAAGCTAATTCCATCATAACATTTAGGTGAACGAAATAGCCAATAAGAAGTGATTTTCCTGGTTTCCTCAGACCTCAATTGCCAGGTTATAGCAGTTCCACTTACGGGATAATAGGCAATTGTAACAGATAGTGGTCCTACTTTCGGTGGACTGAGTTTCTTTGTTGGTATTGATTTGTTTATGGGCTATTTCTGATGGGTGAAGCTTTCAATTCAATTATCTTTGTATGTATAACGATAACAATAAGAGCGCTGGTGGTGTAGTGGTAGCACCCCTGCCTCACTATCCGAAGGTCGTGGGTTCAAACCTGGTCGTGCACCAATGAGTTTTTCCATTCGAAAAATTTATGTACGCAATGCCAGTGCTCTGAAACGGTGAAGGAAAACGTCGTGAGGAAACCGGCATACCCTAGAACCAAATATTCGAAAGTGTGTGTCATAGGTTAGTATTTTTATAAGCGGCGATGGGCTTGCAACCTGTCACGTACGGATTACTAACTACAGTGCAAAATGTGGGCATGTACCTACCAAATGTCATGTTTGGACGTGCCTCTGACTACCCTCTTTAGATATCCTCAAAGATTTAAGTAACTGAAGATCTGAGGAGGTGTCTACCGAGCCCGGGGATTACAGTCGTGATCATACTTTTTTTTTGTATAATTATCTTAAGACTGCTCAAAATCCTTGACTGTCTGTGACTGTCAGTCAATCAAATACCTACCTGCCATTTCCAGAACATTCGTCTGCCAAATGATGCATTACTTTGGCCAATTGCACATTAATTTATAGGAATTTAGACCAAACACGTGGAAATATAAATTATTAAAGTAATAGACTTGGCATGAGACTTATTGATGCTGCATTCAGAGTTATGAGCTTTCAGCATTCAGGAACTAGTTTTTTGAAAGTTGTGACTGTAACGAATGGTTACGGTACTAATAAATCCTAACAAAAAAAACTAGCCACCCACGGCTTCGCCCGCGGGGTACCTTGTATAACAAAAACAAATCTATCCCACGGAAACTGTAATTTTTTCCGGGATAGTAGCGTATGTACTATTCCAGATTATAATCTATCTCTGTGCCAAATTTCATTTAGATCCGTTCAGCAGCTTCAGCGTGAAAGAGTAACAAACATACATCCATACATACATAAAAACTTTCACGTTTATAATAATTATTAGTAGGATTATTTTTCAAATAGCTTAGTGTGTTTCAGTATTTGGGCACAAAATGGCGTCTCGCCATCACATCATTGTGACGGCGCCGTTATTATCTTGAATCCGCCGAATTATAGAAACGTCTGGAAATTCAGTGATTTATTCAGAGGGGTGAGAGCTGGCAGTATGAACAAACAAAAGCAACAAAAACTTCAAGAAATTTCTAAAATAACATGGATCATTTTGAATCATATTTTATGCTAGGTGAATTTTTGGTGTTGGCGATCAATCATGAATGTTGGAAAGAGAAAGGCAGCTTAATCATCCAGCAGTTGGCAATACCAGACTGAGATAATTGTTTATAATAATTTTCTACTTTAAATTCTAATTTAGTTTTAATTTGTTTTTGTTGTATAAAGTATGAGCGCTGGTGGTAGCACCCTTGCAATGCGTAATCAGGTTGGTATTTATGGTGTTCCACAAAAATGTTAATATATATACATATATATATATATATATATGATCACGACTGTAATCCCCAGGCTCGGTAGATATCTCCTCAGATCTTTAGTTACTTAGATCTTTGAGGATATCTAAAGGGGGTAGTCAGAGGCAAGTCTTAACATTACATTTGGTACATGCCCACATTTTGCACAGTAGTTAGTATTCCGTACGTGACAGGTTGCAAGCCCATCGCCGCTTATAAGAATACTAACCTATGACACATACCTTCGAAGTTTTGGTTCTAGGGTATGCCGGTTTCCTCACGATGTTTTCCTTCACCGTTTAAGAGCACTGGCATTGCGCACATAAATTTTTCGAATCGAAAAACTCATTGGTGCACGACCAGGTTTGAACCCACGACCTTCGGATCATGAGGCAGGGGTGCTACCACTACACCACCAGCGCTCTTTAAAAATGTTAATAGGTATACATTACCTCTTTTTTTTGTTCGAACATTCAAATTTTGTTTGTTTTAAGTAAGTACTTATTAAGTTTTGTGAAATTTGAATTTTTTTGGTAAATTTTTAAATTTCTAAATAATTTTAGATGCTTACTTGGGTAAAATCTAGTACGAAACAACAATGTACCTATTGATGTTTTTAAGGATCTTACTCTGTTTTGTGAACTAATAAATAAATAACCACTTCCGACCAATTCACCTGTCAAACAAAAAAACAAAATCAAAATTGGTTTATGCCTTCAGGAGCTACGATGCCGCAGACAGACAGATACGCCAAACTTATAACTCTTCGTCGTCTTTGCGTCGGGGGTTAAAAATGGCATAGATAGTTCTAGAGAGAATATGAATAGGTCACTTTCCACGTGTTGAGGCTTACAATATCATCGGTCATTGACTTGTAGAAAACCTTTGCAACGCGCCCTACACGGACATAACTTTTGATTAGTAACGTTAAAGTTTAAATGAAAAGCTGATGAATAGCGTACAATATAAATAGTTCCCTATTTATGTACTCCTGTTTAGATTATTTATAAAGGTAGATATAAAATGCCTACGTTATAAGTTTTTTTCTACAGAAGTTAGGCAAAATAACATTTTGTCACGACAAAAGTGTCGTTTTTGTTTGGCTAAGTTACAAATTGATGTTAATTAAGGTACTTAGTTAGTTTTCGGTCTGTTAGGACTGAAATTTTCATATAGTACGTAGGTACTAATCTCGTTCAAATCTTTTTTCTAAAATGACATATTTTTTAAATGCCTTTGTTTATGAAGACTAGTACATTCAACCACGTAATACTCATAACAAACTCTACATTTACTGTTGTGATATTCAAAACTTAGGTACTTACATAATTTTAGTTATATATTCAACCTCTATGTATTATTATTAATATTAGTTTACATACTCCTTAGTATATGCCATTTGAAAACAATATTTCATCACTTCTTTCTACTTGCTTCCGTAACAATTCCGTAGAGGAAAACGCCTTTTACGCAAAAACAATATCAATATAATATAGTTTCACTTGATTTTTTGCCCGGAAATTCTTGATATGCTACAAAAGGCCTCTGTCTTCTGCATTAGCACATGATCTGTCAAAAAACCTCATGCATATTTTGATGGTCACGGTTAAGGTTTGTTGAATTGAATCTGTAATATGCGTCTGCGCATATGACTGTTTTATTAAGGTTATATGGACTCAAGCTAATTTTTTTTTGAATTGTTGAATATACAATTTATTTTTTACTGAAATATACAGATCTATCATGTACCTACAATAGATTTAAATACACATGAAATAGTTGTGCTGTCTAAGGACCGTTACAAAGGATCTATAGATAGGTCATCTTCCAAATGCGTCTCCAAGACGCTGGCTGTATTACCACTTTGGCAATGCTGATACGTTGAGCTAAATATGAGCCAGATATGGGCTCCTGCTACTTTTATGTTAAGCAATATTTCTTTAACATAAAAACGTATAAGCCTACTTTTCGTTGTATCTACAACATTTCCAAAAAATATAAATATTGGACTTAGTTAAAGGGGAGCAAAACTTTATCGCTTTTTGTATGAAAAGGTACAGCTTCACAACCCTATTAAGTCTCGTTACTCGGTACTAGATCGCGTACCCGTTACTCAGTACCGAATACATACGGTTTGCTACAGCTTTAATCGTCAGTCTGAAATGCATTCAGTGGATATGTTAGCTTTTGGAATAAGGCCAGTTAATTTTAACCTGCCCGCCCGTCTGGAATCTTTCGTCTAACTGACTCATCCGTTTATTTATTTGCCTTCAATAACCTTTCAGACGATTAATAAATCATTTCTGCTCTTGAATCTGAGGTTGACGGTATAACATTAAAATCTTATTTTTATTATCACCAAGGTGATATGGTGATAGATCGAAAGTATTTCAAGAAATTAACCGACCTCCAAGGTTTTTGTATTCACAAGTGTTCAATAATTTTGTACCAGATATTCAAACAGTCGTAATAATATTAGTACAGCTCACGATCTAACTAAAGCCTGATAGAGAGGATCTAGTGGTTGTGGGTTCGAATCCATTCATGCACCAATTTATTTTTCGTTTGAAATATGTCTAAGCGCTAATACCATTGCTCTGAAACATAAAAAAAATAAATATTGGTGGACATTTCATACAACACCATTTAGCCCCAAAAAACTAAAATATATCTGTATTATGTCCCCAGATAAGATATGTCTACTGCAAGAAAGGAGACTCTAGGAACACTCCAACCCTTTCGCCACACAGGTTTTGAAAGAAATAGTGACTCTAGGAAAAACACTGTGTAAATTCATAACACAATAATTATGAAGGAACATGTAAAAGGGGCTTGGTTTCTTGTGTCAATGTAGATCCAAGGGTATTGGCTGAAAACCCTTTTATTTCAACAAATGTTTACTCTTTCGATGCGTCAGATCTACCGGAAATAGCATTGCCTAGTTTAGAAACATGCATCATACGCTCATGTATACAACATGTATACACCGGGTTTGTATACACACTGTTGATGTATGCAACGTAACTATGATCTAAGGCAGTGGTTCCCAAACTCTTTTGTTTCATAGACCATTTTCAAAATTTTGCTGGATCCGGTGGACCCCCTGCATCTACATTACTACCAATTTCTAAATCTTGAAAAAAAAGAAGTGATGATTAGATCTATCTATCTATGGAAACTTGCGTTGAGGCTGAGTTACAACGACGATTAACAAATTTTGAAAAAAAATCTTTTCCATATCCAAATTACCATTTTTTTCTCAATTTATTTATAAATTCTCTTATTGAAAAGGTTTGATTTAGGTATCATATTAAAATAACAAGCCAACATTTTAGTTCTTCACTATCGAAACCAAATTCATTTTCATGCACCCCCTTCATGCTTACGATTGTGGACCCCCATTTTTTGTCACGTCCATCGTAGACCCCCGTCGAGTCTCCCGTAGACCCCTGGGGGTCCACCTGGACCACTTTAGGAATCACTGATCTAAGGTAATTGTGGTAATTCTGTAATGTTACTCCACGGACTAACTTAGAAAAAGTTTTAGCTACACACGACACGATCTTATTTTTATCGCTGAAAGAATTTTATTAGGATGGTTATAAAGACTTTTACCCATCTACTTATCACAAAATAAATCTAAGCAGAACAATCTATACTAATATTATAAAGCTGAAAAGTTTGTTTGTTTTGTTGAACGCGCTAATTTCAGGAACAACTGGTTTGAATTTAAAAAATATTTTTGTGTAGGATAGTTCATTTATCGAGGATTTAGGCTTTATAACATCACGCTGCGAAAAATATTGAAAAACGGGAAAATAATATCACTTTAAACCGCAGACAAAGTAGCACGTTGGTCAGCGATCCTAAATATTTACCATCTTGCAATGGTAAAAACGTATTCATATGAAAATGTTGTATGAGACTACCCAATTTATTTATTGGCTAACTTTAGAGATGAATATTATTACCTTATAAATTATAATTTATACCATAGCATCTTTACAGTTGTGATTTCTGCCAGGGCTTGAAAACCCGAAAAATGTTTCAAACCGTTATCGATCTAAATACCGACAACCTTTTCTTTTCGGTTAAGTTCTACCGTAACCTCTATTAAAACGGTTAGTCAAGAACGATAAATTCAAAAGGGTTTCGCTCAATTAACCGGTTAGAACGAAATTAGAGCGCTGGTGGTGTAGTGGTAGCACCCCTGCCTCACGATCCGAAGGTCGTGGGTTCAAACCTGGTCGTGCACCAATGAGTTTTTCCATTCGATAAATTTATGTGCGCAATGCCAGTGCTCTTAAACGGTGAAGGAAAACATCGTGAGGAAACCGGCATACCCTAGAACCAAAAATTCGAAGGTATGTGTCATAGGTTAGTATTCTTATAAGCGGCGATGGGCTTGCAACCTGTCGCGTACGGAATACTAACTACTGTGCAAAATGTGGGCATGTACCAAATGTCATGTTTGGACTTGCCTCTGACTACCCCCTTTAGATATCCTCAAAGATCTAAGTATCTAAAGATCTGAGGAGATATCTACCGAGCCCGGGGATTACAGTCGTGATCATATATTTATATTTTTTATTTTTTTTTATATAGAACGAAATTTTGACCCTGATTCTTGGTTCATTAAATAGTACCTAGAAACCATTGATTTTTGTAAATGCATCTTTAATATCGAATAGATATCGTTCGATATTATCGATGATATCGCCATCCGAACGTGACAAGTCGGTAAAATGAGAAAATAAACGTGCTAAGGATTATGTTACAGAACACAACATCATTAATTTTTTTGTTTATGTAAGTAAGTATAACATTTATAAAACTGTATAAAATTTCTTCGAATGTTGGAGCACTAGCTTTCGCTGGTGGATTCACCCGCGTGATACTTTGTTAAATTAGAATCTAGTGTTATTGTGTATTCTAGAATATAATCTGTGCCTGTGCCAAATTTCATCCAGATCCGTACAGCCGTTTCAGCGTGTTAAAGTAACAAACATCCATACATCCATCCAAACTTTCGCATTTATAATATTAGATTAGATTGAGCGCAGGTGGTCTGTGGTAGCTTCTAATTCTAAGGTAGGTTCGAATCCGGTCGTGCACCAATAGATTTTACTGTCACAATTTTTTTTTATAAAATTGCCATTGTAAAAATGTACCCAACATAAAGGTATGATTCCGTTACCTGCGATAGTGACAAGCGATCGTGTCGCTGACGCCGAACGACACTACTGTCCCTCTGGCATGGCATCATTATACCTACAGTGTTTTTTTCTACGGAAGATATGACATGAAAATGTATGTAGTCAGCGTTCAGTTGGTCTTCTTCTTCTTCTTCTTCTTTGTTTATGGCATCTGTCTTTTTAAGATCAATTTTGCCAGTGTTTAAATTAGGTATTAGTATTGTCAATGTCACAAAGTAATAGGCAAATTGTCAAGTAAATTTTAAACAAAAGATGGCTGTTTTGTTCAAAACTCTCGAGATTTACAATACATTTAGAAGGAACTATTACACATTAATTAACAATTTTACACTATCATCAAGAACTTGGGCTTTATTGGAAAAAAATCCACCAAAATACACAATAAACTCAAAATAACACGAAAAAAAATATATCGCAAAAATTCTCGGTCAGCGATCGCTTGTATCTGTCGCCTATAGCTATCGCTTATCGCCAGTGACGGAATCACACCTTTACAGTCATCCGATCCTGAAATATTACACGTAGGTACGATAGTTAGAAGAGTTGCCCGACAATATTTATGTCAATGACTTAGGGTACATAATGCAATGATTCACGACTCTTTTATGTACTTAGGTACCACTCGTAAAGGTTTTCAATGTCTCAAGGTCTGTATATATTTACATAACCTTTGTACCCTCGTTCATAGAATACATAAATGATATAAGTATGTACTAACTTATGTAACGGTATGTAGCCGTATCTTTTGAAAATGTTTTGAGATTTCGACGTTTTTTTTTGTCTTCATAAATCCATCGGAGGAAATCCCGAGAATTTCGAATAAAAACAGCCATTTGGAACGAAGTTCCTTATCGCGCGTTGTGAAAGGGGGCTAGACGGAAAAAATCTCACGAAAAGTTGTAACGACACTTTTTGCTATAGTTGTAAGCCGTGCGGCGTGCGCATGTTTCTCTGTCTGTCTCTCTCTCTCACAAATTAATCGAAAGGAACTTCGTTCCATCCGGGTGTCCCTTGACACCTCTCAAGTTTTTTTTTGTTTAAAATTGACTTGACAATAATTTGACAACCTTTGTGACATTGGTATCAGTAGATAGAATGTCTTTGGATACTATAATAATGTACAATGTACAATGTACATCCTACTAATATTATAAACGTGAAAGTTTGTAAGAATGTATAGATGTAAGAATGTATTGTTTGTTACTCTTTTACGCTCCAATTTGGCACAAATAGATTATAGTCTGGAATGGCACATAGACTACTTTTATCCCGAAAAAATTTACGGTTCCCGCGAGATAGATTTTTTTTGGTTTTTCAAGTAACGACGCGGGCTCAGCCGTGGGCGTAAGCTAGTATATAATAAGGAAAAAAATTACATGAAACACAGACAAACAAAAAAGTACAGATTATTATTAGTATTAGACGGGTATTTATCGCGTTCAAATTACCTTATATTTTCCCGACGTTTCGACAGGTTTGCACGCTGTCGTGGTCACGGGTACACTCTAAAAAGTCTTAAAAGTACATAAAAAATACAGACTTAGTACGAGTTTTGATAGTTTGCGGAAATATATTTCGTTACGTTTCCTCACATAGGTACCTACAGCGCCCCTAGCGGAAACTTTGAAGATCTAAAATAAGAGTTAGGTAAATACGCGATTTATGAACGCGGAAGTTGGACGTCACTATTGAAAGTTTTATTACAATATCTACCTACGCTTTACTAATATTACATGATATTTTTAGTAAATTAATATCTGACTGAAATACAAGATTTATGAGTTCCCGTTATGTAGCGGATCGTCATTAAACCCCAACAAAATACTGAAGAACGACTGTAGGTGTGAATTGTTTATATAATTGTTGTTTGCGATATTAAATACAATGATTATAAGTATTATAGCGGCAATTCAACGTGTTTAGCAAAGCGAATATTTAAAACATAGGGTCGCGACTCGTGGTCTCACTAACTTGACCCACTGGTGGGACAGTGTGTCGATTTAATGGGCTCGTGGTCCCACTGTTTGGTGGGACCATCAGTCAACGTAATGCAGTCGCTCGTGGTCCCACTGATTTGGTCATAAGGGCTATAACACAAATATTTTTGACGTGATTGATAACGTCTATTAAATCGATGAACTACCCATAGCATGTTCAAAAAAACATATTCTTTATCGTTACTGCATGCGCATTTCGTATCGTCAATCGTTGCTCAATGTCTCTGAAAAAGTTCCGGCACCAACTAAATCTTCTTCTTCTTCGACTTTGTTTATGGCATCTGTCTCTTTTGAGATCAATTTTGTTAGTGTCAAGTGTTTATTGTTATAGTGTTCTCAAATCACATTTATTCTCTACTAGCTTCCGCTCGCGGCGTCGCCCGCGAAGTACCTACATAAAATATAGCCTATGTTCATCCTGAAAGTTCATTCTACACATTGGTGAAAGAATTTTTCAAATCGGTTCAGTAGTTTCGGAGCCTATTCGTTTCAAACAAACAAACAAACAAACAAACAAACAAACAATCAAAGTTTTCCTCTTTATAATATTAGTATAGACAATGTGCTAGATCGGCTTAGGCCGAGACTCCACCAAAGCGGCGATGTGTGCGGTGTGCTGTGTGCTGTGCGAGAAGAGATGTTTTTCAGCTCGGTGGACTCCACCAAAGGCGGAGATGTGTGCGGTGTGCTGTGTGCTGTGCGAGAAGAGATGTTTTTCAGCTCGGGGGACTCCACCAAAGCGGAGATGTGTGCGGTGTGCATCATAATCTCTCGTCTCCACTGCGCGTCGTCCGCGCACAGCTCACATCTCCGCTTCCATCGCGCCATACAAATATTTCACATCTCCACACAGCGATCTCCACTGAAGCTGAGCGGAGAGATGTGTCAATACACAATTCTATTGGTTATTTAAACATAATATCCTCTTCGCTCGTCTCGTCTCCGCTTTGGTAGAGTCTCGGCCTTACTCTCGGGGTCGATGAATTTCAATATTTATCGAGCAAAATCAATCAGCATTTTGGAACACGTGATAATCACGTTGACATCCACGTGCAGTACCTATATTAATATGTATATTATGTATTGCAATATGTGGTAATGCATATAGGTAAGTAAATAATGTGAACGCAGGGGTGGACCTAGTATAAAATAAGTGGGGCTTATCTTCTTTCTTGTAATTCTTTATTGTGCACAATAAATTTAACAAGCAAGACAGAAATAAAAATACAGTACAAAGGCGAGCTTAACTCTACATGAGCTTTCTACTTTAGAGACCAAGGAGAAGCTATAACATATATTTATTTTATGGTGTCAGGTTTTTTTTGCACCAGTGTAGTGAAAAAATTGAAGTTTTTTTCAGACACTAACAGTAGCTTAAACTAGTATTTATTGCGTTTAAAAAAATCGACTAAAAATAATTTAAAATAGCTTCCATAACTGCCATAATGGATTTTTTGACATTTTATATACATACATCGTGAAATTTTAATTAATAAAAATCATAATTATTGCACTTTATATTGGAAAATATATTATTCTACAACTCGAAGCTAGACAGCTATACACCGAGAAATTTTAATGGTTGTTTTCCCGCAGCGAAATGGTTTTGTCTTGGTAATACAATCGTTGTATAAACAAATTAAGTATTAGAAACAAAAAATACAGATATACCATTGTGAAAATTTAACTTGAAAGCGACCACGAACCAATAGTAATTCATCCCGATACCTACGCGAAGGCGGCCGGCGGCGCGTGCGATTCGAATAGTACCTACAAGTTACGTCTAATGTTACTATCGTTCCTCACGTTTTCGATTCGATGAATACTTTTTAAATTATTTTAATAATAAAAACATCTTTATTTTTCTACTTTTACTCTGTTTCGAAAGTACTCCTTATGGCTAGTTGTTCTGCTGCGGGAAAACAACCATTAAAATTTCTCGGTGTAGGTATAGCCTGTGTCACCCTTGTAATCCCAAATTCCAGCCGTTTGGGTTCCAATGCGTCGGTAAAGCTAGAGTTACTGCAAGTAGGTAAATGTATCAAGAAAAATTAAAGGAAATAAAGTCCCTCTTGTAATAATGGAAAATTTATGACACTTTGTTATGCCCGGATATACTATTTGATAGGTTAGTTTAGGCCCTTCTGTCATTGTATTTAGTTGTTTATATTTTTCCTGGTTTTGTACATTGACCAAATTTTCCTGTGCTAATGTTTTCCGCCTTTTATTATACGTCCGTATACGTCTGTTGTGTTTTAGAAAGCTTTTGTTTGTTTGAAAAATTATGATTGATAAAACAATAAAAAAAAAAATTTTTTTCAACTTGTCATGTATGAAATTAGGAACCTATTAATGTGATGAGATATTATGATCAGAACTCTTTTTAAGTATTTGAAAAAAGGTAGATGTCGAAACGTTAAATTATGGATCGTTAAATGATGATTATGAAAAAAATAAAACTGGGAAAACGTTAAATTATGGATCTAAAATTTAATAAAGGCCGCGAAATAAATCCTTACTATTATTTGACGACCTCAGTGGCGCAGCGGGCGAGAGTCCGCCTGCGACGCAAGAGGTTGCGGGTTAGATTCCCGCCGCGGAATAAGTTTATGTACGAAGGGTGTATTCTATGTATAATAAAAAAATATCTATCTATGTATATAATGTATAAAATATATCAGTTATCTAGTACCCATAACACAAGCTTTGAGTAGCTTACTTTGGGGCTAGATGATGCTGTGTGGATTGTCCAGCATTATAAAAATATAAAAAAAAAATTATAAATGCGAAAGTAAGTAAGTATCTAAGTCTGTGTGTTACGCAATCACCCCTAAACTACTAAGCCGATTTAAATGAAACTTGGTACAGAGATAGGTAGTCTAGAGCTTGAGAAAGGACATGGATTACATTTTATATAAAAAAAAACAAAAAACGAATGCGGACAAAGTCGCGTCCAATAGCTAAAAAATAAATAAAATAAAAATAAATAAATAAGGTATCTTGAGAACCCGTCAAAAGCTATGCAATTACGTCTCGATTTGAGTTTGATGTAGCTATAGCTACACTTTTTAAATATGCAAGATGGGCAAGATGTTTACTAGATTACCTTAGACCCCCATAATAGATATCCTTAATCCGGCCTCGTCTTAATTACATTCTTTCTTAACATAAAAAATGCTATGCATCTTGAGATTCTCTTCCTGAAATAAATCAAATTGTTGGCTGACCTGACTATATAGACCACAAATCCTTTAAAACCTATTTGTCCTTTCCAGGTTTAGAGGCAATAGTAAATGAATTTGTCTCACAGCTCAGTTGATAGTAGCTCTGCCCTCTGCGCTGTAGGTTGTGGGTTCAATCCCCACTCTGGATAAACATTTGTGTGATGGACACAGATGTTTGTTCTGAGTCTGGGTGTTATTATGCATTCTATGTTTGTATTTAAAAAAAGTACCTACCTATTTAATTAATCTATCAATCATCTCGTTGCAATAGTACAAGCTTTGCTTAGTTTGGGGCTAGATGACGTATGAAATGTCCACCAATATTTATTGTTCGAACACGTACATATAACTTCAGAACGGCTGGACAGATTTTCATGGTTTTTGATTTGTTGTATTTGTCTCCGTCCCAAATAGCATAATAACAATAAAAATAAATTAAATGCGGACGAAGTCGCGCGTAACCCAAAGAGTGAACAGATGATTAAAATTTAACAATGAAATTAATACGGTTTTGCCATAAGCGCGTTCACCTTAATTTAAACCTGTGATGATGCAAAATGATTTATTTAGTACTAGCTTCCTCCAGCGGCTTCGCCCGCATGTTACATTTAAAAACTAAAACATATCTAGGTACCCCACGGGAACCATACATTTTTTTGGATTAAAAGTAGCCTATGTGAAATTCCAGACTATAATCTATATCTGTGCCAAATTTCATCCACACATCCACATATTCTTACAGACTTTCGCGTTTACAATTTAGTAAGACCTAGTTCTAAAGTGCAATTTTATAGATAGCGGTCAAATTGAAGGTAGGTGACGTGTGGTAGGTGGTGAAGGCTAAACACGTGCATCGTATAATCCCACGCAGACTGAAAAACAATTTACTAAATCAGCAATTGTCGATTTGGATCTACCTAAGCTAAAGTTCAGATATACCTACCTTACCTAATCGCGGTGTAGGTTGATTTATACTAGCTCTGAAGGTTAAAAGATCCGTTTTTAAATTATGGTGACATTAACTTGTCAGATTTAACTTTTGGCGTGAACGCCAAAAGAAATCCTTAAAACTGGTCTGAACTCTCTGAACGTGTCTGCTGATGTCATTTCTTGATTCTATCTTGATGTCAATGATCTTTCCGCGGGCGTGGACGCTAACAGAATACCCTAAAACTATCTGAACTCTCTGCACTTGTCTGTTATGTCATTTCATGATTCTATCTGGATTTTTATGATCTTTCCGCTGGCGTGGACGCCAACAGAAGACACTAAAACTTGTCTGAACAATCTACACGTGTCTGCTAAATGTCATTTCTTGATTCTACCTTGATTTCGATGGTCTTTCCGCTGGAGTGAACGCCAACAAAAAGTGGATCTTGTCTAAACCTTCTGAGTAGCGCTAACTGAAACTATATCTACAGTAAGCATGTCTCATTCGTATATTTTCAGAGTAAAAGAGAAAGCAGATTGTCAATTCGTTTTTATGCTGTCAAATCATTATTTTTCGTTGTCAAAGTGCGTTGCGTAACGTGATGCTAACCCCTAAAACGTGACAGGTCATGACTACGTTATTTTGAACCAGTATGTTAATAGGACAATACTTAGTGCACCATAAAGACTTCTTTCGAAGACAGCTGTCAACTTTTGACAGATAATGTCCTGTCTCTATTCTTTTATGAAATCAGAAAGAGACAGTGTAGTTTTTAAGTTTAAATTTAGCTTAATTAGTGTAATCCAGAATCGGGGCTAACTAAACTAACCCTCGTTTAACGGGTTTGTTCACATTATAGGTACTCACTCACTTGTGCAGTATAAGTGATTAATGTACATTAATTAATACAATTGGCCTGAGAAGCCCCGGTCGCGTGTTTTTAGCACATGCTTTGTCTCCTGCGCTCGCGCAACTGAAACACGTGCTAGACATTTGAATTCTACTGACTCACTGTTACTAACTTAGGTTATAAATTAACTTATCAGACTTTTGTTTTAGAAATATGCGTAGACCTCTTTCCTTCTGTTAAACACTTTTTGCAGTTTTCATCGACTTAAAAATTATAATTTTAACTTTTATTGTTATGCCTTTTTTATGCTTTATGTTATTATTATTCATTTATTTCAGATTGATCCATAAAACATTATAATACGCTTGCTTTATACCTACTATATACATAATAATTAATCAGAAGTCAAAAATAAATATATACTTACGAGTATTATTAATAATTAATTTAAACTAATTATTACAATTACGTGACGTGACGTTAAACAAATAATTTCTATTTGTAAGTAAATTTTCTTTTATATTTTTTTTCGTTTTTTTTTCTAATGTACGTAAAACCACGTTCGAATGCTAGTATGTAGGTATAACGTAATACTAATAATTATATTGATTTGTTTGCCTCATGTCCTAACACATGATCGGTTGCGAAACTCGAGTGCCGGCGCCAGCCGCGGGTGTTTAATACATAGTTAGGTATTCTATATACTCGTACAATAAACCATTCTTACCCATTTAGCTATACTAATATTATAAAGAGGAAAGTTTTGTATTTTTGTTTGTAACGAATAAACTCAAAAACTACTGGTCCGATTTTAAAAATTCTTCCACCATTAGAATGCTACATTATCCCTGAGTAACATAGGCTATATTTTATTACTAGAAAAAGTTAGGGATCTCTACTAAAACAGTAATAATGTAACCTAAGATGCAATAATTATTTTTGCGGACGACTTTGCGGGAAACTGCTAGTCATTAAATATAGGTACGTACATGCAGTAAGAAACGCCCGTGACTTTGCTTAGATATCTTTATATATAACTAGCTGACCCGCGCGCGACTTCGTCTGCGTCTTAAGTAAGTAATATACGTTTTCTTACTTTTTAAACCTTCCCTAGACCTCCACGAACATTTCAAGACCAAGATAAGATAAATCCGTTTAGCCGTTCTCGAGTTTTAGCGAGACTAACGAACAGCAATTCATTTTTATATATAAGAAGAAGAAGAAGAAGAAGAAGATATTGACGCGTTACCCTAGACTTGAGGCCTTACCACGAGCTCTTACAAATCATCGTGTTTCAGAAACGTCAAAGTTTTAAGCTTGAAGTAACACTACTTTAACACCATTTTTATTCTACATTGATATTGCCCGAAGAGCTTGTAGTAAGGCTTTTAAGCGACTAACTTTCACCACTCCTAACTACTTTATATTCGTGGAGTAGTTTGAGAATACTTTTGGAGTACTTTGGGAACAAAACGTGGAGTACCTACTTTGGGAACAACCCTTTGGATCAATGCATCAGTGTTGCCATTCCATGAGGTAATGACGCCAGCGTCTTGATGCTTCCCTCTGGCAGTGATCAGGATCAGTTTAGCTGTCTATAGATCGTTTGTAACGGTGTCAACAGTTTCACACGTATTTGGAATATATAGTGTTAATTAAGATAGATCGTTAGATATTAGTGTTGGTTGTCAGTAAACAGTCAGTCAGTAACACGACTTACATATTTATGTATATAGAATCTGCTCTTTTGACGAATCAGAGGCTGAATCACGTGTCTGGTCTCGTGCCATAGATTAATTACTGAAAATTCTAAGCTCTATCGGCTTAATGTTGATTTTGTGGTGTCCTTCTGATGTAACCTTAGTGACTTTTACAGCTTTCATAGCACAAATACATGCAACTTTATGGACCTCAAAGACCTAAAGGGCGCAGCGAGAGGTTGAATTTTTAACAGACTTCAAAATGGGGTTATCAATTCGTCTTGTTTTTTTGTTGTGGGTATGTTACTCAATATCTTTCTCAATTGTTAACCGATTTTGATGTTTCTTTGACTGTTGTATAGAAAATAATCTCGTGATGGTCCTATAAAAATGTTATTCTCTTGGGACTGTTACTGTTCCTGAAATATCTTAAAAGACGTCATCATTTCTTAGAATAACGGAGTATAACGAAAACTTTCGTGAGGATTTAATTTTGTTTTTGCTCTTATTTCAATGTATATTTTCTACGCGATTATCAAAATTATTTCGCCAACTACGAAAGGATGTTGATAATTCTTATTTTTAATTTAAAATTTTACCAGACATGAGGATCACAGTGAGTGGCCAGTAAATAAATAATGCTGGACAATCCACACAGTATCATCTAGCCCCAAAGTAAGCTACTCAAAGCTTGTGTTATGGGTACTAGATAACTGATATATTTAATACATTATATTATATTATAGGTATACATTGTGATTTAGACTAACGCGAAGTTCGCCGTATCGATGCGCAGTGCAACTTTTTCATACTAAATGATCTTCTGCGCACCGAAATTGATAACTTCACTATAGCTTAGATCCGCTGTCAGTATTGTATGTTGTTGTTATTTTGAACTGCCTACTGCGAATCAGAAATACCTATCCATCCACTGGTTCGGACTGGTACTGTTTCCTCTTATAGATAAGAAGATATTGTTTTTCGGGTTTTTGAGAGCATCATCATAATAGTTTGTCATTTGTAGGTGGATATTGCATTGGTGGTTTAGTAGTAATAGTCCTTCCGATCCTCGTGGGTTCGAATCCGGTCGAGCATCAAAACTTTTTTTAGAATAAATGTATATGTGCGCTACTAGTAAGTACCTTCAAACAGTGAAGGAAAGTGCCGTGTAAACGGAGGCGAAAACTAACGAACGTCAAAACAAAGTTATCAAAAAGATTGTATCTTCAAAGAGTAAGCCGATCATTATCTAAATATATGAAACTCCAACTGACTGACTGACTGATTGACTACTCGTATACTGACATAATAGGTAAGTGCCTAATAAGTCCTAGAAAACTGCTATTTGGAGGTAAGGTTATTTTTTTGTTTAAAATATCAGAGTACTTAGATGAAAAAAAGCTTGGGACGAATCAGCTCCAACTCTGCTAGGTATCCCTTACAAAATTAACAAGGATCATACAAAAAAGCGCTAGGGCCCAGCGAGTTTCTTGTCAGTTCTTCTCGGACTGGGGATAGGACTGGAATTGGCACCTAGACTCACCTAGTATGTAATTCGATTCAAAGTGATCCCTGTGATTGAATTGAATAAACATGATTATGATTGATTGATTGGTGCAGACATTCTGAAAATACAATCACTAAAAAGCGAAAAGGGGAATAGAAATTTGTATGAAATATGCAAACAAAATCACGGGTAGTTTTACATATCAGTAGACAATCTTATCGGGGATTCCCTTAATCGAAGGATCGAACTCAAGTATCTGTTTCGGTGAACTATTGATCTGGTAAAGTTTTATGAAATTCCATGATAACTGATAAGTGTCAATGAATCATTATTTTCCGATTCTGGTTCATTGTAATGTTTTTAGATATACGAGTAGCTTTAATCGTTTGTTTTTAATAGTTTTTTTTTTGTGTTCCGTACGCAAAAAATGCATAATAGGACCAAATGCCTGTTTGTCGTAGAACTGTGGCAAGTGTACGTAATGATCTTCCCCAAGATAATTAATATTAAATAAATAATATTCTTAGATTCTTACAAGATATTTAAGGGTTTTAAAACTAAACTTGACTAAAACTCTACATATAATTATAATTGGAGATCGGTCCTTCTCTGTCTTCTTAGTTGCTGTTACACTATTGCTGCTATCACTATTACATTGACGTAACCCTACAGAGTAAATAATTCCATCATCAAGGCATGAACCTTACCACAAGCTCTTACAAACCATCATGTTTTAGAAACGTCACATTTCAAGATTGAAGTAACGCTACTTCAATACTATTTAGGTCATGGCACGAAATTTAAACATACATTACTTTGATTTTAACTTTATTGCCCAAAGATTTTGTTGTAAGGGCCCAAGTCAGAAAACTTACAAAGTTTACCCACAAGAGTTGTAAGTAGGTACAGAAAGAGAATTGGGTCTCTACGTCAGCGAATGTGAGATGCGTCACGCAAAATTTTCCAAAATGTGATCGTTTCGATATGACTTCTGTGTCAACTCAGCGAAACGATCGATATCGGCACTATAATCGTGCTAAACCTACTCAAAGTTCTTCTTCTTCTTCTTTATTTATTTATCTTTAATTTTCGGAAAACCAACAGCTAATATACAATGACTTGACAATGACATATTATTATTATTACTAGCTGTCCCGGCAAACTTCGTACCGCCTTCTACATTGCTTAGACAACAGTGAGTGATTATAATTTAATATGAACTTATTAAATAGTGGTTCAAATTGACTCTACATTTTATTTAGAAAACTTTTTTATGGGAAATAGAAAAGGGCTATTTTTAGGGTTTTCCCGGAAGTTATTCGAATTTTTCTTACCTTTTAAACCTTCCCTAGACCTCCACGAACATTTCAAAACCAAGATAAGATAAATCCGTTTAGCCGTTCTCGAGTTTTGGCGAGACTAACGAACAGCAATAATGTAGGATCTGAGTGTTGAGTGTATCCGAATATGCTGTGACAGTAAGATGTTTGACAGATGATTGTAAGTATTGATGTATCCGAACGTGAATGTTGAATGAAAAGGGAACGATGGTATGAATGGAACGGAAGGAGAGGAAGAATGACTGGTTTGAATTGAATGAATGATTAGATCTAAGATGGTGACGGGACTGAAAAATGATAACGTGTTAATGTGAGTTTTTTTTGGAAGAAATAAGAAGAATTAACGTGAAAACTGATTTTTATTGCTCTCCCAATCCCACAAATTTGGGGGCTCGTCCGGGATGAGAGCAAAATCAATTTTCAACCAAAAACGACGTTGACGATACGAGGCGGCGCACGTGGCGTGGTGCCTACGACGATACCATTTTCTACGACGCATAACGACGGTCTACCAACTTATTTCTTCTTTCGACGCAACGACGACACCGGCAACTCAACGACGAATAAATGAGCAACGACGACAAGAAAACAATGCCAAATAAACGACGGAACAGTAAGCATCAAACTTTTGAAGACGACGACCATGTGGCAGCAGTGACACCTACGCAAGGCATGCTCCCCCTCATGGAGAACTTGGTGCCCAAATATGACGGACAAGACCACACATATCCCGTTCTGAGATGGATACAGGATATTGAAGACAATGGAGACATTTTTGAATGGTCTTCTACTCAGCGACTCTTGGTGGCGAGGCGTTCGCTATCAGGTACGGCAGCATTGTGGCTACGTGCTGAGAAGACACATAAAACGTGGGAAGAGCTGAAAACTGCAATCGCTAAAGAATTTCCAGATACTGTTGACATCAAGACGGTTCATGAACTGATGTGCAACAGGAAGAAGAAGCAGAGTGAATCTTGTATAGATTATATGCTCATCATGAAAGAACTGGGAAAAAGAGGCAAAATGCCTGACTACGTTGCTGTTAAATATATAGTAGATGGCATCCAAGACATGGAAATAAACAAAGTTATGCTGTATGGGGTAACTACCTACCCAGAACTCAAGGAAAAACTTAAGGTTTATGAAGCAGTTAAGGATAAAATGCAGAGGAAGCAGGCGCAACCACCAATGAAGTCGAGACAACATAATTCATCAGAGATTAAATGTTACAACTGCGGAGAAAAGAATCACAAGAGTGTGGACTGCCCTCAAAAGAAACAAGGAAGGAAACGTTTTCACTGCAATGAGTTCGGGCACATCTCTGCACAATGTTCTAGAAAAGATGCTGAAAGAAAATCATCTGATTCAACAAAATCCAAAGACGAGGCGAACACTACTTGTTCCACTTCAAAAAATGGCGGCAGCGGAGGAAGCGGAAGCGTTCAAAAACGTTCGTTCATCACTTCAGCGGCCATTACCACGAACGACGAGAATGACAGTGTGGACGGCAAAATAGCAATCGGAACGTGTCATGGCGGCGAATTTGACGTATTCGATGTAAACAAACGAGACAGCGACACGACGAATGGACTTAGCGGCAAAAAGAGATCATTGAAGTGGGTGAAGTTATTATGCGGTTTCACAATGGATATTAGCGGCGACAGTGCGGTTGTAAACTTAGGATGTGGTAGTGACGCGCTCATAGATTCCGGTAGTGAAATCAACTTGATATCCAGTGACTTTTACACTTCGATAGGATCACCCGACTGCGTTCACGAGAACATTACACTTACGGGGCTAGGTTCGGCAGCGGTGCAAACGATAGGAAGTTTAACAACAAGTATCCAGATAGACGATTATCAATATGACGACGTGCGGTTCTACATAATTCCTAGAGACTCTATGCCTTTTAATATATTATTAGGACACGAATTCTTACAAAAGGTTATCATGGTTATGCAAAATGGTTGTGTATGGATGAAACCTAGTGGATGGATGAGTGAAATTAATTGTTTTCAGAGTACAGTTGATTTTGTAGGTCACATTATGAAAGAAAGTGTAAGACAAGAAGTGGTAAGATTGGTTGATGGGTACACTCCATGCCAGACAAAGGAGGCTCCCATTGAACTGAAAATCACACTGAAAGATGACGTCCCTGTAGCAATGCGTCCACGACGAGTTTCACCGATGGAGCAAGAAGAAGTAGATAGACAAATAAATGAGTGGCTGGAAGAAGGCATCATTCGGGTAAGTTTTTCTGAATATGCTAGCCCACTCGTACTTGTGAGGAAGAAAGATGGTAGCTTGAGAATATGTGTTGATTACAGGATGTTAAATAAGAAAATTTTGAAAGATGAATATCCATTACCAATTATTGAGGACCACATCGATAAGCTAGCAGATGCCAGACTGTTTAGTGCATTAGATTTAAAAAATGGATTTTTCCATTTGAGAGTACATGAAGATTCCATTAAGTACACTTCTTTTGTCACAATGAAATCACAGTATGAGTTTCTAAAAGCTCCCTTTGGTTTAGCTACATGTCCGAAAGTATTCACAAGATTTATTTCAATAATATTCAGAGATTTGATAACAGAAGGTAGTGTTATAGTATTTATAGATGATTTATTAATTCCAGCAATAAGCGAAGAGCAGGGAATTGAGAGGTTGGAAGCAGTA
Source organism: Cosmorhoe ocellata (assembly GCA_963675405.1). Taxonomy (NCBI): domain Eukaryota; kingdom Metazoa; phylum Arthropoda; class Insecta; order Lepidoptera; family Geometridae; genus Cosmorhoe; species Cosmorhoe ocellata. The sequence goes on along the minus strand of OY776265.1, from coordinate 6,670,315 downwards.
TTGAAAACTGCTGCTGAATATGGATTAATAATTAACTGGAGCAAGTCCCAGCTGCTGGTAAGGAAAGTGGAATATTTGGGTTATATAATTGAAGAAGGAACGATCAGACCATCGCCAGGAAAGACAGATGCGGTCATGAAATTCCCTGAGCCAAGAAATGAGAAACAGTTGCGCAGTTTCTTAGGACTATGTTCATATTTCAGAAAGTTCATTGAGAATTATGCACTGATAGCCCGACCACTTACGGATATACTTAAAAAGGATATGATGTTTGAATTTAATACAGAACAAAGAGCAGTATTTAAAATGTTGAAAGAAAAGCTAGCAAGTAAACCTGTTTTGAAAATTTATGAGCAAAGAGCAGAAACAGAGATCCATACAGACGCTTCTAGCATTGCATATGCATGCATATTGATGCAGAAAGACAGTAACAATGAATTGCATCCGGTACACTACATGAGTAGGAAGACATCTGATGCTGAAAGCAGATATACTAGCTATGAGCTGGAAGCTTTAGCTATCATAGAGGGTATAAAGAAGTTCAGACATTACTTGTATGGTAAACATTTCAAAATAGTTACAGATTGCAAAGCATTTCAAATGACGTTGAATAAGAAGGACTTGGCTGCATCTACAAGAGTAGCCAGATGGATATTGTTTCTACAAGATTATGATTTTGAGATTGAACACAGAGATGGTTCTAAAATGAGACATGCTGATGCATTAAGCCGGAACCCATATGTTGCAACCATATTTTCAGACCTGCATAGTGATCTACGACGCGCCCAAGAAAGTGACGACGGATTAAAGGCAATAATGACAATACTAAAAGACGAGAAGCCTTACGATGACTTTTATTTGCAAGGAGGAGTACTGTGTAAGGGTCCAGAACGATGTGTGGTTGTACCTCGTAAAATGGAACAAGAGATAATACGAAGAGCCCATGGGAATGGGCATTTTTCAAAAAAAAAAACGGTAGAGCTGATCGGAAAAGATTATTATATTTCACAACTAGGTAAAAAAGTTGAAGAATTTATTGCTGCATGTATACCATGTTTATTGGCATCCAGGAAAGGCGGCAAGCAAGAAGGGTTTTTGAACCCTATTGATAAAGGAAATACACCGTTGGACACACTCCATATCGATCATATTGGACCTATGGTGGAGACACGTAAGCAGTATAACTATATACTCACTATGATAGACGGATTCACCAAGTTTGTATGGTTATTTCCAACGAAGACGACATCAACCCAAGAAGTCCTAAGCAAGTTACTGATATACCAACAAACGTTTGGTAATCCAAGGCGTATAATTTCAGATAGAGGAACAGCTTTTACAAGTCATGATTTTACGAGTTTCTGCAATGAAGAGAGTATTGAACATATCAAGATAACTACAGGTGTGCCGAGAGGAAATGGCCAAGTGGAAAGAGTCCACAGAACATTAATAGCAGTATTGACAAAACTTTCTCTAGAGAAACCTACTCAATGGTACAAGCTGGTGAGTAAAGTCCAAAGAGCCTTGAATAGTACCTTTCAACGAAGCATTAATAGCACACCATTCGAACTACTGATTGGAACCAGAATGAAGAGGAAAGAAGATTTAGAACTTTTTGAGTTGCTTAAGCAAGAAGAAAGAAATAGTTTCACAGAAAATAGAGAAAACTTAAGGATGACTGCGAAGAGACAAATACTAGACATTCAAGAAGAAAACAGGCGAAATTATGACAAGAAGAGGAAAACAGCAAAAACTTATAACGAGGGAGAACTTGTGTGTATTAAAAGAACCCAGTTTGGAACGGGAATGAAGTTGAAACCCAAGTTCTTAGGACCGTACAAGGTTACTAAGGTGAAAAGAAATAATAGATATGACGTCGATAAGGCAGATTCACAAGCTGAAGGACCGAATAAGACTACAACATGTGCTGATTACATGAAGCCGTGGCCGGATTACACCACTGATCCTGAAGACTAAATAATGAGGTAAATAAGGTATTTGTAGCACAATGGTGTAACTCAGACTGATGATGATGTGAATGGATGATTTGTTTGTTATGTTAATGTTATGTAGCATGATATACCATGATAATAAACAATGTAAAGTTATTAAGTAAGATGCCCTAATATAACAATGTAATAAGATAAGATTTAGTTAGAGTAATATTTGTAACAACAAAAGAATTTTGTGTAACTGATGTCAAACAGTAATTAACAGGTAATTAGAAGAGAAAATTACCTTAGGTTAGGTGGTTTATGTGTAAACATTATTGTTATTGTTATTATTGTGTAAGATAGTAAGATAACAGTTCTCATTTTCCTATGATGTGTGTAGTATAAGTATCAACCTATGTTAGTATGTCGAGTCAGCTATGTTTGTGTTTGTGAGTAGAGTATGAGTATTATGGGAAGTATGAAAGCTGATGTATGTCTGAGGACAGACAAAGTGCAGGAGGGCCGAGAATGTAGGATCTGAGTGTTGAGTGTATCCGAATATGCTGTGACAGTAAGATGTTTGACAGATGATTGTAAGTATTGATGTATCCGAACGTGAATGTTGAATGAAAAGGGAACGATGGTATGAATGGAACGGAAGGAGAGGAAGAATGACTGGTTTGAATTGAATGAATGATTAGATCTAAGATGGTGACGGGACTGAAAAATGATAACGTGTTAATGTGAGTTTTTTTTGGAAGAAATAAGAAGAATTAACGTGAAAACTGATTTTTATTGCTCTCCCAATCCCACATTTTATATACGATTTATTATTTTATTGGGGATTTTACAATTTTTATATACGAGTATATAGATTATAGATTATTATATGTACATGTGTCTCATTTGAGATCAATTTTGCCAGTGGCGAGTTTTTTAAATTCTTTAAAGTCAATCAAATTGTCAAGTCAATTTTAAACAAAAGATGTCTGTTTTGTTCAAAATTCTCGAGATTTCCTCCGATATCTTTAGAAAGGAACTATTCACATTTCACACCCGTGTCGAGAACTCGGGCTTTATTGGAAAAATAAGCACCAACATTACAAAATAAAACTCAAAATAACCAGAGAAAATATTATGAAATCGCTCCACATCATTTACAGTCGAAAACATCAGAAAAATCCCCGACTATCATTTCATGTTTTTTGTTATTTTTAGGGTTACTAATGCTAAAGTTTGTATTTTTGTTTTGTATAATATGTGTAACTAGCTGTCCCGCTCGCGACTTCGTTCACTTAAAGTATCTAAACTGATTTTTAAACAAATCACACTAATTAAAAAATTCCATACATAACTTTGACCCTCCTTTTACCCTTTTTAGAGGGTTATTTTGGAATATCCAGAAATATGTGTCCATGCATTTTGCATTTACAGTACACAAACAAAGTTTCACACCAATCGCACCACCCGTTAAAAAGTTCCCATACAAACATTGACCCCACATTTGACCCCTTTTTGAAGCTTATATTGAAAAATCCTGAAACACGTGTCCATTTATTTTGCATTTACAGTGCACAAACAAAGTTTCATGAAAATCGCTCCACGCGTTAAAAAGTTTCATACTAACGTTTTCACCCTTTTTCACCCCCTTAGAGGTGGAATTTCCAAAAATCCCGCCTTAGTGGGTGGTTTTGTTATAAAAGAAAACCACCTTCCAAATTTCAGCTTTCTAGCTTCAGCGGTTTCAAGCTCTTATATAGATATAGATAATATACAAAACAAAAATACAAACTTTAAAACAAACTTTACAAAATTCAAATTCAGTTTATTAAACTCATATAACATAACAGATAATAATAATCCAATGCGTTAGGTATAGAGGAACAGATAAAATATAACATATATGTACTAACATTTCAACATACTAGTAGGTAATTATTTAAAATAAACTTAACATAAATAAAAAATCTACTGTTACATATTATTTCTATTTTTTTTATTAATATGTAACAGTAGATTTTTTATTTATGTTAAGTTTATTTTAAATAATTACCTACTAGTATGTTTAAATGTTAGTACATATATGTTATATTTTATCTGTTCCTCTATAACGCATTGGATTATTATTATCTGTTATGTTATTCTGAGTTTAATAAACTGAATTTGAATTTTGAATTTGAATTCAACGATGAAACGCACTACTTTAGACCATTTTGACAATCGACTTTTTATAGATTACCCATTAACAAACGGTGGAGGAAAACATCACGTAGGAACCGGTACAATCTAGATCCAAAACTTTTAAGGTATGTGTCATTTGATAAGTCTATTGATAAGCGGCGATGAGCTGGCAGCTAAAACGGGTATAAGCCAAATATAATGTCAAGGCGTGCCTCTGACTAACCCCGTTTATCCTTGATAATCGTACTAAATAGATATCTGAAAAGATGTTCATCAAACCTATGATCAGTATGTTTTATATTTGTTTGAATTATGATTAACTCATTTTACTTTTGGTAAATTCTCCTCAACGATTTCGTTATTGTTCTCACTATTAGTCATTGTTCGCATCAAAAAATTTTGGTTATCTCGTAAAATAATACTTGATTTTAAATGTGCTTTTTGTGAAATAAAGTATTACCAATTTTTATTGCTCTATCTTCATGCTATCAGCTTGAAAGACGAGCTCTATTTTATCTATCTATCTATCTAACTACCTACCCTTTTGTGTTTGTACTTAGTGAAGTATTTTTAAAAGTTCATTCAATCCAAATAAATATATTACATTTTTGAAGGTGGCCCCATAACTTTATTCCAACCGAGTTATTCCGTTCTTATAATCAGATCGTTGCGTAGTTTCTCATTATTTGAGCTTGTACACAATGTTAATGACTTGCCTCATAAAAATATTCTAGACGTTTGTAATGTTGGTTCAAATGAGGTTTTATTCTAAGGTTCAATTGGTAAGTATTTATGAAAAGAGGTTACCGTTATAAAAACAATCTAAAAACGGAAATAATGGACAGCAAACAAAAAAAGAGTTACAGAATGTTTGGTTTTAAAATGTCTTTTTCGGGAGTAAACTTGAACTTATGCATTCAATTTTATTTATAAACTCTTTGGAACTATTATGTAAGCACAATAACAACGTCACAAATAATACGTAATTTAACGGTTGTATTTATAGAAACTGGTTTTATTCTTGACAAGAATCTGACGTAAATCTAACGTAGCGTGTGTAGGTTTCTTGTAATGTGGCATAGCACGGCCCAATGACTTATCTGACTACAATTAACTTCTGGGGTTAAAACCTTAATAGGTATCTTTAGTGGTTCTTCTCAATAATTTGTTATTTTTTTCGTTATTTGAAAAACTTTTAACTTTGATTTTAGAGGTCGTCTTTCAAGCTGATAGCATGAAGATGGAGCAACAAAAGATTGGTTGATAATAAGTTATTTATACACATGGTACATTTAAAATTAACTTAATATTTACGAGATACATAACCAAAATTATTTATTGCATACAATGACGAATAGTGAGAACAATAATGAAACCGTGGAGGAGAATCTCCATCTCATGATATTGAATAGGATAGAATATATTTTATTTGCAACACAGTAAACAAAAAATAAACAAGCTAAGTGGCTAAACTTATTGTCTTACCTAAAACAAAACAACATCAAAATACGTCGTTACACACTTTTGTTGGTTAACATATACCGCACCGAGATGTCCCAAAAGCCCGAACTGGAATCTTTTAACCCTACTTTAATAATAACCGGTAAAACAGGAGATTGTGGGTTTTTATTTTACCCTCTGATGTTGGTACTACATCACATAAAATCGTACCACGTACACAGAAGATAATAATAATTTATTTTGAATAAGTGTAAAATATAATAACGAAATAAGCACTTCTAGACTTAGCACCACAATGTTATTTTTAAATTAATTTGGTTTTAGGTTACCCGAATTAAACAATAGGTTGTCGTAAACAAAAGACAGAGATGGTCTGTTAGCAGATTTTCTCCGCGTAACAAAAAAGGGTCATAGTTGGAACTTTGGGCATGACAGTAAGCGCAAAGACACAGAATAAGGTAGAGTCGGAAGCAGAGCAAGGCACGCGGGCGCGCGCCGGCTCGCCCGAACCAACGCAAACCTCAAGGCTCGACTCAGAACGCTCGCTCAGTTGTCATCAGACTTCCAACCGAGAAAGACGCGGCCGTTTCGACCAGCGTGTTCTCAAAACTTTACGCGACTAACAACTGCAGTGAAAACAAAAACATTAGCTGAGAGTGTTCAGTTGTGACAGTGTTAGTGATGACATTTTTATGGAAACATTTCTCGTATATCCTGGACAAGCGTTGAATGTCAGAGGATGGCGAGAGACCGACTTATTGAGGAGATTGTGCTCCTAGCACTGTTCCTTGTGTCAACTGCAGCGAATTCCTTGGCGCTGCTCGTGTTCTGCAGGCGTCCCGGACTTAGGACTATATCTAATCGGTAAGCTCTTTCAATTTATGCCAGCCTGGTACTTCTAAGCGTGATTTAGTTCAGGATGGACGTGAAACCGATTCAAGGTTGACTCGTTTCGAAATTTGCGAACTCAACTGACTTGTAATAAATAAAGACGTTACAACATTAATCAGTTTTGATGCATTAAAAATGGAGAGAGTGTTTAGAATCTTAATTTTTGTATTGACACAAACAAGAGCTACTTAAAATAAAAGCGAAAGTAATAAAAAATAACTTTCGACACAATACGTCGAGAATAATGATGTAGATACTAAATTCAGGGTTAATACAAAAAGTTTTCACAATCGCGCAACAAGTAAGAACGCAAGCTTTGTTGAAGACAATGAACCGATTAAGTGCAGTTTTTTGAGTAGTTAAAAAGTAAAGTTCCCTTGTGAAGAATCCCTGAGTTGGGTTACAGCCAAACACGCAGTATTATTAGACTATTAGTGTCGGTCTGTACGTCTACCTGAGCTCTTATGGAAGATACTTCAATGGCTTTAGCTATGCTGATTTATGGCCTCCAATTTATTGCGAAATTTACGTCTCATTAACAAAGTCCTAAATATTATTTTGAAAGATTTATGGCAAAAGTATCGTTTCGGTCACGGCCGGACAGGTATTTGGGAGCAATTTGGCTGGATCTTGTCCCGTAAATTTGATGCAGTCAATCAGTAACGGTTCATAAATTGTCATAATGATTTAAGTATCCATCATGCAGTCACTAAAACATATTCACTTGAAAGAGTCAAAAATACAAATTTACTCAAAAGATTTTTATAACTGTTGCTGTGCCAAAAATCGCAAATCTGTCTTCAGTCTTCAGTAAATCATATTTATACTTATCCACAGGCATAATGAACTTTTTATTATCAAGGAGATTCTCTATCGGACAGAACGTTTCGTTTTAACATTTTCTATCAACAATAACAGTTTTTTGACTTATCTGTCTAACTTCAATATGTTTCTGGTACATGCAATCATTATTCTGATAGTTAGAGCAGTAAACTTGAAAATACATTGTTTTATGATTCATGTTATCAAAATTTATCAGCTAGACTATTAAACTAACATTAATTTTGTTTCTTAGTTTCAAAATATAATTACTAAATTGATTCTTGACCTTATACGGTTCCGGTTTTTAATCATTATGTTCATAAGCATTAAGTTTGGTTTGTTTGCAAATATTTACACAAAACTTAGATTTGAAACTATTCATAAAATGAATACTGATGTAATCAAAGAAGCGAGTTGTGTAGCTAAGTTTTTTTAACCGTCTACGGACCAACTGATCTGTATACCATTTTTTCTTGTTTCCTAGTTCATTTTCGTATACCTTTAGTTTAGTTAGACGAGCAATTCTTGTATTATGTATAACTAGCTTTCGCCCACGGCTTCGCCCGCGTGGTACCTTGAAAAACAAAATCTATACCGCGGGAACCTTATATTTTTCCGGGATAAAATGTAGTCTATGTGTTATTCCAGACCATAATCTATAGCTGTGCCAAATTTCATTCAGATCCGTTCAGCCGTTTTAGCGTGAAAGAGTAACAAACATACATCCAGACATCTTGACATCCATCCATCCATCCATCCATCCATACATTCTTACAAACTTTCGCGTTTATAATATTAGTAGGGTAATCTAGATCTCGGAAACGGCTCTAACGATTTTCATGAAATTTAGTATGCAGGAGGTTTCGGAGGCGATAAATCGATCTAGCTATGTTTCATCTTTAGAAAACGTCGTTTAAAAAAAATCGTCCAGATACTTTAAATTTTAATAGAACCAATTTTATACATTTGAAACTTATAATTTTTATAATTTCAATAATTTTGTTGTTTTACAAGTTACTTGAATTTGTAGATTGTTTGTATTTATTTGTAGAATTTTCGGTACGATGACGCTTCAAAAGTCTGAAATCATAGTGTAGTTCAATCTACAAATAGATATTTTTTATGCCCTTTTTTGCTTTTTGATTACATAGATCAGATATCAAATTGTTTTACGAGTATGTTGTGTTATGGAATATTTTTCCAAGAGACTATTTTTAATAAGAATCTACGTATTTCATTTTATTTTCCTTTTATTCAATTCTGAACACTTACAATATTCACTGATGATAATTACATTATTGTCTGTGGTTTAAAAGTTGGTTTCTATGTTAACTACATGTGTAATGGTTGAATGGATTTAGACAAAATGAAGAATGAAGTTACAATCAGTGACCTAAAATGGAATATTTGTGTCCGGGTAATAATAACAATTCATTGAATTCACATACCTAATTGCCTAAAGAAAACTATTCAAATGGTTTTACTAATGGTAGGTAGCATGACGAAACGTGGGATGAGTTTACATTGCAGTATGGTTGATGCAATTATTGTTATATTTGTTAAAAAAATTACTTGTTTGTGTGTAAATTTATAATGTTGTACAGAAAAACAAGCGCAGGAGACGGCAACTTGATATTATGCTGTCGATGATAAAATAGTGTGTGTACGAACAAAGGCCAAAATCGTCCAAATGTCCAAAACAAAAGTGGAATTAAATATTTATCTGTTTGGTCTTAGGATTCTTGTATCGTTATCATATTCTTTGTTAGGTGTTTAAAGAACAAAAAATTATTTTGGGGTCACTTAAAGTCATTTTACAGTAAATACATCGTATTAAATTAAAAAATCCGTACAAAGATGAGAAATAAGTACAAGTATAAATACAAAATTACCAACAAAAACCTAGGTAGGTAAGGTTTTTGTTGATAATTTTGTTAAATACTGAAACGTCTCTAGACTGAATATTTTTACAATTACCACAACACAACTAATTATTATCAAATAAACTGTTTATTTCACTTAAGTATTGAGTAGTTGTACAAATGGAGGTCAAATTTATCCAAAAAGATTAACCGTATGTAATTTATTTTCAATTCTGTGGTTAACTGTTTTTTCTGGGTTGTACCGTGTCCACTACATAAATATTTTGTTTGCTTGCGTTATATTGGTCATTTTATTACGCGTGACGGAATGGAGACAGGAGTGCGTTTGGGTTGAGAAGATTGTTTGTGCAAATACAATCATTTTTCTCCAAAACGACTATTCCGATTTTGATGCGGTTTTCAGTTATGGGTTTGGGTTTGATTGATGCATGTTCTTACAATAATAATAATTCTAATAGCTGTTACGACAGCCTACCAGGGAGCGCTGCAGTAATTTAAAATCAAAATCAAACAAAATCTTTTTAACCGTCGTGAGTTTTTTCAAAAATTTTAATTTTGCTTTAGCTTGTTAAACTGAGGAGAAAAGATCTGAGGAGATATCTACAGAGCCTGGGGATTACAGTCGTGATCATATTTTTTTTTAATTATTTTTAACTTGTAAAAAAATATCTATCCTAAATCGATATGAGACATAATGTCTTCAAGTTTATTTCTCTTTCAGCCCTACAGTACGTCTACCATGAGTTTGTCACATTTAGATCGGCTAACGTCTCTCTCTCTCTCTCTCTCTCTTTCTTACTTTTTCTTTTTATTGTAAAAATATTATCGTACATTAATTTTACTCGTGCTTTAAACATGTTTAATGTTCGTCTCCAATATTTGGATACACAGATCTGCTCTGTATAAATCATGCTATGTACACATACTTAGGGATACAATCTAGATCATAATATTGTGTCTTTCTATTTTTAATGCTTTGATTGTGTTCTGTTTTGTGTGCTTAATAATAAATAAATAAATAAAATAAATAAATAAATAACGTTACTACAGTAGTAATAGTACGTTACTATGACATCTGTCGAAATTGTTACTCATGGTACCAAATTCTAAGCAAATTAATGAGATCAAACTACAGTCGCTGTAGTACGCTGTGACGTAGGATAGTTAGCTACGTGAGGTTTTAGTACCCAACTATCCGCTAGAGGCGCTGTACAAATTATTCATAATTTTTTTTAACTACAGTCGCTAGCGAGTGTAGATTGTGAAAACTCATGGTAGACCCTCAGATTATTTTTAAACATGGTGTCAGTAGACAACATAACATATCCATTAAATAAACGACACAAAGAGTACATTGCACGGTAAGTTGTCATTAGAAGAATAAATGAGTATGACCGTTTCTAGAGAATCCATTAAGACTCCCAGCCAATTGGTACCTAAACAAATTCTATTATAATGAGGTACAACATTTTCAACCTTATATTAAAAGAAATAAGAAGCATCAATTCAAGAGCCTCATCAGATAAGCAATTGATATGCTTATTGAGTTGCAAGAAGATGACAAATTGGATGAGTTCATTGTTGTCATGTGAAGGTATGAATTCATTGATGATGTAAAGGTTATAAGAGAAAAGATAGAAACCGAAAAAAGAATGAACCAAAGGAATGGTTGAATTGTGTAAAAGACATCTCTAGAATTGACGGCTGATAGAGTAGAGTAAAGGAGAAGAGCAGTACCGACTTAACATGGGATTTTCTGCGGTGTACTTGCCGGACAACTACGTCGCTCTGGTTTTTATATGTTTTCTCGTGTTATTTTGAGTTTTATTGCGTAATTTTGGTGGTTATTTTGCCAATAAAGCCCGGGTTCTTGACGCGACTGTAAAGTATGTGAATTAGAGTGAATAGTTCTCTTGAAATTCCATCGGAGGAAATCCCGAAAATTTTCAACAAAACAGCCATCTTTTGTTTAAAATTGACTTGACTACTTGACTATGACTCTGCGACGTTGACAATACTTATAAATAAATACACTTGACACTGGCAAAATTGTTCTCTAAGAGACAGATGCCATAATTGAAGAAGAAGAAGAAGAAGACTTAACATGAAGTGAGATGATGAAGATAAAACATTTACGGTAGCTTGTCATTCTTCAGTTTTAAAGCAATAGCTCACGCGTAACAATGAATTAATATAATCAGCTGTGACAATAATAAGTACAAAATGGTAATAATAGAACTTGTATAGTATCTATTAATTTTCTGGAAAATAATGTTCATGATGGAAACACGGTTATCAATTAAAATTAACTTCTAAAAGACAGTACAACCATAGACATTAAACATTCGTGTTTAAAATATAAACTTGAACCGGGAAATGAGATTTTAGTTTACCTCTCCTTAGATCTCTAGTTTCTTAGATCTTTGGGGATATCTAAAGAGGCATGTCCAAACATGATATTTGGCACATGCCTTAGTGTTCCGTTCAGTAGGTCTACCATGAGTTTTCACAATCTGCACTCGCTAGCGACTGTAGTTAAAAAATTGTATGAAAAATTTTACAGCGCCTCTAGCGGATAGTTGGATACTAAAACGTCACGTAGTTAACTATCCTACGTCACAGCGTACCTACTACAGCGACTGTAGTTTGCGCTTCATAATTTGCTTAGAATTTGGTACCATGTGAAACAATTTTGACAGATGTCATAGTAACGTACTATTACTACTGTAGTAACGTCAGCCGATCTAAATGTGACAACTCATGGTAGACGTACAGATTGCAAGCCGCGTATAAGAATACTAACATTGACACTACCTTTGAATTTTTGAGTCTAGGGTATGCCGGTTTCCTTATGAGCATTGCGCACATAAATTTTTCGTATAAAAAAACTCATTGGTGCACAACCAAGTTTGAACCCACGACAGAAGACGTGCAGGGGTGCCATTGCACCACCAGTGATCTAATGATGTTAGATATGGGTTTACGAAAACTTTTTTCGAATAGTACTTATCTTTTCATACATTTACCTCCATCGGAAATGTTAAGGAACTAAAATAAGGTCGATAATATCGAAAATATCTGATCGGCAGTCCCAGCAATGATTTTCAAACCAAGTTTTCACGATATCGACCTAATTTTAGTTCCTTAACGTTTCCGATAGAGGTAAATGTATGAAAGGAAAGTTTATTAAACTATTCGAAAAAAGTTTTCGTAAACTATCAAAAACTCATAAGGGGTTCAGATCGAGATGCAAGGAACAGATGTCCAAGGAATATTTATAGCTATACTTTAAGCTATCTTTAAGTTCTTGGGTCAGAGTGATTCATAATCGTATTGAGAAGTTCTTATCAAGTGGAATACCACCGCAGGCAACGAATAATAGGTCAGAAACCTCCGCTGACACAAGTAGTGTAATGTTATCCACTGTAGTATTTATACTATACGCTGCCGGTTTTTTCCTACTTTCGATTGCAGATTTTATCAATAGGTATATTTTTAACAACTGTGTTTCGTAGTAAACTGCTGTACGGATTTTGACAATCAAGGTAATGTTGGATTTTAAAGATATCCAATATATCGCTGTAAGAAGCTATTTTTAATTATTTTCAGTCGGTTTTTTAATTAAATTATGCAAAAAAATATTATTCATTATTTTTCTTCAATGTAGGTACAGACACACCGGGTTTTACAGTTTTATTATATGTATATAAAATGTCCGCCGTGTTGCTAACTGTAGATTTTTTATTGTTGTTACGCTTTGTGACGTCACAAATACTATGCGTAAGGTTTTCTATCTTATCTTAGTCTCGAGTGCTTAGCACGATGATCGTTATTGAGGTTTAAACAATACTTTCGTTATATAAAATAGTTTTATTAAATCATCAACAATAATCTAAGACGACCTCAGTGGCGCAGCGGGCAAGAGTCCGCCTGCGACGCAAGAGGTTGCGGGTTCGATTCCCGCCTCGGAACAAATTTGTGTACGATCTGCAAAAATTTGTTCCGTTGGTCTGGGTGTGTATGTATAATAAAAAATATCTATCTATGTACCTACATGTATTAAATATATCAGTTATCTAGTACCCATAACACAAGCTTTGAGTAGCTTACTTTGGGGCTAGATGATGCTGTGTGGATTGTCCAGCATTATTTATTTATTTATTTATTTATTAATCTATCTATGACTGAGAGCTGTAGCAAACTGGTGCTGAGTAACGGGTACGCCATCTAGTACCGAGTAACGAAACGTTACACACGAATGCATCTCGTTACTCGCATTTCTTCATATTGTACTGTACGCGTACGCAATATGACTCGATCCGTTGCTCTAACATAGCATAGCATGTTTTGAGGTATCAGAAGTAACGAGTAACGTAAAGATACGATAGAAACGAGTACTCATTGTTTAGTAACGAATACATACGGGTACGTTTTTTTTCGTTACTTTTATACCTCTCAGTTGGTAGCAACTCTGCCTTCTGCGCTGTAGGTTGTGGGTTCGTACCCCAAACATTTCGCACCATGAGAATAGAAGTGACTCATCTCAAAAAACAGGTAAAATGAGTTAAATATGTAGAAAGACTCAGAAAAAAAAACTGCATCGCCTAGTGATTAAAAAACTGCCACTTTTTGGTTAGAATGCGTCAAAACATAATAGGTGCGTCTCTTTCATTTCGGCGATCCTTCGTCCGTCACCTCGTGAAAAAGTGATTATATTCAGTATTGCGTCAGCCAGGATTGCCTTTAGACGTCACGTGTTTAGTACTAATGTGACCTAAACCTCAATATTACAGTTTTGTACGCAAAAATTAGGTAAGATTTTTTTGTAATTTAGAGTATTATAGTGACCGATGTTTGTTTTGTGTCATTTTATTGCATTAAGCTGAGTAAATTATTGTGACTTAAATCGAGTTATATCAGTTTATTACTATATTAAGGCTTATTTTAATGACCGTTTAAGGTTTAAATCATTAGTAAATACTTATAAATTATTGCTATAGTACAAAACCGACTTAAATGTCGGAAGGTTTCTTTGAAGTGGTAAATAGAGTAATTAATTAAATTTATTTTGAATCAGTAATAAATTTAAAATTTAGATAAAACCCTAAAGTATCCCATAATTTGTAAAAAAATATAGATAAGTCGTAATTTGGTTATGTCATAGCACAATTTAGTAGAAAACACGCAATCGTAAAATCTTTAAATCGCATTTCCCAAAAATCATGTTTTCTTAATTGAGTCACTTCTATTCTCACGGTGCGATTTGTGTGATGAACACAGATGTTTTTAGAATTTTTGTCTGTCTGTATGTCTTTTTAAAATGGCATACTGTCAAAAATACGTGATGGATTTTGATGATACTTTGCATAATGCTAGCCTAACTATAGAATAGGATCTAAGATTTAAGTCATCACGCTCACTTACGAAGTCACAGTTACAGGTGCAGCAAGTAATTTTTTAAATAAATAAATAAATAATGCTGGACAATCCACACAGCATCATCTAGCCCCAAAGTAAGCTACTCAAAGCTTGTGTTATGGGTACTAGATAACTGATATATTTAATACACTATATACATAGATACTTAGGTATTTTTTATTATACATAGGAAACACCCAGACCAACGGAACAAATTTCTGTAGACCGTACACAAATTTGTTCCGCGGCGGGAATCGAACCCGCAACCTCTTGCGTCGCAGGTGGACTCTCGCCCACTGCGCCACTGAGGTCGTCAAATTGTAAACGCTATCGTCGTTACGATTGAAATTTTTTTTTTAAAAACTAGCTGAGCTGACAAACGTTGTCTTAAAACCTTCTCCTTACAATAACAATGATAACAATAAAATAATTAGCGAAATTGGTCCAGGGACGCATGATGCCGTGACCAAGGGAACTAGGGATTCATTTTCATAAAAGATTATTTAAAAAAGATTTATCTTTAAGGCGTAAAACCCTTAGTAAGTCCTAGGCCTTAGGGAATAACCTACTGTTGAAAAAAACTAGCTCTAAGTTAGCCGTCTAGACAAAATGGAGTGAAAGTCTATAAATTAGCGTTCTAGAATATTCAAGCAGGATACTGAACATTTATTTTATAATTATTTATCAATAAACTCGTATAAACAAGTATTTAAGTATTTATTAAAACAAATAAAACACCAGACTGAATTAAATCAAATTAGCTTATTTTATTTTCGACATTTTATGTAACCTATGCTATGTCATGTAATTCCGACGATACGACACTCATTTGCATTTGCGTTTGGATTACACCGAGAGCCAAAGGAACTCACATAAGTACAGAGAGTTTTTTTTGCGATGCATTCGACTGTCAACTATGTCGATCTAGTTTTTATATTTTTTTTCGTATTATTTTGAGTTTCATTGCGGAACTTTGGTGGTTATTTTTCCAATAAAGCCCGAGTTACTGACGCGAGTGTAAAATATGTGAATGTTACAAAATTTTGAACAAAACAGCAATCTTTTGTTGAAAATTGACTTTACAATTTGACTGACTTTGTGACATTGACATTACTACTAATATAAACACTTGACATTGGCAAAATTGATCTCAAAAGAGACAGATGCCATAAACAAAGAAGAAGAAAAAGGTACACAGAGTACAACACCCTAAAAAATTACTTCTTGGCAATTGGGTAAATAGAGTATGAAACTAAAATAAAGTAAAATTATGACCCTGTTTAATTATTATCTGACGTCGTTCTTGACTTCGCCGATCGGTCAATGGATTCTGATAGTAGCGTGGTTTCTTCCACTCGATAACACGTCTTTATCCTACTGTAATAATTATTTTGTATTGATTCATTGAATGAGTTTATTTTTGTATACAGTAAGTACATACACATTGCTTTGGTTATGCGAGTATCATTAGAAGTTTGCTGATTACACTACAGTAGGTACCTACAATTAAATTATTATAATTGCTCTCCGACACCGAATGGGTCGTCATGAGAATCCTACTAATATTATAAACGCGAATGTTTGTAAGAATGTATGGATGGATGGATGGATGGATGGATGTATGTTTGTTACTCTTTCACGCTGAAACGGCTGAACGGATCTGGATGAAATTTGACATAAATATAGATTATAGTCTGGAATAGCACATAGGCTACTTTTTATTCCGGAAAAATGTACGGTTCCCGGAATAGATTTGTTTTTGTTTTTCAAGGTACCACGCGGGCGAAGCCGTGGGTTGAAGCTAGTATCTCTATAAGATGAGAGATTTTTTGTAAGAGTGAGCGAGAGGTGTAGGTGCTTCCCTAGCTTTCTCTTCACTCCCTCAAAAACACTGACACCGGTATTCACAAACAATACTTGCCTCAGTAAACTAGCATTACTATGCGAAGTAAGGCATTTCTCGATTCTCATTGGCCGATCGCTAATACTTGAGTGGCGATCGGCCAATGAGAATCGAGAAATGCCTTACTTCGCATAGTAATGCTAGTTTACTGAGGCAAGTATTGTTTGTGAATACCGGTGTGAAACTCGCCACTATGACATCACTTCGCCTTAAATTAAACTACAAAATTGATATTAGACTGATCACATTCTTTTATAAGCCCCATTTAATTACGGATCAAATTCAAAGGTGTGTGTCATAAGTTAATATTCTTATAAGCGGCGATGGGCTTGCAACCTGTCACGTACGGAATAATAACCACTGTGCAACATGTAGGCATGTGCCAAATGTCATGTTTGGACTACTCTATAGATATCCCCAAATGTCTAAGTAACTGGAGATCTGAGAAGATATCTACCGAGCCTGGGGATTACAGTCGTGATCATATTTTTTTTAATCACGGATTAAGGTTTAAAATCAGCTCTGACGGGAGCATCGTTCCAAGATTAGATAATTACATCTAGAGACATTAGCACGATTCTCTGACCCAGTGTTGCCAGATACACTGTATTTTCACACGATCCACTGAAAACTGTTATACTAAAAAAAATTACAGTGTATGGGAACACTGTAATTTTTCAAACGGACATTTATTGTAATTTTGTATCAAACACTGTAATTTTGACCACTTTTGAGCACCAAACACAGTAATATAATTTGTCTCATCTGGCAACACTGCTCTGACCGATACTATTCTCTTTTGTATGCAACAAACGTGACTTGTTGTGTGTTTCAACTGAGCGAATCAGAAGTATGTGTTGAAACTTACCTTTTTAATGACCTTGTGGTTCATTTGGGGCAGACAACGGTCAATTATAAGAAGTGAGATTGAAAGGGCATTGTTTTCCTGGGGCCTTACCACAAGATCTTATATACAATCATGTTTCAGAAACGGTACATTCCAAGCTTGAAGTAACACTTTTTCAATACAATTAGTAGGTATAGGTCATGGTACGAGATATCAAAGTTATATTACTTTGCTATTGCCCAAAGAGCTTAGAGACCCCTGGTGGAATAAAATTTCTATTAAAAAAAACTCCATCTATCTCCTTCCATTTTCCTCTATCAGCTATCATCTCAGTACACACATCTCTCTTACTCATAATATCGTTCACACATGCATACAACAACTCATCATTTTTACGTTGTCTGCAAAGATTAAAATCGTAGATTATGCCCGGAAGCCAAAAACTGTGGCACCGTTTTTTACTTGTGTATGTTAACAAAATGCCGATGCACGCACACTAATGATTAGTAAAAAATAAACCAAACAGTTATTTCACCATTTATTGTGCAATTATATTGCACGATCTTTCGTAAAAAAATATACTTATTCTCTTTGTACCCTGAAATTGAAAATATTTGGTGTGCCAAATGAGCGAGCTATCTCATTTCGTGTGGCAACAAAACGGTCTCAGTACAGTACGGGCATATCCACGATTTAAATCTTCGGTTGTCTGTGTGTTTGTTAATTATTTTATCTAAAATTTGACGCAAAGTAGATACTTTGCTTCAAATTTTCACATTTGTATTTTGGTCATTGTTTTGTATCTATCTCTGTAGGTTCTTTTTCAGCATCATCATTAACACAACCATATTTCGTGTTATTTATCTAAAATACCTACTTCAGCGATAAGGTTTATAAGAGTGTTCAAATGTTTGTATGTCTCGATCAAATCCATTAAAAACATCGATCATTCCGATAAGCATTATGTATTTAAAATGTCTCAAGCTATTAGCAATGGAAATGTACCATTTGGTGTATCCATAAATGCAAATGTTGAATCCAAAATTAGTATGACAGGTGCCATAAATGAAGAAGACGAAGAAGCCATAATTGCTTGTAAAGACACCAACATTGGTTATAAAGTAACTACATTAGTAATTATATTTAGTTTCAAATCTTTAATGATCTAATATGTGACTGTTGATAAGATATCTTTAGCGTTTGCCTAGATGGGCTGTTGTGTGATGTTCACAAGAGTATTGTGATTGGATTTGTTGAAAATGGATTTTTATATAGATTAATAAGACAATCATTCTATAATATCAACGATAAAATTGAGTCTAAAGTGAGCGATGAAGATATAAAAGGAATAAATACGCCAGAAACCCTTACTGCACTAATAATCTAATAAGTTTGGGGAAAATACAAGCATTAATGTAGGATAATGTAAATAAATTAAGGTGATCCTCATGAGTTTCAACGTAGTAGGTTGCAAAAAACACTCATTTTCCACAACATTAGATCGAGTTAACCAAAATGTTCCTTGAAAGGTACAAACGCCCTTAATGCAACTGTTATGTTGTGCAACCAAATGACAGTACTTCCACTTAAGTAACTTTCTAAGACATTTTCACTCCATCGTATCTAAATGGATACCGTGGAATGGAACGCAAGTGATATACTGGCTGGAAACGATAATGTTAATGTGAAGCCATTTCAAAAGTGGAACGCTAAACGACACGTGTTAACGGAAATTCGATTTTTGAACTGTTTGAAAACGCGGGATCGCTTCGGTTGGTTACTGCTACCACAGACAATAAAAAGTTTGTACTTTTTATACATTTAAAAAAAGTTTTAAGTTTGTTAAAGGAGTTTGTTTGCTAGTTTTAGATTTATTGAAATTAAGTAGGTAGGTATATAACTTTTTTGACATTGAATTATTGTGTAAACAATTTAAAAAAAAAGCTATTCATGTCAAACAACTAACGAGTATAGTATTGTCATCAAGATTATGGTAATAGAGTAGAAATCCTTTACTTTTCGCTACTTTGACCAATTTAATCCCCCAAAAGATTTGGCAACAGCTTTAATCTCCTAGAGCTTAATGATTGCGCACGATTAAACATTATTGAATTGGAAAGTTGGTCCAAAGAAAGATTTGCTGTCATTGGACTATCAAAATATCTCGAACTAGTGACTCCTCGCGGCTGGTTTTATTGTTTTTTTTCATACAAATTTTAACATCCGCTACACCTTTTAGAGATTAAATTGACTTGTGGTTTAAGCTGTTTATTGTTTATGTCAGTGAGATTACTTGATTTTATACTTATACAATGTAATACGCTATGATCTGTCGATCGGTTACACCTACGATTTCACGATCTTTAGATAAGTCAAGTCCCATGTTACATGACATCATTTATACGTTTTAAATAATCCTTCTTTAGAAAAACCGAGTTACTACCTGCCTACGCATTTTTTCGCGGACGTTTTTATGAATCTTGTAAAATAATGGATTTTGTGATCATCAACAAAGACAGTGTAGACATTTTGTGATCATCAACAAAGACAGTGTAGACATTTTGGCGCCGAAACTTTTATTTTGTTATTTCAAGCAGTAATTTACTAGGTTGTTGATTATTTTAAACGAAATTTTAATTAGGTATTTGTTCATAATTCAAATTCAAAATGATGTTTATTCAATAAATCTTAGAAAGAACACACCAACCGCCATTTTAAAATAAACGTTCTTAAATTAAAATTCTAATTACTTTTTTTTAATAATACGATAGCAGTGGCAAACCGCCAGGTGGTTGAGCCAATGAATATTTCAGGCATAAACTTGTAAATAGATACCTAGAGCACCTTAAACTATATTTACTACGGAGAAATTTTCAGTTTTCATATTAAACAAAAATTAATTTAATTAGCCTTTTTTGATACTTATTCTCCATTTGAATACCAAGAAAGAAACTAAAGTAAAACTCAATGAAATTTCCAGCGTTTTCCTTGTATCAGCTCAAAGGATTGAGCATCTTTGAATTTGTTATACTCTGACATTTGACTTATTGTGTAGTCAGCTAAAGCATGTATATTTTTATCAACATACCTACTTGTTAAAGTTCAGTAGAATTAAAAAAGATTGATGAATTCTAAACCTTATAGTAATGCAATAAAGTTCATTGCACCAGTCTTTCGTTATGAAATAGAACCAACCTCATTTTAATTGTTAATGTTCACTAGCTACAGCAAAGAGGTTACGCAAGTTTCAAAATTGAAGATTCTTTTCTATTTTTGAATTAACTGACAGTTGACTGACACGATGTTTAGTTTTTTTTTTTTAGTTTTTAGTTTAGATTCTGATGTAATGCCAACGTTTTTGACTCTATTGTGTCAGACTGCGCTCAGTAGATAGGTACCTACGTATGACAAAATATTAAAATTCAGATTAAAAATTCGGAGTATAATCTAGACTGAATAAGAAATAAAGTTAAATCAAAGAGTTGAATAGCAATCACGATATTTAAACGAAAAACTACAGACATCTTTCAATTGTTGTCCTTCATAGATATTTTGTTACATTTCCGTAACTGGAGCACTTAGCATTTGTTTTATCGTTAATTGTTTGTAAATAGTGCTCATTTACAAATAATTGATAAGCCGAATGTGTGTTTTAGTAAAATGGTACAGTCGTACGTGAAGATGATTAAATTTACATCATAATTGTGATCATGGTCAATTTACGCAAGTAAATTTATGCGTAGGGTCAAAAGCAGAGGTCTATGCATAGATTTGTCTATGACGTAGGTACCTACTACCTACTCGGCTCTAGTGCCAATGTCAAACTAGGTATTTGAGAACTGGTCAGTAGCCTGTTAGTAAGTAAAAAATAAAAGATTTTCTATGATTTTTAAATTTGTTTCTTTGTTTTCTCTAAATTTTTGCGATATAAAATAAATCGACATTATTTTTATAATTTCTCAACACTCTATAACAAAAATACCTAATTATACTTAGTTTATAATGAAGTTTTGAGTTGAGTTGTTAAGTGTTTTGTATAGGTACCTAGGTATTACATTTCAATACGTAGTTACATAAAATCCTGGCAACCAATCGGAAAACTGACACTTAACACTTTCCCTGTCTAATCAGAAAACGTAATTATACGAGAAACCATATTTGATTACAATTCCACTGCCAACACACCCTGATACGTCACAATGACGTTCACACTCATGTCGTACTTGTCACTTACTTTGATAATAGGTTTATTATAACTAATCATAAAAAAAATAAAAAAAACACGTGTCAAAATAAATGCTATGCATAAACTAGGTACCTACAAACAGTTTTCAATTATCAATATTCATACCTTTATTGCTCGTCACTATTTTATTACATAACTATGCTTGACACACAAGAATTCATAGATAAAGACGATTATTTTCACATTTCGAAATGTGAAATTTCTAGATTATGTCAAACATGATAAAGAACGTCACCTTTCTTTAAAAAAAAACATGTGCATTGAACCTCTTTGAATCAAGATTTTTTGTGTAGATTTGTTGTGTAGACAGCGATATTGGCCTGATAGGCACTAGGCCAAATCTCACGATGTGATCGCATGACGGCCAGTGACTCATTCGCAAAACTATTTTAGAAACCCGTTTATTCTATACCAGGTAAGAAATTAAAAACAGTGGCAAAGGTAACGAAAAAATAACGATTAGGCGAACCGGCTACAAATGTCATTCAAATTTTCAAAAATGGAACTGCTATCCACCATCTTGATAGAACTGAATAATGTGTGCTGTCACGAAGCACTAAAAGAACATTGCATGTTGTTCAAACATTTGAATTTGGAACTACATAAAATCGATGTTACCATCTTTGATATTAAAAAAAGTTATTCTTGACTGACCTTCAATAAATAGCATGTTTCTAAATCGTAAATCGAAACTCAATTACTTATACCTTAGGCTTCTATCAATA
The DNA here is from genome assembly GCA_963675405.1 of Cosmorhoe ocellata. Lineage (NCBI taxonomy): Eukaryota > Metazoa > Arthropoda > Insecta > Lepidoptera > Geometridae > Cosmorhoe > Cosmorhoe ocellata. The sequence continues at coordinate 6,648,004 of OY776265.1, read as the reverse complement.
TCTAAACATTATTGATCCTTTACCAAAGTTTCTATTTAAGTATTCTTATCCATAAAACGCATCGACTACATTTGTAATGATGACTCTATAATTCATATATTATACTAAAATAGTCTATTGAATTTGTAATTCTCTGAATATATTAGTTTAACTATTGACTCTAATAAGTACCTACTTACACCTTAATGTTTTTATCCACCACTTCACGTGTTTCCACCGTATTATATTAAGGGATAATTTTCTAAGGATTCCCTTAATTAGCAACGTGACCGATTACACGAAAGGCATTAGAAGTGATGGCATTAATGACGATGTATAATTACACGTCATCAGAACCGGACTCAGCTGCCTTTGTTTAATATTCTCATGATTAAAAAGAAACAGTTACAATTAAGAAGGTTGACGTTGAACGTTTTGTAAAATCCAATTAAAAAGATAAATGAGGTTTTATTTAAAATAATCAGAGACAAGAGAACGAGGAGGTTTTATTGATGACGTTGACGTTGACTTTGACATGTTTACTTTTACGTACGTATTAAGGTATTCGTAATATTTTAGTAAATTTAACTTTGGTGAATATTGTTTTATTTTGGGATTCATTCGCGTGTTTTCTTTTGTTGAATGAAATGGTTAAGATCCAGAATTTGTTTGGAATTTTTGTAATGTCATAAACAATGTTTCTGGTTTAAAAGCTCTCGTTTCACATGAAATTAGCCATAACATTATCAGGGGGGTAATTACTAGGTTTGTTAAGAATTTATGATGTGGTGTCACATTTTCTATCTTCTGTAGGCTTAGATTAGCTACTCTATCAGAAAAAATCTTACTTATCTACTCAATGAGTGTATTAACTCGTCTGGCTGATAAACTAATTTCAAATTCTGATTGGCTCAGCGCGTTATAAATTCGCCGCCAAATATGAAATAACTAATTATTAAAAAGAAAAAAGAAAAGAAAAACAAAGTTTATTTAAAAAAGATATGTCAGCGGAAACTGGCCAGCAACAACTTGTTTTTTAATAAAAAGAAAATGATAGCGGAAACCAGCCAGCAACAATTTAATTTTTAAATCACCTGTTTCCATGAACTATAAATTATAGAGGCTAGGATTTAGGTCATTGCTGCCTGTCCGCCTCTCCGGTCATCTTTCTAGGTGAAGGTCGATGCATTTATTTTCCATTATAGGTCAATAACTATCATAATATAGGTAGATAGGTACCTAGAGTTATTACTTGTAGACATCTCAAAGTCCGATGATTTATTCGATATCTGTCATTGATTAGGTTGGTATGTATGTAACTTCGTGAGATAAATGATAATAAAATAGTTCTGTGTGTCCTCCCGTTGCAAAAAGGGGATAGATAAAACTGTTTTAGTGCCATCTGTTCCCTCAGGGGCATAGGGCGGGGGACAGATGGGAATAATATTGCTAAAGGGCTCAAAACATGTATTAAAGTTTTTTTATAACGCGTTAATGGTTAAAGCTAAATTATAAAAGAGGTAACTACAAAATCAGAAGCATCTATCTTTTGAGCTATCAAAACTTTTTACAGGCAATTTTTCTTTTTTTTTCTAGATATTTTAGGTCGTTGAAAGAGAATGTTCCTAATAGTTTTCCTGGCCAGAAAACCTTCGGTTCAATTCCTTCAACCATCTCTAATGCGCCAAAGCACTTAGACACGAAATGGGTCAACAGCCATAATATTAGTTAGCGAGGTTAGGAAGCTAAACCTTGTACTTACTATATCATTCAGACCATAGACAATTTTTATTGTTACCAATTTTGAAATTAGAACAATCGACGTGCATTAAGTAGGTTCTAATTACTCAAATTTAAAATAAGAATAGTTGCTGTGAACTGTAAAGCAAGTAGGTAAGTTTTATATCGTTTTTATTTTTAACCGAGAAAAAACGAAGGAGGTTTTATAATATAAAGTCAACGCATATATTATTTTTTTGTTTCTTTTTTATGTAAGTAAGTTCGTACTATCTTGTTATTACAGTTGTACGTTTGCGTGTGATTTTGTATACGTAAATGTATGATTTACACTATGCTGGAGGCAAGTTTGATCGTTTTGTCCTTAGTTCCAACTAATGCTTTCGTCTTTGTGGTCGGCGACCTTACTGCGTACTTTCAATAATTAAACCAATTTTATGTAATCTATAAATAATTACATACGTTTTGTACATATCCTGGAATTATTGCACCATTCTATCATTGTTTTATAACCTTAGACTCAATGCAACTAAATAAAGTTGGGCATTTGGAACAATGTTTTATCCGTTTGGAAGTTTAATGAACTTAGTTACATTTATGCTAGAGCACTAGAAAGCCTATTTGAGACGAACGGTAGGTAACCCTTTCACCACAAAATTTACCCTCCAAGTATGGAACTTAAAAGTAGCACAAAAATGGACCGATGACGAATTTACCCTAACCCCTTGTTTTAGACAAAATAATAGTGACACGTTAAGACAAATTTGTGGTCCTTCGTGTAGGTACTAGATAAACAGAATTCCTTTCACTCTGTAACATTATTATGTATACACGTAGGTAGACGTATCTACTTATTTAATTATCGTGTATTTAATTGACGTGTATTAAATTCCATTACTTCCGCCATTCAAATTCATTGATATAAAGTCTTAATCAGATTCGGGTAAGTAACTCAGAGTTTGTTATATTTTCAGAACAGGTTACTTATTTTTGATTACAAAATTAGAGCCAGATATTAACCTTACTAACCCTTCTGAATATTATAAATGCGAAATTTTGTGTCGTTTATTCCTATAGCTACGTTTTATAGAATTGTTGGCATTGTTCATTTTTTCTTTCTTTAATCGACGTCACTGTCAACCCCGAACGCCGTTTGTACCGAACTTGGCCCCTTTTAAACATTTAATGATATTGTTGCGATACTATTCTCATTACGGCTGAATTATTGAGGCCGATTTATATGGTAGTAGGTAGGCTATGTTTATTTTGGTTCGTCAGTCAGACAGATAAACTCTGCTAAGTCAGATTGAAGACTCCAACAATCATACAGGAAAAAGTCTTCGAAAAATAACAATAGCACTTTTGTTGAGACATTTAGCGATTATCGATATTCTACGTTTATTTTTAACACTTGAATGAGATTGCGTGGATTTGATAAGGGGAAGTTCCCGTGCGAAACCGATGATTGGATTAGTTTGAGGACATTTTGATACATGACGAAATGATTATGGATGGTTATGGCCCTTATTTCGGAGAGCTGAACCTAAAATGAATCAATATTCGGATATTTTTACCAATTCTTAACCTTAAACTAGTTATGGATATAAATAGTTACTATCGTAACTATAAAATAGTATCAAAATCGATGTAAGTATTCAATAATTTTCTATAGTTTTTAAACAAAGTAAACAGACGTATTAAAATTTGAACTCATTGCTTTTATACATAATTATATATGCGTACATCTTGCGTACATAATCACAAACAATTACTGAGAATTCAAGAAGCAAATATGACACTTCACGTATTGTCTATCACCTGTTCAAACAGCTGATACTAACCAAAGACAATACTAGAGTTGCCAAAGGACTGCACGCGTTGCCAGCGTGTAGCCTTTTTAAAACTAAACACAAATCGCCTACTCGAAGTTTTTATGTACCTACTCCATTCGATAAACTTTCACTGGCCGGTTTTTCATTTCGTTTATGGCTTTTAACTTTTATCTGTATTAAAAAAAAAATATTAATTGAAAAAAGGCTATGGCTAGAAAGTTTCAAAATGGTCCTTGTGATTTTATTGTTTAAAACATAACTATTATTTCGTTATGATTTGGTAAACAGTCGAGTCATGTCATTGAAGAATGGCGATTCTTATTTCAATAATTCAAATAATTATACCTCTAATCGACGGAATATTTCGGTTTATTGGCCTGTCCTATTTCATTATGCTGCCATAGCAACTACTTATACGAGTATACACGAGTTTGCTTACCTTGGAGGTAGGTAGAGACTTGAGCTCTACTATTGTGTTTCGCCTCGAATTACTTTTATAAATAATCAGATTACCCAAAGAGTTCTTATATAAATATTAGATGAGAACTTCAGAAAGAAGTTTGTAACTGATATAGACAACACTATATTTTTTAAATCATTTTTGAATTTGGAATAGTTTTGTTATAATAACGTAAAAGCTGCCTAAATACTGGCTATTGTGCATTGGTGTTGCTAGACTGGGCATCAAAATTACCAACTAAACTGATTATAGTCAAGATAAAAATCTATTTACAATTAAAAACACGTAGGCCTTTGTCCAAGTTAAGTAATACAATACTACTCACCTTATTCAATACAATGTGCATTGCAGAAGGACGTAGGTATTGTACGTGGACAATTTTGATTTGTATTCAAGAACGTGTCTTTGAATTTTGAAGAACTGTGACTCAAATGTTTCTAATCAAATGGTTATCGACAAAGAACATAATTATTTTAAAAGTAAATTCTGTAATACAGCATCGAATATTAAAAATAGGTATAATTACATAATTATGTATGTAAAACATAACTAACACGTTAGTCAAGTTACGGAAAAACTATTTACATAATTCAAATGTAAAGCAACGTTAATCTTGCAATATTTAAAACTTGAAAACCGTCTTGTCATTTAAATAAATAAATTTTAACTCGCCATAAACACACCTAAGTACATAATTTAACAAAAATAAAATTATTTTAGGTTTACGTACCACTTTTTTAATATTTACATATTTTGTCGATCTACCTACCTATAAATTATGTTTGTAGGAAATGGGTACTTAGATATGTTAGTTAGATTAAGTTTATTATCTGTACGAGTGTCACATCACTAGTTTACTGGCACCTCCCTAGTCGAGCGTAGCGCGTCATGTCCGGCCGCTCCGCTCGACAGTTGAAAATTGTTACCCGAGCGAGACGCATGTCGCTCGCTACACTGGCGCTCAACTCGCGGCCACAACCCACGTACGCGTTTGAAAATCGAGTTTTCCGCGTGCCTAGTGGTTGTGCGAACCCACCCCAACGAACATTAAACAATTCAAGTACTTACTATCGTGTGTGATCGTGTATAACAGTGAAAATGCCGAGAACGCGTAGCCGAAAATCCGCGTCACGTGAAGACGACACGGACAATTTGTCTTTCGGTAGCGCCGCGGACAACGCCCCGACATCGGCATCGATCACTCCTGCTAGCGTGATGCTGTCGCAGGAGCAGCTGTCTGCCATGTTCGCAATGTTCGCCAAGACGCAAGCCGAAGCAAATATGCAGGTGTTAGAACGCGTGGACCGTCTCATCGCGTCGAGCGCGCCGACAAGCGCAGCGCCGACGCCGCCGCCTCCCGCGCACGCCTGTCCTTCGTCGCCTCCGCTGAACGCCTTCGCCGCAACCGGCGCCGGCCACTCCGTCATTACCCCACTAGCACCTAATTTTACGGGTTGTACGACCCGCTTCAACGGCTCGTCGCGGGACGCCGACGACCTCGAAGCGTTTATCGATGCCATCGAAATATATAAAGAGTGCGTTGGCATGAAAGAAGATCATGCTCTACGAGGCCTACCGCTCCTGTTAGAAGGCCAAGCCGCTATATGGTATGTTGGTGTGAAACATTCAACTTTTACTTGGACCGATGCCATTAAAAAACTACGCTGTGCGTTCGGCCATCAAAGGCCGCCGCACGAAATTTACAAGAAGTTGTTCGCCCGCGAACAAGAGATCGATGAACGCGCGGACGTCTTCGTGGCGAATGCTCGAGCTCTCCTGGCCAAGCTACCCGATGGAGACCTGACGGAGAAAGTTCAAATCGATATGGTATTCGGTCTGCTGCATCGTAGCCTCAGGAAACGAATGCAGCGCTCCTCGTTAAACTCGTTCGAAGATCTGCTTGAAAAAACCAGAGGCATCGAAGAAAGTCTAATGGAGCATCCTACGAAGAAAACCGCGGAAACCGACTCTTCAACTTCAAAGTCTTCGAAGAATCCTGCCAGTTCCCGCGCAAATTCAAACCAGACCACGCCAAACAACAGCGCCCCCTATTCTCATACAACGGTTGCTACCCGAAACAAAAGCGACGCCGACTCTCAGCCAATCGGAAATGTTCGCGGTTGGCAACAGCAACGCGATAACCGCTCGAGATTCGTTCGGCAACCTTCGCCCGCACCCGGAATAGTACGAAATTCCGCCGCATCGGCTAGTAAAGAGGGCGCTGCAACTGCAACTGAGCAACGACGTACGAGTTCGGTCGAACGAGAACGAAGCGCTCAATCACCTGTCAAATCTGTCAAATTCTGCGCAATCGAAACGTCACTGACGTCAACGCCGTTTACCTGCGAAAACGTGAAGGATGTTGGGTTCGAAAACACTTTTCCCATCGACATCCCAGTGAGTTCGTCGACCTGTGAGAACACCGCCGCCGCAGCCGTGGTCGCCGCGCCGCGCGTCCCCGGGGGCCGCGCCTTCCGCCGCCGCCGCGCCGCAGCCGCGCGCCGCGCCAATGCTGCGCCGACGCCGGCCACGGGCAGCTCTGCGCGGGCGCCCCGGTCCGCAGACCGCAGCCCCGACGCCGCTTCACCGACGTGTGTGTCTCCGTGCGTAAATTCGACCGCGGAATCATGTGAGTACTTTGACGTTGATGTGCAACTTCAGTGCAAAAAGTGTGAAAGTGTTGTAGGTGTAAATAATAGAGACACTAAGATAGGGTTAAGTAGAGACATTATCGTGAATAATCCCTACTGCAAGACATGCATGAGTGACGCCTTAGACTTAAGTAGCATAACTGTGCCTGAGCATGTAAGGGACCTGAGCCGTCCTATTCTTGAGATTCAGATTAATGGTACGGATGGTACTGCTTTGATTGACACTGCTGCAAAACGTTGCATCGCTGGTTGTACCCTGTATGCACTTCTCCTCAAGCAAGGGTTTCCCTTTCGTGCCACAAACATGCTCATTAAGCTTGCAGACGGTAGCATGCAGGATACAACAGTGAAGCTAGCCGATGTTGATGTAGTAGTGTACAAAACTAGCCTCACTGTTCCTGTGACATTTGTTATATTACCTCATGCTGTAAATAATGACACATTGCTGGGGATTGATTTTATAATGCAAGCGGGGTTAGTTTTAAATTTTTCTGATATGACTTGGCACCTACCGGACGCACCTCTGACTGTTCATCGTCTTAAGTGTGAGAATGCTATTGCTCGGCCTGTGGAATGTTACTCTGCGGAGTGTCTACGAGATGATGAAGGGACAATGCTTGCTGTGGATGAACGGGTTTCTTTAGCAAATCTGCTCATGTGTTATAATGATGTTTTCAGTGAGAAAGGTGAATGCACACCTTATGCTGAACACCATCTAGACACCGGAGACCATCTACCCATTGCTGTACCACCCTACCGTCTCACCCCTGCAAAGAGAGCTGTAATGGAAGCGGAGATCAACAAGATGCTGAGTTATGGTGTCATTGAAGAGTGCGAGTCTGCGTGGGCTTCACCAGCTCTACTAGTGCCAAAGAAAGATGGTACCTTCCGTTTTTGTGTGGATTACCGTAAGTTGAATGCCATCACTAAGACCGACTCATACCCTCTACCGCTGATTGATGATTTAATCCAGTACACGAAGAAGAACTGTTACATGTCCACTATTGATCTGCGGTCAGGGTACTGGCAAGTGAAGCTTGCAGAACAAGACAGAGATAAGAGTGCATTCACCTGCCCGTTAGGAGTGTATCGATTTAATGTTATGCCTTTTGGAATGTGCAATGCTCCTGCTACCTTTCAGAGGTTAATAGATCGGTTCAAGTCTGGTACAGCATTAAAGGACCTCACACTGTTGTGTTATCTTGATGATCTAATCCTTATCACAGAGGGTAGCTACTCTAAACACCTTGCTGAACTACAAATGGTATTCGACCGGTTGAGAGTTTTTAAGCTACGTGCCAACCGAAGCAAATGTATGTTTGTTCGTTCTAGTGTTAAATATCTGGGACACATAATTACTAGAGATGGGGTGTCTCCAGACCCAGACAAGGTTGCCGCTATTAGCAAGATGAAGACGCCCAACTGCATGAAGCACCTTAAAAGCTTCCTTCAAACTTGCTCATGGTTCAGGAAGTTTGTACCTGGGTTCTCAAAGATTGCTCAGCCTCTTACCCAACTTACTAGAAAGGATATAGCGTGGACGTGGGGAGAGGCCCAGGAGGATGCCTTTGAACAGCTGAAGGAGTTACTGACCACAGCACCCATACTTAGTCAACCAGATTATAATAAAGAATTTATACTCAGGACTGACGCGAGCAACTACGCCTTGGGAGCCGCTTTACTCCAGGGGGAGTCGCCGGCCGACGAGCATCCCATCGAGTACGCGTCGCGCCTGCTGACGTCCGCCGAGCGCAACTACTCCACTACGGAGCGCGAGGCGCTGGCCGTCGTGTGGGCGGTCGACAAGTTCCGAGGGTACATCGACGGACACCGCGTGCGCGTCGCCAGCGACCACCAGCCGCTCAAGTGGCTCCTGACCCTCAAGTCGCCTACCGGTCGCCTCATGCGCTGGGCCATGAAGCTGCAGGCATATGACCTACATTTGGAATACACCCCAGGTAAAGCCAATGTTATTGCCGACACCCTGAGCCGTCCGCCCTGCGAGGATGAGTCCCGACCTGCATGCGGGATATGCACGGTCGTAGTCGAGACCCCGCGCTGGGAAGCGTCTGCGCTTAGAGAGGCACAGCTTGCTGACTTCGAAGTGGGCAAAATTATAAATGATATGGAAGGAGATGAGGAAGTGGCCAATACCAGATGGGCCGAAAGAGGATATTGCACGACGCAAGGGGTGCTTTACCGGTACACGCACGATGAGGACAGAGAAGAACCTCAACTCGTCATTCCGGAGAGCCTACGGAAAGAGATAATGGAAGAGTGTCACGACAAGGCCACGGCGGGTCACGGTGGCATAGAAAGGACGCTGAAGCGCATTGCACAGCGCTATTATTTCCCTGGAATGAGACGATACGTGACGGAATACCTAAAAACTTGTTTAGAATGTCAAAGGTACAAGCCTTCGAATGTGAAACCCTCTGGCCTTTTACAGACGCCCGTGCCCGCCCAGCGCTTCGAGGTGCTCGCCGTGGACCTTTTCGGGCCGCTGCCGCGCGGAGAGCTCGGCGAACGCTGGATCCTGGTGGTAGAAGACCCCGCTAGCAAGTGGGTGGAGCTATTCCCGCTGGTGGACGCCACGGCCGAGGCATGCGCGCGCGCACTCATCGACGAGGTTTTCCTGCGCTACGGTGTACCACGCCGGCTTATCTCTGATAATGGGGTACAGTTTGTAGCTGACGTCATGAAGCACGCAATGTCCGCACTCGGAGTCACGCAGAACCTCATTCCGCTCTACCACCCAGAAGCGAACCCGGTCGAGAGAAAGAACCGCGACATAAAGACTCAGCTGGCCATCCTGGTAGAAGGCCATCATAAAGAGTGGCCCGAGGCATTGCCCGCGATCCGTTTCGCTATGAACACGGCGGTCTGCAAATCGACGGAGAGGACGCCGGCCTACCTGACGTTTGCGCGCGAGTTGCGCTCTCCCCTGGATGCGCAAGCCGACATTCGCGAAGTGACGAACGCTGTCAACTACGTGCCGCAGATCACGCCGTATCTACGCAAGCTCGCGGCTGCTATTGCTGAAAGTAAGGAGACCATGGAACATCAGCAGGACGTCAGGAAAAGTAAGAAAGATGAGAACCGACAAGAAAGTGAAACCTTTGCTATAGGTGACCTAGTGTTACTGAAGACGCACGCACTGAGCAACGCTAGCAAAGGCGTCAGCGCTAAATTTATGCCGAAGCAGGATGGACCGTACGTCATTGTCAACCAGATGAGTCCAACTACTTACATGTTGGCCCACTGTAAAAGGCACGATGATATCGTCGGGAAGTACCATGTATCCCAGGTGAAGCGGTATCATGCTAGAGATGAGGAACACTCAGAGGTGTGTCCACCGGTGGCTCCTAAACGTAAACGGGGTCGCCCTCGTAAAGATGCACCCAGATTATAAAGCGACTAGGTTAGATTGATCTATTGTGGGGTCCAACAGCAGATCAATCGGGGGAGTATGTAGGAAATGGGTACTTAGGTATGTTAGTTAGATTAAGTTTATTATCTGTACGAGTGTCACATCACTAGTTTACTGGCACCTCCCTAGTCGAGCGTAGCGCGTCATGTCCGGCCGCTCCGCTCGACAGTTGAAAATTGTTACCCGAGCGAGACGCATGTCGCTCGCTACATGTTGTTATAAAAGCCATCTTAAATGTTATTATTTCTTCTTGGCATCTGTCTAGGTATTTATGTTGTTCTTACAAAATGAAATACCTGTGTTTATTTATTATTTTTACAAAAAAGTTTCGTCAGAATCATAAAGAGTATGAGTAGGATTCTCCTTCGTCATAGTTCGCAACAAACAAATTTGGTTGTCTCGTAAAATATTACTTAGTTATTTTTAAATGTACCTTCATGAAATAATTTATTATCAACCAATCTTTGATCCATCTTCAGCTTGAAAGACGAGATTTAGAATTAAGATTAAAAAAGTTTTTAATATAACAAAAAAAATAATAAATGTTGAAGAACCACCCAAGTATACGTCACTAAAGAGACCTTTTATCATAAATAATACTGCATAATTCTAAATAATACTACATCCTTGACATTCCCGTGACGTTATACTGCATAGTGACAATAAAGTATTTCAATATTACCAACTCGTAATAAAATAATGAGGGTACCTACTAGTTAATTATTTCCCGACCAATGAAAGTTTCCTGTGTGGAAGTAATTATAAAAGTGATGACGAAAACAATGCCAATACATACCTTATCGGGTAGAGCAGGTAAACAAAATTATAATAATCTGAAGAAAGAATTAATAATTGCATACAAAAACACGTTTCTGTGCTTAAATATGACACTTTGTTTTTTATCTGTCGTTTGAGGTGAAATTTGTAATGTCAATGTCAAATTGTTTTTTATTTAAAATTAAAACTATTAATTACCTCAGGTGACGAAAAAATGACATTTTTACGTTACTTAAAGGGTGGTACACATTTTTACAAATGATTTTCAGCGATGTATTCGACTGTCGACTTTATCGCTCTAGTTTTTATATTTTTTCTCGTGTTATTGTGTAATTTTGGTGGTTACTTTTCAAATAAAGATCCAAAAATAAGTATAAAAAAGTAATCGCGAGTATAAAATAGTAAAAATAACGTACAATAATTATTTCTTACTTCTTTTGATCGTATCTCTTGTTTCTTTATCCAAATATTAAAAAAAAAAATATGATCACGACTGTAATCCCCAGGCTCGGTAGATATCTCCTCAGATCTTTAGTTACTTAGATCTTTGAGGATAGCTAAAGGGGGTAGTCAGAGGCAAGTCCAAACATGACATTTGGTACATGCCCACATTTTGCACAGTAGTTAGTATTCCGTACGTGACAGGTTGCAAGGCCATCGCCGCTTATAAGAATACTAACCTATGACACATAGGTACCTTCGAATTTTTGGTTCTGGGGTATGCCGGTTTCCTCACGATGTTTTCCTTCACCGTTTAAGAGCACTGGCATTGCGCACATAAATTTTTCGAATGGAAAAACTCATTGGTGCACGACCAGGTTTGAACCCACGACCTTCGGATCGTGAGGCAGGGTACCACTACACCACCAGCGCTCTCTTAATATAAATATTTCCTACCACAAAATATCTAAGTCTTCAAATCACTGTCTGTTTCTTCTCGTTACCTTCCTTCTATTTGAAGGGTCACTGGTGTACCTATAATTGTAGGGTTACTATAGTGTAACATTACTAAATTGCTATTACATGGCACAATAAACTAGATATTCACCGCAAGCATTTTAGAGAGAGTGCATTTCTTCATTACTTACCGGCTTGTGGAGTTCTGACGTGCTAGAACAGGTTAGCAGATCTGGCCAGACCTGCCACCTTAGCATAGAATTTTTTTTTTTACGGAAAGGAAGGCAAAGTAAGATTTTGTAATGACAAAGTTTCATTTTAGTTTGTCTATTGTTGTCATTGCTCAAATTTTTTTTGTTACTAATAAATAAGTTATGTTCCGGTTCTCTTATTTTTTCATATATTTCCGCTATGTAAAAAAAAAAAAAAAAAATATGATCACGACTGTAATCCCCAGGCTCGGTTGATATCTCTTCAGATCTTTATATCTAAAGGGGGTAGTCAGAGGCAAGTCCAAACATGACATTTGGTACATGCCCACATTTTGCACAGTAGTTAGTATTCCGTACGTGACAGGTTACAAGGCCATCGCCGCTTATAAGAATACTAACCTATGACACATACCTTCGAATTTTTGGTTCTGGGGTATGCCGGTTTCCTCACGATGTTTTCCTTCACCGTTTAAGAGCACTGGCATTGCGCACATAAATTTCCGCTATGTACCTATGTACATATTATGTACTAAGTTGATTTTAATCGTTTAGGTTAGGTATCTGTTTACTTTGCTTGTTCACACTTTTTATTTATCTACTATTCTTCTCACGAAAACCTTTCAATAGCCTTCCGTTTCTATTTTCCTATTTTTTTTTGTATGTGCTGCTTGTTTTCCTTTAATAAATAAATAACAAATTAAATTTATTGATAAACAAATATTTTCAACTACCCGCACCATTATGATAATCTATCTATATATAAAAATGAATTGCCGTTCGTTAGTCTCGCTAAAACTCGAGAACGGCTTAACAGATTTATCTTATCTTGGTCTTGAAATGTTTGTGGAGGTCTAGGGAAGGTTTAAAAAGTAAGAAAAAATCGAATAACTGCCGGGATAACCCTAAAAATAGCCCTTTTCTATTTCCCATACAAACGTTTTCTAAATAAAATGTAGAGTCTATTTGAACTTTATTACTACCTATTTAAAAAAGTTCTTATTAAATTATAATCACTCACTGTTGTCTAAGCAATGTAGAAGGCGGTACGAAGTTTGCCGGGACAGCTAGTGGAAAATAAAAAACTTCAAAATGTATAGAAATGATCACGTGGCTTAAATGTCATTCATATATTTTTCTCTTTTCCATTAGCGATAACGCGTAGAAATGTCACTTTGTGTAAAAGTGGTGGTTATTACAAAATATTCCGCTATCACTTACCTAATGAGTTTTAAATGTTTTATTTATATAAGTGACAACTAATTATGATTATTTTGATTCGTGTCACGCATTCGAAGTTTTCCGCTAATGTCGCCACGTGTTATGTACTTAATATGTGTAATTAACGACTATTTGTGGGCTTGATTGAGTTCGCGCGTTTTTGCGCCGCCATTTTTGGACATCTGACGTCACAGTTTTCCTATGGTCAGTAATAAATTATTTCTGGTTTTTTAATTTTAGACTCTTTATTCGAACTTTTGATTAAGTACCTTAGTTATATATCTAGCAAGATTCCTCAGAAATTTAAGTGTTAATAAATATTCCGTTTAATGTATTTTTCATTAGCCTATTATCGGATAAACATAGATAGCGGATGTTGCTTCTAGTGCTTATTGACTGTAAGCAAGAAACCAGTTTTCAGCCTTTGCATAAGGTTGAAATTATCTATGAAAAATAAACGAGAAAACCTTTAAACTACCCACAATATAAACTCAGAAGGAACTCAGGACTATTAATTAACCAGTTTTAATAACTAAATCCTATTGTCTCTTAATTAATTTTACGATTATGGCTAGACTTTAGCTTCCTGTATTACACTGTGACCTCAATCAGACCTAGTTTTGAATCTGAATCGAATTGCACCGCGTAATAAAGTTGTATTTCCGGTGAAAACAATTGTGGGAAATGAATTAATGAATACAGGAAGAAAACGATTCGGACAGGTTTTGAATTTCGAACAAAGAATCGTATTACAGGACTGGCTGGTTTGATCAGCATTTAAAAAAAAAATGTAGAGCAAAATTTGTCGTTGTAAATAGTAGTAGGTAATACTAATTTTATGATAGTAAGTGCTTTCTCTCTATCGAAGACAGTTTTATTGAAATTCGTTAAAATTTGTCTAAGTATTTCCAATAGTCAAGTTTTACTTAGTTTAGGACTAGATGGCGTTGTGTGAGATGTCCACCAACATTCATTTTTTAATTTATACAGTCGAAATGAAAACTTAATTCTATTTGAAGTCGTTTAAAAATACTGAATGAATAGCGTAAACAGTTTCAATATAAACGCATGCGCCTCAAAAAATTAAAATGTTTATTGATTTGTGTTTATTATGTGAGTGTATATTCACGAGGCAGCTAAATATTTGCGCAAGCGCTCATAATGTTGGCAAACTAGTTCATGTTAATACGGGGTTTCCCCGACCTTGCGATAAGAGAAACTGTAGGTATTAAGTATATAACCTAAATTATAGTCTTATAATATATTTCAAATTTCATCAAAATTCGTCCAGCTGTTCTGTTTTATTGAACCACAAATGATATAATAGACTAATAGGAACAACAAAAAAAGGTATTACGAGTTTTGATAGTTTACAAAGCTTTACGTTTCATTTCCTTCCGTAGTTTCCCAACAGCGCCTCTAGCGGCAACTTACGGCAATAAGACTTACAAATTATGATGAGCCAAAGTTCAATGACAAAAATATAAATAAATTGACCAAGGAGATTTTATGGCCTATCATAAAACCACAACTTTTATGCGTTATGAAAATATCTACGTTTTGACATAATATTTATGTACTTCTACAAATAATTCCGGATGTAAGTTCACTTTTGATGAGTGCGAAATGAGTTATTGGCATGTTTTCATATATTACAAGGTTTTGTAACGAGTTTTCCGCATTGAAATCACTTTTAGCTTTCGACAAATATCTACTTATAATATTATAAAACTAAAGACTGGCCTCACAGCTCAGTTGGTAGTAGCTCTGCCTTCTACGCTGTAGGTTGTGTTCGATTCCCACCCAGGGCAAACATTTGTGTGATGAACTCAGATGTTTGTTTTGTGTCTGGGTGGTATTATGTATTCTATGTATGTATTTACAAAAAAAAAGTATATAATTAATCTATCAGCTATCTGGTTACCATAGTAAAGTTACTTAGTTTCAGGCTAGAGAGTGTTGTGTGATGTGCCACCTATATTTATTTATTTATTTACTAGCTGACCCGGCAGACTTCGTACTTATTTAGAAAACGTTTGTATGGGAAATAGAAAAGGGCTATTTTTAGGGTTTTCCCGGCAGTTATTCGAATTTTTATTACCTTTTAAACCTTCCCTAGACCTCCACAAACATTTCAAGACCAAGATTAGATAAATCCGTTTAGCCGTTCTCGAGTTTTAGCGAGACTAACGAACAGCAATTCATTTATATTTATATAGATAGAAGATAGATAAAGAATCTAAAAAAACGGAGCATGGGGATCTATAGTGCGATTATCTACGGAACTCGGACACTATCAAAACATTCAGGCCCTTTCTACTCAATTTGATATTTTACCGTTATTTTAAAAAGCTTTTTAACCTTGATTTTAGAACTCGTCTTTCATGGAGAAGCAATAAAAGATTGGTTGATAATAAGTTATTTCACGAAGGGTAGGTACATATAAAATTGACTAATATTTACGAGATAAACATAGGTAAGTAATTGTTTGTTGCGAATCTATTATCTATCTAGTATCTAGAGTGAATGTAAATTTCCATTTGCGAACAGGATATACCTAAGTACAGCCAATTACTTAATTATCAATAAGCTGGCTTAGGTACTGTAAATTTATAACACTGATAATAATTTTATTATATAATCATTAGAGTGATGATTGAAGAGTGTGAAGAGCGCTGGTGGTGTAGTGGTAGCACCCATGGGCTTGCAACCTGTCACGTACGGAATACTAACTACTGTGCAAAATGTGGGCATGTACCAAATGTCATGTTTGGACTTGCCTCTGACTACCCCCTTTAGATATCCTCAAAGATCTAAGTGACTAAATATTTGAGGAAGATACATATATACCGAGCCCGGGGATTACAGTCGTGATCATATTTATTTTTTATTTTTTGTCATTAGAGTTATTTCATAACTGATAGATCCGTCCAAATTTTAGAAAAATTAACATGATTGATTATGATTGTAGTCCCAGGAGTCTTACTATGATCTCTTAAAAACCATCATGTTGCTTATTAACGTCACATTTCAAGCTCAAAGTACTACTTCAATACATTTTTTATAGCTCATGGTACGAAATATCAAAGTTATACTACTTCGATATCGTCTGAAGAGATTGTAGGTCAGGCCTTATATAAAGTTGGTGTGAAATAAACTTTACCTACGTGAGAAAATTCGCGGGATTATAGTCAACTAATATATTCCATTTTAAACTAATATATTCGTTCAAAGTCAAGGCTGATAATAGATAAACAAATTATCAAAAAACTACGTCAATCAGCAAAAATATATACCGGGATTCCCAAATATAATTTAGTAATTTTTAAAATTAATAATGCGTCATCTAAAAAATTCAAAAATATATGACTAGATGATACTTTAGCTTGTTTCACAAGAGACTCTGACGCGTAATCCATTCAACACACTCGTTCCTAAGAATTTATGTGACTTGATATAAAGAATTATTAAAAATTTAAAGGAGATTATGCGCATACATTAAACCTTGTTATAATTTTCAAAATGCTTAGTTTAGGTAAGGCCTTCGCGTGCGTACCTATGCATCTATATTTATTACTCCAACAAATCCAAAATTATTAAAATCGGTCCAGCCGTTCTCGTTTTTTATAATATTATAGTGTTACGTTTTCTAAAAATAAAACCTACCTAGATCGATTTAATACCCCCGAAACCTACATACTAAATTTCATGAAAATCGTTGGAGCCGTTTTCGAGATGCAGATTACTAATATAATAATATTTACATACATATTTAATATTATTATGTATGTAATATATACAAGAATTGCTCGTTTAAAGGTATTAGATTATTCTTATACATATGTTATGTATTTATGCAGTTTCTTGTATCCGTAGTAGCAGAAAATATATGCCATTTCAATGCAACATTTTATTTTTAAATGCTCATCTCTGCATTGGAGATTGCAAATGCCAATGTCAAGACATATAATAACAAAGTGGCATATGCATTATGGTGATGGACCAATCTGGATGCTGAGGATAGATGGAAAAATTGAAGGTTGCATATTCCATATTGATTAGGTTCTAGAGAAGTCTGGTGAATATACAGATCATCATAGTAATAAAAGATGAGTAATATTTTACGTCTAAAACTTGGTCCTTCAAAATTTAATAACCCGATAGAAGTTCATTAAGTAAATTCAAAAAACACTGTTTTATCTTTAAAACAATCAGAGCAAAAAATACTGACCAAAACAAAAAAAAACGGAAAGTGGCGGCCCTCATTTTCTTTTGAGTAGTATTTATGAACTTTAAGTTTTTACCGTTACCTAAAAATTCTCCGGACAATTTTTATAATTTTTCAGCGTTAAAAATTTAGTATCAACAAAAATAAAAATAAAAGTGATCACGAGTTTTTATTCAAAATAACATCAAATAAGTATAATTTGAAGATAATCGAGTGTGATTAGTTTAAAACCTTGATCGTCAAAGATGATTCGGTCAGGGTTTTCATTTCTACGCGTTAATGAATCTTAACAGTTGTTAATGAATATTAAACTAATTCTACATCACCGGAACTCAAATCAATACAATTTCAAACTAAAAATCGATTTTAAAATTCCCTGAAAAATACCTATTTAAGGTACCCTGAATATTGACTACTACCATTAAAATTACCTATAAAAAGGAAACAAAATTAACAGTCGTAGATGACTTTTTGTGAATAAGTAGAAATCCTTTGGGAATACTTAAAATAAAACTGTGACCGGTTCTAAGTTCGGTTAAAGTTCTGTACATTGAAGATATTTTTTAAGGGCATTTTAGTATCGATATTGAAGCCAAAACTGTATTTATTTTTAGTTGTGTCTGTCTCTCTGTATGTCTTTATGTAAGAGGAGTAGAGACTTCTGACTTCAGAGTTGACGACTGATAGGAGTGAGTGGAAGAAAACATGTTGTGCCGACCCCAAGCGTGGGATAAGGGCAGGAGAATGATGATGATACGTGCTTGTTTACCCCAACATCCATTTGTCAATCGACAGTTTGTGGTGTGGCCTTCCCTTGGGGCATAAAGAAGCATCATAGCCCACCTATTTACATTATAAAATAAATAATTTTGATACGACGTGATGAAATTAAAGGCCGTTTAGAATACTTTTTCACTCGATTGATGGCATGCTGAAGGCCTGATGGTAGGTGGTTGCTGGTAATACAAATAAAATACCAAAGGTTTTTTGTCACGACTGACTAAAATAGGCTCTATGTATGAACTTAAAATAAACTTAAAAGATCTGAGGAAGATATCTACGGAGCCCGGGGATTACAGTCGTGATCGTTTGAACTTATCCTACTAATATTTTAAACGCGAAAGTTTGTAAGAATGTATGGATGATGGATGTATCTTTGTTACTCTTTCACGCTGAAACGGCTGAACGGATCTGGATGAAATTTGGCACAGATTATTGTCTAGAATAGCACATAGGTTACTATTTATCCCGGAAAAATGTACGGTTCCCGCGGGATAGATTTGTTTTTGTTTTTCAATGTAATACGCGGGCGAAGCCGTGGGCGGAAGCTAGTCTAAAATAAGACGGAAATGATTCTCGATTTTTGTAATCATCACAAAACTGCTTGACCTCTGGCTTGAACAGGTTTGTTCAAACTTCCGAATAACATTCCTAAATTCATAGATTTTCTTGTCACGCCTCGTTCGACACAGCAATTACAAGTAATTACATTTACCGCTGCTTTTGATATTAGCTTTTATCAATGCTACGCTTACGTTTCCTACTTTCCCATTTACATACAAGGACTTGAAAATTGAGTTCTCAAGCTAGGTACATAAGATAAATACTTAAATGCACTTTAAGCTAAAATATCATATCCATGCTGATTAATAAATGCGAAAGTACCTATCTCTTTCTGTCTTTGACACTTTCAGGCTAATTTAAATCTTTGAAGCTATTTTGATGAAATTTGGTAAAAATATAGATTAGAGCTTGAGAAAGGGCATGGCCAATATTTTTGTGCCTTGTGGACAAAGCCGCGGGCGGAAGCTAGTAAACAATATAAGAACATTAAAGACTCTTAAAGCCTTTGATCTATCAACACTTGTAGTTCTTTTCTACAGAATTGATTAACATGAAACAATAACAACAATTTGATTTGCAAATGAGCTATTAATATCACGACTTAATGATGAATCAGTGCGTCTACTCTGAAAAACGATCAGTGATATCGGAACAATAATCATGCAAAATTTACTAACACCTAGTATGTACTATCGGAAGTTCATCAATAGGTAACTGTTATAAATTGAAGATTAGTCAATGACACACATTAATCAATGTTGCCAAAAAATAAATAATAAAATTCTTTTATTTCGGATAATTTAGTTAGGATCCAAGTGTTAAGAGCACATAAAAAAATAAAAACTAATAGATGATAGTATTTTTTTAACCTATTTTGTCCCACTGCTGGGCAGAAGTCTATAATATAATTGTATAGGTATAATATTCTATACCTAATAAAGTATAACCCTACAATGCATGTTTTTTTTTTTAATACGAATAAAATATATTTGTTTTTGTTTAGGGTCTAGACTTAGATATTAACAATAAAAATAGTTTCTATTTTAAAATAAATGAAGAAAAAGTTTTTTTTATAGTGTTCCATAAGTGGTACTATATGCAGTATCTCATCTATTGTGTAACCTAAACCTAAGGGATTAGATAGTTTAGATCATCTAGGATGAGATTTGTAAATGAAATGTATTACTAATTATTTTCCAAAAAATTTATTCCCTTATTTAAATAAAATATATTATTTATAGCCCTTCTCGTTGTAATAAGGTTGTAGAGGTGCTAGAGGTGCTTCTTTTTGGTCGTCACCTTGCGGATGTAGATAATCTGAGCTGGTGGTTTGATGATTGTCGCTGCATATTTTCAGCATTTTTCACGCCAATCTTTACCGCCATGTTCAAGATCATCAGTAGAGACTAATAATGGTGCATGAAGTTCATACCAGGTAGGCGACACACCATGACCCTAATCGCTAAATATCAAATTTTGGTCATCATGGCCATCATCACCTTCGGCGTCCGAGGTGTCCTGGTCATCTTCACTTCCCGATGGTATGGCCAAAAACGCTTGAATTTGAGTGTCGGATAATCTTTTCTTTGTCATTATCTAAAAAAAACACGGTTTGATTAGTACCATATGGACTACTTACCAGAACGAAACTGCATAGTCAGTGCATGGTGTGACACATCGGGAACACTTAGAAAAACAATGATACAAAGATAAAAAATACTATTAAATATCAATAAAACATAATTACCTTTAGAACACAGATTTTCCCACCAAAAAACAATTTTATTACTGCAAAATCACGTTTTTTTTTTTTTTTTGATATTTCTAAATTTCGTAAACGCACGGCGCACGGTGAATATTCAATTTTCGTTCGATTTAACGTTTTGCAGCACAATGCTGTCGCCAAGTGGCAAGTTTTTGCACCAATAGACTAAATTGATGTTCAAATAATTCCATACTACAAAAATAGATGACACTATTAATTTCCTGTGATAGATACGAGCGATTATATTGGTTGTTCCCGTTATGGAACTGAATGCATTGTAGGGATAAATATTATGATAGTATAAAGTATTAAAATGTAAAGTATCCTCTCTCGATCGTATTCCGAGAAAACTATCAAAGCAAGAACTACTTCATAAATGCCACACATGGTTGAATTTGCTAAGGTCATACTCGAGGACGAAACGAATTTAACAAGCCTATGTCCAAACTCGGCCATACTGTTGTAGTTTTGAAAGTTAACTAGACATAACAAAATTAGTATATTATCTAGATCTATGTAAGGCAGTGGCAGTAAATGGCCGCTTACGCAAAATAAACTAAAGGGGGACATAATACGATGTGTCAATATTATGAAAAACACTTTCATACAACGTTCTATAACTAGACCTGTGTATATTGTAAAAATCCAATTACTAGACCAAAATACCCACGCTATTTCCAATGTGGATGTTTTCTCTGGCAAAATGTTTGGAAACATTTGTATACTCAGCACAAAAGGAATTCAGAACTATGGTTCCTGTCTTATAAATCAGTGTGGTCTCCAATAAATCAAAGTTGGTTTACTTAGCCGATCGATACAGGGTGTGTATAATACCTACCAGCCTTGGAGAAACTGCGTATATCATGTTTGTGTCCACACAAACCACACAAACATGAACCACACCCGCTGGCATGTAAATATTATTGTCGGGACATTTGAATTACAACGGTAATTTCTATTGTTGCAGGTTCGTGATTAACCTTCTGGCGACGAATCTGCTGACTACTTCCTTGCTCGCACCCGCTCTGTTCGGAGAGCATTCTTCTGCAAGGGAAGATGTGCAGCCTTGGATGGAGGCTGGAGACGCTGCTGCGTCCGCATGCAGCCTGGCAGCTTTGCTAGCGGTCATGCTGATATCCCTCGACCAGCACCACGCAGTGACAGACCCACTGAGGTGCCACACGAGGCTGCTACAGCGCCGTCCAGCGTCACTTTGTTCCTTGACGTGGCTCGCCGCTGGATTCGCAGCGGCGATCAGAGCGACCGTCGCTGTCCTCCGCCAGTTCTACCCGTTTGAGCCCGCGGTCCAGGGAGTCAAGCTGGCCTACTACATCGTGTACTTAATCCTCGGGGTCATGACTCCAACCGCTATCGTCTGCATCATGTATGCGAGGATCTACAAGGCTGCGAGGTCTTCGGGCCTGCGCGCCCGAGCGCACGGCGCGAGTGCGCTGCAGTTGCACGAGCCCCAGCCAATGTTACCAGATTTGATCGAGGAGGGCGAGGGGCTGACTCTACGGATCGACGGATCGGAGAGCACTGAGGCCGATCGCAAGTTTGGACCGTTCTTACTTCCTCCTGAGCGGCCGATCCGCTGCCCTTCCGTCGCTAGTCTACGAAATTCAAAGAAAGAGGGGAAGTCTAATGAAGATCTTAGAAGAGGTCTGCCGGCTGTGAGCTCGGCTCCATCCCTCGCGGCTCCGCTCCTAGCCGTGCAGAGACCATCGCCCCAGCCGTCTAACAACGGCTCGCGGATAACGTCGATACGATGCAGAATTTCCAACGCGTCGCTGTTCAGATACAGAGAAGAATCTCGCGCCGCCCGCGTCGGTCTGCTGACCGGAGCGCTAGTCATGTTGCACCTGCCGCACGCGGTGACAGCTGTCATATCCGCTGCCGTGCCGGGATTGGCGGATGATGCGAGAACACCGTCACTGGCGCTGCTGCTGCTAGCCTCGGCGGTGTCACCGTTCCTTTTCGCGCTGCGCTCCCGTCGCGTCCAGAGAGAAGCGAGACGACTGCTGCTACCGGAGAAGAGTGCGTGGGAAAGGTCGGGGGCTGCGGCTGCCGCGGCTGCTGACGGGCAGCGCGCGCGCGCGGCGCTCGAGCTCCTGAGGACTCTGACGCCGGGGGAGGCGCCTGCTTCGGGAAACGGCGGTGAGGGGGCGGCGTGCCGTGGGTCCTTCAGCTCGGGAGGCAGCACGCAGCTGTCGTCTGCCTCGGACGAGTGACCACCGCCCCCGCGCGCACCCCCTTGCGCGACCCCCCGCACGCGGGTGCGTTTCTCCCCGCGCCCCACCGCTCTACTATACTGTGATACTAGACTAAGCCGCAGCGCGCTCGGCGCGACAGTCAGACTGATTTAGTATTTAAGTTAATTTATTAATGTGTCCGATGTACCTTTTCCGCTGAGCGGAACAATTTATATTACCTAATATGTGTATTACTACCTAAAACTTAAATAGATATAAAGCATTAAATTCGTATCGAAGTGATAATCGTTGTTTTTCTTTAACGATGAATCTGCACACAATATAGGTACCTATCCCTGTAGGCATCAGAAATCTCAGTTACTAGACCTAACTGAAATAAAATATTTGGCCTTTTTGCTGGTCTGTCTGTAGGTCACAGATACTCTAAATATCTTTAGGCCAGTCAAAGATAGTAATAGAATAATAGTAGCTAGTACTTGCTAGGAGCAAGATTTATTTTAATTTTTAAGACCAGAGAGGTTATCGCCGTAATTTTTAACGGATTTTTATGTATGCACATTTTGTATCGCAATATTTTTATTTATTGTACTCGTGTAATCTAAACCGCTCCGTTCGGAATGCTTCAGATACTGTCAAACAAACATTTTTCAGTAACATTGAGCAACTTGATGATACGAAATGTGCATAACGTACCCAACGTACGAATGTGATAACTAGGTACCTAGTTATGCAACCGGACAGTAGGCTAACCGCAACATTCAATGTGTGAGAATGCAAGCTAAGCATTTCGGCAGCTGCAGTCGGATGTCTTATCTCCGACCACCTACGTATTTTGTGCCTTGTGGCCCTTAGTTTGTAAGTTAGAATTAATCAGTTGTTCAGAGAATAAAACTCGTCTCGGACGTCTCACTTTAAATTACTGAATTTCATTGAGATTTTCCTTCATTTAATTTTAAAAGTTAGTTTTTAAAAATCAAAGTTGACGTTCCCGTAACTTAACTGGCGCAGCCGGGGCAGATTTCCCGAGTTTTCCACGGAAAATATAAAGAGTTTTCTCCAGTTTTCCGAAGGATCGGATCTGTTCGAACCAAATAAATTAGTGAAGTGTATCTGGGAGGCAATCGAGCATGTTGGTGACCGGCTGGTGAGTAGAATTTTCACCATCCTTTCCTACCTGCTTGTACTTTGTGTTTTGTTATTATTCGGAATCGAACTTTTTCCATTATAACGTATTCTGGTTTCCTATCATCGGGAATTTTGAAATAGCATAAGTAGGGTTAAGTAAACAGTGCTTATTAAATCTAGGTCATTGTTAGTTTTGATATTCATTATTAAAAATATTAAATAGGTAAAATAAATTACAAATAATTAAAATAAATTGTGAGTAAGATTTTGTTTAGTTATTAGTGATTGTTTCTTAAATAAGAAACAATAGAGTAGGTACTTAACTATAGAGACGCTTAGAGTAGTAATAGTAGAGTCTTAAAAATGACGACAACAGTAAATGTAATACCAAAAGAAATAATGTGTATTATACCATCTTTTGATGGCAGTAAACGCCACTTAAACTTATTTATAAGAAAAGGTGATTATGTCATTAACAAATACCGTGGATGTGCAGAACAAGATTTGTATGTATTCCACACGGTGACGAGTAGGTTAACTGGAGAGGCTGCCGCTTTAGTCAGCGAGCGAAATGATATTCAAACCTGGGAACAACTTAAGACTTTGTTAACCCAACACTTTGGTGATCCTAGGAGCGAAGAATGTATTGCGATAGAACTGGAAACCCTAAAAATGAAACAAGGGGAAGGCTATTTAGAGTTTTGTAACCGGATTCAGTCAGTTCGATCGGTACTGATATCCAAAGTGAACCAACTGTTAGACGCAAACACTAGGACTAGTAAGGCTAGTATCTATAACAACATAGCGCTTAATGTATTCTTATACAATTTACCCGAAAATCTTATTAGGTCAGTTCGTATGAAAATGCCAAATACGTTGGAAAAGGCATTAGAGTGCGTATTAGAGGAAGTTAACTTCTATGAGCAGTATAACCTCCGTAGTAAAATGCTTAGGCCACAGTCTACAGCGGGCACAATTACTCAAACACCCATAAAACCTAGCGGCAACCCTCCAGCTCAAGGCATGCCATTTCAGCCCAGCGGCTTTAGACCTTCTTTCAATGCACACCCTGGTTTTAAATTTGGGATTCCGGGTAACAGTCAGTATAGACAACCGTTTGTGCCTCGGTTTGCCTCACAAACTCTACCAACTGGTTATCGACCACAGTTGATGCAGCCGCAGAACTTTGGCATGCCAAGGTTTGTACAACCTCAAGGTTTTAACCCAAGGCCACAACAATATGGTTATCCACCACAACAGCTTGGGTATCGGCCACAGCAGTTTGGTTATCGGCCCCAAAATCAATTCGGGTACAAGCCTCCCAATCCGGCATTAGATAACACTGACGTATCAATGAGGACCTTAGCTGCTCAAAAACAACAAACACAGGTCCCGACACCTCAGCCTCAAGGCTTTAGATTAAACGAATTGGACCTAGGTGATTACTATGGGTTCTATGGATATTACGAAGGGTATGGAAATGAAGGATACTACGATTATGGTGAAGGTAATAATTATGCGGAATGCTATGGTCCCCAAATGGAACCAGAAGCTCAAGTGACCGAGAGCAAACCAGAGCAAGAAAAATCGGTGACTGACAAAACCGAGAAAAAGACAGATATAGGAAATTTTCACATATTAGCCTCAACAAGGAACGCAATTTGATCCATTTAAATTGTAACATAAAATTAAAATTACCATACATCTATTTGCCTGAAATTAACGGAAAATTTATGATAGATACAGGAAGTACGCGATCTTTTATCAGTCCACGAAAAGCTCACCAATTTTTCCAACAATTCACATTATGTGAACCATTTACGGTAATAAGTACGCATGCATCGAGTCATCATAGTGAGGTCGTGGAAATTCCATTAATGCCATCTTTCCAATGTAACGAATTTCACAAGTTTTACGTCTATGATGTGGACGCTCAATATGATGGACTTATTGGAAATGATCTTTTGATACAGTTAGAGGCCGTAATAGACTTGAAACATAATAAGCTCCGGACCAAAACAACTACCTTACCTATAGTACAACGTATAGCTAACCACGTGGTAGAGTTAGCTCCACGCTCTGAACAACGAGTACAATTACCAACGGACATGTATTCTGGGGAAGCCTTAATGAACTTTCAACAATTTTGTGAAGGTGTCAGAATGCCTACTGCTATTGTTAGATGTGAAAATGGATATGCTACTACCATTATCCAGAATGCGCTAGAGACAGAAATGACTCTAACAGTTACATCTCCCTTTAAGGTTGAGACATTTCAGGACGATAGTGTTATAAACATTAACTGTTATAATGACGTAGAAATGAAAGATATGGAGGTAGATGACCTTTTAGAAAAAAACCTGACGCGACTTAGACTTGACCATATGAATCAAGAAGAACAGAAGTGCATTTCCGAATTATGTAAAGAATATAAGGACATCTTTTATTGTGACCAGCTTCCTTTGAGCTTCACAAGTCAAGTAAAACATTTCATTCGAACGAAAAATGAAGATCCAATTTATGTTAAGCCATATAGACAACCTCCTGTTCAAACACAAGAAATAAAAACCCAAGTAGAGAAGTTATTAAAGAGTAACGTAATTCAGGAATCGCACTCGCCTTGGAACGCACCTGTTCATCTTGTCCCTAAGAAAATGGACGCTTCAGGGGAAGTGAAGTTTCGAATGGTCATAGACTATAGGCGACTTAACGAAATTACCACAGATGACAAGTACCCTTTACCCAACATCACAGACTTATTTGATAAGCTAGGTAAAAGTAAATATTTCACAACATTAGATTTAGCTAACGGCTACCACCAGATTGAAATCAACGAGACTGACAGACAGAAGACAGCATTTAGCACAGAAGCAGGTCATTACGAATTTCTTAGAATGCCATTTGGGCTCAAAACAGCACCAGCGACCTTCCAACGTGCCATGGACAATGTCCTTAGAGGGCTCCAAGGACTGCATTGCTTAGTATATATGGACGATATAATTATCTATAGTACTAGTATGCAGGAACACGTTGCAGATTTAAAATCCATCTTCAACAGACTAAGGGAAGCTAATCTTAAGGTACAACTAGATAAATCGGAATTTCTAAGAAAAGAAGTACTATATCTGGGTCATACCATCACTGACCAAGGCCTTAAGCCTAATGATGATAAAATACGAGCAGTTTTAAACTATCCTCTACCAGAAACTGTTACAGAAATCAAAAGTTTTCTGGGCCTTGTAGGTTATTATAGGCGTTTTATTAAAGATTTTGCCAAAATAACAAAACCATTGACTAACTGCCTGAAAAAACGATGTAAGATCATAATAGACCAGAAATACATGGATGCGTTCAATCAGTGCAAAGAACTACTGACACACGCACCCATACTCCAGTATCCAGATCCATCAAAACCATATATATTAACAACAGATGCATCTGCCGTAGCTATCGGTGCTGTACTATCACAGGGTATTGTAGGAACTGATAAACCTATTGCTTACGCAAGCAGGACCCTCAGCGAAACTGAGATGCGCTACAGCACTATAGAGCGCGAGCTTTTAGCCGTTATGTGGGCCGTCAAACACTTTAGACCCTACCTTTATGGTACAAAATTTATTCTGTATACAGATCATCGCCCGTTAGCTTGGTTAGATTCCCTTAAAGAACCAAATAGTAAACTTACACGCTGGAGACTTCGATTGCAAGAGTATGACTTTGAGACAAAATATAAGAGTGGTAAGCAAAATACAAATGCCGATGCATTATCACGTATCAGAGTAAACGCTATAGATAATGATTCGTCGGATGGATCAATGAAAGTTAATTTAGACGAAAAAGAACAGCGGCTTCAGAAACACATTCAAAATTTAACTGAGAAAATTGTTGAATTGAGTAAAGATGATAACGACGATAAGGAAACACCTCTTGAAACAATAGTACTGTCAGATGAATCTGATACGGAAACGGTCCATAATACTTCAGAATTAGATTGTACTTACCCACTACCACCGTTGTCAAATAGTACAGATGGAACTATTCATTCAGCACAAGATCTAGAGTCCAAAGGGATTCCTATTTTGAATGAAGCAGTTGACACGAAGCCTAACCAAGTATTGGTGTTTACTTGGTTTAAAAAAGAAATGCAGGTACATAACATGACTAGAGAAAAACAAAAAATCATTGAGGTGTTTTTGCCAATAAATGAAGAAGAGCTAGTAAAACAGTTCTTGAAGGAATATATCAAACCTAAAACTAAGTACTTCATCTATTTTGAAGATCACAAACACAGGGAGATATTTAACAAGGTTATCATAAAACTATTTAAAGCAGATATGGTAGAGTTTTATGAATGCACAGAGAGAGTTATATTTGTAGAAGATGAAAATGAACAGAAAGCAATTGTACTACAGCATCATGAAGGGAAAACATGTCATAGAGGAATTAAAGAAACTATGGTTAGAATAAAAAGAAATTATTTCTGGCACAACATGCAAGATCTAACATCAGCTGTAATCAATGCATGTGAGGCTTGTAAAAAAATGAAGTACGATAGAAAACCGATAAAACCAACAATAGAGTTAACCCAAACGCAGTCAGCTCCATTTCAGGAAATCTTTATTGATATATTTTCAATAGAAAACCGAAGTTATTTAACTATCGTAGATGCATTCAGTAAACTAGGACAGGCGCTAGAAATTGAAAATAAATCAACACCAGAAGTAGTTCGCGCATTGATCAAATTCTTTGCAATGTATGGCGTACCTAACAAAATAAGTAGTGATCCGGGGTCTGAATTCAATAACGAATTAATGAAGGAATTCGCTAGTATGTACAAAGTCCAGTTACATATCTGTACACCAAACAATCCTAACTCAACTAGTATTGTTGAACGTTTCCATTCGACTTTAATAGAAATCTATCGTTTGGCTAAATATGAACAAAAATGTACGGACGCCGCTTCAATAATCACATATTCTATTATGGCTTATAATAATACCATACATTCAGCAACGGGATTGACCCCATTTGAAATAGTTTTTGGGCATACAGATTCTAACAAATTATTTGATGGTAACTTCGAAAAAACATACATGCAGCAATTGTTAAATGACCACGCTAAAAGAACAAAGTGCCTCTATAAATATCTTTCTGATAAAATGATAGAAAGGAAAGAACACATAAGAGAAAAACGGTTAGGAGAAATGGTAGAGTTAGAACCAGGTGACATAGTCTATGTAAAAGATATCAATACTAGAAAAAGCAAGGACAAACCAAGATATAAGAAAGCTAAAATAAAAGGAAGGGTAGAGC
Source organism: Cosmorhoe ocellata (assembly GCA_963675405.1). Classification (NCBI taxonomy): domain Eukaryota; kingdom Metazoa; phylum Arthropoda; class Insecta; order Lepidoptera; family Geometridae; genus Cosmorhoe; species Cosmorhoe ocellata. The sequence goes on along the minus strand of OY776265.1, from coordinate 6,618,823 downwards.
GTAATGTAGCTTCGGTACAAATAGGTAGAAGAGAGACAAAAGTAGCGATTAAAAATGTCAAACGCCCTCCACAGGTGGTGCTTGGTCGCAGTGACCCTACTTCCTCTGTACCAGACCCTTCATCTTCTAAGGATTCAAAATAATCCTGGAATTTTACCTGTTAAAGAAGGACAAGCGTTCAAGGAGGAAGACAAGTGGCTGATAGTTAAGATTTTAGATTTAAGCGGTATTAGTAATGATTTAGATTTTCACATATTAAAATACAATGAGTTAATTAAATTAGTTGATAGTCATAAACCCCTTGTCAATGAATTTATGGGCATAAAAACTCAAGTAGAGTACATACGTAACATAACTGTAGTAAAACTTAGGCAGTTGGTTCCGTTACATAGATATAAGAGAGGATTAGTTAATCCCCTTGGGTCGTTAATTAAGGCAGTTTCAGGAAACCTGGATAATGACGATGCTATTCGATACGATTCACTCATTTCACGAATTGGTTCCAAAGAAATGGCTATAGATAATAAGATAACGCTGATCACCAAAATGTTGGATAATTTTGTGAATAGTACAGAAATTTTACACGAAAATACCTTAATTTTAGATAAACGATTGAAAGTTATTGAAGAAATAATTAAATATAAAGAATTTAAGGAAAACACTTGTCTCTATCTGACGTACGTGTTAAGCATGTTTGATATGTTTATGAGTATGTTCAGGACTATATATGTGACACTTAATGAAATAGAGACAGCCTTGGCATTTACTAAAGTATCTGTACTACATCAATCGATTGTAAACTCTACCGAACTGTTATACTTATTGAAAAATATAGAGCAAGTGGATAGTTTAGTATATGAAGCAAATGAGAGCAACTTGTTAAAACTAGAAAGGCTCATTAAGGTTAAGGCTTATGTAAAGGAAAACCAGATAACGTTTATATTGGAAGTCCCACTTACAGATAAAAATACTTACAATTATTTTAAAATTTACTCATTACCTATTTACAAGGATTCCATTAACAAAACAGTAGTAGTTTTTCCTGAATTCCCGTACCTTTTGGTGAAAGATTCGAAATACCTACCGGTTACTAAGTCATGTGAGAGAATCGCCGCGGATAACACTTTCCTATGTGATACTGACAACGTGGCTCAGTTTCCAACACTAACCTGTGCAGAGCAACTTATGGAGTTCCAGGCAGACCCGAACTTGTGTGTACCATACGCTGTTGACATCGAAGATATAAAGATTCATAGAATCAGTTTAGATAGCTGGATCGTTTTCACGAGGAAACAGACCAGATTGCTAGAGAAATGTGGAAACGATAACATCAGAGAGTCACTCTATGGTACTTATATATTAACAACGACGGAAGATTGTGAGGTTTACCTGGATGAGTACAAGTTAAGATATCGCAAAACGATTGCAGAGGGTTTTCTGTTTAAAATTACCCCGATAGTTACTCTACCGGAACTAAAGTCCATAAACACAACGTCCTTCTCTACTGTCAACCTTAAGAACATCAATTTAGAAGAAATGAAACATTTTTCGCGTATTCTTAAATTAAAAGAAAATTCGTTCAGTGAAAGTGAAAGTGAAAATGTGATCAGTGGCGTAACGATAAGGAGTATTAGTTTAGGCACATTGTTATTGTACTTAATTTTAGTATTAGTTTTTATAGGTTTTCTTGTGTACCGTTTTATGTCAATGCGAAATGATCGTATCACAGCTTCCGTGAAACCCGATAATTTCGCACTTGAGGAGGGAGGAGTTATGCAACCGGACAGTAGGCTAACCGCAACATTCAATGTGTGAGAATGCAAGCTAAGCATTTCGGCAGCTGCAGTCGGATGTCTTATCTCCGACCACCTACGTATTTTGTGCCTTGTGGCCCTTAGTTTGTAAGTTAGAATTAATCAGTTGTTCAGAGAATAAAACTCGTCTCGGACGTCTCACTTTAAATTACTGAATTTCATTGAGATTTTCCTTCATTTAATTTTAAAAGTTAGTTTTTAAAAATCAAAGTTGACGTTCCCGTAACTTAACTACCTACATTACATTACAGCGATTGACCCCCCGGATTAAAACATTTTTGGGCACCTCCTAAATTTATACACCCGAATACTCAATCACCACTTACGGTAGGTTTTTATAATCTATCTATCTCTGGTTTTTACTTATACAAAATCCAAAAACCGCAGATAGAATATAGGAACCGGCCGTTAGCCAATAACCTATTAAAATGATCTCAAATATTTGAAATCATATACCTACCGACTGAAACGTGAATAATTAGAACTCCAAAGTGACATATTCAGAATACACAGCACATAGCTGTTAGAATAAACAAGCATTGTGTTGCCAACACCTGGATAATCGATTAATTCAATGAATCAACGATTTGAACGGGCCGAAACAAAGCATCGTTAATCGGTAAGTATGTCTGATCACGTAGGTACTTAGTAGGTAATTAGACACAAATACAGAGTGATAAAAATGTATGTATTAGATAGACAGGTAGAGTTTTGAGTCTGCAAATTATCTGCAAATATTAATCGGTAGTAGGTAATATCTAGGTATCTGTGGCCCGGGTACTATTTTTACGAATTCAAACAACTTATTTACTAGCTTCCGCCCACAGCTTCACCCACGTGGTACCTTGAAAAACCAAATTTGTTCCGCGGCGGGAATCGAACCCGCAACCTCTTGCGTCGCAGGCGGACTCTCGCCCGCTGCGCCACGGAGGTCATCAAAACAAATCTATCCCACGGGAACCGTACATTTTTCCGGGATAGAAAGTAGCCTCTATGTGCTATTCCAGACTATAATTTAACAGTGCCAAATTTCATCCAGATCCGTTGAGCCGTTTCAGCGTGAAAGAGTAACAAACATACATCCATACATCTTTACATCCATACATTCTTACAAACTTTCGCGTTTATAATATTATTAGTAGGATAGGATAGTAGGGTTTTTGGGGTAAACGAGTTCTTGAGTGGAGACCGCGGCTCGGCAAACGTAGTGTAGGACGCCCTCCGGCTAGGTGGAGTGACGATCTGCGAAAGGCTGCTGGTGGAGGCTGGATGCGTCGAGCTGAGGACAGGGCGCAAGTGCGCTCATCAGGGTAGGCCTATGTCCAGCAGGGGACTGCTAATAGGCTGATGATGATGACGTAGGCAATTGGAACCTATATACATAGAGTATATTCAAGAAGTATCAAGGGTTTGAATGAAAAACTTGAGAGTTGTGGACATCGTGCGTGAGATCTCAGTTCGGGGCAAACTACCAGTATGTTTATATTAGTGTTTATTGCAAAAAAACAAAAGAACGCAACTGAAAATAATTGGAAATAGCTCCTTACAGCCGCCATATTGTTTTTTTTTACATATTGTATACCGTTAGGGTTTCAGCTACAGCGACAACTAAAGAAACTCGCATACATAAGTACATTATTATTTTATTATTATTTAGCCATTACTGTCCCACTGCAGGGCAAGGGCCTCCCTTCCCTTCTTCCACTCTTCGCGACTCAACGCAGTGACAGGCCAGGTGCTCAGGTGAGAGTCCAGCTCGTCCCGCCATCTCATCCTGGGTCTTCCACGTGGCCGCGTCACGTTGCGTAATAAGTACATACACACCACAAATCAAATCAAATCATGTTTATTCAGTAAAATCACAGGGATCATTTTGAATCGTCTTACATACTACGTGAGTCTAGGTGCCAATTCCAGTCCTATCCCCAGTCCGAGAAGAACTGACAAGAAACTCGCTGGGCCCAAGCGCTTTTTTTTATATGATCCTTGTTAATTTTGTTAGGGATACCTAGCAGAGTCGGAGCTGATTACATTACTCTCTTTCTTCCCAGTCGGGTAAATATTACAACTAAAATCAGGTAAAATCTGATAGAATGTAAGCCTTCCATTATGTAGACTAAACGCATTGGAACAATGTGCATTGTCTCATGCATTGTCATTGTCACAGTAGAAGCAGACATCAACTTCAAATGGAAACTATACTCTTTGAAAATAAGCGAATAATTTACATTACAGCAAGATAGTTCCTCTCTTTCGATGTGTTTATAATCTGCCTGTTTACCTCATTGTGGGGTCGGCACAACACGTCTCCTGTTTCCCTCTATCAGCTGTCATAATGTACTCAAACTTTCTTACTCATATCGTCTCACACATGTGGTTTATGTTATTGACTGTGAATTTTCAAAATCTGTGAATATAAATAGAAAAATAAATATTAATGTTACATTTTGGTCCCTAGTTGATCGCAACTTTTATGTATATTACTATGAGTTATTGTGTTAGGTGTTTTCGCTCTTCCACGAATATCATTCAATATTTAGGGTTAGGTACAGATGCAAATTTCATATGAAAATTTAAGTTTTTCTCTGCTTTCACTTCCCGATAAAAGTTTTGTATGAATAGTCTGAAAACATATAAAACCCATATTTTTTTAATAGAAAAACTCATTGATGAACGATCAGGTTTGAACCCACGACCTTCGGATCGTGACATGCTACTAATAAATAGTAATATACTTAGACCAAATACTCAGCTAGATGATATTTAAAATCGGCATAGTGAGTGGTACTTGGGTACCACTTATCATCTGGGGTCGCATTCATTTTTGCTAGCTGGTTGCTTAGACTAGACTCACCATAAAATGCTCTGCCTCATTTGAGTAACGACTCCCATTGGTCATGCAGGTCAAGGTTTTCATCTATCTTCCCCATTTCTCAAGCCAAGCCTCACTAATTAATTGATTAATTAAGCTTCTAGGGAAGTAAGCTTAATGCTTTTAACTAGGGTAATTTATTTTATTCATTATGACCACAAGGATATTTTTGAAACGTCTTACGAAATCAATTTAGTTTTATAGGTTTCTGCTGAAAATATGTAAATTATTTAAGTACCTATGTCATGTAGGCGAGTCATCGTGACTACATTGTATGAATCTGATGAGACGTAGATCATAGTAGATAGTATGGCGGCGTAGTTTTTCTTTAAAGGAATAAACACTTATACGCCATTATAATAAAATAGGTACTCATGCAAATATGAAAATTATAAATATCAATATAATGTAATCTAATAAACATGTTGACAACTTAATATAACTTAGTCCGCAATGCAATTTTGCCCGCATGCATCTCCGTATTCTTATTTTGCACTTAACTTTCATCCCTTATTTCAACCTCTTCAAACATCTTTCTCAAGTTCTAATCTATTTTAATACCGAATTTCATCAAAATCGGTTCAGCGGTCAAAGCAAAAGAGTGTACTTTTGCATCCTACAAATATTATAAACGCGAAAGTTTGTAAGAATGTCTGGATGTCTGGCTGTCTGGCTGGATGTATGTTTGTAACTCTTTCACGCTGAAACTGCTGAGCGGACTGGATGAAATTTGGCACAGATATAGATTATAGTCTGGAATAGCACATAGGCTACTTTTTATCCCGAAAAAGTATACGGTTCCCGCGGGATAGATTTTTTTTGTTTTTTAAGGTACCACGCGGGCGAAGACGTGGGCGGAAGCTAGTTTATAACAATAGTATTGGATGGCGGACCCTTAATGACGTTTACCTTTGGTCACAGAATGACGAGAAAATAATAAAGGTAAACGCATTATAGACCTGTTATTTAAATCTATATCTATATAAGAGCTTAACCTGACTGACTGACTGACTGACTGACTGACTGACTGACTGACTGATTTATCATCGCCCAGCCGAAACCGCTGAAGCTAGAAAGCTGAAATTTGGAAGGTGGTTTCCTTTTATAACAAAACCACCCACTAAGGCGGAATTTTCGGAAATTCCACCTCTAAGGGGGTGAAAAAGGGTGAAAACGTTAGTATGAAACTTTTTAACGCGTGGAGTGATTTTCATGAAACTTTGTTTGTGCACTGTAAATGCAAAATGAATGGACACGTGTTGCAGGATTTTTCAATATAACCATCAAAAAGGGGTCAAATGTGGGGTCAATTTTTGTATGGGAACTTCTTAACGGGTGGTGTGATTGGCCTGAAACTTTGTTTGTGTACTGTATATGCAAAATAAATGAACATGTGTTTCAGGATTTTTCAATATAACCTTCAAAAAGGGGTCAAATGTGGGGTCAATGTTTGTATGGGAACTTTTTAACGGGTTGTGCGATTGCCTTGAAACTTTGTTTGTGTATTGTAAATGCAAAATGAATGGACACATGTTTCAGGATTTTTCAAAAAGGGGTCAAATGTGTGGTCAATGCTTGTATGTGAACTTTTGAACGGGTGGTGCGTTGGTCTGAAACTTTGTTTGTGTACTGTAAATACAAAATGAACGGACACGTGTTTCAGGATATTTCAATATAACCTTGAAAAAGGGGTCAAATGTGGGGTCAATGTTTGTATGGGAACTTTTTAACACTCAGTTTAGTTAGATACCTACTTTAAGTGAACGAAGTCGCGGGCGGGCCAGCTAGTTTATAAATAAACAAACACTTCCAGTTATTATATAAACAACAAAAAAATGCCATGTCACTAATACGCACGTTATCTGCAAAGATTACGAGTTTCTTAAAATATCTCACGACTATTTTGATCTCTAAAAACGGCATTTAATCTCGGGGGCACGACCACACGTCATGTTCTCGATAACGATAGTGTAAATACTATGTAGTAAACAGAATCAATCATAGTAGGTACTTACAACGTATGTAGGTACCTACTTAGTTGTCATAATATTACCTACTTACATATTTAATAAGTACTGGCTGTTGCCATCGACTTATCTACACTAATACTAGCTTTTGCTCGCGACTTCGTTCGCTTAGAAGTCGAAATCACCGCCAAAATAACTTTCTACCGGGGATGATTCTTATACCTTTCAACGAGCAATTCTTGTATATATATATATATATATATATATATATTCGGAATCTCGGAAACGGCTCCAGCGATTTTCATGAAATTTATAGGGATAGAATTTTGGAAAATCTGTTCTTATCGGATGCCTAGGTACGTCATACAAAAAACACACCTTCCAAGTTTCAGGTCTCTACGATCAGCGGTTTAACGACGATAAGGCTGTGCGTTGATATCTCAGTCATTCAGGACAAAGCCTTTTATAAGTAAGTAGGTATACTTAGGTTAGAAAGCTGAAGAGTTTGTTAGTTTGTGTGGTTGAGCGCACTAATCTCAAGAATTACTGATCCGAATTTAAATATTATTGTTGTGTTGTATAGTCCATTTATCGAGGAAGGTTATAGGCTATAATAACATCACGCTATGACCATCAGGAGCGGAGCATCAATAAAATATTTCGAAAACGGGAAAAACTATATTACGCAGACAAAGTTGCGTGAGAGCCAGTTAGTATTATATGTACATATTATGTATTAGTACCTGGGTGACCGAGCTTTGCTCGTTTCATGGGGTAAACGACGTTTTCTAAAAATGAAACCTAGCTAGATCGATTTATCGCCCCCGAAACCCCCTACATACGAAATTTCATGAAAATCGCTGGAGCCGTTTCCGAGATCCCGATTATATATATATATATATATATACAAGAATTGTATGTAAGTATTGTATGGGTCTGAATGTTGGGCCACCAAGGGAACGGACGAAAAAAGAGTGCATGCGGCGGAAATGCGAATGTTGAGATGGATGTGTGGAGTGACAAGGATGGATAAAATAAGGAATGAGTATATCAGAGGAAGTCTGAAAGTGGCACCAGTGACAGAAAAGATGAGGAGTAATAGGTTAGCGTGGTATGGACATGTTATGAGAAGAGATGAATGCCATGTGACAAGGAGAGTGTTAGGTATGAATGTAGATGGATACAGGGGTAGAGGTAGGCCAAAGAAAAGATGGATGGACTGTGTGAAAGATGACATGGGTAAGAAAGGAGTGAGTACTGAAATGACGAATGACAGAGAGAAATGGAAGAAGATCACATGTTGTGCCGACCCCACATAACGTGGGATAAGGGCAGGAAGATGATGATATATACAAGAATTGCTCATTTAATTATGTATTATATTAAAAGTTAAGTATGGATATAAATTAGCCTCTAGCGCCCCGGTTTTGCCCGCTTTAATGCACTTTTATATTTTAACCCCTCATTTCATCAATTTGGGGTAACAATCACGGAGCCACGGTACGGCGAAATGCCACAAGCTAGGCTAACATGGCAGTCGCCAGTAAATTTTGTCGACGCTATTGTCGAGCATGTTGTCTCTTGTCTCATAAGATAGACAGAGCGAGATAAAACAAAAACAGTCGACAACATTTTATCGCGGCTTCCATGTTAGCTCGGCAGTGTGCAGCACGCTTACCTACCCCATTGTTCTAGTTACAAAGTGTACCGCAAACCACAAACCATAAAAACTATCGATGTTATAGTATACTTCAGTGAACGGAAAATACATGGAAGCATTCATTGAGCAAAAAAAATTACCCCACAAAAATAGAGCTCTGTTTGGCGGGGCTCGTCAATTATATAAAAAAAATACATACCTAAGCTTATTACACGTTACAAGGCAATTTAAACCCAAACTCTGAGGGTTTAAAGTCAAAATTTTGGCCAATCCACGAAGGATGGTGGAATTTCGATGGTGTCTTGTTTCGCGGATATTTCCCTTAAGGAAATGCTTCCATGTTTTTTCCGTTCACTGGTACCTATGTATATAGAGTTGCCACTACAAAAGTTAATTTCCGTAAAACAATGACTTGACCACAATGGCGAGTAATTCAGTTTTTATGAATAACTTATTTATGTGTTGATAAAGAAATGTAAGCATTGTGCTATAGAACATAAGTAATATAATACACCATCCAGTATCTAATCCTAGGAAATCTTTAGAGATGAATTTAACAGCTTCTTTACATGGATTATTCTCGATTGTCATAGAAATAAGTATAAGTATCTATATACTATGTAGGTACTATAAGTGGATTTTTGCGATTTCAGCATACCTACCCGTATTTTGGATATTGTATTTTTTTTACATAGTTGGTTTTTATTTACAAAAATATAGGTAACTAGCTGTCCCGCCCGCGACTTCGTTCACTTAAAGTAGGTATCTAAACTGAGTTTCAAACAAACCACACTAATAAAAAAATCCCATAAATAACTTTGACATCCAATTTTACCCATTTTAGAGGGCTATTTTGAAATATCCAGGAATACGTTTCCATTTATTTTGCATTTAAAGTATCCAAACCAAAACTAAGACCAATCACACCACCCTTTAAAAAGTAAGTACCCATAAAAACATTGACCCCACATTTGACCCCTTTTTGAAGGTCATATTGAAAAATCCTGAAACACTTTGTTCATTCATTTTGTATTTACAGTACACAAAGTTTCAGACCAATCGCACCACCCGTCAAAAAAATCCCATACAAACATTGACCCCTTTTTTACAGTTATATTGAAAAATCCTGAAACAGAAAACAAAGTTTCAGGCCAATCGCACCACCCGTTAAAAAAATCCCATACAAACATTGACCCCCTTTTTTAGAGTTATATTGAAAAATCCTTTAACACGAAATTAAGTTTCAGACCAATCGCACCACCCGTTGAAAAGTTCCCATACAAACATTGACCCCCCCATTTGACCCCCTTTTTTAAGGTTTTATTGAAAAATCCTGAAATACGAAACAAAGTTTCCGACCAATCGCACCAGGTTAAAAAGATCCCATACAAACATTGACCCCACATTTGACCCCTTTTTGAAGGTTATATTGAAATATCCTAAAACACGTGTCCATTCATTTTGCATTTACAGTACACAAACAAAGTTTCAAGCCAATCGCACCACCCGTTAAAAAGTTCCCATACAAACATTGACCCCACATTTGACCCCTTTTTGAAGGTTATATTGAAAAATCCTGAAACACGTCTTCATTTATTTTGCATTTACAGTACACAAACAAAGTTTCAGGCTAATCGCATTACCCGTTAAAAAGTTCCCATACAAAAATTGACCCCACATTTGACCCCTTTTTGATGGTTATATTGAAAAATCCTGAAACATGTGTCCATTCATTTTGCATTTACAGTGCACAAACAAAGTTTCATGAAAATCGCTCCACGCGTTAAAAAGTTTCATACTAACGTTTTCACCCTTTTTCACCCTCTTAGAGGTGGAATTTCAAAAAATCCCGTCTTAGTGGGTGGTTTTGTTATAAAAGGAACCCACCTTTCAAATTTCAGCTTTCTAGCTTCAGCGGTTTCGGCTGGGCGATGATAAATCAGTCAGTCAGTCAGTCAGTCAGTCAGTCAGTCAGTCAGTCAGTCAGTCAGTCAGTCAGTCAGTCAGGTTAAGCTCTTATATAGATATAGATATAGGATAAGGGCAGGAAGATGATGATGATAGGTAATATCAATCATATGAAATGTTTTAAAAACCTTATTAATTTTCTGTGTTTTGTATCTTTTTTGAAGTTGTAAATTGCAGATAATAGATTTTTTCTATTGACATTCGCGGCGTATGAAGTTACCAAACTCGCAATGCAATTGTAGAAACATGTAAACAAGTCATACATGATATTTATTGGGTGCTATTCCACACTTTAATCTATCTCTTCGCCAAATTTCATCAAGATTCGTTCAGCCGTTTCAGAGTAAAAGAGTAACAAACATCTATATATTCTTACAGACCTTCACGTTTATAATATTAGTAGGATAATACACTAAGAACAAATAAAATTTATACAAGTCACTGACATCAAAGATTTAAATCGTAGATATGCCCGGAACTGTGGCACTGTTTTTACTTGTGTGTGTTAACAAAATGCCGATGCACGCACACTAATGATTAGTAAAAAATGAACCAAACAGTTATTTCACCATTTATTGTGCCATTATATTGCACGATCTTTCGTAAAAAAATATAATTATTCCTTTTGTACCCTGAAATTGAAAATATTTGGGGTGCCAAATGAGCGAGCTATCTCATTTCGTGTGGCATATCTACGATTTAAATCTTTGACTGACATACATATTTTTGATATGTTACATTCTGCAACATAACAAAAACTATGTAACAAGACGAATGTAAAACTTCTATGTAACAATAATAAATACAATGAATGGATGTCTATAAAATGAGCGGTTTACCGCAATGTTCCGAAAGGCATTAATTTCAGAACACGAGGCGAAGTTAACTGTAGGTCTACCATGAGTTTTCACAATCTAGGTACACTGGCTAGCGACTGTAGTTAAAAAAATGTATGAAAACTTGTACAGCGCCTCTAGCGGATAGTTGGGTACTACAACGTCACGTAGCTAACTATCCTACGTCACAGCGTACTACAGCGACTGTAGTTTGCGCTCATAATTTGCTTACAATTTGGTACCATGAGTAACAATTTTGACAGATGTCATAGTAACCTTCTATTACTACTGTACCTAGTAACGTCAGCCGATCTAAATGTGACAACTCATGGTAGACGTACTGCTTCTGTTTATTGTATCACTACTTCACTAGTTATTTTGAACTAGTGTGGTAAAAGGATTAATACCCATTTTGAATCCGTGACTGAATAATATAATGTAATAAATACAGGGTGTTATCAGACTACTTCTGAAAACTTTAGGGGGTTAAAGTGCCCATCAATATAAACATTTTTTGCTAAGAAACCTATACTGTGAGCGCGAAAAAAAACAGCTGTTTCATACAAAAGTTCTATACCTACTTTGCTAAAATGTAAGAAACAGCCTCTTTTTTTCGCGCTCACAGTGTTGGTTTTATAGAAAAAGTTGTTTAAATTGATGGGCATTTTAACCCCCTAGATTTTTCGATAGTACTCTGGTAACATCCTGTATAATTCAGTCACGGGTTCAAACTTGGGGCCTTACCACGAGCTCTTACAAACCATCATGTTTCAGAAACGTCACATTTCAACCTTGAAGTAACATTACTTCAATACAATACATTATCTATAGGTCATGTTACACAATCTTACCACGACTAACCATGATTTCAGAACCGTTAAATTTTAAGCTTGAAGTAATACTACTACAATACATTTTTTATGGGTCATGCTACGTAATATCAAAGTAATATAACTTTAATATTGCCAAAGTGATAGTGGTAAGGCACCAGGAACCGCTCAAGGCTTCATCTGCATCCCAGTCATGATACGATCTGCCTGCATCATCCATCTTAATATTTCCGTAAGATTAATTCTTGGTGGTATTTTTTGAAACAAAGAAAGATTTATTGGTGTCTTTTACCTGCGGCATTCTTTGTTTGGTTGTTGCTAAATTACAAATAAAAAAACAATTAAGTATATAAGTAGATACTTCTTCTTCTTCTTCTTCAGTTATGGCATCTGTCTCTTGGAGAACAATTTTGCCAGTGTCAAGTGTATATATATATATACTTATATACACTTGACACTGCTAGTATATATATATATATATATATATATATATATATATATATACTAGCTGTCCCGCCCGCGACTTCGTTCACATAAAATATCTAAACTGAGTTTTAAACACATTAAGTAACTCATAAAAATCCCATACTACTTTGACACCCCATTTTACCCCTTTTTGAGGTTATATTGAAAAATCCTGAAACACGTGTCCATTCTTTTTGTATTTACAGTACACAAACAAAGTTTCAAACCAATCGCACCACCCGTTAAAAAGTTCCCATACAAACATTGACCCGACATTTGACCCCTTTTTGAAGATTATATTGAAAAATCCTGAAACAGGTGTCCATTTATTTTGCATTTACAGTACACAAACAAAGTTTCAGACCAATCGCACTACCCGTTAAAAAGTTCCTCTACTAACTTTGACACCCCATTTTACCCCTTTTTAAAGGTTATATTGAAAAATCCTGAAACACGTGTTCATTCAGTTTGTATTTACAGTGCACAAACAAAGTTTCATGAAAATCGCTCCACGCGTTAAAAAGTTTCATACTAACGTTTTCACCCTTTTTCACCCTCTTAGAGGTGGAATTTCCAAAAATCCCGCCTAAGTGGGTGGTTTTGTTATAAAAGGAAGCCACCTTCCAAATTTCAGCTTTCTATCTTCAGCGGTTTCGGCTCGGCGATGATCAATCAGTCAGTCAGTCAGTCAGTCAGTCAGTCAGTCAGGTTAAGCTCTCATATAGATATAGATAATATATAAGTATTGTCAACGTCACAGAGTCATAGTCAAGTTGTCAAGTCAATTTTAAACAAAAGATGGCTGTTTTGTTGAAAATTCTCGGGATTTCCTCCGATGGAATTTGAAGAGAACTCTAATTCACATATTTTACACTCGCGTCAAGAACCCGGGCTTTATTGGCAAAATAACCACCAAAATTACGCAATAAAACTCAAAATAACACGAGAAAAAATATAAAAACCAGAGCGACGTAGTTGTCAGGCAAATGCACCGCAGAAAATCCCTTCTTCTTCTTATTTATGAATTGTATCTGTCTCTGTTAAGATCGTTTTTGGATTTTCTGCGATGCATTCAACTGTCAACTTTGACGCTCTATTGAAGTCTATTGTCAAAATTTGTCAAAATCTATTATTATTTTTGACTCTTTTGGACTATAGCGGCTGCCGATAGGGACCTTTTCCACAGATTTAGGTTGTATTATGGGCGAATTTGACCAAAATATCAGAATAAATCTTAGTTATCGAAGAGCAAAGTGAAAATTTCATTGCATTTTACTTTAGGTACCTACCTACCTACATTATTCTGAGAATAGTTACCAAAAGTTGGTCACAAAAAGGTGCATAAAAAGAGATCACAACCATTTTAGAAAACTCCTCAAATGCCCGCACCGTATGGAAAATACCTACCTTTCCAAATTATTAGGTCACAGACTAAAACTTTCCAGAGGTGGCACTGAATTCATAAATTATCTAAATTCATTGAGGTGAATAACCCGTGAGTCAACAGGTAGAATGAACTTACCGGATCAGCCCTTCGAGACAAATAAACAGGTGCTGAATGAAAACGAAAAACGAAAGCATCATATCCTACTAATAATATAAACGCGAAAGTTTGTAAGAATGTATGGATGTGTGGATGTATGTTTGTTACCCTTTCACGCTGAAACGGCTCTACGGATGTGGATGAAATTTGGCACATATACCTACATATTATGTATATACCTACCTACACGAATTTTGAGGGCATCCAGCAGTAGAGTTAATTCTTTGGCAGGACATAGTAGAATACAAAATAACTATGCTGGAGGTGCCTAGTTGCAGGACCAACCTACTTAAGTTTGCCCCCATGTCACTCGCTATCTATCTGCTTAATACCTTATCATCGAACAGCGTGGATATTTTCTTTAATAACCTGCCGAAACTTCTACAAATCGCTCAGGTGGTAATTGAAACTAAATGTCTACCTTAGTTTAATATTATGTTTAGTCTTATATTGTTTTACCTACTTACATGTAACATCGACTTAGGCTTACCTGTTATGATGTTATATTGTCTTCTAAATAAATAAATAAATAAATAAAAACTTTAATAAGCGATTAAAAGGCTTACATAAGCTCTTAGTTTAATTAACAGAGCAAAGTGAAACTAGGTAGCCTAAGGGCTTAAGAGCTGACTCCAAATTATCGAGCAAAAATTGAAATAACAAAAAAATAAAACTTCTTGTGATGTAAACAAAAAGGAAGAGAAAAGAAAAAAGAAAAGAAAATATTACTAAAACCTACCTACCTACCATTTCTTAATTTGTCGTGGTGATTTCCAAAGACAATTAAAAAAAACTGTACTTTTCCAGAAAAAACAATTTATATTTAGTATGAACAAAGATAATATTAACTTTGTCATTTTTGTTGTTTTCTGTAGGTTTTAAGCTGTAGATAGGTACGCCTACCTATTTTTATTTCAATTATGCGAAGCTTGAGATGGCAAAGATTATAAAACTCAGACAGAAAGGTCAGGTTTTCGTATACACCTACGTTTACCTGCCTAGTTAATATTGGTAGTCTATTACCAAAATGTGTATATATCATTTAATATTTTATTCTAATACTTACTTATTTTATTATGTTTTTCGTTATTATTTTATTATCTCATAAATTAATCTATGACATTAAAGGATTTTAGGTACAGGTTATAAAAAATATAAATAGTTTTATTATGCTTCATCATTTAACTTTCACTAAGATAAGTACTCTTAATACTTTTCTAATCAGTTAGGTACTTACGAAAACTATAGTTTTTAACTTTTAACTATTAAAACGCAGTGACATTTATATTAACAATTTTCCTACAGCTTAAGTTAAGTAATTTATTAAGGTACTAATCTTCTTACTACAATAAATTAAAGTTGCTTTAAAAATATATTGAAAATAAACCCATCCACAAAATAACAGAAAATAAATTGAAAAACACTTAATAATAATAAATTTTAAAGTTCAACGTCGAATAGACTTTTAATAAGTTGTCTTAAGTTGTTTACTTACTTTTACATTTTACACTTATACTTTTATTTCAGTACATAGAGCCTAATAAATTATGCTTAGGTACTTTACATAAACCGTTTTACAAACTAGTATGTCTAGAAAAATCTTTAAAAACTTGTTAAATCTTATACCTTTAAGCGAGCAATTCTTGTAAGTATATTATGTATATATGTATGTATATTATAATATCATCTGAATCTCGGAAACGGCACCAACGATTTTCTTGAAACTTAGTTGCATGAATTTAGGGGCGATTAATTGATCTAGCTAGGTTTTATTTTTAAAAAAAACGTCATTTATCAAAAAAAAGACCAGGTCATCCAGGTACTTTACGCTTAAAGAAATATATAACAGTTTGTTAGGTAATGAACAAGATCAGTCTCATCTGTGCTTACAACTCTTTGCCACCGGGCCTTGTATCTTCAGCGTAATTGAAGCCATTCTTTACTCCTCCTGACATTGTTCACGTAGTGAGGATTGATGTTTGTACCTACCCTTATTGTAACATAAACAACATTTCCGATATCGCTTTTAAATGGCGAAGAAAAACATCGTGAGAACCTATTTTCCCGATAAAAAAACATGGACACATTTCCAAATGGGAATGGAACCAAAAGTGGTCTGTCTTTCTAGTTACGTAAGTCTACCTAGTAATCAATAAAAAAAAAAAAAAAAAACTTTATCACGACTGTAATCCCCAGCTCGGTCAATATCTCCTCAGAGTGAGTTAGAACTTTGAGGATATCTAAAGAGGGTAGTCAGAGGCACGTCCAAATACGACATTTGGAACAGCTACGACATTTTGCACAGTATTCCGTACGTGTCAGGTTGCAAGCCCGTCGTCGCTTATAAGAATACTAACCTATGACACACCTTCGAATTTTTGGTGGAAACATGGATACAATTCCAAATGGGAATGGAACAAGGAAGGATGAACTATGGATGAAGGATGACCATACAAGAACGCTAAGCGACGCTCGTTTAGTTGTCTTGCTCTGACCTCAGAATACAGAAAGAACCAGAAGCCGCGTTCGACTGTAATCGCAAACCGCACGCTGTGTCCAGAAACCAAACAAGCGTCCCGCACCCACCTCACTTCCCACCAGCGTAATGTTGCTAGCTAGAAATCGCTTACTCGTTTTTTTGGGTAAGCGTTGAGAGTATTGAAGGTAAGATAATAAATCGACATTGTCCTTTCTTATAAATGTATTCATATTTTATATCTATGTAACTAATAATCTCAAGAAATAAAAGTTTTATAAATAAAACACGAAACTTAAACTCAAACTCAAAATAACTTTATTCAGCGAAATCAAAATGTTAAAATGTTTTTTAAAGACGTATCCAATAATTTAATATCACTCAAAATAAAATCCCTCAGTACCTACCTACGTAATAAAAAGCAGGGAAAATTAAAACTCTTACATTGGCAACACTAACAAGATGGACGCATCATTCTCTATGACATTTACAAACAAAACAATTTAATCAGTAATTAAATAAAACGACATCTAAATGCACTACTTATACGTGAAATGTGATCCCATCCTGTTTTTTTTTTATAGCCCCGCTGTATTTTTACAGGTAGGAACGACTCAAGACGGCATAATTTGTTTAAATTGCACACCGGTAAGTCACGTCACGCGATACGACGTCCACAGAGTGACTGATCGGCTGCGCTTCAAACTACTCATTTTATGAGTAGTATTTGACGCTTCAGTATTAGGCGCGTTCACGGTTTCTTTTCTTTCTGTATTCTGAGGCTACGACAATTCATGCAAATAGCGACGCATCGGCATAGACAAAAAAAAACTTTTGGATTTTGCAAAAACTCTTTTGAAAGATTCTCTTCGTTGAAGATAGGATTTATAGTTTTCTACCTTTCTAGTTAGTTACCTACCTAATAAGTAGTTAGGTACCTAGTAAGTCTACCTAATTAAATTACCTAGGTACTTAGTTGCAAATTTTATAATCTGCGATGAAAAAGATGTCTAAAAATATTCAATCTAAGAACCTAATCTTCTGATCTTGTTTATTCTGTCCATCCAAAAGTTTCCTTGAAGATTTGTAGGTACGATATAATTTTTTTTTACTCATATTTTTTTTTTGTGTAGAAACAAACATATTTTTTTCCTTTTAATAGTTTTATAAAATTTTCTCCGAGAAACACTTCCGACCTTCAGGAATGGAAATAGACAATTATAGCACCGGAAGTCAACACAGGAACTATTTAGATTAACAATAGACTATTTACAGCAATTTGATTAAGAAATAATAGATAATTATGAAGAGAGATAATTTATTATTATGGTGATAATTTTATGAGATTTTTATGTCCGGAAAATTGTGTTCAAGAAAATTACCGGTTTTTATAGGTATGGGTAGATTTATGGGGCGTTTTATTTACTTTATAATGCAATAGATAGGTAGGTACATAATCTTTTCACCACACTGGTTAAAAGAACTAGTAAAAGAAAAAACTATAAGAAGAAGTGAAGGTATTCTAGAATACCTTCACTTCTTCTTATAGTTTTTTCAGGGTATATATATATTCTATATTATATCTTATAGTTTTTTAGTATAGTTTATAAGAATTTTGAAGAGGAGGCCATTACGTTTGCAATACGAAAACTGTGAAAACTGAAACTTTGATTGTGACGTTTGCAATACGAAAACACATTGGTGAAAGAATTTTTCAAATTGGTCCAGTAGTTTCGGAGGCTATTCAATGCAAACAAACAAACAATCGAATCTTTCCTCTTTATAATATTAGTAGGTATAAATCAAATGAAATCAAATCAAACAAAATCAAATTATTTATTTGCCAAATACATTTAATAATGGTAACATGTCAGGTCTTATAACTAGAGTAATGTCAAATGTATTCAACCCGCAAGCAGGTATGCAAATATTAAATCAAAAATAATCAAAAACAAAAAAAAATATAATAATCAAGAAGCAAAATTACAATAGAAAAAAATGGTAAAATATAATCAAATCCAATATATAGGTTATCTCCCAAAGAAATTTCGTAATATTTTTTACAAACCAGGGCTATATTTTATTTTTAATTTGGTTATTTAGTAAAAGCCACAGCTATAACATAGAAATAGGTTTTATTGCAAAGTCGTGTCTATTGTTACATTGTTCCGACTCACGTGTACTCAGAATATAACACAGTCGTTTGGTAAACAATGCATAGCATAGTCAAGATCGGAGTACACAGTCAAAAATGGTTTTTTTTATTCTAAAAATGTCGTGGATCTCTGCCCCTTATCCATTATCATGAACAGCGTAAATAATGTTTCTGTCTACGGAAAAGTAAAATATAAATAAAAAATAACGATGTCAAAATAAAAACTAATTAGTATTATTTATTGCAAAAATTAAAAAAAAATCAACTGAATGTAACTGAAAATAGATTTTTACAGCCGCCATAGTAGATGTTTTGGCATTTTGTATAAACTATTTTAGTAACTACATATAACAGATCACTGAAACTATGTCACTCTTGTGATCCTGATGAATGCCATAAAAAAATGCCACCTCATTTGTCAAAATCCGTTCATCCGTTTGGGCTACAGCGACAGCCAAAAGAACTCGCATACATACAAACATACGTACATATTATGTACATGGGCGAAATCTAGTGTAGGTAAGTATCTACATGAAAAGTGATTGAGAATTGGTCGCTTTAATTTGCAGTTTATGTATTACTACCTTGCGCCAGCGGCTTCGCCCGCGAGGTACATACATAAATTATAGTCTATATTAATCCTAGAAGTTCATTCTAAACGTTGGTGAAAGATTTTTTGAAATCGGTCCAGTAGTTTCAGAGCCTTTTAAATTCAGACAAACATTTCCTTTTAATAATATTAGTGTAGATATAAATGAAAGAAAGAGAAAGGCCAGGTCAAGAGTACCCTTTATACCGACGAGCATGTACGAAGAATGTAATGAGAGTGAATGAAGCAAAAGAGGTGTGTCAGGATCGAAGCAGGGGGAGATCAGTGATCGCTGCCTACCCCGTCGGGAAACAGGCGTGATTTTATGTATGTATGTAGATAAAAATGCTTAAGTATTTTATAGCTCGTGACAGCGCATGTGCAAAGGGTCACGATGTGGTTACGCCGTGACTCATTACCTAATGAACTATAGCAAATTTACTACAAAGAAAACTTTCCACACGCGGCCAAAATGAAACATAACGTCAGGACACACGTTGTTTACACAAGTTTACAAACACTCCAATGCCCCATATCCGAATCAAAAATCGAGCAAGTTTTTTAGGTAAGTACCCGACTGCGAAGCGAAAAAGGAGGATAATGTGTATGCGATTTTCTTTGGCTGTCGCTAGAGCCGACGGCTGAATAGATTTTGACATTTGCATTATGTCTCTTTTTTGAAACACCCAATTCGCAAAATAATCGTGTTTTATTTTGTTCGTTGACTTTCAAATTGTTATTTACAAAGAATAAGTTTACAGGCAACAAACGTATTTTTCAGTCGTAAAATTATTGTTTAAACAGATGGTCAAACATACGTCTGTATTTGGGCATTTGATAGGCCTATTTAAATATATATAATTACTAGCTTCCGCCCGCGACTTTGCCCACGTGCTTGTTAAATTATAGCCTATGTGCTATTCCAGACTATGATCTATAACTGTGCCAAATTTAATCCAAGTCCGTTCAGCCGTTTAGCGTGATTGAGTAACAAACATCCATACATTCATCCAAACTTTCGCATTTATAATATTTAGTAGGACGTAGATACCTACTTAGAATAGAATAGGATAAGATAATTTAACTACCTATATAATTTTAACTTTTAAAGGTCGGTTTATGTGTTTCTGTTGGTGTATCTACGAGTATAACTCTCGAACCGCGAAGTGAGGCCGCCAGGCCTCACTTCAAAGAGTTAGGCATCCTCACGCTGCCCTGCATCGTTATCATGCAAGTGGCAATGTACGTGCGGCTGCACCTGCACGAATTCACCACGTTCAGGGACATGCACGCGCACGGCACGCGGGCCGCGCGCGCCGGCAGGCTCGCGGCCGTGCCTCACTCCCTGGCGAGGTCGGCCAAGCTGAGCCATGTCATGGGTCCGACAGTTTACAACAAACTGCCGGAGTGTGTCAAATCTGCTGAAAGCTTACCTATATATAAGGCTAGATTAAAGCGATGGCTTATCGAGGAGACTTTCTACAGTTTTAGTGAATTTATTTAGAATAAATTTTAATTCTCATTAATTCGATTTAATAATTAATTATAATTTATAGAGTATTTATGTATGTCGGCGTTTATAGTCTAAAACGACTAATAATTGAACAGTAGTTGTTTTGACTACTACCACGCTAGTCTGACGTCAGAGCTCACTCTACGAATCAGGAGACGCTCGAGGTGGTGCGACGAGAGTGGGGCGACCGCTTGCGCGAGACTTTATAAGCGGAGCGCAGCGCGGTGCTGGCACTCCGAGTCGAGAAAGCGACCCGAGCACTAGTCATAATCGTGATCCTAGTCACGCCTGATTCAAACTGTTTTGTATTTACTTTTGTTAAATTAATTATTTACATTGAGTTTTACTGAGTTTCGTATTATTACTGATTCATTATTTATATTTGTCAATTTAATAATTTATTGATTTTGCATGTTACATATTCTGGTAAATAAAGTAATTTGTACATATCCAGGTTAATTATTTCAACAAAATATGGAATACGACCATAACGACAATGATGACGATCAGCGAGATAGGGAAGTACTATCACCCATCATCCAATCAGATGTACCTCGACCCGAAATCAGAAGTGGGATCGGCCCAGGTACGTCAATTTTACCTACGCTCAATGAAGGAAGAAGCGTTCCCGAGAACTCTCAGACGCTAATGGCATTGGCGAACATACTGGAAACACTATCACGACAACAGCAAACAAGTATGCAAGCTAATCAGGAGTTCATGGCTGGACTTCTGACAAATTATTCGGCACCAGGACATGTGCAACGGCCACGATTGAGTGACATTTATATTGCGACTTTTAATCCTGATGGCGATGTACCGATTCGAGACTGGTGCGAACATGTGGATCAAGCGAAAAATCATTGGAAATTGACGGATTACGAGGTATGTTCCAAGATTGCAGGACTTCTTCAAGGCAGAGCCAAAGTACTTGGAGACACGTGGCTTGTTAAATCACCTGTTTGGAACGACATGCGTGAAGCTTTGATACAAACGTTTGAACCGGAAGCAAGATACTCTAATGATATACTAAAACTACGTAATTTCAAATTCGATGTATCAAACCCAGCTGAATCCATAACCAAAGCGTGGCAAATCTGGAAACGCGTAGTAACCGCTGATAAAGAAAGAGATGCTGTGGAAGCAGTGATTGGCTGTGTAGATAACGAATACATAAGGTTACGATTACTCTCTAGCAAATGCTCAACGGTTCCCGAGCTGATATCTGTCATCTCTACGATCAGACCACGAGAGTCAAGACTAGGCGAGCCACCAGCAAAGCGCCCTAGGATAAGGACAAATAGAGACGAATCAATTGTTTGTTTCAAGTGTGGTAAAACGGGACACATCCAAAAACACTGCAATAAATCGGATGATAAAGTCGATGACCCTAAACCCTTGCTGAATTCTAAAACTAACACTGACAGTTCGGCGAATAAAACGGAACGTCCTAAGCCGAAATGCAAGTATTGTGATAAAATCGGACACACAGAAGCCACATGCTTTAAGAAAATGGGAGATGAATCCGAAAAAATCAACATAATGAACGAGCATGACGATATACTAACTCCAATGGAAATAAATATAAACAATCGCAAGTTTGTCGCATTTTATGACAGCGGTGCTTCACGGTCTTTGGTGAAACAATCACTCAGTTGTTCCTTGCCGGGGAAAAGAGAATATTGTACACTAATGCTAAAAGGAATCGGTAGTAAAAGCACACCTATCCTTTCATGCCAACGGATAAACACCATGTGTAATATAAACAATATTTTTATCGAAATCATATTGCACATTGTTGAAGACCACGAAATACCTTGCGATCTTCTTGTTGGAGCAGAAATTATTAAAGGCACTGGACTGAACGTTCTAGTCACTGAAAAATGCGCAACTATTGTCAGAAATTCGCCGATTTTCACCACTCTGATGATTGAAGATCCCTTACAAAATCTTGACACGGATTTGACCGATGAAAGAGAAATATGCGAGTTAAAGTCTTTACTTGCAAAGTATGATGCCACCTTCGTAACTGGAATTCCTAAAACAAAGGTAACCACAGGAAGTTTTGATATTCAGCTAAAAGATCCGACAAAAATTGTATCCCGACGTCCGTATCGAATGGCTCCTGTGGAAAGACAAAAGGTAAAGACAATAGTCAATGATTTGATGGCCAATGGGATAGTACAAGAAAGTACATCGGAATTTGCAAGCCCGGTAATTCTCGTAAAAAAAAAGAACGGTGAGGACAGAATGTGCACCGATTACCGAGAACTCAACAAAAACACAGTACCCATCAAGTTTCCACTACCTATAATAGCTGATCAGATTGACAGATTGTCGGGAGCTACTTACTTCATTTGTTTGGATATGGCTCAAGGATTTTATCAAATTCCAGTAAACAAAAAATCCATACCGAAGACGGCTTTCATCACGTGTGATGGTCTTTTTGAGTATGTAAGAATGCCTTTTGGGGTTATGAATGCACCTGCTGTTTTCCAGCGAGCAATCATGACTGCTCTCCGTCCCTTTTTGGATGACATCCTTGTTTACATGGACGATGTTTTGATAAAATGTGAAACATTTTCCCAAGGACTACAGACTCTGGATAAAGTACTGGCTGCATTAACACAAGCTGGATTTTCAGTAAACGCGAAAAAATGTTCATTCTTCAAAACAACGATTGAGTACCTTGGCAATCTCATTTCTAAAGGAACCGTTCGACCGAGCCCCAGAAAAGTAGAGGCTCTCCAAAAATCGCCAGTGCCAGCTAACGCCAAGCAAGTTCGCCAGTTTTGTGGATTGGCAGGATACTTCAGGCGCTTCATACCATCCTTTTCAGAACGCATGATTCCTCTGTACAATCTGACAAAAAAGGATGCAAAGTTTGAGTGGACTCCAGAGTGTGAAAGCGCTAGACTCGATACTATTCGGCGGTTGACGTCAGCCCCGGTTTTAACAATTTTTAGAGAAGAATGGAAGATCGAGCTACATACAGACGCAAGCAGTGCAGGGCTGGGAGCCGTTCTAATTCAACTTAACGAAGGACGTCAACACGTGGTAGGATACATGAGTATGAGAACTACGTTACCAGAAAGCCACTACCATTCATACGAACTCGAAACACTTGCCATAGTCCGCGCCATCAAGCACTTTAGGCAGTATCTGTACGGTCGTACCTTTACTATCGTTACCGACTGCAACGCAATAAAATCATCGGCACACAAACACGAGCTTTTACCCAGAATCCACAGGTGGTGGTCATTTCTACAGCACTATGATTTCAGTATCGAGTATCGCCAGGGAGTTCGCATGAAACACGCAGATTTTTTCAGTCGAAACCCCGTAGAATGCATAAACCTGACTCAGAATGTAGATACGTGGCTTAAGGTAGAACAACGTCGTGATGAAGAACTAGCTAAAATCATCAAAAGACTCGAGAACAACGAAGCTTTGGATGAATACCGTCTCCACGACCTTATCTTGGAACGTCAATACTGTGAAGAAGAACCAGGCTGTAAAAAGTGGAAGAAAGTCATCCCTAAGTCATATCAGTGGAGTACCATTAATGCTTATCACACAGCACTAAAACACTTCGGTTGGGAGAAGACGCTAGCGAAAATTCGCGAAACTTATTGGTTTCCTGAAATGTCATCTACGGTCAGACGGTTCGTAGATAATTGCATAATTTGCAAGACTAGCAAAGGATCCTCTGGGGCAAGGCAGGTACAGATGTATCCAATCGAAAAACATCCCATTCCATTTGATACCATCCACATCGATATGACCGGACATCTCACAAAAAGGAACAATAATCACGAATATGTGATTGTCATAATCGACGCTTTTACCAAATTCGTGACTCTGACATATGCAACTAACAAAACTGCAGTTTCAATGCTGCGGGCACTCAAACATATTGTTTCACTGTTTGGAGCACCGAGACAAATCATAAGTGACCAAGATACAGCTTTCAAAGCAGAATTCGAAGACTTCTGCAAAACACATGGTATTCACCAACATTTTATTGCACCCGGAGTAAGTAGAACCAATGGCCAAGTAGAACGCATGATGGCTGTTGTAAAAAACGGATTGACAATCATTCGTAACTACGAAACAAAGGATTGGAAAAAGGGTTTGGACGCTCTACAACTAGCGATAAACTGCACCAAACACAAGACAACAAATGTAAGTCCCATGAAAGCTCTTACTGGCAGACAGTGTGCAGTGCCAGCCGAGCTAGTTTCCTTAGTTGATGAGGCAGAAGGAACAATAGACAGAATCCAGCTTGATATTTACATGCAAAAGAAAATAGAAAAACAAGCAAAAGATGATAAGAAAAGATTCGATGAAGGTAAAGCTAAAATAAAAAGATTTTCAAAAGGTGAAATAGTTTTGTTCAAAACTAATCCACGAACTCAAATTGGACTTGATCTAAAATATCCTGATGCATACGAAATCTGGAAAGTATTAGCCAATGACCGCTACCAAATCAAAAAAATAACAAGCAGAGGCAGACCAAAGAAAGTCGCTCACGACCAACTGCGGTTAGCACCTAAACCAGGTCAATCTGACAGCCAGGATTGCGTGTCGGCGTCAGAAGATCTAACTGAGAGTGGAAGCGAAAATAATATCAGCCAAGAAGACGTTGACCTGATAAACGACAATCAAGGCAGGAACAATAACACCGTGTAAAAATAATTCACAGGCTAAAGTTAGTAAGTTGTTCGGACATCCGAAATCATTATTGTATATTTAAAACATTTGTCGAGGACAGGGGCCTCCAAACGTTGGTACAGTAGTTTGTCGAGGACAGGGGCCTCCAAACGATGACACAGTAGTTTGTCGAGGACAGGGGCCTCCAAACGATGGCACAGTAGTTTGTCGAGGACAGGGGCCTCCAAACGATGGCAATAGTAGTATTTGTCGAGGACAGGGGCCTCCAAATTCTAAAGTGTTCATTCTAAATGCCTGGTAGAGGACAGGGGCCTCCCTATTTGTTCAATCTTAGTTCGGATGAGTATTTGCTTATGTCTTACCGAACGTTCTAATTCCAGGTCGAGGCGACCTTGTTACAGAATGGCCGTGTCGGCGTTTATAGTCTAAAACGACTAATAATTGAACAGTAGTTGTTTTGACTACTACCACGCTAGTCTGACGTCAGAGCTCACTCTACGAATCAGGAGACGCTCGAGGTGGTGCGACGAGAGTGGGGCGACCGCTTGCGCGAGACTTTATAAGCGGAGCGCAGCGCGGTGCTGGCACTCCGAGTCGAGAAAGCGACCCGAGCACTAGTCATAATCGTGATCCTAGTCACGCCTGATTCAAACTGTTTTGTATTTACTTTTGTTAAATTAATTATTTACATTGAGTTTTACTGAGTTTCGTATTATTACTGATTCATTATTTATATTTGTCAATTTAATAATTTATTGATTTTGCATGTTACATATTCTGGTAAATAAAGTAATTTGTACATATCCAGGTTAATTATTTCAACAAAATATGGAATACGACCATAACGACAATGATGACGATCAGCGAGATAGGGAAGTACTATCACCCATCATCCAATCAGATGTACCTCGACCCGAAATGTAGTACCTATGTACATAAGTCTACATGCTAATTATTTTTAAGTGTAAAAAATACAAAAATGTACCTACTGTTTAAGTATATTCCTGACCTGTAAAATATTTTTACCAATAAAATACTTATGACTTATGACTTATGAACGGCTAAACGGTTTTTGATAAAATTTAGTTTGTATAAATGTTGCTCGCGACTAGTCCGTATTTAATTAATTTTCATATGTCTAATAGTTATTATGCTGTTCGGTCCAGAGATAAATGCAACAAATTAAAAATCAATAAATCAGTTCAGCCGTTCTGAGTTATAAATGGTGTAACTAACACGACTTGGTTTTACCTATATAGATAAATTGTATGAATGGTAATAGTTTCAGCGTCATCTCAATCTCATTTCCGTAATGAAGTAATACAGATTTACATAATACTAAGTCTAGATTTTCTGCTAGACTTTGTAAGCACTTATCAACTCGTGTAACACAGTTTTTGTACTCTGACCTTGATTACATTTCTCATGAGTTTGCAACAGGCGTAAATAATGCGATCAGGGGGGCGATTATGGATCTTTTCTTACAATCAATGTCAATACGTTTTCATTGTAATCAAGTGATTTGGTATGACATAAGAGTGTTTATTCAATAAATTTGACCCATTTTTGACAAGTGTCGATTGTATCAGAGTCACAGAATAACTTGTCAGAGTTCCGTAATCGCACTACACATCTGTCAAATAATGCTTTTTGTACACAGCAGCTAAAGGGCCTTACCACAAGGATTATCTAGAGTCGGAATCATGTTGTTTTTTTCAAATGTTTCTTTAAATATCTCAAAAAAATATGAATATGACCAACAGCTTACAACTCATCACATAATCTAAGTATAGCATCAAAGAGCCAATTGAAGATATTCACGTATTATCAAAATGTGAACTTAAATGATTTACATTGCTAAGAAAGCAAGTAAGTAGGTATCCTAAAATTACATCTTTTAACATAAAAAAACTAATCATCATCATGACTATCATCTTCCTGCCCTTTCCAGGTTATGTGGGGTGAACACAACAGTGATCTACTTCCATTTCCCTCTAACATTAAAAAAAAAGTACCTAATAGATACAATAAATTATTGGAAAAAAAAATATGAGAATTTCCTTGCCAACTTTTAGTCTCTGCTGTCGCATTGCTATCACTTTCGCTGCCTAAATAGGTACCTAACGTAATAGCAACGCCGGTCAAGTCAGAAATAGATTTTGATGATTAAACATATTTGCAACAAATGTGTTATTAGCGTAATTCACACGCTAAGATCGTGACTGTTATTAGCTACTTGCAAAAATTATGATCTTTGATTATGTAAGTTCTTATCTTCATTAGGTCTACCATGAGTTGTCGCATTTAGATCGGCTGACGTTACTACAGTAGTAATAGTACGTTACTATGACATCTGTCAAATTTGTTACTCATGGTACCAAATTCTAAGCAAATTAATGAGCGCAAACTACAGTCGCTGTAGTACGCTGTGACGTAGGATAGTTAGCTACGTGGGGTTTTAGTACCCAACTATCCGCTAGAGGCGCTGTACCAAGTTTTCATACATTTTCTTAACTACAGTCGCTAGCGAGTGTACCTAGATTGTGAAAACTCATGGTAGACCCTCATAAAATTTGTTTATTTTAGTTAGGGCTACCTACTCAGAATTCCGGCCTATTGTTTAGTTATTTTATTGATAGAAAACACAATAAAATGACGCAAATGGCACATAATAGCGGTAATATTGTAACAATTAATTATTACCAAACTGAAATACAATTAAATAGAAAACAACGCCTTATAATGTACTTATACCTATTATTCTATCTTTCAATAGTAACAATGACGAAACAATTAGTTTTTTATATAAAGCTTTAAGTTTTGTAAGCATTTACTGGCTTCCCCCCGCGGCTTCGCCTGCGAGTTACCTACATAAAATATAGCTCATATTCATCCTGAAAGTTCATTCTAAACATTAGTGAAATAATTTTTGAAATCGGATAGTTTTGGTGATTACTAATACAAAAAAAATTAACCTCCTTATCATAATATTTAAAAAACAATAACTCAACCAATCACAAAGCTGCTTATAGCCGCCATATTGGATTTTTTTACATATTGTCACTGTAGTAGGTGATTGAGACCATTTGTCAAATTTTGTCCAGCCGCTTAGACTCAAGCGGTCAAAGATCTCACATTCATTTTATTGTTAGTATACCCATACTCCCTAAACACCTCAGTCGGGTAAAAAATAGGTTTTCTAATTCATGGCTTTTTTCAGGCCTACTTTATATTTATATCCAGCTGTAAACGTGTAACCGCTGATAATGATGATGATTCATCAAGGTTATCGTCGACACAAGTTTTCTAGACGTTTCTCTAATAGCCAGTTATTATTTTCTACAGATTTTCCACAATGTAGGTAATACGTGTTTGTTTAAGTATTACCTTATGTAGAGGTATCGCGATTCGCGAATCAAACCACCATCATCATGATATGAGACCATAGGATTATAATAAATTGATGGTGAGAAAACCTTGAGCTATTACGTGGACTTGTGGAAAATTCTAGATGACCTTGGTAATGAACTCCATTCTAGCAGTCACATAACATCAAACCTTTTTGTTTTAACTAACTCCAGAATACAGAAAAAAATACATCGATATTTGAATTTGCTCATATTTTATTCTAGAGCTTACGGTTCATGTACGAATGGCAATTCAAAATTTGAAATTCAAATCTTATGAAAAAATACATTTTGTTTGATTTCGCGAATATAAAAATCATATAGGTAGGTACAAATCAAATAACTTTTTAACAAAGGTTCTTCATGTACCTACCTACACTCTAAGTATGATTAGATAAATAAAAATTATAAACAGAATCACTCAGACCTCTAGTTACTTAGATCTTTGACGATTTCTAAAGTGGGTAGTCAGAGGCACGTTCAAGCATGCCACATTTTGCAGTATTCCGTACGTGACAGGTTGCAAGTCCATCGCCGCTTATAAGAATACTATCCTTGGTTCTAGGCTATGCCGGTTCCCTAACGATGTTTTACTTAGGTAACCGTTTAAGAGCAGTAGCATTGCACAGATAAATTTGTCGAATGGAAAAACTCATTGGACCAGGTTTGAACCCACAAACCGAGAGGCAGGGGTGCTACCACTACACCACCAGTGCTCTAGTAGTTACGTATGTACTTAAATATTTTTTTTATTATTCCTGAAACAAACGTGGCTTAAAATTACCAAAACATTTGGTAAAATATTGCTTATTTTGCAAATACTTACCTACTTTTGTAACATGACTTGGGTTTGTTAATACTTGTCTGTGGTGAACATGTGAATGCGAGGAAGCGATTTAATTGCCTAGTGGAAAGAGACAATGATGTTTGACAGCATAAGTGTTACTGCAATAATTATCTTAGTGGTGTAAAAGTAACGACAAAAAGCGTACGCGTTACTATAACAACGAGTAGGTACTCGTTACTATGCAGGTATCGAACAGTTACTCGTTACTTTTGATACCTCATACATAACATGTTGTTATGTTAGACCACCGAATCGAGTTGTATTGCGTACGCGCAGGTACAGTATGACGTCGCGACGTCGCAACATAAATTTGTAGAAAACATAGAAAACTGCGTAAGGTGCATTTTTTCACTTTTCTCAGACTGGACAAATGCTTTGTCTTACAACCTGTGACACTAGATTCCAATATTAAAAAAATGCTAGTAACGAGATGCATTCGTGTGTAAAGTCTCGTTACTCGGTACTACGAGTGGATGGCGTACCCGTTACTCAGTACCGAATACATACGGTTTGCTACCAGCTTTACTGCAATTATCTTGTTATTTAGATAGTATCGTGCACCAATGAGTTTTTATATTCGAAAAATGTATGTGCACAATGCCAGTGCTCTTAAACGGTGAAGGAAAACATCGTGAGGAAACCGGCATAGGTACTCTAGAATCAAAATTTCGAAGGTGTGTCATAGGTTCGTCTTTATAAGAGGTGATAGACTTGCAACCCGTCACGTTCGACGTTCAAATATCCAATTGGTGGCTGTAAGAAGTTTTTTCAATTATTTTTAGTCGGGTTTTTTGATTATGAAATAAATAAATTTGAATAACTACCTAAAGGTACATAAGTATCTATTTTTGTCTGTGGTTGCATTTTCAAAAACTAGATAAATCCTAATTTGACTATCGTGGTCCCTTTCATATCAGCGTTGTAACCTACTAAAAGAAAAAGACAGACAGTGTTATGTAGGTTAGGTACTCAAAAAACTATTTATTCTGCAGATTCTATTTCTTACAGGATATTTCAATGCTTACATAAACAAGTGGATAAGTATTTACAGCAATTTAAAATTAGCTCTCTATGAATGAACAGAGAATGAATGAATGCGTAAATTTAGTACCTACATAGGTACTTTATAATATATAAATTTTATTGTTTAAATATGTAATACTAATACATGAAATTTATTGTGTTGTGTTTGAATGTAGAAGGCATTGCTGTACTGAAATGCGTAATCTCTGTTTGTCCGTTATTGTCAATGCATTCGATGCTGAAAATATAATAAAATCTGCAAAATAAAATACTTCGGAAAATGTGGGCATTTGCCAAAACTAATGTTTGACGTGCCTTGTTAAGATATTTTCAATGATCTATATAACTGACTAGCTGATGCCCAGGGCTTAGCCCGCGTGGTACCACAAAAAAATAAAAACAAATCTATCCCGCGAGAACCGTACATTTTTCCGGGATAAAAAGTAGCCTTTGTGCTATTCCAGATTATAATCAATATCTGTGCCAAATTTCATTCAGATCCGTTCAGCCGTTTCAGCGTGAAAGAGAAAAGAAACATACACCCAGACATCCATACAAACTTTCGCCTTTATAATATTAGTAGGATATATATAAGAGATCTAAGGAGATAATTAGGTACTTATCTAGATTCTAGACTGGGGATTACATCATGTGTGTTTGTTTTGTTTTTGAAAAATACATTGACAATTTTAAAACATGACAAATTTATTAGTAGTTAATGGGGTCAGTAGGTACAAATTCTAACTCTGTACTTACTCGCCTAAAGATCAGCTAACTGTAATATAGGTACCTACCAATGTTTGATGTAGTACCAATCAGTCAAGACGAATTGTGTGAAAGAGAACATAGGTAAGGAAAGAGTCCCCCCCGAGGGTTGCCCGTCTTGTCGTGGCGGGGGGGCTTAGTAACCGTGGACTGGTCACCCACGGTGAAGCTAAGAGGCAACCAACCAGGGCCGGCCTGTTTGGGTCGCCGGCTGGCCCGAGAGGGCGGCGCTCCTAGCGGGCTGAACAAGTCCGCTGCGGACGCGCGTGGAGAGGGGACCGCAGAAGAAGAGGAGTGCCGGTATTGCGGTGCGCCGTTCTCCCTATCTTCTGCGGCCGTGGAGTGCTGGGGCCGCAGAGGAAGAGACATGTCGGTATATCGGTGCGCCGCTTGTCCTATCCTCTGCGGCCGAGGTGTGGTAGATGGCAGAGCCACGGACCTGATCTGCCACCGGGTACCAGTTGTCTAGTATCCGTGGCTGCAGATTCAGGGGGAGTCTGCTACAGTACAGGTGGAGGCCGGGGAGGGAGGCGCGCCTTACCATCTGGTGCGCCCATCGTGGAGGGCCTTCGGGCTTCCGGGATGGAGCCGCTTGTAGGCGGCTACCGCGCCGGCAGGGTCGCGGATTTGTGCGAGAGCGTTCCCGTGGCCCCGTCACTAGGCGGCGAGGCGGAAGACGGGGGGTTTTTAGTGGGTATACCGTGGGTCTCATTAGCCTATACGGGGAGTCCCACATAACTACTCGGGTGCCCCGTGCTCGAGTGAATGCGGATATAATTCTTCATGGTCCCACTATAGGACAGGGAAATGATGATGATGATGAAAATGCCAATGCACAGTCAGTAATAGAAGTGCTTACAGTTCTGCACGTGCCATTGTTGATACTATTCCATCCTTTGGCTAAATTACTGATTTTATAGCGCAGTTTAATTTAGCTAGAATGTATTTAGCTAAGTAGTTATTTTACACGACAAATATCTTTAAAATAGCTTAGTGGTGAGGGGTCACGGGTTTGATGCTCGCAGTGAAACAAATATTTTTATATCTTTAACACTTAACAATCATGAAAAAATATCACAGTGGACATTAAAATACACGGGTAAAATAAAATTTAAAAATCATCAAAATAATAATAAAAAAATAACATCCCCTTCAACATATTCTTTCATTTTTTTCACAATACGGTGTCTGCTAGTCGCCATATTGAATTTTTATTTACTGTCATGTCTCTACTAGTGTTTATAAGATTAGACTTGGATTTTCTGCAGTGTATTTGCCTGACAACTACGTCGCTCTGGTTTTTATATGTTTTCTCGTGTTATTTTGAGTTTTATTGCGTAATTTTGGTGGTTATTTTGCCAATAAAGCCCGGGTTCTTGACGCGAGTGTAAAGTATGTGAATTAGAGTGAATAGTTCTCTTCAAATTCCATCGGAGGAAATCCCGAAAATTTTCAACAAAACAGTCATCTTTTGTTTAAAATTGACTTGACTACTTGACTATGACTCTGTGACGTTGACAATACTTATAAATAAATACACTTGACACTGGCAAAATTGTTCTCTAAGAGACAGATGCCATAATTGAAGAAGAAGAAGAAGATTAGACTTTATGAACGTAAGAATCATCAAATAACTCAACGCTCCTTTGTGTGTGCAGTCAGGTAAAAAAATGCGAGTTTCAGAAAACGGCCAAAAAATCCCTTTAATGTTTGACTATCTAATATCCATTTAGTAAAAATATAAATCTTCTTTTTCTTAATTTATGGCATGTTTCCATTTGACCAATATTATCCCAGTTGTGACGTCAGCTGACCACTGACCCGCTGACACATACGAGATTTGATCCTACGAAATCAGGATCAGAAGATAAGGTCACATCTACACCATGAGTGCCCTCTGACCCACTGATTGCTAGGTCGAACCCAAGCTTAACAAATAAGGGAACTTTGACTCGACTAATCTTGAAATGAGGTCACACCAACCAACATTTTTGTTTTACGATACGCTGTAAAAAAACGTCTAACTATAGTTTAGGTAGCAAAATGACAAAATTGCAATATGAACGTCTAGTTTACAAGAAGTCCAATGAGCAAATCGTCGAGCAATGAGCAAATTCTCATAATGTCTGAACACTTTTTAAAGCTGAATTTTTTTGGTACGATACGGTTTTTTAAATATATTTTTATTCGGCAATATCTTAGTCTTACTTTAGTGTCTCGGGTAGATTTCATCTCGACCCTAAATGTAGAAAACGGAAACATGGGTATTAGCTTGTAATATAAAAAAAATATACCTAAGCATTTATACTGCCGTGCTAAGGGGGACAGCCGTAAGCAACATTTTTTCTGAAATTGAGTTAGTACCATATTCGGAATCCTCGTGTCGAGATCTATAACTTTCTCTTTGACAGTTTTTTAAAATAAAGTCTCTAAAGGCTTTTTTCAGTTGTGCTAAGCGCCGTAACTACAATTTATTTTTTGGATTTCTTAAAATTACAGCCGTAAACGAACATTATCACTATCCTGCCCTAAACTTCTATAGATAAAACCACCGAACTGGTGGATAAAACTCATAGAGTGCTTACATTAATCGCATTAAAGACATAGATGCATTACACTAAGAATGCGAATTTAAATCTTTAAGTATTTTCTTACGTTAAGCGTGGTAACTATACATTACGGCGGTAAATTAAGTAACAATCACAGCCTTTAGCCCTTTTGATTCCTTAACATGACAGCCGTAAGTTGTGCAGTTACGGCGATTATGCTTTTAATAAAAGATTTCAATCACTATGTTTCTCTATCGAAAGCGCTTTAAAGAGTGTCCCTTACCTAAAGCGCGGTATGTGTGTTGCTTACGACGCTCATTGTAAGTATTCGTCTATAAAATAAAGCAGGCTTCTATAGCATAACGAGTATTTTGATGTTTTAATATAGTAATAATTGTAATCGGAGTTTAATATTCCAACGTATAAAAACTACATTATTTTCTTTATAAAACATTTTTTCAGATTTAAAAAAAAGTTAATTCTGTAGACGCAATTGACAAAAACATTTTGAAAACTTTAAGCGCCATTTTCTCGAAACTAGTAGACATGCAATTACGGCTGTCACCCTTAGCACGGCAGTATAGGTATCCATACAAAATATATCCAAAATTCAAAAAAGCAATAAGCAATTAAGTACAGTTAAGTAATTCTTTACTTATACTTATGTTTATTAAAGCCATTTAAGTATTTAATTTTAGATTAAATATCGTGATTACATTGAAAGACGCCACTTCTGAACTAAAAAAACTCAGTGCGGTGTAAGAGCATCCAATTTCCACCTAGCCTCCAAGTGTCAAACCGCTTTATTACCCTGTAAACTGACCTTTGTTCCAGGGTGACCCCCACCACTGCCCCCACCCAGCACTATGGGGTCCAAGGCAACCCCCGACACCCTCTGAACAAGACAAGTTCAATTAAATCAACAGACAGGATGGCTAATAGCGTGCTGAGATAGAACTAATCTATCTATCGATCTATAACTAGCTTTCGATAATGTAGCATTCTAATCCTACTAATATTATAAACGCGAAAGTTTGTAATGTATGGATGTCAGGATGTCTGGATGTATGTTTGTTTGTTACTCTTTCACGCTGAAACGGCTTAACGGATCTACATAAAATTTGGCACAGGTATAGATTATAGTCTGGAATAACACATAGGCTACTTTGTATCCCGAAAAAATGTACGGTTCCCGCGGGATATTAATAATAATAAATAAATAATAATAAATAATGCTAGACAGTCCACGCAGCATCATCTAGCCCCAAAGTAAGCTACTCAATGCTTGTGTTATGGGTACTAGATAACTGATATATTTAATACATTATATACATAGATAGATATTTTTTATTATACATAGAAAACACCCAGACCAACGGAACAAATTTCTGCAGATCATACACAAATTTGTTCCAAGGCGGATATCGAACCCGCAACCTCTTGCGTCGCAGGTGGACTCTCGCCCGCTGCGCCACAGAGGTCGTCAATATTTGTTTTTGTTTTTCAAGGTACCACGCGAGCGAAGCCGTGGGCGGAAGCTAGTGGTAAAATGATTTTTGGAATCGGTCCAGTAGGTACTTTTTGAGTTTACAAACATTCGATCTTTACTCTTTATAATATTAGTGTAGATTTATATACCTCCATTTTAATTCTTCCAAGCAGACCCAACGGTATATAATATAGCTTGTCTGGTCTTGTCTGGTCCTATTTTATCTAATTATTCTGTAAAACAAAGGAATTTTCAAAAAGTGATTGGGTAATTTGTGATACCTATCATAAGCTTTTTTTTAATACCTCTGTAATAATTCTATTTTGTATAGTTTAGGCAGAGAGGCGAAAAAAAGAATTTAGTGTCCACCAAGTGCAACTTCGTATCTCTTGCTAAATTAAACAAAATAAAACTATTACAGAGGTATTAAAAAAAAGCTTATGATAGGTATCACAAATTACCCAATCACTTTTTGAAAATTCCTTTGTTTTACAGAATAATTAGATAAAATAGGTGGCGGCGCTAGTTTGACTCGGGGTACCGCCTTAACAACAGTGGAATCCTTGACCCACATGCAATTAAGGCAAACATGAGGCAAAGAATCTGCAGTCATCGCTATCTAATTGCAACTCCTAAATATAATACAGTCATGCCTTCACCAATGCTATAACCGGCCGTTTAGCAGGTCGTGTTATTACCTACTTTGTTTACAAACTGACCTTGAACTTGTAGGTAGGTACCTACTTATGGGCTTGTACACAAAACTGCGAAGCGAACGTCGCATCGCAAAAATCTGCGATCTAGCCCTATCTTTTGTCACAAGAAATCAAATCGCGTCGCACCGATTCGCAGTTTTGTGTGCAAGCCCTAGAACTGCGTTTTCCAATAATAGATCTACGACGACGCCTACCGGTATCATTCCGAGAGAGCATAGCGAGCCGAGGATCATTGTTACATTATTTTCAGCGAACCATAGGAAGACCAATCCAATTGTTATAGTATCACCTAGCCTCAGCATTTTAGTCAGCACTTTTCAACAGAAAGAGAAGACAAGATATTAGAAAGTACCTATCTGTGGTTTGGCTAAACAAAAATTTCACATAGTATGTCATCACTAACATTACTTTATCTTCTCTTCATTAGGGGGCTTATTCCCAAAGTACTCCACGTTTTGTTCCCAAAGTACTCCAAGAAATATTCTCAAACTACTCCACGAACAAAATATTGTTTTTTTTAGTTAAATTCGACTGTGGTAATTCACCCTACTGGTGTCCAAAAATAATTATCTCATACATTCGTTCTCAAACTACTCCAAACATTTAATATTAGTCATCAGTAATGTAAATAATACTGATTTATTTCGCATTTTACTCCACAAGGTAACTGACGTACAGTCAGCTTAAGAAATACATATTTTAATAGTACAATAAACAGATTTTTCTTCTCTTATTATAGCGATAACCGCCTATAACGTCATAAAATGCCTTACCTAAACCTAAATGAATGAAGATTTAAAATAAAATACAGTAACTGATTAAAAAAAAAATGTATTAATCTAAAAAACATCAAGAAAAAGAAGAAGAAGATCAACATACACATTTTCAAAAATCAACGGTAGAATAAAAAAAACAATATACCTACCTACTTAATTATGAGAAACCAAAATTTAGAAGTTTACCATAAATATTGATAGAATTTTTGGTTCTAGGGTATGCCGGTTTCCTCACGATGTTTTCCTTCACCGTTTAAGAGCACTGGCATTGCGCACATACATTTTTCGAATGGAAAAACTCATTAGTGCACGACCAGGTTTGAACCCACCACCTTCGGATCGTGAGGCCGGGATGCTACCACTGCACCAACAGCGCTCTTCAACAGAAAGAGAAGACAAGATATTAGAAAGTATCTACCTGTGGTTTGGCTAAACAAAAATTTCACATAATATGTCATCACTAATGTTATCTTATCTTCTCTTCTCTAGAGTAAATAGGATTGATTGTGTGTTTGATGTGGTCACAGATACCTACGTTTTATCCGATAGCTTAATTTAACCTTCCGTAATTGTGTTGGTGCAATAGGCTTAACAGATCATCTTTATCTTTTAAGCCGTAATTGGGTACAATGTCAATGTTCACTTCCCGTTGCGATTTAACAAAAGCTTTGTAACTTTCTATAATTAAGAGTAATCTTTGAAATATGTAAACCGTTTTTATCCTAAAAACTGTAAAAAAAACTGGTGTCTTCGGTGATAATAGATCAGACCACCGCGCCACCTATTCTAGGACACCCCTTTTCAGGGTTATCTAACAGATGGCGCTGGAGGGAATAGGATGAACGCGCCATCCCATCTCTCCCCTAGCGTGTGCTGTACAAGCAACACAGAAAGTATCACCGACGTACTAGGCGAACAGAAATGGTGAGGAGTAAATCTTATCCTCCCGTTAAACCACATGAAAATGCAAACAGAAATATTCTTTAGCTGTGCCGAAATAAGGGACCTCATTGTCGCAATTACAAAGAAAGGGGCAGAAAGATATAATGCGATTTGCATTCTCAATTGAATGTTAATCTTATTGCGTCCTGTGTAGCGATCAATCTAGATTTTTGGCAGGACTGGGTCAGACAGGAGCAAGCTATGTCAATAAACGACCCAATTCTAGACCCAAAGATGATAAATAATAATAACTGATAAATTACGTTAAGTAATTTAGGCATTTGCAAATGCCTATTTTAATTATAATGACCCATTAATATCTAGGTAGAAATCTAATGACTCTTCCATTAAATTAACATCTCAAAAACTAATTTGAAACCTCTCATAGATGGCGTAGTCGTAGATTTGTTTAGATCACTTCCATCTGTCCAACCATTCAAGAACCAAACCAAACAGTGGAAAGGTGCCAGGTGGAACGCGTGGACACGGAACGAAACTCCATGACCGAAGTACTAGGGAAACATAAATTCTTAGGAGTGAATCACTCCCATACTCCCTGAGGCGGTTAATACAAGCAAAAGTAAGCCTTATCGGCTAGGGATAAGAAGTAAACAACATCCAGAAAAGCGTAATGAATTATAAATAGTAAAAGTAGTACATAAAATTCATTCAATACAATGCTAGCCAAGCAATGAACTCGTTGACTGGACTCATTTAATTTATAGTATTTCTTCTACATTATACAATTTATTATCAAACTATTTTTTGCCATCTGGCATCGAAGACCTAATAGGTTAGGTAAGTATCTAGCTGCCAGAAAGCTAGTCCCAGTTGTTTACCTATTTCAAAAGCTCTATAATATTTCAGTCTTTCAATAGGCTCTATCATCCCAAACTTTTTAGTTTTATTTATGTAACCAACTTAGATCATGTTAGCTCTTCCAAGAACTCGACAAACAAAATGGCGGCATACCCTCAAACGGATCGCGCGGACACGGAACGAAACTGCATGACCGCGGTACCAGGCGATCATAATTTATAAGGAGTTACCGCTGCTATTCTCCCTCTTTCATACTATAGCGGTAGAACTGTACATCCTGAAGGGAATATCAACCTTATACAATTGATAATAAAGCTCTTCGGCATGAAGCACGGCCGGCGATACAGAAAACTAAAGAAGTACCTATATTTCTTTACATAGTCTACTAACATACTCTGAAATATATTTTCAATCTTATTCTGAAGCCCATAAAAGCTTCGGGCTACGGCCACTGAACAAGGAGACAAAAGAAAGTCCAATGTCCTCTAATAAGTTCGCAATAAGTCACTCTGACGTGTAAATTACAAGGAACA
Source organism: Cosmorhoe ocellata (assembly GCA_963675405.1). Taxonomy (NCBI): domain Eukaryota; kingdom Metazoa; phylum Arthropoda; class Insecta; order Lepidoptera; family Geometridae; genus Cosmorhoe; species Cosmorhoe ocellata. Next base: position 6,579,595 of record OY776265.1, on the reverse strand, counting down.
TTTTCGTCTGCACGTTGTCAAAATGAACACGTGTTTCTTCCCGGAACTGAATCAGCTTGTAACTTTAGAATTTAGAACTGTTTGCATAAGGTCGAGTATTGTTTGATTACTTTTATCATTCCCAAGGAACTCGGGCTGGTAAACTTATAAGGGGCTCCTTGTGGCTTGTGCTCTCCTGGTAGTTACCGGCCCGAAGAGGGTCGGGATACGGGATGGTTCACTACGGAATCCGTTTCCGGGACTTCCGGTGACGTAATCCCGGGGACAAACGCCATTTTGGTAAACTTTAGAGTAATTGTAGAGCTAGAGTAGGCTATAACAGTTGACATAACTATACAGCTACATTACAACTTAGAAAATTAAAATAAATAAAATGATTATTTATGTAATATAAAGTAATTAATAGTGGTTCTGGCGCCAATACTACGTCACCCTCACCCTGATAAACCCAGGACCCCCCGGTTCTCGGTCAAAGGAATATTCCTATTTATAATTAGCACGTCATAACAGCATAATAATATTCCCATTCATCAAGGCGTCATAATAAAACTTATAGCTTAATTATATCGACAGTCTGACGTGAGTTCATAGGCCGTACGAAGGTTGAGTGAATGCGATGAGACTAACAAATAATATTCTGAAGCACGGAAGCACTCATTTGTAAATGCCAGCACAGGTCGCCCATCTGAGTTCGTGTAAATTTATAATGTAAAATCATATCGAGTGAAACTTTTTACCATAGAATGGTTCTTATGATTTTATTGATACACTTTCGTCCTTAAAATGTGTTCTAGAAAAAAAATTATAGGTGCGATTGGATAATAAATCTAAAATAAATCTTGCAGTATAGGCACTATAATATTTTTTTAAATGTCGTTTTAGTGATTCTAAAGTTACCCTACAAGCAAACTCACCAAAAAAACTAATAATATCTAAAGACCATTTAAAAGTTATTCGACTTCTTTGGGCGCGATTTTGACCCACTTTAAACGGCCAGATTTCGTTCAAACTTTGTAGATTTATCGAGGACCGATGACAATACACTATTTTGATAAAAAAAATCCATTTTTTCAATTTGAAAAAAAAAATTTCGATCGTAAAGCACTCTCTGATGCTTCGCATCATGAGTCGTGCAATAGTTTAAAATTAAAAAAACACGCTATTATAAATAAACCAAACTAAAAAATAGAAAATAAATAATAGTTTAAAAAACTAAAAAACACGCTTTTTATAGAAACCGAACTAAAAAATAGAAAATAAATTAAAAAAAAAAATATTTTAAAAAAAGCGCGGGGTTTTTAAGATATTATCGAAATGATAATCACTCTACTCATATCTGTCAATAAAATATTTGTAACTATTGACACCATGCACACCACACTTTTTTTAAAATATTTTTTTTTTTTAATTTATTTTCTATTTTTTAGTTCGGTTTCTATAAAAAGCGTGTTTTTTAGTTTTTTCAAACTATTATTTATTACGCATATTTTCATTATAATCTTGCCGGCATCAATACTCAGCTTCAAAAAGCTTGAATTTTCAATGGTTTCCCCAAAAAAAAAACAAAAAGGATAATTCCCGACCGTGACAGGACTCGAACCTGCAATCTTCGGATCCGAAGTCCGACGCCTTATCCATTAGGCCACACGGTCGCTGTGTGTGAATGCGAAATAGGTCAACAAAAGCCGTGCGTCAAGCCTTCGCTATGACATCACGATAAGATAGCCTTTAATGCATTTTTTTTTTGCGGTTTGTTTTTCCAATAATGACGTCATCAGATATCATTATTCCAGGTCACGTCATTCTGTCCCGGAATAAATAAACATTAAAAGGTCCATTTTCACCAAATTTTCTTTAACAGAGCATTATGCACCTGATCGGGCGTCAAAATTGACAAAAATGTTAAAGTATCGTTATCTATTTTACGTCATACATCCTAGGTATCATAATAGGTAATATAAACGCAAAAGTTTGTAAGAATGTATGGTTGTATGTTTGTTACTCTTTCACACTGAAACGGCTGAACTGATCTGGATGAAATTTTGTACAAATATAGATTATTGTCTGGAATAGCACATAGGCTACTTTTTATTCCGAAAAAATTGGCGGTTCCTGTGGGATAGATTTGTTTTTGTTTACCACGCGGGCAAAGCCGTGGGCGGAAGCTAGTTTTAAGATAATCCTTTGTCAGGACATGGTGGAACGCTAAACAGCTTAAGCAGGCGATTAAAAAGCTAACAAGCTGTTAGTTTTATTAACGGGGCATGGTGAAACTACCACTGCCTACATCACCACAATTCATTTGTGCACAGCTAACTTCTTAGGATTATTAGTATCCTGTAGGTCTACCATGTCACATTTAGATTGGCTGACGTTACTACAGTAGTAATAGTACGTTACTATGACATTTGTCAAAATTGTTACTCATGGTACCAAATTCTAAGCAAATAATGAGCGCAAACTACAGTCGCTGTGGTACGCTGTGACGTAAGATAGTTAACTACGTGAGGTTTTAGTACCCAACTATCCGCTAGAGGGGCGCTGTAGGCAAGTTTTCATACATTTTTTTAACTCCCATCCACAAGTCGAACAAATAAAAGCTGCACGTAATACTGATAGGTAAATGCCTAAATCATAAGTTATGTGTTTACCGGTTCATTAAAATCTAAGTCACGGTAAGATTAAAATTTTCCTGTTTTACTTAGGTATGTTATTCCCCGTATCGTATATACCTACCTAAGTATCTTAAGTCTTAAGACTTACAAAAATAAAAAAAAATTGTGCACCATTTTCATGAATATAGAGTAGAATTTCTTTGCTTATGTTTTTTTTCCACTACACCACCTAAGAAGTTGAATTTTGAGAAATATTCCCTAATACAACCACTAAGAAAATTATCTTAATGGTTGAATTAGGGAATATTTCTCGAAATTAATTTTGTTTGAAGGTTCTACACATACAAAGTCAATGGAACTTTTGAAACGAGCCTTACTATTACAACTTACAACAAAAACAATTAAAAAAATACACAAACAAAAGTTTATCGCTACTAAGAATGCAGTAATAACGGGGATTGACAATCGAAAGTTTCAATACGCTACCAAGAATCTATGATGGATTATATCGATTATCGATAGTGCATCTTAGGTACCTAACACAAATCTATCGATATAAAAATAATGAGTTTACCAAACAGTTGGCAAAATAGTACATTACTGTTGAGAACCTAATGAGGTAGAGCCGAGTTATAATAATTTTGATAATACTTCCCTAGCCATTAATTGCTATTTCGGCCGAGACCTGTATAATAATTTTCTTTAATTTGCGAGTAAACATTTTATTCCCGCCAATTCGAGCGCGCGCTTTCGTTGTTCATTATTTCAACTTTAAAAATGCGCATTTAAAACTCCAATTGAATACCTTCTATTAAGACTTTCCTCTTTTTATGTCTACAATAACACTGTGGGTATTTTTCTTTGTTATAAACTTTGAAAAAAAAACCCTTCGAAGGTTGAATGCTGATATTTTTCTTTTCGCCCCTTCACGACTCTAAATTCCAGGTCATTAGTTCAGTCACGTATTGATTTCATAATAATATCTTGATATTTTGTTATACTAATAATATGATGTTACTTGACACAATTATAGCTTTTTAGGTAAAATAAATAATGCAACAATAGCTTTTGTAATCGCTGACGTAATTAGATTTCAAAGGGCATGGATTAGGTTTCAAAGTACATTAATTCACAAAACTAAACAAAGCTTTCATAATCTTGATTATAAAGCAATATAATGGGTCTAGAACTTTCTCTTTTAGATATCAAACACAAAAGATCCTACTTAACATCACACAAAAGGCGGATTCGATCAAACTACAACCTGAGTAAATGCCTTTAAACGATGAAGGAAAACATCTTGAGGAAACCGGCATACCCTAGCTAGAACCAAAAATTCTTAGGTGTGTGTCATCTACACTAATATTATAAAGAGGAAAACTTTGATTGTTTGTTTGTTTGTTTGTTTGAAATGAATAGGCTCCGAAACTACTGAACCGATTTGAAAAATTCTTTCATTGTTGGGAAGCTACATTATCAGCGGGTGACATAGGCTATATTATATTTTCAAAAAAATTAGGGATCCTTACCAAAACTTCGATAATGTAACCCAAGGTGTAAAAAAATTATATAAAATATTATTTACATCGCGTGCGCTGCGAAAACTATTGACGATAGAATAAAATGATGTACTACGACTTTGTAGAACACATCATTATTTACAAAAAGTGTCGCGATAGCATATGTATGTCCAACTATTATAGTTATGCCACAATAAGAGTTCTTTTATTTTAACATTTTAATTGAAGGCTACTCTTAGAAAAACGCTCTTTATTTGTATCTTAGTATTAATCCTTATCAAAATAAATCACATCATATTCTAGACTGCTTCAATACCTTTATACAGCTTTTTGAATTACTCAATTCGGACATTCCATGCGAAAGATACCACGAAATTAAAAATGTAAGTATTAGAATAAAGTTGCGTGAGAGCCTCACGTGCTCTCGGCTAGCTTTTTGCAATGTAGGAGTCACTGGGTGTACGCCGTACGGGAGGGAAGTCAAAGTGAAAAAATAGCAAAAAAAAAAAAAATATGATCACGACTGTAATCCCCGGGCTCGGTAGATATCTACCTCAGATCTTTAGTTACTTAGATATTTGAGGATATCTAAAGAGGGCAATCAGAGGCACGTCCAAACATGACATTTGGTACATGCCCACATGTTGCACAGTAGTTAGTATTCCGTACGTGACAGGTTGCAAGCCCATCGCCGCTTATAAGAATACACACCTTCGAATTTTTGATTCTAGGGTACCTATGCCGGTTTCCTCACGATGTTTTCCTTCACCGTTTAAGAGCACTGGCATTGCGCACATACATTTTTCGAATGGAAAAACTCATTGGTGCACGACCAGGTTTGAACCCACGATTTCGGATCGTGAGGCCGGGGTGCTACCACTGCACCACCAGCGCTCTTCTAAAAAAGAGTTCACTAAAATAATAAAACTAAAACTTTCTATATAAATTATTTCTTTAAAGAAGAGTATCATGGTTATGACAAGTGTGTATTATAATTTTGAATTTTGTTTTTTTTTTAAATTTGAGATCTCTGGTGGTGTAGTGGTAGCACCCTTGCCTAACGGTCCGAAGGTCGTGGGTTCAAACCTGGTCGTGCACCAATGAATTTTTCCATTTGAGAAAATTATGTGCGCAATGCCTGTGTTCTTAAACGGTGAAGGAAAACATCGTGAGGAAACCGGCATACCCTAGAACCAAAAATTCGAAGGTTTGTGTCATTATGTTAGTATTCTTATAAGCGGTGATATCGAGTCTAATATCATGTTTGGACGTGCCTCTGAGTGTGAGTACCCTCTTTAAATATCCTCAAAGATCTAAGAAACTAGAGATCTGAGGAGATATCTACCGAGCCTGGGGATTACAGTCGTGACCATGTATGTATATATAAATACCCGTGCGAAGCCGGGGCGGACTGCTAGTAAGTTAGTATTTTTATAAGCGGCGATGGGCTTGCAAAAAGACATAGGTACTTAGGGAATACCTACTAACTACCTATTGTGCAAAATGTGGGCATATGCCGGACATGTTTGGATGTGCCTCGACTACCCTCTTCAGATACCCTCAAAGATCTAAGTCACTAGAGGTCTAAGGAGATATCTACCGAGCCTGGGGATTACAGTCGTGCTCATGTTTTGTCCCAGAGTAAATCGTAGTTATTGAAAAGTATCAAAACTGTCATTTTAGATACTTGCATTTGACATTACCTCCATTATTCTGAGAAAAGTTACAAAACCAGAGGCCTACCACAAGCTCAAAAACCATCATGTTCAGCGTCACTTTTTAAGCTTGAAATAACAATAGCTCGATACAATTATTATAGGTCATGGGAAATATCAAAGTTATATTACCTGAAGAGCTTTTCGTAAGACCGCAGAAGTGGCTCTAATCCGCCCTAAAATGTCAAAACAAAAAAGTCGCTATACATTTAAAAAAAAATCTCTTCTTTTCAAGATTTTTTTTATTATAAGTACCTAAGTGAATTATAAGTATACATATTCGGTAAGTAGGTCCTTATTACCCCCAAATGGGACTTGTAGGTGACCAATTAGCGCTCTAGGGTAATAATATAGCTAGAAATGCCCTAGGGCGGTAAGTAATTAAAAAAACTTCACTTTTTCAAAAAGTTCGCGTACATCTAACCATCATAAATATTATAATAGGGCGCCTAAATATCTCGGGCAGCAATTGATGCCTTACAGCCCTTGGCTACTAATCTACTATTAAAAACAAACTGTCTGTTTTTCATGTAAGTATTTTCATTATATAAAGTTCCCACTAAACTGTTTCTGTAACATTGTCATCTCAAATAATTTCTTAGCTTAGTTAGGAGAATTGTTGTTCCTGTGTCTTATCCTCGGTCACTAGTCACTACTGCCATCACCACAGCTCTAATTAGGTCCTATTAATAATTTTATGTCTCTTGATACAAATGTATTTTTGAAACATCGATATCGATAAATCGTTGGCTGTGTCCATCACTATACGTATCATCCCACACCTACTAAACAATGTGAGTGGGGTGTACTTACTTTTATTATTTCTATTGTATAATCAGCTGTCAACTTTCAAGTTCAAGAACCTTTGACTTAATATAGTGAGATTTTTTTGATGTTTTTGACTTAGAACTTATCGCTCTATTTTTATATTTTTTGCTCGTGTTATTTTGGGTTTTATCGTGTAAATATGGTAGTTACTTTTTAAAATGTATAAAGCCCGAGTTCGCCTTACAAACTTTCAACCCCTATTTCAGCCCTTTCTAGATTATTAAGAGACAAAACATAGCCTATATCCGTCTCCAGGTCAATCTCTTTGTTAAATTTCATTACGATCCGTTTAGCCATTTAGTCCTGAAAAGGTAACAAACAAAAAGAGCTATTTTCGCATTTATAATATTACTAGCTTCCGCTCACAGCTTCGCCCGAGTACATTTTTCGAGATAAAAAGTAGGTAGGTTACCTATGTGCTATTTCAGACTTTAATCTATCTCTGGGCCAAATTTCATCTGTATCTATTCAGCCGTTTCAGCGTCAAAGAGTAACAAACATCCATACATCCTCACAAACTTTAACGTTTATAATATTAGTAGGCTTGTACCTGGCTTGTACCTAATGAAGTCATCAGCAGTTTGAAAATTCGGCTGTTTATAACTTACCTATATAAACGTATGAGGAAAACCACAGGAAACCAGACCAACATTTTTAAGTAGCAGTAAAATGCTTTGGAAATCAAAACATGATCAGATTTGAAATTTAAAACGTTTAGTTTGACCGGTTTTCCTCGCCACAAAAACGTGTTCTTGTGTTTAAACTGAAGCTACGACTACCTATCTACAATCGCTACAAATGTTATCAAAGTCTCTGTATTTTTCCTACTTTACTTTGGTCAGCAGGTAGAAAATGCCTTCGGCATTATGCTCGCCAATTGTGCATATTTTGTATTTTGCGTGCAATAAAGAATTTAAATAAAATAAAATAAAGTCTTCCGCCACGTCTGTCTGTCTACTACTGCGCTGATTTTCATGCTGTTTTCAACAATGGACAGGGTGGTTCTCGAGGAAGGTATAAGTATAATTTGTCAAGTTTTTGTAGGTATATATTGGCTAAAATATAATTATATTTGTTGAGGTGGCAGAAAAAAATAAGTGACAAACAGCGCCAAATGCAACTGCAGTCACCCATCCATCTGTTAGGAACTAAAGAAACGCCTTGTGAATTCGTAAGAGCTAAGTCATGCAAAAATAGTTGTTAGAGCAACGTTAATATAACTTTGCTGTTGCAAATGCATTTTCAATGTCTCCTTACCCAAAATAGGCAGATATTTCGGTTCTAATGCAGAGCAGAACTAAATAAAACTAATTTTAAACTTGCAAAATGGAAACGCAACACATAGAATATAGGTACACGTATCTCTCACGTTTATTTATAAAATAACTAGCTTCCGCTCACGGCTTCACCCGCGTGGTACCTTAAAAAACAAAAACAAATCTATCCCACGGGAACCGTACATTTTTCCTGGATAAATGTGGAAAATTCATCCAGATCCGTTACGCCGTTGGAGCGTGAAAGAGTAACAAACATACATACCCACACACCCTTACATTCTTACAAACTTTCGCGTTTATAATTATAAGAAGGATAGAGACAGGTCTTCTTCTTCTTCTTCAATTATGGCATCTGTCTCTTAGAGAACAATTTTGCCAGTGTCAAGTATATTTAGTTATAAGTATTGTCAACGTCACAGAGTCATAGTCAAGTTGTCAAGTCAATTTTAAACAAAAGATGGCTGTTTTGTTGAAAATTCTCGGGATTTCCTCCGATGGAATTTGAAGAGAACTATTCACTTTAATTCACATATTTTACACTCGCGTCAAGAACCCGGGCTTTATTGGCAAAATAACCACCAAAATTACGCAATAAAACTCAAAATAACACGAGAATAAATATAAAAACCAGAGCGACGTAGTTGTCAGGCAAATGCACCGCAAAAAATCCTAGAGACAGGTCACACAATATTATCAGTCAAATTCAAAGAGTAACTGTCAAAATAATTATCATGCGTCATGTTTACATGGAGGACATAACCATCCCCCTTAGCATGGCGATTCTGCTTTATCTTTTACTCTAAAGTTATACGAATCATACTTTGCTGTTTAACCTAAAACTAGCTTTAGTTAGTCCTACCCAGAATCAAAGCTATAGCTAGATCTTGCAAGAAATTGCAGTAACCAATGAAACTTAGCGAAATTGTAACTTACACATAAACCCATATAGGCATACTTAGGTAGTATTCTCGCTAAAATAGAGATGGTCCCACGGCACGCCACGCGTGGGCTTTTCGCCGAAGCTCAGCGCAAATCAAGGTAGGTAGGCCAGTACTTCTAAGCCACTAACGCCTCCGGATTACTAGGAAGCGAAAATTAAGCCTATTGATTACAGAATTGAGGCCAACTGGAGTAGATCGGTTAAGTGATACAACACTTATTTCTAATCATTTTGATAGCATCTTGGCGCCAGTGAGTAGACTGGCTGAGACGTAGAGTGGCATCATTTTTACTGAACAACTTTGATATCAAACTAATTGTTCAACCAAATTTTGGTATTTAAATTAACCAACAAATATTTCCATCAATACTTTTCTTTCATTGAAATGTCTTACATAGTTATTATTAGTCGAATTTATATGCCAATTCCAGCCTAACCAAAGTCCGAGTTGAGGGCTTAATCTAATAAGCTAATCTTGTAAGCTCTTCGGGTAATATCAACGTAATTATAACTTTTATTTTTCGTACCATGACAATTAAAAAGTGCATTGAAGTATTGTTATATTGTTAGTTCAAGCTGAAAATTTGACGTTTCTAAAACATAATGATTTGTAAGCTTGTGGTAGTGCCCCTGGTAAGAAACTCGTCTCTGTCCTAGCGCTTTTTTGTATTCTTCTTACAAAATAAACAGTCATTATCAGGAATTTTACACCTAATTCACTTTCTCCTTCAACCTAATTCTTCCCTTCAGATGAAACCGTCCTTGATTCCAAGTTTCCAAGGCATTTAAATAATCGAAGGACAAATCTGTTGTAAACTTTCAGTTATTTTGATTGAAATTGTAGAGAAAACGATGAGAGAGTCAAGGAAACTTAGAATATCATTTACAAGGTTTTTTAACCTAGTCTGAGACAAATCACGGTACCATAGCCTATTTTGCTTTTTTTCAACGTTAAAAGTATCAGGTATTCAATCAAACTTCCGATCGGTGCGTTCACCCCACCTGGCGGAGATATTGTAAACTTGTCTGCAAACTGTGGCGCGGTGCATTCGCAAAGCTTCTGAGCAGCTCTGCTTGCTTGGTACTAGTAACGGAGGTTGAAGATGTTTTTCCCCGGAAAGTAGGATTTTGGAGAAAAAAACTTTAGACATTCTGGGAAAAAAGAGTTAGGTAGATCTTTCTATTTTGTCTTTCTTCATATTCGGATTATTTCCGATCCAATCTACAACCATGCTTCACTTGCTTTGGGAGATTGTGGGAACAAGCCACATTAGGTACTTAATTAACTTTGTTCATGTTTTCTTTGTTTTTTCCTTCTCAGTAATGTTTCTTTCACTATGTTTATATAAAGTCGTCAACTTGCTTTTTAGCTTGCTATTTTTAAGTATATCTTTACCTATCTGCGGAAACTTTTAATTGGCCGTCAACAAACATGCACTGGTCTGTCCAGGCATGTTCTATTATGTTCATCTAAATTTGTAAATCTAGAGCTGTTAGTTTCTCCAAAATTTAATAAATAAATAAAAAATAAATAAAGATTACCAATTTATCACAGAAAAAAAAACAATATTATGTATACAAACCATTAAAGCAAAAATAACGTAACAGCAGCAAAAATGTGCGGAATTTTTCGTTACAATACAATCTTACACAATGAAACTTTTCCATCAGGACCCCAATAAACATTTATGTCGGTCCGTCCTTGGAGTTCCTCAATAAGGAATTGTAAGACCCGATCGATAACTTTTTACGACAATTTTACTGCATTATTCCATAATAAAACATTTCCACGGCCTTATTTCAAACATAACCTGTAGCTATTGTCAACAACTTTGAAGAAATACGAGTAGAAACGTAAACTGAAAGAGACAACTCGGATTTCTGATGTTTTATGATTGAGAGATCTTAGATTGCTCTAATTTTTATTTTTTCTCGTGTTATTGTGTAATCTTGGTGATATATTTTTTCCAATGAAGCTCGACTTCTTGGCACCGGTGTTAATGAACTAAGGTGAGTTGTTCCTTTCTAATTTCATCCGAGGATTTTTCTAAAAATAATCAAGCTTTCGTTTTTAATTGACTTGAAAATTTTACTGTGACTTTGTGACATTCGTTGGTAAGTCATCAATTTTATTGGCACTGTCAAAACTGATCTTTATGAGACAGATGCCATAAAAAAAGAAGTTCAGAAGAAAAAAATGTAAAAGAAGCTTTTTTGTAGTTTATGTAGGTAAATTATTTAGTATGAGCTCGTAACTCGAGATCTAGCAAAAGTTTAGAACAGTAATAAAAAAAAGTACAGTTAAATATTGCTTTGAACCCGAGAGATCTTTGCCCTCTGTACTAGGAGTATATAAAATGAAGGAGTTCGTTCCACCCTTCAGCCCCTATCTGAACGTGGCTGTAAAGGTAAGTGAGGTCACACACCTGGGGGAAAGTAAATCTACGTAAACGACATTTTTTTACTCTTCTTAGCATATCTGTAGCTTATATATAGTTATCGGATTCGAATCAATCTCTGTACCCCTAGTATGAGTTTTTGATAATTTACAAAAACTTTTTTCGAATACCTAGTATCCTTTCATACATTCACCTCCAACGGAAATTTTAAGAACTAAAATAGGTAATTTAAAAATAGTTATTGTACTTAAAATGTACTTATTTATTATGACGATATAATGATGATAATATTTGCATAAACAATTTTACCCTAGGTACTTTATGGTCTACAATCTACCTACATAAAACCTCATTTATTAATAAAAAATGCTATTTTATTTTACACTCAAAACCTTTTTTAAACATAAATTGGAAGCTTAGGTGCATTATACCTACCTATGCATGACTTTATAAAATTAAAAAAGTTTACAAGGACTTCAAAAAGAACGTATCACCTAGGGTTTAAAAACCGTAGGTTCGAGGTGGAAACTACTTATTTATTTTCCTAGATCCCTTTGAAAAACTTTTTCATGAAAATCAAATTACTGTAGTATCTACAAACGATTAGGATATACCTATCAATCAAACCACCCACAAATCTATGTTCTCCTGCCCATTCACCGACATCCGTATCGACTTCCTGTGCTCTGGGTCATGAATGAAAACACACACACTCATAAGCCTACGTAAGCATCACTCCCCGTCACACTCACACTAACGTCCGCCGCATCACACCTGTCTATGGTGTATTTTACGGGAATGGGGGAGAGGCTATCGAAGTATTGATCGGTTCGGAAGAGCTCCTAACAGGTCATGTGCGCCTAGTACTTTCCGATCAGTTGTCCATTATTGGAAAACGTCGATAGCTTGCCAATGTTGGCAAAAGGTTGCCGATTGACCCATGTCAATTTGTTCGGAAAACTTTATGGGACAATATAGTATTATTAGGTAGGTAGGGACTTACCTATCAATCAATAGGTGATTGATTTTTTATATTGGTCAATGGTACCTATCTAAAACTCATATAGAACTTTGATGTAGTACCTACAGTAAATTTTTCTGATTTTCCAGAATACTTACTTCAAACTAAATTAGCCAGCAAATGTTTGATTGGTTAATTAAGTACTTAATTATGTAGGTGTGTTCAACATATTTTGAATTCAATAAAAGCTCTGATTTCGTATCGATAAATATGGCTTCTACAAACATAATATTAATATCATCGTAGTTTCGATACTCCAGGAAATTATTATGTAACATTTCCATAATTTGTCACAATATTATTTATAATTAGGCATATTATGTCACCGTTCGCAATTAGAATGACATTTTGTTATTAAATTTCGTAACATTTCCAGCGATTTACGAAAATAAAATAAACTACGTCACTTGGTTTCTCGGTGACGCATTAAGGAGCTTAACCGTTGGGTCAGACAAATAATATTAGTGGTAATTCAGTTGGTCCGCAGAACAACTTAAAATAAATTGATGGGAAAAAAACTTTTTAAAAACAAGCTTAATAAAATTAAAATAAAAGCTTGTAAAATGATAAATACGTATCTAACTACGATCTTATTTTGTTCAATAAAAAGGTTATATTAACGTAAAATTTCTAAATGACACTTTAAGAAAAATATTAATAGACTTTTAGTTCTAATTTAAATTAATTATCCATAATTTTTCCGTGTCATCAGCACCAATTGACATGGCTTCTAAAATAAGCTAAAAGAGTTAGAGTTAAATAATATTTAGAGTTAAGTTAGAGTTTAATGCGCAGATTGGGTTGGCTGGTAGAAAATGGCCTCTGGGCATTGAACCATTATTTGTGACCAATTTTTTTGCTATCAGCGTTCAATAAAGTTTAACTTTAAATCATTAAAGAAATAAATACATACATACAAACCCATCTAATAAATAAATACAAACATACACTCATCATTATCTATTTTTATTTTTATTTACCCCAATAAAGCCTAGGTCCACTCCTGAAGATACGGAGAAGACTTATAAAGTTATAGCAAATGTGTCGTACGTACGTATGTTGATTAGTTTTCAGTCAATGGGTATTTTTAAAGCAAAAGGTATTTATAAGGACCAACTTACGTAAATATTCCAGGCTTCGATAGAAATGAGTTTATTCTGGAAACATCTAAAAATAAAACAAGTGTTTGTTTTATTAACGGATTTACATATATTTTATTAAGAGCAGGTACTTTAAGGCAGGTTTTTTTTTGTTAACATCTTTTGAGTCGTTACGTTATCGCACTGTATTTTATACATCGTAATATTTGTTTTTTAAATATCTCACGTGACGACTAAACAGCTGAACAGATTTTATTAAACTGATCTAAAAAGAGAAGATAGATTGTCTTGGGGAAGGACATAGACTAAAATCGCGGGCAACAGTTCTATAGAATTTCGCTATTCAATTTTATTGCGGCTTTCAAAACTAATTTCCTGAAAAAACGGCAGGCTATGAACGTAAAATGGTTTAGAGTAAAGCGGGACATATTTTACCGGTCTAAGCCTCCACAAGTACCAGGCGTACAGAATCGTATAGCAGGTAGCTGCATTCCAACTGTTACTTACTATTATCCTCTGTAGCCTGTTGCCATCCTTTCCCAGCGGATGCCTGGTCAATGAACCTGTCAGACAAGGAGAGAAACGGGACATCTGTATCTATCTCTCTCTTATACTAAATTATGAAAATTGTAGGCTTTGCATGAACGAGTTAAGGTCGAAAATCGAGGGATCAGTTTTAAAGCCGTTAAAGCGGTACCCTGCTGCGGGTTATAACATCTCGTTAACATTTTGTGATAAGGGAAATTAAACCTTTTCATGTAGTAAATATAGTTCAAATCAAGTATTCATATTTATATTCGTTTTGTTTTAAAAATGGGATATGAGCGTGAGAATTTCGGGAACGAATCTCTTGGATGGTACTAGGGAGGCATAGCTGGCTAGTAGAGTGTTTTCCCACGTTTTCTTGACACGATTTCACGGTCCATTAGAAAGAGATTGAGGTTGTTTTTAACCGCCTGAGACGGGAGATAAATTCTATTTAGAAGTTTTAAATACTTATTTACGATTATTTAAGTATCTTTAGAGTTTAGAATAATAAACAGTTGCGTATCATCTTATTTATTTTGTTTTGAATGAAAATAAAGTGGGACAAATTATACTAGCTCATTACACATGTAATTAATTACCTACGTTTCAAAGATTTTTTTCCATATTAAGCCATTGCAAAACGTAATTTTCTGCCCAGAAACCATTGATGGTAAAATTCAGATGCAATTTTCCCCAAACAGCTACAAGCTATCACTTATTCTGCGTACCCACCTAACGTATCGAACCCTTATTGCCAATCGCCGATAATCGAAAACCGTTCGGAAAACACCAGGCGAACATAACACGGGAAGAGGTGGTATCGAACCGATCGATACCCAATACGTTGCTGATAGTCACCCACACACGCCCAATACCCCTACATTGGTAGAACAGGTGGTAGCTTCCGCCCCTCGCTTCCTGCGTGCAATTTATTTCTTTTTCCCATTTTTCATGGGATCAGTGCCCTAGAGTTCCAGTTTCGATACCCGTGAGAAAGGATTTGGAAGTGTTCATCGTCAAAGAGAAATTTGATTTTTATAAACCTGTCACTTTTTAAAAAAAAACAACACGATTTTAATTATCATAACTAACACTCTTTTTACAGTAGATAAGAGGGTTTTTTTATTAATGGCGTTTCTATAATTTCCTACTTTCATCTTTGTTTTTCAATTTCATTAAGCCATCATCGCAAAATGTCCTTCATTTCAGATTTATTCCATTCATTGTCATCAAGGTTTTAATAACAGTATTTTTAATTTATTCCAATTTGACGCTTGCAGAGCAAAAACAAACAAATATGATCACGACTGTAATCCCCAGGCTCGGTAGATATCTTCTCAGGTCTCTAGATACTTAGATCTTTGAAGATATTTAAAGTCAGAGGCACATCAAAACATAATCACATGCATCATTTTGCACAGTAAGTATTCCGTACGTGACAGGTTGCAAGCCCATCGCCACTTATAAGAATAATACCTAACGATACACACCTTCTATTTATTTTTTATCAATTTCCTTCACCATTTAAGAGCACTGGCATTGCGCACATAGATAATATCGAATAGAAAAACTCATTGGTGAATGAGCACGCTTGAATCCACGACCTTTGAATCGTGAGACAGGGGTGCTACCACTACACCAGTGCTAACAGAGCAAGGTTGTAATAAAGCCTACCGGAGGTCAAACCTTTGAATAAGCATTGAGCTGAGCATCCTTGATTGAAAACCCTGGCCTCGGGACGACCTGACTTACAAAACAAATATTTATTGTAGGTAAACTATCTAAGGTTCTTTCCCTGTCAACATCGTAAGAAAACCCGCGACCCCCTTATAGCTGGAGAGCTAATAAACCCTGCGAGTAACGATCTTCCTGTAAGGTTAGAAATTTGATTTATAGCATGCTAAGGGCAATAGCCATGACTTGGCAGGCGTCAGCCCTGCACGTCATCAGCCCCTTTTTTTTAATTGTAAAATAAATTGAGTTTAAAAACTTGTTTCTATAGGCTTCAAAATTTGATAGGATGTAGTTTATTTATTGTAAATATTGAAATAAAAATTGACAGGCGATTACAATAAGCAAAAGTATGTGACAGGTGAATTGAATAAAACTTATGAACTACTTAGGACTTAGGACTTATGAATAGCGCTATTCAAAATCGCCTGTCATTTTACGTACTCATTCCAAAACCTTTCTATATGGTTTCTGTATATGATATAAGTGCTTTCTATATGCTATCTATCTGTGGTTTCTGAATTTTGGATAGGTAGGTTATACGACCATCTAGCTAGAATGTATAAAGAAGTGTTTATAAATAAAACTACAACTTAATGCCGAGTATATATTTTTCCTCATTAACAAAACATACCCATAAAAAATACAAGTTCTCTTAAATCCAATTCTTCTCTTCTTAATCTTCAAATCACCCTGAAATAAAAAAAAATAAAAATTTAAGAGTCGTTGGAAAATAAAATAAAAAAAAGACTAAGTCCATGACGTATTAGATACTCTTCTTTGTATCACTGGGTCTTTCTTGGTCACCGTGCTTTAGTTTGAATTGGTCTGATTGGACAGAAAAGGACCAATTGACGTATAGGAGTAGAACCAATGTGGTAGGATTCAGTGATTTAGGATTAAGTAATTTAGAATTCAGTGATTTAGAATTCTGTGATTTAGGATCAATGTTTAGGATTCTTTGATTTTATGATTCTTGACAGTGTCAGTGAGTTAGCGTCATTTATGACGAGAACTTTTACTTTTGTTTAAACTTCCTTTTGAACAGCGATTCTTGCGTTTACCTACAAAAAATATCAATATTTAAACCAAAAATCACATTCTCTATTGTGACGGTCAACAAGCACAACGGCGACCTAGACTACCTAACCATAATAGGTTGGTAGCGGGTTCGATCTAAGACTCGAGAGCAAGAAATGTTAGTGATATTACTTCGTCTTCTTATTGTCACTACTTCTTTTTAACTAGTGTGGTGAGAGGATTAAACTCTTCTTTTTGAGGCTCCTTTCGAGCACCAGACACGTCTTCAAACTTTTTAAGTTTTACGATATGCCGGTTTCCTTGCGATGTTTTCCTTCGCCGTTTGAGAGTGCTCTGTATTTCAGTATTTATTACTGAAAAGGGTATTTCATTTTCGGTAAACCCAAGAGTTGTGTGTAGGAGCTGTAGCGTAATTAGGTACCCTACCTACTTAACCCTCGGTCAGTCGCGCATTTTTAGTTTACACGGTTGGTCGCGTGGGGTTTCTGAAGACCCCAAAAATAAACAGCCTAAAAAACACCTTTTTAATAATTTTTTCGTTATTATCTAAGCAAGTCATTGACGAATAACTTAAATACAATAAAACTACAAAAAGTTACGTAAACATATTCTTTTATTTCTTCTTTGAACTTACAATCTAAAAAAAGGAACTTAAATTTCTCTCCTTGAGATCACAATCACAAAAAAAAGGTTTTTAACAAACTAAATGTAGGAACTTCTCCTTTTTATAAATATATATACGATAAAACTAAAATAACGATGACAATTACGTAAAATTTGGAAAGAACCAACAAAAAAACACACAAACTTTTACCAGATGAAGTCAGTGAACTTTTCACTAATTTTCATTTTGAACACAGTCGGTACATACCGATTTAGTATGTGTTGGGCATATGTTACCCTTACAAAAATGGCAGACATATTTAAATTTTCGATCTGTTTGTCTGGGGCAATGAACGCAACGCTTTCTCATGGGAAAATAATTATTTTCATTTTGTTGAACATCCTGAAGTTGAGGTAAACATCGTTACTTTCATCGTCTAACCAGCTTAATATACGACGTTGTTGTTCTTCATCCATTTTACTAGTTAATTAAATCTAAAACAACAACAAAAACACTAAAAAAACATGCTACAAAAAAGTCTAAACTAATAAAAACAATTAAATTTTACTTACGCGGTTAGTCGCGTGGGGTCTTTCAAAGCCCGTCCGCACAAAACACTTCTGTATCTCACTGCGCTTATGCGCGAACTGAAGTTAGCAGCGATACGCGGCCAATACAATCCAACTTAGGAGGGTACCTAAAATATTGAATTGCTGAGATTGTTTTAATTGCTTAAATTTTTCATTTTTCCAAAACCTGGGCTTTCAAAGACCCCACGCGACTAACGGAGGGTTAAGTATTTTGTTAGAAAACATTTCCAAACGATATTGCAGAGATAGTCGATAATGTTATTTTCGTAAATCTTTCGTAGCTTCGAAACACTGTTTCCACTTTTAGGAATTTCGCCCTTTTTTAGGGCGAAACTACTTAGGTCATGTAAGACATAAGACATTTTATTGCGACTGGGATTTAGGGATTTTTAGATTAAAGATTACTTTGAGGTGTTTAACCTTTTGATTCTAAATAAATATTTAGAATTTTTTGGTATCTACCTACTTAATTAAAATTTAAGTAATTTTTTTTTTGCATTAAAATGGGCAAAAAAGACGCGTTTTTTTAAATTATTTTTCATGCGTCCTAAATTAGGGTATTTAAAAAAAATGAGGATTTTTAGGGATAATTTCCAAAGAATTTAGGGTAAAACCAAAATCCTCAGTGGAAAAACTGCTTCGAAAGCCTACGCAAACCAGTTTTATTTCAGCTGAAACATAAATTGGTTTTTAGTCAAGCTTTGCCTAGGTACACATCCAATTGAGCACTTTACAAAACAAAGCTAGAAAAGTATACACTACAGAATTTGACAGAAAATCAGAAATTTGCCGCTCAGAAAACCGATCACCCTAACCTGATTTTACCCGATTGCGAAGTGAAGGAGGATAACGCGTTTCGGTTGTATGTACCTAGGTACATACATGCAAGTTCCTTTGGCTATCGTTGTAGCCTAAACGGCTAGACGGATTTTGACAAATAAGGTCTCGTCGGATACGTCTGGATCTCAAAAGTGACGAGCAAAATTAGTAAAATACTAGTTTTGAAAAGGTGTAGGTACCTACTAAGTATTAGATGCAAAATTTGAACTGAAATAAAATTTATTTATTTTATTGATTTATTTTAATATAGTTTTTATTTTATTTTATTCGGAAAACAGATACCTAACAGTTATAATGAACTAGATAAAAAATAATTTAAACAGTCCAATTATATTTTTCAAATTATTATGTTTCACCTAGGTACCTATAAGATCTCAATAGGCCCAATCTATTCTATATCTATATAAGAGCTTAACCTGACTGACTGACTGATTGATCATCGCCGAGCCGAAACCGCTGAAGATAAAAAGCTGAAATTTGGAAGGTGGCTTCTTTTTATAACAAAACCACCCACTAAGGCGGGATTTTTGGAAATTCCACCTCCAAGTAGGTGAAAAAGGGTGAAAACTTTAGTATGAACGCTATATACTTTTTAACGCTATTTTCATGAAACTTTGTTTGTGCACTGTAAATGCAAAATGAATAGACACGTATCTCAGGATTTTTCAATATAACCTTCAAAAAGGGGTCAAATGTGGGGTCAATGTTTGTATGGGAACTTTTTAACGGGTCGTGCGATTGGTCTGAAACTTTGTTTGTGTAGGTACTCTAAAAAATGCAAAACAAATGGACACGTGTTTCAGGATTTTTCAATATAACCTTCATAAAGGGGTCAAATGGGGTGTCAAAGTTAGTGTGGGATTTTTATGAGTTGTGTGATGTGTTTGAAACTCAGTTTAGATACTTTAAGTGAACGAAGTCGCTGGCGGGACAGCTAGTAAGTATATTATATAGGTCTGTCTTTAAAGTTTTTAGACGTTTAGATAAGCTGTAATTTTATTACGAAGTTTTATTATTCATGAGAAATTTAGTACCTAGGTACCTAGGCTTACCTTTAAAGTTATTCAACTCTCTCGAAAGACGAGTTAAGTACCTACCTGGTATTAAGTTAAGTATCGTGTTAACCCGTAGTTGAATTGCATGCAAATTATACTTATTCTTTAAGTAGGTACTACATTGTCTAAGGATTTCATAGCTGTAGGTAGGTACCGAAATATAAATAAATAAGCAAATAAATATTGGTGGAAATTTACACAACGCCATCTAGTCCCAACATAAGCAAATCTTGTAGGTAGGTTCTATGGGAACCACATGGTTGATAGATTTTTTATATGCTTTTTTTTTAAATACATAAACGAATACTTATAACACCCGAATACAGAGCAAACATTGTTCATCACAAAATTTTTTATCCTTGGGATCGAACCCACAACCTACAGCGTAGAAGGCAGAGCTTACAAACTGAGCTATGGGGCATTTAAAGCTAAGTCGCGCACACCATTTACCTAGAACTCAAGAATGGCTAGACCGATATTCATGACTTTAACTTTTGGATTTGTCTCCGCCCTAAAAAAAACTATTAAAACATTTGAAAATAAATTAAATGCGGACGAAGTCATGGGAATTTTTAGATACCTCAATCGCTTCAGTGGCGGATTTGTCATTTGGCATTTGCAGGTATAATCTGAATCTCGGAAAGTCCAACGATTTTCATGAAATTTAGGTATGGTTTCGGGGGCGATAAATCGATCTAGCTAGGTTTCATTTTTAGAAAACGTCGTTTACCAAAAAAACGAGCAATGCTCGGTCACCCAGGTACTAGGTAGGTACTCGTAGTACTAAAATATGGTAATTTTGCTAAATTTTCGAGACTTTTTTACTCCGAGTTTATTTTTTATTTTATTACTGTTAGGCAAACTAAAGTTTTGAGCCAAATTTGCCGCCATAAGCCCCAGCCTGGTGGTAAATCCGCCACTGATCGCTTAGCTACCTCGCATATCTTGGTGTAGAAACACCATTAAAACCACGTATTAACCAAAGATTTAAATCGTGGATATGCCCGTACGGTACTGAGACCGCGCCGTTTTGTTGCCACACGAAATGAGATAGCTCGCTCATTTGGCACACCAAATATTTTCAATTTCAGGGTACAAAAGGAATAAGTATATTTTTTAACGAAAGCTCGCGCAATATAATTGCACAATAAATGGTGAAATACCTAACTGTTTGGTTTATTTTTTACTAATCATTAGCGTGCGTGCATCGGCATTGTGTTAACACACAAAAGTAAAAACTGTGCCACAGTTTTTGGCGTCCGGGCATACCTACGATTTAAATCTTTGGTAATATAATAACACGATACGTTACTACGCTGTAAAGCGAGCACATGGCCACACTCGTGTCTCACTATCCGCGCACGTTGATATTAAGCCGGCCGAACTAACCAGAGATTAGCGTTTATTTAGAATTTTACGGTCCAGCCCCCGATTATACAAATCACACGTATTCTTTATGTTGTCACCTCTGTTAGTTTTTAGGCTTCCGTACCCAAAGGGTAATCGGGACCCTATTACTAAGACTCCCCTGTCCGTCTTTGAAGTCTTTTTGTCCGAGTTGAAATTTTCACAGATGATGTATTTCTGTTGCCGCTATAACAACAAATATTTACTAAACAGAATAAAATAAATATTTAAGGGGGCTCCCATACAACAAGCGTGATATTTTTGCCGTTTTATAGGACTACGCCCCGTCTTCGCCCATGTGATTCCTTGAAAAACAAAAACAGATCTATCCCACGGGAACCGTACATTTTTCCGGGATAAAAAGCCTATGTGCTATCCTAGACTATAAAAATCCAATCCTATATCTAATAGATAAATAGATAATCTATTTCTGTGCCAAATTCCATCAAAATCCATTCGGTAGTTTTGCGTGAATAAGTAACAAACATACATCCATACATTCTTACAAACTTTCGCGGGAATAGTAGGATGGTACGGAACCCTTCGTGCGCGAGTCCGACTCGCAATTGGCCGGTTTTATTTTTCTTAAAATTGTATCGATCGATTAGACACTAAGTGTAAAAATAATTCGCCTACTAAACATTAGGCACCTCTACCCAATTTTGAAGCTAAACAAGTCAATTTGATTTGTGTGTGCGTTGACATAGGTAACGTACCTATACCTACCTACCTAATTAACTTTTAGGGTACCTAGGTACTACCTATTTAAAATCACCGAGTCGTTTTATCTATATATATAAAAATGAATTGCTGTTCGTTAGTCTCGCTAAAACTCGAGAACGACTTAACGGATTTATCTTATCTTGGTCTTGAAATGTTCGTGGAGGTCTAGGGAAGGTTTAAAAGGTAAGAAAAATTCGAATAACTGCCGGGAAAACCCTAAAAATAGCCCTTTTCTATTTCCCATACAAACGTTTTCTAAATAAGTACGAAGTCTGTCGGGTCAGCTAGTTGAAAGATAAAAAAGTGTCAACGTTCAACGGATATTACAAAGGTCAAAGCACCGTCTCAATTGCATTGTTAGTGTAAGTTTTATGGGTGAATCTTATTTGCAGTCTCAACTTACCTACACGTAAGTAAACAACCTGGATTGCCTTGGAACTAATGAATCCAGTAGGTGCCTATTTCATGTAGGTATCCTAGGTAGGTCTGTGAGTTACCTATTTATTTGAAGAGCTTAGTGGAAAGTTTGGAAAGTTTGGATCATCCCCCGCGTGAATGAAAATTCCCATGGATTTTGGTTTATTTCTTACTAGCAGTCCACCCCGGCTTCGCACGGGTATTTATTACCTATACATGGTCACGACTGTAATACCCAGGCTCGGTAGATATCTCCTCAGATCTCTAGTTACTTAGATCTTTGAGGATATCTAAAGAGGGTACTCAGAGGCACGTCCAAACATGATATTTGACACATGCCCACATTTTGCACAGTACTTCGTATTCGTACGTGACAGGTTGCAAGCCCATCGCCGCTTAAAAGAATACTAACTTAACCTATGACACACACCTTCGAATTTTTGGTTCTAATGTATGCCAGTTTCTTCAAGATGTTTTCCTTCACCGTTTAAGAACACATTTTGCACAAGAAGGCATTGCGCACATAATTTTCTCAAATGCAAAAATTTGTTGGTGCACGACCAGGTTTAAACCCACGACTTTCGGATCGTGAGGCAGGGGTACTACCACTACACCACCAATGCTCTCAAATTTGACAAAAATTTCAAAATTCAAAATTATAATACACACACATAACCAACCCTTCTATTTGCGTCAGGTTACTAAAAGAAGAAAATTATAAAGAAAGTTTGAATAGGTATTATTATATTTATGATTTTATTTTTATTTAAAAGATCTTTTTGTTATTATTTGAAATTTACTCCCCTCCAGTCCCGTACGTACGTACGTATCTACACTATGGTGCTGTCTAGCTAGCCGAGCAGGGTGAGCGGCTACCACGCAACTTTTTTCTAATACTTACATTCTTAATTTCGTGATTTCTTTCGAATGGAATGTCCAAATTGAGTAATTCAAAAAGTTATTTATAGGTATTGAAACAGTCTAGGATTTGATGTTATTTATTTTGATAAGGATTAATACTAAGACACAAATTAAGAGCGTTTTTTAACAGCGGCCTTTTAATTACAATTTTAAAATAAAAGAACTCTTATTGTGGCAAAACCATAATAGTTAGACATGTGCTGTCGCGACACTTTTTGGAAATAATGATGTGTTCTACAAAGTCGTAGTACATTATTTTATTCTATCGTCAATAGTTTTCGCAGCGCACGCGATGTAAAGAATATTTTAGGTAATTTTTTTACACCTTGGGTTACATTATTGAAGTTTTAGTAAGGATCCCTAATTTTTTTGAAAACATAATATAGCCTATGTCACCCGCTGATAGTGTAGCTTCCCTACAGTGAAAGAATTTTTTAAATCGGTTCAGTAGTTTCGGAGCCTATTCATTTCAAACAAACAAACAAACAATCAAAGTTTTCCTCTTTATAATATTAGTTTAGATTTCAACGTGGGTAGGTTCCTACGTTTATACGGCATATCTACTAAATTTACCTACTACCTAGGTGACTGCTTTTAAAGATCAGGGGCCTTACCATGCAATGCTCTCCGGGCAATGTTATAAAATGCAAACTTATAAAAATTGTATTAAAGCAGAACTTCGACATTTCTGAAATTGAGCTTGTTGTAAGGGCTTGTTGTTTGGGGGACGTTTTAGAAAAATGTCATGTCAAAAGTAGGTAAATCCCTAAGAGAGAATGAAAAGAGGTCCTGATTATCAGGTAAATAGTCAGGGGACTTACCACAAGCTCTTACAAACCATGATGTTTCAAACATTAAAGTTTCAAGCTCGATGAAACTTCAATACCATTGTACCTATAGGTAGGTTATGGTACGAAATACCAAAGCTACCTATATCTTATACCTTTAAGGCCCAGCATTTTGAAAATTGCAAGTATTGCAACCCTAATCATTCTATTACCGCTTAATAGATTACATTGAAATTTAACTACACGATACTCAAGGATATAAGTGATAAATCAACCGGAGCTAAAACACGAATTAGTTAGAAAACCTTGGTTAAAAATCATGTCAAAAACACCTCTGAAAATTCAGAAATTCCCTAATTTATCCAGAACAATATTTTGAATTTCTATTTCACATGAATATAAATCAGTTGATTTGAAACAAATCAACCCAGCCCTTTTTTTGAAATAAGCTATTTACTTGAACATATTTATGTTTTTTATAAATTGTCGCTTTCGTTATGTAATTCAGAGCAGCCATATTATCATGTCGCACTCTACTTACTTGTCATTTGGGTATTTCGCTTCGTGCTATGTCTGATTCCGCGGAGATCCGCGTTGCTATACGGACCTATGTCACTTTTGTTTGTAACTTTTACGTATGGAATAGTGTGACGCAAACACATTAAGCTTAGGAATGATAAAATGGCCAAAATCTATTTTTTAATCAAGTAGCTAATTTTAAAAATGTTCCACCTCACCGTCTTTGACGGCCGATTTTAGCCAAAGTAGCCAATGAAGTACTACTTTTTTTTAATGATTATGAAAGCTGAGAGTCTGGAAAATTCTTTAGACTTATTTAGGAACCATGAAATCACTTGTTAAGATTTTTAATTTAAAGTTTAAAATTTTAGTCATAATTCTCCGAATGTAATTATTTGACTTTACACTAACATTTACATAGTTTTCATCAAAGTCACGTAGCTGATTATTTTATGCATAAAAGAACAACTCATAACAATTCAGTAGAAAAAAAAAATCTCAAGAAAGTTTTCTACTTTTTTTTAGAGAACTTTTTAAGTTGTTCAAGTCGTAAATTTTCAAAAATTCGGAAAAAAATTAATAACTCGAAAACTATAAAAAATTGCGGAACATACATGGGGGTGATTCGGGTACCCCAAGGGGTGTTCTATCTCTGAACTTTCGCTTGACACTACTTTTTGGGACAACCTGTATAACGACCGATTTTCATGAAATTTAGTATGCAGAGGGTTTCGTGGGTGATAAATCGATCTAGCTAGGTTTCATTTTTATAAAAGTGAAAATGCGTGGTCTCTGGCTACCTCGTCGGGAAACATTGTGATTTTATGTTAGTACATTATTAGTTTTGTTATGCCTAGTTAATAAACTCTAGCACCAAGCAAAATTACTATTTGACACTCGAAGATTTGTGTAGGTAGGTAGACACCTTAATAGTAGATTTACCCAGAGAAAAATAAATTTAGAGTTTTTATCAGAGGATTGGCTTTCAATTTAATTTCTTAGAAATTATTTGACGATGTTTATCAAGTTCATCCATATCGCTCTTAATCCATTTTCAAGACATTTCTAATAATCATTTCTAGAGTGGGGAGTGCAATGATCTTTGATGTCACTTTGAAGCGGTGAAAGATCTCTGAAGATTTAATATCAGAAGTATGAAAATGCACTGAAATTCGATATACCTACCTAGCCTAGACAAAATAAAACTAGGTATTCTGAGGTTGAAGAGGCTGAAAATTTAAGAATATTGTTATGAAAAAATACGTTTAGGAACATTAGCAGACAGAATACGATTCTAGCATATTTAGGGTTGAGTTGGTAGGTAGGTACCTACTAGGTACCTACTGTCTGTCTGTCCCTAAGTTTACGCAAAACGCCAAAAGGACTGAACCAATTTTAATGTAAATTTCAATGTCTCTACATTTAGCTTTTTACCCCTACAAAGGGACCAAGCATTTTTTTTATATTCTTTTAAAGAATAGGTTCGTGGTTGACCTCTTGACCCAGAATGGAAGACACCCATATTACCTATATTTTTCTGGAAATACAGATCCCGGAATTAGATGAAACACCTTAGCTATTCGTACAGCCCCCCTCTCTGAAAGTAGGTAATCTAACGCGTAGGTACGTATTCGCGGGTATCAACTAGTTATACCTAAATGTATTTTTTTTTTTTTAACTTTCCATCCCTTCAGTGTTCACTGAATCACTGCCGCTTCATCGAGCAATAATACAGTCTGCATAATCGCAGGGGTAGCATGTAACTTTCACTTTGGAATTTTCCATTTTGCGACGCACAAGTGGACAAATAGGTACCTATATAGTGTCGGGTATTTTGTTGAAGCTATCGTATTGTGTGAGCTGGGTGTTATTGATCCATTACCAACGATTTCGTCATTGTTCGCACTATTCGTCATTGTCCGCAACAAACAATTTTGGTTATCTCGTAAAATATTAGTTAATTTTATATGTGCCTAACTCCGTGAAATAACTTATTATCAGCCAATCATTTTATTGCTTCGTCTTCATGCTATCAGCTTGAAAGACGAGCTCTAGAATCAAGTTTAAATAAGTTCACAAAATAACGGTTAAAATACTTATCAAATCGAGTAGAGTCGTCCTATTATTAACCAGAAACGATTTTAAGTAAGATTTTTTTTATTTTAATTATGACCAACTACGCAGGGTAGGCAGTAGGCAACTGTCTACATTAGCTAAGTAAGTAAGTAGGTACTTTATGTACCTACTTACATAGTGTCCAAGAAATTTAGAGTAGGGTAGACTGGGTACGTTTGTGCCAGGGTACGGTAGTGACAGTCGTCATATTGGCGAAACTATAAGGAATACGGGGTTGGGTGCAAGGGAAGAAAGGAGCGGCGTGCCTGTGTGATTGTTGTTTTATGTGTACAGATAGAGTGATAAGTGTTTACTGTCGTAAAAATTTAAACATTAGTGGTTAAATAGCAGTGATTACTCTGAACGTAGATTAGTCGGTATAGTTATGGCAATTGTTTTTTTGCGAATGGATACCATGGGTACGGTTGTGCCAAATTTTCTGGGTACGGTTGTGACATAATTAAACTTATTTTTTTCTTTTAGATGCTGCAACGACATGTAAAGAAGACGGAAAGAGGTCATTGTTACCTGCAAGAATATGAAAACGCTAATTAAGCAGTGAAACTTGTCATAACTGTGAAAAATCTGACTAGATATTAGTAGGTTAAATTTTTAAAAGTAAGAACTTCCTTAGGTTTTGTTGATTTTGTTGTTGCATGTTTAAGCACCTACAAAAATGTTTATTTAAGCTGTTTATATACCTGATTAGAGTTAATATAAAGACTTTTACCTAATAATTAAAGATGCTAAAGAGCCTTATTATATAAAATGATACAAATGTTACTGTTTTCTGTATTTTATCATTATATTGATTGTAAAACATTTATAGGTGATTGTATGACATACAATACGTGCAATAAAGTTGGTTTACGACTGTTTATGTGCGTTTTTGAACCTGTCACATTCGACCCCAGGCACTGTCACAACCGTCCTTGGGGTGGGGACGATTGTGACATTTTTTTCTTTTTTTTTCAAATAGCTGCTATGAGTTAACCTTTGTCTTTATGGAAAAAAATAAAGTATTTATATGTAGACAAATGTCCATTTTACTATAAAATACTCCTTACCTCCAGCTAACTGGAATACTTATGAAATTATGGACGATCAAATGAAAATTGGCACAACCGTACCCAGTCTACCCTACTTACTAACTTGTGTAGGTAGGTAGGTATTGAGTTTGTAAAAATTATTAAAGGTACAGGTACCTACTAGGTATTTATATCATTTTAGTTCATTGTAAATATTAAATGTCTCTTTATACTTAGCTACCATGAATGGACATTATAAATTTTCCACTCTTGTATTCACGTGAATCCAACATCTTATTTGTCAAAATTCCAGCCATTGTGGAGAAACTCGCATATCTTACATAGGTACACATACACCCCAACACGTTACCCACTTTCCTCGCAGTCGGATACAAGATAACTATTTGTAGGTGGTTTGAAATAAATATGTTAATTATGTTTGGTTTGAATATATAAAATATTTTGTTCTATTAACGGCAAATTATTTTCAACCTAACTTA
Source organism: Cosmorhoe ocellata (assembly GCA_963675405.1). Classification (NCBI taxonomy): domain Eukaryota; kingdom Metazoa; phylum Arthropoda; class Insecta; order Lepidoptera; family Geometridae; genus Cosmorhoe; species Cosmorhoe ocellata. The sequence continues at coordinate 6,551,373 of OY776265.1, read as the reverse complement.
CCAATTATTTGTATTAATTTACGATTTACCAAAATTATAAAATTACCACTTATTACCGAGCCTTTTTGTTTCGCTTTGGTCAGTTTATGCTGATCATTGATCTGCAGTGACCAAGAAAGAGGATGAAAGTAGTGGAAAAGAGACTTCTAGGTACTTACGTAAAATATAATAATTAATATTACGTACTTTACGGGAAGGTATGAAATGAAACAAAGCTACTATGATCAAGAATATAATACTCTTACATAGTATCAAAATAATTACAAATAAAACATGATTACCTACAAATTAATATAGTTTGATACAATGGTACCAACATCTTTGCAATTGATTTAAAATTATGCTTATTTTTACAATAAATAACACCCATCTACTTAATGGTATTTTTTGTCTATTGTCTTATTACTTTTTAAAACAATGGAACTACAATTCAACAAGCTAGATATTTTATAGCGTAGAACAATGATGATAATACAAATAACCTTAAACACTTCAAGTTATCAACAAATACAGCACTAGTTATCAATGATCAAATAACTATCGATTTTACTTACGACATCAATCTTAAGGTACCTATAACTGTTTGTACGAAGAGATTGCGATTATACTCTCTATTGTCAAAACATTATGAACGATTGTCGATAGTCAACATTGTTGATAATCGACAACGTAATTTACGATAATCTCAATAACGTTTTTTTTCATTCGATTATAAATTAAACATCGATTTATCCATTCAGAAATTGTTACCTACTCAATATTAGTTTTAACAAGAACCGATACATGATACATTCTAGTGAATCGATCTACCGACCTAACGCGTTTTACCAAAGTTCAACCAACGCGTTTTACCAAAGTTCAACGCGTTTTACCAAAGTTCAACCAACGCGTTTTACCAAAGTTCAACACCTTTTACCATACTTCAATACATTTTACCAACTCGTGATGATACTCTACCAACAAATCGACATCTACTTTACAACCGCGAAGCTACAATGGTCTTGCAATAACAATATGCGAATTAATAAGCGTGGTTGGCGACAAAGAGAGCGCCTTCCGCGGCCGCACCTGTGACTGATCCGGCGACGTATTTGCCCTGGGAGGCCTGTCCGTTAGCCTGTTGGAAAGACAAGAAATAATATTAATAATCTAAATATATATAACTCAAAGGTGACTGACTGACTGACATAGTGATCTATCAACGCACAGCCCAAACCACTGACTGGACGGATCGGGCTGAAATTAGGAATGCAGGTAGATGTTATGACGTAGGCATCCGCTAAGAAAGGATTTTGATTAATTCTACCCCCAAGAGGATAAAATAGGGGATAAAAGTTTGATTTTGTTTTTCAAGGTATCACGCGGGCGGAAGCTAGTGTAAAATAAAGACAAAATAAAAGTTTAAAGTTAGGTAGTTTTTAAAGTCTCTGCCTACCCCGTCGGGAAACAGGCGTGATTTTATGAATGTATGTAGGTATGTATGTAAATAAAGCCAAAGTCAATTTTGCAATTTGCTTCATCATAACATAAGCCGATTTTCGTCTGTGGCGGACGTCCAATAATCCGCTCTCGTGGATCACCATAGACAAAAATCAGCCAGTATAAACCGAAAAGAACAAACCGAGACTCATAATTATTAATAATATTTTATAATCTGTCCAATATTTTGTAATGGATCTCTACAAAGTCACGCCTGCATCAAATAAGTTAGTGCTTAGCAGGCAACAAAAAGCTTTTAAATTGTTAGGCGCCTACTTGAATACTAAGTAAGAATAATGACGAACCACTTGGTTCGTCATTATTCAGAAACCTTCAGAAAATAAATGAGAATAAACTCTGTGTCTGAGTCTGTGGCAAACTATCTAGGACATTATGTCTTTTAAGCCGCCTAAAAGCCTATGTCATGACCAAACGAACAATCACGACTGTAATCCCCAGGCTTAGGAAACGTCTCCCTTTAGTTACCTTCAAGTTTGAGATTCCTGGGGGGTAGTTAGAGACACGTCTTAATATTAAATTTGGCACAAGTCCATCTAGGACAATAAACCGCCTAAAAGCCTATGTCATGACAAAACAAATGATCACAACTGTAATTCCCAGGCTTAATAACGCTTATATCTTTATTTACCACCAATCAAGAATAGGGGGGTAATTAGAGACACGTCTTAATATTGTATCTGGCCCACGTCTACTTTTAGCACAGTAGTATTCTGTAGTTGCTTCTTATAAACGTTGCTTGTAGACATACAAATGACACACAAAAGAACTAGGTATTGATTCTAGGAGATGCCGGTTTCCTCACGATGTTTTCCGTCACCAAGAGCACTGGGAGTTTTCCGAAAGGAAAAATTCATTCGTGCACGACCTAAGTTCGAACCCTGAGTTCAGAGTACAAACTTTACCCTCCCGCTAGAGGTTGAATTTTGGGAATTAGTGCACCTCTCAGAAAGATACCTCCCTTTCAAATTTCAGCTAAGATTTAGATAGTCTGTGCGTAAGAGTTTTGTAATAATTATGATCATTTGTATTTTACAAATGTTTAAAACTTATTTATTTAAAAAAAACCCAACTGATCAAAAATGAAAATAGATTTTTACAACCACCTTAATGGATTTTTTGACATTTTGTACAGCCTATGTCACTCTTATCATCCAGACGAATTCAAATACATCTAATTTGTCAAAACCCGTTCAGCCATTTGGGGTACAGCGACAGCCAAAGGAACTCACATACAAACATACATACACCCCAAACACAATACCCTCATTTTTCGCTTCCCAGTCTGGTAAAAAAACAGCGTCTATCTCTGACTACCTCTTTAGATATCCTCAACAATCTTAATATTAAAAGATCTGATGGGATCAAGAGATCTCTTTGGAGATATCTACCAAGCCTGAGGATTACAGTCGGGATCGTGTTTTTATATATTTCTCGTTATTTTCAAAATTATTTTAGCTGAAAAAGTTTTAGGCACAATTTTATTACGAATAAGAGGAAAAGTAATTTTATTAAATAGTTTATGTTACTAACTACAACAAAAACAACATGGAACTAATGGGGTTATGCTGATATTACACTACACGATATTTAGGGACATTTTCCCTAAATCGGGATAGTGTTATAAGGGAATAAGGGCTTTATATATCCCGCCCCCCTAATTATAGGGCCCTGAATATCGGACAATGTAATACAGCTTTAATGAAACAACATGATACCAATTCGTATTTATTAGACACATGTAAATAAATGCAACAGAACGAAATAACTCCTTCTTGACTATTTTTAATAGTGACGTCATCACCGACCGCTGTCATTGGTCGCAGCGAAATGACGTGACTAAAAGCTCCTCTGATTGGCCGGTTCATTTAATAATACGAAATATCTTTGATCAATGGAGATTTCATATAAATTTGTATTTTTTTATTAATCATTGTTTTTTGTAACTTTATTATTGATCAAAGATATTTGAGGAAGCATCATAAATGTATGAAAAAGAGTTATGTGAACCATTTTTCAATTGATTAGATATTGATTATAAATAAAAGTTAATAAGGAATGTTTTGTTAATAACATACACAACACAAATATGATAAAATTATAAAATTCATAACAAATAAAAACTTTTCATCAGTCAATCATGCTTGTAAAAGAAGTAAAATGATTTATAAATCCTGGAATAATCTTTTAAGTTCATTTAAATCTTATAAAAATTCGGAAGACATAAATATTACAGTCTTGTAACAAGAACCCATTCTGGGCCCATAGCCTGATTTAACTGTTTAGTAGGCATGTGCCTTAACAAAGTTTGACTTGGAGGCTGCCAGGGATGGAATCGAACCTGCGACGTATTTGCCAGTGGCTGCTTGGCCGTTAGCCTACAGAAATAAAAATAAAACATTCCAAAATTAAAAATGCAAACATTCCACATTCAAAGTTATTTCGTTTTCCACATTTGAATTTGACACGTCGGTGTGCGCAGGAGTGCGTGTGTTATGACGTCATTGGTGCAAGGTGAAAATACAAGTGCGGACAAACAAAACACAAATTAGTAAACAAATAGTTACTTGTTTGCTAACTGCTAGCAAGCATAAAATGAAACATTTAACTAAGTTTTTGCTTGCTGGCAATATGCAAATTAATTATTAAACACAAAAATGAGTAAGAAAACACAAAATACTACCCTCTTATTCATATCACATGTCATTTTAAAACGCTGAATAAGTCTGTCCTTTTCATTCCAATGAAAAGAGATGGCAAAAGATTTATAATAATGTTTTAGTTTAGTGAAGTATACATGAATAAGGAGATAGTATCTTACTACAAAAGCATGCAATTAAGTATTAAGTAAAAGCTTAGTAAGAATCTACTGCATAGGTACTATTTTTTGTGGCTACACTGTGTAGAGTCTACAGGATTTAGCCAAGATTTATATTGTGTATTTGTCCATCTGGCGACAAATCATAGCAATTTTTAGGCCCGGTTTCCACCAAAGCAGAGAGGAGATGTACTGCAAGTTTATTATCCACCAAAGCGGAGAGAAGTGTAGCGGAGAGAGATGATTGATTGAGCTTGCTCGCTCTCCTCTCTGATTGATACATTTCCACCTAAGCGGATAAGAGATCAGATTGGCTTATTCAAACGCATCTCCTCTCGTCTCAATCGCTTTGGTGGAAATCAGTAGGTCTACCATGATTTTTCACAATCTACACTCGGTAGGGACTGTAGTTAAAAAAATTTAGGAAAACTTGTACAGCGCCTCTAGCGGATAGTTGGGTACTTAAACCTCACGTAGCTAACTATCCTAGCGTCACAGCGTACTACAGCGACTGTAGTTTGCGCTCATTAATTTGCTTAGAATTTGGTACCATGAGTAACAATTTTAACAAATGCCATAGTAACGCACTAATACTACTGTAGTAACGTCAGCCAATCTAAATGTGACAACTCATGGTAGACGTACAGGCCTAACCAGCTACTTTAACTTTGTCGTTCAGTGGCGCCATCTAGCGAGCTTGTACTTACCTTCGTCAAAACTGAAATAAGCGCCATCTATCGAGCTAAGACTACAACTCTGCATACCTTGGCGCGTTTGATGAGCTCGCCCTGTCCGGCGAGCAGGTTCTCAGGCTTGCCGGCCCAGGCGCGAAGCACGGAGGCCTGCAGCGCGCGTCCGTAGCTGAAGGTCATCATCCACGGCCGCTTCAGGTCGACAGTGTTGATAGCGTTGAGGTTAACTGACGCCTCCTCTTCGGACTGACCGCCGGAGAGGAATGTAATGCCTAGAATAGATTGTTGACAATTTTATTCACGCCTCACATGTTTCTGCTTCATTATTTTGACAATCCACCGGTAAACTGGTACAGTTTGCGGTAAATAGTCATCTATCTATGCATAATTTTGTTAATATTCAACCCCTGATGTTTGCTGAGGTTACTGTTTATTTTATACTAGATGAAAACCCGGCTTCGCTCGGGTGAAATGAGCCTCATCATAATACACAATATGTGTCTCTGAGCACCATTAGAATTTAACATAACAAATAATAACGGATATTATACTACCAAGTTTGCGATTACCTAGGTACTTACCTACCAACCTACGTAGTGCAGTAGAACAAAGAGGTTGGTTGCACTGTTGATTGTACCTACATACCTACTTTGAGTTTTTATTACCCAAGATGTCATCCGGTGTCAGTGACGAATATGGCGACTGCGATTTGTCTCAGCACCATTAGAATTTTACAAAATACTCGACAATCCGAATTTTGCGGATGTATGTTGTCGACTCGAAATCTTTACTTTTTTATGTTTTATTACTCAGGTAAGGTTTCGATTGAGTCTACCGTACCCCTTGACGAAATTATTAATATAGATAATGTAAATCGTCTCACGGGTCTTTATGATACAGGCATGCCTATTGTGAAGACCGCTGAACCTCAAAACTTGTCAAATTCTAGCAGCATCAAGTTAGTGAATTTGAACATTGTGTATTAGTTTATTTTAAGTACTTATTTGCATGCTGAAATAAATATTCTCTCATTTTTTTTTCATACGAGAGAATATTTCATTTGACAGAACTCTTAGAGTTCTCTGTGATAGCTTGTCTGCTTCAATCTAGTTGATTGGGCCAATAAAGTTCAATTGAGTCGCTATGAGTGCCCGAAAATTTGCACGTGACACCATGTCTTCGATCTCTTTAGGTTCTACAACATACCGGTTTCATAACGATGTTTTCCTTCATCGTTTGAGAGTAATAAATAGCGTCTAATTTTTTTGATGCGCGAAATTATTGAATATTTCAGGCAATCGAAGATTGAAAGTACCAGGCGCGCATAAAATACAAGTAGGTTGCCTTACCGGGAACTGCAGCGGGTACGGTCCTGAGCAGAGCGGTGACGGTGGCACGACCAATGTCCATTGGAGTGTAGGTCTTCTTGCAAGACTGGCCCGCAGTCACCTGGAACGAAGGAAATTGTAATCAGATATAGAAATCTATGGAAAACAATAACTTGATTTTTTGACTGAAATATAGCTTAAATCAAATCTAGTGAAAAGAAAACTAGTTATTTTAAGTGCCATTTCTAGCCTAACTAATAAATAACCCAACTCCGACAAAAACGGACAAGAAACTCGTCTGCTTCACAGTTTTTTAACTTTTGCAGTAGTCAGCCCACAATTGTACTATTTCTACATTGTTTTTCTTGGTTCCTAATAAAGATTTTTGTATTGTATTGTCTCTATCCAAGCACTTTTTTGTATAATCCTTCTTACAAAAATAGTTATCATGATAATATAACTAAACACAGTAGAAAAGAACACTAAAATTGAATCACTAAATTGAAAGTGATTCAGACTGAATATAAATTCAGAGTAAGGTTGTACAGAGGTCAATTTCATTGATAGTTATTTAAAGCGTAGGTATGTGATAAATTCTAAATGCAAGTGATTTTTTTGTACAGTCGACATCAGTAGTTGATGATTTTCTTCAGAATAGTGTCTTTAAGTTGTTACTTGATCAAAATTTCAGTAATTTGATAGTACTGCGCTGTTGGGATTAAAAAACAGCCTTGTACTTACGAAGTTGACAAAAATAATAAAATAAATTTTAACCATTAGCTTTGTTTAGTTAAGGGCTAGATAGCGCTGTATTAAATTTCCACCCTGTCAATAAAAAGTCCTTACAAAAATATCACAAGAATTAAATTTTGATTTGGATTCGTTATAGATTCTTAAGTTCTTGGTATGAAAGCTACATCATGTAAGTACTTACTACAATATAAAATAGTCAAATTGTACTCAGTTTATTTTCATAACCCAATCAAAACATGATGTTGACTGTACTAGAAGTCACGTTGTATTACACTCCTGTTATTTGACACTAAATTACTGTTGAACCTGGCAACACTCCAAAAACTATTATAAGAAAATTCTTTAAATATCATAAGATGAACATTGTTATGTATTAAACATACCTATTGAAAGTAATTGCGTATTTAATCATCATCATCATCATCTTCCTGCCCTTATCCCACGTTATGTGGGGTCGGCACAACATGTGATCCTCTTCCATTTCCCTCTGTCACTCGTCATCTCATTACTCACTCCTTTCTTACTCATGTCATCTTTCACACAGTCCATCCATCTTTTCTTTGGCCTACCTCTACCCCTGTATCCATCCACATTCATACCTAACACTCTCCTTCTCACATGACATTCATCTCTTCTCATAACATGCCCATACCACGCTAACCTATTACTCCTCATCTTTTCTGTCACCGGTGCCACTTTCAGGCTTCCTCTGATATACTCATTCCTTATTTTATCCATCCTTGTCACTCCACACATCCATCTCAACATTCGCATTTCCGCCGCATGCACTCTTTTCTCGTCCGTTCCCTTGGTGGCCCAACATTCAGACCCACACAGTACGACAGGCCTTATGATCGTTTTGTAGATTTGCCCCTTAAGTTTAAGGGGCATTCTCGGATCACACGTGGTTCCTGTGACCTGTCGCCATTTCATCCATCCCGCATTTATTCTATTCATAAATAATTGCGTATTAAGAATTACCGTTATTTGAAACTTTATGGTTGAAGAAGGCTCTTTCTGTTTTCTGCATTATCTATGGTACTCCCTACCTCACTATATTGCCCTCTCGCTCGCACATCTTTCCATCTCACCTGGCAGCTCAGCGGGTAGCTACCGCGCGAGGTTCCATCATTGGCGTCTTGTTTTCTGCAACGAACAGTCGTACCTCAAGGATACTTTCGTGCGAGTTAGTTATCTTACTTTATTTTAGGCTAAGTGCATAATTTTATAGCTACTCTGTTCACGACTCCTTTACACACGACTTTCTTTACGTGAGAACCTATCATGTGAGTAATCTTACTGGTCATTTATAATCGTAAGGATTATGTTGAAATATTACCCAACGGTTTTACCGTTCGATGATTAATATGATTTAATGTAATTTAACATGATCTATTTTTAGATTAATGTTAGTGTTGAATTCGAATCTACCCTCACTTAAATATATTTATTCGGATTTATTCTGTTCTAATTTTAGTTTATTCCATTGTCCTAGATATCTGTGTCGTGTAAAAGTGTTCTATTGTATATTACAATGAGCGATAAAGAAGAATGTTCTAGAAATGACCTTGAGTTTGAAGTTCACGATAGAGGTCAAACGACGAATACCGTCGACGGTGGGTCTCGTCCCGATAGACATCCGCTCAAAAGGCGACGTAGCCCATCAAGTAGTAGCTCCTCAAGCTCTCCAAGTGACACTAGCTCCACGTCATCTTCTAGTTCAGACTGTCGGAAGCAAAAGAAATCTCACAAACGAAAAAAACGGGGGGGCAAACGTAGTCGTTACCGTCAACGTGACCGCCGCCGTTTAAACAAACTGACACAGGAAATTCAGCAACTTCGAGAACAGGCAAATTTTAATTGTGTGAATACGGAAGAAGTACTTGATGGTAATATTAGTGGAGATCTTTTTAAGGATGGCAGTGAGCTAGAGTCTAGTTTTAGACAATCAGGTACACCTACTGAACCGAACTTCGTATTTGAAATTGAAACGAAGCTCAAGGAACCCTCAGTTCCTAAAACTCCGCAGAATTATTTAACAACATTAAATGAGATACAGCGTTTTGAAAGTAGTGAGTGGTGCGAAGTACGCTATGCAGACACTCAGAAGTTATATAATCACTCTCCTGGCTTCGTCGAACTGGAGGCCAATGACGAGATTAAAGCCTACGATTCTTTGCGTCACCTTACTCATTCCGATAAGGCATTCGCTGGCTTAACATTTTGTGTTCTAAAACAACGTGAGGCCTTACAAACTACCCTCCGAAATCTCCTGCAATGGGCTCGAGATTCTGAAATAAGTTATGAAGGGCTTAGTGAAAAGGTAAACGAACACTTTTTAAATGGCGACTTTTATAAAATTTCATCCGAGTTGTTACAACTCGTTTGTGGTCATCGAGCGGAAGTTGTACAGATGAGAAGAGATGGCATAATAAACTTCTTACGAGATCCTTTGACGAAAGTTGCCGTGAGGAAGGTACCCCCCTCCTGCCGCCATTTATTTGAGGCCGAGGCCCTATCTACTGTACTAGAAAAAGCAGGTGGCGTTCGAAAAGCCTTTCTGCCTTTGAACAAACCAGGCTCAAACGGTCCTGCTTCGCAAGCTGGCTCGAGCAAGCCTACACGCCACCCCTCGCAGGGGCAGGTCAACCGAAAAGTACCCTCGCAGGGTACTTCCCATGGATGTTGCGCCTCTGCGCGCATTTCCCATACAAATCAATCCTCGCAGGGTTGTTACCATTCTCGTCCTCCTCAGGGACAGAGACACAATAATAATGCTGACAGTCGTCCCACTTTTTCAAATAGCTACAGAGGTTCCTTTCGCCCAAGAGGAGGCCATCAAGGTAACAGACCGCAGGAGTATAACAAAGGTGGTCGGAAGCACCCGGGAGCCTCCTCAGAGGGCAACTCTCGAGGAAGTAAACGTAAGTTTTGACAACCAACTGTTCAGAGCGGGTCGGCTGCTTCTATACCACCGGCGGTGGTCTCGTCTTGGCGCTCCGCCTTATATTTTAAAAATAATACGAGGTTATCGCATTCCGTTTGCCATAAAGCCGCCTCTGGTGTTGCCAGATCTAACGAACAAAAGGTTTTGTACTCCGACATCGGGCAAAATGACAAGCGTAGTAACTCAAATGTTAAAACAGGGTGTTCTAGAAGTAGTCGATCCTGCACCAAGCTTTCTTTCGAACATGTTTCTTGTTCCAAAAAGCGATGGGTCTCACCGACCCATATTCAACCTGTCAGCTCTCAACAAATACGTAATAACAGACAAATTCCGTCTAATAAACGTATACCGTGTTCCCGAATTTCTACAACTCAACGATTGGATGTGCAAAATAGATTTATCTCAGGCATATTTCCATTTACCGATAAATACGTCCCACAGGCGTTTTCTTCGACTAATTTACCGAGGCAAATTGCTACAGATGTCGTGTCTACCTTTCGGTCTCAGCACAGCACCAAAGGTATTTGCATCCCTGACCAATTGGGTAGCCCAGACCCTAAGAGAGCAAGGGATCCGTATTATCGTTTATTTGGACGACTTTCTCCTAGCCCACCAGAGTCGTCAGGTCTTGTTGTTCCAAACACAAACAGTATTAGAAAGACTTCGGTATCTAGGTTGGCAAGTAAACCTAGAAAAGTCCATAACAAAACCCCAACAAAAGCTAATATTTCTAGGAGTAGAATGGGATACTTTAAAGAACGAGAAAACCTTACCATCAGAAAAAGGTCTCAGTCTCTCTTTAAAGATCACAAATACTCTGAACAACGACTTCTTGACTCTAAGAGAATTACAGAGTCTAGTCGGCCTTCTAAATTTTTCGAGCTTTGTAGTACCCAAAGGGAGACTTCACTATCGAAGCCTCCTCAATCTTCTCAATGTCTTTTCCAAAACGACAGTTGTCAGGCAAATTCCACTTTCAACAGAAGCTTCAAAAAATCTTGTATGGTGGCTCCAAAACAATCATCGACCCTCTATGATTCATTTACCGCCTCCAACGCATTTTCTTGCGACAGACGCATCCGACCTAGCCTGGGGGGCGCAGTTAGACAATCAAGCCTTTTCAGGTCAGTGGACCGATCAGGAACAAAAATTGCATTGCAACCAGAAGGAACTACTTGCTGTATTGAAGGTTTTACAAGTTCAGCACCGGTTCCTGTCTCAATCCACAGTTCTGTGGCAAAGCGACAACCGAACAGCGGTTGCTTATATTCGAAACGAGGGAGGAACCAAATCAATAGCACTCATAAAAATAACATCCAAGATTTTTCATTTTTTAGAGCTTCATCAAATTCATTTAATTTCCCATCACATCCCGGGCAGGTACAACGGTCACGCAGATCATCTATCTCGTTACCGATCTCCTCCACAATGGCATCTATTGCCTACGTGCACGGAAACTATTTTCAGAAGGTTCGGAATCCCTGTTATAGATCTTTTTGCCTCAAAGGATGCGCATGTAGTGACCAATTATGTCTCTCTAGATATACTCGACAATCAAGCAATATTTCACAATGCCTTTTCTCACCAATGGAACTACCACCTGGCGTGGGTTTTTCCTCCACCTTACTTGATCCCCAAGGTGCTAGCACATCTGAATCAAGCAAAAGGTTCATTTCTTCTGATAGTACCGAGGTGGAATCGCGTATTCTGGAGGTCAGACCTCAAGTCCAGGGCGTTGGCAGCCCCATTCATAATACATCACTTGGATCGGTACCTGATAGACATAACGACAGGCTTTCCACCTCCCAACGTACAGGAAATGACACTAGAAGTATGGAAATGTGGGGGTGGTCAAAGAACTTAATCGACTGGGATGATTCTCAATTAAAATTATTGTTGTCATCTTGGCGTCCTTCAACACGCAAGACGTACAAAATAGCATGGGACAGATGGCTTACCTGGTCAAAAACCCACAAGGTCAATCCATTCAACCCTAGTGGTTCTATTCTAGCAAGGTTCTTAGCCGACTTACATATAAAAGAAAAGCTGTCATACAACACAGTTTTATTGCATAAATCTGTCGTGTCCACCTTATGTAATACGGAACTGTCGGGTCATTTAAGCTCACATGTCCTAGTTAAGAATGTTTTAAAATCAATTGCATTGAAGAAACCCGTAGTCCATAAAAAATCAGTTTGGAATATTGATGTTCTAGTTTCATTTTTAGAAAAGTACAATATTGATGAAAACAATTCTTTTCAAACATCTAGACATGTCGCAGTTTTACTTTTGTTATGCTCCGGTCGACGCGTGCATGACCTTACTTTACTGGCAGTAGATGGAGAACATTATGAGAAACATGACGATCATCTGATCTTATGGCCAAATTTCGGCTCTAAAACAGATAATTCTGATTACAGACAATCGGGGTGGAAGTTATTAAAAAACTCAGGGGGAAGGAACCTTGATCCTGTTTTTTGGGTAGACCACTGCAAGGAGCTTCTACATGACAGGCGTAATGCGGCGAATTCTACAAGCTTATTTGTACATCTTAGAGGTCAAGCTAAAGCTGCGTCACGGACAGTGATTGCTGGATGGGTGAAAACAATATTAGCTGAAGCCGGAGTTATCGCGTCTCCAGGTAGCATTCGATCAGCGGTCGCTTCGAGAAATTGGGCTGACAACGTTCCTATTGACGACATCCTCTCGCGCGGAAATTGGAGATCTGGGAATACTTTTAGGCAATTTTATAGAAAAGAAATAATGAAGATTTCTGCGCAAAGCAGTATTACAAGTTCTTTTGTTCCATGTGATTAATTTATTTGATTTCAATTTAATGGATTACCTATTCAAATAAGTCATTTGTTTGTTTAAGATCTTTAAAAAGGTCCCTACTTTGATTATTAAATTATTTTGCTAGATAACACATCTTTTTATTTTTTATTAGGTATCTTCTACTCTTGTTTCCTACCTAATAGTACCTGTGTAGGTCCTTTCTAGAGGTACCTACTTTAAGAAGAATCAGTCACATTGGCGTCCATCTCCCCCAGGCGATAACAAACACGTCTCCAACCATAAAGTTTCAAATAACGGTAATTCTTAATAGTAGCGTTTTACCTAAAAATAAAACGCTTATTAATACTTACCTTATTTGAAACTTTAATTTTAATTCTGCCTGGTGGTTTTCGACTCAATGATGGAACCTCGCGCGGTAGCTACCCGCTGAGCTGCCAGGTGAGATGGAAAGATGTGCGAGCGAGAGGGCAATATAGTGAGGTAGGGAGTACCATAGATAATGCAGAAAACAGAAAGAGCCTTCTTCAACCATAAAGTTTCAAATAAGGTAAGTATTAATAAGCGTTTTATTTTTAGGTAAAACGCTACTATTTAATCATGTGAACATTATTTTTATCCCTATCAAAGCCATCAAGTGCTCTAACATTCCAAGAATGCAACAAGGCATTAAAAATCATTGCCAATAAAAGTTCAACAGACTTATCTAATTATTATTATCAGTTTTGTTTATTGACCCGATAGATGATATCCTGACTAAATTTCAAAAAAAAAGCTGTACAAAAATCCCATAGAAATAAGCTTCACTTTTAACTGTATTTTCCAACTAATTTGAAGTTTTTTTTATGTAAATAGTATTTTTTTTAGGTATTTGTTTTAAATACTCTGACTACCCCCGTTAAAGTATTCCCAAAGATCTAAGTATCTAGAGATCTGAGGAGATATCTACCACGTTTGGGGATTACACTCGTGACTTTTTTTGTTTCATTTTTATATCGTGAGGAAACTAACATAACCTTGTGACACAAAATTCGATTGGTTAGTATATTCAAATATATAAAATAAATAAATATGATCACCACTGTAATCCCCGGGCTCAGTAGATATCTCCTCAGATCTTTGAGGGTAGTCAGAGGCACGTCCAAACATGACATTTGGGACATGCCCACATTTTGCACAGTAGTTAGTAATCCGTACGTGCCAGGTTGCGAGCCCATGAGTTATGTATGACACACACCTTAAAATGTTTGGTTCTAGGGTATGCCGATTTCCTCACAATGATTTCCTTCACCGTTTAAGAGCACTAGCATTGCGCAGATATTTTTTTCGAATGGAAAAACTCAGGTGCTAGTATATTTAAGCCAATATTATCTGATTAAAAAGTAGACTCACCATATTTGGCTTAAGAAGGGTACCCTCGAGGTAGACATGGTGGTCATTGAGCGCCTTGTACACTGCAGCCAGAACGGTCTCGGTAACCTTCTGAGCGCGGTCTAAGTCGTGCTCACCTGTCGACAGACGAAGGATCTTATTAGATATGGTTAGATGTATTTTTGTACACAATACTACAAACTCAAAGTTTATATAAAATAAACTTGTTATCGCTAAATGCTATCTATTCCAGGTAGCCTTTGGATGGATAAGCAAGAATAGAGTTCAATCAATAAATATAGAGCAAATTTCTATTAAATTATATCCTGTGATATGGAAAAGACTATATTTTATGTAGGTACCTCGCGGACAAAGCAGCGGGCGGAAGCTTTTAATAAAACTGTCTAAATTTTAAGATCAAAGTACCAGGCATTCATAAATCACAAGGTACATTATACAATATACAGAAGACTCTACTTCTATTGCATCAAATAGAGACAGCATTTTCCGTATTGAAGTACCAGGCAAACATAAAAGACCCTACTTCTTCAAATACAGACAGCATTTTCAGTATTGAAGTACCAGGCAAACATAAAAGACCCTACTTCATCAAAAACAGACAGCATTTTACGTATTGAAGTACCACAAAACATAAAAGACCCTAACTTCTTCAAATAAAGACAGCATTTCCAGTATTGAAGTACCAGGCAAACATAAACTTTATAAGACTTTTCTTCAAATACAGACAGTATTTTCACATTCAACATTGAAGTACCAGGCATACATAACTGATAAGGAGACGCTCACCATCGGGAAGAACCTCGGGCTCTACAATAGGCACGATGCGCTGGCTCTGGCAGATGGATGCGTATCTGGCCAATACGGTCGCGTTCTCAGTGATCGCCTGGTAGGAAGGCGAGTAGCGGCCGATCTTCAGCACACAACGCCATTTGGCGAAGTGGCAACCATCTTTCTTGTACTGGGCGCAACGCTGAGCCAAGTCGTCGAGACCTGTTAATGGTCTGGACATTAGAATACATTTCAAAAATAGAATACTTCTAAAAAAAATTGTATATGTATTCTATCAGTAATCTAGCTCCGCCTGTCGGTCCTAAGATCGTGAGTTCGATTGATCATGCACACAATAATTTTTCTGTTAAATTTAAAAATGCTTTATGCCAGTAGGTACTCTCAAACGGTGAAGGAAAACATCGTGAGACACGATAAAAAGAACAGTAACTGGTTCATTAAACAAGTTTTGCTTAGTTTGAGGCTAGATGGCGCTGTATTATTCATCTACTGTACATAATAGGCTTTTTATTTCATGACATTCATGACATTCACGTTAGTCTACACGTCTTATAAAATAATATACTATGTATACTATGTATATCTGTGACTTCAGTTTCTAGAGCATTTTTCAAAAATAAAATGTAGAAATAATAGCAAAAATACAAACAGTGAAAACACAATTTTATACTAGGTACTTATAGTATTTTAGGAGTGTATTCTTGAGATTGCATTATGCGCATAAGTTTCATTAACAAAAGAAACTATACTCAAAGTAGGTACTACCTAGCTACCTACTTAGTTTCAACTTGTTTACAAATTCTTGACATTGCTATCAAATAGATAACGACCGAGCCCCTCGCAACGACGAATGATAATCCAGTCCAAAAGGTCAAACAGACAATTTAATAGTTAATATATTTAAATAAAGTAAATAGACAACTTTAGATTTTGTTTACAATGTTTTGAAATATTTTCAAGAGCTGTGTCCGGCTCAGTACTAACCTATACAATTTCGAAAAATACTAGGAGTGGATTAGACCAAACTATTTTAAGTATCTCTCTCTATGCCCAGAATAAATCAAATTTATCTAAGAGTAAACTGACATTTAGTGGGTTAGACCAAACTATTTTAAGTATCTCTCTCTATGCCCAGAATAAATCAAAGTTATTTAAGAGTAAACTGACATTTTACTTGCCTTTGACTTAACATTATTCTGAGAATAGTTTTATCTTTACCTTACCACAAGCTCAGTCAACAGTCAAACAGTTACAGAAACATTATTATTAGTATTAGACGGGTCGAGATGTCTAATACTAAT
This sequence comes from Cosmorhoe ocellata, assembly GCA_963675405.1. NCBI lineage: Eukaryota > Metazoa > Arthropoda > Insecta > Lepidoptera > Geometridae > Cosmorhoe > Cosmorhoe ocellata. The sequence goes on along the minus strand of OY776265.1, from coordinate 6,535,063 downwards.
AATAATGTGTTCAGATCGCGTAAGTTTAAAAGTACATAAGTTACAGAAACGCCAAGTTTCAAGCTTGGATAACAATACTTAGTAGTAAGTAGTGTTGTTAAGAAATACCAAAGTTATATTACTTTGATATTGCCCTAAGAAAACTTTGCTACTGTGCAAAATGTGGGTATGTGCCAAATATCATGTTAAAATGTGCCTCTGACTACCTTAAGATATCCTTAAAGATTTAAGTAACTGGAGATCTGAGGAGATATCTACCGAGCCTGGGATTACTGTCATGATCATGATTTTTTTTGCCTGTAGAGCTTGGTCCCAGATATTGGTCAAAATCACACCTTTATGTGGTTTATTACATAGAAAATTATAGTCTTGTTTGCATTACAGCAGTACCTAATCATAATTATTATCTTACTATTATTTTTCTTGACTTCAATCATTATCAGTTTATTGATAGCCATTGTCAATAAGGCTTAAATTTACAGTCGGTTCGTTTCAGGATAAAGTAAGTTCACATTACAACTACAATTATACATAAGCTATCTGATATCAGGTATATAAATGTTATGTATTTGATATATAACTGCAAAACTCATTGTTTTACTAATGTATATCACAATAAATTAACCGGCCTCACAGCTCAGTTGGTAGTAGCTCTGCCTTCTGTGCTTAAGTTTTGGGTTCGATCCCCACCCAGAACTAGTATTTCTGTGATGAACACAGATGTTTGTTCTGTATGTGGGTGTTAATATTTATTCTATGCATGTATTTACAAAAATTTATACAAATAATAATTAATCAATTAGCTATCTGATTCTCATAGTACAAGCTTTCCTAAGTTTGGGGCTAGATGGCGTGGTGTGAACTGTCCACCAATATTTATTATTGAGGCTCCCGTCAATGTGGTTGATATTTTTGTAATTTCGAAACTTCCTTTGCTTTACAACTGATTTAACTATAGTACCTACTTCTTATTTTTTTTATTATTGTTATTGGTGAGCGCAGCCGGCCATAAACCAATTGATGAAAATGAAAATGAAATGAAAAAATATTTATTTCAGCATGCAAAAATACGTACTTAAACATAGACAATAGACACAAATGTTAAAATGCATTAAATTTGATGCTGCTAGATTTTTACAAAGTTTGAGCTTACAGCGGTCTTCACACTAGGCAAGCCTGTGTCGTAAAGACCTATGATACGATTTACATTATAAAAATTAAAAGTAACCTCAGTCAGCAGCAGGGGTTGAATTTTGACACATTATGTATAGATTGAATAGAATACTATAATAACAAAAATAAGACTAAAAGAGAAATCGTTATGTATAGGGATAACACATTTAAAAACTAACAAGTTAACAAAATTTATAAAACAAAAAACAATGGTGACAAGTGAATAAAAGTGCACAACAATGTAGGTAGATAATATAATACAATACAATAGAACCTCACTTTAGTATACGTAACAGATCTTCTGTTGCATCGTATGAGAGCTTTAAAAGCCATACGAGTATTATTCTCTTTGCATCCAAAACAGATTTATCTCTAATATCGCAGTGCTTAACAACATTATTATATACATGCGACTTAATAAACTGACCAAAACGTTGAGCAAAAGAGGTTTTACATGACGGAGTTGGTATTTTATAATTTCTTTTTTTTATCAGGGATTCATTATTTGCAGAATTTAAAATCTCTTTATGGACTATGGTAGAAGTTTTTAATATGAACAGTTGACGAACACTCGGAACACCAGCCTCCCTGTAAAGATCAAAAGTGGGGAATTTATAGGGCTTCCAAAGCATAACTTTGAGAACCGAGCGCTGTGCTCTCTCAACTTGAAGAAGGTGTGTTTTGGCAGCACTACCCCAAATGGTAACACAGTATAATAAGAGAGACTGACAAAAACTGATAAAACTCATACTTTTTCATTGAACTATTGAATTTTGATAATTTTATGGTACCTATTTAATATGGATATATTTTATAATTTTCTTTATAGTACCTAACACTAGTTATCCGCGACTTCTTCCACAAAAATCATCAATATTAATAACATTTGAAAGTTGAGATCTCAATTTTTTTTCTAGTCATAAATATAGCCTATGTTACTCTAGTTTTTGAGGTCATTTGCAACAAAATCTTTCTTCTTTATAATATTAGTGTAGATATTTTGAAATAATTTTAACATATTAGTAGCGAGCGTAGCAAGCCGTAACATTATGACTTACCCTGAGTGGTGCACTCGTCTTCAGATCCGAAGAGTGGCACGACACCCTTATCGACCTTGATGCCGGGGATGATCCCGCGCTTCTCCAGAAGCTGCACCAGGGGAGTGCCGTCATCACTCTTCTGATAGAGGGTCTCGTGGAAGAGGATCACCCCGGAAATGTTCTCAGAGAGGGCCTGGTCGGAGCAAAAATTTTATATAAAAACTAGCTTCCGCCCACGGCTTCGCCCGCGTGGTACCTTGAAAAACAAAAACAAATCTATCCCACGGGAACCGTAATTTTTTCCGGGATAAAAAGTAGCCTATGTGCTATTCTAATCTATGTCTGTGCCAAATTTCATCCAGATCCGTTCAGCCGTTTCAGCGTGAAAGAGTAACAAACATACATCCAGACATCCAGACATCCATACATTCTTACAAACTTTCGCGTTTATAATATTAGTAGGATTGGCGGACAATTCACACAACGCCATCTAGCCCCAAGTGAGGCAAAGCTGTAACACTTGGCTTGTACTATGGGAACCAGATAGCTGATAGATTAATTATATACTTTTTTTTGTGAATACGTACATAGAATACATAATAACACCCAGACATAGAACAAACATCTGCATTCATCACACAAATATCTGTCGTCATTGGGGATCGAACCCACAACCTACAGCGCAGAAGGCAGAGCTACTACCAACTGAGCTACAATGCCAGTCAAGGTTTTGAACAAAATACAAACTGGATTTTAAATAAAAAAAACTGGATCACGACTGTAATCCTCAGGCTCGGTAGATATCTCCGCAGACCTCTAGTTATTTAGATCTTTGAGGATATCTAAAGAAGGTAGTCAGAGGCACGTCTGCTGAACATGACATAGCACATGCCCACATTAGTTAGTATTCTGTTTTAATATTTCGAAATAAAATGACGTGTTAGGTTTTGCAGTAGTACGAGACAGTCATGAAATATGATGACTATTGATGACGCAATATGACAACGTGACTCGTGACATGGCAATAGTGTCGAGTTCTGATTTTACAAAACTTAATTTAGTTTTTGCTTCCATAATTTATCTGGCAAACTAATGCCAAATATTTTAATAGTTATTCTGCTATTCGGGTCCGAGACAAATATAACAAATCAAAAACTATGAAAATCGGTCCAGCCATTCTAGAGTTATAAGTGTTCAAAAAAACCCAATTTTGTTTTTTGTATAGACTACTGTACTACTGATTTTAGTTCTTCAAAGTTTCTGCTAGGGGCTCTGCAGGTACTATGTGACTGCATAGCATTTTGCATACTTGAGTTTTTATGCGGTATAATATAATAAGCTAACTCGTACGATAAGGAAAATTAGCTGTTATTTACCGTACTTTCCAGTAGTCATTTATCAGACTTTGCAGCTAAGATATGCCTCAATAGCTTTAGTAGTTGAAGAAAAACAATATTCATAACCATGGAACATTAGATCTTAGCCCATTAGCGCCCTCTGTACTCGCGCGAGTACAGCTCTATGATACTCAATAACTTTAAAAAAAAAATGGTAGAATGAGAATGGTTGAATGTTTAACATGTGAGTGACCTTAGCCATCACTGAAAAAAAGAAAAATGGCGGTGGCGCCAAACTAAATGTCAAAAGTTTTCTTGTGAAATCAGGATCGCTAAAAACTTTTGAAAGGTAAGTAGTAAAATATTTTTTTATTACAAATAACAAGTAATTTGTTTATTGTTTTTGAGTAGGATGTTGTATTCGGTATTTTTATAACATAAAATACTATTTGTATATCAGTTTTTTGCAAAAAACATACATTGGGCTTCATTTTATATCACTGTACTCGGCGGAGTACAATGGGCTGATCTGTACTATATTTTTTATAATTCACAGGTATTCTACAATGGCGAATCGGCGCGTATTTACAAGCCATAATGGTTACGCAAGGCTTGAAGAAGCTCTGGCATCTATCATGGATGACGAAAATGATGATGTGGAGTATGATGTGCTGTTGTTGCCACCAGATCCTGCTGTAGTAAGTGATGAAGAGGAAGGTAATGACGATGATTTGGCTTCTTCGACTATTCCAAGAGAGGTGCCGGGAACAGTTGAGGTAATTCCACGACGCCCCGACCATGACGTGTCCGACTGGGACGATAGTGATGATGAGCCTCTTTCAAATCACTCAAGGCCTACAAAGCGAGCTAGAAATGAAAATTCAAACGAACCTGTATGGAGAAAAACTTTACCTACATATAGTACAACTTATGATACTTCTGATAACATTCAGCGTAGACCAAAATGTGTAGTAGAGTCCTTGAAAGACCATAGCCCGGTGATGTTATTTGAAAAGATCATCGATGATGATTTAGCGAAACTGATTGTAGAAAACAGTATTTTGTATGCGGGTCAAAATAATAGACATAACTTTGATTTGGATATACCTGATTTGCGAAGATTTTTGGGCATATTGTTGCTCACTGGCTATCATGAACTGCCATCTGAGCGTTCCTACTGGAGTTTGGATGAAGATCTTGGTGTTCCATTGGTCGCAAATTGCATGTCACGCAATCGATTTTTAGACGTAAAAAGAAATTTACACTTCGTCGACAATTCCCAAGCTGAAGGTTCAAATGACAAGATGTACAAAATGAGGCCATTATTCGAACTCATTCAGAAGAATTCATGCCAATGGGGAGTGTTTCATGAAAGCTTGTCTGTGGATGAGTCTATGGTGAAATACTTTGGCAGACATCCCGCTAAGCAATTCATAATGGGAAAACCTGTTAGATTTGGCTATAGAAATTGGGCTGCGACAAGTTCAGACGGCTACTGCTATACTTTTGATATGTATTGTGGCAAGTCTACCGAAGTTTCAGCAGATCCACTAGGCTCAAGAGTTGTGAAATCTCTGCTAGCAAAAATGCCAATTGTTCCAAACGAGCATGTCGTGTACTTCGATAACTTTTTTACGAACTATCAGTTACTTCATGATTTGCGAATTTTAGGCTACAGGGCAACAGGTACCGTGAGAGAAAACAGAACGAAGAAATGTCCTGTCACTAACGTGAAAGACATGAAAAAGCAATCGAGGGCTGAGTATGACTATCGCTTTGATACAAAAAATGAAATAACAATCGTACGATGGAAAGACAACAATGTAGTCACAATGGGATCTAATTTTGATCACGTAGAACCTCTAGGAAAAGTAAAGAGATGGTGCAATGTACGAAAACAAAAGGTAGATTTCAATATCCCTAGATTATTTGTAAACTATAACAGAGGAATGGGTGGGGTCGACCAAATGGACCAGTCAATCAGCCTCTACCGTGTGGCTATAAAGGGGAAAAAATGGTGGTGGGTAATCTTCACCTACCTTATAGATATGGCTGTATCAAATGCTTGGCGACTGCATGTTCTGCTTAGCAAAACTGAAAATGTGACGTATATGGATCAGTTATCTTTCAGACGAATGATTGCTCGTGCTTATCTTCGACCGACCAGAACTAAAAGCCGCCCAACGTCATCTGCAGTACAAGGACTTGCCTATAAAAACTATGGTCATAATCCAGAGCGCATAGAAAAAGCATTGCGTTGTGTTATTTGTCACAGCCGCATTCGTTGGCAGTGCGGACTTTGCATCAAAACGCTGTGTGTTGAGCGACCTTGCTTTGGAGAATTCCACGCATAGATCCGCCCAGTGTACCTAGCGGGGTACACCCCTATATTTTCAAAAATAAATATTTTTCTACCGATTTTTCTTCATGTACCTTTTATTTAGTCTCTACATATGTAATAAATAGCATTTTTAAATAGTTTTGACTTTTAATTTTGTTTTGGGCGTTAATGGGTTAAAATCATATAAACAGCATACAATTTTCAATGACCCATTTATAGGTGTTTTAATCAACTCTAATGGTTCATGGAATTTTCAATTCTGTAAACTCTAGCTATAAAGTCCAATTTGCTTTGGGTTGGGATTTAGTTGCTATGGTGCATTATAAATGGCTGAAAGGGACAATGATATAAACCCATCAGGTATGACTAAATAGGTGAATTGAAAAGCTATTTCAAGGGTATAAAGTGCAAAGTGGAACTTACAGGGTCAGAGCTGAAGAGCAGTTGACGATATTTGCGACGGTTCTCTTCAGTGTTTTCAACACCAATGTCTTGGAGACGCTTGCCCATGGTACCTGTAGAAAGCATAATATTTTAAATCAATAAAATGATATTAAAAATTATTTATTTTTAACCCCCCACGAAATAAGAGGGGTGTTATAAGTTTAATGTGTCTGTGTATCTGTCTATGGCATCGTAGCTCCCAAACGGATGAACCGATTTTCGTTTAGTTTTTTTTGTGTCATAGATAATTTGATCCCGAGTGTTCTTAGCCATGTTTCATGAAAATCTGTTCAGCCGTTTGAAGATTATCAGCTCTTTTCTAGTTGATGAGGGACTCTGACTTACTTCCTTATGTCCTATTGATTCGAAATTTGTAACCGAATTACTTCAATGATATTGAAAGAGCATGGTAACCAGGACTTTAAATATGACATGTTATGGTAAGGTTTAGATGTCAGGGGGTTTTAATTTTTTTTTTAATTTTGTTTTATTTTATTACTATAGTTAATATGGTGTTATTAGTAGGTATAGAATATTATATTATATTAGAGAGTTAGGTATGAATGTGGATGGATACAGGGGTAGAGGTAGGACAAAGAAAAGATTGATGGACTGTGTGAAAGATGACATGGGTAAGAAAGGAGTGTGTACTGAGATGACGAATGACAGAGGGAAATGGAAGAAGATCACATGTTGTGCCGACACCCTGCATAACGTGAGATAAGGGCAGGAAGATGATGATATGGTAATCTTACCCGTGGACTCATCAGCAGCCAGGATACCCTTGCCGGGGGCAACGATAGCCTGGGCAATCTTCTTGAGCTCCTCCTGAAGCTCAGGGGTTGGGTACTGGAAGTAGGTACTCATAGTTGCTGCAACAAAACAAAGAGGTTAATTATCATTATCGCACAAGGAGTTTTTATCTTGCAAATAAAGCCTCTTTGGTAGTATAAAGAGTTATGTGTTGTGACTATTTTAAATAGAGAGAATGTTTTATTTTTCATATTTATTAAAAAATCACATTTCTTTTCTGTGACTAACCTATTTTTCACAATAAACCTACTTCTCGTATGAATATGTCAAAACAAACTGGACTGATCAAAGAAACAGTGGTCTTTATCATTATTTTTAATGTTTATACATAAATACAATAATTTATCAACAATTGCTTTACTTATTGTGAGATAATTGATGTGAAAATAAATTATTCTTATCATTGTAAATAGATGATAGCTACTCCAAATGGTTTGCTGGAGAATTTTGTTTTTAACTCAAAGGTCATGTTTCATCATACAGAGATATAATCTCTAAAAGTGAGTGCGGGATTATTATCATACCAATTTAAAAATTATGCATTAACTGCCTTGTCTTCCATTCACTACAACCTAACCTATATCCTTACATTCTAAAGTATCCAAGATAATCAATAAAGCCAGGAAGCGGCTGTCACAACAAGGTCTAGACTTACATAGTTGAGTTAGCAACTAGTGACTATCTATTCTATCAACGAGTTCAATGTATTTTGCTGTACCAATAGAAGCTAAGATAGGTAAGGAACAAAAAGATCTGTTCTCTGGGTAAGTAGTTGCAGTAGGTAGGTAGACTGTATTATCTTTCAGGGTGAGTAGGTAAGAAAGGACCTACCCTTGGTTCCGAAGCCAGGCATCCATCCTGATTCGGCGGGGCCTTTTTTGCCCTTTTTCCCTTTAGGAGGCATTTTTGTTTGGTTTTATGTACAATTTAACTTAAAATTATGAGGAAAATCTTATACTCGACATTATTTTGTAAATACGATCTATCAAAAACTCACCAAAATAAACATTGATTGATGGATGATCGCTTTCACTTTCAGCCCGTCAGAAAACTCCTTTGTTTTTGTTTCAGTGAAAAATTAGAGATTTTCGAAAATAGAATGCAAAATCGCTACAGATTCGTCTGTTTACTTTTTAAAATTTTTGATTGAATCAATCAGTTGACTATTTTGACATATTTGACTTTGAAATTTATTTAAACCATTTATTCTGTTGTCATATATTTTTTTTAAAGAGTTGGTTATTTTTATTAGTGATGTGATGCGCAATATTGATTTATATGTTATTGTATCGACTTATTTAAAACTTTAGAATTAGATGAATATTCGTTAGGTACCTAGGTTACCTACTTAAAATTAATTAGATAGGTACTTGTAATTTATATATAATGCATTTATTTGTTTTTATTCAAAGCTGACTCTTCGTTGTTGGCTAAGTCATGTTCAGGGCCGGTGTTCAGGGCGCTTGGCAAGTATTCAGCAGCTTCCGAAAACATTGACCTTCAAGGGTCAATGTGAGTAGCAACATCGTTAGCTTTTCTAAAATAGGTAAACTAGTATACGTAGGTAGAGGTAAATTTTTAGGTAAAATTAGGTATAGGTACCTATGTATTACCTAGGTATTTTACCTGGTTTAGTACCTGGTAGGTAGATATCTAATCTAACTTATAGGTAAAACTTAGGGTTTAATTACCTAAATAAGTAAGTAGGGATGTCTAGGTAGGTTCCTACTATGAACCTAGGTACCTACCTAATTAGTTACCTACTATCATTACGTACATAACTAATAAATTGTGAAATATATATGAAACAATTTTCTTTTGTAAGTTTACTTTTGACATACCTACCTACTAGAGTCATTCTATTAGTAGGTACAAACAATAAAAATTGCTTTGCAAAATTAGTGAGTTAGGTATGTAGTTAGGTTTAATTATGTAGGTATTTCTGGTTCACGTAACATTAAGATAACCTACTTAAAAATCGATTTCCATAACCTCTACTAAATAAAGTCTCTGTGTCTCTACTTTTACAAACATAACGTAAAAAACGCATTTCATTAACATTTATCGATGTCGGTAAATGATAATAATTTAATAATAAACCGGAGAGAAAACTTACATTTTTTATGATAAACACCGTAGCACACAGACACTCCCGAACTGGTTACTCAGTTGGCAGAACTGACAGAAGTCGAAGAGAGGACAACCTAAGAGGTCATTTGAAGGTCTTGTGATAGCATGCGTATGTTTAAAAAATTGCTTACCGCGCCATCTAGTTAAATTTGACCGTACTATATAATACTATCTAGAAACTCAAAATAAATTTGAATGCTGTTGAAAATAGTTCGCAATGTTTGCAATAGATGACGCTATCAGTTTTAAATTACGCCATCTAGTAGACTGCCAATAAAACCTTTTGAATTTGCTGAGCCTAATATTTTGACGCAAATTTAACAGATGGCGTTTGCGTTGTTTATTCATGCAATCAATCTAGAATCTAGCTTAGATAATTTTACGCGGAAAAGGTATTGTACCTATGTATACAAGTATTCCTACCTAGCTTTAGGTACACTTTAGTAATTATAATATCGATGACTTTATAATAATAGGTATAGGCGACCAAGAAATTGGTTTACCACTCTAAGGCTGAATATCATTTGCACGTACAAAACATCAAGGGCTATTTTCGCTTCACAGATTAATAACTGCTACGTCAAAATCTGTCATAGTAATCCTTAGCGAATAATTATTTTACTGGGAGATGTCATCATAAGTGGTAAACCAATTTCTTGGTCGCCTATACCTACTACAAGACAACAACGTGGTTAAATTGGCCAGTTATCTAACTTCTATGGTTGTGTGTCAAAAGTTATCTAAGTAAAGGGGGTTCGAAAAATATTGCAGATTTTGTATCCACCTAGATATACCTACTTATGGGTAGGTATTCTTGGATTTTTCAGTTTCACGCTTCTTTGACAAAGCGTAGACCACGTAGGTAGGTATTATGATAAATTATAGTCAACCGAACTCAAAGACAAAATATATTTTATACATAATATTAGTATGTAGGTAGGTATACCTACCTACTAGAGACCAACCCATGCTGCGTAAATACCTACTTAGGTACCTCCATTACCTACTATCTACAGAGTGCTACTGAAAGAACCGGCAGCACTAATAGGTAACCTAAATAGGATGTTTAGTACCTAATTTAATACTACCTATTCGTCCTATACAAGATTTTTGTAAGTACTTAATACTACCTAGGTACGTCCTGCTATACCTACCTACCATTGTTTTTATCTAGATCAGTGGTTCCCAAACTCTTTTCTTTCATTGACCACTTTCAAAATTTTGCTGGATCCGGTGGACCCCCTGCATCTACGTTCTACATTACTACCAATTTCTGAATCTCGAAAAAAAAAAAGTGAAGATTAGATCTATCTATCTATGGAAACTTGCGTTATGGCTGAGTTTGTGGTCAACATTTTAGTTCTTCACTATCGAAACCAAATTAATTTTCATGCACCCTACATGCACCTTACGATTGTAGACCCCCATTTTTTGTCACGTCCAACGTAGACCCCCGTCGAGTCTCCCGTGGACCTCTGGGGGTCCACCTGGACCACTTTGGGAATCACTGATCTAGATATTCTGAACCGAAGCACTTATATACAAAAGTAGTCACCCATCCAAATGACGATAGCTCTGATCGTTGCTAAACTTGATAATTTGACTTTTTTTTATCAAATAATTCAAACAAACACCGTACGTAAGTACCTACTCATGGTGCCTATTCAAAACGTAACAACCTGTATCTCAAAAGGTTATTTACTGTTATTTAGATAAGTAAATAATAATGTTATGATCATGTTTTGACGTTTTACATTCAGTGTGGCGTTATCTTTACAACGCATTACATAATTTTATTTTGTATCCAAGGTGAACTTTAAAGTGTATGTTTCTAATTGAATTAATTTATTTATTTTTGAATTTTCTAATGTTTTATTGCTATTAATTTTGTTTCGAGTCTATGTCAACTACTGTGCAAAAGGACAGTGCCAAATATCGCATTTGGACGTGCCTCTACCCTCTTTATATATCTTCAAAGATAAGTGACTACAGATCTGAGGAGATATCTACCAAGCCTGGGGACTACAGTCGTGACATGCTTTTTTTCTACGAATTAAAAATGTGTACTTAGTTAACCAAAATGCTGTAGTGTGACACTTTGATGTTTTTGTGTTGTTACGAAGGACACAGTTAACCATTAGCATAAGCACGGAAGATCAGACAAAGATAATAACATGATTTGTGACGGAAAATATGTAATTTTTGATTGGTTAAATCACCAAGTCGCGTTGTTTTCTCTTCTCTTGAACGCTCTCTATGATGCTCATGCTAAAAAGACTTGTACCTACTTATTACTTTATGGGCAAGAGAGAGAGGTCCGAGCACCATTTTCTTTCTCTCTTTCTCTCATAGCCAGTTACGATTTGTAGATTAACTAAGACACAGTGGAAGTCTACATACATATAGGATGGAGTTAAAGAAGTTTTACTTCAGTGTGGTCCAAAGCTTACTCGTCTTTTTTTAAATCGTCAGGAAGATGACCACATTCTTCTCATATCTGGACCCAGAGCTTCAGGAGGAGCTGATGAAGACAGCAGAGGCTATAGTGGCTCCAGGAAAAGGGATCCTGGCGGTTGACGAGGCAAATGGTACGTTTTTTACCGACCCGGTGTTTTTCATCATCATTACTTTTAATTTATATGCAACAGTCATTACCTATTTATAGTTCTGACTCCTTACTAGGATCCCATGGTATATATCCCATACCATGGTACCAAGGTATCGAGAAAATGTGTGCTCGCACTTTTTCTTGCCCTTATAGTATACGAAACGTTACTCTCTTTCTATCTTCATTAACTTATATATCTCCCTTTCAACTTCCGTTCGCCTCGCCCAATCACACTTTTCGTAACGCTCTCGTCACGCATTCACCAGCTTACTACCCAAATCAAGCGTGCGTAATGAATATTATTATGTTTTTAAAATTACGCGATCTGAATACATTATTATTAGTATTAAACGGGTATTTAACCTGTTTTTAATTTGCAAACCTGTCGAAACGTCGGGAAAAAAATAGGTAAAGTAATAACGCGATATAATACCCGTATAATACTTATAATAACGTGCGTAAAGAAGTTTTACCTACTTCAAAAAGTACTAGGCGAGCATACAATAAAAGAGGTCACAATGATTCCTTGTGATTTTTTCAGAGGGCATCGGAAAACTACTTGCTGCTGTAGGATTAGAGAACACACAGAATAACAGAAGAAGGTACAGGCAGCTTCTCTTCACGGCTGATGACGTGAGTACAATACGATTTAAACCACACTGATAAAAACCCTGGCTACGGTGCTCATACTAAGGATCTTAGATCGTTTACATGGATAGAAAGGGTTGTTCCCAAAGTACCTACTCCAAGAAATATTTTTAAACTACTCCACGAATAAAATATTGTTTTTTTTATCTTTAGTTTAATTCGACTCTACACTACCGGTGTCCAAAAATAACTATTCAGTTCTCAAACTACTACAAACATTTAATACTAGCTGACCCGGCAGACTTCGTACTTATTTAGAAAACGTTTGTATGGGAAATAGAAAAGGGATTTTTAGGGTTTTCCCGGCAGTTATTCGAATTTTTCTTACCTTTTAAACCTTCCCTAGACCTCCACGAATATTTCAAGACCAAGATAAGATAAATCCGTTAAGCCGTTCTCGAGTTTTAGCGAGACTAACGAACGGCAATTCATTTTTATAAATGTATATAGAATATAGGTATAGATTATACATAGTCAGAAATCTTGCTCAAAGGATAGTGGTTCTATGTACTTAGCTGAGTCCATTGGACGTACCTACAGTATTGCAGGATCTACCGTGTCGGAAATGAAGGAATTTAATGAAAAATGTACCCCATTACGGGACCCGTGCAAGTGGTATCACATATTTCATGCCCTGAATATTTAACGAGCCTCCCTTGTGTGATGTAGGCGTGCAGTGCAACACAGCTCAGAGGTTCTGCTAGCAAAAATTCAGACTCTTGGTTACTTCTTCTTCATAATGTCACAAATTTTTACGGACCAGCGTGTCTTAAAGTCTCTGTTTCTACTGACAGAATTATACGATTAATTTACTAATAAATTATCAACAGTTAAAATTAAAAAAAAAAATTGAATTATTATACAATTTTTGTTAAATAAAATCAGGGTTTGAATTATTTATTTGGAATCGTATAACCAAAGTAGAATGAGAAAAGGATTAGGGTATTAAATATTCCTCTCTATATTAGGTTCTCTACCTTTAAAGAGCACCTCACCAGTTATTAAGAAAGAAAGAAAAAAGTAGATTTATTGATCGATATCAATAAAATAAGATACACAACATGAAAGAAAAAGCATAATAATTAATAAGTTGAGTGTCTCACAAAGGCGTTGTTAAAAATTAGTGTCTGACTCAACATTACCTAAGTATGTTACATTGTATTGTTTAGCAATAGGTATAGGTAGCCCTGAATGGTGTGGTATTACCAACCTTTTGTTTGCTAAAAATATTTTCTTGTTTTCTTGGAGGAGGAAGTAAACAAAATAAATTATTGGCAGAAATTGAGAAGGCGCGACATTTTCAGGGGTGAATTCCTGTAGAGACGATAAAGACGGAAACACACAAGTCAGTTGCTTGCACAGTATTATGCTAGCGGGTTGCAGATACAGCTACTTACTAGATTGCGTGTCGTATATTTAGTCCAAAAAGCATACTAAGTAAAGAGCTGTATCTGCAACCCGCTAGCATAATACTGTGCAAGCAACTGACTTGTGTGTTTCCGTCTTTATCGTCTCTTCAGGAATTCACCCCTATATTAACACTCTTATATACATAAGTAAACAAACAATAAATATCTTTACGAAGTCAGATGCCATTAATATAAAAGAAAGCAATGGAAAATAATATAATTAGTGGGAAATTTAAAAGGATAAGGATGGTTGAAGTGATTTGGGGGAGACCTTTGCCCATCAATGGGATGGACCAGGTTAGAAAGGTTATGCTTTTTCCATGCTAGTTACTTGCCTAGTCTAGGTGCGTAATATATTAGAAGATTCCAGAAAAAAATGCCAAGATTGTCCCTTATTTTACACCCTTGGATATTTCAGTGTGAGTACGATCGTATTTTGCAACAATGTAATATTTCGTTTCACTGACTTCAGTTACGAGTCGTTTACATGGATAGAAGCTAAATATAAGATAATTTATTACGTTACTTCTCTCTATCTTATTACCAGTTATTTGGAACTAAGTAGTGTGATGAAGATATTTAAATATGCTTACTTATTAGTTTCTTTTCGTGAACTTACGTTGACTGATATTTTCAAAGCGTTACGGTTGAACTTAGGTTCTAGTCTAGGTCTTAGTCTAGATCTAGAGTCTGAATGTCTGTCTAGGTCTAATAAGCATTAAAAAAGAATTTCTTAAATTCAACTTTTAAAGAGTAGAGCTAGATGAAGTTTTTATTATAGCTTGTTTAATTCAAAAATAAAGAAAACCGGACTGAAAGTTATTCAAAATAGCTTTTTGAAGCCGTGAAAACTGCATTTTTTGATATTAAGCCCGCATGTTACATTGAAAAACACAAACATATCTATCTCACGGGAACCGTACAATTTTTCGGGATAAAAGGTAGCCTATGTTCTTTTTCAAGGTCTAGTATATCTTTACACCAAATTTCATCAAAATTAGTTCAGTAGTTTAAGCGTGATTGCGTAACACATACAGAGTTACTTTCGCATTTATAATAATAGAAAGGATTTAATAAATTTGGTGTAGCCTATGTTAAACTTACTCTCGTGATTTAGACATATTCATTAACACCTCATTTGTCAAAATCTGTCCACCCGTTTGGGCTAGAACAAAAGCCAAAGTAATTCGTATAAATGAACCCTTAACACATAACCCTCCTTCGCAATCAGTTGAAAACATTATGCAAATGAAGTTAGGGGGAAACCTGGGAATCCCATCAGTATTCCTACATAATTACCTTATGTACTTATGGTACCAGGCCCTTTCGGAACATATCTCAGCGGTGATACTCTTCGATGAAACTGTCTACCAGAGGACTGATGATGGTACCCTCTTCATGGAAGTCTTGAAGAAGAAGAACATTATACCGGGAATCAAGGTTGATAAGGATGCTGTTCCTCTCTTCTTGTCTGATGATGAGGTAACAACTCAAGGTCAGTGGATCGCTCATTAAATTCAAAAGGGCCACATATCAAAAAAAACAAAATCGTTTTTATTGCAAAAATCGTATCTAAATTGTTCAATTTTATTATATTTGAAAGAGAAACCCATTGTTTTAGCGTTTAAAATGGTCTGTTCAAACAACTGCCTTTACATTTTGACTCATTGATGATTATTTTTACACTAAAACTGCCATATTGCCAATTACGACCGGTAGTCTGCGGTAATATTTGTGAAAAAGGGCCACATTTAGAACAAAAACTGAATATCCACAAATAAATGTCCAATTACGAGTAGATCCATTTGACTGTTTAAATATAGGAACATAACATGTATCATGTACTTTTAAACTTACGCGATCTGAACACATTATTATTAGTATTAGACGGGTATTTAACCTGTCGAAACGTCGGGAAAATATAAGGTAATTTAAACGCGATAAATACCCGTCTAATACTAATAATAATACATGTATCACGTAAGCGGAGGATCTCAAGAAGCGGAAATATACATCCATCTGCCATGGTTGTATACTTCTGCCTTTTGGGGTATAAATTTTAAAAGGGACTTTCTAGGGACCAAAGGCATGGCTCCTATTCAAAGAATTATCTAAAAGACGGTAGACGAGACCAATGACCACGAGGTCACGTTGTCAGTCTTTTGGGTCTTTTGAGTTTGGACTGGTGGTGTATTATTACTTAATTTTAATTGAATAGGTACTTGCTGAATCTCGCGCAATTTTGTATGCGCGTTTTAAGTAATATATTTTTTTCCGTTTTTGCAACATTTTTTATTGATGCTCTGCTCCTATTGGTTGTAGCGTTATGTTAGGTATATAGCCTATAGCTTTCCTTGTTATAGGGACTATATATCACAATAATAGTAGTTCCTGAAACTAGCGCGTTCAACCAAACAAACAAAGAAACTCTTCAACTTTATAATATTAGTAGGTGTAGATTATGAGTAGGTACCTATAATAATAAAGAAGTAACATGAAACACGAAACACAAGTATTAAAATTAGTATTTGTCTTGCAACCTGCACCTCTAACGTCTCAGCCAAGTTACTGATGACGGCTTCCACTTCCAGGTCTTGATGACTTAACCAAGCGCTGTGCAGAATACAAGTCCAGAGGCTGCCGCTTCGCGAAATGGCGAGCACCTCTGAAGATAGGGGCCACCACACCATCAGTCCAGGCTATCCACAACACAGCAAGTGTGCTGGCCCGCTACGCCTCTATCTGCCAGAGGGCTGGTTTGGTTCCTATCGTGGAGCCTGATGTTTTGTTAGATGGTAAGTTCTACCATACGTAAAGTCGACGGAACACACGCCTTTGATTGGCAGTGTGGCGGCTCAATCAAATTTTTGTAGCAATAAAATCAATGCCATTATGCCCAATAAGTCAAGTAAAATTGTGTCCGAGTATTAGCTTAATTGTGTAACTCATGAGTAAAAAGTGACATATTCGTTTTATTCCCATCCTACTTCCTACTAATCTTACTACCATATCCTACTTCCAACTCACTAATATTTTAAATGCAAAAGTTTGGATGGACGTGTGAATGATTGTTACTCAATCACGCTGAAACGGCAGATCAGATCTTGATGAAATTCAGCACAGAGATCGGTTATAATCTGAAATAGCATTTAGATTTCAATTTCACAAGGTACCACGATGGCGAAGCCACGAACGGAAGCTAGTATGCTTAGTATACTTTCAACTAAATCCTTCCAACTATGTATGCGGGTTTGAGTCACAAACAAACATCCAAATCTACACAAACTTTTGCATTAAAACATTAGTAGGATTGCAAAATCTCTGCTGCGTCAATATTTGATTGTGGAAACAGGCAACATCACAGTAACTTCGAACACAATCACAACTCCAATCCATTCGTAATTATGCGACACATGAATTTCTGATGTGAAATTAATTACTAAAGCTTACTGCTTTGAGAAATTCATGTACATGTTCAATTAATTAGTTTGGAACAAAATATAAACGTAGGTAGTTAAATGAGTGAAAAACGACTACCAACTAAATTAATAACAATTAATAAATTAATATTGGAGAGTTAAAGCTAAGACCAAACCGACATCAACTAACGACTGTGAAGCGTGAAAGAGGCGACATTTACTGTCATAATATTGGTTGCCGTCAAGATGATGATGAGTCATCTGTCGTATTTAACGTTGAACATCTTATAACGATTGGTTACCCAAGTAACATTTAGGCGCTAATTTGAGAGTTATAAGAGATGCATAGAAGAGCCGTTAAAATCTCTAGACTATAGACAAGTTCTAAGGTCTAGAGTTATAGCACGCTATAACCCCAATATACCCCCGGATTGGGCATAACTTTTTGCAGGCTTAAGATCTTCAATCGCTATACAAGAGAGCTAAAATACGAAATCAAGAGGTATTATGAAAGCTATAGTAAGGGTACAGTAGTTCTCAGTAACTCTTTGAGCGCTCAAAGGGCGTATGATATATGAGTAAATATTGGCGCCAATAGCGGTACTACAGGTCTACAAAAGAAATAAAATCTGTTTTAGGAGATATTACAGCTCCTATTAGATCCTATTTAGACTTTTTTATCCGTTTTCGACTAACATTATAATTACTTACGACAAGCTTTTACAAACCATCATGTTTCAGAACCGTCAAGTTTCAAGCTTGGAGTAACACTAACTTCTTCAGTTTAATTTTTTATGTCATGATACGAAATATCAAAGTTATATTTTGATATTGCCCGGAGAGTTTGTGGTAAGGCCCCTGGCGCCCTAACATGCCTCCATTATGTCGATTTGTCTGTGTACCGATGGCAACATTCCAGCCACACACAATTCCATTCGTTCTGTCAAATTTAAGACCTCATTCATCTATCTCGACTTTTCTCGACAATAACATGCAGTATTATGGATAGATGGATAAAATAAGGAATGAGTATATCAGAGGAAGTCTGAAAGTGGCACCGGTGACAGAAAAGATGAAGAGTAATAGGTTAGCATGGTATAGGCATGTTATGAGAAGAGATGAATGTCATGTGACAAGGAGAGTGTTAGGTATGAATGTGGAAGGATACAGGGGTAGAGGTAGGCCAAATAAAAGATGGATGGACTGTGTGAAAGATGACATGGGTAAGAAAGGAGTGAGTGATGAGATGACGAGTGACAGAGGGAAATGGAGGAAGATCACATGTTGTGCCGACCCCGCATAACGTGGGATAAGGGCAGGAAGATGATGAACATGCAGTATTATGTCGCAGTGCCGGCAAATATTAAAGGTATAAAATAAGATAATATAGGTAAGTAATTAGTACTTGATCTTCTTGTTACAGGAAACCATGACATCGTACGTAAGGGCTCAGAAAGTGACAGAAGTGGTTTTGGCAGCTGTGTACAAGGCGCTCAACGATCACCATGTTTACTTGGAAGGAACCTTGTTGAAGCCTAATATGGTAAGGATTATTTCAATTAACATTTGCAAAGATTATTTCAATAATCATTTGAAATAATCGTATGGTAAGGATTATTTTTTATTATGATCACGACTGTAATTCCAATAAGAATAATAATTCATTCATTTTTATCGATAATATTTCATCGACTGCGTTTTATTCCTAGTGTTGATTTTTACTTTAACTGTCAGACAGTGGTGGTGATTGGTAATTCTGTTGTTCCGCGGACTAACTAAAACTAACTAAAAAAATGCTGAAATAAACGCGACCTTATTTTGTTCACATCAAATACTAAATTAGCGTAAACATTTTAAATTATAATTCTAAATTTGACTAAACTGACGTATGATTGACGTGTTTTAGCTTATTTTAGAAGCCATGTAAATTGAAGTTGACTAAAGCTACGTGAAAATGGTGGAAAATTAATTAAATTAGAATGATAATTCTTGATAATTCTGATGCATAATTTTATTCTGATTTAATTTGACTTTTTTTTTTTTTTTTACTTGTGTGTTTTTGTATTCCTCTTTGACATTTGTTCCTCTTTTATAATTATTATTGTAATGTTTTATGTAAATGACAAAATATTGTACACCACAATACGGTAGAATACATTGATGCAAAGTTTGACATTGTTACCAGCTATATTTTTAACATGTATTCATGCAATAAATAATTGCAATAATTACTTACTTGATTATGTCAATTTTAGATCTTTTTAAAACTGTCATTCAAAAATGTTACGCTAATTTGGTCATTATAGTAAGCCAAATAAGATCGTAGGTACCTATGGTAGCATTTTTTAAGTTAGTCTACAAAACAACCGAATTACCACCAGTGACAATGCTAGCTGAGCTAAAGCAGCACTAGATCACTCCCCCCGTGCCCGGCAAAAGTTGGTCGATCGTGATTCCAATCGTTTTTCAATCATAACGTGCCCATTGTGTTAATTCGTCCATGTTTTTCACCCTTTTCGTCTGTAAGAAACAAAATAATGGTAACCTACTTTAAATAAATATTTGACGACATAAAATGAGCCAAGTTTATCAAAAGTACCACGTCATGTTTCAGGTCACACCAGGCCAAGGACACGTGAAGTCAACCCCTCAAGACATAGCCGCCGCTACAATTACAGCCTTCCTGAGAACTGTGCCGGCTGCAATACCTGGTACCATTTATACTGTCACGTAGCGTTAAAAAATAAATAAATATTGGTGGACATTTCACACAACGCCATCTAGCCCCAAACTAAGCAAAGCTTGTACTATGGCTTGTGTATTCAATAGTTTCGGCGTGATGCGCGGCCCAGAAACAGACAAACAGTTTTGTCTTTAGTATCGACTAAAGAGTGTCCTCCAAAAAATTTACAATGTACAGAATTGGACCCGTTACAGATACTTAGATGAACACCACTTATGGACAGTAAAATAATATGAATGTGACAATAAAACTGTTAATTCGACAAAGAAATATAATTTGGATGTAACAGTAAAGTAAACTGAATTCAACAAAGAATTTCGTTCCGATTATATCGTTGTCATTAATCTCGGACGATACGGACGGGTGTTTTCCCGGATAAATAATTATGTAGCTCGTACTCTTGTAATTCTTGTAATTCTTAATTGTACACAGTAGACAGAAATGAAAATACATGTACAAAGAGTGTTCTACCAGCAAACCTTAGAATAGAGAGAAGCTATAACACTATAATGTACTCGTCTCTTTCCCGTCCCGTGTTTCTATAAATTACCTTGCTTAATTCCAGGAATTACCTTCCTATCTGGTGGACAGTCAGAAGAAGAGGCAACCTTAAACCTGGATGCTATCAACCGAGACCGACGGTACAAACCTTGGACCCTCACCTTCAGTTATGGGAGAGCTCTCCAAGCTTCCGTATGGAAGACCTGGGCTGGAAAGGATGAGAATTCCAAAGCTGCACAGCAGGAACTGTTGAAAAGAGCTAAGGTAACAAGAATTTCTCCCAGCACTGGTGGTCTAGTGATGGACCTGCCTTCTGATCTTCAGGTCTTGGGTTCGAAATCCGGTCGTGCAACAATAGATTTTTATGTTCCAAAGTGTCACGTGCACTATTAACATTACTCTCACACAGTGAAAGAAAACATCGTAAGAAAACCAGCATGCTCTAGAACCAAAAATTCAAAGGCTCATTAAATTCATAAGTTAGTATTCTTATAAGCGGCAATGGCCTTGCAACCTGTTACGTAGGTACGGGATACTAACTATTGTGCAAAATGTGGGCATGTGCCAAATATAATGTTTTATTAGATATCCTCAAATATCTAACTTACTAGAGATCTGAGGAGATATCTACCGAGCCTGGGGATTAAAGTCGTGACCTAAGATTATTATAAAAATAGGTACCTACTTACAGACTTTACCTTACTTAACTTACTTTATTTTGGAGACGTTTTTTATCCTGCTGTGTGATTCTGTAAGACCTCATTCTAAACTTCGAATCTGAATCCGCTGTGAGTTTCTTGATTGGCGTTCTAAAAACTCGGTTAATAATTCTAATTTACACTAGCGCCACTCTTGCGAGCGTGTCAGCGAGTTGAACTAAAATGACGGGGAGATTTTGAGAGATAAAGTATGAGATGACGTAAGAAGGGCATTCTATACGGTAATTCCCAAGTCACTTCGACGCTCGCTTCGCACTCGAACCCGATTCAAAGTGTCAAATAAAAAGGTCAATGGCAAATGTAATTTTGAACCCTAGGCGAAGTGAGAGTGAATTGCGATGTGAGATGCGAGTTGATGTTTGAATTTTTTCAGAATCGACGTACTGCTATAATAACCTGAGCTGATAGTGTTCAATAACTGATCATGTTTGTTTTGTTTTTTTGTCATCGTTTCACTATCTTTCGCATTAGTCTCCTTGAATCAAATCCTTCAAGCAAGATGACGTTTTCTCAGGCCAATGGAGAAGCATCTCAGGGGAAATACAAGGGGAACGTCGGCTCATCAGCATCCAGCTCGTCTAACTTCAGCCAGAACCATACATACTGATATCTCTTGGGATGGGTATGAGGCAAGACGGCCGTGTCAAATATTGCAAGCCTGGAGCGAACAATGTAATAAGGATCGATTTAAGAGAATTTCAAATTCAAATTAAAGATTTTGAAGTATAAATTTTTGTTACTAAAATTGTGTTAGTAGTAAGTAGCCTCATAGAAAAAAGCTGTATATTTTTGTATTTGCTGAATTTCCGGAAATATTTTCTAATTTTTTCCCCTCATTTC
Organism: Cosmorhoe ocellata; assembly: GCA_963675405.1. Lineage (NCBI taxonomy): Eukaryota > Metazoa > Arthropoda > Insecta > Lepidoptera > Geometridae > Cosmorhoe > Cosmorhoe ocellata. The sequence goes on along the minus strand of OY776265.1, from coordinate 6,512,898 downwards.
GACACCTCATTTAACCCCTTTTTGAAGGTTATATTGAAAATTCCGGAAATATGTACGTGTTCATTCATTTTGCATTTATAGTAGGTACCTACACAAACAAAGTTTCATGACAATCGCTCTAAGCGTTAAAAGGTTTCATACTAACCTTTTCACCCTTTTTCACAAAGAAAAAGAATTTCAAAAACCCCACCTTTGTGGGTTGGTTTTGTTATAAAAGGAAGTCACCATCCAAAGGACAATGGGCAAAAATGTATGGAACCTGGGACCACCCTCCAATAGACATAAAATATATGTCGTTGGATAGGTCTAATCAACCGAAACAACTATTGCCTAGACAGCTTTGCAGTCACAGCTGTCCGTTCAAAGATATAAGACTTTTAAGTTTTGATAAAATGTTAAAATAAATATAATATTATTATACAATAATGATTTATTATACAGTAACATAAAATAAAACACTGATAAAACTGATAAAGGGTCTCTATTCTGGTATATAAGGTATTCGTGTCCGACTGACTACCTACGTATTTATAGGTTATCTACAATGACATCGTTTAAAAACATTGCTGGTGCATTAAACCCTTCATGAAATGCATATCCTTAATACCAGATTATTGATATAAGTGTGCACATGTGCCCTCCGTTGCCTTCCTGATAAGCATGTACAATAATGCTCTATAATGTTGCCTTCATTTTGGTTGTTGTTCAATAATAAATAACAATAATACATTCTTTGCCATACATGACGCGATTGGATACGTCCACGCAAAAGCTACACATTTTTCTGAATTCCGTAATCAGGCAGGTCATCTAACTGGTTTTCTCTCTATGTTTCAATTAGATATAATCCGAATGATGGCAACATTATTGTACATGCTTATCAGGAAGGCGAACGATGGGCACATGTGCACACATTATATCATAATAATATTATAATATGATCACGACTGTAATCCCCAGGCTCGGTAGATATCTTTCCTTACTTAGATCTTTGAGGATATCTAAAGAGGGTAGTCAGAGGCAAGTCCAAACATGACATTTGGTACATGCCCACATTTTGCACAATAGTTGGTATTCCGTACGTGACAGGTTGCAAGCCCATCGCCGCTTATAAGAATACTAACCTATGACACATACCTTCGAATTTTTGGTTCTAGGGTATGCCGGTTTCCTCACGATGTTTTCCTTCACCGTTTAAGAGCACTGGCATTGCGCAGAAAATTTTTTCGAATAGAAAAACTCATTGGTGCACGACCAGGCCCCTTTTTTATGTTACTGTGTAATAAATCATTATTATAATAATAATATTTTATTTATTTTAACATTTTATCAAAACTTAAAAGTCTTATATCTCTGAACGGACAGTTGTGACAGCAAAGCTGTCATAGCAATAGTTGTTCCAATTGAAAAGACCTATCCAACGACATATATTTTATTGCTATTGGAGGGTGGTCCCAATCTGCCCATTGTCCTTTCAGCTTTCTAGCTTCAGCTAGCTAGCTTTCGGCTCGGCGATGATGAACCAGTCAGTCAGTCAGTCAGGTTGAGCTCTTATTAAAGGTATAGAAGATAGATTGATAGGTAATTTAATTTAAAGCCTTTATAAGCGCTATTTTGCAGTCGACTGAATCCCTGAATCAGTAAATCTAGCGTGGGTGGTGGACCACGTAATTAATACCAGTTCCACAGAATATAGAGCAGTCGGCCCCAGAGCAGTCAATAGCTAGTATGAAACTGGAGTAGTGGTGATTCATTATTTTGAGCAGAGATTTCCCAGCAATATGATATTTTGCTGTAAATTTCATTGAAATTAATAATTACTTAAAATGGTCTCTCTCTGATTTATTGTTATATTAGATGACGGAACAAGAACGGTGAAGGAAAACTTCGTAAGGAAACCAGTATAGGTACTCTAAGACCACTTGAAGGTGTGTTGGTGAGTATTCAAATAATAGTCAAAATCATGTAACTTAGGTTTGACTGGCCTCATAGCTCAGTTGGTAGTAGCTCTGCCTTCTGCGCTGTAGGCTGTGGGTTCGATCCCCATCCAGAACATACATTAAATGTAATTAAATTAATTAATTAATCACACAAATTTTGTGTGATGAACAAAGATGTTGTTCTGTGTCTGGGTGTTACTAAGTATATATTTACAGAAAAAAGTATATAATTAGTCTATCAGTTAGGTATCTGTTTCCCATAGTAAGTACAAGCTATGCTTAGTTTGGGGCTAGATGGCGTTGTGTGGAATGTCCAAATTACCTATTTATTTATTTATATTTTTATTTATCGTTTTGCGGGGTAGACATCTTAGTTCAATCTAACGTAAAATAAAATTAACATAAGTACCTACAGTTGAATTGAGAACCTCCTTTTTTTGAAGTCGGTTAAATTAGAGGCTAGGTTTTGTCCAGTTCTTAAAACTTTTTCTTTGAAGTAGATAATGATGTAACCAATCCCTTAGGCAAAGTTTCTTGGGCGCCGTTTAAACTTATGCTAAAGCTAAGTTGCTCTTTAACTTCTATTTCCGGGATCTCAGACCTATGGTCCAAAATGGCTCTCGAAACAGATATATAAAATGTTAAGTTTTATGAGGTATATAAGCATGATATGGACACGTGGGGAAGAGGGATGAAAACCATGTCACCAAAAAAGTTATGGGTATGAGTGCATCTGGGTATGCAAGTAGAGGAAGGACGAAGAAATAGTGGTAAGTAAGTGTGAAAGGATATATGAATATAAGAGGAGTAGACTCAAAGTTGACGAATGATAAGGGTGAGTGGAAGAAGAAAACATGTTGTGCCGATCCCGCTTAGCGTGGGATAAGGGCAGGAGAATGATGAGTTTTTATAAAGTTTAAGCATTTTTTGATACAAATAGCAACAATTTGAAAGGGTATTTCATATTCCATTTTTCTATTTTCGTAATATTTTATGCAAACGACGATGCTCAACACAACGCAACACATATACCAAAATCTGAACCGAAATTAGCGCAAAATTCCAGAATAGGCCCCCGAAATGTAAATTAGATCTCTCTTCACAAATAGCTGTGGTAAGTTTAGACGGGTATTAACTGGTAACACTGATTTACCCAGCGTTTGAGTGGTTTGGCTGTCTGTATTTTGAGCATCTGGGCGTTTATTGAACAACTCCGATACTAACTCCTGCTTCCTGCCAGCCTTTGAGAACTTGCCAAGTCTCGGTTTTCGATAAGCAGTGAGAAAGGCGGTCTGAAAACTAAACTAAACTTTGTTACTATAGTACCTAGGTAGGTATTGCCCTATTCAAATAATCAATACCTACGTACTTTTTTTAAATGAAATAAAAACATTTTTATTCTTTCGTTAGGACCATTTTGTGATCAAGAAAGATACAGTAAAGGACATTAATAAAATAGATATATTTTTACCCGTAGGTACTATAGGTACCTTACCTAGGTAGGTACTTTAATGAAATTACAATAAAATTATTCTTATTCTAATTCAGAGTGGACGAATATCTAGCTAGTCCAGACGTGGCCACCTGACCACCACATAATGTTTTTATCGATAAAAAATCCTAAATACGTCGTACTAAGGTTATTTATTAGTAAACACAGTGGTGGATTTATCACCAGGCTGAGTAGGCTGGAGCCTAGGGCGGCAAATTTTAGGGGGCGGCAAATTTGGCTTATTACCTTACACAAAATAATAAATAAAAATTATAATATACACGGAGAAAAAAATTAACAAAATTGCAATATTTTAATACTATACACCTATACCAAATAATCCAACGATTTTACATGATAAATTACTAAACGCTAAATTTAATAGCCTACTGGCGGCAAATGTGTAAATCCGCCACTGATAAACATGCAACTGACTAGTCTAAGGATAAATTTTGACTTCCGAATTTTCGTTAGAAGAATCCGACGATTTTCGGTATTTCGGCCAAGTTCAGACACATCTCAAGTGGCTAAAGCCAGTGACTATACGAGTATATATATTATACTATAGCGTAGTAGGTACTGCCCACTCCAAAAAAAGCCTCAAAACCACAAGGGATTTTCTGGAATGGTTTATACGAGTATATACTTAATATTAGCTGAATTGTTACCCTAAGTGAAAACTTCTTTAGCATCTATATATATAAAAAAAAAGAGACAGACACATAAATTCATTCGAAAAAAAATTCATAGGTACATTTTAGCCAAGTAGGTAGAGTATTGAACTTCTGCAGGTATTCTAAATAATACTAGTTGGTATTGTGGCAACCCTATCGAACTGAAGTTCTAGAATGTTCTAGACTTAGAGCATTATCTGAAACAGCACCTTAAGTTGCAAAACTACCGATAGGATCCAAAGTTTTCCTATAAAGCCTTACCTATATTGCAGAGCTTATCAAGTTCACGAGAATATTAACTACCTGTGTAGGTAGGTGCAGTGACGAATATTAATTTGGGAACTATTTCCTTGAAATGTTCAGAATGCAATAAGGGAAAGTTTTGGTCAATAATTGTAATTAAATATCAAATGTAGACAGACATTTTAAATACATACCTGTCTTACCTTGTCTTATTGAATTTATTGAGGATTTTCTGCGGTGTATTTGCCTGACAACTACGTCGCTCTGGTTTTTATATGTTTTCTCGTGTTATTTTGAGTTTTATTGCCGTTATATTATTATATAAAGCCCGGGTTCTTGACGCGAGTGTAAAGTATGTGAATTAGAGTGAATAGTTCTCTTGAAATTCCATCGGAGGAAATCCCGAAAATTTTCAACAAAACAGCCATCTTTTGTTTAAAATTGACTTGACTACTTGACTATGACTCTGTGACGTTGACAATACTTATAAATAAATACACTTGACACTGGCAAAATTGTTCTCTAAGAGACAGATGCCATAATTGAAGAAGAAGAAGAAGAAGAAGAAGAATTTATTGATGGCATAAAATGATAATCTCTATAACGTAGTGTGACATTCTCTTAAATCATGTCATGTGACAACTTCACTATGACTCTGACGTTGACAACACATAATACACTTTGACACTGGCAAAATTGTTCTCTACACAGTCAGATGCCATAAATATATAGAAGAAGAAGAAGATTCCTCATTTTGACATATTTTGCTTATCGTGTTACTGTTCTGTCTGGAATAGACCCGCCCATCAAATAATGTTCAAATTAATCACTTATTACCCTAGAACAGAATTTCGTGTTCCATCATTCAGAACTTTCGCAAGAGAATATTATTTCCAACAAAATTTTAAAAGTTAGAGCAACTTCTCACCGCGTTCATCGTTTAAAACTTATACCGCGCAAACTCGCAATAAAATAAAATACCTACCTACAGACACTTTGCCGTCTAGTTGATACATTTCATTTAACGACCCGACATAATTTACAAAGCGACATGCTAGATTTGTCGATTGGGAAATTAAAAAATGTAATCAAACAAAAACTGCCTCGAAAAGCTTGTTATAAAATATCAAAGTACCTACTTAGATGACAAAGAAGCTTGGGAGGAATCAGCTCCAACTCTGCTAGGTGTCCCTAACAAAATTAACAAGGATCATGCAAAAAAAGCGCTAGGGCCCAGAGAGTTTCTTATCAGTTCTTCTCGGACTGGGGATAGGACTGGAATTGGCACCTAGACTCACCTAGTATGTAAGACGATTCAAATGATCCTTGTGATTTTATTGAATAAAAATGTTTTGATTTTGATTTTTAATACCTACTATGGGTCCGTTGGGACCAGAGGCATGGCTCCAGTGAACGAAAACACATAGAAGCATTTCTCCAAGGGAAATATACGCGAAACATGACACCAGATTTCACACCTAGAAACTCTGGATTTGCCAAAAATTAGATTTGAAATTAGAATTTGAATTAGTCAAGAGTGTTTCTAGTTATTGTTTGATGAAAATCGATTCAAGATGGCCGCCGCCAAAAATTGACGGATTAGGTACATATTTTATCACTACTCCCTCAATATAGGTATCAGATAAAAGGGCTTGACTAGTAGAATACTATACACTATGACAAATTTCAAATCCAAGATGGCCGCCATCACAAAATGGCCGTCAAAATTAGTGGCAGGGTTTTTTATAATTTATTTTTTAATTATAAAAGACAACACTGCGGCTCTGTGTTGCGTCATTCGGCATAAAAAATCGTATCGGCAACACAAAAGCAGGTTATAGCCAAACGCTCCTTCAGACGTGACGTACTTTGAATACAGAATAACTTCTACTACGGTATGTCGTAAAGTGGTTTTAGGGCCCGTAATACGATGCCCTAAAGATACGCTTACACTAAACTCAGGAAAGCATGTTAACTATAGGTAGTGGTTCTCTATCTAACTTATCTAATGTGAAAGCACACTAAAGACTCTTCTTTATGAATAGTACAGAAAAGACACTTTGAATATAATTTACATAGGTACCGACTAAGGTTGGATTTGACTAACTTCTGGTATATTCTCGGAATGTTTAATAAAAAAAATATTTTTTTAAGTACCTAAGTAGGTAGAGGTAGATCAGTCTAAAAATGCACGCCCCTCCAATGTATTTGCTACTCTATTTCCTCTACATACGGTACAAGTAGAAATGGAGGGGCGTGCATTTTTAGATTGAAACATCTCTACAAGTAATAATGTCAGTTTAATTCTCGATAATGCGATTTATTCTGGAGATGATGGCGTATACGAGTACTAGGTTGGTCGAATCTGCCCTTAATGCTAAATATATTGTTTGGTGAAGCCCCTGACTAACCCTCCTTTAGATAAATCCTCAATGATCTAAGAGATCTAGAGATCCGAGGAGTTTTTTTCCAAGCCTGGGTCATAAGATATTCGTACCATGACCTATGAAAATTGTATGGAAATAATGTTACTTTAAGCTTGAAATGCGACGTTTCGGGAACATGACAGTTTGAAAGAGCTTGCGGAAATAATTATCCCTGGAAATAACAGTCATGATCATGTTTTCATTTTTTGTTAATCTCTGTTTATTTAACGTGTAAATTCACCTGCAATTTTAACCACATTCGCTGATGACTCCAGCCACAGTCGTTAAACACACATGCATATAACCACCGGTTAAATTACTATCATACAATACTAAGTTGTCATGACTAGTCATGTGGCCGCGTGTTTGTTGTCCACTCTACGAAATGTTGCAGGGAATTATTGACACGGCAGATAAAATGTAAAATAAATAAATAAATAAATAAATAATGCTGGACAATCCACACAGCATCATCCAGCCCCAAAGTAAGCTACTCAAAGCTTGTGTTATGGGTACTAGATAACTGATATATTTAATACATTACATACATAGATAGATATTTTTAATTATACATAGAAAACACCCAGACAACCGGAACAAATTTCTGCAGATCGTACACAAATTTGTTCCGCGGCGGGAATCGAACCCGCAACCTCTTGCGTCACAGGCGGACTCTCGCTCGCTGCGCCACTGAGGTCGTCGTAAAATATTATAAAATATTCGGTGTCTTTCCATGTAATTAACTTGAGACGCCACAAAGTTATGGCCTAGCAACGGGAGCCTGGGAAACTTCAGTGACTGAAAACTTCGTAGCATCTGTCTACGATGAAACTTTTAGCCACTTCATGCCTGACTGTGGGGCCACATTGGTCTTATTTCTTAGTAGCTTTAAGCTAATCTACACTAATATTATAAAGAGGAAAGATTTGTTTGTTTGTTTGTTTGCGTTGACTAGGCTCCGAAACTACTAGAGCGATTTTAAAAATTCTTTCACCGATGTGTAGAATGAACTTTCAGGATGAACATGGGCCATATTTTATGTAGGTACCTTATTCGCGGGCGACGCCGCGAGCGGAAGCTAGTTTTATTTATAAGTATACACATCCTTTGCGTTTTAAGGTAATTATAAAGAACTAGCTTCTGCACGCGGCGTCGCCCGCGAAGTACCTACATAAAATATGGCCTATGTTCATCCTGAAAGTTCATTCTAGACATTGGTGAAAGAATTTTTCAAATCGGTTCAGTAGTTTCGGAGCCTAGTCAACGCAAACAAACAAACAATCAAATCTTTCCTCTTTATAATATTGGTATAGATAAGAACAAGATTATTTTTTTGTTTTTAGGGTTACGTACCCAAAGGGTCAAACAAAACCCTATTACTAAGACTCCACTGTCCGTTCGTCTATCTGTCTGTCTGTCACCAGGCTGAATCTCATGAACCGTGATAGTTAGACAGCTGAAATTTTCACAGATGATGTATTTCTGTTGTCGCTATAACAACAAATACTTAAAAAAAATAGAATTAAATAAATATTTGAGGGGGCTCTCACTTTCACAAACGTGTTTTTTTACCGTTTTTGTACGGAACCCTTCGTGCGCGAGTCCGAGTCGCACTCGGCCGGTTTTTCCAATATCATTCTGTTTGAACCTGATATGTAAGAAAATTAGTTTGTATTTACAAAATTTTAGCCTCCGTCTTCGCAGTCGGATAAAAATCTTTGAAATTATTGTCCCCACAGGTTACCCCTATGTCATAAACACGTTCGCAAAATTCCACCCCTATGTACGTAACCAAATTGAATTTACCCCCCTTCCCTTCGTCGGGTCCCAATTTTACGGTGAAAAAGTTTATTTTGAGGCACGCCCAAATATTATATTCGGCACATGTCCACATTTTGCAATAGTTAGTATTCTATGCGTTGTAGTTCGTGCGGTTTAGTACGGGTTTTGATAGTTTATGAAACTTTATTTCATTTCGTTACCTTCCATACATGAGGTATTCTCCTTCTTGACAACGGGGAGATAGAGATTTTTTTTTGACTGGCTTCTAGACTGGCTCGTCTTGCTACTTATATTCATTTTTAGTTTGCAGATTTGCTCATTGAACGTCTCGCTATCTATATATATATCTATACTTCTATACTTCTATATCTATACTTGTATACTAATATTATAAAGAGGAAAGTTTTGTATATTTGTATCTTTATTTGTAACGAATAAACTCAAAAACTACTGGTCCGATTTCAAAAATTCTTTCACCATTGTAATGCTACATTATCCCTGAGTATCATAGGCTATATTTTATGTAGGTACCTCGCGAGCAAAGCCGCGAGCGAAAGCTAGTATAATATAAAATTAAAATTTTAAAAACCCCCCGACATCTAAACCTTACCCTAACATGTCATATTTAAAGTCATGGTTACCTTACCAATATCATTGAAGTAATACGGTACCAAACTTCGAATCGATCGGGCATAAGGAAGTTAGTCAGATCCCCTCATCAACTAGAAAAGAGCTGATGATCTTCAAACGGCTGAACAGATTTTATTGAAACATGGCTAAGAACACTTGGGATAAAATTATCTAAGTATGACACAAAAAAAACGAAACGAAAATCGGCTCATCCGTTTGGGAGCTACAATATCACAGACAGATATCTACACAGACAGACACGTTAAACTTATAATAACCCTCTTTTTGCGTCTGGGGTTAAAAACGTTTGCTAGTCGGACGTTTCGCGCTAGCAGACGTTTTACTACTTAGATACAATTTAGTATGTAAGTAATGGTGTCTCGGGAACCTGTAGCATTTTGTCAATAATAATAATATCTCCTCTCTCTTCAGCTTCAGTAAAAAAACACCCTTATATCACATATTGGCGACAGCTTTTAAAAACCAGGGTTTTACATATAAAGCGTTTTCTATATCAAAGGCATGGAAATAGTACGGAATTTTATTAGAATATTTGATGTAACACAGAAAATATTTTAAGAGGCGCCTTGGGAAGGAAACTTGCTTGAGGGAGAAATGGCTGATAATATATTCATGTTAAAATTCAATATTCAACTTTCGATACCGAATATCTCTAAAATGATTTTAGCTAAAATAAAAAAATATTAAACATGAGTTTTTTCTTCTTTATCTAAGGCATACTATTTAGATTAGCATATTTATGTATTTGTTATTCCAGAGCCTAGACAATCAAATTTCATTAGAATTGGTTTAGTAGCTACGTAAATACCTACGTTGTAACAAACATTCACACTTTCGCACTATAACATAGGGGCCTTACCACAAGGTCTTACAAACCATCATGTTTCAGAAACATCATAGTAACACTACTACAATAAAATTTTATGGTACGAAATAATTATCAAAGTTATTACTTTGATATTGCCTGAAGAACTTGTGGTAAAGTCCCAGGATGGTCGAACACAATATTAGATCAAGCGAAGTCAGCTGCAAATATTATAACCCTCTCTTCGCAATCGGTTTTAAATATATATGATCACGACTATAATCCCGGGCTCGGTAGATATCTCCTCAGATCTTTGAGGATATCTAAAGAGGGTAGTCAGAGGCACGTCCAAACATGACATTTGGTACATGCCCACATTTTGCACAGTAGTTAGTATTCCGTACGTAACAGGTTGCAAGCCCATCGCCGCTTATAAGAATACTAACCTATGACACGCATCTTTGAATTTTTGGTTCTAGGGTATGCCGATTACCTCTCTATGTTTTCCTTCACCGTGGAATTGCACACATAAATTTTTCGAATGGAACAACTCATTGGTGCACGAAAAGGTTTGAACCCACGACCTTCGGATCGTGAGGCAGGGGTGCTACCACCACTTTTAAAGGTATCTGAGGCACCTACCTTAGCTTGGACCATCACAAGTGCTCCAATGCTTAAGATGTAGCCCATGTCTTCAAAACAGTCTGGCGCAAAAGTTGATCAAGAAAATAAGAAAGTTCTGGAAAGTTATGATCTTTGGGATACGTCACGTATATCCCCGTAATATCCCAGTAGACTATTAATAAAATAAGTTTTATTTGGTGACTTTTAACTCAATGATAATAAGATACATAATGCAATGATGAACTCTTCTTTTATAACCATTTCCAACTATTAGGTATTTATTGTGATAACATAATACAATGAATAAAATGAATATGAATATAAATATTAATATTTTATTAAATTGACCGCCATTAAAATCAGTACGTGCGCCTTTCTACTCAATTTGATATTTTACCGTTATTTTTAAACTCTGTAACCTTGATTAAAAAATCGATTTGTCATAATTTAGGTATTTTTACAAACGTCGGCGACGATGGGCTTATTATTTATCACGTTCGCGGTCCAAATTGAAAACTACGATTTGTTTCGTGAGTTTTTACTTGTTTTTGTGTTTCTTTACAATTCTGCGCCACACCAGCAGCCGTCAACTGTACTTGTACTGCAATAACACTAAAAGGTTCCCCAAATAACAATACCATTACGGAACTCTTCAAGAAGTTGTAATCACGTTTGTGAAAGCATTACGGAACCCTAAAAAGAAAAAGCACTTGGGAGTACTTAAGTATGTTATAAAAGTAATTAAGTTCTACGTTACCTGAAATGGCTAATTTTTAAAAAAACGCTACCGTTTTTTGACGGCTGCGACGTGGTTACGACGAATTATATCCATTTGTCCCCATGCTCTGTTGCCCTAATAGGGGGACAGATGGGAAAAAAAGTTCAGTCCTATTTTGTTACAGGGGAGCAGATAGAACTTTTATTAATCGTATAGGTTCTATCTGTCCCCTCACTACTAACAGGGGGACGTACAAAACTATTAAATCATACATAACCGACACACTCATCAATTAGTATATTTTACTTTTCAATACAAATAGTGAACAAAAGGATCATCTCAGGCGCACTTAAATCCTTTCACCACACTGGTTCAAAAGATTAGAATACGTAACCCATAGAATTTACCTTTCTGAGCATTGTTCATATCATACTTACAATATAAAAGTCAAGTAAAGACTTATTGCTTCAACTGTACTAAATCAATGATAATTTGCCTATACAAAAAACGTGGGCTGAATGTGGAGCTGAAAAGTGGGACGAAATAAGATTTTATGATATAAAATATATTATGGGCCGAGTAAGGCATACAATGTGGGACAAACGAAGATTTTTTCATGTGGGCCGAACTTTCTAGGGACGAATATGGCATAAATCTAATAATCACCAGACGCAGAACGTAATCTGTGTTTATCACACAAATGTTGTCCTGGGTGGGCATCGAACCCACAACCTACCGCGTAGGAGGCAGAGCGACTACCTACTGAGCTGTAAGGTTAGTCAAAACAAAGAATTAAATAGTATTTATTACAAAAATAGAAAAAAACCTGACTTTACAGCCGCCATATTAGTTTTTTTGACATTTTGTATAGCCAATGCCACTTTTGTAACTCATTTTTCAAAATCCGGTCAGCCGTTTAGGCTACAGCCAAAGGTACACTCGCATACAAACATAGATATACATAGATATACATACATACATACATACATACGACATATTGACGACCTCAGTGGCGCAGTGGGCAAGAGTCCGCCTGCGACGCAAGAGGTTGCGGGTTCGATTCCCGCCTCGGAACAAATTTGTGTACGATCTGCAGAAATTTGTTACGTTGGTCTGGGTGTTTTCTATGTATAATAAAAAATATCTATCTATGTATCCTACCTATATCATGTATTAAATATATCAGTTATCTAGTAGGTACCCATAACACAAGCTTTGAGTAGCTTACTTTGGGGCTAGATGATGCTGTGTGGATTGTCCAGCATTATTTATTTACTATTTATTTATTATACACCTAAACACATTACCCCCCTTCTTCGCTTCCCAGTCGGGTAAAACACATTAACTGTTCGAAGTAACGGGCGCTACCCTAGCTGACAATATTAACAAAATTATTTATTAAGGTCGATTGTTGCTCCCATGCGAAATGGATAAGTACAATATTTCATATCTGCGCATGATAACATAAATTTCAGTTATGCGCTGGTTCATTAAAAAGCGGTTGCCGTCATAAAACGGACGTATCACCAAATTAGTGCTACTTTCGACTTTTATAGTACTACTAATTTTATAACGTGAAAGTTTGTACGTATGGATGTATGGATGTTTATTTCTCTTTTACGCTGATACGGCAAAAATAATCTCGATATTTGGCACAGAGATAGATTATAGTCTGGAATAGCACATAGCTTAGGTAGGTACTTTTAATACCGGTATAAAGTACGGTTCCCGTAGAATAGATTCGTTATGGTTTTCCAAGGTACCGTGGGCGAATTAACTTAAATATTTCTTATGATAGTTTTTAATTTAACTAAACTGACGTGTTTAAGCAAACCTAACGGAAACTTACGGCAGTGCAGGTTAATGAATGGAAGGAAACGAAACGAAATAGAACTTTGTAAACTATCAAAACCTGTGCTAAAAAAAACTTACTTAGTTACTTAGATCTTTGAGGATATCTAAAAGGGGTAGTCAGAGACAAGTCCAAAAATGACATTTGGTACATGCCCACATTTTGCACAGTAGTTAGTATTCCGTACGTGACATGTTGCAAGTCCATCGCCGCTTCTAAGAATACTAACCTATGACACATACCTTCGAATTTTTGGTTCTGGGGTAGGTATGCCGGTTTCCTCAAGATGTTTTCCTTCACCTGTGCTAAGCCCCCTTTTATTCATTCATTCGTTCAATTATTCATACATTCATTCATTTTTCACTGCTGTATGCCGTTATGGTTGTTTTACGTAAACCACAAACTCGACGGTAAGCGAAAATATCTAGTAGTTGTATGAATCTGTGGTCTACGTTTTCATACTAATAAGTTAATTACTGCCGTAAACTAACGGTCCCTGCATTTGAGAAGCCCGTAACAGGAGTGAAATATTCTTTCTTATCGCAGAGGGAAATATGTAACGCATGGGAGGTTTACGACAAAACCTTAAAGCTCCTTGTCCACTGAAGCGCTTTTATGTAATGAAACTTTAGCCATTTGCAAAAATGTATGATTATATTATATTTGCTCTATTAGGTATATAAAAATGAATCCCGCTAATTATAAATAAATATAATGAATAAGAAAAACAGCTGGACCAATTTTGCTAATTCATTTTTTGTTGTGTTTGTTATTGTGAGGAAAAGGTTTTAAGACAGGACAACGTCTGTCGGCTCAGCTAGTTATTTAAAAAAATATAGCGATTGTATTATGGTTTGGTAAACATCACCTGGGGTCTTACCATAAACTCTTACAAGCCATTATGTTTCAAAAACGTCACAGCTTCAAGTAACACTAGTTCAATACATTTTTATTGGTCATGGTACGAAGTATAAAAGTTATATTACTTTGATATTGCCCGAGTACCTAGTGTAGTATACTGCACATAACAAAGTGATAAAAACGGGAGGAATTTCATAAGTGCGATGTTTTTGCCAAAAGTTTATTGGCTCCTTGTCAAAGTTATCACCTTACCCGACTGTAAATAATGGAGGAGGTTATCAGATCGCCTGTTTTTTATCGTTAGTTTTAATGAAGACTTTTATTTTCTGTTTCAACTAACATCATTTTCCACGTAGTACAACATTGAAGTCAGTTTTCCGTTTGGAATACGTAGATTGAGCGAGCGAAGCGAGTGAAAATCTCGTTGGTAGGGCGATTTGGCGTTGGTTTTTTTTGGTTTTGGAACAAATTCAATACCTATTTGGCTAAAATATATGAAACAGCTGTTTATTTTTTCACGCTTTGTGTTGGTTTCTTAGAAAAAGTGGTTTATTTAATCCCATGAAGTTTTCTGAAGTAGTCTGGTTACACCCTGTATAATAAAGCAGCTTCATATATTTCTGCAATCCATGGTCCAGAACAAGCCCAGCTGTGTGATTCTGTAAGACCTCATTTTAAACTTCGAATCTGAATCCGCTGTGAGTTTCTTGATTGGCATTCTAAAAAACTCGGTTGATAATTCGAATTGACACTAGCGCCACTTTTGCGAGCGTGTCAGCGAGTTGAACTAAATTGACGGGGAGATTTTGACGGATAAAGTATCAGATGACGTAAGAAGTGGCATTCTATACGGTAATTCCCAAGTCACTTCGACGCTCGCTTCGCACTCGAACCCGATTCAAAGTGTCAAATAAAAAGCGTCTTAAGCGAAGTGAGAGTGAATAGCGATGTGAGATGCGAGTTGATGTTTGAATTTTACAGAATCGGCGTACAGAACACCAGATAGTATTGTTTGCGGAACTAACCGAGTTTGAACTTTGAGAGTTAAAGTTATAATGTGGTTGTGTTATAACTATGGTAACTTTAACCCTAACAGTAATAGGTACCATTAAAACACGCCCACATTACTATCGTGTTACTTGTTCTTTTGAAACAGTGTGGAGAGGGGATAAAAATAAAATAAAAAAACTTGAGAGGTGTCAAGGGACACCCGGATGGAACGAAGGTCCTTTCCTTGCTTTCTATGTGAGAGAGAGAGACAGACAGAGAAACACGCGCACGCCGCACGGCTTACAACTATAGCACAAAGTGTCGTTACAACTTTTCGTGAGAATTTTTTCCGTGAAAACGTGAGGAACAATAGTAACATCACACGTAACTTGTAGGCACTACGAGTATTAGAATCGCACGCGCCGCCGGCCGCCTTCGCGTAGGTATCAGGATGAATTACTATTGGTTCGTGGTCGCTTTCGAATTAAATTTTCACAATGGTATATCTGTATTTTTTGTTTATATATTCAATTTGTTTATACAACGATTGTGTTACCAAGACAAAACCATTTCGCTGCATGTACAATTGGTCCTGGTTTAAGGCTTGGAGGCCATAAGCCTACCCTTGATCTAAGCAACTAGAGATAGAAGATATCTAGCAAGCCTAGTTACTAGTCGTGATCATTGTACATTTGGTCTTGGTTTTTAACAGTTTTTAACACAATTTAACAATAAAATGATTCTTATTCTTATATTCTTCTTCTTGTTCTTATTCTTGAGGTCAGCTTATAGTCACTGCCACAAACTTACCATAGCCTGAAAGTTTCATCTGAGCGCTTTTAGGTAGAGCGTAAAAGATGTAAGTTTCAGAGCCCATAAGGCAAACTTAGATCGGTTTCGTACCACGTCCGATCCGAATCCGTAGGTCTACCATGAGTTTTCACAATCTACACTCGCTAGCGTCTGTAGTTAAAAAAATGTATGAAAACTTGTACAGCGCCTCTAGCGGATAGTTGGGTACTAAAACGTCACGTAGTTAACTATCCTACGTCACAGCGTACTACAGCGACTGTAGTTTACGCTTCATTCATTTGCTTAGAATTTGGTACCATGAATAACAATTTTGATAGATGTCAAGTAACGTACTATTACTACTGTAGTAACGTCAGCCGATCTAAATGTGACAACTCATGGTAGACCGATCCGAACCCGTAAAAATATGGTCCAGAGTAGTTTTAGAACTATTTCTATGGTAATTTACGCACTACATCCGATATCCGTCTTCCGATTTCTTTCCGTCATTAGTCATTTCCGTCACGTAAAATGACGCACGCCAAAAGGTGGCTCCTGAATTGCTTGGATTTGTATCAGAGATCGGACTAGTGCGTAAGAAATAACCGAATTTCCGAGTTTTCTAGATTCATATTTTCACGGGTTCGGATCGGATTCGGATGGCCACGCCTATCAAAGCCTATAATTATTGATATGGATTTTAAAGACAGCCAACAGTATAAAGACACGTCGCTATCTAACTCAATTAATTATTGATAGTGGGATATCCCAGCACGAAACTACAGCTGTGTTCAATAATTACTTATTAATAATCAATAGTAACAAGTGTTAGACTCAAGTTTTCCTGGGTATCGGGAAAATAAAGCATAAAACGTAGAATAAAGGATGGTGCAAAGATGCAATGGCAAATCTATCTATCTGATACTATAGTAAAATCGTTTATTGGTGCGTTTGTGCACGCTTATGTTCGCAACGGCTGAACCAAATCGAATGCAGTTTTCACTTATGTATAGAAATAAACTTGGATTAGAACTTGAGCTTTGCTTCATCGAAATCGGTTGACATATAATATGTAAAAATTTGATATTATTTAATTATACAAAACCTTATCGATCCGTACAGTCCCGAAACATAAAAAAGTAATCTAAGGCGTACGTGGTCGCTGGTATTAACTAGTGACTAAAATAAAATCATTATTTTTGCGCCATCCGATAGAAATAATTTTATTTAAAAAATAAAATTGAGAGAAATTAAATTACAAAATAAATGACCTTTAAGGGTCCAAGAAACAAAAACATTACAAGAGCAAGACTCCACTTTAATTAAGAGCAGTCATTGTATTCAAATTCGTTTCTTTAATGAGCACCTTTCTTGGGTACTGTATGGCCCA
Organism: Cosmorhoe ocellata; assembly: GCA_963675405.1. Lineage (NCBI taxonomy): Eukaryota > Metazoa > Arthropoda > Insecta > Lepidoptera > Geometridae > Cosmorhoe > Cosmorhoe ocellata. The sequence goes on along the minus strand of OY776265.1, from coordinate 6,495,658 downwards.
AAGCCTGAAGGGGTTAAGGGCTGGACTAAGGATTTGCGACTGTGGTGGATCGGGGGCAAAGATAACCAGGCTTCGTGATATCGTGTGTATCATAATAAGCTATCTTACTAATATCTGTGCTAATATTATAAAGGCGAAAGATTCTACGAATGTGTGGATGTATGGATGTCAGGATGTCTGGATGTATGTTTGTTACTCATTCACGCTGAAACGGCTAAACGGATCTGGATGTTTGGCACAGATATAGATTATAGTCTGAAAGAACCCATTGATACAACCATTTTTGTTTTTCAAGGTACCACGCGGGTGACGCGGGAGAAGCCGTGGGCGGAAGCTAGTTTACTCATAAAATTGATGTGATAAATAACAGAGTGAAGGAAAACCGCACTATTTTGATGATATTCATAATTATAAGTCGCCGCGTCACAACGTAACAGAAAATCAACCTATACTCCTTCTGCTTCTTCTTTTTGTCATTATTTATGTCGAAATAGTGTGGTGAATGGTATAAAGTGCGCTAAACTCTCCTTTCGTGCATTGTTAAAAACAAATGAGGCCGAATTCCAAACTACAATTTTGAATTTACGCGGCCATAGTAAAGGGGCAGCAATAGAATATTGGCCACTTGTATCCAATAGCAAGTTCTGCTTTAATGAATGGCAATTAATATTGATCCCTAATGGAAAATGAATAACTTATATAATATTTTTATTATTTTATATATTTCAAGTTCAAATTGCCCTAGACTTGACTGACCAAGATAGCCATATTTTTAGAGGGTAAGAAGGGGCAAGGTCAATGAGTGACCATACCCCCTAACCCCCTCTTCCTGAATACGGCCCTGTCCAACTACGGGCATCAGTAATGAGGATGACGGCGAGTGCCACTTGCCCCAGAGCTGACGAGCCGAGCTAGCGAAATGCGCAATGTAAACCGTTATACACCCTATTCCCGACTAGCAAGGCTCAAAATAGCGATGAATGTTGCTGAAGTGGGATTGGACATCATATTATTTTCTGTTACGGTAATAATTTAATATTACCTACGGGGTGATTGAAAACTGATTGTGTTGAATTTCAATAGTTCATTTTATAACGAAAAGTTAATTAACATTTTTATTTGGTTTTCTTTTGGCTCCGAAATACAGGATTAAATATTTCTATACCAGAGGAAAGTTTTGTATTTGTGCTTGTAACGAATAAACTCAAAACTTACTAGATCGATTTCAAAAATTCTTTCATTTGAGTAACATAGGCTATATTTTATGCTTTATTTATTGATTTTTTCGGACGAAGTCGTGAATAACAGCCATTATATTATAAAACTAGCTTTCGCCCTTGTGGTTCCTTGTTAAACTATAGCCTATGTGCTATTCCAGACAATAATCTATCTCTGTGCCAAATTTTATCCAGATCCGTACTACCGTTTCAGCGTTATTGAGTAACAAAGATCCATCACTGATTTTTGGTAACACTATTTTCGGTGGCTTAGGGTCAATTTATAGTAGCTCAGAGTCGAAGCGCATCGAAGCGTCTATCCAAAACTGAACATAACAAATTCAACCTTAATTCCACAGCGTAACGCTCACATTACTTCTGAGATTTGAAAAAGACGCGCGCATTCTTCGGAATTCGCGCGTCTGCGCGTGACCAACGCTGATTGGTGCGCGCGCATTCTCGCGTATCCGTGCGCCCACTAGCGAACCTACGCGTCAAGTCGGAAATTGGCCTGCGTCGGTGTTGAATGTGTTGATCACGATGGACTCGTATTGTATTGGGCGCGTATTCTGGCGAATTCTGGCGAATACGCGCGCATTCGTGCGGCTTCGCTTTAGTTATAAAGAATTTGACACTTCGATGCGCTTCAAATCTGCGCTAGTATAAATTGACCCTTAGTGTCGTAGTACCATTGATTTGTACCATTAATGGTACAAGTGACACAACTTTGTACCATTAATGGTGCTAGTGACAATGATTTAAGATCAGAAGTACCATCATAAATATTGATGTCTTACTAGTAATAGGCGACCAAGAAATTGGTTTACCACTCTAAGGCTGAATATCATTTGCACGTACAAAAAGGGCTATTTTCGCTTGACAGATTAATAACTGCTACGTCAGAATCTGTCATTCCTAATACAGTAATCCTTAGCGAATAATTATGTTACTGGGAGATGTCATCAAAAGTGGTAAACCAATTTCTTGGTCGCCTATACCATGAATAGTTTCAGCTCAGCATTATTTAAAAGTGACTTAAATAGCCTTACCAACAGCGGCCATTTTTATTCCTTGTTGTGTAAGCCCCTTTTGTCTGGTGATTAATAGTCCGAAGTAGTTATTTTAAGACAATAGGAGCTGGCTGTGACGAAGGTGAGGCGTGACAGGATAGGACACTGACAGGACGTCGTGTAGTGATGTTAGAGGACATTAAGATCAAGCCATGATTTTGTTTTGATGTTTACGACTGTGAGCTTATAACTCTACTTTTTATATTTTTTATTGTGTAATTTTGGTAGAGTGCTGGTGGTGTGGCGGTGGCACCCCTGCCTCACGATCCGAAGGTCGTGGGTTCAAACCTGGTCGTGCACCAATGAGATTTTCCATTCGAAAAATTTATGTGCGCAATGCCAGTACTCTTAAACGGTGAAGGAAAACATCGTCAGGAAACCGGCATACCCTAGAACCAAAAATTCGAAGGTATGTGTCATAGGTTAGTATTCTTATAAGCGGCGATGGGCTTGCAACCTGTCACGTACGGAATACTAACTATTGTGCAAAATGTGGGCATGTACCAAATGTCATGTTTGGACTTGCCTCTGACTACCCTCTTTAGATATCCTCAAAGATCTAAGTAACTAAAGATCTAAGGAGATATCTACCGAGCCTGGGGATTACAGTCGTGATCATATTTATGTTTAATATTGGTGGTTATTTTTTCCAATAAAGCCCTAATTCTTGAAGCAAGTGTAAAATAGTTAATAATTAGAATTGTTCCTTTCGAAGTCCATCAGTAAATTTTCTTAGAATTATAAACAAAACAACGATCGTTTGTTTAAAATTGACTTGGTAAATTGACTATGACTCTGTGACGTTGACAATAAACTTTTCTAAAAATACACTTGACACTGGCAAAATCAATCTGTAAGAGACAGTTGCCATAAATAAAGAAGAAGAACGTCAAGCTAAGGCCTTTTCACCAGACTGCAAAGGAGGATAGAGCTTGGAGTGTTTATATGCAGGGACATAGTAGGTACCTATTACGAGTATATATTATACTAGCTGACCCGGCAGACTTCGTACTTATTTAGAAAACGTTTGTATGGGAAATAGAAAAGGGCTATTTTTAGGGTTTTCCCGGCAGTTATTCGAATTTTTCTTACCTTTTAAACCTTCCCTAGACCTCCACGAACATTTCAAGAACAAGATAAGATAAATCCGTTTAGCCGTTCTCGAGTTTTAGCGAGACTAACGAACAGCAATTTTCATTTTTATATATGGTACCTGGGTGACCGAGCTTTGCTCGGTTTTTTTATTGGTAAACGACGTTTTTTAAAAATGAAACCCAGCTGGATCGATTTATCGCCCCCGAAACCCTCTGCATACTAAATTTCATGAAAATCACTGGAGCCGTTTCCGAGATTCCAATTATATATATATATATATGTATATATACAAGAATTGCTCGTTTAAAGGTATAAGATAGATAGATAATAGATAAATAGATATTATGTGAGTTTCTTTGGCTGTCGCTGGAGTCCAAATTAAAAAGTAAAATAATCAAATATGGCGGCTGTAATAAACTATTCATTTACATTCAGTCGAGTTTTTTGATATTTAAAGTTAGTTAATATTTTGTCATACCTACAGACTTTTCGCATCGCATTTTTACAGTACCTAAGTAGGTACAGAAGTACCTACATTAAAACAAAAAAAATAAAGTTAAAGAATGTATACCTACCTATAACTCCCGAATTTGTTTGCTTTTGTTGTTAATTTTAAAGTCGTTTTTCATAGAAACTTTAACCTCATATTACAAGTTAAATTTCAGGATGAAATCCAAATTTCAATTTACAAAGACTGGGTTTAGATTGTAGGTTGATCTGTCAGTCAGTCAGTATTGTAAGAGATTTTATATATTTAGATCATTAAATACCAAAAACCAATAAAGTACACAGCAGACCCCTCCAGTTAATTATCAAAGCAAATAACACTCTATCTTAATGTAATAGGATTTAGATTGCATCGTCCTCAAGCGGCTTTTAATTACAAACCATCACATTTATTGCTTCGACCCCTTTCATACGAAACTACAGCTTATTTTCATAAAACTAGAGTTAATTTTCCCGTGATAATTTCATATTTAAAGCCACTTCCATCCTGTAGTTTCAGCATGCGTTTATTACCTCATAACATATCTTATGACCAGTTATGAAAGATCTCGGCTTGGGTTATTGCACGTTATCTTTACTACGGAATATAATTTTTGCTCAAGGCTCCAGAGATCAAGATACAGTGGTGAAGTTACTTGGCGTAATTATGAGGAAAGTCGATGGAATGAGATGTTAGATTTATCTAAGGATTAGGTATTATGACTCACTAGCAACCACGCGCGGCTCCGCTCGCGTGGTACCTACCTGCATAAAAACCTATGTGTTATTTCAGGTCATAAACTACACGTATTTTAAGTTTCATACATTTTCAGCGTGAGTAACAAACATTCATACGTCCATCCACAATTTCACATTTATAATTTTGTATGGGCATGTTATGAGAAGAGATGAATGTCATGTGACAAGGGGAATGTTAGGTTTGAATGTGGATGGATACAGGGTGGTAACGCTATCTGTATAATCTGTCAACACTACACAAATTATAATTTATCTGTGACATCCAATCCTTTCCACTCATTCCTTATTGAACGAAAAACTGTCAACCTTCTTCAAGCAACCAATCAGAAGACAGGAATACGCAAGAATGAACAAGGAACATAATTGAAGACTCACTCATTCGCTCTCATCGCTCACTTCAGCCTCTGACCCGAGCCAATACGCATCGAAATTTAAAAACTATATACGTACCTACTGTGCTCAAATTTACAAAATACAAATCAATCTAAATCTTTCTTATCTACCGGTAGAATTCCATATAAATACAAAATAAGTGCTTACACCCGCCTACGCGCGATACTTGTGGTGAGATTTCTGTTGAACCAGCCGCTATTCAAGATATTCAAGCTATCCAAGTAAGTTTTTCGTTCTCCTATCAATTCCTATATCTCTACCACAGGGGTAGAGGTAGGCCGAAGAAAAGATGGATGGACTGTGTGAAAGATGACATGGGTAAGAAAGGAGAGTACTGAAATGACGAATGATAGAAGGTAATGGAAGAAGATCACATGTGCCAACCACACAATAACGTGGAAAAGGGCAGGAAGATGATGATGAATTTTAAAATTTAGAAGGAAGTAGGTTAATGTTAGTACTAAGTATAACGAAAACCAGTAACATTTCTCGTGACTTCACTCACGTAACGATTTTTTTCAACTTTAACCTCGCTGCACCCCAGAGGTGAGACTCGGGAATTTCTTTCCTTGGAAATTCCTTCCTAGATGGAATTCCTAGTTTAGGCTGTTCCTTGATTATGTCAGTCTACCAGTCAGTCAGGTGAGTTTTTTATATATAACAGATTACATACGTCATAATCTTCATTAAATCGGATAATTATATTATACCTATTCCTAGACAAAATTAATATACTTACCAAATCGGTCACATAAATCAAAGTTTGCGAAACGCTTAATCGCATAAACGCTTAAGGCATCTAGTATGTGCTTTGAGATCGATAAAATAGGTTGATATGGTTTAGTTAAGGCGTTGCATCTCCCTCGGGCGTGCATACGAATTAATTTGCTGCTTTTAATATTTCCTATGTCCACAGAGTAAGGTCGTAAGGTTAAAGTAGTTTTGCGACAATCGTAAAACATTTCCCACGATTAAGCGTTTAGCAAACTTTGATTTATGTGATCGATTTATTAATTATGTTCTGTTTGCGGTCTGTTTGGACTAAAATTCATAAAGTACTAATCTCGTTTGGTAGAAATCTCAAAATGAACTTTTTCCAAAATGACTAATTTTTGAATTGTTTTCGTCTTATTTCGTGATAATCGATCAATTTATCAAACTGATCATATAAATCAAAGTTTGTTCAACATCAAATCGTTGAAAATGGACTACAATTGTCGCAAAACCAGTTATTAAACTAGCAATATCACTCAGGGCCTCAGGGAATGCCGAATAATTAAAAACAGCAATTTTTTTGAATATCGTGCCCGAGTGGGGCTTACCAGGGTGATTCTCCTCTAAAGTTTTACCATTGTCTTACTACTCGTCATTGTTCGCAACAAGCAATTTTGGTCGTAATAAAATCTCGTAAAATATTAATCTACCCTTCTTACTTATTACCCATCTTTTATTGCTTCATATTCATGCTAGCAGCTTGAAAGACGATCTCTAAAATCAAGATTATAAAAGTTTTTAAAACAACGACAAAAATAATAAATTGAGAAGAACCACCACCACCTAACCCTTTACGTATTATTTGTGAATCGAAACGGAGTAAGGGATGCTAGCCATGGCCCTTTTTCCAGTTCGTTAGACGGGCTACGCTGAAACCCAATTTTGCCTCGTTCGAAGATATTATTAATAAATCTTAAATAAATATTGGTGGATCTCACACAGCGCCATCTAGCCCAAACAAAGCAAGCTTCTATCATGAGAATCAGATAGCTGATAGATTAATTACATACTTATCTAATTTTTTTTATGAGTAGTCATAGGTTAGTGTTCTTATGAGCGGTGATGGGCTTGCCCGTCGATTATTAGTCGTGATCATGTTTTTTTTTCTTAAATACTCGTAACTAGAATAAATAATAACATCCAGATACAAAACAAATGCCATGGGTGGGAATTGAACCCACAACTTACAGCGCAGAAGTTAAAATTACTTCCTGTGAGTTGTGAAGGCAAAATAAAACAATGCCTTCGCTTTTATCTTACATGGTTAATACAATTCAGTGGATCTTTTTACTCACTAGACCCTAGACTCATTATCTTTATCTTTTTGACCCTCTTCATCAAAGAGGAGATGTCAAAATGAATAATAATGTGTATCTTATTCTCGTTTTGACATCTCTCTTCTTTCTCTCACAGGGCGGGTGATATTAAGGCTGATTTTACCAGGTTGATTTATTTACTAAAGCAAACATGCCCTAAAGTATAATTTCAACGTTTGTTTGCTTCCAATAACAAAAACCACTTCGTTGAATGAAAAATATTGCTTTGTTTACCAGTATATTTTGGCTCGATGTCCATTTTGTTTTTCTGCAAACATTAATTTCGCAAACGAATAAAATTCGGTGCTGTTATTTAAGCTCCATATTGTTTATATTAAGTACTTAGGTAGGAGTATTCTATAGTATAATTTATTATTGTTACTTAATTTGCTGAATGTTTCTACAGATAAGACAAGGGTGTGTCTAGGTTGTGCGAGTTCTGCAGTAATTAAAAGGTTTTTCATCATCATCATCATCATCAGCCTATAGCAGTCCACTGTTAAAAGGTTTATAGCTGACTCCGAAAATAGGAGTTCTTCCATTCGGCTGTAAGTATTTATATTTGGTGTGTATAATCGTATATCTACGACAGTTTGTTTTTTATTATTCTTTGACTATTAAAGAAATGGTCCCATTTATTCTCATAGGGTTGATACTTTTCTTTTTAAGCTTACACAATATCATCATCACGACAAGTATTTTTGTAGGCGATTGTAACATAGTACTTTTTATAGCATAGTAGGTCATTGGGATTAAGGTTGTAAATCCTACTAATATTATAAACGTTAAAGTTTGTGAGGATGTATGGATGTTAAATGAATTTCACAGAGATAGATTATAGTCTGAAATAGTACATAAGTGCTACTTTTTATCCAGGAAAATGTACTGTTCCCGTGGGAAAGATTTGTTTTTGTAGAAAGCACGTGGCGAAGTCGTGGTCGGAAGCTAGTCCCGTATAATTTGAAGTTAAGTAGTTTGACAATTTCTTCATCGATTCAAGAGCCTTTTCAGGTTTTTATGAGTTCTATAGCCAGTTTATTATGACTCCACTAGCAATGCTTAGTCCAACATTTAGATTTCATTAAGGAGGGTATAAGCCTCTGTAATTTATAGTGCCGAGAATTTTAATTAAATCGGATTTAAGTACCGGAGCTATGTAGAGATAAAATTACAAGGCTCAATGTTGCCTTAATTAAGTTTTTGTCACTGTAATTAACACCTTATTGTTACTATTACTAGGGTCTCTTTACAGCAAAATAATAATAACTAATCAATGGCTTTGAACAACTATCTGTACTTTCAATTTACTAATAACTTAGGCCTAATATTGTAATCAAAATTTCTTGCCCGTTTTCTGGTCAAGAAAAATATAATGTTCCTAAAAAAAAGTCATGGATTTTTTTAATATCTACCTACACTATTGAAGTTATTTTCAATTAAAACCCAGTATTTATCAAGCAAGCAAACAGTTCGAACATCGAAACAAATAGCAGAAAACAAACAAAATACCCCCTATCACAGAGTTATTATCCACCGATTTATTTGCTAGCATCGATCAGCAGTAAATCAATATACCTGTAAGTTCTAGGCCAGAACCACTAACGGCATATCCAGACGTAACCATAACATAGTTTGATAAAAAAATGTATGATATTCTAGTAAAATCTTAGTGTAGAAAAAAAAAATCTGGCCCTACGTCGGTCGGGCGCCAAAACGACGAAGCTAATTCGAGAACGCCCAATAACTTTCAACCTTATTAAGGTTTTATCTTTTAAAGGAATGTATAATGAAGAAAAAGACCTAAGAAATGTATTTACTGATCTTGTTATTTTCGTTTATGATCTTCTAGACTAGAAGAATACTACCAATACTTTGACATACCATGTACTCATTTATTAGTTAATTATTTAATTACTTTTACTTCGTTTTTATATGCTTAATGTGTGGTGGTAAATAAATGGTTTTTCTTTCTTTCATTTTTTCTTTCTTTTATCTTATCATCTCCTGTGTGGTTCATCTGATGCGTGGGTTTCGAATGGTGATTATAATAGAAATCTAGCCCCAAGTTGGGCGCCAAAACCTTAAGTGAAATTCAAGGCCCAATATAGATCAATCTTACGATACCACAGCTAGGCCTACGTGGTTCTAAAGTTCTTTGTCTGGTCAAGCCTTTAACCACCCTATAAGTATTTATTATTCAGACGAAGAAACACCAGGTGTCCCCTACAGTTGGTGGTTCACACCATTTCCATACAAGGCTCTGACTTTGAAAATGATTCACGTCACTGCGAATGTAATTTGAGTGAAATTAAAATCGATCATTCGTACCTTTAGACTCGGGCTAGCCGCACGTACTAAGAGTAATTAAAAATATTGATGAAATAAAATCTCATGATGGGAGTGGTGAAAGAGTAGAAAATAATTTATAACGAGCGTGTGGCAGAAGAAAAGAAAGATTATCTTGAGAAGAGTTGGGAAGAAAATTTATCAAGGTTTGATAGTTTTTATTTATCATGAAAAATAATTGGTAAAGTCAATGATTTACTTTAAATAAAATAAAGATAAATGTAATAATACTAATTATATCAAAATATTTAACAAAATAATAATACTTATGTCTAAAAGAAAAAAACTATCAGAAAATATGAAATTTTAAGAAAAAAAATGATATGATTATTATTATATTTAGTATTCTAATAAGCGGCGATGGGCTTGCAACCTGTCACGTACGGAATACTAACTATTGTGCAAAATGTGGGCATGTACCAAATGTCATGTTTGGACTTGCCTCTGACTACCCTCTTTAGATATTCTCAAAGATCTAAGTAACTAAAGATCTGAGGAGATATCTACCGAGCCTGGGGATTACAGTCGTGATCATATATATATATATATATATATATATATTTTCTATTAACTGATTTTCTTGATTTTAGATGATGACCAAAACGAAACACCTGGGCCTTGTGGCCGATTTGCTGCCGAATATTAAATTGATGCAAGCCGCTGGACATTTCTTATTCAATTATTATGACGGTAATAGAAATAAGATTTATCTATACTAATATTATAAATAGGAAAGTTTTGTATTTTTGAATGTTGAGATGGATGTGTGGAGTGACGAGGATGGATAAGATAAGGAATGAGCATATTAGAGGAAGTTTGAAAGTAGCGCCTGTGACAGAAAAGATGAAGAGCAATAGGTTGGCGTGGTATGGGCATGTTATGCGGCGGGAGGAAAGCCATGTTACAAGAAGGGTGATGGATTTGAATGTGGATGGATACAAGAGTAGAGGTAGACCTAAGAAAAGATGGATGGACTGTGTGAAAGACGATATGTGTAAGAAGGGAGTGACTACTGAGATGACGGATGATAGGGGAGAGTGGAGGAAGAGAACCTGTTGTGCCGACCCCACCTAGTGGGATAAGGGCAGGAAGATGATGATGATGTATTTTTGTTTCTAACGATTATACTCAAAAACTACTGGTCCGATTTCAAAAATTCTTTCATCATTAGATTGCTACGTTATCCCTGAGTAACATAGGCTATATTTTATGTAGGTACCTCGCGAGCAAAGCCGCGAGCGGAAGCTAGTTATAGATATTTTTACATCTGTTGATAGTTTACTACTACACCACTAGAGTTATTCCACATGAAGTTTGAAGAACTACATATTTGAGTTTTTTTAGAAAATTGACAATATCGCAAAGAAATTGTGTTATGGATATTTTCCTTCTTTGTTTTCTTTTCGTGGAGTATATAATAATTTAGTTTCAATTATAAAATTAGTGTGGTTTTAACTTTTCAAAACAAATGAACTTTACTTTGTGTCACAAAACAAAATTAAATAAGAGATAATTATTATGACAGCTTTAAAGATCATCACTCAACTATATTCTATCCCTTATTAAGTTTAGTTTTAGATAATGTTCTTCAATTATCTTTCTCTCTGTATAAAATTTCACCTTACTTTATTCTATTCAAGTATTGCTTACTCTATAATTTTCTCAAAAAATGTTGTAGATCTGTTTTCTATTATTTTAATACTAGCCCATGCCTTCGTCCGCGTGGTACCTTGAAAAACAAAAACAAATCTATCCCACGGGAATCGTAAATCTTTCCTGGATAAAAAGTAGCCTATGTACTATTCCAGACTATAATCTGCCTCTTTGCCAAATTTCATCCAGTTCCGTTCAGCTGTTTTTGCGTGAAGGAGTAACAAACATCCAAACACATGCAAACATTCACGTTTATAATATTAGTAGCATTTGTTCTCATCATTACCCATACATATTATTGCATGTCTATTCATTAAAATAGCTATCTTTAGTACGCACATCAATGTTTTTTCAGTAACCGTTAACTTTATTTTACAGTCGTTGGGTTCACTAAATGCTAATTTTAGGAGTTTATATTATTAAGTACTTTGTTTATTAAAAGTACTCACGTACCAAATATATTATTATCTGCCTCCTTATCACGTACGCCAAATGGTAATGCCTATACCCTGATGATCGCTCTGCGTATGGGGACTTCATTATTTGCTCTTTTTGTATTTTTGCTATCATTATTTTAAATTTACTTATCCTTACAGAGACTTTTTTGTTGTTTGGAATAAATATTTTTATTTATCGAAGATCTTATGTAATACTTCAAGACTTAATCTTTCTTCTCTGTAGTTTTTAAATCCATGGCATATCGTTATGATTAAGGGCCAGAACTTTGAAAATTGCAAGTATTGCAACCCTAATCATTCTATTACCGCTTAATTGATTACATTGAAATTGAACTACACGGTACTCAAGGATATAAGTGATAAATCAACCGGAGCTAAAACACGAATTAGTTAGAAAACCTTGTTTAAAAATCATGTCAAAAACACCTCGGAAAATTCAGAAATTCCCTAATTTATTCAGAACAGTAAAGTATTTTGGATTTCTATTTCACATGAATGTAAATCAGTTAATTTGAAACAAATCAACCCAGCCCTTTTTTTGAAATAAGCATTTTACTTGAACATATTTGTTTTTTATAAATTGTCGCTTTCGTTACGTAATTCAGAGCAGCCATATTATCATGCAGCACTCTCCTTACTTGTCATTTGGGTATTTCGCTTCGTGCTATGTCTGATTCCGCGGAGATCCGCGTTGCTATACGGACCTATGTCACTTTTTTTTGTAACATTCACGTAAGGAATAGTGTGACGAGTATTCTGGGCCTTAAATAACAGCTTTAACCACATTAACTATTTTAAGTTTACTCGCATGATAAGGTAATAAATATTCTTTATAACCGTTTCAGATAATGCGGGCATGTCAATGCTTCTTCGGAAGATATACGCATCCACTCACGCTGTTCTGATCTTCATCCACTTTGTATTAATGGCTGTCAACATGGCTAAGTACTCCGACGAGGTCAATGAGCTCACAGCGAATACAATAACAATATTATTCTTCGTCCACACGATTATAAAGCTGATATTCTTTGGGGTGAATTCTAAGAGCTTTTACAGGTGAGTGTACCGCAAGGAACGTTGCTGGGTCTTATACTGTTTTTGATATAGGTAATGTAAGTACACACAAAATGATGTAGGTACTCGATTAACAGAAACCTAAAAAACTAATGTAACATTTGTATTTGAATGGTTGCTTTGCCTTAAGGATGTCTGGACGTAGGTACTTTCATCTGTAAAACAATTAATATGAATCATTTCCAATACAAAAAACATCAAAAGCAAAAATTCTTACTTTTTATTCAGGTAGACTACTAACTTCGAGCAAAATTTATTCATCTTCGAGATAAAAGGTATTTCAAGGTAAAAGCTGTAATTCCATTGAAAACGTTCCAGAGCACTTCAAAGAGCGAAGCATTTTCAATATTAATTTATCATTTCCCTACAAAAGCTCGTGTATTGGACTTGGTGACTAGTTTATGTAAGCAGTTTTGGTCGCGTTCTGATAGTTTCCAATATTTCTACCATTTTTATGCAAATCGGTTCCGACTTTAGGCATGGCTACGAACTTCAACAAACATACGGATCCAAATATCTCCATTTTTATTGCTTCAGTCTTTTCATTTTTGTTTGAACTTTTCGTGAAAACATTATGGTCCATATCTACAGTTTCAGGGACGATGCTTAATTGAATTTTTATGGAGCTTCTCAAGTGTTTTAAGGTCACGAAGTTTTACCTACGAAAATTGAATACTCATTTTCGTTTGACCGTCATCGCTACACCGAAATAAAATGTGGCAGCAAAACAATTATCTATGTAGATTTTCGTGTAGTGAATGGTATATGCAGTGTTGCGCGTAAACAATATGTTAGCATAGTAATCTTTATCAGCTATGGTATCTAACCAACTCAGGAGAGCTGCGAGCAAGTGCAAGAAAATTTTACCCATGTTTTTGTCAATAAGCCAGCATAATACCAGAAACCTTCCTCAGAACCCTAGCAGTATGGAATCAGTCGAACAGCCACCCACTCTTCACGGAGTCAGACGCTCGATACCAGCAACTAGCTCTTACCAAAATGCGAAGATTACTCTATTTTATCTGCATTATGACTGTCATGTCCGTTGTGTGTAAGTATCCCAATTCTGGATCCAGTTTCATACTATCGTCGAGAGCTTAATGCTAGATTAATCCAGTAGCTTTGTTTTTGGTTTTATCATCCAAAATGATAAGACGATTGCGTTAGTTGATGGTCAGAGAACATATGATAGACAATACAAACTAATGTTGGCTTTTGCAGGTTGGGTGACCTTGACATTCTTTGGTGAATCAGTGCGTATGATCAGCAACAAGGAAACTAACGAGACACTGACCGAGGTGGTACCACGATTGCCTGTCAAGGCATGGTACCCATTCAATGCCATGAGTGGGTCTATGTATATTTTCGCATTTGTTTTTCAGGTAAAGACTACATTTTTCGGCATCTTTAGCATGAACATCATAGACAATCGTTTTTACTCTTTTGTCAAGTCCAGTTCTTTAAAATAACTTAGATGCTGATGAGTTCAGTGTATTTCTTCTAGGTATACTGGTTGTTATTCTCCATGTCCTTGGCAAACCTGATGGACGTGATGTTTTGCTCGTGGTTGATATTCGCATGCGAACAGTTGCAACATTTGAAGGCGATCATGAAACCGCTCATGGAGCTAAGTGCTTCACTGGACACGTACCGGCCAAATACTGCTGAGCTATTCCGGGCTTCGTCAACAGGCAAGTAACCACCATCAAAGAAAAATAAACAAACATGATCATGACTGTAATTTGACTGGTCTTTCCTCAGATATCATATCTTCTCAGATCTCTAGTTACTTAGAGGATATTTAAAGAAGGTAGTAAAAGGCACGACCAACCATGGCGATATTGACAACATACTACCATTATCAGTTCTTAAAGTTCACCGCTCGAAATAGGTTTCCCTTATAATTGCCATGACAAAATGATGGCATAACAGTTATTATACCATTTTTTTAGAAAAATCCGAAAAAGTTCCTGATACGGTAGACGTGGACATTCGAGGAATATACTCAACGCAACAAGACTTTGGCATGACGCTGAGAGGTGCTGGTGGAAGGCTCCAGAACTTCAACCAGAGCAACAACCCCAATAATCTTACGCAGAAGCAGGAGATGCTGGCCAGGTCTGCAATCAAGTACTGGGTGGAGCGGCATAAGCACGTTGTGAGGTGAGGAGCAAGAAATTAAATCACCAAGTTGTAGGACTCTCCAAAAAATTTTTAAGTTCTTTTAATAGGTTTAGATCACACGCGGCCCACGGGCCGCATGCGGCCTGCGAACGTCTTGCTTGCGACCCGTGAATGTTTTTATATAAGATAAATGCACGAACGAACCAGGAACGACCGTATAGTGTGGACCCAGCCTTAAAACGCGCTTCGCTCTGCCCGCGAACGAACAAATGAGCGAAGCGCGAGTTCATTACAATTTTTGGTAGCACTTTTTGGCGAACAAAATTTTTCAATTGTCAATTTTAGAAAAAATAAGTATGCTTCTCGTCTCACAGATGAGCGTTTGAGAGCCATATTTTGAGCTTTTAGGGTTAATATCACAAGTGCGGCCCGGCCCGCCTTTAGTTTATTTTGCCACCTTGTGGCCCTTGCCTGCCAAAAGGTTGCCGACCCCTGGTTTAGATAATCATTCAACGCATAGGACACAGTGCTCAACCTGGGTATCCGTAATGGCTGCCATGAACTACCTTCTAAGATTCCTTACTTGGTAGACAGACATTGACTTTGCAAAGGCTGTACAAGGTTATCGATGCCTAAGCCTTGGGCAAAAACAATTGCACAATAAATGTGTATGTATTGACCGTGACAATCGACGAGGGAAACGCAATTTCCATGGGAAGCACAGGTGGCGCGCCTATCGATCAAATGCATCAAATGATAGTGATCTTTATGGTAATGATTAATGCACATCAGAGACTGGCTGAACTTTGATCACGTTCAATTAATAACTAAGTATAAAGCACTGACAATGTAGAAGTAAATTGGAAAGGTATTCACACTGGAACTTTTACTTTTAGGCCATAGAAGACACCTTAATATTTTCTGAATCATAGCGAGCTAATGATAGACATCGAGCGTGATTTTAGAATGAAAATTTTTGGGGCCAATTAATACGCCATGGCATCTTAATATTTATGACTCATCTGATAATAAAAGTTTTCACAACAGACTGGGAAAATTGAGTTAAGGGCTTATTGAAGGTATGAGAGGCACAGAATTAGTGAAACATAGCCTCTAACTTTGTACTCACCAAATTTGGTATACTTTGGAGAGCTTGCTAAATTAAGGAATTGGTTTTAGATTGGTGGCATCCATAGGAGATACTTACGGCACGGCTCTTTTATTCCACATGTTGGTGTCCACAATCACACTTACACTGCTGGCTTACCAAGCTACTAAGGTGAGTACATTTGTAGGGTGGAAAGGAGGGTTCCAATTGAATTAAGGTCACGCTTTCAAACTTGGATCAATGGATTTTCCCATTGACGTAATTGTGTTAAAACGTAAGCATATTGTGCCAAATATTTGTAAGTTCGTCAGACTGAATTGCCTTTGAATGACAAAGATCTAAAAGGGATCTGAAGAGATCTCAACTAAAATCTGGGGATTAATTTTTGATCATGTTTATTTTTTATAGATCAACGGAGTGAATGTTTACGCCTTTAGTACCATTGGTTACTTGAGCTACACACTGGGCCAAGTATTCCACTTCTGCATATTTGGGAACAGGCTTATTGAGGAGGTAAGCAGATCAGAATGCAATCACTCCTTTTTTGTGATAACATTTCAGTACTTTCCGATAGAAAACAGCTGAACGCCAAAACGGTGGTATAATACTAATAGAATGTATCACAATCAAAGACATTCTTCCCTTCCCACCATATTCTATACATATATAAAACAGTAAAACTGGAAACTCGACCAAAAAAGAGTAATATAACAAAGTCAACGATTTTTTAATTATTTTCTGTACATCTGTCTGTTTAATCGTTCACGCACATCTCCAAAACTACTGAATAGAAATTCATGTAGATTTTACAGCTGGACAGAGCATAATTTGGAAGCAGAAAGGCTTAGTTTAATTATAATCGGATGTTGTTAAAAAGTTATCGTCTGACCAAGTTACTGGCAACAGCTAATCACATTGTTGATCTCCCATACAGAGCTCATCGGTGATGGAAGCAGCTTACTCGTGCCAATGGTACGATGGCTCCGAAGAAGCGAAGACCTTCGTGCAGATCGTCTGCCAGCAGTGCCAGAAGGCCATGAGCATCTCCGGAGCCAAGTTCTTCACTGTCTCTCTGGATCTGTTCGCTTCGGTAAAACTTTCAATTCTCAAGTCTTTTAAAAATTATTAACTGTCACACTTTGTCCTCATCAGTAACGTCCCAAAGACGCTGGCTTTACCACGTCGAATGACAATGCTGATACGTTGAATCGTTCATCATCATCATCATCCGCAGCCCCACTTCACCCACTGCTGGGTATAGGCATCTCTTTGCATATGCCATTGTCCACGATTTGCTGCTAGCCTCATCTAGGTCCGGTAGGTCTACCATGAGTTTTCACAATTTACACTCGCTAGAGACTGTAGTTAATTTTTTTTATGAAAACTTGTACAGCGCCTCTGGCGTATAGTTGGGTACTAAAACGCCACGTAGTTAACTATCCTACGTCACAGCTTACTACAGCGACTGTAGTTTGCGCTTCAATAGTTTGCTTAGAATTTGGTACCATGAGTAAACTAACAATTTTGACAGATGTCATAGTAACGTACTGTTACTGTACAACTCATGGTAGACGTACGGCTGGCGACAGATGCTATGTCGTCAGCCCATCTCGTTACCGGACGATCAACGCACCTATACCTATACGTTGAGTCAATATGAACTTATAATATTTGAAATTTCAGGTACTCGGAGCCGTTGTAACTTATTTCATGGTGCTGGTGCAACTTAAGTAAACTTCCTTCGAGATTTTTGTTTGGATGGTAGGTCCACTTTTACAGAGATTAACCGTTACTATAGCCGTTAGTTAACTCCCACTTGCTGTTGGGTAGATTTGATTTGACCGATTCGTGGGTACTACTACCTAAGATTTTTGGTGTCCAATTATTTTATATGCCGTCATAATTTTATGAAAAACTTGTAGGTATAATCATTTATATAAGTTTGTGTTAGGTACATATAAATTATAGTGGTACAATTAAATACATTTTGACTTGTGGAAAAGTTCGGTTTAAAATTATAATTATTAAGTACCTACCTACTTTTTACTTGTAATTAGTTATAATTTTAACAAAATATTTTTTCTATGACTTGTTTGTATAATAATGTAGAATTTTGTTGAAGTACTTACCATGCAAACTTTAATGAAAAAAAATTATTAGCACCTTTTTCTTGCACAATTTAATAATTCTAGCAAAAACTCTATGTTCCATTGTTTAATTGGGCACAATGTTCAAATAATTGGTAGTTTTTAAAACATTTTGCTGCATGCTTTGCCATAATATTATTTAAACCATTTTCTATATTCCGAAACAACTTTGATGTATAGTTTGATTTAGTTGTATATATGTTTGATTTAGTTGATATGTTTGATTTAGTTGTTAGTTTAATTTCATGCTTAAATATTAATTTGTAGAAAATAACATAAAAGCTAGCTGCTTTGGTAATCGCAGAAAATATTAAAAACCACAAATTACTAAATTGGTACATGTTATAACATATACCGTACGCAATTAATAAAATTATGCACCCTTATTTTGCTATAGAACTCTTTGTGATACGTAGTTTTAAAGCTTTTAAAAGTTTAAATACGTATTAAATTAGAATAATTAAACATCCATCTCAAGGATTGTCTACAATGGTCCAGAAGCAAAGTAAATAGGGGCTATTATACAAAAGATTTTAAAAATACAGTGAGTAAGAGGAAAAGTCTTTATTTTCAATGGGAAATGGGAAACACAACAAGCTCTATAAAATAAGTAATTAATAATTTTCGTTTTAATTAAGTGTTCATATACTACATTTTACTTTTTAAGATTCACTTGGAGTTATTAAGGGAAATTTTTGATTGACATACTTACTTTTATAATCTAGGATCCAAAATTTTCGTGTGGACTGGCTGGTCTAACAGTGGCATAGTGGTGCTCTGGCTGGCTATAAACAAGGACGTGGGTTCGAGTGCTGTCCGTACGGAAATTTTGGATCACATTAAAATTTGATCACTTTGTGTATGTAATAAAATTAATAAAAATCGTTTTTTTTTCAATATAAAATTGTTTTACTAATAAATAAACCATTAATACGATAAGTGCGGCGTATACGCATTTTAAATTATTTTCATTGTTCTCATTTGGCAATCTTTATTTTCAATCAAGCAAAATTTAATGTGGTGGCATTATATTGAAAATTTGACACTTTGACTCCGTACTTTATTATATTTTGTATAATTATTGTCTACCCATATATACACCTGCATCATCATAATACTCAAGGATTTTATGCGATGCATTCGACTGACAACTTTGTCGCTCTAGTTTTTTATTTTTCCTCATGTTATTTTGAATTTTATTGCGTAATTTTGAAGAAGAATACTCATCACCATTATCATATTGCGAGAAACTTAAAAAAGAAACAAAATGGTGGCGGATGGAATGCCAGCTTCCATAGAAAAAAATGTCAAACCTCTTTCTATATTACATTTTGAATTCATATAGCCGTCATAGTATACAATAATATACCTACAGGTTGCAAGCTTTCAAAGACTATACCTACAAGATGTTTCTTAAAATATTCAAAGCTTTGAAAGAAATCCGATACTAGTCACATAAAGACCCTATTCAGACTGTGAATGCCGTCTCGACGAACGCTTGCTGAAGGAAGATCTTTCTAGACTTTTATTACCCTACTACGACCAAACTAAAGGGGAGTTATGGTTTTAGTTGGCACATGAACATAATGATCGTATCGTACGTTCACGATTGCTGTGGTAGATAGTTTCTGTCATTTATGTAAGAGACAAAAAACAAAAAGATGATCACGACTGTAATTCACTCAGACCTCTGGTGACTTAGATCTTTAAGGATATCTAAAGAAGGTAGTCAGAGGCACGTCCGAACATGATATTTGGCACATGCCCACATTTAACACAGTAGTTAGTATTCCGTACGTGACAGGTGCTTATAAGAATACTAACCTATGACACACACCTTCGTATTTTTGGTTCTAGGGTATGCAGGTTTCCTCACGATGTTTTCCTTTACCGTTTAAGAGCACTGGCATTGTGCACATAGATTCTTCGAATAGAAGAAATCATTGGTTCACAACCAGGTTTAAACTCACGACCTTCTGATCGTGAGGCAAGGGTGCTATCACTACACCACCAGTAAGTCTACCATGAGTTACATTACAGTCACATTTAGATCGGCTGACGTTACGTTACTACAGTAGTTACGTTAATACGCAGATAGTATAGTTAGCCTCTTTAGTCGTACCATGAGCTACGTTGGTGCAATATAGAAAGAATATATTTACTTATTCATCCACCATTACATAATAAAAACATGAGTAGGTGACTTTCATGTTGTGCAGCACTGTGACATAATATTTTATCACTAACATAACTTTTACAAATGTAGATTAAATTATTTATGACCTATTATATCGTACCTATAGTTCAAGTAATGTCGTATTAACGACTGTTTTGGAGCCATAATTTATAGCCCATAGACTAAATTGGATGTTAACAGCGCAATAAGAATCAGTTTTCAATTTCATACCATGAACTCAAAAAATTAAATGTAAGATTAAATTAGGTGGTACCTACGAATAAGAGTAATGTTGCTGTATACTCGAAACATGACAAACGTAATCGTTTAGTTTAGACTAGAGTATGAGAAAGGATTTAAGTAGGCTACATTTTATATAGGTACCTTCAAGGCAAAGCCGCGGGCGGAAGCTAGTTTTCCATAAAAATAAACGCTATCTAAGAAACTCATGCCGGGAATGAGTTAAAATATTTACCAGTTAGTGATAGCGCGCACGAGTTACTCTGTCGCTGTGACTATTTCGTCACTCTTAGGCTGAGGCCAAACGAGCGTAATTTTGTGGGTCGTGAGTCGCAGAATTTCAGTCGCGTAATTTCTGCTGCATTCGGTTTCATACAAATAAAGGTCCTAATCCATTCACACGGCGACGCAAAATGAGTTGTCTGCCGACGAAGTTTTTCGACGACGAGAGTTTCTGCGACCGAAATTCTGCAACTCACGACTCACAAAATTACGCTCGTTTGGCCTCAGCCTTAGGTTTATGTATGGAGATGTCACCCAGTGTCACTTCGTAACATGCTCGCATCACGATAATACGTAACCACGGACTTGATAAGAGTGACGAGACAGTCACGGTGACTAAAGTAACTCGTGCGCGCTATCACTTAATAAAAGGCTCAAGATTTTCTTTATTAACTTAAACTTAAATAAAACTTCTTAAGCCGTTATTATTGTCGAATAACGGTTCTGCGGCACTTTGATCTTGGATATTAGTTTAAAACGAATTTCTCCCAAGTGCTTTAATTAAATTTGTGAATAAATTATACAGGGGAGTATTAAGTGGATATAACGAACTAGCTTACTGTCCGCGGCATCGCCCGCGAAGTACCTACAAAAAATATAGCCTATGTTCATCCTGAAAGTTCATTCCACACATTGGTGAAAGAATTTTTCAAATCGGTCCCGTAGTTTCGGAGCCCATTCAATGCAAACAAACAAACAATCAAATCTTTACTCTTTATAAGTATAGATAGAAGACTAGTGTTTATGTCACGTACAGAATACTAACTACTATGCAAACTGGGTATGTGCCCAATATGATGTTTGGACGTGCCTCTGACTACCCTATTTAGATATCCTCAAAGATCTAAGTAAATAAAGATCTTAGGAGATATCTACCGAGCCTGGGGATTACAGTCGTGATCATTGTTGTTGTTTCAAAACAGCACCTCTTTCGTAGTCAGAATTTTTTTTATCACGATTGTAAGTAATTCCCAGGCTTGGTAAACATCTCCTCAGGATATCTTTTTTTTAGATCTTTCAGGGTAATTAAACGGGGGTAGACAGAGGCTAGGTTGTAATAATTCAGGAGCACAAGTCGCACCCTTTTAAAACCTTATGTTATGAGTTTAAACCCTAAAATTACAATATATCCTATTAACAGGGTAGATACTGATAAGTACCCCTTTTTGACCCTTGATTCACCCCTTATCTTGGGTCTACAATTATCCAAGAAATGGTTAATGGGTTAGATTGATTGCTCGATAAAGTTTAATTTGCGAAGTAAAGGTGAAATGGAGAGAAATCGATTGTACTGATAAATAAATGACTTTTCATCTTGGAATAAGAACAATGAATAAATAGGTACTGTCGTATTATTTTTAACCGACTGCAAATAAGGAGTGTATTTGGAGTGTATTACGTCTAAATAAATATGTACATATAATGTACATACCTATGCGAGTTGTTTAGCTATTCCTGTATCCCAAATGGCTGAAAGGATTTTGACAAATGAGATTTTGTTGGATTCGTCTGGATTATAATAGTGACTAAAAAAAATAATAATAATATGATCACGACTGTAATCCCCGGGCTCGGTAGATATCTTCCTCAGATCTTTAGATACTTAGATCTTTGAGGATATCTAAAGGGGGTAGTCAGAAGCAAGTCCAAACATGACATTTGGTACATGCACACATTTTGCACAGTAGTTAGTATTCCCTACGTAACAGGTTGCAAGCCCATCGCCGCTTATAAGAATACTAAGCTATGACACATAGGTACCTTCGAATTTTTGGTTCTAGGGTATGCCGGTTTCCTCACGATGTTTTCCTTCACCGTTTAAGAGTGACTAGGCTATATAAAATGTAAAAAAATCAATATGGCGGCTGTAAGAGGCTTTTTTAGAAAGGATGGATGAAAGGAGACTGACGAAACAAGTGCATAAGGCGTGTGTGAATGGAACAGTTGGAAGGGGAAGACCACAGCGAACCTACATTGATCAGATTGGGGACATTTTAGAAAAAGGCCAGGTCAAGAGTACCCTAAACCGACGCGCATGTATGAAGAATGTAATGAGAGTGAATGAAGCAAGAGGTTTGTCAGGATCGTAGTAAGAGGAGATCCGTGGTCTGCCTTCCCCATCGGGAATGAGAAGTGATTTTATGTACATATGTAAGTACATAAGTTTCTGATGGAGTTTTTTTGTTTGTTTAAAAAAAATATCCTAAAAAATATCATCCCTTCTCATAACATGCTCCATACGTTTTTGAAGTCTTATTTACATTCAACCTATGTTCGAATATTCTAATATTATCTTGTCTACTCGGTTTTCTGAATGTTTTTTCTACAATTAGGGCCTCAAAGCTAGATCTCTTCCGCCGTATAGATTATCATCATCATCAGCAACCCGATGTAACCCACTGCTGGGCATCCTAATGTGTGTCTTTGTCCATAGCCCGCTGCTAGCTCCATAGGCCAATAGCAAGTAAATAAACAAGTTTCCAGGATTGAGCACGGTGTGTGTGAAGGAGTAATTGTTAGGGGAATGAAGGGACAAAATAAAGGCCATTGTACACCGTTACTTTAGATGCAGTAGTTTTTAAAGTCGCGCTTCGGACAGTTATTGATAAAAGTCGGTAATAGATGGCATGTGAAACTTCCTCACATACAATATGCATTATAATAAATGTTAATATACAAAAATTAAATTTGAAGCTTGAAGTAACATCACTTTAATGTCATGGTAAGATATATCAAAGCTTTAATACTTTGATATTGCATGAAGAGCTTGTGGTTACGCCCTAGCTTTTATAAACACCTCGACGTGAAAGGGTGTTTGTATGCATGTATGGATGTTTGTTACCTTTCACGCTGAAATGGCTGAACGGATCTGGATGAAATTTGTTACAGTGATAGATTATAGCCTGGAATATAAAATATAAATAGAGGCTACTTTTAATCCCGGAAAAATGTAGGTACGCTTCTCGTGGGATAGATTCGTATTTATTTTTCAAGGTACCACGCGGGCGAAGCCGCAGGAGGAAGCTAGTATTATTAAAAAAATAAGGCTTACAAACCTTATTTTTAATTATATTAGGAACAAATAAACTTTTCTAAAATAAATTTCCATTTAAAATAGCTGGATTATCCCTAGGTGCTATAGAGACTATTTTAGTAGGATAAATACTTTTTCCACGCATGTAAAAAGCTCTATTTGTATAAATTAACCCAAGCCAAAAACGCCCACAATGACACATAGCTTTACTATTGCACAGATTACGTAACAGTGACAATAAGGGTCACATAGAACCCTCTGGTGCCCAATTTTAAGGATATACTGTTTAGTCAAGCCCTACTTTTGGGGTAATTTAACTCGGGTCGGTTGGAACAGGTTGGCTCTATGTTATACGGTGAGATTTTTGGAAATATCTACACGTTTTGAGAAACGTCAAGTCAAGTATAAACTAAAGATTTGAATCGTAGATATGCCCGTACAATACTGAGACCGCGCCGTTTTGTTGCCACACGAAATGAGATAGCTCGCTCATTTGGCACACCAAATATTTTCAATTTCTGGGTACAAAAGGAATAAGTATATTATTTTACAAAGATCGTGCAATATAATTGCACAATAAATGGTGATATAACTGTTTGGTTCATTTTTTACTAATCATTAGTGTGCGTGCATCGGCATTTTGTTAACACACACAAGTAAAAACAGTAAGTAAAAAAAAGTAAAAAAGTATTTATTGTTCTTACAAGTAAAATATTTAAACTAGGGTTGGGAGCTCTTCTGTTAGGTAAGAATACCTGTGTTAGAAAAGTCCCCTCTTTCTAAAGGCGTTAATGGACACTTGTAAGTAGGTAGATAATCATAATCTTAATTAGGTATAGATATGTATGAGCACTAACACTAAAATGTTTGAATTAAGTATTTTTCATGACTATTGTGTATGTCGTTGTGCTGACCATTGTAAAATAGTACAATGTAGGAAGATGACAATTGTTTTGTTATTATAGATAATATATATAATATATAATATAATATACATAGATAATAGATAGATAGATATATAGTATGTATTAATATTATAGAAAAATAGTTGACTCAATAAGATACTTAACATAAAATTGTAACAATATAATAGGTAGTGTATAATTATTAAAGTATAGAAGATGTTAGATATTATATTTATTGATATATTTATTTATTTTTGCTAGTGTTTTTTTTTTTTTTTTTTTTTGGCGCATTGTTTAATAGGGTTGATAAATAGTCGATAGAAACATCGTAATTGGTTTTAATTGTTCACGTTATTGTAAACTTATTAATATATTTTCTGTGTCGTCGTAAGTAAGAGATTTTAGCCAACTTGTCACGGCCTTTTTGCATTGAAGGTATGTCATTGTGTAGATTTTAATTTTTTTGTTGATTTGGTTGTAAATTTTGGTAGACTGGCTGCGGAATTGTTTGGATGCAAATTCAGTTTTAGAGATTGGACGTGTAAGATCAAAGCGACAGTTTCGTTTGTTTAGTGTATTTGGGTCAAAGGATAGATTTTTGTGAATTATTAGTATACATTGTAAAATATAAAGTTGTCTAACCGTTAAGACATTAGCTTCGTTGTATAATTGTTCTGTACTGAAGGTTTTTCTCTTTCGTAGCATTACTTTTAGGATGTACCTTAGTGTCCGTTCAATATTGATTAATTGACAGTGCCACAGTTTTTGGCGTCCGGGCATATCTACGTTTTAAATCTTTGTATAAACTAGATTTTTTACGTGTCTATTACCAAGCATAAAATCTGACAATAGGATGAGTTGACCAATTCAAAAATGCATTAGGTCAACATATCCCGCGGGATAAGTTGACAGCGGCCTCAGTTGATTATAGACCCAGAAATTAAACAGAATTAAGATATCTGTGATCAAATACCCACCTCTTCCAAAACAGGCAGCAAATGTCCTATAGGGTATTCCATAGAAACTAGTAATTTCAGCCTCCTTAGTCTAAAGTATGGGCCGTCCGTATGATCTGTGTAGCCAGCGTAGAAAGAAAAACTGATGAGAAGAAAATAATATTTGTGACGTCAATAGTGTTAATTTTTATTTGGCTAAATTACATGGCCTTTCTTCATTAGAGAAAAACATTAGAGAATTTCTGCGATGCTTAATGTACTTATAATATAATATAATGTACTTACTTAACTATTTAATCATCTAAGTTCACATTTTTATTTAAATTTTGGGTCTAGTGTCGCTTCCAGATATAGATTGTCAAAGTAAAATAAGATGTTTTATCTTTTTTGTTTTATTACATTTTTTTCCGATTTCATCAATTTTCTATATTATCCCCTCTTGGGCAAAGCAATTTTCTCTGCAAACACTTACCTATGAAGTTGAAGTTCTCCTTCACGTCATGGACAAAACTTTGCCTAGGTAGGTACTACCTACTTAAATCTATTGTGAAAGTTGACAAAGTATTTCTATTAGAATTGTGAAACTTTCAGAGACGACACTACTGGGACATTTCTAACTCTAAGTTGCAATATTTTGTTCGGAAATCTTTATTTTTTTATAGCAAGCTTTTAGTAGTAAAAAAGTTAACTGGCTTTATACCTACCAAGGACTTATAAAAATGAAAGAACTAATTTTTCAATTTGACATTGATCACAATTTGAAAAGAGAAATAATAAACGGAAAATAATTCAATCTGTCACAATTGATGTCAAAAGTCCCGCGCAAAACGAAAACTTTTTTAATTTTAATTTTTAAGCAGAGGCGGTACCGCCATAAATCTGGGCCGCATTTTATAGGCAAAAAACTCAATTTTACGGTCCAACGAGTCAATAAATACATCACATAATATCCTGGTGGATATTGCGTATTTGTTTAGAAGATGTCTTATAAAATAAATCTACTTACAAACTTAATAAACTCCCAAAAGAAATAATCTCATATTATTTTTTATTCAATAAATTTTATTTGTGAGACTCAATGATGAAAGGCTCTATTCAAAAGAAATGACTTAATGGCATTTATGATCATGCCGAGCTTAGTATGAAATTTTGTAGAAGAATGCTGAAATGAAGCGATGGAATCTAACCAAATGGCTTGTCAAATGAAAACACACGGTAATATATTTCAGACAAGGGCCTTTCTACTCAACAGTTTTGTCATTGTTCGCAACAAACAATTTAGTTTATATATATATATGACGACCTCTGTGGCGCAGCGGGCGAGAGTCCGCCTGCGACGCAAGAGGTTGCGGGTTCGATTCCCGCCGCGGAACAAATTTGTGTACGATCTGCAGAAATTTGTTCCGTTGGTCTGGGTGTTTTCTATGTATAATAAAAAAAAAATATCTATCTATGTATGTATATAATGTATTAAATATATCAGTTATCTAGTACCCATAACACAAGCTTTGAGTAGCTTACTTTGGGGCTAGATGATGCTGTGTGGATTGTCCAGCATTATTTATTTATTTATTTATTTATTTATTTATATATATATACAGTCGTGGTCAACTAATTAGGGACATGCAAGATAGTGAAGAACAATAACCGGTTATGTACATACAAATATAAAACCCTATTGATTTCTCAGTAACTATTATTTGCATAATTTGGTCCGATTATTATGCTTTAAATGGCTGTAAATAAAAGAATAAATAAATAGAAAAAAGTATTTAATATCAAAGGTTGAACATGTATTCAATTTTAAGGTATAATTCTGTAGCTGGACATTTAATTAAGGACAGTAAACTATAATGAAAAATAGAGTTAAACAAAACTAATAATCTGCAGTATTATAATATCTTTAACAGCTCCATTTTATTACGTGTAAAATCAGTACCCAGTAGCAAAACCTTTGTTAGTAATTACCGCTTGACACCGATGTGGCATAGACATTATCAGTTTCTGGCATGTTTCGACAGGAATGTTTGCCCATGCCTCACAAAAAGCTTCATTAAGTTCATCTAAAGTTGTGGTACGATAAGTGGCTACTTTTTTCTTGATTTCGTGCCAAAGGTGCTCGATTGGGTTAAGGTCCGGGCTATTTGCTGGCCAATCTAGCACCGATACTGACTGACTGGTAAGAAACGACTTGACTGAACGGGCGGTATGTTTTGGGTCGTTATCATGCTGAAACGTCCATATAATAGGGAGATGCTCCTCAGCATAGGGAAGCATCGTTTCCTCCAATATTGCCTTGTATTGATGTTGGTCTAAGTTACCCTGAACTTTCCTCACAGGTCTCACTCCACGTCCAGAAAATGAACCCCACATTTTAATGTTTCCACCGCCATGTTTCACCTGCTTTTTTGTGAATCTTGGATTCATTTCCGCTTTTACTGGACGCCGTACGTATTGCCTTCCATCTGAAGAAATCAAATTAACCTTGGTCTCGTCAGAGAATAATACATGTTGCCATTGGGCGTAGGTCCAATGTCCATATTTACGTGCAAACGCCAAACGAGCATTTCTATGTTCTTTCTTCAACAACGGTACTTTGCGAGCCACTCTTCCGAACAACCCTGCTTCTACCAGACGTCGTCGAACGGTCCTAGCTGAGACACCAGCTCTTTCGTCTGTCCCAAACACTTCGTGTTTAATTAAAATAGAGCCTAGAAACGGATCTTTCTTAGCTAACCTGGCTATCATTCTATCTTCTTGCGGAGTTGTTTTTCTCGATCTTTTTGTTCTGGGCACATTTAAATCTGTGTTATTGCGTCTGACATGTTGCACTGCATTGTATACCATAGTTTTTGAACAATTTAAATGTTCTGCTATTCTTCGGTATGGCCAACCATGCTCGACAACAAACTTCATGATAATTTTTCGTAGTGTTGGATCGCAACTTTTATTTTTACCCATTTTTCTTCAAAATATTTTTCAAAACTTAAAATAAGTATCGGGATTGCCGCCAAAACTACCACGAAACAATAAGAGAAGAAGTAAAAAAGTATTGAGATTCAAATTTTGAAAATAGAACGCAATATCTCAGTGTCCCTAATTAAATGGCCAGCCAGCATTATTTGAACAAATAGCACTACGATAATCTATCAGCTATACTGTAAAGAGGTTTAATGTTTAAGAAGTTGTTATTGTTTGTATAATCGGGCACATAAATGACTAATTATACTTACATGTAAGAGATATGGAATATGGTTTAGACTCGTTGGAAAATAAAAAATAAATTCACAATTCGGTTTAACCAAAGAGTGTCCCTAATTAGTTGACCACGACTGTAATCCCCAGGCTCAGAAGATATCTCCTCAGATCTCTAGTTAATTAGATCTTTGAGGATATCTAAAGAGGGTAGTCAGAGGCACGTCCAAACATGACATTTGGTACATGCCCACATTTTGCACAGTAGTTAGTATTCCGTACGTGACAGGTTGCAAGCCCATCGCCGCTTATAAGAATACTAACCTATGACACATACCTTCGAATTTTTGGTTCTAGGGTATGCCGGTTTCCTCACGATGTTTTCCTTCACCGTTTAAGAGCACTGGCATTGCGCACATAAATTTTTCGAATGGAAAAACTCATTGGTGCACGACCAGGTTTGAACCCACGACCTTCGGATCGTGAGGCAGGGGTGCTACCACTACACCACCAGCGCTCTTTTTTTATCTCGTAAAATATTAGTTAATTTTAAAAGTACCTACCCTTCGTGAAATAACTTATTATCAACCAATCTTTTACTGCTCCAACTTAATGCTAACAGCTTGAAAGACGAGCTCTACCATCGAAGAAGAAATCTAAAATAGCAGTAGGAAGGAATAAAAAAACCAAGCAAGTCAACAAAATACTTAGCTTATAATAATAATAATAATAATAATAATAATAATAATAATAATAATAATGCTGGACAATCTACACAGCATCATCTAGCCCCAAAGTAAGCTACTCAAAGCTTGTGTTATGGGTACTAGATAACTGATATATTTAATACATGATATAGGTACATAGATAGATATTTTTTACTATACATACACACCCAGACCAACGGAACAAATTTCTGCAGATCGTACACAAATTTGTTCCGAGGCGGGAATCGAACCCGCAACCTCTTGCGTCGCAGGCGGACTCTTGCCCGCTGCGCCACTGAGGTCGTCTAATAGGTAGGTACTATTCGATCAGATACACTATTTTAATAGGTAGTTATTAAATCAATTGCTATGGTAGGTATATCTTTTTTTCAGTAGGTACTTATAAAAAAATATGATGTGATTCCGTTTTAAATCCGTGCATATTGATATTTATTATTTTAGATACCTACCTACTAACCTAAAAAGTAGTTGCAAACACAAATTACAAGGGAAGAAACTCTTGTCTACGTCTTTCTGAAGGTAGACTATATATGAAGACATTATGTATCTCTAGCCCTACACGTCAAAAGTAGAGAAAAAATGTCCGCCATGCTCGTCGCTGTAGAGTTTTGTCGACGAAGTGTAGACACTTTTCTTTGCGTTCATTCTCTGAGTTCGCAAGACAGTTGAGTAGACAAGCTATATTTTCACCCAAATGTCATTTTTGTCTTCTCTATGGTCGACAAAATCGTTGTATAGATAGAGTGCTTATGCTAAGCGGGGAGTCTTTTGCAATACACATTCAATAGTCATTCTCAGACCGCGATTTCCTTATTAAGTATACCTAATAACTATAGTATTCACTATCATGGTCCCTCTGACGTCATTTATTAGTGTCAGTGACGTCATATTTCATCTTTATATAACGTCACTGACAGGGTAGTTTATTTCAGTAAAATTCAATTAGCTGGAGCGATGGCCGGCGATTATTAAATTAAATGTTTGCTCTACTTACTAACTAGGCGGGATTTTACCGTCTAAAATCATTAATTTAAACTAACGGAGGGTTATGATGGTGTAGTGGTAGCACCCTCGTGATCTGAAGATCGTGGGTTCGAAATTGATCGTGCACCAATGAGTTTTACAACCCCTTCAAGTATTTTTTCGCTATAAAAAGTAGCCTATGTCCTTTCTCAAACTCTGTCTATCTTTGTACCAAATTTAATCAAATAATCGGTTGTCTGTAAAGTTGGTTTACTGACCATAGCTGAACGTCATAAAAATGGAACGCCTCAGAGCGAGGTAACGCCGCATGACGTCATGTTTTTTCGTGCGTGCAGCATCAGTGCTCCATCGAATTAAAGACGTTGTCACGTCAAAAAGCGTAGACAGACAGATAACTTACCTTCGCGCTTATAATATTAGTATGGATAGTAAGAGCGCTGGTGGTGTAGTGGTAGCACCCCTGCCTTACGACCCGAAGGTCGTGGATTCAAACCTGGTCGTGCACCAATGAGTTTTTCCATTCGAAAAAAATATGTGCGCAATGCCAGTGCTCTTAAACGGTGAAGGAAAACATCGTGAGGCATACCCGAGAACCACAAATTTGAAGGTGTGTTTCATAGGTTAGTATTCTTATAAGCAGCGATGGGCTTGCTACCTGTCATGTATGGAATACTAACTACTGTACATAGCATAATGTGGGCATGTACCAAATGTCATGTTTGGACGTGTCTCCGACTACCCTCTTTATATATCCTCAAAAAGGTCTAAGTAAGATCTGAGGAGATATCTACCGAGCCCGGGGATTACAGTCGTGATCATATATTTTTTTAGTTACCTACATAAGAATATTCTAATTCAGGAAGAATCAGTATTCCTTGAGGATTTTAAAAGATTTTCTAAAACATTATTTTTGATAGTAATAGGTACTTACTGGTATTATTAAGCGATCGGCCATCGCTGGTTGGTCTCCGTGTTATTACACTTTTATAGACCTCGACCTACCTTCGGAGACCTCGGATTAAGGGATGAGTGAAACGGGAGATCTTGAAAATAGGTGTCACAAGTTTTCACAGATTTGAAAAAAATCATCAAGTTTCGACATGATCTGGACTGTAATCCCCAGGCTCGGTAGACACTAAGTTTTTTTAGGATATGTTCAAACATGATAGGACTCATTCCCATTTGTCCCCCTGCTCTGGGGTGACAGATGGGACTAAACAAGTCTCGACTTGATCTCGACTGTAATCCCCAGGCTCGGTAGACACTATTTTTAGGATATTATGTTCAAACATGATATTTGGGACTTATTCCCATTTGTCCCCCTGCTCTGGGGTGACAGATGGGACTAAACAAGTCTCGACATGATCTCGACTTAATCCCCAGGCTTGGTAGACACGCCGATCTTTGAGGATATGTCCAAATATGATATTTGGCACTTTCCCATTTATCTCCCTGTTTTTCCTTTGGGGCGACAGGTGTGACTAAAACGTTCCATTTGTCGCCCTCTTGTCAACAGGGGGACAGATAAAACTTTCATTTGATAATGTCCCATCTGTCTTTTTACCTGTCTCCTCATCATTAAATTAATAAATAAATTTCGATAAAATTTATAAAATGACCTACCAAACAAAAGAAGAATCATCAAAATCTAATCACAATTGGCGGAATAAACGAGTAAAAAACATACAAAAAGAACATACAGTCGATTGAGAACCTTCTCATTTTTTAAATCGGTTAAAATAAGCTGAATCGTGAAAAATAATGTATAGAATTCTCAAAATGTAAGCTCTTCAGTTCTAATCGCTTCAGCTTACTCTAATCGCTTCAGTTCATGACTCACACCGGCCGGCATACCATCGAAGCCCCGAGCAGAGCAGTTATTACCAATGTCGTGCTCTGGGCCTAAGCCTTGTTTCATAAGAAGCTGAGTCCGTCTTTTGGCGGCCGTAAAAGTGTCCAAGGTACTCATAAAAAAATGCCTTAAAGTCAATTTTGTATTCATGCGTTGAGTTTTTGGGCACACTTTATGTACTACAGGTAGGCCTTTGCCTACGTAAGTTGGTCTTAATCACAAACAAATACTTAATTATCTTACCTAGGTAGACATCAGCAGTTTTATTAATTTTACTTTTTTTGTTATATATCAAAAACTATCTATCCCATAATATAAGTAAAAACTATTTTGGAAGTAAAGTTCTTTCATTTGATAACCCACTCAATAAATTTAAAAATGTATTTGTTCTCAACTTCGGAACCTGATCTTTACATCTTCACCGATTATACTCATTTATACTTACTTCCCAGAAAATCTGCATAGCTGAATCTCTCAAGCCTTGCAAGTTACATGTAGATCGAATGAACGGTTCTTAAGTTATAAGTAGGTACGTACTCTAACAAGCATAATATTGATAATAATAATATATAATTGATATACAAAAACTTAGAAACAGACATCTCCAAGTCTTGCCACAGAGATTTACGCTCGCTTCACTCGCTCAATCAATATGTTCGTATCTTGTCGCATTCCGTCAACCGCATTTCAAGAAACCATAGAGAATAGGCACTATGAGCTGAATGGCTGAATGAATACGGAATTGTGGATTCAAGTGGCTTTGAATTGTCCACTTGTACAAAATGTCGACCAGATTCACGGCATAGTTGAAAGTACTGTCGGAAATGAAAAGGTTGACCACCTTAAGATCTGTTATTGCTTGCTCAGTAGGTATTAGTTTGATAACCATATGAACTATCTGCTATTTCAAAGAACATTTGTCTAAGGAAATTTAAACTATGTTTTATTATTAGTATTAGACGGGTATTTATCGCGTTTAAATTACCTTATATTTTCCCGACCTTTCGACAGGTTTGCACGCTGTCGTGGTCACGGGTAGACACTAACTTAAACCTAAACTATGTTATCAAACAGTTAAACATAATTTTCAGTGCAGCACTCTCGTCTAGTACCTAGTTTATAATATAAATAAATAAATAAATAAATAAATAATGCTGGACAATCCACACAGCATCATCTAGCCCCAAAGTAAGCTACTCAAAGCTTGTGTTATGGGTACTAGATAACTGATATATTTAATACATGATATAGGTAAATAGATAGATATTTTTTATTATACATACACACCCAGACCAACGGAACAAATTCCTGCAGATCATACACAAATAATAGCGCACACGAGTTACTTTGTCGCCGTGACTGTTTCGTCACTTTATGAAGGTATGTCAGGTTATGTAGAGATGTCACCCAGTCTCCATACATAACCACGTACTTGATAAGAGTGACGAAACAGTCATGGCGACAATAGTAACTCGTGCGCGCTATCACTAAACAAATTTATTTGAAAACTGGTCAACCTTTTCATTCTGCGATTGTACAAACAAATATGTCATCAATAGTGAATATTATCACGACTGTAATCCCCAGCATCGGTAGATATCTCACCCCTTAAACCAAGGAGAGGCAATTTTGGTATCTAGGTACAGGTCATCCAACGGATCTAGGCATTCGTGAAGTTAGCCACAAGTGCGAGTTTGCGCATGTACAGTCACCCCTTAAACCCAGGAGAGGCAATTTTGGTATCTAGGTACAGGTCATCCAACGGATCTAGGCATTCGTGAAGTTAGCCACAAGTGCGAGTTTGCGCATGTACAGTTCCTTCCCTCCCTCTTCTTAACTCCAATTGCTCCCGAAAAACAATACTGCGCAGCTCTTGCGGCTAACTTCACGAAAGCCTAGATTCGTTGAGCCAACTATAGGTAGGTACTGTTATATTATTCTGTGCTATAGGTAACTTCAAGCTTAGCTGAACGCGGTCAATGAGCAAAAACTGCGCAACTCATGAGTTACTTCCACATCCCGAGGTGACCACATGCAGATTATTAATACTGGTAGGTAACCTAAAACAGTGTCCTAACAAATTCAAGTTCCATTACTCTGCTGAAAGTTTATACGCTTTGACTGAAATTGCATTAATAACGGCTGAGCACAGCGCGTATATCTGCATTTTAAATGGTAACTATATAAACTGACCAGGTTTTAACAAGCTATAAATATCCTTATTTCGTTGATAGGAAGGTCTGTTTTCTGTATTTTAAACAGCAAAGTTTTATTTGGGTGTTCGTTGTATTTGTATGTTTCAGTGAACTCGTAAAAATTTAGGTATTTTGTATGTTTATAGCGGTTTTTGGTGGAAAAAACTGGCAACAATGTTGCCGTAAGCGGAAAATAAAATTAATTAATGCTTTTGAATTATTTGGGTCATCTATGCAGTATGTATAGGTATATTCAGCTTTATATGCCACTAGCTGTGTGTATGAATTTACTTTCGGCAGCATTTTAAATTATTTAGGCTTACTTTTTGCCGACGCTATCAACACAAAAACTTTTATTCCCTATTTTTTACATATAATTTTTACAAACTTTGAATGTCGTTACTATTTAGGTTACTTACTTAATCAAAAGCCAAAAAAATAAATTTCAAGTTTCTCGTTTTAAGAAGGTTTAGTGCCCACTATACCTCCAAAATTCGACCCAAAAGCAAAAAGTGCCCATAGGAATTCTTTTATATGGCCCATTCGGCCTTCATAAAAAATATATATTCAATGCACCTTTATGACGTAATTTCTGTACAAACTTTCATTCCCTATTTCCACCTCTTACAGCCATTTTTCGCATTAAAAAGTAACCTCTGTCCATTAGCTAGCTTTAGACTATCTTTGTGTCAAATTTCATTTAAATCGGTTCAGTAGTTTAGACGTGATTGCGTAATACACAGACAGAGTTACTTTCGCTTTAATAATATCAGTAAGGATTGTACAACATAAGAGTTCTTTGTTCGCCTGAAGTCCGACACGTAGGTTACCATGTGAAAACCCTTACAAATTGCAATATGCCTTTTCAATACACCGCCTAGCTCCTGAAAATATACACTGAAATTCAGGCTGTATGCTGTTAGAGTTAAGGGAGGTTATAGCGTGATTGGTCGTTGATTGGATTTCCGGATTTTACACTTGTTATGTAGGTATGTGTTGAATGGAATAGGCGAAGGCTGTGTCTGCTTCAAAATGGTTGACGTGACCACATACCACTCTAGACCAGCTCAGCCTTTATACAAGCGGCATAAACGTTTATCGAACAGAATAGAATAGAATTATTACTCTATGGGAATGACACTAGGCTTACGAAGTTAATTTCGTAAGCTAGTATTATCTGTTTAAAGTTATTTATCTACTAGCTACTGCACGCGGCGTCGCCCGCGAAGTACCTACATAAAATATAGCCTATGTTCATCCTGAAAGTTCATTCTACACTTTGGTGAAAGAATTTTTCAAATCGGTTCAGTAGTTTCGGAGCCTATTCATTTCAAACAAACAAACAAACAAACAATCAAAGTTTTCCTCTTTATAATATTAGTATAGATAAAATGTAAATCCATTATTGGTCATAAGAAGAAAATGTTTTTTTAAGTATTAAATGAAATCATAATAATAATAATAATAATTTTATTTCTGATTAGGGACTGTGGATTTTGTAACACAAATAAAAAAAAAAACAAGAATTTTATTCTATACTATTCCATTAGCGATTCCATTCAGTAGAGTTTGCGTGAAAGAGTAGGTAACAAACATCCATACATCCACATACGTCCAAACTTTCGCGTAGTCATCGTTCAATCACGACTTTCCTAATCTCTACGTGATCCATCGCTGCAGTTTCACGTCTATTGTTCGCGGCTTTTTATGATTTTTAGGGTTCCAAAATGAAACGGTTTATAGAGAAGCCTAAAAAGATATTTTTTGGGACTTACGTTATTTAACAGGTTAGTCCCAAAAGTTATCTTATCAATCTAATAGGGGATTATGTAATATTAAGCAATCCCAAAAACATCGTGCGGAAATCGGCATATAGAACAAAAAATTTGAAGTTGTGTGTCTTAGGTTATTATTGTTATAAGCGACGATGGGCTTGCAACCTGTCACGTACGGTATACTGACCGCTGTGCAAAATGTGGGCATGTGCCAAATATCATGTTTTGACGTAGCTTTAACTACCCTCTTTAGGTATCTTCCAAGATTTAAGTAACTGGAGATCTGAGATGTCTACCTACCGAGCCTGGGGATTACAATCGTTGCCATGTTTTTTTTTATATTTTATTGTTTATTAACTTGCAGTAAAGATGGATGGACTGTATGAAAGATGATATGTGTAAAAAAGGTGTGAGTTGACACTGAAATTACGAATGATAGAGGGAAACAGAAGAGGCTGTTGGGCCGACCCACATAACGTGGGAAAAGGGCAGAAAGATGGTATTTACTTGCAGTAAAATTGTAACTAAACAACCCTATGGAACCCTGCGTATTTCGGCACGGCTTGATCAGTTTCGCTGTAATAAGATTAGGGCAACAAAGGCCCTTTGCTGAATGGTCGCGGTTTCAGCCCTTTGTATGGACCAACAATGTGTAGTCAATTTATTATACTTATCTATAAAAATGCTGATTTTTGTTGTTTTCTTTGTGGTTTTTTATCTTTTGCATATTGCTTTGTAGGTAAACTTGAGTCCCACAAGCTTTAACAAACCATTGTTACCATCAGGATGATGAGTCACTTCTCGTATTTAACGTTGAAATGCTATTCAAAAATTGCTTCCGAATTGCTACTATTTGCTTCCATCAATGAGAGAATTAATTGCTTCCTCTATATTTTAGAAGAAATTCAACATTTACAGGTGACCGGCCATTCTGACGTCAGAATTGATTCAAATTGAAATCATTGTTTCAGAAACGTTAAGTTTTAAGCTTGAAGTAGGATTTTCTGCGATCCATTCGACTGTGAAGTGTCAACTATGTCGCTCTAGTTTTTATATATTATATTCTCGTGTTTTTTTTAGTGTTATTGTGTAATTTTGGTGGTATTTTTCAATAAAGCCTGAGCTATTGACGCGAGTGTAAAATGTGAGAATGAAAGTGAATATTTCTATTATAATTATTTGACCTATCGATCTACAAGTATTATTGACGCCCTATCTAGATGGTGATAGCAGCAGGATAGCTATGATAATTAAAATCATTTAATCTGTTCACAACGTTTTTATTGCATCGATTAACAATTAATATTATAATTATTATTGAAATAAATACAAAATATAAATTAATTAATACACTCAGTGTAATTAATACATTTAATTTTATCGCAGTAACTACACTTTCGGCCATAAAAATTGGGTACACACGATAACTTCATTTAAAATGTGCGTTAATGTAGTTAAACTATTTAATCATAATATTTACTCATAGATATTATCGTACTTTATGGTAAAATATTAACTTCGCGAGAAATATAAATTAAAACTAAGAATACGTACTTACTTATTAATCAACATAAATACCTACCCTGTCAATTGAGTAAATCTATTACATTTTAAATTTGAATTTTAAATTTAAATTGAGTAAGAAATCCTGAACCTCCCGCCCGTTCGAAAAAATTTGAATCCCATTTAAAAAAGTTCTAAGTACTTACATTAGAGTTAACTTTAAAATAAATAAAAAAGTATTTCTAAAATATTTCTTTCTATGTAGGGTAGGTAGTATTTAATAAAATAAAAACATAATTAAGACGGTTTTTAATTAAAATTAAATTAAATAAGTAATTTTAAGTACATGATTATTAGTGTGAGTACTCGTATGATAAATTAAAAAACCTAGATAAAACGGTTACAAAAAAAGTTGTGTACCTACAGCTAACCTATTTAAATCTATAAATACATAACATTATTATAAACATTCTAGTTAATATGCAACTAAGTTGAACATGGAGCTCAAAAAGCCTAAACTAACTCGAAATCTAGATTTACGACTATAATTTATACACAAAGTGACTCAGAATAAGTTTGAATTTTCACAATATTTTGGTTACTATCGCCATAGAATACGCGCTGTTGCGATATGCTGAGTGACCAATTATGTTGTCCTAAAAATATTGAGATTTTAAGTGTGTTTTATTTTCGAGATATATTATAGGTAAGTTTTCTGTAAGTACAATTTTTTTTTTATATTTTTTCTATTTCTATTTTACTGTGTATTACTGTAAGTCTTTTTCAGATGTTCCATTTTGTATTTAAAATGTTTCTAATTCAGACATATTCTGGGACACCTTGTAGAAGGAAGCACATAGGTAGAAAAAGCACAACACTGAGTACATAGAAGGTGGTTAAATTACTTACGCAGTAGTAAGTCGCCATTTTTAAAAACCATTAGTTATTTTAGTCACGGAATTTTGTACTAAAATTTTTTGATGATAAAATGCTAAATTTTAAAACTTTTTTGTGACTGACCAACAGTAACATTTAAAACTACAGGTTTAACAAAGAGCTATGGTACCTAAAGTAGGTAGA
Organism: Cosmorhoe ocellata; assembly: GCA_963675405.1. Lineage (NCBI taxonomy): Eukaryota > Metazoa > Arthropoda > Insecta > Lepidoptera > Geometridae > Cosmorhoe > Cosmorhoe ocellata. Next base: position 6,456,733 of record OY776265.1, on the reverse strand, counting down.
AAAGTGTAAAATTACCCTGAAAGCATAACACTTCTCATTCAATTTAAAACATCGCGCGATAATCAGAATTAACACAAGACGAGAAAACTAATCATTTCAGGGCCCTCACAAACTCTTACAAACCATGTTTCAAAAACATCAAATTTCTTTTTTATAGCTCTTGTTACGAAATATTAAAGTTTATTATTACTTTGATATTGCCAAAAGAGCTTATAGTAAGACCTCTGATCAATCAATCTTGACGCCTCATGTGAAGTTTTGACATTTCTTTCAGAAGTAAACTGCGGGGGAAAAAATTGTGCGCCAATCAACAAGAAAAATATAAGAGCGAAACCTCCCGAGAAAACCTTTGGAAATAGTTATTCAAACAAAGATCGAACAAAAACGAAGTTACGAAATAGAAACTTAGGTAAGTACAGCAAGAATACATAATGAATAGGTTTAGGTATCTACTCATTATGAGATAATATTGTATGCTGGATGTAGATAGATAACTACATACACTTGCGTGCAAAAATATCAACCCATCCCGTCCACCACCAGTAATTACTATGCGGGGTGGGTTGATTTTTTTGCACGCAAGTATATTTTCATCGTTTGTGCACAACGAAATTGTAAAATAACGAAAAAATAAAAAAAACATTTATTGTGGATAGAGGTAGGTTTTTATTTCGAATCTGAATACACAGTTTTGTCTAAAAACGGTGAACTGTGAAGCTTTTTTATAAATAGCAACGTCCATGATTTTGTAGTTTTCAATTTCAACCCGCTATTTTATCCCTTTGCCGGTTTTCCAGATAAGATTTGAAAGTAAACAGCTCCTTACCACAAGCTCTTATAAACTTTCATGTTTCAGAAACGTCAAATTTCCAGCTTAATGTAACACTACTTAATTTTTTATAGGTCATGGTATAAAATACCAAAGTTGTATTACTTTGATATTGCCTGAAAAGCTTGCGTTAAAGTTTCTGGGTATCCAATCACTGTCTAATAAATTCACCTAATGATTATACTCCGAGGGTCTACCATGAGTTTTCACAATCTACACTCGCTAGCGACTGTAGTTAAAAAAATGTATGAAAACTTGGTACAGCGCCTCTAGCGGATAGTTGGGTACTAAAACCTCACGTAGCTAACTATCCTACGTCACAGCGTACTACAGCTGTAGTTTGCGCTCATTAATTTGCTTAGAATTTGGTACCATGAGTAACAAATTTGACAGATGTCATAGAAACGTACTATTACTACTGTAGTAACGTCAGCCGATCTAAATGCGACAACTCATGGTAGGCCTACAGACGACTTTATTACTGTCTTATTGCAAAATGTACGAACTTACCTCGTACCATCCAACTTTGGCTTTCAACTTTGAGCGTTAAAGTTAACAAGTTTAACTTTTAAAAAGGTACGTTACAACTGACGCGACATAGTCAAGCAATGTTGCCGCATTGCAATTGCAATGTAATCAAAGACATTTTATTTTGAACTTTTTCTCTGAAGAGAACCATTTCACAACCTTATAAAGAAAAGCATTGCAAACAGCGCCACCTCTCGGTGTTTTTTCTAAGACTCTTGTGCTGCAATCACGTAATTCTGATACTAACAAAACATTGTTACTAATAACTTCTAGTTACTAGCAGTCAATTGTATAATGGAAAGTTTATTGCCATCAGTTATTACATTTTATTATTGGTTTATTGTCTTAGGTAAGTATACTATTTGTACGAGTAAGTATCAGAATTACTTAATCACAGCACTATTGCTGATAGATTTTGTAATTGATTGCAACAAGAGTTCCGAAATAGCCACTCAGATCTACAATCACCTCATCAGTCAAAACACGTTAATCTTCTTTCGGCGAAGTTATACACACGAGAACATCTCTTTCTATCACGTGAGAGATTATATTGCTACACTTGTCATGGCGTTAGTAGTAACAAAAGTTCAAAGATACTCGTTCACGCCAACGTTGATATCACTAAACAATCACACATCTGTCATGATATCTCTTTCTATCACGTGAGGGATCATATTGCTACACCTTGTCATATTAGTAGCTACAGAAGTTCAAAGATTCACGCAAATGGTATTATTAAACAATCACACATCTGTCATGAGATCCTGCTCCTGTTGTAGAGTCTGGTGGGGGCTCCGCCGATCTACCACCACCACTCCATTCTATAGAGTCTATCATCTCCATCAGTTCTTTGAAGACAGCTATCACTCTCCAGTTGTACTTCGCAGAGCACTCCACATACCCACATTTCCAGTGCTTCCTCACCAGATTGACAATATTTCTTCTCTTTTCTCTGGAGTCGCCACAGGCACTCTCCGCTATCGCCAACTGCTGCAGTCCACTAGCAGCTGACGGCGTGTTACTGCATAGCAAGTCCTGCTTATTCCCAACCACCAGAACAGGTACGTTTCTCATGTCCCTACTCTCCACCATTTGGTCTCTTAACGTCCTGATATACTGGAAAGTTTCTACGTTTGACAGATCAAAGACCAGGATATAAGCTGTTGCATTTCTAAGACCATAGAAACGGTAATGGGCCCATTCGTAGTAAGAATTGATGGGGAAATAAGGTATTACAGGTACGTCAGTAATCTTCAACTCATACAGATGCTCATTGATGATGACTGAGGGATAGAATGTGTGCTTTCGATCTGTAGGTAGGTATTCTTCGGAGAAGTCACTCCAGACGAATTGCTGCAACAAACGAAATTATGTATAGGATCAGGGACTATAATGCTAGTAGTAGTGATCGCTGAAACGGAAATATATCATGACTAGCTTCCGCTCGCGGCGTCGCCCGCATAGTACTAACATAAAATATAGCCTATGTTCATCCTGAAAGTTCGTTCTACATATTGGTGAAAGAATTTTTCAAATCGGTCCAGTAGTTTCGGAGCCTATTCAATGCAAACAAACAATCAAATCTTTTCTCTTTATAGTATTAGTATAGACTAGCTTCCTCTCGCGGCGTCGCCCGCGAAGTACCTACATAAAATATAGCCTATGTTCATCCTGAAAGTTCATTCTACACATTGGTGAAAGAATTTTTGAAATCGGTTCAGTAGTTTCGAAGCTTTCAATGCAAACAAGCAATCAAATCTTTCCTCTTTATTGTATTACTCGTAGTATAGATAACTCTCCACTTGTGACACATTAATTAAACGCAAGAGGAAGGCTCGATAATTCCTTTATTTTAACGTGGTTGGGTGGTTCTTCTCAATTTATTATTATTTTCGACATTTTAAAATTCATAACTTCATAAATACATAACATATTCATAAGAGCTCGTCTTTCAAGCTGATAGCATGATGATGAAGCAATAAAAGATTGGTTGTTAATAAGTTATTTCACGAAGGGTTAGGTACATTTCAAATGTAATATTTTACGAGATAACCAAAATTGTTTGTTGCGAACTACAATTACGAATAGTAACAACATTTATAAAACTGTAGAGGAGAATCGGCCGGGTTCAATAAAGTATTCTGTTATTTCAATACTCTACACACCCAAACACAATTATAAGCTTGTATGCAGATATTAAAAAAATAAAGACAAGGGTTTCTCTTGATGTTTTCCTTCATACTTTCCTACACTTTATTTATGTTAATACTGAGTCTAAGCTCTACCCAGGTAAAAAAATATTTCAACCACCATTTTCACAAATGCGACCCCTCGAGGCAATCCATCAAGAACGGCTGTCACTAGATACTTTTATGGAAAAATTGAAGTTGATATTTGGTTATTTACCTATCTCAAGATTGTTTCTTTTATAGGAAAATCATAAAGGCCTTGTTAGGAGTAAGTACATTTTAAGATACACACGTTCCTGGTAAAAATTTGTGTCACACTGACCAAATGGGATCGTTAAATTTTCTTAGCTTAGCTAAATTAAAATTTTTATTTAATTATTGAATTTTTTTTGCTTTAAAAATCTCATTTTATTTGTTGAGCCCGGGAATGTACTTATATAACTCAATTTCACCAAATTTGTCACTTGTGCTTTTTCTCCTACAGAGGGCAGTATTATGGGCCTATACCATTTTGTTTTGTTATTATGAACAGTTTATGTGAATAAATCTACATTTAAACTTTTGTCTTACTAAGCGGGTAAAAACCAGTTATTTGTATTCACGGAATAGCTTCTGCCGGCGGCTTCGCCCGCGTAGGACCTTGAAAAACAAAAACGAATCTATCCCCAGAGAACCGTAAATTTTTCTGAGATTTAAAATAAACTATGTGCTATTCCAGACTATAATCCATCTCTCTGTCAAATTTTATCCAGATCTGTTCAGCCTTTTCAGCGTGAAAGAGTAACAAACATACATCTATACATCCATACATCCACACATCCATACATTCTTACAAACTTTCACGTTTATTTATTCTCTGTAAAATTACATCCCTTCATACATTATGATAAAAGATTCTGAGTTATAGTACTATTTCTTGGACGAATATCACCTATTCTCATAATGTCACAGCTCGGTTTCAATGTCGTTAATTTCCCAAGACGCGCCAAACCGAGCTAAAATATTGCTCAGGTGTAAAGGCTGTTGTGGCTATGGGGATGTATAACGTATAGTTTGCTGAATCGTTTTAAGGGTAAGGGCTGGTGTCCACCAAAGCAAGTCGTACTAACACGAAGGGCTCTTAATAGTCTAATAAATAATCTATCTATTTATATAATAATACAAAATTAATATTTTTAAAAACCCCCCAACATCTAAGCCCCGCCCTAACATTACCTTACCATGTTCTTTCACTATCATTGAATTAATACGGTACCAAATTTCGAATCGATCGGACATAAGAAAGTCAGATCCCCTCATCAACTAGAAAAGAGCTGATGATCTTCGAACGGCTGAACAAATTTTTTTGAAACATGGCTAAGAACACTCGGAATAAAATTATCTATGACACAAAAGAAACTAAACCAAAATCGTTTCATCCGTTTGGGAGCTACGTTATCACAGACAGATACACAGATACACAGATACATAGATACACTGACAGACAAGTCAAACTTATAACACCCTTTTTTTGCGTCGGGGGTTAAAAATGAATTCCTCATACACTAAATATACCCAAACCATTATTCTACTTTTTCGTTGATAAAAAGAAAAAGAAAAATGTTATTTAATAAAAGCCTAGTTCGAGAGATTCAAAGCCTGTGTAGGCAATCAAATTATATTCACACGTGTACCTAATATATTCATGGAATATTCAACTGTATTACCAAAGCGAGCACGCGCATCGAGATAAATCGTATTGAAGCAACACAGAGAAAAGTATAGAGCTTGGTGTATAAAATGTTATTATAACAAATTCAATTATTATTTTGCGAAAATAATATAAAGGTATGACGTAGACAGACAAAGTTTGATGCTGTTAGCTGTTTTTGTAAAAATATCCATGCTAAACCCAAACTTCCATACTAATATTATAAGTGCGAAAGTACTGTGTCTGTCTGTTACGCTTTCACGCTTAAACCGCTTAACTAATTTTGATGAAATTAGGTACAAAGGTAGACTAGAACTTGAGAAAGGACATGGGTTACCTTTTATCGCAAAAAAATGCTTGAAGGGGTTGAAATAATGAATGTTTGTATGGGAGTCCGTCATTTTCGAACACGGAGTAAGTCACGGGCAAAAACTGGAATTAACTCTATTTGTTTGTTACCTTTTCACAACTAAACGGCTGAACGGATCGTAATGAAATGTGGCAAGGAGATAGATTATATTTTGAGACGGACATAGGCTATCGCATGTCTCAAAAAATAATCTTAAAAGGGCTTGAAAAAGGGGTTGAAAGTTTGTATGGAGCACGCATGGTTAAGCAACGCTGAGTGCAGTCACTTTTTGGATAGGCGACCGTCTCTTTTTGTACTCCATAAAAATCCAAATTTTCCAAATTTCCCAATTAACCGATATCAATTTGAGAATTAATTACTTATGTTAAGTTGATTGATAGATTTTGCGGACGAAGTTGCGGGTTAACACTAGTTTTTATTAAGAGCTGTGAGGCCAGTACTCAGAATATTCATAACGTAAGATTTGGCACCGTTATTTTCCAGGCTACATGTATTTGTGAAGAAGGCAGGAAAGGCGTCTCTAGGGAGACCACGGGTGAATATAGTCATAGAACCTTGAGATATCCACAAAAATAATAAGGTAAATTAGGGTTAAAGTGTCCTTTGAGACCTGTCAAACGGAACCATATTGGATTTGCGTGCCTTAACAATGTTTACATTTGAATACATAAACATAATATGGATTTATTTTGTTTTATTTACGGATATGTATAGATAGATAAATTTAATTGTTCCCGGCGAACAAAGTCATGGGAGTTCTAGTAGTGACCCAGTAGCTCTACGTTTGTATAGATTTATTTATTAATTAATCTAAATAAGTACCTAATCCTCGCAATTTATCTTCCTTAGGCGTCCGACACACCAAACCGCACGACCCTTAAAACAATACTTACATTATACTTAGGTAAAATCACGTCTGCTTCCCGATGGGGTAGGCAGAGGCCACGGATCTCCACTACGATCCTGACATACTTCTCTTGCTTCATTCACTCTCATTACATTCTTCATACATGCGCGTCGGTTTAGAGTACTATTGAGCAGGCCGTACCACAAGCTTTCACAAACCATCATGTTTCAAATGTCAAAATTTCAAAGCTTGAAATGACACTTCAATACATTTTTAAAGGTCTTGGTACGAAATGTCAAAGTTGTATTAGGTACTTTGATATTTTGTACCATGACCATAATGTAGGTACGCCGAGGTCTTCCCTTCCAACTGTCCCATTCACTTCGCAATATATAAATTTATGAAGTATAATTTACAATACATTATATTTAAATTAATTGCACGAAGGCTTGCGTGCGGTTTCGCCGAAACGCACGGCGTGTCGTTTCTGGTAGGTAAAGAATAAAATTAATAATATGGAATAAAGATTTTATTTTGTAGCACACACAAACAGATGACAATGAGAAAGTAGCGAAACAACACAAGATATCTAAGGGTTTTAATACTAAACTTGAGTAAAAAAAGTACAGTCACCTCTTAGGAAAACTTAGGTTAAAGTACCAAATTAACCACTTTCACACAATATCTCCAAAACTACCTTCAGGTAACTAAAAGTAATAGTGCAAAAAAATAGTAGTAGGTACCTGGCAAAATGATAAAATGGCACAAAATGGAGGAGGCCTTTACCCAGCAGTGGGTAAACACAGGCTGTGAATGATGATGATGATGAACGTACCATCACACATTATCCCCAAGCGGTTTAGTGTGATGAACGCCTTATTCCCGTAAGACTTATTAAAGATTAATTGAACTGTCTTGTTCAGATTACCTACTTATATACAAGTAAGGTTGCGGGTCAGGCCCAGCGTTTAAATTGAGCGGGGTCTACCTCCAATTTCCGTATTTCAGAGCTACCTCCGCGCGTATTATAGATATTTGTTTTTTAATTTTCCTCTTTTTTATGTTGCGTGTACCTACTCGTAAACTCCATACGTTGCACGGTTTGTCCCTACTTTACCCCAATGTATTTTTTAGTAGAGTTGCCCACATAATTTAATTTATTTTAAAAACTTTTTAACCTTGTGCCTGTAACCTGATACAAGAGGCGGCTTATATGTCCGGTTGACATGTCCAACCGAACTGCTAATACATAAAAGTGTCATTAGTTCGGTCAACCGGACTAATAACAATACTAAAACTAGGCCGATTTTAGAGCTTGTCTTTCAAGCTGATAGCATGAAGATGGACCAATAAAATATTGGTTGATAATAAGTTATTTCTCAAAAGGTACGTACATTTATCATTATACGAGATAACCAAAATTGTTTGCAACGAACAACGACGAATATTGAGTAAAATGGCTCATGATTTGGCAAGTACAATCAATTTGACAATTTATCGTAAATGAGTGAGCGAAGCAAGTGACGAGTGACAGAGGGAAATGGAAGAAGATCACATGTTGTGCCGACCCCACATAACGTGGGATAAGAGCAAGAAGATGATGATGAGTGAGCGAAGATATACCTGTATAATGCTCGTCTTGCCGACAGCGGGTGCTCCAAGCAGCACCACTTTGATGAGGTCGAGCGAGTCGGGGCTAGGCTCGACGCTCGGGGCGCCCCCTGCCGTCAGCGCGCCGCCGCCGCCTCGCTCCAGGTAATCCAAGTCCAGTTCTGCAACAAGCTCCATAGTTATCCAGGGGGATAGATCTACTGGTTATAAGGACGTAAAAATAGACGAAAGACAATGAGTCGTCAAGGGGTAAACGGGGCGCGGACGCAACTCCTGGGGAGTGTCGCATCTCATTCCTCATCTTATTTGTACGTATTGCGTCGTAATGCGAGGGAGACGCAACTTGTCTTTTTACCCGACTTTGAAGAAAAAGAGGTGACAGATCTCCTTCTTATAAGTAAAAATAGACGTAAGACGACGGGTCATCAAGGGGTAGACGGGGCGCGGACGCAACTCCTGGGACGTCGCATTCTTTATCGTATTTGTACGAATTGATTCGTAATGCGAGAGAGACGCGACTTGTCTTTTAACCTGACTTTGAAGAAAAGAAGGAGGGAGACAACGCGTCGTCAAGGGGTAGACGGGGCGCGGACGCAACTCCTGGGACGTCGCATTTCTCATCTTATTTGTACGTATTTGCGTCGTAATGCGAGGGAGACGCGACTTGTCTTTTTACCCGACTTCGAAGAAAAAGAGGGTGATGTGTTAAAGATGTATGTATGGCCAAAAGACCAAAACAGCCGAGCGACTGGACAGATTTTGACATATGAGTTTGGATTCGTTTGGATTACGTAACGGAAAAAAGATTTTTTTACATTTTGTATAGCCTCTTGTGGTCCTCATTTGTCAAAATCCGTTCAGCTGTTTGGGCTACAATGACAGACAAAGGAATTTGCATACATAGGTACATAAATACATACATCCCAAACACATTACCCTCCTTCGCTTCGCAGTCGGGTTCGCAAAAGTTCGCAATTTCAGCTAGAGCGAAGATGTGTTTTAAAACTTTATCTTTACTTCAGCTGAAGAAACTCTTGAAAGGATTTCTTATTCAAAGGTGTTCCGAGAAAACTTACGTGCGTATCGGAAAATAATAGAGTTGAGATGAAATATCGATTGGGTTCAGTAGGAAATAAAATAAAGTTCTTACATCTAGACTTAGATAAGTTTGTTGTTATAGAACTAAAAATATCAGCTCATCCTACTAATATTAAACGTGAAAGTTTGTAAGAATGTATGGATGTGTGGATGCATGGATATATGGATGTATGTTTGTTATTCACCATGAAATGCCTGAACAGATCTGGATGAAGTTTGGCACAAATATAGATTATAATCTGGAATAGCACATAGGCTACTTTTTATCCTGGAAAAATGTACGGTTCCCGTGGGATAGATTTGTTTTTGTTCCTAAAGGTACCACGCGGGCGAAGCCGTGGGCAAAAGCTAGTATATAAAAGTAAAAATGATACAAATGCAAAGGTTTGCATGCATACATTTTTGTTATTTTATTTAGTTTTACCATCGGATTTTGAAACTGAGGTGTCGTTAGACTCGTCTGGATCACAAATGAAGAAAAGAAAAGCTATCATAGAGATAAATTACTTCAGTAACTACTAGCTTCCTCTCGCGGCTTTGCTCGCGAGGTACCTATATAAAATATAGCCTATATTACTCAGGGATAATGTAGCATTCTAACGGTGAAAGAATTTTTAAAATCGGACTAGTAGTTTTTGAGTTTATTCGTTACAAACAAAAATACAAAAATACAAAACTTTCTTCTTTATAATATTACTTAGTATAGATATTAAAGATTACAATGCACTGTAGGCTATATACAAAATGTCAAAAAACCTGATATGGTGGCTGTAAAAATCAATGTTCGGTTTTTTTTAATTTTTCATATAAATAAATACTTACTAGTTTCCTACTTTGTTTTTTATTAGAGCACGATAGTAGCGATTGAGATTATAACTGTACCGGGTATATTTTGAAGTCGGCTTTCAACTTTTTGCAGAAAATATTATATTTATTTTTGTTCCATTAAAACAAGAAAAAAGCTACTAATGGACCTACCGAATTTTCTCTCTCCTTGCGTCTCGTTACTTAATTGAATCTAGCTGATGAAAATGAAAACATAGTGCTTTTACGCTTAGAAAAAAAAATACGATTCTATGGTACGTATCTTCTTCTTCCTGCCCTTTTCCCACGCTACGTGGGGTCGGCACAACACGTTTTCTTCTTCCATTTCCCTCTATCATCCGTCATCTCAGTACTCACTCCTTTCTAACTCATATCGTCTTTCACACATTATACAATTCTGTCGTACCTATTAACTTATATTTACATAGATTATCTACTATTTAGGTACTTATATATTAGGTACTCTACTATACAAAGCGTGGGTCCACACTTGTGACATCTGCCGTTACTGTGACTGTGTCTGTGTCCGAAACACGCCTACATTTGTCACGCGGTTTTTTACGTGTCACGGTAATGTCTGTGCTTTATCACGAAGTCCCTTGAAAATCTGTCCAATTGTCATGCGTGTTTGTTACGGTATGGAAATACGGTCACGGCAGTAGATATGCCACTATGGACGCGTCTTAATATTACTAAAAATACATATTTACCCAAAACTTTGTTATGCCTCGTACAGTTTCCCTTCGCAGTTCTTTCATCTTCTCTGTCTTGTTTACAATCTAACCTATTCATTTCAACGTACAACATTCATCATTATTTATATTTACACATCATTTAAAATCACCATTGTTTAATAAATCATCATTTTACATGCACTTAAATTCATTGTTGATCAATCAAACACTATTTTAGGTCATTATTGGTCAACTAAACATGATTAGACACTATTTCAGGTCACTGCTGATCAATCAAACATGATAAAACACTATTTTGAAGTCTCTAGGTACAAAAAATTGAGAATTTGAATGCTGGAAAAATTGATAATTTGAAGCACTACTAGACAATCAAATATTTGATTTAATATGCTAAGGTTTACCAATAATCGTTCTCTGTCTAGGTTTTTTATAGATCACGTTTGCAAGTTCTCTTTGAGTCAGAGATCATTCCGAGGTTTTAATGCGACCGAACTGAGAAATCCTGTTAGAAAAAATGCCTATCACTCTTTATAACTTCTTTAGTATTCTTAAACCATTGATTTATAAAGAAATAGTAGAACAAAACAATCAGTAATCCAAGGTAATCCAATCAGTTCACAGATCAATTGCACGAAATCTGCTGAGTAGCGAATCCGTGGATGGCCGATCGCAAAATTTGGCGGCAAATTTTCGCAAGGGTGCGCGCATCCCCCACAGCGGGCTGTGATCAACTGCCGTAAAACCGTTCTGGAGATATTTGCGGATGTTGGCGGACGTAATATAGCGGAGTTGGAGATTTAATTTATTTTTAACCCCCAACGCATAAACGATGGGGTGTTTTAAGTTTGACGTGTCTGTGTGTGTGTCTGTGGCATTGTAGCTCTCGAACGCATGAACCAATTTTTGTTTGAAAGGTGAATTAAAAACTTGGAAATTATTTTTTTGTCCGATCAATACCTAGATTGATGAGGAAAGTAGAGTGATGACTGGTATCTAGGACCTAACGAATTATCTATAAATTTGTATTTATATTAATTATTTATTTGTCCCACGTTCGCCCGCAGAGTTAAGCTGTTTCGGGGGTTTCTTTAAATTTTTAATTTATACATTTTAGCTAGACCTAGCAGAAATTTTCTTATTTGTATTCTGGGCATGCCTACTAAAGGGTAGTCGGCGATAGCGAAAGTTTATATTTCGTTATGACAGATTCAAATAGTAATAACAATTAATAAGGCTTAGTTTGATTATTTTTTTTTATTAATAATACTAAGAGCATGTGGTCTAGTGGTAGTGGTCCTTCCGATTGAAACTTGAGCTTGTGGTCCCAGGTCTTTGCTGCTGTTCTAGATCATACATACAAAAGCCACGCGGGTTCGTCCGTGTTACGGCAAAATGTCTGTGTATTTTCTCAAAGTCTGCTAACAATCCGTCTGATTGTCACGCGTGTTTGCTACTGTACGGAGCAACAGTCACAGATAAATGTCACAAATGTAGATATAAGCTGAACAGCGTTAGATAGAATTTTGTAGGTTCCTACTCACAGGCTGACGGATTTCATAAATTAATAAATAGGTACTTAAAATAAATAATGCTGGACAATCCACATCTAGCCCCAAAGTAAGCTACTCAAAACTTGTGTTATGGGTACATTATTAGGTATAGATACATAGAAAACACCCAGACCAACGGAACAAATTTCTGCAAATCGTACACAAATTGGTTCCGTGGCGGGAATCGAACCCGCAACGAAGGCGGACTCTCGCCCGTTGCGCCACTGAGGTCGTCATTTACGACCGTGATATGAGTGTGTCTAGTTCATGTGAAACAGTAGCTTTGCAAGGTTGGATTAGGATGTCAGTTTATTGGTTTAATCCGTGTGGATGTTGTGGATTTTCGCCATAGGGTTTATGACATACTAGCTTACCCCCCCCCCCCCCTACCCCCCAGCATCGTGTGTTACCGACATAAAAGAGGTTTTATGTTTTTTCAGGATTATTTCAAATAGAGGTGTAAAAGTAACGATAAAAAGCGTGCCCGTATGTATTCGTTACTATAACAATTAGTACTCGTTACTATCGTATCGTAACGTTACTCGTTATTTCTGGTAACTTTTAACATGCTATGCTATGTTAGAGCCACGAATCGAGTCGTATTGCGTAGGTATTGCGTCGTTGCATAGGCATTCGTGAAGTTAGCCGCAAGAGCTGCGCAGTATCGTTTTTCGGGAGCAATTGGAGGTATGAGGAGGGGGGGACGAACTGTACATGCGCAAATTCGCACCTGTGGTTAATTTCACAAATGCCTAGATCCGTTGGATGACCTATACCTACAGTATGACGGAATGCGAGAAACGAGATGTATTCGAGTGTAACGTTTCATTACTCAGTACTAGATGGCGCACCCGTTACTCAATACTGAATACATACGGTTTGCTACAGCTCTAATTCCAAATACCTAAATCTATCCAGCCGTTTTTCCGCCTAGTCGAAGACTTGGGGTAAGTAGGGTAGATAGGTACCTACATGATTTTGAAATTTTTTAAAAATTAAAAAATGTTAATATGTGCTAGAAATGCCAAAGGAGGCCTATAAACCCACAGCTGACTAATAATTATTATGACCATGCAGAAATAATTACTAAATACGATTAAAAAAGCGAGCAATATCATAGTTTTAATGACAAATTTGACCTTTCCTTGAAAAATAAGGGTATTAGGCTTGATTGTGGCGAAAATTGCCGTTATTTACCGTTGATTGCTATTATCAACCCTATTCCAACGAGATAAGGTCGTACCATGACTGGATAATTGCACTATTAAATATATTTCCCGATAGTAAGTTTTGATAAAAGCACGACCCATAAACTATGGGTTTATTTTTACTTCATTATTATTTTAGCGGCCATCATGTTCACATTCAAAGTATTACTGATCTTGTGTTTTGCGATTTCGTGTTATTGCGGTAAGTTTAACTAATCAACATAATAAAATTTCCTTCCCGTTGTCCCAACAAATGGGTTATGAAACAAGGGCGAATCAAAACGCACACCTACAATATTAGAATTTCAGTTACTCCAAAAATGTTGGTTTATGTCTAGCTTGGATTCGACCGAACTCATTTATGCAGTATATCCATAGAATAAACCTAGAGGAGTAATAGGTTAGCGTGGTATGGGCATGTTATGAGAAGAGATGAATGTCATGTGACAAGGAGAGTGTTAGGTATGAATGTGGATGGATACAGGGGTAGAGGTAGGCCAAAGAAAAGATGGATGGACTGTGTGAAAGAAGACATGGGTAAGAAAGGAGTGAGTAATGAGATGACGAGTGACAGAGGGAAATGGAAGAAGGTCACATGTTGTGCCGACCCCACATAGCGTGGGATAAGGGCAGAAAGATGATGATCCATAGAATAAACCTCAGATATCAAAGGGTGGATTTGACCAAATTAGGATAACCATTATCATAAGAATAAATTGTAGTTATCGGAAAGTAAACTGACATTTTATTTACATTTGACCGTGCATTATTCTGAGAGTAGTTATACCGTATTTATCTGGGGTTATACCAAAAGTTGACCAAAATCACCCTAAGAGTAGGTACATAACTTGAAATTTTACCTGCATTCGACATTACTATAAACCAAAAACACCAAGTTAGTCAGGCAGTCAGACAAGAGATATATAGGATAACTATAGAAGTAACTATGAAAAGTAATAAAACTATTAACTTTAAAACTGAACCGTTTTTTTTTACTGTCAATTACTCGCTTTGGCCGCACCTCCCCTAAGTATGCTTGATTTCGTCGCCGTAGAGTGAAAACCTCATATGTGGTGATGTGCTAAGTTTTCAGGAACAAGAAAAAACGTCTGGTGTAAAATTTTGTTAGGACATGCGGTATTATTAAACGTGATAAAATTATTAAATCTGATCAGTTTTCAATCGTGTTAGTATATTTTTAATATTTGTTAGAATATACAGAGATACTGATACTTATGAGGTTTTCTAACTTATTTTAGGCTACTCACATGATACTTACGAGGTTTTCATTGAGAAAAAAAAACTCTATTTGCAATATTTATTCGTTTTATTTAAGTTGAGGTCCTTTTTTTATTTCAAATACCTTCTGCATATTAATTGTTATCAAGTTTATATTAAAAAAAATAATCAATCTTTCGTATTTCTACCTACATCGAGATAAATCATCTCCTTCCATCCACACTTAAAACATAGTAAACTTTTCTAAACATCGTTTGTTCATCATGCAATAATATTATTTGGCCTTATATTAATACCTTATTTTAACCGTGATGAAGTCCACGCTAAGACCCAATCTGCTCCAGATCATGGCGGGCACCGAAAAGTTTCAGAAGCTTCTTGGTGATAGATTCGTTGCTGTGGAACTCACCGAGGACGTTGATGAGGCCCTACGAAACGTGGTTGGAGCACTAAGGGACGAGGGCATCAAATTCTGCCAAATGCAGCCTAAAGGCAAGAAGTCCAAACTTTCGGATGAGACTCTTCGGCTAGTGACAAAAAGACGGGAAACCACTCAGGCCACTTCGTCAGAGAGGCCAGACCTGAACAAGCGAATTGCGAAGATGGTACGGCGCGACCTTCGGAGCTCCAACACACGTCTCATTGAAGAGGCAATAGAGCGAAACCGAGGGTCCAAAGTATTCACTCAGCAGCATGGCAGGAGCCATCTGACGAAGTTAACAACACGCGATGGCCGAACCGTATTGTCAAAGCCGGAGATATTGTCAGAGATCGAGGACTTCTATGGCCGGCTATATGCGGCACATGCTCCTTGCCCCCAGCGTAACAGCCACGATTCCAGAGCCACCCTCACCCGCCACTACACCGACGATCTGCCGGAAATCAGCAAAGACGAGATCGTGTTGGCCCTGAGACAGCTTAAAAATGGAAAAGCCCCCGGTGAAGACGGAGTAACCTCAGAGCTTCTGAAGGCTGGAGGAGCTCCTGTTGTGCAGGAGCTACAGAACCTCTTTAACTCCGTCCTTCTCTGTGGGAGAACTCCTAAGGCGTGGAACGAGAGCTTGGCGGTTTTGTTTTTCAAGAAGGGAGATAAGACTCTTCTTAAAAATTACAGGCCCATCTCGCTCTTGAGCCACGTTTATAAGCTATTCTCTCGGGTTCTCACGAATCGTCTCGCCAGAAGACTCGACGAATACCAGCCACCGGAGCAGGCCCGGTTTCGCGGAGGATATGGCACCATAGACCACATTCACACAGTGAGGCAGATTATACAGAAGTCAGAAGAGTATAATCAGCCCCTGTGTCTGGCTTTTGTGGACTATGAGAAGGCCTTTGACTCTGTCAAAACCTGGGCTTTTCTGGAATCCTTACAGCGATGCCAAGTAGACTATCGTTATATCGAAGTGTTGAGATGTCTGTACGAAGCCGCCACCATGAGTGTCCGAGTACAGGACCAGCAGTCTAAGCCCATCCAGCTGCGCAGAGGAGTGAGACAGGGAGATGTAATATCTCCGAAACTGTTCACAAGCGCGCTGGAGGATATGTTTAAGACTTTAGACTGGAAAGGCATGGGCATAAGCATAAATGGCGATCACATCTCACACTTACGATTCGCAGATGACATAGTCTTACTGGCATCCATCGCTCCAAAAAATAACATTCTCTACATCATCGTCAATGTTAATAGTCAAAAAGTTATAAATGATGGTGGCAAATTCATCCGCAGTCACGCCACCTTCACTCTCATTCCAAATAAAGCAGTACCCGTCACTCGTGTTTAAATCAAATATTGTGAAGTTATGGACCTTTAATTTCGTCTTGTAGTACAGAGCGGAAGCGTTTAATGCCGGTGCCAATAAAACAGCTTAGCTTTTTCCTTTTTCCCACAACAGTTCTTAAATGACTTTCTCGGAGTAGCTCTTAAGGCAGTAATAGTAAGTCAGTGATCAGTTATAGTTACTAAAGTAGTAAGTTAACTAGCGTTACCTATTAATTATGGTGTACGAGACGTCCCACCTTAAGTAGGATGGCCAGCTTGATTGAATTATTCAGTTTTCTAAAGGGCTTGAGCCTTGTACGTGGTTTTCTACATAAAAATAGCGAAACTGAAAACCTCGGAAGTCGTTCCTGAACAAAATAAAATGTAGGATCGTGACTACTGGGTAGGTATTTAGGTACGCATACGCCTAAACTTAAGGTAGGTTGGCTGGCGGTTTTACAGTGACCGCTATTTGACAAGAAAACCTAGTTAAAAACAATTGTTTATGCTGTAATAACGTATGAATACCTTGGAACTGAGATCCGAGCTTTGAATACTTCTTTCGTGCTACAAGGCGATAGTCAGAATACCTCTTATGTGAGATACAAGTTTTTCAAACTAAAAATCTCGCGGATTCGTGGTTTTCTTTTCAATTAGAGACAAAATCTGATATTTCTACTTAATTATATACTATTTCTACGGACATTTACTTTCAAAATATAACGGACACTTACCTCTAACTTTACTGCACTCGATAAGGCCGGTATCACTATTTTTTCCCACACAAAAGTTTGTTTTTAGCTCCGCACGCACTTGACTTCCGAGGTTTACACAGCAGACTGAACGTTGTCGCGAACTACGAGGTTCACATCGAAGGCAATATATGGCGTTAGGAGTGCCTAAAGCCGAGCTCGGTGATATAGAAAAATGCGGTACGAGGTTTTCTTTCGAATGACGCAAAAAAACTAAATTGGTCAAAATCTGACACCCGAGGTTTTCACTCTACGGCGACGTTATGTTATTATTCTTCAACAGAGATCACAAATGAAGTTGGAATCATAGGTGGCCATCGAATCACCATAGAGCGAGCTCCTTACATGGTGTCATTGCGTCTGAACGGATCTTACCACTGGTGTGGTGGCTCTGTCATTGACGAGCGTTTCGTTCTGACTGCTGCTCATTGTATTGTACCGTAAGTTGACAACTGCCCTTATCCCATTATCCCCTAGGTGGTGTCGGCAGAACAGGACACTCTTCCGCCACTCTCCCCTATCATCCATTATCTCAGTCACTCCTTTCTTACGCATATCTTTCACACAGTCCATACATCTTTCTTAAGTCTACCTTTACCCTTATATCCATCCACATTCAAATCCATCAACCTTTCTTGTAACATGACTTTCCTCTCGCCGCATAACATGCCCATACTACGCCAACCTACTCTTAAACTTTTCTCTCACTGGCGATATTTTCAAACTCAAAACCTCATGCCCATTCCATATCTTATCCATTCTCGTCACTTCACTCATCCATCTCAGCATGTGCATTGTACCGTAAGTTAACGAGCAATGCAAAAAAATCACAACGGGAATCAAGTTTGAGAGACATCTCCTCAGATCTCCATGATACCTAATTTATGGAGAATATCTAAAGAGTAGTAATCACAGGAACGTTAAAAAGTTAATTTTTGAACGTGCCCACGTTTTATTAGGCTGTTAATAATAATATTCCGTGACAGGTTACAAGCCCTTTGTAGGAAGGAATATCAACTAACCTAAATGACACATTCCTCCGAATTAATTGACATTTCGTTTCATAAGCTCGCTCTTGAATTCTAAAGAAGTTTTAAAAATTACGTAGCGTATTATTTCAGAAACCGCACTTATAAAGTCCTTGTCGGGACGGACTTTGTCGACCCAAACGCTGACGGTGACCTTTACGACATAGAGAAAATCATTATCCACGAGAAATACTCAAACAAAACAAACAATTATGACGTTTGCTTGATCAAGCTGTCAACCCCACTGAAGTTTGGCGCGAAGGTGGCTGCAATCAGTCTTGCGGATCGGAATGTAAAGCTACAGAAGAATACAAAGCTGAACGTCACTGGATGGGGGTCAACTGGGGTCAGATTGCATACAACTAGTCATTTTTCAACATCTATGGTTTCCTAACTGCGTTGATGAGGTGTTGTGTGGTGGTATCATCCTACACCCTGCCTAAGGGTGTTACCAGACCAATCGATCGATCGTCGATCGACGGCATCGATCGATGGTAGAATAGAATAGTCGACGTCGATCGATAGTTTCTACCAGACCAATCGATCGATCGATGGTAGAATGGAATAGTCGACGTCGATCGATAGTTTCTACCAGTCGACCAACATCGATTGACGTTGATCGATGCCATCGACCGGCAATCGATCGATTGGTTAGTCGAACAGTATCTGTCGATCAATTGAAGTTACTAGACAAGTCGATCAACTTCGTTCGATCGATGCCGTGGAACGACAATCGATCGATTGGTCTGGTAACACCCTAACCTACTCGCATAATCGAGCACTATAGATTCTTCTTTAAAAGTTAGTGTCTATAAGTATTCCTTGCAATGGGCTTGCTACGTTTCACGTACGGTATATTTACCTACTATTACTTATGCATACCAAATACAGTCATTGGATGTCACATACAAAATTTGTACAAGCCTCTGACAACCAACGCATTCTATCTATTTCTATTTTTCTTTTGCATCTATTTTTTTATTTTTCTTTTGCATTGAACACCAAAAGAACTTACAATATTTATGTTTTTTTAGCATAACGCGTATTCGTCCCACCTGATGCAAGTCGCCATACCCATGGTCTCTCGCAATCAATGTCAGCTTATGTACCTAGCAAACAAGATTCTGATCACTCCTCAAATGATCTGCGCAGGGAAGAAGGGGGAAGACTCGTGTCAGGTTAGAGTTTTTTTAGAAAATACCTAATAATATTCTTAGATAATCTATGATTATTTTATAAAATAAGCAAGAGATCAAGTTAGTTACCACAGAAAGTAGGACTAGGTATTCTGCCTACAAGCATTGGTGTTACAAGAATGTGTTAAGGTTTCAAGGACGTAAAGCAATAGAAATCACAGCGAAACTGGGTCTCGACAAAAAGTGCCGGACAAAGAAGTGATCCTTTACGCTAGGCATACTTACCTCCCCCCGCGAAACCATAGCAGCGAAACCACAGTAGTTTCGCGTTAGCTGTACGACAAGCAAAAGAGAAGCGAAACTGCCTGTTCATAAACATACAAATTTGATTATGATTTCATCTCTTTCTGCGTTGTTTTGCCGATCGCCTCAGAAGTCGGTTAACTCCGCTCTCAGTCTGCCTTTTTCTACCGCTTTTGTTTCGCGCGTATCTGTCAGTCAACAGTTTAAACGGTCAGCATACCTCCTCCACTCGCGAAACTCGTGCAGCGGCTTCGCTTCGTTAATTTCGCAGCGGAGGTGTGCTACTTTATAGGTTCCTTTATTTTTTTGAAGTACACCACCCTAATTTTTGTATCTTTAGCTTCAAACTCTGTATTTCAGGGCGACAGCGGCGGTCCTCTTACTAAAGAGAATGTCCAAGTAGGAGTGACCTCTTTCGGACTAGGCTGTGGTGAAATAGCAGGGATCTATGTGAAAGTTGCATCAGTACTGCCTTGGATAAGGAAAACTATTGCTGAAAATATTGAACCTTCTTTTTAATTGTACCAGTACCTACCAGTAGGTCTACCATGAGTTTTCACAATCTACACACGCTAGCGACTGTAGTTAAAAAAAAATATGAAAACCTGCCTACAGCGCCTCTAGCGGATAGTTGGGTACTAAAACCTCACGTAGCTAACTATCCTACGTCACAGCGTACTACAGCGACTGTAGTTTGCGCTCATAATTTGCTTACAATTTGGTACCATGCGTAACAGTTTTGACAGACGTCATAGTAACGTACTATTACTACTGTAGTAACGTCAACTAATCTAAATGTGACAACTCATGGTAGACCTACTGTTATCATTTTATTAAATAGTAGGTACTAGCATAATCGGTTTTTATTATGGTCACTAATGAACACAATTTTGTTTATTTAATTAACTAAGTAGGTAGGTATTTGGTTTGTACTGAACAATGTATTGGGACAAAAGTTCATAAAATATAATTATGTATCTACTTACTTGAAATGTGATTAGCTTGCAAATTGTCACGTTCGAAATACTACGGAGTAGGTTCTTATTACCAACTGTGCAAAGTGTGGGTGTGTTTGGACGCTGACTACCTTCAGATATTCTTAATGGTCAAAGTTAACTAAACAAAAATATGAGCTGATTTCCACAAAAAAACTAAGTAGGGGATTACAGTCGCGAAAACTGTGCCATTAGTTTCCTATTTTAAACCGACTTTAAAAGGGAAAAGGTACCTATGATGTTGTTTTTTTGACCTCAGTGGCGCAGCGGGCGAGAGTCCGCCTGCGACGCAAGAAGTTGCGGGTTCGATTCCCGCCGCGGAACAAATTTGTGTACGATCTGCAGAAATTTGTTCCGTTGGTCTGGGTGTTTTCTATGTATAATAAAAAATATCTATCTTTGTACATAATGTATTAAATATTAAGTATATCAGTTGTCTAGTACCCATAACACAAGCTTTGAGTAGCTTACTTTGGGGCTAGATGATGCTGTGTGGATTGTCCAGCATTATTTATTTCATTTTATTTATTTTTAACGATCTACATATTTTCTTTTGAGGTTCCAGGAACGCCTATAAAAAATAACAAGAAACGTAAGTAATATACAAGCGTTCTGTATTTTCTGACTGAAAATTGAAAAGCTTTAAAGCACAATAGAAAAACTCGTGAATTGCAGGTACCCAGGCACCACCTACCGAGCCATGTAAAACATTGATCGTAAAACACAAACGCAACAAAAGGAAAAAAAAAAGTGTTTAGCGCGCATAAAGGGAGGTTTGGTTTTTATTTCGAGTCTGAATACACAGTTTTTATCAAAAGTCTGTGAACTGTGAAGCTTTTGTTAATAACGACGCCCGGGGGTTTTGTAGTTTTTAACTTTAATCCCCTTTTTATCCCTTTGGGGGTTTCCCGGGTTTCAAGTTGACTGTACCGTACCTACCTACTGTGCATTGAAGAAATATAAATAATACAAAAATTGGGTGTATGTATAAAGGAGAGCACTAGTGTAGTGGCAGAGCACACCTGCCTTACGATCTGAAGCACAACCTTCATTGGTGCACGACTAGGTTTGAACCCACGACCTTCGGATTGTGAGGCAGGGGTGCTACCACTACACCACCAGCGCTCTCCTAAGTACCTAAGTAGGTAGTAAATAAATGAAATACAATTTGCGGTAAAGCCTAAAAGGGGCAGACAAAGCATAATTTTACTCAGAAAGGCCCGTTATCTCGTGAAATATTTACTGGTCAGACAATGGCTTCTGCTTCATTGAATAATGCTGGACGTTTTCCAAGGAACACCCGACTTTTGGGCGCCATTTTGGAATTCTATATTTATGGGGTTGGATTTTTTCGACAATGGCGTCGTGTCAACAAATAATTTCGTCTAGATGTAGACGATCGTAGACAGTGGAGTTCCATCCGTGGTCTGCCTACCCCGTTGGGACACATGCGTGAATGTATGCAGATAAGGTCAGAGGTAGGTAAAATAAGTTAAATAAATGTCGTATGTATATACCTACCTAATGGGAAAGTGGTTAGTGGAGAGGAGTAGACGTACATTTTCATACCGAAAGAGAAGACATTTTTTGACAACCTAAGATAGTTTTTAAGACTTCAAAAAACTCTTTTTGTTTGGGCTAAAGACATTTTACGTACTTACCTACTTTGTCTGTTTACGGTAGGTAAAGTCTGTTAGGTAGGTAGGTACCTCATGATTGAAAATAATAAACAAAGTCACGTTTGTATTATTAACTATTTATTTAGGTACTATTATTTTAGCTTATGTAGAAGGTACTAAATAATAAATACCTGTCTTGTCACTTAATAATTAAACAATTTAATTAACCTAACACTAAAATTTCCTGTGAGTTTAAAAAACTACTTACAAGTACCTACAACTGGTACCACAACACAAAAAATACTTAAATACCTACCTAGGTACCTACTGACATCTGCCCGCGGTTCCACCCGCAAAGTACGTAACTACCTACTTATCTAATTAATACATAATACGAGTAATATAGGTAGCTAGCCTTTATGCTGCAAGCTCATCCTGAAATTTTGTTCTACAATTGGTGAAATATTTTTAAATCGATTGGGTAGTTTCTGAGATTACTACAAACAAACAAACAAAAAAATAAACTTTACCTCTATCTATACTAATACATCTTAGACCTACCTATAAACGAGCAATTCTAGTTAGGTACCTACCTATAATCTGAATCTCGGAAACGGCTCCAACGATTTTCATAAAATTTAGTATCCAGGGGGTTTCGGGGGCGATAAATCGATCTAGCTAGGTTTTATTTTTATAAAACTTCGTTTAAAACAACTTAGCAAAGCTCGGTCAACCACGTAGGTAGGTACTAGTTTAAGAAACGTGCTAGTTATGTCTCCGCATAGTCCGCATTCTGTAGGTCTACCATGAGTTGTCACATTTAGATTGGCTGACGTTACTACAGTAGTAATAGTACGTTACTATGACATTTGTCAAAATTGTTACTCATGTTAAGCAAATTAATGAGCGCAAACTACAGTCGCTGTAGTACGCTGTGACGTAGGATAGTTAGCTACGTGAGGTTTTAGTACCCAACTATCTGCTAGAGGCGCTGTACAAGTTTTCATTTTTTTTTTAACTACAGTCGCTAGCGAGTGTAGATTGTGAAATCTCATGGTAGACTGGTCTCTACGGTAATGAAGTTTTAATATCCACCGAGTTTAACTTCAGATGTCCTAATTGGCCATGCATAATGATTTCAGCGATGGCTCGCTTAGCGTAAATCTGTTGCGTTGGTTCCATCTTTTTTATATCCTCAGCACAGGCCAAGCCCCAATTTCGATATTCATTCGCTTCTTCTCTAAAACGTTTGCTAGGCAATTCCGGAGAATCATCATCCAACCATCTTGATTTGGTGGCTTGCTTCTGGGGTATCAAATAGGATGCTTGGCTAAATTCTCCACCAGAAGAATCATCCTGAAAGAATATATTTTTTTAAAGTTGAAAACTACTTCAAATTACATTGACAACCACAATCATTATTGTTACTATGAGTAGGTAGGTACAAACTAAAACCGCCAGTTTATCAAAGGAGTCTAGCTCTAACGATGTCTGCGTGACACTTGACATGACACTCACAAACGAAAACGTCATCTGTGTAGGTATAAATATTCAGTTTTGTTGATTTTTCAAAAAGTGCTTAGGTATCAATTTTACCTAAGCACTTTATTAAAGTGGTAGGTATTCAATGGGACCACCTATAAAGTATGACATACTAAACAAAAAAAGAATCATAAAAATCCGTTCATAATTGGCGAAGAAATCGCGTAACAAACATACAAAAATGGCTTAAAACGGGTTTTGATAGTTTATGAAATTTTCGGTTCATTCTTTTAATTCCTGCATTGCCGTAAGTTTCCGCTAGGGGCGCTTGCTGATAAATATGGGTAGATATCTAGGTAGAGATGATTCAGTCTAAAAATGCTCGCTCCTCCACTTGTACCGCATGTAGGGGTAAATACATTGGAAACCAATACGAGTACATTGGAGGGGCGTGCATTTTAAGACGTTCTACTTCTACTACGAAACGAGATAATAATAAAATAATAAATAAATAAATAATGCTGGACAATCCACACAGCATCATCTAGCCCCAAAGTAAGCTACTCAAAGCTTGTGTTATGGGTACTAGATAACTGATATATTAATACATTATATTACATAGATAGATATATTTTTATTATATATAGAAAACACCCAGACCAACGGAACAAATTTCTGCAGATCATACACAAATTTGTTCCGAGGCGGGAATCGAACCCGCAACCTCTTGCGTCGCAGGTGGACTCTCGCCCTCTGCGCCACTGAGGTCGTCAAATAAAATAAATCGTCAGATAAATGTTTGTAAACTTTTAAAACCAGAACAAAGCCCCCTGCTTAAAATGACATGGTTGCTAAGTGGGCCGTTTTGGTAATAGGCATTTTTGCTCTAAAATCACTACTACCTAAGTACCTACATAAGTAGGTATATCTACCGAGCTATGTAAAGCTCGGTAGATACCTACTTATGTACTTAGGTAACCTAGAGGAGATAATATCTCCTATATTATATATAATAATATTATTATTACGAATAATTTTGATATTTTAACTATAAATACATAATAATAATAATAATAATAGCCCTTTATTTCAGACAATTGGATAATGTACATGCATGTTCGAATTGTATTGGATTATTTCTAATATCTAATTTCTAATTTTTGCTTCATAATTCATTTTTGTTGTATAAATACATTATTATGTACCTAATAGGTAGGTAATTACCTAAAGATCGATAAAACTAGGAAATAAGAAAGGTATTATGCGCCCAAAATAAAATTTGATCGTCAGTCGACTCAGTAAGTAGGGAGCAAAGAACATCACAAAGGCAGTCACTAAAACCAACGAGTGCGAGTGAGAAGGCCTACTCATTTGCTATTTCGTTTTATTGCATCGCGCGGAGCAGCGAGCGACGCGTTTCGTTCGGTGAGCGAAGAATGTTAACGTTTTAAGTAGCATGTTTACTGAGCCGATATTTTATTAAAAAGTATTTACCTCTGTGTAGTTATTGTCATAATTTCCATCAGTTATCATGACGGGTTCTTCTATTTTGATATCCGCATTTGACTGTGAGTCGGACCCATTTTGTTCTTGCAAAAAACTCATTTCATCGAAATACCACAGCGTGGGTTCATAGGCATAATCACCAAATTCGTTTTTCGACTGCCATTGTTTCTTCAATTCTTTGCGGTAGTTAGTTCTCAATACGTTGAATTTTTTCTTCACGCTTTCTCTCGTCGCTTCTGGAAACTTCTCTCGATACTTCGTCAATAGGACCGCGTAAGCACTATTCTTTTTTTTTCTATCGTAATACTCTTTGGTTTTAGTATTCCATAGTGCCGGTAAATTTCTGTACAAATGTATGCACTCAATCATAAACTCTCTTTCATGGAATTTTGAGGACATTTTCACAAATTTAAATTTAAATAACACAGCCCCGACGCTTCCGTGCACTGCCGACGAGCGCGCGGCGCAGACTGAACCATATTGCGCAATATTATCGAATGACGCAATGAAAATGATTGACTTTTTAATCACTGCGCAATCTCTAAAATTAGGCCCTTTATAAACGAGCGGCAATATATAGCCCAATCAATTAATACCACCTACTACCTATTGCGCAATATTTTGACTGTTGAAGTTTAAATGTGTTTAATTTTTATTACACCGCGTAGGTATGTCTACCTACCTAGGCTTAGTAATTATTGTTTAGGTACCTATATTATCCTTAGGTAGGTACGTAAGTAGGTACCTTCTAGCATGGACAAACCATGCTTCTAGGTTGGACTTGGGCACGCAAAAATAACCGTGAATGTAAGGCTGTGTCCCCAGTAGGCAAACTGGCGAAAAACAACAAGGCGTACGTAACGCTGCAAACTGCGTAAAGTGAGCGCAAAACTCGCAAACTGTGGACACTCCATTTCAAATATGTATATGGAAGGGCGTACTAAACCGATACGCCGCAAACTCAGTCGGCCGCTAACAGTTTGCCTACTGGGGACACAGCCTTAGACGTATTGCGCAAAACATTAAATTGATCATCATAAAGCAAGAGTGATTGAATCGTATTAATTTTTTTTATTATTGCGCAATCATACCTAGGTACCTATGGCTGATAAGTAAGTAGATTAGTACGCAGGGGGTTTAGAGAGCGATAAATCGATCTAGCTAGGTTTCATTTTCAAAAAAACACAATTTACTAAAAAAAAACGAGCAAAGCTCGGTCACCCAGGTACTTTTAATAACAAAGGCATCACAAATTGTGATTTTATTGCGGTGATCATAAAGTAAAAAGTTTTTAAGCGCTTCGTTACTTATAAACTTCGAAACAACTCAAGTTTAAAGTACTTAGGTACTCTGTTTTATCTCTGATCTGCCAAAATCCTGTTATTAAGACTATAATGAAACAACCGACTTCGTTCGAATGATGTTATTTTGTTAACGATTACAAAATAACAACACCCCTATAGGGTTAAAATTTTCATAGATAGTTTTTGCTTATGTAGGTACCCCAAAATAAAATTTCATGCAAAAGCTTTGCGTTATCTAATTATTTCAATAATATAGTTTTTATAATGTTATTTTGTAGGTACCCTTATTTAGTGGGGTAAAATTTTAATAGTTATGGCTTAGGCACCCTAAAATAAAGTTTCAAGCTTGATGCTGCGTTAAGTAATTATTTCAATAATTATTATTATTATTTCATATTTTATTATTAATTAATTCAGTTTCATCCGGTCAGTCAGTCGTACCGTTTCAGTATTAAAATTAACCGAAACTTTTGAATGATTAGAAAAGTTTAAAGAGAAACAAGAAAAGTAAAATGCTTTCAAGTCGTAAATGTATTAGGGATAAAGTGGTGTTTTCATTGACCCTAAATCTACAATATAATTATTGTTAATTTTATTGAGATGGGCTAGGTAGGTACTACAAAATAATATTTATGACGATTTCTTTTAAAAAAAACGTAGGTAACACTCACAACTAACGTAGGTACACAACTGTCTACGCACACACTAATAGATATTAGGTAAACCTTAAAATTTAGAGGATAATTAAGTTCCTTTCAGACTCAAATTATACTCAAATTATCAGACAATAGACTAAAATGACACTGTAAAGGGAATTTCCGACATTCAACAACCTCCAAAGGTTTCCACCAGTCCACCAGTTTAAAGTCGCTCAGCGAGCTATGGAACGAGCTATGCTCGGAGTTTCTCTGAAGGATAGAATCCGTAATGAGACTATCGACACAGAACTAAGGTTGTCGACATAGCTCAGAGAATTAGCAAGCTGAAGTGGCAGTGGGCTGGCCATATCTGTCGAAGAACCGATAACCGTTGGGGTAAACGAGTTCTCGAGTGGAGACCGCGGCTCGGCAAACGTAGTGTAGGACGCCCTCCGGCCAGGTGGAGTGACGATCTGCGAAAGGCTGCTGGTGGAGGCTGGATGCGTCGAGCTGAAGACAGGGCGCAATGGCGCTCATTAGGGGAGGCCTATGTCCAGCAGTGGACTGCTATAGGCTGATGATGATGATGATGATGATGAAAGGTTTCAGGAATAGGAATACTAGTTCAAGTTTTTATGAAAAAATGACGCAACGAAAGTTGCTGCCTGCAATTTTTTTCCGCAACTTGCGGGTAGTTGGACCAGCTAGTTTCTATCATTAAAAGCGTCTACACACGACCCTTAAGTCACTGGCGATATCGGGACAGCGGTATTGGGGATGATATCGGCTACTACTCTACACACGTCCCTGCCAGTTAGTGCAACAGACTGCTCGTTGTTCCGAGATGCCGCCGACACTCACAAAACAGCAGAAAATAGGCATTATTTTGGCACTTACTACGGTGCCACCTAACCAGAGACATAAATATAAAATTTTCTAAAAAAATTAAAAATAAAAATTTTCGGTTGAAATAATCTTTATGTTTTTTATCCCACAAATATGGTAAATCCTTGAATAGATCGATAGCTTTGGTCCACGCTTCTCGATCTTTCTCCTTCGCCATGTTTTCGCGCGAAATAAACAATTATAGCCGCAAGCACGTCGTATCGTCGTGGCACTCAAGCGCAGACTGCGTAGAAATCAATCCTGATTTCGCTACACACGTACTGACAACGCTCCCTAGACGATAATTGTCATTTGTCCCTAAATCGTGAGCTCGCTCGGAGCGATTTAGGGACGATAAAAATCGGGTAGGATTTGCCTACACACGACGCGATTTATGATACGATCTAGGGTCCTCCCCCGATATTGCCTGTGATTTCAGGGTGGTGTGTAGACGCTTTAAGTAGGTATCTTCGACTAGCCTCACAGCTCAGTTGGTACTACCAACTTGGTAATAACTTTGCCTTCTGCGCTGTAGGTTGTGGGTTCGATCCCCGCCCAAGACAAATATTTTTGTGATGAACGCAGATGTTTCTTCTGTAACTGGATGTAATTGTTTATAGTACCTACTTACGGCAAAGCCAAAAAGTAGGGTATATTTTCGGAGTTAGATTAGTTTAAGATAGGTATTGAATTTTTATTTTAAGTAGTTAGGTAAGTACCTACATAGGTACCTACTATTACATTCTTAAACTAAGTTACACCGTAGCGGATATTCAACCTACAGGTACCAACCATTACTCATTCAATTTAGCTACGTGTCAATCTTTATTCGTAGTTAGGTTATCTAAGTACACTTTATTTTTTGTAGGTTAATCTAAGTAAGTAGTATACTTACCTACACACGTAATAAGCATTAATTCCTCTCCGTTCCACTGCAGAAAACGATCACACATTTCAGGATTTTCTTACCTACTTACAGGAATGATACTTCGTGTTCTACTTTGGTAAGCATCCAATAGCCAAGTTTACTAACAACGCTCCCAAAACAAATTCAAAACACGAGTTCCGGCAGTTTCTTGAGATTTGGTCTACACTGTAGACTCTACAATGTAACTAACGCCTTGTACGTTCTCACGAATATTCTGTAACTTTGCCTTTACTTTACTTGCAGGCGCCGATATGACTACTTGTGTGGGTATGTATCTCTACTGCTATTTACACAGAAGAGAACGTACTTAGTTACTTAATATTTAAATAGATCTATCCAGTGTATTTCATATCTTCTAATTATGAAGCACCCAGGGTTTTGAGGAATTGGTTTAATTAGGAACAGCACTAGATAAGTAACTTACCTAAAACGCTAATACCAAAAATATCAGAGCAAACATCTAGTAAAAAATAGTTTTCTTAATAAAATAAAATGATTAAAATTGGAGGAATCATTCGTAGGCACAGAATAAATATTAGTAGTTATTAAGACACAACGTAGAGGTACCTATCTTAAAAATCATTCATTTTGGGGTCAGGTCATCAGGGGTAAAAAATAATAATCTAGTAAACCCAGGTTTTCAGAGTGTTTTACGAAAAACGAAGCCATCTTAATAAGAGTCTTGGCTGACATCCAAAGCCGATATCGTTGTAGGTATTAGGTATCACTACAAATTCAACCTAAGCCACCAAAGAAAAATCTCACTCAGAAGGTCTACCTAGTCGCTTTTACTAGAGCTGTACTTACGTCGATTCTGTAAAATTCAAACATCAACTCGCATCTCACATCTCTATTCACTCTCACTTCGCTTAAGACGCTTTTTATTTGACACTTTGAATCGGGTTCGAGTGCGAAGCGAGCGTCGAGAAGTGACTTGGGAATTACCGTATAGAATGCCACTTCTTACGTCATCTCTTGCTTTCAAATCTGTCAAATCTCCCCGTCAATTTAGTTCAACTCGCTGACACGCTCGCAAGAGTGGCGCTAGTGTAAATTCGAATTATCAACCGAGTTTTTAGAATGCCAATCAATAAACTCACAGCGGATTCAGATTCGAAGTTTAAAATGAGGTCTTACAGAATCACACGGCTGTCAAGTAAGTAGGTAACTATACTTTCGGCGAAACGAAATTCGAAATTTCATACGTCGGCTTAGGTATAGTATCTAGATGTCTAGAAGTCTAAAACCTGTCGAAACTTTACTTTTACAAAAGTATAGGTGTACCTACTCTAAGCAACAACTTAGTTAGTAACTTAGTAACAAAAACTTACTTAGGTTTTTCATGAAAGTTGCAAAATTGTTCATGAAAATATACTAAAACTTTTTATATTTAAACTATTTATATAAGAGTATATCCTTTTTTAATTGTAAATCGCGTCCTTTGGGGAAAACTACAGCGTCAAGCTCAAAAGGATTTATCTTCAAAGCATCAATGCTCCAAACTTTTAATTAAGCACTGAAGTTTACTCTGTGCGGGCATATTGGGGCATACTTTACCATCTAGGTAATTACTTAAATAACTTATGTACCTATTTACTTACATCATTTAAACAAGATTGAAGTTTGTTTACCTACTATGATAAAAACGTCACTAAATGGAAGGAGGTAATTATGTAGAGGGTCGCTTATTTTTAGTAGGTACTTACCCCTATTATGGGGTAAAAACGTTCAAAGAAAGGTATCGAATACACAAAATTACTAGAATATTTATAGAACATTCTAATTACCTACCTGTATAATAATGTAAAGGTATATTTAGAGCTAACGTAAAACTAAAAGCAAAGTACCTACTTAGGTAAATTTGTGTGTAAGTAGTTGTGTGTGTAGGTAGGTACTATTTTATTTAAGGGGTGGGTAGGTAAATCGGAGCTACTGAATCATTTTTTTATGATTTTCCCTACTAAGCTAAACTTATGCTGTTTTTTCCACATAGGCCTTCTTCC
The DNA here is from genome assembly GCA_963675405.1 of Cosmorhoe ocellata. Lineage (NCBI taxonomy): Eukaryota > Metazoa > Arthropoda > Insecta > Lepidoptera > Geometridae > Cosmorhoe > Cosmorhoe ocellata. The sequence goes on along the minus strand of OY776265.1, from coordinate 6,425,716 downwards.
CCTTATTGTGTCTAAAATTCTTTCTTATGAGAATAAGCGGCGATGGGCTTGCAACAAAGAATTTTTGATTCAAGAGATTGAATCAAAAATTCTTTGTTGCAAGCCCATCGCCGCTTCTAAGAATACCTACTAATAAAACTATGACACACATCTTAAAATTTTTGGTTCTAGGGTAGGTATGCCGGTTACACACACACACCTAAACCGCAAAAAACTACAGTGCGCAATAAAATGCGCGATTCTAGTACGATTTACGAAACAGTTCGTGTTTGTTGCATGTATGTAATGTAAACTAAACATTTTTGTTTGTAACTACGAATGCAACATTCGATATTATTGGGTAAGTAAGTATAATTAATTATGACTGACCAAATGCTTTACCCCAAGCTCTTCGGGTAATACCAAACTGATAGTACCTACAAGTACCTACCTATCTACTTAATAATTTTGATATTTCACACTATGACCTTTTTTTTTAACCCAGAGGAAATCTTTTATGGATACCAACGGCCCCGGGGGGAGCCAGAAGGTTATGTCAGACTCCTGATACTGACTAAAACCTCTGGGGTGTTCCGCTTTGCGCTTCTATTACCATGTTATCCATCCTATAGTAAAAATAAAAAGCATTTTGTAATGTCCATTTGAAACCTCAATAAAAAAGTTTTTTATTTTGTCAACTTTGAAACCCAATTATTTACAACCCCTTCATCGATGAAGCTCATATGCTTCCCAGCAATTCTACACAGCAGAATCTCTAGACCTTCCAAGTTTCATGCAGATTGGATCAACGCTTTAACAAACATATACCTGCCTACCCAAACATACAAACATACAACGACAAATCTCCCTAGCTGCCACTGAGATTTTCGCTCGCTTCACTCGCTCGATCAATTACTAAAGTAACTTACGTATGGTATACTTCTTGTCAGAGTGCCGGGATGACCTGGTGGATTGCGATGTCCTCCGTTTGTAACGCATTATGAGCTCTGGAAACGCGAATCTCAGTCATCATACAGTTAGATTTATGCGACGGAGATGCGAATGTTGAGATGGATGTGTGGAGTGACGAGGATGGATAAGGGTGGTATTACATTTATCAAATATCTTGGTCCAATGTACCTACATTTGATCAAAGAAATTGGACGACTTCATCAAATGTTACAATACATAGGTACATTGTACAATACATTTACAATACATTTACGTATTGTAAATGTATTGTATGTAAATTTGATCAAATGTTGGACAAAGATATTTGATAAGTGTAATAGGTGGTATTACAATAAGATAAGGAATGAGCTTAATACAGGAAGTTTGAAAGGAGATAACTGAAAAGTTGAAGAGTAATAGGTTGGCGTGGTATGGGCATGTTATGCGGCGAGAGGAAAGTCATGTTACTAGAAGGGTGATGGATTTGAATGTGGATGGATAGAGTTGAGGTAGACCTAAGAAAAGATGGATGGACTATGCGAAAGACGATAATGTGTAGGGTGGTGTGGTAGCCAATGAACCACCAAAAGTTTAGAGAGCTGTAACTTTTTTCCTGTTTGACATTTTAAGTATTATTTTAGCTCAAGCCCTAGAAAATTTCAATGACTTTCAAATTGCTGTTGTGTTTTCAGCTTTTACCATCTAAATAATAGACAATGAGACTTAAAAAAAATAATTGGAAATGGCTCTATGAGTACCCCTAGGAGTACACAATGAACCGGGGGGTGGGTATTCAGTGAATCGTGAGGTACACAATGAACCGTTGTCCTACCATATCATGATTTAAGCCTAGAAGGATGTTACATAAAACGGCAATTGGGTTTTTTAATAATTATTTGTTAATCAAAGGTTTCAAATTATATGGTTATCAGTCTTAATAACAATGAGTGAGGTATAAAAATTTCAAGTTTACATGCATTGCGCCTAAATTCTAGTAGGTACCTTAGTACAATAATAGAACACAAATATTAGTAATTAAGTAGGTAACGTTAGGTAATTATTACCTATATTAGGAACTATTCAACATGTTATGTTACCTATAATTGTAAAGTTATCACTTTATTATCTTCAGTCGTAATAATTAGCTTTAAATTAAAATAGCGTGAGTTAGATTTCAATATGACAGTAGGAACATTGCAATATCCTAAGATGTTACCTATAATTATAAATTTCTCACTTTAATCTCAGTCCTAATAATTAGCTTTAAATCAAAATAACGTGAGTTAGAACTTGAAACTATCATGGTTATAATTTTTTTTACTTTTTACTTTACTTTTTTACAATGAACCATGGTTCATTGAGTACCCAAAAAAAATGATTCATAGAGTACCATACCCCTATTAAAATATTTAAAAGTTTTCCATAGCTAACAGGAACACGATTTGGTTACAAAAATGAATTTAAACCATGCTTATTAAACTATCTTTTAGATCAAAATCACTTAACAGTTTCTAGGATAATCAAAAATTGAGTAAAGAAACAAATAAAATCAAACTTTTTCCTTACTTTTTGCGCGCGAAAAGATAAATCTCCTCCTAACTCGTACGTTCCTGGTGGGAATTCGCCGACGACTGGCGGTAACAGGTTGGTGCGGGAGAGCGGTTCAAACGTGTAATAGGCACTAGCTGGCAACGTCGAGTTTAGGCTGTAGGCCCTATGGTTCATTGAGTACACTTGGTTCACTGGCTACCACACCACCCTAAGAAGGGAGTGACTACTGAGATGACGGATGATAGGGGAGAGTGGAGGAAAACAACCTGTTAATAAGAGCAGGAAGATTATGATGATGATGATGACAGTTACATTTATATGACGCCTCAGCAAATTTCGTTTATCATCAGATTAACGAACGCTTAACAGTATTGTGACCGGATTATGAAACGATTAGACGATTAGAGACGGATTAGACACACGAAACGCGAATGTTGCCGAGACGCCTTTACTGCATTTAGGTACAACCATTGAACGAGAAAAACATGGAAGCATTACCTACTTCAAAAGAAAATTTACATAAAATGTCACTCATCAAAACTCCTACCTTGGATTTGCCAAAAAATTGATTAATATTTCGGACACACTGTTAAAAGTCGACTTTATTCTCTCGAAGTTTGGGTTTAAATTGCCGTGTAACGTGCAGATAGCTGTACCTATGTCAATTTTGATATAATTTTTTGAATTGACAAGCACCGGTCATTTTTTAGCTAAAGGAATGCTTTATAGGTATATTTTCCGTTCACTGGATATAACGCAAACTAGTATTTATTGCAAAAATTTAATAAACTTTATTTAAAGTAGGTACGGTACTTGATTATTGAAAATAGCTTTTTACAGCCGCCATATTGGATGTTTTGACATTTTGTATAGCCTATAGGTATCAATATTGTAACCCAGACGAATCCAATAACATCTCATTTATCAAAATAAATCCAGCTGTTTGGGCTCCAGCGACAGCCAAAAGAACTCACATACATAGACAGAGTTCCTAAAAAAAACCTCGTAAAACCTTTAAAGTACCTAAGTAGGTCGGTATGTTAACACAACTGACAAGAAAGAGGTTTCAATGCCCATCCAGCCATAACGAAATTGTACACCAACTTTTACGTGATATCGATGAAAAGGCAACACTAGCTTCGATTAAATTATCGATAAGCCTCAATTCCGAATACTGAAAAAGTGATGTGAAGGCCAAAAGTAGGAATCAATGTATCAATCAATCTACACAGAATCCAAGCCTATTTAAAAAAAATAGTTAGTTAGGTATTGATAGATTGATTGCTTGCATGCTTGCATGAATTGCTTGAGATAGACGTGACGTAAGGTGAATGACCTGAATGCGCGGTAAAATTTATTGCTGTTATTTTTTATGTTCAAATCATTGAATTGGCCAATGTATTTAAATACCTATTGTTTCATGCAACAAATAATTTTATCGTGAAATATAAGAGTTAAAATTTAAATAAGAGCTTTCAAATCTTACCTCGAAGTGAGCTGTATTTGTCTTTAATTTTATTTGACACAACCTTTTTCACAACTTTCACAGAAATTCTAACATCTAACTGGGAAGACAACAATTCAACAACAATTTGTTAACAATTTAAAAATGACTCTAAACACTAAAATATTAGCCCACTAATAGGTTTATTGTACGGCATCAGACCACGGTTTTTATCCCTGAAATCGTTCACTAAAGCTTAAATGATTTATTTTAAATTAATATTCATTTATAAATGGCACGTTTTCATTCATAATTTTGTAGAAAACCGATTATTAGGGCGAAATTATTTCGCTCCAGATTCCTTGCGTGTGACATTTCGGATTGTGTTGCCATTACAAGTCACCAAGTTGATATTTTTTACGGTCTTTGAAATAAAGCAGAAGAATGTTGAGTTGCGTTTACAATACTTATATAAAAATACACTTGACACTGGCAAAATTGTTCTCAAAGAGACAGATGCCATAATTTTAAGAAGATATTTTTTACAAATATTTCGTTAGTAAAAATAAAAACAGGCTTTACTGCATAGTTATACTCCGGCAATATTTTTACATACAAAATACCACCTATACTTATGACTTTATTTTTTAAAAAATATATTCACAACTTTACGAATACCGAATCATCCAATATGACAACAATTTAACTAAGTTATCAAACATTCCATACACTCCATTGTGAAAATTTTCCCATGCAATTCACCATGACTACAGTCACACGCGTGGCAACACCGTCGCACATGCGCACAAAATATCCGGGTTCGCGCCAGATGCTCGCAGAGTTTGGGGCTGTTGCTATCGATCTGCTCCCGTTATGGCTCTCATTACCTATGATAGATTGACCTCAGTCTGAGCCAGGGTGTCTACTCTGCAGAACGATCAACGATCGGTTAACTTAAAGCTACATCGTTTCGATTATCATTGTAAGATGGAACGACCGATATTACTTTTGACAATCAATCAAACCTCTTTATTAGATGTAGCATCCGCCGCGGGCTAGACATACGCAAAAAGAGGCCTATTAGGTACCCAGTGAGTGTAGTCGGGAACAAGGGCCATACCACAAGCTCTTACAAACCATCATGTTTCAGAAACGTCACATTTCAGGCTTGAAATAACACTACTTCAATGAAATTTTTATATGTCAGGTATGAAATATCAAAGTTATATTACTTTGATATTGTCCAAGAGCTTACGGACATTACCTATGATATTAGATTTGACAACAAAACAACTGACGAACATTTCGGTGCGAATATATCTTTATCATTTCACAGAGTAGGCGCCAGAATAGATAATGTTCGACCTTTGACTTTGTCACCTCTCTCAGCTAAGCACCTTGGTAGATACGAGAGGTAGCCAAAATGCTATCATAAATAAGAAACTAAATTACCTACAGTTTCCTTTTCAATACAAATAGGTAAGTTGACCTCGGTGGTCTGAATAGATTTGCAGGATTACAAAAACCTTTCAAACCTCAGCGATTTTGTTTGGGACGCCTTCAAAGAACCTTTAATGAATATAATTATTTTACCCAAGTCTTTTGAGAATCGTTAGACTCCGAACTGGACAGAAATTGATTGAATGACTGGTCAGGCTCGCTGACTGATTGACTGACATTAGCACCTTATTTTGGAATTAATTCTCAAAATCTGTTTCTTAGACAAAACTTTTTCCGATAAATTGATAGATTCGTCATTCGGAAATGAAACCTGCATCCATCTCTACAGAGAGATTTTTTTCTGATGCTTAGACTGTGACTTTACCGATCTAGTTTTTATTTTCTCGTGCTATTTTCTATTTTACTGTGTATTTTAGTGGTAATTTTTTCAATAAAGCCCGAGTACTTGACATGGGTGTAAAATATGTGAAATAAAGTAAATAGTTCCTTTTTCATTACATCGAAAAAATCCCGAGAACTTTAAACAAAACCAGCCATATTTTACTTAAAATTGACTTGACATTTTGACTCTGTGACGTTGACAATACACCTACAATAAAAGACTTGACACTAGAAAGTAGCTATACTACCTACATAAATAAAGAACTCTACAGAGTAGGTACCTATGCGGTAAAAAAACTCAGCTAACTCCAGAATACGCTTTGTAGGAATGGAAAATGGAAAATAAATTATAAATGAAACTGAAATATCACCCAAGCCATTAAAAAGCCATTAGCTTCAGGCCTGTTCTATCGTATGCATCTCTTCTGAGATAAACTCTGGCCCTAACAATGCTGCAGCTGTTAAACCGAAGGCTAAACTTTCAAAACCAAAAGTTTAGTACCAAACTTTTTAGTACTAGAAACTCTTAAAAAACTAGTACCTACCGAAATACGAAAAGTATTTCAAGAAACAATGAAATTGTCATCACGACTGTAATCCCCAGACTCTGTAAGCTATCTCCTCGGATACCTATCTAGTTACAGAGATCTTTGAAGGTATCTAAAGGGGGTAGCCAGAGGCACATCTAAACACGATATTTGGCATAAGTACCTAATGGAAAATAGCTTTTTACAGCCCACATTGGATATTTTGATATATTTTGATTCTACCCTTTTTATGTCTCATTATGATGCAGACGAATCTAAAGATACCATTCGTCAAAATCAGTCCAGCTAAACCAATTAGCATACACCTCCTTCGCATTCGGGTAAAAAAACAAAAACAAAGATCACGACAGTAATCCCCAGATTAGTGATTTCCTCAGGAAATTTTCAACCTGAGATATGAAATATAAAAATAGATACAGACGTCAATATGACGGTGACCGCTTATTAAAGACGTCACGTCCACGTAGGCGTAATATACCTCTCCTCTTACAGACAGTGATATATTAACCTTTTTCGTTTTGCCATACGTTTTTACATTAACACAGTGTTTCTGCTAGTTTTAATCAAGTACATTGCCGCCATTGAATTCTCCCTTTCTTTCTTGCGAAGGCCTATGCCTTGCGGGCCTACCTAGCAGCAGAAGAAGAATAAATAGCGGAAGCCAGGAGAACCAGACGACATTACAAAAAGATGGCCACTATAAGAAGGTGTAAGATGATCAAACATTAATAAATAAATTAATAGTGGTGTACTCTCATAATTATAATCTTTTATTGACAAAACAATAATCATGGCACAGCTTGAGAAAGCCATAGATACACACACACCACTAGTATTAGGCTAAAACTCAATACAAACGTGTCCCGGCAATAATCAAGCTAATGTCGAGAGAAAGTATTGCCAAAACCAATATTATGTTCCCCTCACCCGCCAAGTAATGTCTAAACAACGATTTGGGACAACGTAAACAAAATCCCACCACCCTTACAAAGGTCGATTGCGACCAACGCTCGCTCTACCGTGGTGAGTCATTTACTCAGATTACCTACTTGGAACCCATCTAAAGCCACGCTTACACGGGAAGAGTTTGGAGCGCAAACATTGTCAAGTTCCTAAGTCTATATTAGTATTTCCGATCGATAGTCTATTGATAGTTCACGACAATAGAGCAATCGATTGATTTTCAACAACGTTTTAGCTTAATTATACTTAGTTTCACAATGATTATCCCATCTCTGGCTGGCTGACTGACGAAAAAATTACAAAATAAGTATTGAACGACTGAAATCCCCGAACATTTTGGTAGATATTTTGCATTTTTTTTGCAGCTTCAAAAACTATATTTGACACAATCGTGCTCACGTTTTGTAGATATAGCAAAAAAAAAATCTACTCGTAATTCCATGATTTACGAACAACATTTTGGGTAAGCATGTAAATCTTTATCCCTGAATGGTTGAACAGAATTGGTTGAAATTTGGTATGAATATTTAATAATATAGGTAATATTGGATTAACACAGGCAACATTTTTATCTCGGATTTTCCGTTATCTTGCTCTTACTAACTTGATATTGAATTGTTTTGATACGATCTCTAGTTAGTTATTCCCGGCCAAGTGTGTTCTAACATTGGCTTAGTTATTCCTTTGTTGATCAATTCTAGAAATATCAAGGAATATCGAGAAAGATCAACTTTCGACACGTGAACAACCCTTAAGGATAGTAAAAACACCAACAATGGTTTTTATGACACTCATCCATTTCAATCAGTGCTCCAAATTTTTTATAGGGGAAGAGTAGTGTCCATCCATTCTACATCTTGTTTGTTGTGATTATAGAATGTAGTTACTAATGTTGCCGATTTTGACGATTACTATCGATATTTCGACAAAACTAGTAGGTATCTATTCGTTTTTAAAAACAGGTAAACAATGTTATCCCTAGGCTTGGTAGGTAGTATCTCCTCAGATCTCTAGTTGAAGAAGCACGTCCAAACATGATATTTAGCACATTGCCCATATTTTTTACATTAGTACTCCGTACGTGACTGGTTGCAAGCCCATCGCCGCTTATAAGAACAAAAACCTATGACACCTTTGAATTTTTGGTTCTAGGGAATGCCGGTTTCCTCACGATGTTTTTTCCTTTACCGTATAAAAGCACATTGCGCACATAAATTTATTCGCATGGAAAAACTCATTGGAGCTCGACGCCTCTAATAAACTCGATGTTAAATTGTAGGTAGGTTAGGATTTATGTATCGTAATGACAGATTCAAATTTATTCCGACCTTGAAAGCCAAGGCTGTAAGCTGATCTTGAATTTGAATATAATAGTACGATGTATCTAAGTAGTTATATTGGCAAAGGCAATGAAGTACCTACTGAGTGCCAAGTATAATAACTTATTCAAGCTAAGTGTAGATAATTTTATGAACTGTTTATAGACAACTTCAAAATATAATAAACGTGAAAGTTTGTAAGGATGTCTGGATGTAATTTTATTACTCTTTCACGCTGAAACGGCTAAATGGATCAAAAATAAATTTGGCACAGAGATAGATTATAGTCTGGAATAGCATAGATAGGCTACTTTTTATCCCGGAAAAATTTACGGTTCCCGTGTAACAGATTTGTTTTTGTTTTTCAAGGTACCCCGCGAGCGACGCCGCTGGCGGAAGCTAGTCTATCAATAAATAAGTTCCTTAGTACAGTAATATTAGGGTTTGTGTCCAAGGATACCGGGATCAGAGGGAATTAGCTACTGATCCTGTAAAGTTGTATCCACTGATACTTATTATCATGTGTACAGAAATGGAAACAATTTTGATTCAGTTTTCTATTCCCACGAACGGCACAAAATGTAAGTTAGGTACTTTTGAAATTGTTCAGAAAAATGGGAATAAAAAATTTGTGCCGTTTATGGGAACACTTCTTACTTTAGAGATTGGACTGGACAATCATTGGTATATTTTAAGCTTTGTGTAAAAAAAACTTTCAAGAATCTATGGTCCTATTCAGATGGTCTAGAAAGAACTACGTTTTAATAGCAATTTCCCCATTGAAATCTTATACTAGATCAATCTAAGATTTCCATTATGGAAAAGCGACCTTCTTGAATATTAAAAAAATCTGCATTTATGTTTTTTTATAGTATGTTAGTAATATTAAGTATCTACTACGGCCAACAGTTCTATAGAACTAATGGAATGTACTAGGTATTATTAGTTCTATAGAACAAATGGGCTAATTTTCGTTTCAACAGTCCTACCATAGAACTACAGGGATAAAAAAGTTTTAACAGTTCTATGACGTCACAGTTCTATAGAACAAATGGGAGTTACTGACAAGTACTACAGTCAAAGTTGTAACTAGACACTGTTCTCTATGAAGAGTGGTACCGTTACGCTAATGCCAGTGAAATAAGAAACAAAATGCAATGATTCACGACCCTTTTCTTAATGAACAGATGCATGTAATGATCTTGCGGGTCAAGGTAAGACGAGAGACCATTCAGCAACAGCCGACAGCCAGTTCGGCGCAAGCGCAGCTATAGCGGGACGTGTGGTATGTTTTACCCAACTGTTTATTTATATATTTTTAAATTGTGTGTCGATTTTTTTTTGTTTTAAAATCTCGAAAGATAAAGAAGCGTTCTGCCGAGAAAAAAAGCGTCTTCTTCGTTTTTATTTTATATTTTTAAATTGAGTTACGATTTTTTTGTTTTAAAATCTCGAAAGATAAAGAAGTGTTTTTCTGCTTAGAAAAAAAGCGTCTTCTTCGTCTTTATTTATAGCGTCTGTCTCGTAAAGATTAATTTTGCCAGTGTATGGTGTTTTTAAAAAAAATAAGTGTTGTCAACGTAACAGAGTCCCTGTCAAAATGCGTCATAGTAATTATTTTATTTGGTTGTTAGTGACGTGCTAATTATTTTTTTTAATTTTTTATTTGTGACTGTTGTCTCATGTAGTTTGTTACTTCCTTCTTCTTCTTCTGTCTTTTAGAGAACAATTTTGCCAGTGTCAAGTGTATTTATTTATAAGTATTGTCAACGTCACAGAGTCATAGTCAAGTTGTCAAGTCAATTTTAAACAAAAGATGGCTGTTTTGTTACTTCCTACTCAATAACTACGATGATAATTGGCTAATAGGTAAGTCATTATAGTCTCCCTGTCCTTATCCCACTTTATGTGGAGTTGATATAAACTTTTTTTTTTTCTTGCACCATCATTGGCCATTTCCTTAATATAATACACCTACATTCGTTAATCATTCGCCATTTCCTTATTCACTCATTTCTTTCTTACATTTTTATTTGTCTATTTTTACATCCTCCCTATAAAATAGTAGTAATTTTAGAATAATTTTTATTACAAAGTTTGTCATTTTTTTTTAATCTTTAGGTATTTGTATTTTCATGTCAACAGCTTTGATTATTTCGCCGGACTAGCTAAAATTTCATTAAATACTAACAACCTTATTTTGTAGGTACAAGTCTAATTCTGATATTTTGTTGAAATTTTAAGTGACAGTGCTAATTCTAAATAGCCAAATAAGTATTACCTACACAGATTGAAGCCAAACATTGAAATTTGAATAAATTATTCGAGATTATTATCGTACATACGTAACCATCCACAAATTATTGATTGTACTAAAAGTAGAGTCACTAATTAGGGCCTTATCTGTATCATTAGTTATGGAAACGTTATGGTGTTATGGTAATAGCATATACTTGCTATGGTGTGAATATGAAAATTGTTATGTGCTAAGCACCGCGAAAAAAAGCAATACTTACCTACATAAAATGACTTGAATTTTGTCTGACTAACATTGATTTGAGGTTTTGGTTTACACCAATGATTTTCACAAATAATCACGGAACATGAACCTCCTTTTTTAATTATATTACCATTTAGTATTTTTTGAAGTTATTTATTTTAAATCAATCATTGAATGTTACTTTTTCTATATCTTCTAGTATGTATAAAAGTTATTTTTAGACGCTAGGTAGTACAAAATTATTTACAATAGTCAACAAACTAGTAACAGAAGACTCATTCTGTAAAAATTCGAATTCGAACTCGAATTCACTCGAGTGACCAACCTCACTTCGAACTTAAACCCATTTCACTTTAAAATTGTATTCTGTATAAGTTTAGAAGCAAAAGTGATGTGAAGTGAGTATTGAAATGAGCTAGGGATTGAACCTACGCGTTACATCTACAGTCGACAAATCGATTTATCTTTTAGTTTTGTTTTATGATTATTTTTATTTCTACCAAGGGGAAGTCTGAAACCGTGAAAGTTATGGTAGGAGTAACCTGTATTTTTCTGCTGTCTCTACGGAAAAAGCTTTGTGACGAATTTACAACAACCAAAAATTATAAAATAAAAGTGTGGCGAATTTACACATACTTTTTTTCGTGACGAATTTACTTTGTAGCAAATGTACAACAACCCTATAAAACCAAAGAAAATTATTTATTTTCGTAATCATAAGTGAATAAAAGATCAAAGTCTACATTCTAATTACGTAAAATGAATAAAATTATTAAAAATAAAACGTTGAATCGTTTGTTTGGTGGAATAGTCTCTCGAGTCTTTGCCTAATTCATTGTGTATGGTTTCAAAAGTACCTACTTCGCTAGCCGGTTCAAATAGAAGTTCAGATAGAAAATAGAGTTCAAGTCACTGATGATCTGATAATGAATAATAACATCATAGAGGTAATAAAAACAAAATGGCCGGTAATAAAAAAAATAGTTCCGCTTTACGATATTAAATAAGATTCAGTGTCATAACATATTTAGCAACAACCAGTATAATAAGAGATCTAAATTTAGAGGTCAATGTTACTCTACCTACGGTAGTGTGTAGAGACATTAATTGTAAAGTTAAAAATAACATCATATTGAGCTTACTTTAAAAGCTTTAGATTTTTTAATCGACGAAAAAATGGTTCAAATCGACGCGTAATTTTTAACCGACTTCAAACAAAGAGGAGGTTCAGAACCTCCTCGAGTCCATTTATCGACTGAATGTTTTATTTAAAAAAAAAATATGATCACGACTGTAATCCCCAGGCTCGGTAGATATCTCCTCAGATCATTAGTTACTTAGATCTTTGAGGATATCTAAAGAGGGTAGTCAGAGGCAAGTCCAAATATGACATTTGGTACATTCCCACATTTTGCAAAATAGTTAGTATTCCGTACGTGACAGGTTGCAAGCCCATCGCCGCTTATAAGAATACTAGCCTATGACACATACCTTCGAATTTTTGGTTCTAGGGTATGCCGGTTTCCTCACGATGTTTTCCTTCACCGTTTAAGAGCACTGGCATTGCGCACATAATTTTTTCGAATGGAAAAACTCATTGGTGCACGACCAGGTTTGAACCCATGACCTTCGGATCGTGAGGCAGGGGTGCCACCACTACACCACCAGCGCTCTATTTTTTAACCTACACGTCAAAAAGGTTCTCAATGTTTCTCAAATCGACACCGACTTCAAACAGAAGGTTCTCAATCGAGAGAATCTTCAAAAAGGTCAAAAAGGTTCTTATTTCAAATGTATGTATTTTTTTCACATTGAAACGTTGCATATACCTACGTCATATAGGCTCTCAATGCAAATGTATGTATTTTTTTTAAACCTTACATAAAGCTAGAGGTACTTACTTCTCGAGCAGTATTAGGAATCCCCGACGTCAAGCTATCGATTATCGATAATTGTCTTCATCTCGTTCCCCGCACTACCGATGCAGGAAATTACCTCGCCAGCTCGACTCGGCCTTGTCTGTGAAGCCTTGCCTTAAGGAGATGCAAAATTAACCGACAGTGGGTGGGAATAGATATGCTTTATTAAGTTACACACTATCGTGGTCACGGGATGACAGTCATCCTGTGTAAACCTGTCGAAACGTCGGGAAAAATAGTTAAATAAAACGCGATCAATACCCTTAATAATGTGTTCAGATCGCGTAAGTTTAAAACTAAACTATTAGTTTCAAAAATTCGACACTGAAAAATTGATCTCCAAAAAGATATGCCATAAATTAAGAAGAAAATGATCTGCCTTATTAGGTCAACAGACATAGGTACCTACCTACCCTAATTACTATGACGGAATTCGGCACACATAACAGTAGAACCTACTTAATCTAAAATCTTAATCTTTGACTAGTTAATCCTGGCCGTCTTATCATTATAATTAAACTAGGCTTTATTATGATTACGATGACTTGTTTACATGATTCGGTTATTTTGTAGAACTTGTATCATTTTCGTTAAATTTGATTGATCCTATTTTATTCACACCAACGACTAAGATAATGTTTTTAAAATACTCTCACAAAACAAAAAATCTGATTATGGTAGGTAGGTACCAACATTGTCAGCCAAACTGACATTCTACCTAGTTTCTAAAAATTTTCATCCCCTATTTCACCCCCCTTAGGGTAAAGTTTTTACAAACTTTGAACGTCTTATTTATTTATATATTTTATAAAAAAAAATTCAAGCTTCAGCTTTAAAAATGACGTTATTTCCATACCAACTTTCATCCCCTATTTCAACCCTTTACAGCCCTCTTTTCGCATCAAAAAGTAGCCTATATCCTTTTTCAATTTCTAGACTATCTCTGTACCAAATTTCATTTTAATCGGTACAGTAGTTTTGGTGTGATTGACTAACACACAGAGTAACTAACACCTTCGCATTTATAATATTAGTAAGGATTATTGTCTGTGAATTGAGTCGGAACCTATTAAAATTGTCACATTAGGCTTACTAAAGTGGCAAGCGAGTGCATAAAATTTTTTACCCAATAGCAAAGCGTAATTAGAAATCTTACAATGATTGGCCAACAATTTTTTTTACGCTATTGTAACAACTCAAAACTCTGGTAAGGTTTTAATCTCCGAATAATGATACGCTACGTAGCTTTTTGAAATCATCCTAACGAATAGGTATCAGTAATTTATATACATATGTAGGTACTACATTGTACTTATATAATAGTATCAGCTGTTCAATTGTCTGAAGTCTAATCAGTTCGATCATTGAATTTTATCAGACTACTGATAGGTACAAAAACGTCATAAAAAGTGGGGTTAAGTAATATTTAAGTAACTAAATAAGTCAATACATCATACAAAATGTAAGTAGGTAATTTTTTTTTATTATGCTCAATTATTTTTCTTTTTTCCGATGGATTTAGAAAGGTATTCTAATTTAAAAGGAACTACACCCTAATCACCCGAGTTCTTGACACGGATGTAAAATAATTATGTGAATAATTATTTTACATCTGTGTCAAGAACTCGGGCTTTATTGGAAAAATAACCACCAAAATTACACAATAAAATTCAAAATACACGAGAAAAAATATCAAAAGTAGAGTGACGATGTTCACACTCGAATGCATCAAGACAAAATCACGAAACAATTTCAATTCAGAAATGTCACCCGATGACATAATGTCAGTGACATACCTAAATAATAAAACAATCACATCTCTTCTTTTACTGATCTTAGATTTTTAAGATTGATATCGGGACTAACAGTTACCTAACTATTAAGATACCGTTATCTGTACACGTTCCGCTATAAATATTCTACAATTAGGTACATTGGTAGGTATGCCTTTCGACCATTTTCGGCATCACAACAATACACACGTATGAGTGACAGAGACGACAAATGAATTGTCGTTATATAAACCTGGATGTATTGTCATAATCATCACCATCATCATAAGCCTTTCTCATCCCACTGCTGGGCATAGGCCTCTTCGCTTTTGCCATTCGCCTCTATCTTGCGTCAACATCATTGCGAGGTAGCCATAATAATGTATGAAAATTCTTGTATCAGTAGGTATGTGCCATTTAGATTCTATCGTACAGAACAATCTCTTTGAGACATTCAAAGGTAGTTCTACAATATAGGAATGTTCACATTCACCGTTCACTATCAACTATCAGTCGAACTTTAGGCGGATCAAATGAACAATGGCTTCAAGTACCCGATCACGGCTTCCCTTGACATTTCACAAACTCACGATTGAATATGACTGTAAACGAGCATCTTATATAGAATACAAAACACTAAAATGTTCAACTCACGCGCAGTATATTGGATCGAACCGTAGGTATGCAAGAAAAAAAGATTTTTTGACATTTACAGCGTTTGTAGTAGGTACCTAATCTACGAGTATATACTAGAAGAAATACAATCAAAATCGGTCTTAAATAAGACTTTCTCAATTTGATAGTTTTTGATCAATTTCTTTTATTTAACCTTAAAAATTCATTCATTACAAACCTCCGCGAATGCCTCTTTGTCATTTGTAATAGTCTTAAAGGCTTTGAAATATTGTTTGGAAAAATACTTGAAATATTTTTTTTTGTTTACTAATTCTGTTCAAAAATATAATTGAAAAAAAAATACTTGCAGGACTAACGTTTTCCTATTACGAATCAGCTGGAAAACGTTAATTTTTTCTATGTCTGGGGTAACTTTTTCTCGACTATATTTTTTTTAACAAACGAATTTCGCTTCACTAGTGGAATCAATCAAACAAAGCAAAAAAGTTCAAATTTTCTAAAGTCGGATGCCAAGTTTACCTACATAGCTGAGATCGCGTAGTTGGGTACCTACCTACAGCATAGTCGGAAAAGTGACTGATGATGACTACTAAGACTACAGCTAAGATTATATACGTATACATACGTATACGTAGGTACCTACACATTACCTAGGTACCTAGGTACTCGTAGTTTAAGTACCAAATTTTCAGTTAAACAATACTAGCAGGTACCAACTAAATTACTTAAAATAACGGTAAATAACTAAGTAGGTATTTCCTCAGTTTCTTTGTTTCGTAACGTGACTCATAGTTCAATGCTCTACCAAAATGTATCTTCCTACGAGGATTATGCGAACACCAAAACGTAACAATAGCGCGTTTAATTTTTTACTGTGGCGCCATCTAGTATAGATAAATAGACCTTTTTGAGCCGGATATCTAATTTTTTTTAAATAAGTAGCTTAGGTAGATATTTTTAAGCTTAGAAAATATCAACAGGAGAACAGTAAGAACGTTATAAATTCATAAGGAAATAATAAAATAGTACCTACCTACCTACTTACTAGCCACAACCACAGAACATTTGCGTAACATGTCGCCGACTTCACTACTTACTACATCTTTATATATCTATATAAGAGCTTAACCTGACTGACTGACTGACTGACTGACTGACTGACTGACTGACTGACTGATTGATCATCGCCGAGCCGAAACCGCTGAAGATAGAAAGCTGAAATTTGGAAGGTGGCTTCCTTTTACAACAAAACCACCCACTAAGGCGGGATTTTTGGAAATTCCACCTCTAAAAGGGTGAAAAAGGGTGAAAACGTTAGTATGAAACTTTGTAACGCGTGGAGCGATTTTCATGAAACTTTGTTTGTGCACTGTAAATACAAAATGAATGAACACGTGTTTCAGGATTTTTAAATATAACCTTTAAAAAGAGGTAAAATGGGGTGTCAAAGTTAGTATAGGAACTTTTTAACGGGTAGTGCGATTGGTCTGAAACTTTGTTTGTGTACTGTAAATGCAAAATGAATGGATACCTGTTTCAGGATTTTTCAATATAACTCTTAAAAAGGGGTCAAATGGGGAGTCAATGTTTGTATGGGAACTATTTAACGGGTGGTGCGATTGGTTTGAAACTTTGTTTGTGTACTGTAAATGCAAAATGAATAGACACATATTTCAGTATTTTTCAATATAACCTTCAAAAAGGGGTCAAATGTGGGGTCAATGTTTGTATGGGAACTTTTTAACGGGTAGTGCGATTGGTCTGAAACTTTGTTTGTGTACTGTAAATGCAAAACGAATGGACACGTGTTTCAGGATTTTTCATTATAACCTTCATAAAGGGGTAAAATGGGGTGTCAAAGTTAGTATGGGATTTTTATGAGTTGTGTGATGTGTTTGAAACTCAGTTTAGATACTTTACGCGAACGAAGTCGCTGGCGGGAGAGCTAGTTACTTAATAAATGTACGTGGGACAATCTTCAAAATCAGCGTATTCGGTTGACCTCTCTGGTGCTTTTTGAATACTAATATTACAGCTGTTCTGTATTTTTATATCGAATAGGAGGTGTCTAAATAAGCGTATTTTCATATTCGCCCCTAATTTTCTCAACCAGTTTTCGAAATATTTAGGTGTAAAAATTTCGAGACCATAGCAATCAATATTAATGCCAGAACAGTCAATAAAAGAAGGATTTAAATTAGAAAAAAGATTACAAAACAGTTAAATTGTTTATTAAATTATTCAGATATTATCTTAATTCTAATAGGATTATATAAAAAGTAAAATGTAGGTGGTACAACCACTTGGTTGGTAATTTTTTTAGCATCAATAAGTAAAAAAATTAAACAAGTTAAAACAATAGGATCTAAAATTTTAAGGAGTTTATCATTAAATATAACATTTTTAGAGAATCTGGCAGCATGTGCACTTTGTAATATTTTATAACTTTATAGCAAGAAAAATGCAATTTTTTGATGGATCTGGTCTTTTTGACCACAGTGATCAATACCATATCAATCAAAAAAAGTTACTAATTCAATGATAATGCAGAGATGCAAAAAGATAGAAAGCTATCACTTGTGCAGGTTAAATATATTCCTAAAACTGTTCTAATTATTAAATTAAAACATAAACAAAGTGAAAATCAAATGAGAAAAATGTACCATAGCAATCAAACATTTACAAATTGAAAGCCAGAGTAGTCATACGTTTACCTCTTTATATCAGCACCATGGCAAAGCAGAACATGCTCGTTCCCCTCGGTAGATAGAGCAAGCTTGTTGGCAGCGCGCACGGCGAAAACCAATTGTCCAAAGCGTTCAGTTGGAGATGTGAGCACGAATTCGTGTCGCTCCAGAGCGATAAACAAAAACACGCGGACACAACTTATTTTTCGAATTGAAGCTAAATTATGCATTTATTATTGTAATCTAATTGAATTTCATACTAATTTCTAATTGAACTTTTCTTTATGTTAGATAATTAAAGAAAATGTCATAATGTTTCAACACAAAAAAGTTACGATGATTTTTTTAAGTCAATCTGTAGTCAGGACAGCCCAGAGCAATCAAGTTTTCGAGGTTTCCGATTTTTTTTAATATACTTACAACAATGTTAGAGAAATAATTCTGAGTGCCCAAGGTAGCTTACAGGCCAAGCTATCCAACAAAAAAAACTCCTATTCAAAAATATTATTTTAAGGTAGACTTCTTCACTCGGACACGTAATTTTTTTGTTTTGGAGATTGAACCACGTACGTAACTCTTAACTACATTGTAATTTTAATTGTTTTTTATACGGACCGTCCGTAGAGTTTTAAAATCTGTAACATGTTTTAATTTTGTCTGAAATAAAGATACTTATTAATATCAATACATATTATTATATCATCTATCTATCTAACTATAATATATAATTCTACAAATGAATACTACATTATAATAAAACTGTAACGGAGCAAACTCTGTAAGTACATGAAATATTTTTAGTAAATTTTAATTGGGTAGGTATAGCAACATAGGTACCTACGATATAGATGCCAAAACAGCACTTTTAAAAAAAATGTGTCTGTTTGTCTTTTAGAAATCGCCTACCTACTGTCAAAACTACGTGATGGATTTTGATGAAACTTGACATAATGCTAGCCTATACTATAGAATAGGATCTAAGATATAACTCGTCACGCTCACTCACCATCTACAACATTTTCACTTTGCACGTTTCGCGGACAAAGTGGCTGGTACAGCTAGTTAATATAAGTATATAATATATACATTAATATTAATAATATAGTTCCGCAAACCACAGTTACAAGTCTATGATATAGTAGATTCAAACTCCGCAATACCAGTTTTTAACTTCCTATTCAAATCAACATTTCAACCGAGATTAAGTCACGATTTTTTAAAGTTTGCTAGAAGTGCTTACTCTAGGCACCATCTGATCGAGAATCAGATGGTACCTATAATAAACAACTTTGAGTGTACCGTTTTTGCATCTTTTTTAAATTTTATTGATGATTTTCGAAATGAAAAATCCATTGTTGCATGAGCAGATTTGACGACCTTCGGATCGCAAGGCAGGGGTGCTACCACTATTATGAGGAAAACTGGCAAAAATGTGAAAATTAAGGCCTTATGGTCCAACTTTGGAAAGGCAAATCAACCGCTTATTGTATCGAAACGTGAAAGGTTCGCTGAAGGCCAAACTATGAATGATATTCATTGTGCTATTCGATTTAATTTAACTCTTTAAAAAACAGGCAACCTTCATCTAAATATATAAAACTTTTACATTACTGACTGACTGAGAGATCAACCATAGATTAATGCACAGAGTTGAGGACTTCCTTTTCGGACTCTAGAGGAAGGACATTAAACACTTTTGAAATTCAAGCTCAAAAAAGCTGCTTGAAGTTTGTATGAAAAAACATTAACATCCGTCCACACATGTGGCGTTATGCCATTTCCACTTTGTCAGTATCAGTGCAGTGCCCCCACGCAGTTAATGATGAACTTGTTCTCCCACTTTGCCCTTCCCTCCTACCTGTACACCTAGTATGAGTTTTTGATAGTTTAAGAAAACTTTTTTCGAATAGTAACCTTTCATACATTTACCTCCATCGGAAATGTTAAGGAACTAAATAAGGTTGATATCGTGAAAACTTGGTTTGAAAATCATTGCTGGGACTGCCGATTATATATTTTCGATATTATCAACCTTATTTAGTTCCTTAACATTTCCGATGGAGGTCGTTTTCAAATGTATGAAAGGATACTTACTATTCGAAAAAAGTTTTCGTAAACTATCAAAAACTCATACTAGGTGTACTGATAGCAGCTCATCCAAGCGACTGATGAGGTCATGGATTTGGCTAAATACTCGTAATTTCTTCTCTACCTTCTTCATAATACGAGTAGGTATACAAAACAAAGCCGGGTTTGTTCAAACACTTAAAACACTAGAACGGCCGGACCAATTTTCATGAATTTTGATTTGTTGTATTTGTCTCCGTCCCGAATAGCAGAATAAGTATTAAAACTTTTTAAAATGAATTCAATGCGGACGATGTCACGGGCAAAAACTAGTTTAATTTATGTGCCCTATTCCACAAATGAATGAATGAGTTGATGAATGAATGTGATGAGTATAATCAGCCAAAAACTACATTGAGACTTTTAGTGATTATCCTATTTATCATACGATAGTGTAAGAAGGGAGTGACTGAGATGACGGATGATAGGGGAGAGTGGAGGAAGAGATCCTGTTGTGCCAACCCCACCTAGTGGGATAAGGGCAGGAAGGTGATGGTGATTATCATACCATTATTTCCAGGATCAGGATGTCATCGGCAGCGTCGTTTTCTGAACGATGGGCCCGCGACAACCTGAACCGGGAGGCTACTCCTCATGAGCTCCAGGTCCTCAGTCTTTTCTCCACCACCTGCTCTGGGGACGAGGTGGAGGCAGCCAGAAGAGCCAGGGGGTACTACACCGCTAGAGGTCCTGGAGGTACGGAGCTGTGGCACAAGTGGAGGCCTGATGACGAGGATATACTGTCTAGCTGTCAAGATGTGTAAGTTATACCTACCTATTGCATTAAAAAGACAAAAATGTATGATCGTGATTACTTACTCACAGTTTTGGTAGGCATTTCTTCAGAGCTCTGGTTTCTCACGATGATTTCCTTCACTGTTTTTGATCACTGACATTGGGCGCAAAGTTTTTCCATTGGTACACGACCAGATTCGAACGCTCAGCCTTCAAAGGGCGAAGGGTAGGGTTACTACCACTACTGACACCAGTGCTTTTAATTTGAGCTGTTCTATTCTATCAGAAGTGGATGTAACAAACTAAGATCCTGATTTTGCCTGTCCCAGTTTCAATCTTTTTAATGTTTTCTATCCAAGCATATTTATCAACTTTCAGATGCATAGTGCCTCTCAGGGCTCGCAGCATCAGTGGCAAACGGATGACCATAGTCCGACTTCCAGCTTCCACAGCTCTGGACAGGCCGCTGTCTGCTAAAGCGTTACTTGCAAGATGGCTCATGATATTAGACATTAGGTAAGCTTAGCGTTGCAAAAATAAACAAAACTAAGGGATGCTCGATGAGGTCATGGGCTTTTGCTATAGAATTACAGTTGTGATTGTGATCAGATACTGAGAAGACGAAAGTGAATTTCGACACTCGGTGGAGCAACACCAGTGCGTAGCGAGTCAATGGTCCTGAGGATGCTTCGTGGAGAAGCGAAACACGTGTCGAATTTCTTATTTATTATTGTTAATTATTATTGAGTTTGTGTTAAGCTCATAAGATAATTGTTTAGCAGGAAAGTACTAGATTATATCCGTCCTTTTCAGTATTTGTAATGGATTTTCGCAAAGTTACGCCTGAATCAATCATTTTTTAATTGTGATCAGACTTATTTTGTTTATTAGAAGACGTTTAGATAGTTGGCTTAGGCATTGCCGTCTTTGGTATCCTTCTTTGGTTTAGGCTCTGTCACCTGAGTTAACCTAAATGATCACAACAATGACTGTCACCAAATGATACCTTTTCATGATTTAGGATGTACATAACTATAGATGTAATTCAATAAGGCTCTTCAAAAATAATTGCTACCCGGAAATGTTGCGTAAATGCAACATTTCCGCGTTTGTAGAGCGCAATCAAAACAAATGGAATATCTCTTGTTATTCAAATCCTTTGTATCCATGTAAACAGTCTGGTAAGGTGGAACGTGAACTGAACAATTGTGAACAGCGGAACACATCCGCTATTATAGCGGATGTGTTCCGCTGTTCACAAGAAAAGTCTTCAAAGCCCGTAGCCGCGAATATATTTGTGTACGCATCGTTTACGTCAAGCCAATGTACAGATCCGTTTCTGATTCTGTTCTGAACCATGCCGCACGTGTACCTACCTACCTTTTTTGAGCTATATGAGTATACTAGCTTCCGCCTACGGCTTCGCCCGCGTGGTACCTTGAAAAACAAAAACATATCTATCCCGCGGGAACCGTACATCTTTCCGGGATAAAAAGACGGGTTTCAGTGTGAAAGAGTAACAAACATACATCCATCCATCCATACATTCTTACAAACTTTCGCGTTTATAATATAAGTAGGATGTAATTGAATAGCGCAAAAAGATCTGGGCCCTTAGAAACGATCATGTTTCAGAAACGTCTCGTTTCAAGCTTGAAGTAACACTCCCTTCAATACAACTTTTGTAGGTCAGGTACGAAATATATAAGTTACTTAAATTACTTTGATATTGCCCGAAGAGCTTGTAGTAAGGCTCCTAAACCACGCCAAACCAACGGTGTGTTTATCCTTTTTGAACTAATATGAGTAAATTTCTAACATAATGAACTAAATTGCGTCTTGTCAAATGAATAATCAGGCTCACCAGCGACTACCTTCACTAAAACGACTGGCCATACAACTTTAGTTAAAAAAACGACTACCTATGTACGTATGTAGTAAGTATTTTCTACAAAAGCCAGGAGCGGACCTTCCATTCCTCTGTCCGCTTGACAGGGATACACGAAAAAGAGGCTCCATTGTCTGTAATAGGATCTCTTGCCGGCGCGATAGAAATCGACTTGGTATTCCGGAATCACTAATGAAGCTCAATGAGATCGTTTCTGCTATGTGTCCTTACCAGGAAAATTGTATAAGAAAAAATCTCGATCACGACTGTGTAGTAATCCCTAAGTTTTACCTTACCTCAGATTTCTAACTTAGATCTTTGAGAATACCTGAAGGGAAGAGTTACGGGAAATTACAGAGTTCATGCGTAACAAGCCTCTGCCTTTCACCACAGTGGCTTGATAGAACTTGTGGCAGGACAAGAAAAATGTATGGACATAAGCAGCTATCGAGAATGTAAATCACAGAAAAAAAAATCCTACCTTCTGTGAAAATGTGTAACTTCTTGCCAGATCCCGGGTATTTCCAGAGAAATATATTAAGGGTATCTTCAAATCGAAGGTCAATAGGTTTCTTCTAGGTAAACGTGCTCCATCTTAGACCTCACTGATGCTTTACATCATGCGGAGTGAGGTCAAACGAAACTATTCTATATTAAAAAAAAAACTTCTAGTGTCACCGTTTTTGGAACCAGTGTTATGAAAGGATTAAAGTGCAACTCAGAAGCTCCTTTCTTGCACTTTTTGCCAGAGAAGAATGAGAATAATTCCTAGAGTACTATTATTGGTTGCCAAGCAGTAGCGTTACGATTGTGACCTCTTACATTTTATGTTCTTATTGTGATCACTGTTTCCAGACTCCGCGAGGACCCAACACCGGGAGATGAAGTGGTCTTCATCGATGTTAGCGATCTCCAGCCCTCTCATCTCAAGAACCATTTCAAGAAAAAATACTGGAAGGACTTTATTTGGTGTATGAAGGTACAAAAACCTTAGATACTGTTGCAGTCCCATCACTGCATATGACAATCAAGATGTTTTCCATCACCGTTTTAGCTTTGGCATTGCGTTCATACTTTCATATACGGGATGTTCAATGATGTCCGAATGATCCGAAGGTCGTGCGTTCAAACCTGGCCGCGCACCAAAACGTCATGTTTGGACGTGCCTCTGACTACCCTCTTTAGGTATCCTCAAAGGAGATATCTACCGAGCCTGGGGATATAAGTCGGTATCATGTTTGTTTTGTTTTTTCTTGTGACTTTAATACTTTTTTTACTTTTTCCAGTACGTCTACCCCCTTCGGTTCTCAGAGATCCACATCATCAACACTGAACGTCTGAAGACAGTGTCCCTTCTTCACCTGCATATAGGCATGTACCCGTGGAGACGTAAGCTGGTGCACTTCCATAGTGGAGCTGGTCACATGGCTGCCATGGACTACACGTCAGAGGGTTTACCTTACGAGTATGGAGGAAAAAGTGGTGCTATGAAAGATTTGAATGGTAAAATCACACCTAATTATTACGTACGGAATACTAACTACTGTGCAAAATGTGGGCATGTACCAAATGTCATGTTTGGACTTGCCTCTGACTACCCTCTTTAGATATCCTCAAAGATCTTTATTTATTTATTTTAGCTAAAGATCTGAGGAGATATCTACCGAGCCGGGTATTACAGTCGTGATCATATTTTCATATTTTTTTTATTATAAATGCTGAAGGAAAAAAAAACATGAACATGACTCATCCCCAGGCCCGGTAGATATCTCCTCAGATCTCTAAATTACCTTGATCTTTGAGGATATCTAAAGAGGGTAGTCAGCAAGTCCAAACATGACATGGCACATGCCCACATTTTGCACAGTTATTATTCCGTACGTGACAGGTTGCAAGCTCATCGCCGCTCATAAGAATACTAGCCTATGACACACACCTTCGTATTTTTGGTTCTAGGGTCGATATGCCGGTTTCCTCACGATGTTTTCTTTCACCGTAAGAGCACTAGCATTGCGCACGGCATACCTTACCTATATACGTGTCATGTGTATGGTGTGCAATAAAGTAATTTCTATCTAGCAACCTAGAGTCTATTCTAGACCACCAGTGATTTGACTGACGTCTCTTACATCATCTAGAAAGAGCGATAATACAACTGATCAAAACTCCATTTATTCCGCAACAGATGAATGGACGAAAAAGCTGCTGTCAAATTCAAAATGGCTACAAAATGAAGAGCGCAAATTCTATAACACAGACCTGAAGCCAGAAACGCGGACCAAGACCCGGCATCGAGTTAACAGGAGTCTGAAAACCAATGGATCTTATGACATGATCAGTAGAACTCATTCTTGCAAATCACTGAACAGAGACGATCTGGATGATGGATTATACGGTGCTTATAGGACGTTTAAAATTAGTGGTGATGCATTTTAGGTATATTACCAAAGTAAATAAAAAAGGGGATTTGTGGTACTTTTATCCAGTATCACCTTTGCTTTTCCTTTGAGAACTGGTAGGGGATTTCTGGACAGAAAGTCCAGTAATCTCCTTCGCATG
The DNA here is from genome assembly GCA_963675405.1 of Cosmorhoe ocellata. Classification (NCBI taxonomy): domain Eukaryota; kingdom Metazoa; phylum Arthropoda; class Insecta; order Lepidoptera; family Geometridae; genus Cosmorhoe; species Cosmorhoe ocellata. Next base: position 6,400,296 of record OY776265.1, on the reverse strand, counting down.
GAATCATCGCAGGGGATTATTGGAATAAGCCACTTTTTCTTACGTCATTACTGTATGTATTACCTACACTTGACACAGTCTTCGAACTTTTTTGAATCTAGGATTATGACGGTTTCTTTAAGATGTTTTTCTTCACCGTTTTTGAATAAAAAGTCCATTATTACATGACTAAACTCGCGACCATTGTTGGTTGTAGCTGAGTGCGCAAGGCGTATTGCATTTTGATACTTACTGTGTCTAAGGCCATGTATGAAGATTGCCTCTAGTTTTTATTCTTCGATTCATCCTATACCTACTCCTTTGTCTCTTGCTCATCTTTAGGGGTGATCAACAGATACTCTCCCCTTAAGGGAGCAAGACAAGATCTCAAAACTCACTCTTCTCTTTCTAGTCCATACTTTTGTTTGGTAGTTTGTGCGTTCAAAAGAATTATGTTTTATCGATGGTTTCCTGCTAATGTTTAAGCTTTATACTTTTTTATGTACATTAATATTAAAAACATAAAAACTAGTATTTTTTGTTTCCTTTTAAAAATAATACTTACTTACCTACCTACCTAAATACTAAAAAGCTCTAACGAAGTAATTTATAGACACAGATAAAGTTATTCGGCAAATGATTATAGGTAAGAGTGAAGGAGTGAAAAAATGAATAAACGAGTAATTGATTGAATTGTGAATGAATGAATTATTTACATAGCATTTATTTATTACCAAAATATAGCGATAAGCACTCTCGTCTCTGTGTAGGTATATTTTATACCTACTTTATATATTAGTACCTACTTACTTTTTATTGAAAATGCGCAAACGGCAAGAAATTCAGCCAGTATTTTAATAAAATAAGAATGAGGTCACCGTCAATATACACACCGTTCAAAGAGCATCCATTTAATCTAACTATTGGTCCATTTTCAAATGCCGCAAACTTAGAGCTATGTAATCAGGCTATAGAGCGTACAGTGTGAACAAGACCACATCGCTATAACTTAATTTTGAGATAACTCTAGAATCTTTGCTCATAAATTATCTTACAACAGTATCTTTATTGCATTTACATTACATTTATTATTACATAATGCATTTTAAATAAGTATTATTAGAACCGCAAGATGGTCCGTGCATTAATCTCTATATTTCATGAGTTAAATTACTTAGCTTATTTATTTATTTAAACGCCAACACAAAGATATCAATATTATTCTAAGTACCTATAATGTGTATCAATTGAAGGCATGTCACAGCATTATTCAATAGATCCAATTCTATCCAAAGACTTAAATCGAAGATATGCCCGTACGGTACTGAGACCGCGCCGTTTTGTTGCCACACGAAATGAGATAGCTCGCTCATTTGGCACACCAAATATTTTCAATTTCAGGGTACAAAAAGAATAATTATATTTTTTTACGAAAGATCGTGCAATTTTATTGCACAACAAATGGTGAAATAACTGTTTGGTTCATTATTTACTAATCATTAGTGTGCTTGCATCGGCATTTTGTTAACAAACACAAGTAAAAACAGTGCCACAGTTTTTCGCGTCCGGGCATATCTTCGATTTAAATCTTTGATTCTATCCTATTTTATTGATGTAGTATATTGAAGGTCATAAAAGAATTACCCCAACACATCTTATTACGATTTAAAAAAAATATCGTAGTTAGACTTTTTCTACCTAGTTTCTGTTTCCATGTCTCATTATATTTCACATGCACATGACGTAATGACTGCTACATTAGTGGGATAAGGGTAAGAAGGATGAGGATGGTTATATGTAATCATTGTTTTCTTGTTATTTTCCTGCTAAAATAACTTTTTTGTTTTTTGGTACAAGTTACTTTTTAGTTTAGGGCTAAATGGCGCTGTTTATTAATCCCAACAATATTCATCTATACTATATACTATAATATTATAAAGAGGAAAACTTTGATTGTTTGTTTTGTTTGTTTGTTTGTTTGAAACGAATAAGCTCCGAAACTACTGAACCGATTTGAAAAATTTTTTCACCAATGTGTAGAATAAACTTTCAGGATGAACATAGGCTATATTTCATGTAGGTACTTCGCGGGCGACGCCGCGAGCGGAAGCTAGTTTATAAATATTTCTACGGTACCTTGGTCTAGAAGTCTGAACCATGCAATTAGTTAATTAGGTTTCGTTCACGCTCTATATCCAGCTTCTTGCTCTTAGCGAATAAACCTAACGGAAACAAAAATGAGCCGGCAGAGAGATAAATAAAACAAAATGGCGTGCAATTTTGGTGAGTGCAATCCAACAGGGACGAACCTAGCGCTTTTGAAGTCACATTTAAAAACTGGTTGATCTATTTGATCTCACAGCAACGACAAAAATATAAATCGAGAAGTATTGCCCCCATTTATTACTTCTCAATTTATATTTTTGTCGTTATTTTTATAAAAACTTTTTACCCTTAATTTTAGAGCTTGTCTTTCAAGCTGATAGCATGAAGATGGAGCAATAAAATATTGGTTGATAATAAGTTATTGCCCGAAGGGTACATAAATCCTACTAAAATAATAAACGTGAAAGTTTGTAAGAATGTATGGATGTAAGGATGTCTAGATCTATGTTTCTTACTTTTTTACGCTGAAACGGCTGAACGGATCTGGATGAAAATTAACACAGATATAGATTATAGTCTGGAATAGCACTAGGCTACTTTTTATCCCGCAAAAGCAGGGCCGAGCCGCCCCTATGTGCGAAGTATGCGGCGCACACAGGCGCCAAGACAATAGAGGCGCCGCCATCTAAATTATTTTTGATACACTTACACAACAACATATTATTCTTTGTAGTGGAGTATCGATAAGTAAAACCTAAAAAATCTACACCACTTTTATAGACCAAATTTAAAAATTTTGCCGTATCAGGCGACACATAGGTTCGTGAAGAGGCGCTTCATAGGTTTTGCACACAGGCACTGTGGGGGGTCGGCGCGGCCCTGCGCAAAAGTGTACGGTTCCCGTGGGAGAGATTTATTTTTGTTTTCAAGGTACTACACGGGCGAAGCCGCGGGCGGAAGCTAGTCGGAAATAAACGTGTCAGCCTCGATCTATCGTAGATTTCAAATATATTGTGCACGTCTAAAATTATAGCCCCTACAGTAAAAATTTTGATAATTAGTTATTTCACGAGGGTTTACATTCGAAATTAACTATTATTTTACGAGATAACCACAACGACGAACAGTGAGAACAATGATGAAACTGTCGAAGAGATTCGCCCTTTGCTCGATGAGTGGGGTGTTTCACCGATCGCCCGCTCCGCTAAACGCCCCCGAACGTTAATTCCCTCCGGTCGTGCAGTTCCTGAGTCCGCCCCTGCCTCCACATTTAGTGAAAGGCTTCAGACTGCTTGGAGACAGCGCTAAGCACAAAATGGCATTCGTATAGTCACGGTTCTGTGTTGCCTACTTATATTGAAGTGGCAACATCGCATGGAAGTAGAGAGGTAATGCAAATCACTTTCTAGACATGTTGAGGTTTTGTCATTATTATTTAAGAATACTATTATAAACATCTTACTAAATATCCTACTAATCTATACTTCTATACTAATATTATAGAGAAGAAATGTGATTTGTTTTTTGTTTGTAACGAATAAACTCAAAACCTACTGGTCCGATTTCAAAAATTCTTTCACCATTAGAATGCTACATTATCCCTAAGTAACATAGGCTCTATTTTATATAAAAAATAGAGATACTTTTGTTACTCGTGTGAAGTTTGTGCCTATGTATGAATGAATGAATGTTTGTTACTCTTTCACGCTGAAACGGTTGAACGGATCTGGATGAAATTTGTCACAGAGATAAGATTATAGTCTGGAATAACACATAGGCTACTTTTTAAAAATATACAGTTCCCATTCTATGCGGACAATCGTTCAGTATTCCCTCTGACTACCCCTTTTGCATCTCAGTAGGTCATTAATCTACAAAACGGTTTTAAAATACGTACATTATATACAACGCGAACTCCAAATTCGAGAAATTTGCAGTAAAAACTGTTAGAAGCAGTAATAATGAGCGCTGATCTGACTTTCTAAATGTTACGGATTACTTAGACCGATGTGCACCAACATTATAACGGGCTGTTAACCCTTAAACGAAAACTGAAAACTTAGTGAAAGCTGCATTCGATTTGGTTCAGCTGTTGTGGAGATAAGCGCGAACGAACGCACAGACAGACAATTTTTTCAAAAACTGTTGATAGAGACTAAGTACCTAGCATGTCCTTTTTAGGTAGCCCTAATTTTTATTTGAAAATATCAATCAATGACACGGTTTCTCAACGATTTTATTATAATATACAGGGTATTACCAAACTACTTCAGAAAACTTCAGGGGGTTAAAGTACCCATCAATTTAAACAACTTTTTCTAAGAAAACAACACTGTGAGCGCGAAAAAAAATCAACTGTTTCATACAAAAGTTCAATACCTATTTGGCTAAAATGTATGAAACAGCTGTTTTTTTTTTTTCGCGCACTCTGTATTAGTTTCTTAGAAAAAGTTGTTTATATTGATGGGTACTTTAACCCCCTGAAGTTAATGGTTTAAGAATTTATTTCTCAAAAGAACAAAGTTCACTTAAATGAGAATGTATATACAATATTCTTAAGCTATCTTAACTTATAATTATATGCTATAGTTGTAATAACTTTAGTTAGCTGGTAGTAGTTTAAGTTTAAGTTGACAGTGATGTTTGGTGCCGTTTGTTTAACAAATTTTGTCATAAATATATTGTTTTAATCTTTTTTTAAATGTGTGCATTGATAAGCAGTTTTTAATGTTATCAGGTAAGTTATTATAAATCTGTGCACCTTCATACATGATGTTCCGTTTTCCATAGTTGGTCCGGGGATTTCTTAGTTTTAACTTATTTTTATTTCTTAGATTGTAGGTGTAAGTTTTCTTTGTTAGTGTGATTTGTGTATGTATTTCATTAGTTACTATTTTCCTAACAAGGATACAGGTAAGGTAAGTATATAGTTGATTGATATTAAAAATTTTTGTTTCTCTGTAAATAGTTTGTGTGCTAGTTAGGTAGTCATAATTGTATAAAACTTTGATCAATTTATTTTGAGATATTTGTAGTGATTTTAGATTTGATACTGCTGCAGTTCCCCATACTTCCAGTAGATACTGTACATGAGATTTAGCTAGGGAGTTGTAAATAGTCATTCGAACTTTACGTGGCAAGCAACCCACGGATCTACGTAGTGCACCCGTTAGAGAGACTAGTTTAGTTCTGACATGTTCGATATGAGGTTGCCAATTTAGGCGGTCGTCGAGTATGAGACCTAGGTACCTCTCTTGGCGTGAGCGATGTATTATCGAACCACCTATAGTAAGTGGCGGGAGTTTTCGGAAGTAATCTAAAAAATCAAATAATAAAATTTATTCAAAAAGCATAATAAGACAAAGGGTTCATAATGTGCACTAAGCGACTCAACATAGCTCGAGCCTGAACTAGGTAATCCTGTGTTTCAGGCGGTAAAAGTGCTAAATATTATAAAATAATCACTTACTATTACTATTAAGGCATAATTGATAGTTTAATGTTGTTTAAGTTACAAACAATAATGTGTATGGTATTAGTAGTAGGGGAAGGTGTTCTAAAATGATCCCTGGGGGTAAAACGATCACTGGTTGATTTACCGACTTAGAGGCGTCTTCTAGTATTTTTTAAGTGAACCTCGTGTTCCCAAGGCTGAGCCATGCATTCTCAGTTAGTGTCATGGCGGCAGTGACAGTGGAAAAGTTTTAAGGACAAATTGTTTAAAATTTCTGTGCTAAATGTAACGTAAGCCATTATTTGACTTTACATAGCTTTAGTACACGTACATTTTATGTGGTAGTTGTGTTTTCCTCAGTTTCTATTGTCATTCAGCAATGGAATGAAACGTTTATTATTACGGCATTTAAAACTCATAGGTTGTATTTTGTTGTTTTGCGTAAATAAGGCATTGAGGGTAAAATGATCCCTGGGTGGTGTAGGTAAAATGATCCCGGGATCATTTTACCTACCCCCGGTTTTGGTGTGGATGGGTAAATGATCCTTTGATGTTTTCAATTAACTTTGTACAGAGTGGGGCACGAATCGTGACTTTGAATTATGACGCGTATTAAGCTAGTTATCAGCAACAATATAAAACATTATGTAAAAGAATTTAACAAATATTTCCTTGGAATTCTTAAATAAAATTATGTTTTGTTGTTGATAACTAGCTCAACACGTTTATTAATTTATAGTCGTTATTTGTGACCCATCATTTGTAAAATATTAACCCGCTTATCTTCAAAGGAATCGCGGATTATAAAAGATCCGGGGATCATATTACCCCATTGGAGTAAAATGATCCCGGGATCATTTTGCCCCTATATTTTTCAAAGTGACTTTTTAGTAGACCTCCACAAAAACCTAAATAAATAATTTTCTATCAGCTTTATGCTGTAAAATGCGAAACAAAATTTGTAGTTTAATATTATCGGTAACCTTTAAACACTTTAAGTCAAATAAAAAGCAATAAACATTCGAGTTACAGCAGTTTTCCCTTAGGGGGATCATTTTAAACCACCTTCCCCTATAGTCTGGTAACACCGTGTATACATTAAAATGCGGCGTAGAATTTTTACTTAAACCACGGTCTGCCCATTTCTCTTTTGGTAAAATACACTTATAATTTATATAATCACCGCAAGTAGAATGGATTTGTTTTGGCTAGGATTAGAGCCTCTTTGCGCGCGGAATTTTAGATTAATATATGCCTAAACCCGATTTTAAGCCGTTTTAAGATTACGTTACAGGAGGGGAGAAAATGTGACGGGAAATTTGACTCGCCTGAAAAACTTACTGTACTTACCTACTTACCAAGAGGTAGGTTTCGATTTATCTACTAAAATATTTTATTTGTGTTAGTTCTGAGGAAAAAACACTAAAATAATTTACAGATATTAATAAAAAATGTTTTAAAATTTAAAAAAGGCTGAAAGATGGCGCTATGTCATTAGGTCCATCAATTCAACCAAAAAAGGTTTTGCGTTTTGAATTAATAAGAGCCTTAAGGCCCAGAATACTCGTCACACTATTCCTTACGTAAAAGTTACAAATAAAAGTGACATAGGTCCGTATAGCAACGCGGATCTCCGCGGAATCAGACATAGCACGAAAAGAAATACCCAAATGACAAGTAAGTAGAGTGCGACATGATAATATGGCTGCTCTGAATTACATAACGAAAGCGACAATTTATAAAAAACATAAATATGTTCAAGTAAATAGCTTATTTCAAAAAAAGGGCTGGGTTGATTTGTTTCAAATTAACTGATTTACATTCATGTGAAATAAAAATTCATAATACCTTACTGTTCTGGATAAATTAGGGAATTTCTGAATTTTCAGAGGTGTTTTTGACATGATTTTAACCAAGGTTTTCTAACTAATTCGTGTTTTAGCTCCGGTTGATTTATCACTTATATCCTTGAGTATCGTGTAGTTCAATTTCAATGTAATCTATTAAGCGGTAATAGAATGATTAGGGTTGTAATACTTGCAATTTTCAAAATGCTGGGCCTTAAAGGTTATCTATAAAGAGTAGGTATGATAATAAAATAACTATCACACTCAAAATCTACACTTTTCACAATATTTACAAGTCCCTACATCATTTCACAATAATCATTTGTAGGATACAAATATTAGATAAGCATTAAAGGGCTTTCTAATAGACCTTAATTCAAGGTGTTAAGGGTGGTTTTGGGTCGTGTGCCTGTTTTAGGGTAAGGAGCATCGTTTGTGAGCATTCGGCAATCGCGCACGCAACGATTCACGCACTAATAAGGTGGTACTATAACCACATTAACGACATAAAGAAGGATAAAATCAGACGCGGGTTAAACGTGTACCCTAGTCTAAAACCTCATCAGTACCCCTGGTATGAGTTTTTGATAGTTTACGGAAACTTTTTTTCGAATAGTATCCTTTCATACATTTAGGCTGATTTTAGTCTCACGCTGACTTCGCGCGCACCGTCAGCGCTGATGGCCCGAGATATGTGAACTTGTAGGAAGCGTTTTTGAATGACGCGTAGCTATCAGCGCGCACGCTTCCTACAAGTTCCCATCAGCGCTGACGGTGCGCGTGCCGTCAGCGTGAGACTAAAATCAGCCTTATATCCATCGGAAATGTTAAGGAACTAAAATAAGGTCGATATCGTGAAAACTTGGTTTGAAAATCATTGCTGGGACTGGAGAATAGATATTTTTGATATTATCGACCTTATTTTAGTTCCTTAACATTTACGATGGAGGTAAATGTATGTAAGGATACTATTCGAAAAAAGTTTTCGTAAACTATCAAAAACTCATTCTAGGGGTAGGTACAGCGCCCCTCTAGCCATCTGACGAATATTATAAGCGCGAAAATTTCTGGCTGATCCCGACGGCGACTTCCTCTCTCTCTGGTCTTACTCTCTGGACTTTACGGTTCATTTTATTCATCGTTTAAAAATTTCCGCGTGCGCCCTTTTGTAACCTCGCGCCCCTAGGCATGTGCCTAGTTTGCCTTATGGATAACCCGCCACTAGATAAAATCAAAATCGGATTTCATCACGGCATCATTAGATAGTCGAGCCCTATGTCCAGCAGTGGACTGCTATAGACTGTTGATGATGATGTTGATGATCATTAGATAGGTATTAGCCCACCCTTTTCATTAGTTATTTCATATGTTACTAATCTCATTTTAAACAAATGTTATTATCACTTTTTCCAAAAACTACTGGTTTATTAAAGGCCTTTGTTCAAGAATGTCGTAAAAAAATACTGTTAAATTGGTGTCCCTACAGTCAGTAAAACTTCTTAAAATTATATAACGTTTTGACTTGAGATATCAAAATAATGGCTTCAAAATAATGTGTACTTTTAAACTTACGCGATCTGAACACATTATTATTAGTATTAGACTAAGATGGCGAAACGACTTCGAACACCTAAAGACGTAGTACCCTTGCAAGTTCCAGGAGTCTATAAGATCGATTGCAGCTGCGGGCGTTCCTACATAGGCCAGACTAAACGCACGGTCGCAGAACGCGTAAAGGAACACATAGCAGCGATCAAAAATCGACAAACATACAGATCAGCAATAGCTGGTCATGTTGTAGACTCAGGACCCAATCACTGGATTGAATTACACAAACCACAGGTCATCTGTAATGAAAGGCATTATTACAAGAGAATGGTTCGGGAACCGATTGAGATTAAGAAATATCCTAATTTCAATCGTGAAGACGGTTTCAGACTCTCTGCCTCATGGAATCCAGTGCTAGCTAAGTGTACTCGTCGTAGACCGGTTATTCAGCGCGTCGCGGATACTGTTAGTGTTGTGTGTCGTCCGAGTGTACAGATGGACATCCCTATTGTCGAGAACGAAGTGAGGGTAGTTGCAAATAATGCAACACCCGCTTCGCGGAGGCGGTAGCTCCAGTACTCCAGTCTACCCGTGACCACGACAGCGTGCAAACCTGTCGAAACGTCGGGAAAATATAAGGTAATTTAAACGCGATAAATACCCGTCTAATACTAATAATAATGTGTTCTTAGCCATGTTTCATGAAATCGATTGTCTGCATTGTCCTGTATACTCGTATTATCTTTAGTGTATAAATTACCAAATCTTGGTCACCCTAATGAAAAACCGTAGCAGTAGGTGATTGCCACTCTGAATTTAGCAACTCTTGCGCAACTGTTAGTCATAAACAATGCGATGCCAATCTACATTTCAATAATTAGTAAATAATGATTAATTAGTTTGACTATTGGAAGCGATCGGTATCATAAAGAATTATATACTTACTTTAACACAGCGCCATCTACACAAACCTTGTAGAAATTACCCCTGTCTTCTGATCATAAAAGTTTTAATTTTTTTCGAACCAGATTTTCTTTAAAAATCATTATAGGCAGGTACTTGTGCATAATCTTAGTGTTTTCTTTCATATCGTTGACGAAATGACGAAAAACATCACAAGGATAATATCCTAAAAAAAAAAATCTAACCGCTTCCGCCACCCATTAAGTTTTAGACTGAATTTCAGATTGATATTTATTTATAAATTTAAAATATAACAGTACCTACCTACCTATAGCATTACCTACGTACATTTGTAATTTTGTTTATCTATTAAGATAAAATCTTAATTGGATGATTATTGCATTAAAAATTTAATTACACTGTCGTTATCGTCAGAATATGAGGAAACAAATTTTCAGTAGCCAATTTATGAAATTACAAAAATACAGAACTTTTGATTGTATATAAATATTGCAAGGCTCTATTACCTAATTTGATTCCTTTCATTTCTAGGTATATTTGAAACTAGTGCTTTCGCAAGGCTTATTTTGCATGGGTTTCGTGGTTTACCTTTGAGGTTGTTTTCCGGGATAAAAAGCAGTTACAAAAGTAAATTAGTGTGTTAAAACAGGGTATATTTTCACCAGACATCCAAAATTGTCCAGCCGTTACAGAAATGAATGACCAGTCAATATAGCAAGCTTAGTGATAAATTGTAAAACCTGATATTAAAACCTACATTTTAAATAAATTATACCATGTCTATGAAGTTTTTCGATTGTATCTAAATAACAAGTCAATTATGAATTATTGAAATTTGCATAGAACAACACCTTTAGGTTTAATTAATTAATAAATTAAATACCTACCTATACTTTCTTTTATTCGTGGTTATTGAAGAGTAAACTGGCATTTAACATTACATTATTCTCAGATTTGTCAAATTCACCCTATAAAATAAAAAGTAAAATAAATGTTTTTTTTCATCATTGCATTATTCGCAAAATAATTCAAAAATCTAGAAAAGTAACGCAGTAATTAGCGGAAATAACTGCTTTGACCGTACACCGAGCAACTGTTACCTGACTCTCTCTGAATAATTGGCAGTACAATAAATAATTAATTTATATACAAGTACCTTTCACTTTACCTAATCCATTATATTATTAATATATACATTTCTCTTAAAAAGTTGAGCCACCCCTGTATTATTGTGACGTAAAATTTGTATGCCACTGCAAAGGTGCCATCATAAGCTGGCAAGTAGCCTATGGTCCAATTTCACCAAACTTTTGTTAACAAAGCATCTTATCTTATACCTTTAAACGAGCAATTCTTGTATATATATATAATCTGAATCTCGGAAACGGCTCCAACGATTTACCTGAAATTTAGTATACAGGGGGTTTCGGAGGCGATAAATCGATCTACATATATAAGTTTCATTTTCCAAAAAACAAGATTTACCAAAAAAAAACCGAGCAAAGCTCGGTCCACCAGGTGCTTACCTTTAAACGAGTGTTTCTTGTATATAATGTACAATATATATCTGAATCTCGGAAACGGCTCCAACGATTTTCATAAAATTTTGTATGCAGGGGGTTTCGGGGGCGATTAAATTGATCGTTTAATTTTTAGAAAACGTCGTTAACCAAAAATAGCCGAGCAATGCTCGGTCAGCCAGGTACTAATATTTATAGAGACAAGAAGTTTAAGTAGGTAATTATTACGTTTCAGTATAGTTACGTGTTTCATGAATAACAGGGTCTCAGATTATCTCAAATAGCTATGTGACGTTCCAGTTTACCTGCCTATTGGCGTAAGCATAGATACTTTAATTTTAATTCGTAGTGGAATGGAAACGAGACGAATACAAGTAGGCCACAGAATCATTACGATGTGATGATGACTCATGCCAAAGAATTACCCATGTAAATGTGAAGCAGTGTGTCGTATTCGTTTATTCCATCCAGTCCTACTATCATCATCATTATCCTGTACGTCGATTCTGTAAAATTCAAACATCAACTCGCATCTCACATCGTAATTCACTCTCACTTCGCCTAGGGTTCAAAATGACATTTGACATTGACCTTTTTATTTGACACTTTGAATCGAGTTCGAGTGCGAAGCGAGCGTCGAAGCGACTTGGGAATTACCGTTTAGAATGCCCTTCTTACGTCATCTCATACCTACTAATATGTCAAAATCTCCCCGTCAATTTATTTCAACTCGCTGACACGCTCGTAAGAGTGGCGCTAGTGTTCATTCGAATTATCAACCGAGTTTTTAGAATGCCAATCAAGAAACTCACAGCGGATTTAGATTCGAAGTTTAGAATGAGGTCTTACAGAATCACACGGCTGCCCTTATCCCACGCTAAGTAAGGTCGGCACAACATGTTTTCTTCTTCCACTCACTCCTATCATTCGTCAACTCTGGATCTACTCCTTTTACATTCATATCAACTTTCACACAATCCAACCACTTCTTCTTCGGCCCTCCTCTACTAGCGCACCCAGCCACACTCATACTCATAACTCTTTTGGTGACATTTTTCATCCCTCCTCATCATGTGTCCATACCAAGCTAATCCTAGGTAGGTACTAGTAGTTCGATTATCTGTTTGGTAATATCAATTACTTAATCTAAGTATATTAATACCTATCTTTTTCCCACTTGAGTACCGCATAGTAGTTCTATTTGTAATAAAATCTGCGTATCCAAAACAATTTGGAATATATCTGTCCAAACAGATAAATAATCAAAGTATTAGTAGGACTGGATGAAATAAACGGTTGTATTCAGTGTATCAAAGTAAGATCTCATCCAATGTTTCGATCCAAAGAAGATGGGTCTCAGGCCCGCCGCAAGCGGGCGTGCAAGGCGTGCACCGCACGCGGGCGGCACGTCCAGGGGGCGGCAAATCTAGGGATCCATCACTTAATATTCTAAGTCATTGTCATAATACCCACCTACAGTTACCTATTATTTTCTCGAAAATTTCGTTAGTTTCTATCCGATCACCCGCTCCAACAGGTGAAGGTTTATTAAATTTTGTTTAGGATTTTTTTTCGCTATTCGCTATTTTATTTTTCGTTCTACTATTGCGTGGAAAACAATTTTAAGTTCCATGCTCGGCTCATAGTCTTAATTTTTGGTAGTCAATGATGCAGAAAATATCACGCACGAAACTGTGAATCTATACCAGCCTTTCCCAAAGTAGGCGCCCCCTTATGGGCGCTGCAGGCATAAAGGGCGCTCCCTTCAGGCTTGCGGCGCCCATAAGGGGGCGCCCGTAAGAGACCCAGAAAAAACCCTGAGTTAACTTGAGACCGTAGCGCCGTTGTGTACTACCTACTGCGCTCAGGTCTCAAGTTAACTCGCGCTAAAAAATAATTTTATGGGGGTGAAAAAGTGAAAACGTTATTATGAAACTTTATAACGCGTGGAGCGATTTTCATGAAACTTTGTTTGTGTACTGTAAATAAAAAATTGATGGACACGTGTTTCAGGATATTTCAAAATAACCCTCTTAGAAGGGTAAAATGGGGTGTCAAAGTATGGGATTTTTTATGAGTTGTGTTGTGTGATTTGTTTGAAACTCGGTTTAGATAATTTAAATGCAAAATAATCTATAATCTATTAGGAGCTTAATCTGACTGACTGATTGATTGATTCATCATCGCCGAGCCAAAACCACAAGGCGGGATTTTTGGAAATTCCACCTTTAAGGGCGTGAAAAAGGGTGAAAACATTAGTATGAAACTCGTGGAGCAATTTTCATGAAACTTTGTTTGTACACTGTAAATGCAAAATGAATGGACATTTCTTTAAGGATTTTTCAATATAACCTTCAAAAAGGGGTCAAATGGGGGGTCAATGTTTGTATGGTAACTTTTTAACGGGTGGTGCGATTGGTCTGAAACTCTGTTTGTGTACAGTAAATGTAAAATGAATGGACATGTTTCAGGATTTTTCAGTATAACCTTCAAATGGGGGGTCTATGTTTGTATGGGTACTTTTTACGAGTGGTGCGATTGGTCTGAAACTTTGTTTCGTGTTTCAGGATTTTAAAATATAACTCTAAAAAATGGGGTCAAATGGGGGGCGGGTCAATGTTTGTATGAGAATTTTTAACGAGTCTGAAACTTTGTTTGAGTACCTACTGTAAATGCAAAATGAATGGACACGTGTTACAGGATTTTTCAATATAACCTTCAAAAAGGGTAAAATGTGGGGTCAATGTTTGTATGGTAACTTTTTAACGGGTGGTGCGATCGGTCTGAAACTTTGATGGTGTAGGTACTGCAAATGCAAAATAAATGGACGTGTTTCAGGATTTTTCAATATAACCTTCAAAAAGGGTTCAAATGGGGTGTCAAAGTTTGTAAGGTTTTTTTTAATGAGTTTTTGTGATTTGTTTGAAACTCAGTTTAGATTCTTTAAGTGAACAAAGTCGCGGGACGGACAGCTAGTCATCTATAAAATGGTGGTCGACAATTTGCAAACATTTACCAGATTAAAAATATAAATGTTTAGAGAGCTTTTTCTTTTAAGAAATTATTGCTCTGCAAATATAAGGCAAAAAGAGTTCGATTCCTGTAGATAACAATTTATACGATTCAAAAAACATTTTTTTTCCTCATTATTCATTTTTTTTATTACACCTTTATGAGACAACAATAAACAGCCATTCTGACAAGCTCAACGTGGGTAGCCGTAGATAAACAGGGGCGGCATAATCGGTATTGCACACGGGCGCTGAAATAGCTAGCGGCGGGCCTGATGGGTCTCACAGCTCAGTTGGTAGTAGCTCTGCTTTCTGCGTTGTAGGCTGTGGGTTCTACTCGTTCAGGACTAACATTTGTGTGATGAACGCAGATGTTTGTTTTGTGCCTGGACGTTATTATGTATTCTATGTATGTATTTACAAACAAAATGTATATAAATAATTTATCAGCTATCTGGTTCCCATAGTACAAGCTTTGCTTAGTTTGGGGCTAGATGGCGTTGTGTGTGTCTACCAACATTGATTTGTTATTTATTTAGATACTGATCTCAGCTGTTAGGGTGTTTTCAAAAGCAAAAAATTAGTGACGTTTCTGAAACATTACCTGTTTTAAGTTGTGCTACTTTATATTCCGTTTACAGTGTGAACTGCCATTATGGAAGATTATGGTCGAAGTGGTTTTAGTTTTACACTTTTGCAACCAAAACGTTTCTAACATTGTTATAACGTCAGTAAAATGTTATCTAATATTTTTAATGGTCTAAAATAAAACTCTTGCGCTGACTGACTGGCAGATCGACGTATAGCCGTAAATCATAAGTCCTAGAGAGCTGAAATTTGATGAAATTTTGCTGCAATAAGACAGTAATTCCCGAAAGTTTTTAATTTTGGGCCCGAAAATCATTTCATTTGGACCTGAAATTTCAAAACCATTATTTGGATTATAATTATCTACTCAAGGAATGGTAGTAGAGACTTAGTGCACTTATAAAAAATAAAGTACGGTAGGTACTTTATTTTTTTGTGGGCCTGAACTTTGTCATTTTTGGGCCCAAAATGAACGACCTCCTTTCGGGAATTTCTTTCCAAAATTATGATAATTATAAAAATACTTAGGGGAAGGTGTTCTAAAATGATCCCTGGGGGTAAAACGATCACTGGTTGATTTACCGACTTAGAGGCGTCTTCTAGTATTTTTTAAGTGAACCTCGTGTTCCCAAGGCTGAGCCATGCATTTTCAGTTAGTGTCATGGCGGCAGTGACAGTGGAAAAGTTTTAAGGACAAATTGTTTAAAATTTCTGTGCTCAATGTAAAGTAAGCCATTATTTGACTTTACATAGTTTTAGTACACGTACATTTTATGTGGTAGTTGTGTTTGCCTCAGTTTCTATTGTCATTCAGCAATGGAATGAAACGTTTATTATTACGGCATTTAAAACTCATAGGTTGTATTTTGTTGTTTTGCGTAAATAAGGCATTGGGGGTAAAATGATCCCTGGGTGGTGTAGGTAAAATGATCCCGGGATCATTTTACCCCCGGTTTTGGTGTGAATGGGTAAATAATCCTTCGATGTTTTCAATTAACTTTGTACAGGGTGGGGCACGAATCGTGATTTTGAATTATGACGCTAGTTATCAGCAACAATATAAAACATTTTGTAAAAGAATTTAACAAATATTTCCTTGGAATTCTTAAATAAAATTTTGTTTTGTTGTTGATAACTAGCTCAACACGTTTATTAATTTATAGTCGTTATTTGTGACCCATCATTTGTAAAATATTAACCCGCTTATCTTCAAATGAATCGCGGATTATAAAAGATCCGGGGATCATATTACCCCATTGGAGTAAAATGATCCCGGGATCATTTTGCCCCTATATTTTTCAAAGTGACTTTTTAGTAGACCTCCACAATTACCTAAATAAATAATTTTCTATCAGCTTTATGCTGTAAAATGCGAAACAAAATTTGTAGCTTGATATTATCGGTAACCTTTAAACACTTTAAGTCAAATAAAAAGCAATAAACATTCGAGTTACAGCAGTTTTCCTTAGGGGGATCATTTTAAACCACCTTCCCCTATATTATTTATCTACATTAATTTAAAAAACGACAAAAATTAAATTGGTAAAAAATATGTTTTTTTTTGTTTTTGAAAAATTCAAATGTTGCACGCATCGATATTTATTATTTAGGTAATTATAATAAGTAGGTACCAACTCGCATTATCTAGAAAACTTCAGAATTCCGGTTGTATGTCAATCCTAGTGTGCGTTCATCATAAAGTCACCTACTTATGTAACTCGACAAACTAAAAAATGTCAAACATAAAAAAAATGTCACAAACAAAAACTATTAAGTAGTAGCCAACAACACAATAAAATAAAAATAAAAATAAATAAATATGATCACGACTGTAATCCCAACTAGATCGGTAGATATCTCCTCAGATCTTTAGATACTTAGATCTTTGAGGATATCTAAAGGGGGTAGTCAGAGGCAAGTCCAAACATGACATTTGGTACATGCCCACATTTTGCACAGTAGTTAGTATTCCGTACGTGACAGGTTGCAAGCCCATCGCCGCTTATATATAGAATACTAACCTATGACACATACCTTCGAATTTTTGGTTCTAGGGTATGCCGGTTTCCTCACGATGTTTTCCTTCACCGTTTAAGAGCACCGGCATTGCGCACATAAATTTTTCGAATGGAAAAACTCATTGGTGCACGACCAGGTTTGAACCCACGACCTACGGATCGTGAGGCAGGGGTGCTACCACTACACCACCAGCGCTCTCACAATAGAAACTCAATAAAATACCATGGACTTTGTAGGTACCTAATAATGTATTTTTTTATGAAACCTAGTGGCGCCCCGCGTGTTACTCGCGCTTATTATAGTTTTTTTTAAGATTTTAAACTTTACTTAACCCCCTTTCATCCCTTTTCATCCTCTTGAGGTCTTTTTCCGGGACAAAAGCATGACTTTTTCATAGCATGTACCTATAGACGACCAAGAAATTGGTTTACCACTCTAGGCTGAATATCATTTGACAGATTAATAACTGCTACGTCAGAATCTGTCGTTGTAATCCTTAGCGAATAATTATGTTACTGGGAGATGTCATCAAAAGTGGTAAACCAATTTCTTGGTCGCCTCGCCTATACCTACGTTAATTTAAAGAATACCTAATCCATATCATCACGAAATATGATCCAAATCTGTTCAGCCGCTGCAGAGTTACAGACATTACATACATTACCTACACTCACAAACACACAAACTTTCGCATAAATAGTAAGTAAGTAGGATAGAATAATAATGGTAGTTACTTTGACATAACGTGGACGTATTACTTAGGTACAATAGAATCACAAAAAAAAAATACAAGCGTGCGTTGACATCTTATACGTGACTTAAAAGTTGTAACATAAATATTGTAGTAAAAAAATTAAATAAAGATAAAAAAATTGCTTAGAATTTGCTAAAAATATAGGTAAATATAGAGCTTTATAGGTATAAGTACCTACATTTATTTTTATTTAAATTCTTTATTGCACACAAAATACAAAATATGCACAATTGGCGAGCATAATGCCGAAGGCATTTTCTACCTGCTGACCAAAGTAAAGTAGGAAAAATACAGAAGGCGTGCTAACAACAAAAATAACCTTAATAATCTACATCAATTAATTACACAATTATATACCTAAGTAAAAAGCAAAGAGATAGGTACCTATACTTATAAATGACAGTAATAGTCAGCCAAGCAATATTATAAATTCTAGACCATAATATATAATTTCACAAAAATCAATTTAAAACTATAAGAAAATTTGTAATTAATGCCTTCTTACGAGATAATAGGCCAACTAATATTATAAACGTAAAAGTTTGTATGTCTGGATGTACCTACATACGGTTGTTTGTTACTCATTCACGCTGAAACGGCTGAACATATTTTGATACAGAGATTATAGTCTAAAATAGCACCAGGCTACTTTTATCCCAGAAAAAAGTACAGTTCCCGTGAGATAGATTTGTTTTTGATTTTCAAGGTAGGTACCCCGCAGGCGATGCCGTGTGCGGAAGCTAGTTCTAAATGAGCTCGTAAAACCCGCAAACATTTTGTAATGAATCAAACAGTTAGATTATTATCTGTGAAAACACCGGTTGGTAATAGTTTTCTCAAACAACATGACTAGGCTGACGCATAGTTAGTTTCTCGGTCACTCCATATGGGGCGTGGTGCGTGTGTGCGCGGCCAGCGATTTTATTTTTCCGCCATTTTCGTTTCACTTTGTGCTCAATATTTTTTTTGTCCCATCAATTTTATAGACATCACAATGCAAAACGCGGCATTGTTTTAAAACAAGATAAAAAGAGCCAGAAAGAAGTCTCGTAGGCGCAATTTAGTCCTTAACGCCCTAGTTAGAAGGAATTAGAGATACTTACTATAAGAAGAAGAAGACAAAATGCACTGGGCAGGTTAAGCAGTTAATTTATAAGTACCTGGACCGAGCGTGGCTCGGTTTTTTTTTAGTAAATCGTGTTTTTTGGAAAATGAAACCTAGCTATATCGATTTATCGCCCCGAAAGAAGTAGAATTACAAGCATTGCTCGTTTAAAGGTACAAGCTTATACCGTGAGGTGCAACGGTCATTTTAACTTTTTGATAAATGAATTTCAATTCATTCAGAAAATAGCTTTCTCCGCATGTCCGATTTAAATATAATAGAACCAGCAAGGAGAAAGGTTCAAGTAGTACTGTTAACTTTTAACTGAGAACCGCATTTTGTGGTTGACTGTTACACAAGCGATAAGAAAGTTCCAAAAGGGCACCACAATGAAGGGTCAGTAATACAATTCCTAATTACCTATTCGTGGACAAACGACAGGTAGGTATACAAACTTTTTTATGTAAGTACAAGTACCTACTAGGTAGCAAATTATGAGCTGTCCAGTTCCGTGGACTCCGATCTTGTACCTAATAATCAAATAAATAATGGAGTGATTTGTGAATAGTCAGATATTTTACCGGATAGCGTTAAATATAATAAAGTAAGATATTTTTTTACAAAAAGTTGAAAACGACTTCAAATTACGACCTCAACCGCGATTTTATTGAAGGAGTTTATAGTTCGAATAGGCTGCGTGTGTAATGTTTCTGTGATGACAGTTAAGGGTGATAGCTGAATTCGAGAACGTCAAATCTGTAATTACAGATTACTCTGTAATTAAGTCTTAAAACAGATACCTTAATTGAATTTCTTCATCAAAACTTTTGCTGAAGAGAACCAAAAAGTCATCTGTGTAGGTATTTTTTGTTTTTGTTTTTGTTGCTGAATTAATTTCGATAAAAATTATATGGGACCACCTCTGACCTACCAAACAAAAAAAGAATAGTCAAAGTCCATTCATCAATGGAATTAATGTGATGGAGCAATCGCGTAACAAACTTACAAAAAAAACATACCTATCTACACTCTAAAATGAGAACCGGCTCCTTTTAGAAGTCTGTTTAAAATGTCTCCAGTTTCAAACAACCTCAGTATTTTTTATCAAACTACCGGACTGTCATCCTACTAATATTATAAACGCGAAAGTTTGTAAGTATGTATGGATGGATGGATGTATGTTTTTTACTCTTTCAAGCTAAAACGGCTGAACGGATCTGAATGAAATTTGGCACAGATATAGATTATGGTCTGGATTAACACATAGGCTACATTTTATCCCGAAAAAATGTACGGTTCCCACGGGATAGATTGTTTTTTTTTTTCACGCGGGCAAAGCCGAGGGCAGAAGCTAGTAAAAAATAAATATTTCACCTACAGTAATTTAAGTTGTTAGTACAACGTATTAAGGTTACTGTTACGTAAATCTGCGCCAAAATCGCTTAAACTCCGCCCAAACGCACCACCGCAGAAACAGTGTCATATACCCCAAACATCCCCCCCAGTACAATTGCATTCGCGTCCACATCGCGTGACGAAATAATAAAAAGAGCGAACAGACCATCTCGACCGCATTCTAAGCCGCGCGATAGCCCGCGCTAAGATTAAAAAAAACTTTTCCAAAAGCGACCAATACGTTGCGTCGTGACAGTGTTTCGATTGTAGAGACATTGGCTAGTGACTTAGTTTTCAATTTTCAAGGTGAATATTCTATCCAAATTCCTAAAAATAAAAATCTTTCACATGGCTAAATAAAAGTGAATATAATATTTGAATTTTTTTCATCTGTTCGTGAGTGGTCTCGACAATCAAATTATTTTTATTTAGGGATGTGAAATATTTTTCCGGAAAATTTTATTCGCGGCTGATTAGCTTTTCGTCGAGTGCTTCGCTCTGGATTTGAAATTCGAAGTGCTTTATTTTTATTTTGACAGGAACGTGACGTGTGTCAAGTTTGTTTTTTTTTAATTTGGAATCTGGACTGTGCAGTGATTTGGATAATGATTGAGATTGTGTGTGCTTGTGAAATTATTGGCGTGAGGAGGGCATTGCCACGAAGAGAAATTACAAGCGAGTTTGTTTACACGAGATCTTGTTGCACGCTAAGATCATTGTGTTTATAATTGACTACATAAATAACTTTGTATTGTATGAAGTCTAATAAGTATTTTCAAGCACGGCACGATCTCAAAAATAGTTTTAAATTCTGCTCTATCGATTATTAAATAATTCCAACATAATATTTATATATAAGTAGGTACCTTTAAATGAGCAATTCTTGTATATATATATAATTGGAATCTCGGAAACGGCTCCAGCGATTTTCATGAAATTTAGTACGCAGGGGGTTTCGGGGGCGATAAATTGATCTAGCTAGGTTTCATTTTTAGAAATCGTCGTTTACCAAAAAATAAAACCGAGCAAAGCTCGGTCACCCAGGTACTAATATTTATGTGTAATAGTCTAAACCCGGTGAACTTCATATCACCTATTAGGTATCTATCCTTGCAATTTTATCATAATATTTTCTCACCATTTAAACTTTTCCTGGACTCCCAAAATCAAAACAGACGCTCACGAGTTTTAGCGAGATGAACGAATAACAAAAGCAATTCATTTTTATATTTTAAAGACGGAAAAAAGGCACTATCATTTTTATTGTTGTGTTTCACGACTAGAAAAATTTTTACTACTTATATTTTACTTCAAAAGCAGCTAAGGTTTCTGGGTGTATTTTTTTAAATCGCGAAATCATGGCACAAATACCTAGGTAACTTTTAGCAAACCAACCTTCTTTGTTTCTTTACTCTTCGCTTTTAGCGAATTAAAAACAAAACTTCAAGGCAATTAAAAATGAGTAGGTAGCAACAATCTCAACAGGTAGTGTCCAAAGCGAAAGAACAGCTCGAAGATGGCAATCTAGATAGTTTCTGCTGGATATACCACTTTCACTGAGCTACCTAACTTACCTACCTGAGTAGTCTGACGATTACGGCGTGAGTTAAAGGATCAGTTCAAGGTAGAACCACCATTTGATAGATTATTTAATTTTATTCGGTTTCGTTCCGTATGTATTCATCATTGCATTGGATTCTTGTCATACAGAAGAATACTTTATTTTTTTTTAATTTTTAAATAATGCTATATAGGTTGATACTAACAGCTTTTAAGTATGCCTCCTTGGCATTTCAAAGATGATCCTTTTTCAAAATTATTTTAAAAATTATCTAATGTTTGTGTATGTAATGAAAACATCAGTATAATTTGACACATTGGACCAATGTTACAATGTATATAACTGATAACATTTTTAAAAACATTATAATTTTCAACATTATAATACCTATATCATCATCATGTTATGTGGGGTTGGCATAACATGTGATCTTTTTCCATTTACCACTATCATTCGTAATCTAAGTATTCACTCCATAAAATATATTATAATACCTACATACATAGCACGGATATACTTGAAATACTCAAAATAAATAATTATAATTAAAATAAGTACCCATAATAAGTACCCAGCTTTGAGTAGCTAACTTTGGGGCTAGATGATGCTGTGTGGATTGTCCAGCATTACCTATTTATAAATTAAAAAAAAAAGTATTCTCAGAATTCGTTTACGCAAAAATTATTAAGTACTAGCTGACCCGGCAAACTTCGTACTTATTTAGAAAACGTTTGTATGGGAAATAGAAAAGAGCTATTTTTAGGGTTTTCCCGGCAGTTATTCGAATTTTTCTTACCTTTTAAACATTCCCTAGACCTCTACGAACATTTCAAGACCAAGATAAGATAAATCCGTTTAGCCGTTCTCGAGTTTTAGCGAGACTAACGAACAGCAATTCATTTTTATATATATAGAGTAAGTATATAGAAGTACCTATTTTAAATCTGGCTGGTAAATTGAAATCTGCCGCCGTCATCATTTCCATTCAATAGAATACAATGAAGACAGTAAAAACGTGTTTAACTCGTTCGACAAATCGAGCAAAACAGTCCAGACGTGACTTCCCCGGTATATCATTACCGACCGTTTGCACCGGCAGTAGGTACCGTTGGATCGGGTGCAATTATTGGGAAAGTACCGTTGAACATCTAGGTTAGACGGATTCAAAAAATATATGTGGGTTTTTATCCAGTGGTCTCAGAAAAAACGTTTGAAAGTGTGCCTTTTGGTCGCTATTTCGATAGTCGATGCGTTGATTGCAATCGTAAGAAATTGATTCGTCTATTAATGTCATGGATAAGATAAATTTATATCTCATGTCGGGTTCAGGGAGCCTTACTAAAAGCTCTAATAGGCAATGTCAAAGTAATATTATTTTGATATTTCATACGTAAGAAAATTGTATTGAAATAGTGACACTTCGAGTCTGAAACGTGAATATTGGGATTATCCAGAACATAATCCGACAATGCATGAAGTATCTAGGACTTGTATAGTTGGCTCAACGAATCTAGGCATTCGTGAAGTTAGCCGCAAGAGCTGCGCAGTATCGGGTTTCGGGAGCAATTGGAGGTATGAGGGGGGGATGGAACTGTACGTACATGCGCAAACTCGCACCTGGCTAACTTCACGAATGCCTAGATCCGTTGTATGAACTGTACATACTAATCCACAAAAGACAATGACATTGTCGAATTTGCTCGCGCGCTTTTGAAGGTTTTATGATTCACTAGTCAACTTTGGAGATGATTTTTTTAAGCCGATTAAAGGCCTCCGGCTGACCTTACAACTTTTTTAAAAGCTGGGACTGTAGCTTATAAAAGTCGGTAATTTTACGAGCAATCTAGCAATATCATGTCCAATAATTGTTTATGTTTTTTTCACCACGCAGGCTCAAAAGAATTGGCGACACGAGCAGTAAAAGTTTGCTATTTCAATATGGCAGAGATAAAAATGTGTTTTATCATTTCAAAGCTTGTGTCATGTCATGGCTTTTACCACGACTAATAATAATAATAATAATAATAATAAAGCTTTATTTAATTCCATGCATAGTAAACGTAATAAACGATAACAATTTGATAACTTAATAACCTATAATATTCAATTAAGTACTAAGTATAAAATAAAATATTCAATCAACATAAAATATTCAAATTGCTATATAAAAAATAAATATTTAGATGAATTTAAATTTTTGGTTACAATTCTATTCTGTAATTATCTAATTATCAACTACCTAGATACTTAATGCATGGACCCCGTCCGGGTGAAAACCTCCCACGACTGTATCACAGAATAAGTCGAAGTATATACTGAAAAGCAGTACAGGAAACCGAATATTGTCAGACAGAGTGCACACCGTAGCACCCTTTCTATATTTCGCCGACCACCAGCTCATAGGTAGGTATAGCTACACAGATTTTTTGTAACTTCTCTGAAGAAGTAGGTAGATATTGAGTTTTAAGTGCGTGACGGCAACAGAGCATGAAAAGAGAAAGTCTTAAGTTGTTTAAAATACATCAAACCTCTTTTGGAACACGAAATTGCTGAATTATAAAAAGTTTCACTCGGTCGCTAGTTCAGAAGAAGTTAATAAAATACACGCACGTTTCAGATTTTCTAATTAGTCTTGTAAATAAAGTTGTATCCTCTCTATAAATATGGTCTGCCATCAATTTTTCATAACCACTAAAAGAAGATTTATCTTTTGTTTTTCATAACCTATGCACAACGTACTGTATAACTTACATCGTGTGAACATACTCTAAGTTTTTTCCAAATCTTAGCTTTACTTAAAGGTAGGTAACATTTAGCTGTTAAACATTTATCTGTAGCAGCTATTATGAAATATATCGTCAATCCGTACTTAGAATTAAAAATAAAGATTGTATTTTGTAACACACACACAGATGACAAGTAGCGAAACAACAACATAAGATATCCAAGGGTTTTAAAACTAAACTTATTTAAAACTCTACATATAAAATTGGACATTGGCCTTCATTCAGAGCAAGTAGTATCAGCAGTAGTGAAGATCAGAAGCCAGTGAGCACTTACCTAAATTGTAGGTACCTACACGTGCAGCTATGGTACAATAACAATGAACAATAATGATCATGAAACAATAGCAGTTTCCCAAAGTTATTTGTCTTGTACACTTACAGTTTAAAACCATTTAAATTTACAAATTGCCCATCACCTTATGAGATCTTTAAGGGAGAGTATAAAGAGGCATGAAGAGCAGAGAGACCATAGGGACTAGGGGCAACAGAATACCTAGAAAAATCTCACGTTGTTTAAATCTGTAAAGTATAATGTGACCTGACCCTTCATATACAATTCTATACAGAAAAATCTTTAGCAGTGTGGAAAGAAACATAAGCTGGACGTGTGTAAAGATACGTTATGGTGAAGGGATCGTGTTTAATGGCTTTGATAATTAATGAGTTCAGCATATGGCTACACCAGTATTAAAATAAGAGTTATTTCCATAAAAAATCTAAAGTATCTTCGTGGCTGTATTTCTGTCCACCCCTATCACACAGTACCTACAAATTATATAGTGAATTAATATTGCCTTGGTATATCCCAACCTATGTTTTGGATTTCAGACACAATAAAAAATCTATTAGGTACCTATACTTTAGTCTCGCTTAGATCCACGTTCCAGCATAATAATATCAAAGGTCAATTGTAGGTATTAGCCATTAAGTAAAGAAAAACCACGTTAAAGCCCCCTAGGTGCGATACAAAAAGTGCTCATAGACAATATTGTGTTACATTACATCATCATTTTGAAGGTAAAAAATATTGTAAAAAGTTGAAAAACCCTCGTTTGTGGTTACGCTGTACAAAACCAATTAAAATTGTTGTGAATGTTGAGACGGATGCGTATAATGATGAGGATGAAATGAGTTTTACATCAGAGGAAGTTTGAAAGTAACTCGTGACCGAAAAGTTGAAAAGTACCTAAATAGGCTAGCATGATATGGACATGACTAAAGAAGGATATGATTATAAAAACTGTAGATAATTAATGTGTGTAGATATTGAAGCAAAGAAGTAGAGAACAAAGAACAGATGAATAGATGTGTGAAAGACGATTATATTATGAGTGAGAAAGGTGTGATTACTAAGATAACGGGTGATAGAGGGAAATTGAAGAAGGAGACATATTTCGTCGACTACATATAGTGGGATAAAAAGAAGGAAGAAAAGGATTTTAATAACAAAAAATATGACAGAGATAAAGACAAAAATATGATGACACAAAGTTTTTCTTCTTCCCCAGAACCAGTCGAAGCAGCCAAGATGACATTAGAACAGCCCACTGGCGAGATGTGGCAGAAGATCCGCGAGGAGTTAAATGAGAATAAAGACACCAAGGACGCTGATCTGGCACATATCAAGGAATGGCTGAAGAAGGAGCCTCATCTACCCGACGAGTTTGGTGAGTTGACTTGACTCTTCTCTTCTTGTGATGCAAAAACGGTATACCTAACTGGTAATATTTGACCAAAGTTGTTATGAGTGGCCACTGGCTCGTACTGTCATGAAAAATTTAGTAGATTTCCTGTAGGTACTTTCAGAACACTGGTTTGCATATAACAGGGATTCGCAGAGCAATAAAAATCTATTTTCACTTCTTGATTTTGTTATTTTTCAAAGTAAAACTCATTACTATCATTAATCATCGTCAATCATTAGGTACATTAGACATTCCACCACCATCTTAGTTCTATACACTTCCTTTTTCTTCCTTTCTTCCGTGTCATCTTTTCGGTCTTACCTCACCATTCAACATTTATGTTCGGATACAACCATACAATCATCTATCAAACATTTCACCGTCACAACATATTCGGATACACACAACATTCAAATGTACTAACTTACGACTTGAACGCATTGCCTTGAATGGTTTATAATAAAACCTTTTTTGCTAATCTCAAATTGCTTCGTCTCCAGATGACCAGCGCATCATGACCTTCCTCCGCGGCTGCAAGTTCTCCCTGGAGAAGACCAAGCGTAAGCTGGACATGTACTTCACCATGCGCGCTGCGGTACCTGAGTTCTTCAATGACCGTGACGTCACTCGTCCTGAGCTCCAGGAGATCCTGAAGATGGTGTAAGTACCTCCCATAGATCACAAGGTTCATTTTGAAACTTTTTAGAAGCTCATAAACACCATGAAATATTGGCTCCTATTCACAAATACATAGCAATCTAAACACTTGGCACACCACTTTTAAATTGTCTGCTGGAATGGTTTTTGTGGTTGCAAGTTTTGAGTTTTATCAGAGCATTTTACTGCGAAACAGTTTTACTGAAAGACATTCAGTTAGAAACGCCGTGAACTATTTATTGCATTTTTTATTGATCAGACTGACTTTTGAAGCTTTCGAGACGCATTCCTTTCACCACACTGGTTAAAAACTTTTGACACGATAAGAACAAGTAGGTCAACATTATATCTAATGAAATTGTTTTTTTTTCAGACAAATGCCACCACTTCCCGGCATAACTCCTGAAGGCAGACGCGTCGTCCTGATGAGAGGTAAAACAGGCTTTCCTTCAAACTGACAGACAGACTGACTGACAACATAAAGTCTAAGCCGTAAGTCCTAGAAAGCTGTTTTTAGGGTTTAACCCCTTTTAGTGGCCAGAAGTTCTCTTGAAAGGATTTCCTAAAGTCCAACCCTTAAAAAGGTTAGTAAAGTGGCGAGGAGTTCGGACAAGTTCGAGTTACTGGCTGACTGACACGATCAGCGGAAACTCTAAATAATTAATGAGAGCTGAAATTTGAAGGATACCAAGGGTTCTGATTTTGGGCCTTAGATTCCATAAAATATTTATGAATAAATAAATAGACATTTTTGCGAGGAGGTTCTATAAGCATTTTACTTCTTAGGCAACATAAAAATTAGACTTTCTGATCAGGAAGGCACTAGCCTACCTAACTTAAGGTACCTACCTAACTTACAACACTTCTAGGCACCCTAAAGCAAATCGTGATTTGTCCAAACAAAAATTACACAATATCCTCACAAAATATCGCTTTGTCTTCTTTTTGTAGAAATCGCTATCTACGGTACCCGAGTTAGAGAGGGAGGGGGCATGCTGGGGGTCCAGCATGTACTAAACGCAACTTCCTTATCTTACTTCCAGGTATAGACAAAGATGTCCAAACTCCCAATGTGGCTGATGCCTTCAAGCTGGCGCTGATGATGGGCGATCTTCGCCTGGCTGAGGAGAAGGAAGGCGTGGCTGGTGACGTATATGTGCTAGACGCGTCAGTGGCCACTCCTACGCACTTCGCCAAGTTCACTCCAACCTTGGTGAAGAAGTTTCTAGTCTGTGTTCAGGTTAGTAACCAGTTCTTCACTTCATAGATTATGAAAGTTGGAGTCTTAAGATATATTTTTTTTTTAAATTGGTGGATGTTTCACACGCTATCTAGCCCTAAACTAAGCAAAGCTTGTATTTGGCTGGTACACTTATCCCTACCAAGCTATCCCTACTGGTAGGGATAAGTGCACATTTGTGTAGATCTATGTATTCTACCGGTAAGGATAGGCGCACAGAAAATTTCCTATCCCTACTCAGTTTATGGGAACCAGATAGCTGATAGTTTAATTATACTTATACTTTTTTTGTAAATAAATACATGTAATACATAATAACACCCAGACACAGAACAAACATCTGCGTTCATCACACAAATGTTAGTCCCGTTTGGGGATCGAACCCAAAACCTGCAGCGCAGAAGGCAGAGCTACTACCAACTGAGCTGTGAGGCCAGTCTAGATAGAAACAGAACAAAGACCTTTAAGAAAGGATTTGGGGCAAAGGCCGCTTTCGTGCTTGACACACGTCTTCGAACTTCTTAGAATAGAATAGAATAGATTTT
Organism: Cosmorhoe ocellata; assembly: GCA_963675405.1. Lineage (NCBI taxonomy): Eukaryota > Metazoa > Arthropoda > Insecta > Lepidoptera > Geometridae > Cosmorhoe > Cosmorhoe ocellata. The sequence goes on along the minus strand of OY776265.1, from coordinate 6,371,572 downwards.
TATTCAGACACAGACACATACAGAAAATTAAAAGTAGATAAAAAAACAAAACAAAGGTAAAACCAAACAAAATTAGATTTATAACACAGAAAGTAAAATAAAAAAGATAACTTAGCTAACACGCCCGGTTTCCTCAAGATGTTTTCCTTCACCGTTTGAGAGGACGATAGTGCACATACAGACAACCTCAGTGGCGCAGCGGGCGAGAGTCTGCCTGCGACGCAAGAGGTTGCGGGTTCGATTCCCGCTGCGGAACAAATTTGTGTACGATCTGCAGAAATTTGTTCCGTTGGTCTGGGTGTTTTCTATGTATAATAAAAAAATATCTATCTATGTATAAGTATAATGTATTAAATATATCAGTTATCTAGTACCCATAACACAAGCTTTGAGTAGCTTACTTTGGGGCTAGATGATGCTGTGTGGATTGTCCAACATTATTTATTTATTTATTTATTTATTTATACATTTTTCGAACAAAGAACTCCATTGGTGTACGACCAGATCCACGATCTAACGATCAGAAGGGGAGTCACTACTGCTAAACCACCCAGTGTTCTCTGAAGCGTTCTTATGAGAAGACAAGTCTTGAGCTGATCCTCTTGTTCCCAGGAAGCCTACCCTGTGAAGCTGAAGGAGGTGCATGTCATCAATGTATCACCATTAGTTGACAAGATTGTCAACTTCGTCAAACCCTTCATCAAGGACAAGATCAAAGAAAGGGTAAGTTATTTCCACCATAACTAATCCTACTAATATTATAAACGTAAAAATTTGTGAGGATTTATGGATGTTTGTTATTTAAACAAGCTGAAACGGCTGAACGGATCTGGATGAAATACGCATGGTTTATGATTTGGAATAACACAATAAACTGATTTTTATCCGGGTAGGTATAGTCTAGTAGAATATAAAATTTGTATTTAATGACTACCAGGATAAAAAGTAGGCTTTGAGCTACTCCTGATCATAGACTACGCGTATTCCAAGTTTCATTTGGATCCATTCAGCCGTTTCAACGTGAAAAGTAATAAACATCCATACATCCATACATCAACACATGACTCTTCTTCGCAGTAGGGTAATTTTTTGACTATGAAATCCACCAATGTAAAATAACTCGAGTAAAAATATGTAATTGGTAGGTAAGGTTTGATAAATATATATTTTTTTTAGATCTTCCTTCACACCGATACCAATGATCTCTACAAGTACATACCTAAGGAAATGATGCCTTCGGAGTACGGAGGCAATGCTGGCTCCATGAACGACCTCCACAGTAAGTTTTACTATAAGTTTAATTTTAAGTCTCTAAAGGTTTGAGAGAAAACATCGCATATAAAAAAAATCTTAGTGTTTGATCGAACCCACGACCTAAAGATTGGAAGACCATTCTACTCAACGGTTTCGTCAATGTACGCAACAAACAAAATTAGTTATCTCGTAAAATATTGGTTAATTTTAAATTTACCCTTAACTTATTATCAACCAATCTTTTATTGCTCCATCTTCATGCTATCAGCTTGAAAGACGTGCTCTAAAATCAAGGTTAAAAAAGATTTTAAGCAACGTTAAAATATCAAATTGGATAGAATCGCCCAAGACTTATTGTTCAATGACCACCACACTGAACCTATGAAAAAAAGCGCTAGAACCGAAACAAACAAGTAATTTACCAGCATTACCCATAACTGTCGTTGAACTAAATCTTTTTATGTGAAATGTCTATTAAAAAAAGTATTAAAAAATATTTTAACCATAATTTTTTTTTTTTACATTACCTACCTATGTACATTGTACATTTGTACACATTGACCAACCTGGCCTTTTACTTTTAATCACCCAAAATGTAACAAAAATGGTAATAAATAATATTTTATCGCCATGTTTAACCTTTCAACCCATAAAGTGAACAATAAAAGACTTCCTAATCTTATTTTAAAGAATGCAAAAGCACGTATCTTTACAACATGGCTTTTAACCGATTTCAAGAAAGGAAGGTAGATATTTAAACACCCAAAATGGCAAATAAATATTTTGCCAACCACTATAACAATTATTGGTAATAAGACATTGGTAATGACGATTTCCTTCATCGTTATTTGAACTCTGTGAAGTTTTACAAAATCTTTTTATTAAATCGCGTTTATTTATGACGACTAAAAATTCCATAAAGGCTTTATCAAAGAAGTTAATATAAGAAAGATTATCAATGATAGTAGGTACCCTTAATTAAAATTTAAAAAAAAACCTCTGATAGGTCACAATCTCGGCGAACTTACCTTTAAAAAAAACGACTTCAATCAAAAACGGTTCATCCGTTTGGGAGCTACGATGTCACAGAGAGATAAATATACAAACACGTTAAAACTTATAACTCTTTAACCCTCTGTTTGCATCGGGGTTTAAATATACCGTCAAGTTTAATACCTACTTATCATAAAAATCCATCGAATATCGTACCGTTATGAAGCGTTTATAACATTATTGTCTACATTTTTTATAATAAAACATTTTTCCAGATGCGTGGGTCAAGAAAATGGAAGAATACACCCCCTGGTTCAAAGAACAAGAAGACCTCAAGGCCAACGAAGCGCTCAGACCTGGCAAACCGACAAACTACGATGAGCTCTTTGGCATTGATGGATCTTTCCGTCAACTTGTCATCGACTAGCATAATTTCCCCAGATTCAAAACAATGCAAGTGCCCTTAGCTGATCGTTTCTGGCATTTTAGTATCTGTGGAATATAATTGACTAACTGGCTGTTATGTGATTTCAAATTTAGAATAGCAGTTGAAAGGCGAGTTTCTTTTTTACTCGTAATACATGATACGTTCTTGCGTGGATTCGTTCTTGCATTGGTAGGGCTTGCATTTTGTTTTCTCGCTTTTTGGGATCGAAGCTCTCTCCTATCGCTTGTTTAGTTACCATTAATGGTATGCCTGCAGTCTATGAAGTATTGTCTACCAAAGTGTTGCTCATTATGTTTAACTCGGTGATAAAATGTACTCGTTCGTTTATAATTACGTGTTTAAGCGTTTTATTAAATATTCTTTATAATATATTCGTTGTTTGATTTTACAGATATATCCAATATTAATTTTAAAATTTTTAGCTAGTGCTATCACTTTTTATAGTAAAATATCTAAACTGTTTGTTTTCCAAAAATTGTTACTTAACCTGATTACCAACAGACGAAAACCACAACTTTTAAATCGACGAAAACCCAATACTACACGCAACTTACAAATTTACATATTCTGGTTACTCTATTTTCAACCTTATGTTAGTAATGAATACATATTTCAGTGCAATTTAATCAGTGGGAATTGAGCCTTATAGTTTTACATAAAAAATACTTTTTTAATAATAATTTTAGTAGAAAGTTAAACTTACTTAACCATAACGATAGTTTTTATACATCAAAAATAAAAAAATAAATATTTACTAGAAACTTAAACCTACTTATTAACAGATAGCATTAATAAATAATACACCAGCAACAAATAAATTATAGAAATCAGAGATCAAAATAAGTCCGTAGATTGAACTGTCTTACCTACCTATTTCCTTTGCCACTTTATTTGCGATATAGAGATCTGGGTACCTTAGTAAGCTATACTAACTTGTCTCGGTCAGTCACACAGGTCAGGTTGTAACTGATGTCAGTTGCCCAATACCCGGTACCAGGTACCAGGTACACTACTGGCTAGCTCAGTACCGCCCAGACGTCCGACCGGGCTTAGTGGACATCGAACAGTTCAGTGGTTAAAGAAAAATAAAAAAAAACACCGGTAAGTTGTTAATGTTCATTTGAAACAGTAAAAATAAAAGTTTTTGTAACAAAATAATATTAAAGTTATTTGAGTAATTTTATTGGCACATACCTACTCAATTATTTTTAAATTACATTTAAATGATTACGATTTTACCGACGAAACAGGTAGGTAGGCACACTAGTTATTCTAACACATAAGTCGAAATAAATAAATATTTAATACATAATAATAATAATAAAAGAGACTTTTACATCTTATATATAAAAATGAGTTGCTGTTCGTTAGTCTCGCTAAAACTCGAGAACGGCTGGACTGATTTGGGCACTTTCGGTTTTGAAATATTTGTTCGAGTTCAGGGAAGGTTTAAATGGTGAGAAAACGTATATTACTTACTTAAAACGCGTAGACGAAGTCGCGCGCGGGTCAGCTAGTTTATAATAAAACTAGCTAGCACTCGCGGCGTCGCCCACGAAGTACCTACATAAAATATAGCCTATGTTCATCCTGAAAGTTCATTCTACATTTGGTGAAAGAATTTTAGAAAGCGGTCCATTTTCGGAGCCTATTCAATGGAAACAAACAAACAAACAAATCTTTCCTCTTTATAATATCGGTATAGATAATGCATACTAAAGTATGGATAGTATATTATATAATTATTATGTCAACTACTCGTATTTATTTCAATGCTTACATTATAATATCTAAGCTTTACAAATAGGCCATTGGCGGATGGAAATTCATTTAATTATAACGACAACCGCCTGGCATTTCACATATTATTTTATCTCAAGTATTTCGTGGTTATAAATGCCGTATTACACAGTAATAGGTAATAAGGGGCAGGAAAACTAAGCTTAGCCGCACACTTCAAGCAGAGAGCCGGTTGTGGCGAAACATAGCCAATTACTGGCGGAAACTGCTCTTAATATCGTGAGGTTTAATAACTTTAAGGATTTCTATCGTGCAATATTGTCCATGACCTAAAAAAATTCAATAAAAGTTTAAAAATATGAAATATTTGTACCTAAAAACTTCATAGTCTTCATTAGTTTTGGATTGTAATTGCGTTACAAAAGAAAATCGACTTCAATATAATACGAGCGCATAGATAGGTTGACGTGAAGTTTTAAAATTTTTATGGAAAAACTATTATGGAAGTACCAACATAAACTATAGAAAATAATTTATAGGTACTTATAATAAAACTGTAACAGGTCAAATTCTGTACATTGAAGATATTTGTAAAAAATTTTTTTGGAGGGCATCTATTATTGATACTGAAGCCAAATCTGTAATTTTTTTTTAATTTTTGTCTGTCTGTAGTCTGTCTTTCTGTCTATATCGCGACACACTACTGATCGAAATTAAATAAAACTTGGCACGGTTTGATTTTATACTGCGAAGTAGGGCACATGATACTTTTTATCCTGAAATTCAGCACGGTTCCCTTGGGAGAAGGGATGAAAGTCAAAATGTGTACTTAGTTGCACCTTATTCATCATTTTGTTAGAAAGAAGGTAGGTACCTACCTACTTTAAGGATGGTCCCGTAAATATTTCAAAGTCATCGGTTTTGTAGTAAAAAATTACAGACATCTCAACCCTCAGTATTAGAGGGATAGGAGAGGAGAAGGTTGGAAAGGGGGAGTATAAAGGGCAATCGCGAACGAAGTCACTGGTACAGCTAGCTAATATTCAGATAAGATAAAAGGGTACCGCGTAAAAATATAAGTAAACTGTCCTTATTAGGTAGGTACAGGTCTGTTATCAGTAGAATAATCAATACTATGTAGGTATGTAGGTACTCAGTATCATCTAGTTACGAGTATGCCGCGATCAATGACTGAATCGAAGCACTGGTGATCCAGTCCAGCCCTTTCGATCCTAAGGCTGTGGGTACGAACCCGGTTTGTAAGAAAAAATACAAAATTTCAATCCGACCGATTCTAACGGCAAAGGCTTTAGGTATCAAAAATAAATTAAAAAAGTACCTACCTAATCTCATCTTCCTGCCTCTTTTCCCACGTAATCGGTCGGCATAACATGTGATTTTCTTCCATTTTCCTCTTGTCATTCGTCATCTCAGTACTCACGCCTTTCTATCCGTCATCTTTCACATAGATCTCTAGACTTAGATCTTTGAGGATATCTAAAGGAGGTAGTCAGAAGCGCATCCAAACGTGATATTTGGCACATTCCCACATTACGTATAATGGATGAATATAAGTTTTCAAGGTTTTTATCAAATAGATAAGAATCTTTTGCTGCCCATAAAAAGGTCATCAGAGCGCGTTTATGTCTTTAAGTATGAAAAAATAGACAATAAACTCTACTAACATTCATTTAAATGTAGTCGAGTATTATTTTATCAAAATAAATATGATTAACGTTCAACTCGAAATCATTGTAAATATTAACTTTAAAATTACGTAGAATCAACTTAACAACAAACATAGGTAGATTATATAGTAGGTACCTACCTACCTAGATTAATAACATCGTATCTACGAATATCTAAAGGGGCGTCTAAACGGGCTATATTTTACGACAATTTGTGGCTGCAATTATTGGCAAACATTGCCCAGCCATCAAAAAAACATTTTAGTGCATTTTATGGCTGAGCAATCAACTGGCGGCAACATGTTGCAATATGGCTGCAATAGTATGGCCTTTGATTCAAAACCCTTTAATGAGCCACACAATCCAGCAACAATGGCCGACGAAATGATGCTCATCGCAGCCGCTTACATTGTTTTGGCAGAAAAACGAAAAAAAAGGACACGAATGTGGATTCGACCCTACCTAAGCCTAGCCTAAAATATGTGGCTATAATGCCGGGCCATCCTTAAAATATTGCATAGTGTGGCTGGTATTGCTAGCAATGTTGCCGGCCACAGTATTGCAGCCACAAATTGTCGTAAAATATAGCCCGTTTAGACGCCTCTTAAGACATAGCACAATTTGTGCTATGGATTACATGAGTAACCTACTATACCTATGATGTCTTTATATAAACTTCTAAACACTAAACGGGATCCGTTTCTAAATTTTATTTTAGACTTTTTCATTTTTAGTTAAACTTATACGTAGCTAGATAAAAAAGCATAGAAATAGATAATGATATTAAAAGTTGCCACTTAAAACACAAAACTATTTTATTTTATTTCTTGTCAACATGGATCAGTGGGTTAAAATATTTAGTTGTTTTTTGTTGGAAACCGATCCCGGTATAATGGATACAACTTGGCGGGATCAGTGGCTAATTCCATCTAATACCGGTATCCGTGGACACAAACCCTACCACAAGTACGAAATAGAGTTAAAAGTTCTTGACGCTGTGAGTAGGTACCTACCTATTAAATATTATCAAGTGGATGCAAAAGGCCTGTTTACAATAAAGATAAAAAAGGATAAACTTCAAGATTTTCTTATACGTGGATGAAGATCTTCTTCTTCCTGCCCTTTTTCACGCTATGTGGGGTCGGCACAACACGTTTTCTTCCTCCATTTCCACCTCTCTATCATCCGTCATCTCAGTACTCACTTCTTTCTTACTCATATCATCTTTCACACAGTCCATCCATCTTTTCTTTGACCTACCTCTACCCCTGTATCCATCCACTACATACCTAACACTCTCCTCATAACATGCCCATACCACGCTAACCTATTACTCCTCATCTTTTCCGTCAACGGCGTTTCAAGCTACGTAGATAAAGTTGCCGGATAACCAAGGGCGGATCCAAGGGGGGGGTCATGGGGGTCATGACCCCCTCTGGGCTGGGTCCAGGACCTAGGTGGACCACTAATTAAAATTATATACAATAAGGATTATAACTTTTTGTGACTTGACCACGACTACGTGACCCCCCCCTGGCACCAAAGCTGGATCCGCCCTTGCGGATAACAATGTAGTATTTACAAAGAAAACAGTCCGTTTCGCTCTAACTTTGTTAACTTAATCCTTGACCCGTTGAACTTGGCATTACTTTAACTAAACAATCAGTACTTTGTCTATTGTCAGGAAAATTATGTTTTCCTTGCTACAGCCTTTTCCAATGAACACGGCAATAACATTGTGACAAAACTTGACGACTCTTCCGATGATAATTATATGTCTATTCATCATCATCATCATCATCATCTTCCTGCTCTTTTCCCACGTTGTGTGGGGTCGGCACAACATGTGATCTTCTTCCATTTCCCTCTATCATTCGTCATCTTAGTACTCACTCCTTTCTTACCCATGTCATCTTTCACACAGTCCATCCATCTTTTCTTTGGTCTACCTCTACCTACCCTGTATCCATCCACATTCATATTATCTAACACTCTCCTCATCACATGACATTCATCTCTTCTCATAACATGCCCATACCACGCTAACCTATTACTCCTCATCTTTTCTGTTATCTTTTCCATTATAAAACCCTTATCTATTTAAGTTACTGACTGATTGACATAATTAACAAAGCACATTTTAAACCATAAAATAGGTATGATGACTGTTTTTGAAATACCCTTTTATAATGTAAGGTACAGGCAATACGTCTACTATATCCGAAAAACCTATTATTTCAGGATTAAATAAAGTTTTTACGCAATGTTTTGAAATGAACGAAAACGCTTTTGAGTGTCATGGCGAAAAAGTGACGTCACCGTACACAAGGGCTATTGCCGGTTAGCCGACCGTGTAGGTACTTGAGCTATCAATATTTTTATGAAATTCGCGGAATGTGACATAATTAATTTTTTTACCTACATTGTACATAAAACGAAAATGGTGGATTAACATCCACTTTACGCGCTGCAGAGTTCGCCACTGTTAATTAACAGTGCAACTATATGTACTGTTCATCCAACGGATCTAGGCATTCGTAAAATTAGCCACAGGTGCGAGTTTGCGCATGTACAATCCCACCGCCCCTCTCCATACCTCCAATTGCTCCCGAAAAACGATACTGCGCAGCTTTTGCGGCTAACTTCACGAATGCCTCGACTCATTGGGCCAACTGTAATTATAGCGTAGCACCGCGTGGTTAAGACGGTTGCAATGTGAAAAGGCACTTCCAAATTACCTTTTTACTACCACAAGTGGACTGTAAACATCTCTAAACACTCCTTTATGCCGTTTCTGATGGACGTATTTGCCAACCTCTTGTAAAAATGATGTAATATCAGTTTGCAAGGACGTTTCTCTGCTAATATTTTGTACAATACTGATCACGACTGTAATCCCCAGGCTTAGTAGATATCTCCTCAGATCTCTAGTTACTTAGATTTTAAGGATATCTAAAGGGGGTAGTCAGAGACACGTCCAACGATGAAAAGTATTTGGCACTTGCCCACTTTTTGCACATAAACATTTATGTTCATCGCATAAAAAAACGTCTTGGGTAGGAATGGAATCCACAACTAATAGCGCAGAGGGCAGAGTTACTACCAAGTCGCTGAGAGGCCAGTCAACAATATTATATGTAATACGAGCTGTTACCGGCGACTTTACCTGCGCATAGCGTTCCTGCGCGCGAGGAATAAGTAAAATGATCATATCTTTTTTATTTGTAAACCGATCGCGATGAAACAAAGCCTAAATTTTAATCTAAGCTTATTTCAATACATTAGTGAAAACTGCATTCGATTTGGTTCAGTCGTTGCGAAGATTAGCGTGTACAAACGCAAAAATAACGATTTTATTATATGTACTTATAATAGATATAGATTAAGGTAGATAGATAGATATTATATTTATGTACCTAGGTATGGGTCATCCAACGGATCTAGGCATTCGTGAAATTAGCCGCAGGTGCGAGTTTGCGCATGTACAGTTCCTTCCCCCCATCCTCATACCTCCAGTTGCTCCCGAAAAACGATACTGCGCAGCTCTTGTGGCTAACTTCACGAATGCCTAGATTCGTTGAGCGAACTATAGGTATGAATTCTACCAATTTGTTATCTGGTTCCCATAGTAACTCACCGCAAACACAACTTTACACACCTCACCGCCCAACCCTAGATGGCGCTGCGCTTCGTTAATTATGAATATTTTTAGACTATTAGTTTTATCACAGTCGCAGATAGACGAACTTAAGCTTAATAAAATTATCCATTGTCTTTGTAAAATAAAATCATCTAATGATTGTGTAGGTGTAAATGATGATTTGTTTTATTTTATTGTTATTGTATAGCATTGTCTAGTCGACTCTATTATCCTTAACCTAGTGTAAAGACAGATTCCTTGAAATCATAAATTTTATTTTAACTTGTATTCTTTACAACTTAGGCTGGTTACAGTGCTTCACTGACCGTCGGTCCGTATGTCGGTCGCGCTTGTCATTAATATGAAAATCCATAATTCGTACAGTGCTGGACCGACCGTACGCACGCGTACCTATATTGCTACGCACTGCGTACGAGGACCGTTGGTCGAGCTCGTGCGCATACGGCCGTCGGTCGGCCGACGCGCTATGGAAACGTATGTACGCGTTCAGTGCTGCACCGATCGTTGGACCGACCGTACGGACCGACGACGGATGTCTGTATCAATTTTGATCTGGTCAGTTTGTTGGTCAGGAGAGCACTGAATGATACAAACTGACGGTCGGTCCGTGCGTATCGTCAGGACCGACCGTGCGCACCGACGATCGGTCGAGCACTGTAACCCGCCTTAGCTATGGAAGTTTCATAACTGTAACTTTATTTCTGTAAATACCTACACAGACTCATACGAACTTACGTACTTTGTAACTGCTAAGAGATAGCGCGAACGGGTTACTTTTGTCACCGTGACTGTTTCGTCACTCTTATCAAGTCCGTGGCTATGTAAGATGTCACCCAGTTGTCACGTCGTAACATGTGCGCATCTTCATACACCACGAACTTTATAAGAGTGACGAAACAGTCACGGCGACAAAAGTAACCCGTGGCTATCTCTTATTGTAACGCTATTTCTGTTACTACACAGACTCATGCGAACTTAAGTATTTTGCAGACTTGTTTTCAGAATTTAAAATGGCATCAGCTGCGATGTTAGTCCAGCCACAAGGGGAGCTTTGGGAGAAGATTCGAGAAGAGCTCAATGAGAATGTCCACACACGAGAGAAAGATCTAGAAGCCATGAAGGAGTGGTTGAGGAAACAGCCACATTTGCCGGCAGAGTGGGGTAGGTCACAGTTCTGCTAGTATTGGAAAAGAAAGTCAATATGAGTCAACAATCCAAATTGGTGATTAATAATTAGACCACCCGGCGTTCCGGCTCAATTTGAAATTTTACCGTTATTTTAAAAACTTTTTCAACCTTCTAGAGCTCGTCTTTCAAGCTGATAGCACAAAGGAGCAATAAAAGATTGGATGATAATATATTTCACGAAGGGTTCATTTAAAATTAACTAATATTTTACGTGATAGACAAAATTGTTTGGTGCGAACAATGACGAAATTGTGAACAATGACGAAAAGGCCGACCCTATTTCATTAAATAACAAAAAAACAAACATGATCACGACTGTAATCCCCAGGCTTGGTTAACATCATCAAAACTCTACTTATTTGAAGTCCAGTGCATTCCATTCCATTTTTATGCTAATGCATAAGCACACCAAGAGTTGCTTGCACTAGGTACCTACCTACATAGACGCCTTGGTGTCAATAAACCAAAATATTATGGTAGTAATCATAAATGGCAATAAACTTCCATGAATCAATTCACCGCTAGTAGCTAAAAGCTGTTAGGAATAATGTTTTGTTATTATCAGAATTACGTAATCGCAGCTTGACGACCTCAGTGGCGCAGCGGGCGAGAGTCCACCTGCGACGCAAGAGGTTGCGGGTTCGATTCCCGCCGTGGAACAAATTTGTGTACGATCTGCAGAAATGTATTCCGTTGGTCTGAGTGTTTTCTATGTATAATAAAAAATATCTATGTATGTATATAATGTATTAAATATATCAGTTATCTAGTACCCATAACACAAGCTTTGAGTAGCTTACTTTGGGGCTAGATGATGCTGTGTGGATAGTCCAGCATTATTTATTTATTTATTTGGTTATTTTAGTACTCTGAACTTATTTTAGTTATATTCCTAACAGAAGACGATTGCTTGATGACATTCCTGCGAGGATGCAACTTCTCCCTTGAGAAAACTAAACGGAAGCTCGACATGTACTTCACCATGAGAAGCGCTTGTCCAGAATTCTTCGCCAATCGGGACATCACCAGACCGGAGCTTAGGGACCTTATGATAAGAGTGTAAGTACTATATTTGATTAAACTCGTAAAAGACTGAATTTCAGATCTTATTATTCACTGACATCTCGATTTTACTAAAAACCAACACAAGCCTAAAGATACAATAGAGCAATAGTAAAAAGCATATTGGACCGTTTTGCTATAACTGTATTATTGCTTATCATTTAAACTAAACGACTGCCTGATCTTTATGCATAGATTAAGAGATTAGAAGACTAATTATCTTAGATTATAGTTACTATTGCTACTGATATTCTTTCTTTTTCAGGCAAGGACCGACTCTCCCAGGACTTACCCCAAACGGCAGAAGAGTTACAGTTTGCAGAGGTAAAAAAAATCTTGAGACTTGCACTTTTACGAACAGCTATTTAGACTTGGGCGTTGCTCTTGTAAATCTTCAAGGGATCACAGACTAGGTAAACATTTGGAAACACGTCCAAACTAGTCCAAAGTTTCTAGTGTAGTGCTTGTGACAACGGCAATGTTCTTTAAATCTATGTTCGACATTTAATTTTGTATGATGCAACACTGGATAAGGATATTTTAAGCATGTTTTGCAAGTTTACAACATCAAAGCAACGAACTCTCCAAACGCATAATTATATAAACATGCCCACATTTATCTTAAAAACAATGATCTAATTCTAGCCATAGACAAAAGCCTGACTCCACACCAGCTGAGCGATGCCTTCAAATTAGCCACAATGGTCGGAGACGTCAGACTGAAAGAGGAAACGGAAGGTGTGGCTGGTGACGTTTACATACTCGACGCTTCTATCGTCGCGCCGAGCCATTTGGGAAAAATTTCACCGGCAACTTTGAAGAAACTAATGATTTGTGTTCAGGTATTAGGAAATTTTGATACCCTAAGATAAAATATCTTCTATGGTCTTTTGAGTGGTTGAAAGAATGGGGCGTGTGTCTAACGTAGCGAGGAGGAAAAGAGATAAATTTTCTGAAACCAAAATAAGCATGTGTCTAATTCTAATTTAATAGTGGCGAAGTATGTCATCATCAATGGAATTTAGCTTTTTATTATTGACACTTCAAATCCATTGGATGAATTTATTAGGCGTGTGTCCATCAAAGCGAGGAGGAAAAGAAATAAATTTAATGAAACCAAAATAAGCATGTGTCTAATTCTAGTTACATATGTGCCGAAGTACATATATGATCATCAATGGACTTTGGCTTCATTATTGACACTTCAACTCAATTCTGATCCAGACTGTAATTTTAACAGATTTCAAACCCAGTGGAAAAAGCTTTGTAAAAGGTTGTATCGTGGCATATTTTAAATTCCTATCTGTATATTCTTTTATCAAATTTTCAGGAGGCATACCCGATCAAACTGAAAGAGATCCACGTGGTGAACGTGACACCAATAGTTGATGCTGTCTTCAGCATCGTGAAGCCTTTCCTGAAAGAGAAGATAAAGAACAGAGTGAGTATCAAAGATAACCTCCTGATGCATATCAGGGCAAGCATAGTCATAGTTTTCAAATTTTTGGACCTTAAGATACAAAGATTTCAATCGTTTCCAGAAAAATCGCGTATGGTATGGAAAATTTTCTATTATTATCTTAATGTATGCCTACCACCAAAGTTTTGTGCTCGAAAAGAAGCTCTAAATGGCACAAATTCGAAAGAACTAATGAGACAATACGTATTACCGTGTCACTTGTTCTTTTAGTCAAGAAGATTTTTGGTTCCAGGTTTATTTCCACAACGACATGTCCACTCTTTACAAATATGTCCCTAAAGACATGCTCCCTGAGGAATATGGCGGCTCTGGAGTCAAACTTGAAGACATCAACAGTATGTTTATCTATCTCCATATCTCCATACTTTTATAATTCAAGAGCACTGACCTGCCTTCCGATTTTAACTGGTGGTGGTTTTCGGATGGATTTAGAAAAGTACTATTCATTTTGATTAAAATATTTTACATCCATGTCAAGAACTCGGGCGTTATTGGAAAAATAACCACCAAAATTACACAATAAAACTCAAAATAACAAGATAAAAAATATTAAAACAAGATCAATAAGTTCTCAGTCGAAAAATCAGAAGAAAATTAAATAAATATAAATAAATATTGGTGGACAGTTCACACAATGCCATCTAGTCCCAAACTAAGCAAAGTTTGTACTATGAGAACCAGATAGCTGATAGAAATCCCTTTTTTTTTGTAAATACATACATAGAATAATAACACCCAGACACAGAACAAACATTTTTGTTCATCATACAAATGTTAGTCCTGGGTGGGGATCGAACCCACAACCTGCAGCACAAAAGGCAGAGCTACTACCAACCGAGCTCTGAGTCAGTCTAAATGATCTAAATGTTTATGGCGTAAACTTTGTAGCGCAAGATGGCGGCACTTGAAATTTACACAAATCTTCGGCCTTTTAGCATATTGCAGCTGGAACATTATGTTTTCCAGATGCCTGGATTGATAAACTGGAGATGTATGTAGACTGGTTCAAGCAGCAGGAGCAGCTGAAGGCCAATGAGGCTCTTCGGCCGGGGAAGCCGAAGAACTACGACGAGCTCTTCGGCATCGAAGGCTCTTTTCGACAGCTGTCCATTGATTAGACTTCGTGCTATGGTTCCTTGGTATTTAGGCGTAGTTAGGACTATCAGTAGGTCTACCATGAGTTTTCATAATCTACACTCGCTAGCGACTGTAGTTAAAAAATTGTATAAAAACTTGTACAGCGCCTCTAGCGGATAGTTGGGTACTAAAACGTCACGTAGTTGTTAACTATCCTACGTCACAGCGTACTACAGCGACTGTAGTTTGCGCTTCATTCATTTGCTTAGAATAAGCAGCGTTGCCAACTCTACGTCTTTTTACGTAGATCTACGTAAGACATTCATTAAGCTGAATGGGCATAATTTCCCTTTCATTCGCAAAAAAAAAGTTAGTGGACGTTCCGTTTTATACTAGCGCAAACTCGCTTCGCCAACACTTGCGTTGCGTCATTCAGTCATTTTATAAAAAAAGGCGATTCGTCTCAAATGTTTCCTTTATTGGCCCTATTTGCACAAAATTTGTTAACATTGCTACATAGCAGTGCCAATGTCGAGCGGCTGTTTTCTGCGATCAATTTGATGAAAACTAATATCAGAAATAGACTTTCTACTGAAACGCTAACAGGCTTACTTTTCACGAAAAGTGGCTTAAAAAAAACCGCGAACCTTCACAAGAACATAGGTATTAAAAATTTTAATAAATTTATGTATAAATTTAATTTGCCTGAAAATGAATAAATTGTATAACAAAACACTCATTTTGTTCAGTTTTACCTCCCCTACCCTCTTCATTTCACTCTGAAAAAAAGTTCGTAGATCTACGAACTTTACATACGCAAATTTTACAAATTCTACGTAAATTTCTATTGAGGTCTACGCCTTTTTCAAAATCCAAGTTGGCAACACTGACCATAAGTAACAATTTTGACAGCTGTCATAGTAACGTACTATTACTACTGTAGTAACGTCAGCCGATCTAAATGTGACAACTCATGGTAGACCTACTGGATAGATCTGCCCTTACGTAAGTTGGCCTTGGTTATGACCGACGGCAGCGTTGTCCATACGGAAATTACATTTATTTTCTTTATCCCCATATTACTGAAGACCGGCAGTAAATCCTTCAACTTTTTTTAAACGATTTTTTCTGATTAGCATTAAGCCGTATTTTTTTAATTCCTTAATTGTTTGTTAAATTATTCGCTCATTTGAGCAGGCTTATAGTCATAGACCTTACTGCCTAGTCTTGCGTAAATTAATTTCTTCCGTTTTCTATAATCTAACTTAATCTAACCTTTTTTTTTTTTTTTTTTTTGACGAGGAGGAATCTGCAACCAGATTTCCACTCGCATTGAGGGTGCAAGCGGAATATGTGAGGTTGTCCGTCTAAAAAACGACGGAGCACTCACTAAACCTCCCCGGTGACCAGCCTCGATGCATGTCAAAGGGATCCGGGATCTCCATACGGAACGCACCGGTTCCCTTCTCGCAAAGTGCTGCAGGCCGCAGCCCTTCCCCGGAGTGGCAAGCCACTCCAGCACCCTCCCGGTGCGTACGGCAGAACACGTCACTCATGTTAACTGCCGCCCTCCCTGGGTTCGTTGTACGGGTAGCCGGGAGCCCTCACTCCGACTACCCACGAAACCCAGCGCGCCGCTCAGTCCCACAAGAGTCTCCCCGACTCTGCGAATACCTTGCGGCGAGACGCCGGCACTGAGATCCCATCTCTAATGCCTGCTTGGGTGCGTGCAGTGGATTACACTCGCGGAATCCACCTTCCCTTTCGGGCACACACACACCAAGCACGTCCCCGCTTCAACCACTGCACCCTCAATGAAGAGACTCGTGGAAGAAGCCCCCATACCCTCCTCCACTCGGTCCCACAAAGGTCTCCCCGACCCAGCGAATACCGAGCGGGCGGACGTTTTGCAAGGAGGGATAAAATCCCTTCTTGCCTGCTGGATGCATACGACGGCCCCCCCTCGCAAAAGGGCCGCCGCCCCTCCCGAGATCCAGTGACGAAACAGACGTGGGCCAATCTGCTCGTCAAGGACCCCAGGATCATTCGGTCCCACACGAGGGTCTCCCCGACCCTGCTAATGTGGTACCAAACGGTCGAAAGCTGGCGCGGGAACGAGGCGAGTGTCCTTTGCCAACTAACAACTGGGAAATGCACACCGAGCACGTCCCCGCCTCGTCTACTGCGCCTTCTGCTACACCAGAAGGACGCGCAGAGAAGCAACCACCACAACGCCTCCCGCGTTGGGCCCCCCCCCCCCTGGTGTTTGGTCCGCGCCGGTATACCGGTAGCCCCCATATCTGGAGGCCGTTCCCCTATCCGCCACCTGGGGACGCGCCACGTCGGGATTCACCTCCCCGCCCACTAGGACAACCTAGCAGGTCCGTGGAACTTAATCTAACCTAACCTAACCGCCATTTTCTCCTTGGCGGGCTGTCCTGACGAGGTTTGTATGTACTCTTTAATTCCTTAAATAGGCTGTAAATAAAGATTTTTTTTAAATAGACTTACTAGGAAATTTGTCATATGTAAGTAGGTACTCGTAAGTGGACAATGTCCTGGCATAAAATCCCTTTGGCCAGCGATATTTAAGAGAAAAAAATCCAACCATAAAAAAAAATTACCTAGGTACTTTCTTTATATCGGTTCACTGTCGAAATTATAACTTAAGTTTACTATTATAAAAATGGTGTTCTGTGATAATTATTTGAAATGATTTAGATAAGAAATTTTGTATCTATGTAAAATAATTTAAGTAATTACATAGGTTAGTAAATAAGTTTTTACCTACCTAGGATATGCAGTTTTATTTTTCATATCCTATGTAATACGACGACCTCCTTGGCACAGCGGGCGAGAGTCCGCCTGCGACGCAAGAGGTTGCGGGTTCGATTCCCGCCGCGGAACAAATTTGTGTACGATCTGCAGAAATTTGTTCCGTTGGTCTGGGTGTTTCTATGTATAATAAAAAATATCTATCTATGTATATAATTTATTAAATATATCAGTTATCTAGTACCCATAACACAAGCTTTGAGTAGCTTACTTTGGGGCTAGATGATGCTGTGTGGATTGTCCAGCATTATTTATTTATTTATTTATTTATTTATACATACATCATGGAAAAACAACAATAATATACGTCTGTGTCTATGGACACCGGGATCAGATGGAGTTAGCCACTGATCCCGCCAAGTTGTATCCACTGATACCGGGATCGGTTTCCAACAAAAAACCAATAAATATTTTTACCCGTTGATCCCGGTATCCGTGGCGACAAGAACTTAAATAAAGTAGTTTTAGGGCCGGTTACCACCAAAGCGGAGAGGAGAGGAGATGTCCTGCAAAACTAGCAGGTTATTTTCTCCAAAGCGGAAAGGAGAAGTGAAAATAACTTAATCTGATTGAAAAAAATGAAAAATGAAAAATATGTTTATTGCTACTTAAAACAGAAATTAGTTACATATGACAGGTTTACAACTAGGTACAAGTAGTACAATATTATCCTTTCTGTGTAAGTAGAGATGGTTTAATTTATAGGACATAACAACGGTTCCCACACTAGGCTGAGCCTGTATCGTGGTAACCAAAAATTGGTTTATTCAAACACATCTCTCGTCTTCTCTCCTCTCTGTTTTGGAGGAAATCCGGGATAAAGGGATTCCGGTTGCAGTGTTGAAAAGTTTCAATAAAAACAATAATGTTTATCATATTTTATTGTGCGTAAAAGATTCTAAGCCACCGGAAAGATAACAGTGAACGCGGAACGCAGACCATCGCAGTGGTGTGCTCAAACCTATTCAGCTATTACAATTATTTTATTTTAGCTTATTTTTCATTGGTTAACACAACTCCGCTCCGCTCGGCTCTGGTGGATAGCGGCCTTTACTGAAGAAGGTCATCTAAATTGCAATAGTTAGTGGTTACATGAAGACAATCCATCGACTCACCGTCAATTGAATACAAAGTATCCAATGATGCATATTATAATAATTAATGACAATCTATGACGATAATCCTATACCATAGGTATAATAGGTACTTAATATACGTAGTGAGGGCCTTAAGGTGCTTATAGACGCACGCGACTGAATAATTTTCCAGCCGGGTTAACATGAGCGCCACGATAATATTTTGTCTCGCTCTTTCTCGTGCAATTATGAGACAACATGCTCGCCAAATTTTGTCGCAGCTGCCATGTTAGCCTTGCTGGGGATAATAAAAGCTTTATTAAAACATTTTCCACGTTTATGCGTTTAGTAAACTTTAATTCGGTGATCAGTTTGGTAATTAATAATGTTAACCTGTCAAGTTTGGTACAGCGCCTCTAGCGGATAGTTGGGTACTAAAACCTCACGTAGCTAACTATCCTACGTCACAGCGTACTACAGCGACTGTAGTTTGCGCTCATAATTTGCTTACAATTTGGTACCATGAGTAACAGTTTTGACAAATGTCATAGTAACGTACTATTACTACTGTAGTAACGTCAGCTAATCTAAATGTGACAACTCATGGTAGACGTACAGTGGGTACTAAAACCTCACGTAGCTAACTATCCTACGTCACAGCGTACTACAGCGACTGTAGTTTGCGCTCATTAATTTGCTTAGAATTTGGTACCACGAGTAACAATTTTGACAGATGTCATAGTAACGTACTATTACTACTGTAGTAACGTCAGCCAATCTAAATGTGACAACTCATGGTAGACCCTCTGGGTAAAATTTTGTGAATCGACCAAATTATCAAAACCATTATTTGGACTTCGCGCCCGATTCGACCGAATGTATTTTTTTGTTTCACATTAAACTGAAAAAGTGGCTAATACCTAATATCAGAATATTTTTACTCAATTGATGATTTTTTTAATCATGACAACTTTTTTTTATATAGAACTAGCTTCCCGCCCACGGCTTCGCCCGCGTGGTACTTTACCTCTTATTTTTTTCAATTTTATTTTTTCGTCAATTTTCCAATGGTTTTAATAATTATTCTGCTATTCGGGACGGAGAGAAATACAAAAAACCATAAAGCATGAAAATCGGTCCAGCTGTTCTAGAGTTATAAGTGTTCGAACAAACCCGACTTTGTTTTATATATTAAGATATACCTATCTTTTTAATCTTAATTTTAGAGTTCGTCAAGCTGTAGATCAGTGGTTCCCAAACTCTTTTTTTTCATAGACCAATTTTTAAAATGTTGCTGAATCCGGTAGACCCCCTGCATTAGGTACTACTTACCAATCATCCATCTAGGTACATTTTTTACTACCAATTTCTAAATCTTGAAAAAAAAGTGAAGATTAGATCTATCTATTAAGGAAACTTGCGTTGTGGCTGAGTTTCAACGACGATTAACAGATTTTGAAAAAAAATCTTTTCCATTTCCAAATTACCATTTTTTTCTCAATTTATTTATACATTGTCTTATTGAGAAGGTTTGATTTAGGTATCATCATCATCATATAGGTATCATATTATTTAAAATAACAAGCCAACATTTTAGTTCTTCACTATCGAAACCAAATTCATTTTCATGCACCCCCATGCTTACGATTGTGGACTCCCATTTTTTGTCACGTCCATCGTAGACTCCCGTCGAGTCTCCCGTGGACCCCTGGGGGTCCACCTGGACCACTTTGGGAATCACTGATGTAGATGGAGCAGTAAAAGATTGCTAAAAGTCAATAATTACCTATATTTTACGAGATAACCAAAAATTTTTTTGCGAACAATGACTAACAGTGAGAACAAATTATGAATCCGTTGAGGAGAATCGCCCACCTATCATTATCGATACGTGGGTGAGACACGTTGTATCTAGTGTGTTAGCACTATAAGAAATTGTTTATCACGTTATATTACTTCGTTTATTAATGGGTGAGAATGCGAATCTTCTATTCCTTATTATAATGATGTTGTGTGGTATTATAAAAGGTGTTTACGTCATAAATCTATCAATAAATATTCCGCTCATGTAAAAACATGGTGCCTATTCGTCTTTTTTACAAAATCCTTAGCAAACAAGGTAAAGTTGAATGGATCTTTTTGTATTTTTTGGTATGTATTTTACATAGGTAACATCTACCATCTTCTGCAAAGTATTATGCAATATTATGTTAGGTAGGTACCGAAGTAGATACTTACCTACCTATAAATGGCATAATATAACCTACCTAGCTATTAGTACCAACATACTCAGGTAAGTCCCTACTAGGTAAGTATAACCTAAGTATAATAATAATCTGCCTAAATTTATTTCAGTGCTATTTTTAGTTTTGTAATACATAACTTATTTACCTACATAATCTACTATCTTGTTTTACCCGACTTCTTACAAAGAAGGAGGAAGTGTTTCTTTTTCTTTTTGGCAAATATAACAATTTTTCTTTCTCTCTTTTCTTAGGTAAACCCTCGAAAGGATACAGTAGCAAGTGAAATTATTAAATTAAATGAGATAAAATTGTCTATGGTACCTACCTATCTAACGCGCGAATCCCCGGTTGTCAGTCAGACTTGCCTAGCATCCGCTAAACACTAAACTACTAGTATACTAGTAAACGCCTTTTAGCCCACCTTTTAGTGTTTTGCTAGCTTCAAAAAACATTATATTTGCTATATTGTGGGTATTCAGAGTGTATGGTTATTGTCTCAGTGTCTTGGTGTTTTGTTGCCTTGAAATAAACGATTAAATTGTCTACAAACTATGTTTTTAAAATCAAATGTAGCATAGACAATAAAATACACTTTCTCAGAGCTGAGCTAGAAGCTTTTGAAATCTGTGTAAGTAAACATTTTAGTTTTTTCTCAGTCATTTAGCACACTTTCAATGTAGCCAGGCGTGAGGAACAAACCCACGGACCAACCGCAAAAGGACAACATACGGATATAAAGTTTGGCGAGCAAAGGTAACTTACGAAAAAAACCGTAGGTAGGTAATATATCGCACCATGAGAATAGAAGTGACTCATCTCAAAAAACAGGTAAAATGAGTTAAATATGTAGAAAGACTCAGAAAAAAAAACTGCATCGCCTAGTGATTAAAAAACTGCCGCTTTTTGGTTAGAATGCGACAAAACATAATAGGTGAGTCTTTTTCATTTCGGCGATCCCTCGTCCGACACCCCGTGAAAAAGTGATTATATTCAGTATTGCGTCAGCCAGGATTGCCGTGAGACGTCACGTGTTTAGTATTAATGTGACCTAAACCTCAATATTACAGTTTTGTATGCAAATATTAGGTGAAATTTTGTTGAAATTTAGAGTAATAAAATGACCGATGTTTGTTTTGTGTCATTTTATTGCATTAAGTTGAGTAAATTATTGTGACTTAAATCGAGTTAAATCAGTTTATTACTATATTAAGGCTTATTTTAATGACCGTTTAAGGTTTAAGTCATAAGTAAATACTAATAAATTATTGCTATAGTACAAAATCGACTTAAATGTCGGAAGGTTTCTTTGAAATGGTAAATAGAGTAATAAATTAAATTTATTTTGAATCAGTAATAAGTTTAAAATTTAGATAAAACCCTAAAGTATCCCATAATTTGTAAAAAAATGAAGATAAGTCATAATTTGGTTATGTCATAGCACAATTTAGTAAAAAACACACAATCATAAAATCTTTAAATCGCATTTCCCAAAAATCATGTTTTCTTAATTGAGTCACTTCTATTCTCACGGTGCGATATGTAAATAAATACCAACTTCTACATATTTATTTGTAAATAAATAATACTTAGTAGGTGTAACAAATATTTGTGTCTAGATATTAAGTACTTACTTTTTGTCTAAAACTTACACGCAAAACATATTTTTTAACACTACGCTTTTGTGTAGTCAGTATTAACAGTTATCTCAAATGTTATTTATAATCTCTGCACGTGGTCGGCAAGCCGCACGCCCGTATGTCAGCTAATTTGAAGTGCATATTACCCAAGAGTCAAGTCTGCAGAGAGGTCGATTGCGAAGCAGTGCGCGCCGTGAGTCTCACGTATGTAGACGAACCTCATTTTGAAATTAAAAAAAAAGTGTTACAAGTTTCTTTGGATCAGCTGTTCGGATTTCAAAAGTGAGTTTATTTTTCTTTTACATTATAAAGGAGGTGAGTTTTGTTATAGGTTTTACTTCGGAAAATTATGAGTTACTTTACTAATAGGGTATACTTCGATGGAAGATACCTATCTACCTACTTTTAAAAGGATCTTACTAAGTAAAAAAATATAAAAAAATATTTTAAAAACTTATAAAATACGACTTGCAAATACCTAAATTAGTTACCTATACAGAAATTGAATTTATAGTTACCTAGGTATTTAAATATAGTTATGAACTTAGATAATATTAAATTTAGAATAACTATAGGTATTCTAAGTTTTAATTAAAATAAATAAACCAAAAAAGTACCTTCCTGCCTAGTGACAATGTATATACGAGTAGATTAGGTACCTACATAAGTACCTACTCATGTAAGTTCCTAGGTACAATTGTAACAAATTTTGGTTTTTTTATAATCTAAGAGCGAATTCGACCAAACTATCTATGCATTATCCCCAGAATAAATAACAGTTAACGAAGAGTAAACTGACATTTTATTAACAATTGACATCACATTATTCTGAGAACAGTTATACCAGAAAATTGACAAATCCTCCATAATCAAGACATATTATTCAGAAAACCCCTTCTCCCTTTCTCCCTTATCATCCTACTAATACCTATTATAAACGCGAAAGTTTGTAAGAATGTATGGATGGATGGATGGATGTATGTTTGTTACTCTTTCACGCTAAAACGGCTGAACGGATCTGAATGAAATTTGGCACAGATTATGGTCTGGAATAACACATAGGCTACATTTTATCCCGAAAAAATTTACGGTTCCCACGGGATAGATTGTTTTTGTTTTTCACGCGGGCAAAGCCGCGGGCAGAAGCTAGTATTACATAAGTAAGCATAAGAATCAAAATGCCCCTAGGAGTTAAACGCTCTTTTTATCACACATAATAATTGTTATCTATGAAGGTACAATAAAGTAAAAAAAAAAAAAAAAAAGCCGCAGCATGACGCGAAATTTCGTCGTTTCCGCCACATTGAGTTTGGCAACAATTCGAAGCAAGGATTATTAAAACTAGATAGGTAGGTACAGAAATATACGAAAAAGTTACGAAACTTGTGGCTAGACCAGTCTTAGTGAAAGTTTTTGACATTGATACAATATTTTTTCTAGATTAATTTCATGTCCGAAACACATCAACGTCCTTTCTCGTAATATGGGACCCGAAAAACCCGCCGTATGTTCACAGATTTCCGAGTTATGATGATATTTTTCGTTTTTTTTTTGAAAATCTTTTTACTTAGGTAACCATATTCAAATTTATTGGAACACCCTTTATATACTTTTAATACCTATGTTCAACGGTAGGTACCTACGTGTACCTATATTAATTTTTCATTCACATAAAACAAATAGGTGGGTACCTAAGTCATATTAATATGTACCTACCTAAGTAAAGTACCTACCTAGTACTATCTTATGTAGTATACGACTGTTTAACAACATGCAATTCACATAAAATAAAATATAGGTAGGTACTTACCGTTGGACATGTACCTACCTATAGTTAATGTAAGTATATAAGTACATGTCCTAATAAATATGGTAAGTAAAGATATTTTATGAATACAAAAAATATTATGATCATAACTCGAAAATTGCAGAGCTCTGCCACTTGACCATAATTTATTAGGGCACCCTGTATGTTATTTGATATTTTGATATTTCGTACCATGACCTATAAAATATTGTAGAAGTAGTGTTGCTTCAAGCTTGAAATGTGAAACATGGTGTGATGATGGTTTGTAAGAGTTTGTCGTTAGTCCCCGGTACGTAATTTGTAAATATTGTTTGCAAGCCATGTTACGGGTGTTTAAATAGGTACAAAATTAAATATTTAGTAGTACTTACATACCTAAGTAGGTAAGATACAAAATATTCACGAACTCGTTGTCTTTATGGTTTCAAATCTCAAGAATCTTAACGAGAACGCTTCGTGAAATAATAATAAGGATCATAAGGATCTTCTTATTATTCTGATCATGTTGTCTTGTAGCAAAATCTTGTATGGTTGTCGGTACTACCTACTTTATGGCCAGTCAGTTGAGACTGATAAATTGGTTAGTTTAGTTGGTGAATTAGTAGGTACCCACCCAGTGTGTGTGTGAATGGGTTAGTTTTTTTTTTGTTTATGATAAATAGGTAGGTACCTATTACATTTTATTTATTATTAGGTCCTCTACAATAGACTAGCAGACTCTCGCACAACTTTATAATATATTTTCCCGTTTTTGCAACATTTTTATTGATGCTCCGCTCCTATTGATTGTAGCGTGATGTTAATAGCCTTCCTCGATAAATGGACTTTACAACACAACAACTAAATAAGTATTTCAATTCGAACCAGTGTAGTTCCTGAGATTAGCGCGTTCAATCAAACAACCAAACGAACTCTTCAGCTTTATAATATTAGTTTAATATCTTGAATGATTTTTTATACTAGGGGGTAAACCTTACTTTACTTTGATATTCGGTAAGGCCCCGGTACTCTCAAACAGTGAAGGAAAACATCATAAGGATACCGGATGTTGTAGAACTTAAAAACTTTAGATATTGTGTCTACCTATTCTTTTATTGGCTATGTAAGTACCTACATAGGTACTTAATTCAGACACCATGACATTGACACAGTTTCCCAACATTTTGCTCATAATTTATGATCTCAGACACTTTTGGAAGTAACTTTTTTATTATTTATTTATTGCCAAACTAAGGCATGTCAAACTAAAAAAATTTGACAGATTATCACATTTTATCAAGACTATTCTTTAATTAATAGCTTAGCTTATTGCGTCTACTTTATTCTTAGAAAGAAAAAAAACATGGTCACGACTGTAATCCCCAGGCTCGGTAATATCTCCTCAGATCTCTAGTTACTTGGATCTTTGAGGATATCTAAAGAGGGTAGTCAGAGGCACGTCCAAACATGATATTTAGCACATGCCCATATTTTGCAAAATACAAAAAAAAATGTTTTAATATTGAACATTGCATGCATTAGTACATTTTTAACAACCAATTAGAGGAATAAAAATGATTCAATGTAACCATTACCAATTATGTATTCTATTTTTTTTCCACACAATGGCACAATGAGAATTTCAGTTCGATGCATATTAAAACTAAATTATTGTTTTAAAAGAGATTGTAATCGAAATCGTCTATCTACTTTCACAACCCGACCTTCGTATTTACCCAAGATTGGCCCACAGATGAACGCCATTCTTTCTATCGCGTGGTCAATGAGGCAAGTCGGCCTTGACTATTGGCCTTGGTCGTACAAACTACTTATTAATCTGCGTCTTAAGGCTTTGTGTGTTTGTTTTAAGTTTTGAGCATCATTGAACATTGTGATAAAGAAAAGTACCAACCAGCCGTTTGTTGATGATTTCGAGTGCTTCAAACGGGGAAATGGTTTCTTTCGTGCCCTCTTTGTTCGGTGTCAATAGTTTAAGGCGTTTTGTGTTTGTTTTGAGTTTTTAGCATCACTGAACATTGGAAAAAGTAAAGTAGGTATCTAACAGCCGTTTCTTGATGTCCGAGTGCTTCAAACGGTGAAGAGGTTTCTTTCGTGCCCTTCTTCTTCTTATGGTGTAGCTAGTTTAAGGCGCTTGTGTGTTTGTTTTGAGTTTTGAGCATCACTGAACACTGATAAAAAAGTGCTGGCCGTTTGTTGATGATTACGTGAGCTTCAAACGATGAAGAGGTTTCTTTCGTGCCCTTCTTCTTCTTCTTATCGTGCCCCTAGTTCCTCAAAACATTGTGGTGAAAGGTTTAATGGACGCCTAAGATTTTCTTTCTTCAAACATATTGTTCTACAGCATTTCATTTCCTCACAATGTTTTCCAAGATTGTAAGAATGTATGGATATATTTGTTAGTCTTTCACGCTGAAACGGCTGAACGGATCTGGATGAAATTTGGCACAGATATAGATTATAGTCTGGAATAGCACATAGGCTACTTTTTATCCCGGAAAAATGTACGGTTCCTGCGGGATATTTTTATTTTTGATTTTTCAAGGTACCACGCGGGCGAAGCCGTGGGCGGAAGCTATTAAAATATAACATAGGTTGGTAGCAGCGTAGCCAGAAAAACGTAAAGTAAGACATTTGAACGTGACTTCATCGGTTCCTATACGAAATGGGTCGATGACACATCTTGGTAGAAGAAATCTTAAAAGGTTGATAAGATAAGGCACGGAAGCACTCTCGAGATAATTTTATTATAAACAAAGAAAACGTGCTGATTATTAAAACAAAAGGTAAAGAAGAAATGCCATAAGAAAGCGTCCACGACCTGGGAAAGTGGGTATATAATTATTATGGTCATGGTACAAATTATCAAAGTTGTATTACTTTGATATTGCCCGAAGAGATTACCATTTTGAATGGCGATACTGAATAGGAAGGTAGGTATTACGTTGAGACAAATACTTAAGCCAAGTGATTGGGTATCAGAAAATAAAAATAAAATAATTGATCAGATAGAGTAGATAAGCTGTTAGAAAAAAAAAGTAGGTAACCAACACTTTTTATTGAGATTTTTTTTTTCGTTTCATATAATCTATACCTACTAATATTATATAGAGGAAAGATTTGATTGTTGGTTTGCATTGAATAGGCTCCGAAACTACTGGACCGATTTGAAAAATTCTTTCACCAATGTGTAGAATGAACTTTCAGGGTGAACATAGGCTACATTTTATGTAGGTACTTTGCGGGCGACGCCGCGAGCAGAAGCTAGTAAAAGAATAAAATTATTAAACCAGTATTACCATGGAGTGTACAAATACGGGCATAACCCTACTTACTTACATACCTAGATCAAAAATCTTACCTACATTAAAACATATTATGATACTTAGGTAGGTACTTACCTCATAATATGTTACCTAAGTAACCCAGTTGCCTTACTATACAACACCATATCACTTCAGCACAAAATACAGTTTTGCTGACTCTACACCCGTTTCTGGAACCGTTAGGTGCATTTACCCCTTTAGTAACCATAGGTAGGTACACGAAGCATTTTGAGTCATAATCCCTTGTTCTTATAGTATAAAGTCATACAATCAGGATTCCAAACCTAGGTAGGTAGCTACCTATCACCAGGATGTAGTTGCATTACATTCTCAAACTGTAAATAAATATACTTTCTCTGATCTGTTTTCGTGATCCGGAAACTGCTGCATAGGCCGGTTTTGATAAATGGCACTTTGGTTTGGTATTATTGTCAAAGTAGGTAGGTACAGTAGACCAGAAACAAAGCTTGATTCCTAAGAACCGACTCGTATACTGAATAAGTAGGTATTTACAAAAAAATTCTTAATGGCAATTACTTACTTAAGTAAAATAGTCCACGAAAAATTTTGGAAAACTAGTATTAATGCAATAATTAAAAAGCCCGACTGAACGTAACTGAAAATAGATTTTTACAGTCGTAACAAGACAAAAAAAACAGAACAAAATAATTAATAATGATAAAAGTAATAGTACCTATGCGGCGACTTCAGAATCTCGCTTTTAGTTTTGGCGTAAATGGTCCTGAGGATGCTTCGTGACTCATTGACCGTGAATTAGATAATAGTTTAGCGGGAAAGTAGGTACTAGATTTCCATACTTTTCAGTATTTGTAATGGATTTCCGCAAATTCATGCCAGAATCAATCAATTTCAACAAAATGATCTAATTCCAGTCATGAAGTTGAAACAAGAGCTGATGATCCAGCCATCGGGCGAAATCTGGAAGAGCATCCGAGTGGAACTGAAGGAAGACGTCACCACCAGGGATAGAGATGTCTCCGCTATCCAGGACTGGTTGAAGAAGCAACCACATCTACCGAATGGATGGGGTGAGTTGGATTTCCAGGACTTTTCAGCTGGAGAGTTAAAGTGTAAGCCCTGTTTTTCGATCTTAAGATCTTTTATGTGCATAAATTGGTATATCGATGCTTCTAGATAATTTTCCTTAGAGTCTAGGGCTTAGTTAAATAAGAAATTTTAGAAAACAATGAAAAAGAAGTTTATTTTGTACCTAATAATAACTTTGTAGCTGTAGGTAAATACTTAGGTAATACCTACGTGCAAAACCGTCCGATTAATCATAATGATGGCTATCACTGCTACGTACCTACATCCGGGAAATACCATCTTCAACCACAACAATTATAATAAAATTAACTAAACTAAGTTACTACATAAGTATTGTAAAGGTGCGACCAAACTGTTGCGAGAGTGCGATGTAGACGCGCCAATGTCACTATCCTAGTTGCCTCCATCTATCGAGGTGAGCTAATTGACCAATAAATACTTAACAATGAGTGAGTCTACAATGTAGACCAATAAAAGCGGCGACGAGTAAAAAAACCGGCCAGGTGCGAGTCCGACTCTCGCACGAAGCGTTCCGTACCATTATCTATAAAAACGGAAAAAAAATCATGTGTGTTGTATGGAAGTCCCCTTAAATATTTATTTTATTGTTTTTTAGTACTTATTTGTTGTTTTAGCTGCAACATAATACGTCATCTGTTAAAATTTTAACTAGGTATCTAACTATCACGGTTCATGAGATACAGACTGGTGGCGGACGGACGGATAGCAGAGTCTTCGTTATAGGGTCCCGTTTTCCCTTCGTGTACGAAACCCGAAAAACAGCAGTTTGAGTCGGTACATCTCGGAGATTAAATCTCTAGGTAGAGTCACTAGTTTAAACATAGCTTTACAAAGGCAAGTATTAAAAAAATACACAGGCACTTACTGCCTGCAGTGCAATTAACACTCATCACCATTAAGTAAATATAATCTTTATTGTCATGCAATACCTTGACAATATTCTTGGTTTATTCATCATCTGGTTTAGTCGTTACAATATTGAACTTCTTCCATTTCCCTGTGTCACTCGTCATTTAAGTACTCACTCCTTTCTTACCCATGTCATCTTTCACAGTCTATCTATCTTTTCTTAGGCATACCTCTACCTGTATCCATCCACATTCATATCTAACACTCTCCTTGTCACATGACATTCATGTCTTCTCATAACATGCCCATACCACGCTAACCTATTACTCCTCATATTTTCTGTCACCGTTGCCACTTTCAGACTTCCTAGTATACGTATCCCATATTTTATCCAACCTCGTCACTTCACACATGCATCTCAGGTTAAATAAAGTAACTAATAGACTAATTTTCCCTAACCGTTCCAGAGAATGCGCCAATTATGACTTTTCTGCGCGGAAGCAGTTTCTCCATGGAGAAGTGCAAGAGAAAGCTCGACATGTATTTCACCATGAGAGCAGCCTGCCCCGAGTTCTTCACCAATAGGGACGCCACCAGGCCAGAGCTGAACGAGATCATGACTAACAAAATGTAAGTTTTATAAGCACCGGTGGTTGTAACACCACACATAAAGTTCGCTCAACGAATCTAGGCATTCGCAAAAGTTAGCCGCAAGAGCTGCGCAGTATCGTTTTTCGGGAGCAATTGGAGGTATGAGGACCCCTCTTCATACCTCCAATTGCTCCCGAAAAACGAAGGGAGAAGAACTGTAGGTACATGCGCAAACTCGCACCTGTGGCTAATTTCACGAATGCTTAGATCCGTTGGATGACCTATACAGTTGGCCCAACGAGTCGAGGCATTCGTGAAGTTAGTCGCAGAGCGCTGCGCAGTATCGTTTTTCGCGAGTTATTGGAGGTATGGAGAGGGACGGTGGGACTGTAAATGCGCAAACTCGCACCTGTAGCTAACTTCACGAATGCCTAGATCCGTGGGAAGAACTGTACGTCATGATTTTCCAGGGGCACAAATAAGGTTTTCCTAGGAGAGTAATGTGTCTGAGATGAATGTATGTGAACTTCTAAATGGCTGGACGTATTTTAACAAATGAAGTGTCGTTGTATTCAACTGAATCACAAGATGAATATAAAAAACACGATCACGACTCTAATACCCTTGGTAGATATCTCCTCAGATCTCTAGTTACTTAGATCTTTGAGGATATCTAAAGAAAGTAGTCAGAGGCACGTCTAAACATTATATTTGGCCCATGCACAAATTTCTTAGTTAATATTCATGGGTTGTATAAAACGTCAAAAAACAATATGGCGGCTGTAATTAACATTTAGGTACAATTATTGCTTTCAGTCGTTTTGATTTTTAAAATAAAATACTAAGAGCTTTGTGTGCAATGCCAAGAAATACGTTTTTAACTTTCATGTCGTCTATTTCAGACAAGGTCCACCTCTGCCTGGTGTGACTCCGAATGGAAGAAGAGTAACAATATGCAGAGGTGAGTTTTAACTATTTTCAGCAAAAAAAAACAACAGGGACAGAACAGCTAAGTATGACCATAGATAGCTGTCAAAATAATATTATCTAACGGTCAACTTTTTACATCAAAATTAAAGGAATGAAAATGAAAATTACCTAGTTTTTATTGTCTTTTTTTTATGCACTAAGTTGGCAGTTCATAAAAGTAATAGAACATCTGCTTTTGGTTTTACTGTTTTTTGTTTAAATCT
This sequence comes from Cosmorhoe ocellata, assembly GCA_963675405.1. Lineage (NCBI taxonomy): Eukaryota > Metazoa > Arthropoda > Insecta > Lepidoptera > Geometridae > Cosmorhoe > Cosmorhoe ocellata. Next base: position 6,340,335 of record OY776265.1, on the reverse strand, counting down.
GCTTTTTGTTTAAATTTTGTCGACTGTTTTGTCTCGCTCTTTCTCGTGCGAATATGAGACAACATGCTCGACAAAAGCGTCACCAAAATGTTGTCGTGGCTGTCATTAGCCTGGCTGGATATACAGTTGTCCATGTTTATATAAATCTTTCTTAAACGGATCAAGTATCGATTGTCAATCTGCAAGGTGCTAAACTCCAGCTCACACATTTTCAGGAATCCATCCAAACTTGGACTCCCAACAAATCGTGGATTCCCTCAAACTGGCTCTCATGATCGGAGACGTGCGGCTGACTGAGGAGAAGGAAGGCGTAGCTGGTGATATCTATGTCCTGGACGCCGCTGTTCTTGGACCCAGTTTGCTGACCAAACTCTCTGCTTCTACGATCAAGAAGTTCATGATCTGTGTTCAGGTATGTAGTCTGGAACTTTCTAGAAGATACAGCTCCAACGGATCTAGGCATTCGTGAAGTTAGCCACAGGTGCGAGTTTGCGCATGTACAGCCCCACCGTCCCTCTCCATATCTCCAATTACTCCCGAAAAACGATACTGCGCAGCGCCTGCGGCTAACTTCAAGAATGCCTCGACTCGCTCGGCCAACTATACCTAATTCGGGTCTTTAGTCAATTGAAGCCGCTGTCAACTTATCCCGCGGGATGAGTTGACCTAATGCATGTTTGAATCGGTCAACTCATCCCGCAGGCCTGTCAAATAAAACAAAAAGAAATGTTCAATCTGACGACTGGAGTGACTACTCAAGGGTTTAGCTAGGCTATTTTTTATACGGAAAGATGCGAGCTAAGGTGTAAGAATAAAATTAAATATCAAAATTTCGTAAGTCCATTAGTCTATTGACTACCAGCAAAATCAATAATATTCTTTGTAAAATATGAATTTATTCTAATCTTATACTCAAAGTAAAGTAAGAGTAATTATGTAAAAACTTCTCAAAGTAAGTGAGAAAATCGGTGTTTTGTTGCTCCTGTGAAATTTTCTCATTATGGACTTACGAATTTTGATAAGACCGAAGGTAGATATACCTAAACTGCAAAGCTATGTAACCATTTCCACTTAAGCTAAGTATCCAAATGATCAGTTATATAAATATTTGCTTAATTTTCAGGAAGCCTACCCCATTAAACTGAAGGAAGTTCACATTGTAAACACTTCACCCATCGTAGAGAGATTCATTAACTTCGTGAAACCGTTCCTTAAGGAGAAGATTAGAAAACGGGTAAGTTGAACTTGAACGGGTCATTTATGGGGAACGTGATACGTTTCTATAATAAACTTCCTATAAATGCAACTAAACTTCCTGTTAGAAAATTCAAAGCCTTCATTAAAAATAATCTCTTAAAGAAAGCATATTATAATATAAATGAATATATTGATGATAGGAACTCATGGCCCGATGTCGCTCCGCCCTTCGACAGCTAACCAATTTGCAATGTAAACGCCGTCCTTTTGTTTTATGTATTTATGTTCTGTTTTGTCTTTTGTTTTTATGTTATTATTATGAGATAATCTTGATTACATTTTTTTGTAAGAAGGATCATACAAAAAAGCGCTAGGACCGAGACGAGTTTCTTGCCTGTTCTTCTCGTACTTGGGTTAGGTTGGAATTGGCACATAGATTCACCTAGCATGTAAGACGTTTCAAAGTGATCCTTGTGATTGTACTGAATAAATATTTTTCAATTTCAATTTCAATTTCAATGTAATTATCTGTCTTACAATGTGGGTCCTTTCAGTTGATTGTTAACATATAGGTACATACAGTGTTGGATTATCCATAAGGCCAACTAGGCACATAGGGCACTAGGTTACAAAAGGGCGCGCGTGGAATTTTTTAAACAAAGAAAAAATAATTTCTCCTAATTAAGTTATCCTTTAGTGTGTCAATTCAATAAACAAGCTATCTTCATACAAAATTCTTCATAGTCCGGTAAGTTGTTTTTGCGTGAAAGAGAAACAAAAATCCCTTCACCCTTGGAAACTTTCGCACTTAGGTATAATATTCGTTAATTGGCAACTAGAGGGGCCCTGATGAGATGCTAACCTAGGGCGCTATACATTTAATCCGCCTCTGGGTACATAGAGAGACATTTATAAGTAGGTACTTAAACCCAACACTTGGCTAATAGAATTACTGGGGACTTTTCTAACAAAATTTTTTTAACTTAGCAAAAGACTTCCTAACCCTAGTTTATACAACAGTCATTGTTTTGATTTTTGTTCTAAAATTAGACCTATTTTTTATTAATTTCCTATTCACTAACAAAATAAATATTTTTAACGATTTAAGAATATTGCGCATGTTGGTTAAATATTTTAGTTGTAAGCTCAATAAATACTTTTTCTTCACCGGCGTTCACCTGTAACACCATCAAAATGTGGTTTCCAGATCTACATCCACAGAGAAGTCAAAGACCTGTACAAGTATGTTCCTCAAGAGATGCTCCCTGAGGAGTATGGAGGCTCTTGCGGTACCATGGCTACTCTTCAAGGTAAGAAAGATCAATAATAGGTCTTTTAAAAGTGAGCTGTGGTAAAAGTTAGCCACCGAGTTATACCCCGACACCGTTTGTGTATGTATGTATGTGTGTTTGTTTGTTTGTATGCATGCAAGTTTCTTTGGCTGTCGGACCTTTTTACTTAACAGTTTCGTCATATTTCGCAAAAAAACAATTTTGTATAAGTATCTCGTAAAATATTAGTTAATTTTAAATGTAGATACCCTTCGTGAAATAAATTATTATCAACCAATCTTTTATTGCTCCATCTTTATGCTATCAGCTTGAAAGACAAGCTCTTAAACCAAGGATATAAAAGTTTTTAGAATAACGGTAAAATATCAAATTGAGTAGAAACTGAGGCTCTGTCGAATGTCGAAAAGGTCAGTCCTAGCGGCTGGATTGATATTGATAAAATTATATGAGGGGCCGTTGGATTCGTTTGGATCACAAGTGACATTAGGCTATAGAAAATGTCAAATAATCTAATATGGCGGCTGTGAAAATCTATCATCAGTTATTCCGTTGGGTTTATTATTTTTTTTGCAATAAATATTATTACTTTATACGGACTTCTACTGTTTATTTGTTTAATTATTTCGTAAAGTGATCTTGAAGTGTGGTTTTTGTCATCCCACTGGTGGGCACTGCACTTTGCTTATTGGTCATTAAAGGTCCTATTGTATTTCTATTCTGACTCTACCACCTACTATTTGTATCCTCAGAGCAATGGAAGTATAAGCTGCAGGAGTACAGAGAGTGGTTCAGACGACAGGACGCGATCACCGCCAACGAGTCTCTTCGGCCAGGGAAACCATGTAACTACGATGAGCTGTTCGGTATCGACGGCTCCTTTAGACAGTTAGCTATTGACTAGACTCTATCACCATTTGTTAACAAAGCATAACCTGTATGTCTACCATGAGTTGCCACATTTAGATCGGCTGACGTTACTACAGTAGTAATAGTACGTTACTATGACATCTGTCAAAATTGTTACTCATGGTACCAAATTCTAAGCAAATTAATGAAGCGCAAGCTACAGTCGCTGTAGTACGCTGTGACGTAGATAGTTAACTACGTGACGTTTTAGTACCCAACTATCCGCTGTACAAGTTTTCATACATTTTTTACTACAGTCGCTAGCGAGTGTAGATTGTGATAACTCATGGTAGACCTACTGGGGCCTTACCACAAAGTCTCTGAATGATTCCGTTTTAGAAACGTCACATTTGAGCTTGAAGTAACACTACTTACTTCAATACGATTTGCTTAGGTCATGGTACGAAATAACAATGTTATATTAATTCGGTAATGTATTATGAATTCGTGGTGAGGCGCCAGGTTTCCAAACAGCGGACAATTTGCGGTAAACTTCATCTTAAAAAAACTAGGTTTAGAACTAGAGTAGATAAGTAATTATAAATAAAAATCTGTAAAAAACATAGGTACCTACCTTTTGTTTGGGCATCATCATGAGACCACTTCTGTGGTATCATTATGTACATTATTACTATGTATGTAAAAATATTTTATAAAAACCTTGTTTTACGCCTTGTAGAGTATAAAATCGCCACATGAAGCTCATCTATTGTGATAATTTTAGGACTAAAGATAATTAAAGATTATTTTTATTCTCTAAGTGCATGCTAAATAAGACGAATATTATTTTTTGTATTATTACGAGTAGGTAGATATTTAACACCTTCATAAGTGTTGATTGTAAATAATAATTTGTATGTACCTACTTAATCGTATTTTATATATTTTCAAGAAAATAAATTTCTATTAAAAAAATTGTTGATATTTATTGCAGGTATGAACAGTTTACACAAAAAAGTATAGGTTTTTTAGAACATTTCTTAGACATTCATTAATTGTAGCTATATAAAGTCTTATTTTAAGGACGTTAGGGTTGAAATTAATCATCGAAAACACTGCTGTTAGTGTTAAACTTATTGATAGTATCAATCTCATCATCGGTGAGTCTGAAGTCAAACACGTCGATATTTTCCTGAATACGCTTCTTGTTGGTCGACTTCGGGATTGGTATCAGGTACCTATCGATCTGTAAGTAAATTGTTTTATTATAAACCTTAATTCATTGAAATAACTTTCAAAATGCAGCAGAACTAGTGTAAAGATCTGCAAATATTAGCGTCATATTGCGTAGCTTCGACTAAGCTAATGTCCACCACATTTCACGCAACGCCATCTAGCTCCAAACTAATCAAATCTTGTACTATGAGAACCTATAAACTTCTTTTGTAAACACATATTTACGTAGAATAAGTATGTACATAATAACACCTAACATCTATGATCATCACATAAATATTTGTCTAGGGTGGGGATCGAACCCACAACCTGCAACGCAGAAGGCAGAGCTACTACCAACAGAGCTGTGAGACCAGTCAAGTCAGTTAATTAATTTAAACTCTAAGGTTATAAAAATAGCTCACCAAATACCGCAGCACGACCTGGCTGGTAGTTTTCCCGTATTTCTCAGCTATAGCTAGTAGTGCAGGGTCATCTGCCTTCGGTGGAGGCCTACTCTCATTGTCTTTCCCCCTTGACACTAGGAAACCAAAGGGGCTGTACGCCATGACAGTTACATTCCGAGCGTGGCAATCACGAACTAAGTCTTCTTGTGTGTTTGATGGGTGGACCTGATAAGGAAAATAATGAGTCTCCCTGAGAAAAACCTTACTACAAGCTCTTACGCAATATCAAAGTAATATCACTTTGATGTTTCGTACCATCATCATTCTCCTGCCCTTTCCACGCTAAGTGGTGTCGGCACAAAAAGTTTTCTTCCATTCTCTACTATCAGTCGTCAACTCTGAATCTACTCCTCTTACATTCATATCATCTTTCACACAATCAAACCACTTCTTCTTCGGCCTTCCTCTACTTGCGCACCCATTTTCACTCATATTAATTACTCTTATTGATGTTTCGTACCAACATCTATAAAATTTGAATTGAAATAGTGTTACTTCAAGCTTGAAACTTTGACACATGAAACAGATGGTTTGTAAGAGTTTGTGGTAAGGTTCCAGACCTATCAAAATAAAACAATTAATGATCACGACTGTAATCTCCAGACTTGGTAGACATCTCCACAGATATCTTGTTTCTTATATCTTTGAGGATATAATATAAACAGGTTTATACAGAGGCGCGTCCAAATGTAAATTTGGCATTGTAAAACCAAATTTTCCACATTAGTTAGTATTCCGTGACAGGATGCAAGCCTATTCCTTACCTCAATCTGATTGACAGCAGGACGAACGCTACCCTTGGTTATTAACCTATCCATCTGCTTAGTATCGAAGTTGGAGACTCCGATAGACCTGGCCAGGCCTAGTTTCTTGCATTCTTCCATCCCTTCCCAGGTTTCCAGAATGTCAATGTCAGCTGGTTTACCGTCGGCCTGGAATTAACGTAATATGAACTCCTAACAATTACATGTTCCTGACTGATACCTTATAGGGGAAAGTACTTCTGTTTGTTTGTTTATGTTTTCACAAACGGCTAAACCGATGTTAATGAAATATGTTTCAGAATAAAAATAATAGTTATCGACATAGAAATATTTAGATACCACTATAAGATTAGTAGTTTCCATAATAAGAATAATAATTACCGCCATAATAATAATGGTTACCACTATAACATTAGTAGTTCCCATAATAAGAATAATAATTACAGCCATAATAATAATGGTTACTACTATAAGTTTAGTAGTTCCCATAATAAGAATAATAATTACTTATTTATTTATTTATTTATTTATTGGAAAACCAACAGCTTACAATTCTTCATATAACTATCAATAGCATCAGAAAGCCAATTAAAGGTTTTCACGTGTAATTAAACATTGTAAATAAGAAAAATGTGAACTTAATTATAATAACATGGTAGCTAAGTAACATAACGAAAAAATGTAAACCTACTCGTTAACATAATAAAACTAATTATCACCAAAAAATTCTGCATTCAGCCGCCGCCTGGCTGAACTAACACTAGTAAAGAATAGGTCAAGGTCAAGTCGCCTACACAGTTCATTGAAATTATCGCTTGCTCGCCACAGAAATGTATTCTGCCGGTAATTAGTACTAGCTGGAGGTACATATATAATGGGGTTGAATCTTAAAGGTCTAGAGGGAACAATTAATTTAATTTTACTAAGTAAATCTGGACAATTACTGACATTAGATACTATTTTTAATAAAAAAGAAAGGTCAGCTACTTCACGTCGCTTAACTAGAGGGAGGATATGAAATGTTTTACAAAGACTTAAATAATTATATAATTTAAAAGGAATTTTCAGACGAAAGCACAGGAACCTCATAAATATAGTTTGAATCCGTTCAATTCTATCAATGTACACATTGTAGCGAGGGTTCCACACCTGCGATGCGTATTCCAAGATGCTTCTGACGAATGTGCAGTAGAGGATCTTAAATGTTTTAGCACGATGGAAGCTAGCTGCACTCCTCATCACAAAACCCAAGGCTTTAGATGCTTTACGAACAATTGTTTCAATATGATCATCAAAAAGAAGCTTGGAATCATGCAAAACACCAAGATCCCTGACCACATTACATCTCTGAAGAATATGAAATTTAAGTGAATAAGACGAAGGAATCACTATCCTATTTCGTGTAAAGGTGATAACTGAACATTTGGAAGGATTAAGGTCAAGTTTGTTAACAAGGCAGTAGTCATCTAGTCTTAATAGATCTGCCTGAAGGTCCAAAACATCACGCTGTGACTTTATTATTTTACAAATTTTCATATCGTCAGCAAAACAAAATAGATTACTATTGAGAAAACAGCTAGATATATCATTAACAAAAATTAAAAATAGTAGAGGCCCAAGCAGGGAGCCCTGCGGTACACCACTTGGAATAATGACCCAACTAGAAATGTAATTGTTAATGACGGTAGCTTGGGAACGATTATTGATATAGGAAGAAAACCAACGTAATAAGTCACCTCGTATACCGATGAGATTAAGCTTAGACAGGAGCAGCCTATGGTCAATTCTGTCAAAAGCTTTACTGTAGTCAGTGTAAACTACATCGGTTTGATGACCATGATCCATGGCCTCAGTTAGGAAGTCATTAAATAAGACAAGATTGGATACAGTCGAACGACCTTTAAGGAAACCATGCTGAGATGGATTGAACGAGCAATTTAATGCGGCATACACCTGATCATAAACTACTCGTTCAAATATTTTAGCAATGATGCATAATTTAGATATAGGTCTATAGTTTATAACATCGTTTTTAGACCCTTTCTTGTGTACAGGTGAGACAAAAGCACGTTTCCAAATACTGGGAAATTCACAGTTTGCTATAGATTTGCGAAACAACAGAGAAATAGGGACACTAATGGTATGAGCGCAACCAATCAAAAACACTGAGCTAATATTATCAGGTCCAGCCGACTTGGAGGTGTCTAATTGCAGTATTAACTTTTTAATATTATTAACATTGATCTCAATACCAGATATATCATGAGCAACGTTATCAGAGTCGTGTAGGCACGCACCTACAGATTGAGAGTCTGGTACTAAAAACGTAGAAAAGAAGTAACGAGAGAATGCTTCACAAATTGATTCACCAGTGGTCGCAGTCGAATCTAGATAATTAATGGAGGTTGGGATGCCGTTACACTTTGACCGATTTTTTATAAAAGACCAAAAGTTTTTTGGATGCTTTTCTATATTATCCTCAATTGAAGCTAAATAAGTCTGATAACACTGACCCTCCAGTAAATGAACTCGATCACGCAGTAATTTGAAAGATACAAGGTCTGATTTCATATTATATGTTTTAAATTTCCTATGATACTTTGATTTTTCTTTTATAAGTTTAACTAAAGCTGGAGAATACCATCTAGGATATGAGCTATTCGAAATTAGTTTAGTAGGTATAAATTGATTTTTAAGCTGATTGAGAACTGAGTAGAAATATTCCACAGCTTCTTCGATTACCACCGTAAGAATAATGTTTACCACTATAACATTAGTAGTTCCCATAATAAGAATAATAATTACCACAGTAAGAATAATGGTTACCACTATAACATTAGTAGTTTCCATAATAAGAATAATATTTACCGCCATAATAATAATAGTTACCACTATAACATTAGTAGTTCCCATAATAAGAATAATAATTACCACCGTAAGAATAATGGTTACTACCATAAGAATAATATTTACCGTTTCAGCGCTGGGAGAGTGTATGAGGTACAGGTCAACGTACTCCAAGCCCAGTTTACGTAGAGATTCGCGCAGCGCCGGTACCACTTGCTTCTTCTCGTGCTTATCGTTCCAAAGCTGAGAAAAATAACCATTTTTACCCGTCCCTATAAATAAACATTACAAGTCTACAAAGTAAAAGTGTCAAAAAGTGACAATATTGTTGATTTTTATGACAAGTACTTAACAAAACCTACAAAGTGTAGAATTGTTGGTACAATTTTACAATTTTGTAAATTTTCCATTTCGGATCAGGAGGTTTTGGAAGCTAAACGTTCTTGGGTGCACATCGACTGTAATATAAAATGCTCTGACAGCAAAACGTCCTCAAGTTAGTTAGTTTCCAGAGCACATAGTCTTTATATTTTGTAATAAGGGCCTGATTGCGAAGGAGAGTAATATTTTTGAGTTGTACCTATGTGAATATATTTGAGGCTGGACCTGTTTAGCCACTTAAGGAAAGACCAATGACCAACTTTATTATGAAGAGTTTAACTTAAGTTTCGTTTTAAAACCCTTCGATATTTTGTGTTGTTTCGCTACTTTCCTTTTGTCATCTGTGTGTGTGCTACAAATTAAAATCTTTATTCTTTATTCTTCTATAAGTACCTAATATGAGTTTCTTCAGCCGTCGCTGTGCAACAAACAGATTTTGATGAATTATGTGTCATTGGATTCGTCTAGATCACAAGAGTGGTACAGTTATACAAAATGTCAATGATAGGCATAATTTTATCCTACTTGAAATAGGATAAAGCTAGTGAACTCATCGACCTTCAACTTTTAGATTGGCAATAAGGAAGATAGGTTTGTATGTACGTGGATGCTATGATTTATTGTCATGGCTAACCGGTTAATCTTATTCCTCCAATCAATCGATTGAATTAATTATGTAGATCGAAATCTAGACTTATGCCTATTTTTACATGTTATTATGCAATGCGAGTTCCTTTGGCTGTCGCTAGAGCTCAAACGGCTGAACGGATTTTGAAAAATGAGATGTCTGGACCACAAGTGACAATAAATGACAAAATCCAATATGGTGGCGGCTATAACATGATATGAACTCATTTTTTTATCTTACACCTTTATATATATACTAGCAGTCCGCCCCGGCTTCGCACGGGTATTTATTACCTATACATGGTCACGACTGTAATACCCAGGCTCGGTAGATATCCTCAGATCTCTAGTTACTTAGATCTTTGAGGATATCCAAAGAGGGTACTCAGAGGCACGTCCAAACATGATATTTGACACATGCCCACATTTTGCACAGTACTTAGTATTCGTACGTGACAGGTTTCAAGCCCATCGCCGCTTATTAAGAATACTAACCTATGACACACACCTTCGAATTTTTGGTTCTAATGTATGCCGGTTTCTTCAAGATGTTTTCCTTCACTGTTTAAGAACACAGGCATCGCGCACATAATTTTCTCAAATGCAAAAATTCATTGGTGCACGACCAGGTTTGAACCCACGACCTTCAGATCGTGAGGCAGGGGTACTACCACTACACCACCAATGCTCTCAAATTTAACAAAAATTTCAAAATTCAAAATTATAATACACACACATAACCAACCCTTCTATTTGCGTCAGATTACTAAAAGAAGAAAATTATAAAGAAAGTTTGAATAGGTATTATTATATTTATGATTTTATTTTTATTTAAAAGATTTTTTTGTTATTATTTGAAATTTACTCTCCTCCCGTCCCGTACGTACGTACGTACACTATGGTGCTGTCTAGCTAGCCGAGCAGGGTGAGCGGCTACCACGCCACTTTTTTCTAATACCTACATACATTCTTAATTTCGTGAGATCTTTCGAATGGAATGTCCAAATTGAGTAATTCAAAAAATTATTTATAGGTATTGAAACAGTCAAGGATATGATGTGATTTATTTTGATAAGGATTAATACTAAGACACAAATTAAGAGCGTTTTTTAACAGCGGCCTTTTAATTACAATTTTAAAATAAAAGAACTCTTATTGTGGCAAAACCATAATAGTTAGACATATGCTGTCGCGACACTTTTTGGAAATAATGATGTGTTCTACAAAGTCGTAGTACATTATTTTATTCTATCTTCAATAGTTTTCGCAGCGCACGCGATGTAAAGAATATTTTAGGTAATTTTTTTACACCTTGGATTACATTATTGAAGTTTTAGTAAGGATCCCTAATTTTTTTGAAAACATAATATAGCCTATGTCACCCGCTGATAGTGTAGCTTCCCAACAGTGAAAGAATTTTTTAAATCGGTTTAGTAGTTTCGGAGCCTATTCATTTCAAACAAACAAACAAACAAACAAACAAACAAACAATCAAAGTTTTCCTCTTTATAATATTAGTTTAGATGTATATACAGGGTGTCCCAAAAAGTAGTGTCAAGCGAAAGTCCAGAGATAGAACACCCCTTGGGGTACCCGAATCACCCCCATGTATGTTCCGCGATTTTCTATAGTTTGCGAGTTATGAATTTTTTTCCGAATTTTGGAAAATTTACGACTTGAACAACTTAAAACATTCTTACAAAAAAAGTAGAATACTTTTTTGTAATTTTTTTATTGCTACTGAATTGTTATGAATTGTTCTTTTATGCATAGAATAATCAGCTACGTGACTTTGATGAAAACTATGAAAATGTTGGTGTAAAGTCAAATAATTACATTCGGTGAATTATGACTTAAATTTTCAACTTTAAATTAAAAATCTTAACAAGTGATTTCATGGTTCTTAAATAAGTCTAAAGAATTTTCCAGACTCTCAACTTTCATAATCATTAATAAAAAGTAGTACTTAATTGGCTACTTTGGCTAAAATCGGCCTTCAAAGACGGTGAGGTGGAAAATTCTTAAAATTAGTTACCTGATTAAAAAATAAGATTTTGGCCATTTTATCATTCCTAATCTGAATTAGTTGTTAACTAACCAAAAATGACTACAAAGAATTAGTTTATGCCAAAGAAATCAGCAATATGGCCGAATTAAGAACAAAATTAAGAAAGGCCGAAAAAAAAATTAAGGCACTTAAAATAGCTTTCATACGATTAAAGGAAACCTTTTTAAGACGATGTAGGATTTGTATTGACTAAGAAGGTTGACATTTTGAAGACTTTTTGTAAAAAATTAATAAATTTTACTAGTTGTTTTATTTCACAAATTTAGCTAAACTAAATAAATAAAACCTTCAAATATTAATGAAATCTTACTTTCCTGCAGTCATTTTTGGTTAGTTATCAAACGAAGTAAGCTAAGGAATGATAAAATGGCCAAAATCTATTTTTTAATCAGGTAGCTAATTTTAAGAATTTTCCACCTCACCGTCTTTGAAGGCCGATTTTAGCCAAAGTAGCCAATTAAGTACTACTTTTTTTTAATGATTATGAAAGCTGATAGTTTGGAAAATTCTTTAGATTTATTTAGGAACCATGAAATCACTTGTTAAGATTTTTAATTTAAAGTTGAAAATTTAAGTCGTAATTCACCGAATGCAATTATTTGACTTTACACCAACATTTTCATAGTTTTCATCAAAGTCACGTAGCTGATTATTTGATGCATAAAAGAACAACTCATTAAAATTCAGTAGTAATAAAAAAAATTCAAGAAAATTTTCTACTTTTTTTGTAAGAATGTTTTAAGTTGTTCAAGTCGTAATTTTTTCAAAAATTGGAAAAAAAATTAATAACTCGAAAACTATAGAAAATCGCGGAACATACATGGGGGTGATTCGGGTACCCCAAGGGGTGTTCTATCTCTGGACTTTCGCTTGACACTACTTTTTGGGACACCCTGTATATATATAATCAGAATCTCGGAAACGGCTCCATCGATTTTCATGAAATTTTGTATGCAGGGGGTTTCGGGGGCGATAAATCGATCTAGCTAGGTTTCATTTTCCAAAAAACACGACCAGAAAAAAACCCGAGCAAAGCTCGGTCATCCAGGTACTATTCGTTATATTAGTATGTTTTTTAATTTTTGCAATGAATATTTACACTACCTAAGTACTTATGTACCTAGTTCATCATTTTAGCTCATTTAAATTATTAAAAAAAATATATTAATGCCTGACTATCAATGCACAGTCTAGTCACATGGAGCTAAAATTATGATGCCATATTAAAAAAATAAATCATAAAAATAAGATCACGGCTGTAATCCCCGGGCTCGGTAGATATCTCCTCAGATCTTTTAGTTACTTAGATCTTTAAGATGCAATATTACCTACCCCTTAAATCAGGTCATAGAGGTGCAGTATAGAAAAACATTAGTTTTTGAAGTGGAGTTGTATGTAGGAACAATAAATGATGATGTTTGATGATGATGAAGATTAAATCCCAGTGCCTACCTCAGATAAGATACTATGAAGGATCATACAAAAAAGCGCTAGGACCGAGACGAGTTTCTTGCCTGTTCTTCTCGTACTTGGGTTAGGTTGGAATTGGCACATAGAGTCACCTAGCATGTAAGAAGTTTCAAAGTGATCCTTGTGATTATATGTATTGAAAAAATATTTTTCAATTTCTATTTCAATTATGCCTAATTACATGAATCTGCAAACATACTGTATAAAACTTACTTTAGTGGTAATAAATAATTGATCCCTCTTCACGATTCCTTTCTCAATAGCATCAGCAATACCTTCACCGATCTTATCTTCGTTCTCATAGAGGGCGGCGGTGTCGATGTGACGGTAGCCTGCTTCGATTGCCCAAACTGTGGCTTCGCGCAATCGAGCTTTATCTTTACTCTGAAAAATTATGAAATTATAATCTGGACTGTGATTGCAAAGTTATAAAATTCAATATCATTGAACGCAACAAACTTTCTTGTTCTTCAAACAACTTTGCTCCTACATTCTTTATTTAGCGAGAATTGTGAAGCTGTAAATTTTCATACAAAAAACGCAAAATTTTTGCTCTTCTTTAACCAATATTTATAATGTTTGGTAATGTTGTAGATACAACAAAAAACTAGGCTTGTACGTTTTTATTTTAAAGAAATATTGCCTAATATAGGTACCTAAAAGTTATGGATCTAAATATCTTATTATGGATATAATAATTATGCTAATAACTTTTATGTTAAGCAATATTTATTTAAAATAAAAACTTATAAGCCTAGTTTTTTGTCGTATCTACAACATTTCCAAAAAAAAATTATCTTCGTCACCGTCAGCCCCGAACGCCGTTTGTACCGAACTTGGACTCATCAGCCTCCACCAGCAACTTTTCGCAGACCGTCACTCTACCTTGCCGGAGGCCGTCCTACATTACGTTTAACGAACCGCGGTCTCCACTCAAGAACTCGTAATAATTTGTAATAACTCGTGAAAATTTTAATACCTACATGTAAATAAATTTTGTTTTATCTCACTTTTCTTTTTCCCACGCTAAAAACTAAGCTTTTAACAGGAAAACAGATTGTAGGGGACAACGACACGTGAAATTTTGACTTCCCATTGTCCCCGACCCCGAATCCACGTTTCGGGGACAACGGGAAAGATTTTTTTTCACGTCCCGCTGTCCCCGAATAGGGGACAGGGCGTTCGTGGACAACGGTAATACACGATAGTACCTACCTACCTGTAGATAGTTACCAACATATACATTAATATATAAAGAAATACTTAGTACCTAGACCAATAAGTACTTTAACTCACCGATCCATAGGTCCCCAAAGCCAGTAGAGGTATGCTGTAGCCATCATTGAGTCCAATCGTCGGAGCAATTTCAGCCATCGCCATCTAGATAACAAAAAGAATCTAAATAAAAGGCTTTGGAAAAAATATTTTATGATGAATATCTATTTTGAAATAATATGATAGTTTTGGTACTAAATATTACAACCAGTATGTCTACCATGAGTTGTCACATTTAGATCGGCTGACGTTATAGTAATAGTACGTTACTATGACATCCTGTCAAAATTGTTACTCATGGTCCCATATTCTAAGCAAATTAATGAGCGCAAACTACAGTCGCTGTAGTACGCTGTGACGTAGGATAGTTAGCTACGTGAGGTTTTAGTACCCAACTATCCGCTAGAGGCGCTGTACAAATTATTCATACATTTTTTTAACTACAGTCGCTAGCGAGTGTAGATTGTGAAAACTCATGGTAGACCCTCAGAGCACAGGCGACACGACATCGCTTATACTTACACTGTTGCTAAAATAAAATAACATTGACTTGCGACATCGAGATAAATTACTACATAGTAAATACACTAGGTAGGTACATATAAATCTTTGGCGACAAGTCGTTTCTTTTGTTATCTATAAGAATAACCTATTGTCTACCTACCACTGTAGGTACCTACATACTACCTTGAAAGTAATTTTAATGCAAGGTGTTGAACTCATTTATTTAATACTAGCAGTCCGCCCCGGCTTCGCACGGGTATTTATATATAACTATACATGGTCAATGATGTGTTCTACAAAGTCGTAGTACCCGTATTTTATTCTATCGTCAATAGTTTTCGCATCGCACGCGATGTAAAGAATATTTTAGGTAATTTTTTTACACCTTGGGTTACATTATTGAAGTTTTAGTAAGGATCCCTAATTTTTTTGAAAATATAATATAGCCTATGTCACCCGCTGATAGTGTAGCTTTCCAACAGTGAAAGAATTTTTCAAATCGGTTCAGTAGTTTCGGAGCTTATTCATTTCAAACAAACAATCAAACAATCAAAGTTTTCCTCTTTATAATATTATTATTATTATTATTATTATATATATATATATATATATATGTATAGTATAGAAAACCTAAAGCTAAATAAGTTGGTACCAAAGTACCTAACTATGGCCTAGGCACCTACTTATACGAGTACTATAAAAAATTTAATAACCTAAGTAAAGTATGTACTTATACCTACTTATAAGTAGTACCTACCTACCTATATGTAGGTACTATAAAATACTAATAAGTCCATGGGATAAGGGGTGATGCGCATGCTAAATTATGCGTAAAAAAAATTGTTTAATAAGGTTATTACTTGAGGGTTGTGAAGCTGTAAATTTTTATACAAAACGCGATAACGTTTTGCTCCCCTTTAACTTGTCCAATATTTATAATTTTTGGAAGTGTTGCAGATAAAACGAAAAAAAACTAACTTGTACTTACTTTTTTTTAAAAGAAATAAAAGTAGCTTTTTTTTGGTACCTAACCGACCTACGTTTACTCTTTTGCACGTAATGTATAAAATTTTTAATGTTATCGTTCTGAAGTTTCAGTAAAAGCATTTTCATCAGTCAAAGTTATTCTCAAGAAGCCAACCTAAAACCAACTTACACAACTTATATTTAAATTTCAAAAATCAGTTGGTACTTACGCATAGTACAGCGCATAATACTAGAACCACTGGGATAGGCTTCATCTTGCTCGAGCAACAGAGTTCAACTGATCGGGTTGAGAAATGAACTTGCCTTGAAGCTTTGAACTTTGCGGCCGCTTACAACTCACGACACGATCACGATTTTGACATTTGGAAATTGAAATCTAAAAGGCTTAGGTCACATAAATCAAACCTAGGCGAAACGTAACCTACGAGTATGAGATTTGACTAGACTATTATAAACACTATCCTCAGTAGGTATAGGTAATTTTGTAGTTATCGACGAGTAAACTGACATTTTACTTGCATTTTATATTACTTTATTCTACCTACTTATACCAGAAGTCGGTCAAACCCTATAGAGATACTAATAACTACCTACCAATATTTAGCTCAATGTACTTAAAAGCATGATGGTAATGCGCCAGCGTTATGGGGACGCATCTTCTGTCAGTGATCTGGATTCTATAAAAATATAAAATGTGAAAAAAAGGGACCAAGTTCGGTACGAACTACGTTCGGGGTTGACGGTTGTGTTGATAAAAAAGTAGTGATAGGATTCTAGATTTTCAAAGAGGTTTTCATAAACAGGAAAAATTACAGGTATTATGTAGGTAAGCTGTATAGGTTTTGAGCTTTGGATCGTGGAAATTTATACATAGGTACATACCTACCGCTGCCGCGGCGCCGCCAGTGCGTCATTTCTTTCCGAAGTTAGCTGTCATCTTACTAGTACCTAATGTGCTAATAATTAGGAAAGTTTCCTCCAAACATAACTAGGGTTGACAGATGGCCGGGAATTCCCGGAAAGTCCCGGAATTTATTCAGTTTTTACACTTTACTGTCCTGAAATTGACACTAGATTATTGTTAAAAAAAACATTAGATTAGAAAGCAAACATTAGATTGTTGTTAGATTTGGACTCTTAAAACCACACTCCGTTTGTAACCCCAGAAATTTCAAAGAAATGATAAACCCTTACTACCTAACAACCCTAACCCTAACACTCCTATCAGAAATCGTATATTATAAGTAGAGATAACTTCATAGTTATTTGTAAATGTGACATTCACCTCACGGCTCATCCTCACTGGTCAAACAGGTTCACTATTTTGCAATCAATTTATAAACAAAGAATCTCCGGTTTCGATGAAAAAATCTAATTTACAAGTAGATGTCATTCTACACGATTCAAATGGTAATCCATTACTTTGATTAGTAGGTATCACCATTGTTGATGTAATATTTTAGCTAGTAGGTCGCCTGCGACTTCTTTCGCGTAATATTTTTTTCATAAAACTGCACTCCTTACAGCAGGTATGGGTAACCTTTGGAAAGTTGCGGGCCCAACTTTAGGTTGTTAACAAAGTCGTTGGCCGTAGAATAGGTTTCAGTTGTGAAAAAAACGGTTAAGGTACAAAAATTTAATCAATAATTTAAATTAATCGGATAAGTTTTACACGATTCATCAAATTTTCAAAAAAATTACATTAACATGTTAATTAGTTGTCCATAGCATGTAGGTATTTATATACCAAAGTTTTATGCGTAAGGCGTCAAACAGATGAGCAGCACTTTGCTGTCAACAGAACCAACTTCAGAGCTGTCGACAGAGGCAGCTGTATATATTTCAGTATAATTATATTTATTCTCATAACTTGATTTATGTGTACCTAAACAATGTATGAAAACACTTCGATACCTGCAACATGTAGAATACCTGTTTTATACCTTAGTTTAAGACGTAGGGTTAGACGTCCGTATCCACTTAAAAGAAACGTAAAACAAAAGAGTCATCATCTCCTTTTCCCACGTTATGTGGTCATTATGATCTTACCTTTCCCTCTATCATTCGTCATCTCAGTACTCCTCCTTTCTTACTATCATCTTTCTCACAGTCCATCCATCTTTTCTTTGGCCTACCTCTACCCCTGTATCCATCCACATTCATTACGACTTTCCTCGTCACGTAAAATTAAAGAATAAGTATTTTAAAATAATGCTTTATTTTTCAATGTCTTCAAACGGGTAGTACGGAAACTTTTCGAACCATTTCCCGTCAATAACCCGAGTGTTTTTGTTGAAGGCGCTTATGGAAGCCACTTCGTCTTCAGTGAGTTCGAAGTCGAATAGATCTATGTTCTGGGCAAGACGACTTTTGTTGGTCGACTTTGGAATTGGGATGAGACCTCTTTCGATCTGAAACAAAATTAAAAAATCGTTATTCTTTCACCAAGAGTTTCGTTCCGAATGGTGTTAGTTGGGGCAATGCAAAAATAATATTATTTCCATTCTACTCGTACCATTATGTTTAAGACGTATAATTATCATAGTATATATAATAAAATACGTAGAGGTAGGCCAAAGAAAAGATGGATGGATTGTGTAAAAGACGACATGGGTAAGAAAGGAGTGAGATGACGAATGATAGAGGGAAATGGAAGAAGATAATGTTGTGCCGACCCCACATGACGTGGGAAAAGGGCAGGAAGATGATGATGATATAATAAAATACGTCAACGCATAATAGTAGATAATAAAATAATTATAGTTTATACAAATCTTTGTTTCAATCAAGGCATGTAAAGTAATAGGTATACAAAAACTAAAGATTTACATAAAGTACATTAAGTATAATTTGTGATAATAACAAATTAAGTATAATTTATTATGTCTGATTTCATGGTTTTTATTTCTCAATACTATTTATAATAATTATAGTGTATATATCTAGCAGAGGTCATGGTAGTTCAGTGGATTTAGCATAAGAATGATATAAAAGTTGCATTATAACTAAGTTATTAGTTTATTTTATTTTTATTTTATTTTATTTATTCATTACAGAAATTACAATGTACATTATATTGGTACCATAAAACCCTGTAAGGTTTGTCTTGGTACTCACATTCGTCTGGTCTAACGTATTGTATATTGTATATATGTATATACCTACTACATAGTTACAAGTTTCAAGATCATCAAAATATTTAAAAATAGCAGCAATTACTTATAGTTTTTATTGCATATTTATATTCTTAATATGTATTGTTGTTGTAAGAACACCTCAGTTGTACATTGCGTCGTGCTGTGCAAATCTACGGCGTGCATCGTAAAAAACCACGATACGACGACGTCGTGACACAATGCACGGCACTGTCGTGTCGTGAAAACTGACGATGCAATTTCAAACCAATGCTTGCATCGTGCCACAATTTTGGGTACACGGACTTACCTTTGACTACCCCAAAATATAATTACGAAATGATAGGTATGTACTTACCAGTGAACGGAAAATACTGGGACCAGACCTTGATCTAAAAAATGAGCTCTAGGAGGCGGGGCTTGTCAATTATACCTTGAATGAGTTAAATTCGCCTGCAGTGTGTTTAGTGCCAAGTTTCGCGGACATTTCCCTTGAAGTACGGCTTCCATGTTTCTTTGCGTTCACCGGTAGTTACAGTAAGTATAGTTCATCCAACGGATCTAGGCATTCGTGAAGTTAGCCACAGGTGCGAGTTTGCGCATGTCCAGTTCCTTCCCCCCCTTCTCATACCTCCAATTGCTACCGAAAAACGATACTGCGCAGCTCTTGCGGCTTACTTCACGAATGCCTAGATTCGTTGAGCCAACTATATTTATTTTGACTTACCGAATATCTGAGTACAATCTGTCCAGTTGTCTTATTGTACTTCTGAGCCATGGCAACAAGAGTCGGGTCATCATGTCTGGGGGGAGGAGCGTCAGTTTTCTTCCTGGAGACCAGGAAACCGAAGGGACTGTATGCCATCACAGTTATGTTCTGATGCTGACAGTACGAGACCAGTGGTTCTTGTGTCAGGGTTGGGTTGACCTGTTATGAATATAAGTAGGAGCTTAATTAATTTAAGGGCTAAGTGGTGCGTACAATATATCAATATATAATCATTAAAATTAAATGTAATCTAAAATTTCCAAAAAAACGGGTCTCGAACCCGCACTTTTGTCTGATTCACCCAATAATGTCACCGTTTAATGGATCAATGGTATGTCTTTCGGAAATTATCGACAGCGCCACCTTACGGACTAGGTCAAACTTAACACCAACCACTCAATGCTTTTGTATAAAATCGGTGATAAGAGATGACGCTTTGCATGCAATACCCCAGATTAAAAATACATAGCAGTACCTACTTAGATTTTTTTTTATTGCAGCAGTACAAACATTTTAGATTTTTTTTTATCTTAACTGGCATTGTTGTGCCAATTTTTTTAGGGAACTGATGGATACTGAAGAAAGGTAAGTTCTTAGAATTTTCGTTTATTTTCTTTGGTGAATGGATACATTAATATTCGAAATTATGCCCTTGTATTTAGTAAATAAATATATTTTGAATTAACGATCTGGCAGTGATCTGGATTAGTAAAGCTACCTCTAGATCGTAACGGTCGTTTTTAACGGTCCTTAGATAGCTCAACTGTTTGACATGTATTTTTTATATACTTACCTATTGTGTATATTAAGATAGATCTGTATGAATTTAATATACCGTTTATGTCATTCATGACAGATTACCTCGATTTCGTTGACAGCAGGTCGAATCTTAGAGTTGCTGATGAGCCGTTCAATTTGTGATATATTGAAGTTGGAAACACCGATGGACCTGGCCAAACCCAGGTCCTTGGCCTCTTCCATACCAGCCCAGGTTTCCAGATAGTCTATGTTATCGGGAGAACCATCAGCCTGGAATATAAAGCGATTGAGTTTAACCCCTTCAATGGGACTCAAAAATTCAACATGGCGGCACATAATAAGTGAACGAAGCATTACTGCACTAAAGCATTAGTAGGTATGAAGTGAAGCATTACTTTAAGGGAAACTTGACACCAAATTTCACTCACCGAAATTCCTTCGCAGATTTGCCAAAAATTGATTAATGTCAACTTCATTCCTTCGACGTTTAGATTTAAATTGTGTAATGTGTAGATAGCTATTGAGCTGCCTATGTGAATTTTTGATATAATTTTCTTACATAATTGATAAGCCCCGCCTACCACAGCACATTTTTGTGGCGTCATTTTTTAGCTCAAAGAATGCTTCCATGTCAAAGATTTAAATCGGAGATATGCCCGTACGGTACTGAGACCGCGCCGTTTTGTTGCCACACGAAATGAGATAGCTCGCTCATTTGGCACACCAAATATTTTCAATTTCAGGGTACAAAAGGAATAAGTATATATTTTTACGAAAGATCGTGCAATATAATTGCACAATAAATGGTGAAATAACTGTTTGGTTCATTTTTTACTAATCATTAGTGTGCGTGCATCGACATTTTGTTAACACAAACAAGTAATGACAGTGCCACAGTTTTTGGCGTCCGGGCATATCTACGATTTAAATCTTTATTCCATGTATTTTCCGTTCACTGACTATGTCTGACTGACTAGTTAGCAGTATGCTGCCATGTTGTATTATATGACACTTCTTTATCCTAATAAAATCAGATGATATTTGTACAAAGAACAGTTGGCCCAACGAGTCGAGGCATTCGTGAAGTTAGCCGCAGGCGCTGCGGCGTATCGGTTTTCGGGAGCAATTGGAGGTATGGAGAGGGGCGGTGGGACTGTACATGCGCAAACTCGCACCTGTGGCTAACTTCACGAATGCCTAGATCCGTTGGATGAACTGTACCTTGGCAGCGACTGGGAAATGGATCAAGTACATGTCAACGTAGTCAAGTCCGAGTCTGTCGAGTGACTCCCTGAGTGCAGGGACCACTTGCTCCTTTTTGTGTTTGTCGTTCCATAACTGAAATAAAAAAAAGTAATTAAGTAAATAGTTGATTGATTACTAAGGCGAGACCGTTTTTTATTATTCTTGAGGTTGCTTAAAGCACGCGTCGCTTTGGAAATAATAGGTATATCTCTAGCTACTCGTACAAGGGCGGATCCAGGAGGAGGGGGGTCATGGGGGTCATGACCCCCCCTGGGCTGGGTCCAGGACCTAAGTGGACCACTAATTAATATTATATATAATAAGGATTATAACTTTTTGTGACTTGACCACGGCTATGTGACCCCCCCCCTGGCACCAAAGCTGGATCCGCCCTTGTACTCGTATGTAAAATATGTACTTTTAAACTTACGCGATCTGAACACATTATTATTAGTATTAGACGGGTATTTATCGCGTTTAAATTACCTTATATTTTCCCTTTTATCAGCGTGCAAACCTGTCGAAACGTCGGGAAAATATAAGGTGATTTAAACGCGATAAATACCCGTCTAATACTGATAATAATCGTATGTAAAAAACAAATGAACAGATCACGACTGTAATTTACAGATTTAGTGGACATTTACTTAGATCTAAGATACTTGATTTGTTGAGGATATCTAAAGGGCCAAAGCCTGTAAATAAACAGTAGATATATTTGGTTTTATAACTAAAGATCTGAGGAAGATATCTACCAAGCCCGTAGATTACAGTCGTGATCATATATTTTTTGGTATTATTAAGCAGGCACTAATAAATAAATAATGCTGGACAATCCACATCATCATCTAGCCCCAAAGTAAGCTACTCAGAGCTTGTGTTATGGGTATAACTGATATATTTAATACATTGTATACATAGATAGATATTTTTTATTATACATAGAAAACACCCAGACTAACGGAACAAATTTCTGCAGATCGTACACAAATTTAAGTTAGACTAGTAAAAGTAGTTTTAAGTATACATTGTTTTTATAAGAGTTCTGAAATAAATATTCTATTCTATTCTAAAAAAAAATTTGTTCCGAGGCGGGAATCGAAACCGCAACCTCTTGCGTTGCAGGCGGACTCTTGCCCGCTATGCCACTGAGGTCGTCAAATCACTAAATACCTTGGTGGTGATGAAGAGCTGGTCTCTCGTCACCAGACCCTGGCGGATGGCGTCGTCTATACCCTGGCCCACCTCCTTTTCATCACCATACACGGCAGCTGTGTCGATGTGACGGTAGCCAGCTTCTATAGCCCACAGCACTGCGTCACGCACTTCGTCGTTCGGAACCTAATAAAGTATTTTTATTACTTAAGGAGGCTGTGAAGCTGTAAATTTTTATACATAAAGCGATAACGTTTGGCTCCCCTTTAACTGATACAGTAATAATCTCTTATATATAAAAATGAATTGCTGTTCGTTAGTCTCGCTAAAACTCGAGAACGGCTAAACGGATTTTTTTTTGACGACCTCAGTGGCTCAGCGGGCAAGAGTCCGCCTGCGACGCAAGAGGTTGCGGGTTCGATTCCCGCCTCGGAACAAATTTGTGTACGATCTGCAGAAATTTGTTCCGTTGGTCTGGGTGTGTAGGTATGTATAAAAAAAAATATCTATCTATGTACCTACATCATGTATTAAATATATCAGTTATCTAGTACCCATAACACAAGCTTTGAGTAGCTTACTTTGGGGCTAGATGATGCTGTGTGGATTGTCCAGCATTATTTATTTATTATTTATTTATCTTATCTTGGTCTTGAAATGTTTGTGGAGGTCTAGGGAAGGTTTAAAAGGTAAGAAAAATTCGAATAGCTGCCGGGAAAACCCTAAAAATAGCCCTTTTCTATTTCCCATACAAACGTACGAAGTCTGCCGGGTCAGCTAGTTATTTGACGGCCTCTGTGGCGCAGCGGGCGAAGGTCCGCCTGAGACGCAGAAGGTTGCGGGTTCGATTCCCGCCGTGGGACAAATGTTTGCATTATTTGCAGATATTTGTCTCAGGTCTGGGTGTTTTCTATGTATAATATGTATGTATTTACAAAAAAAAAAAAAAGTATATTATGTAGTTTATCAGTCATGTGGTTCCCATAATACAAGCTCTGCTTAGTTTGAGGCTACATGATGCTGTGTGATAGTGTCCAGCATTATTTATTTATTTATTTATTTATAATTTTTGGAAATGTCGTAGATACAACGAAAAACTAGGCTTCTACGTTTTTATTTTAAACAGCCAATCACACTGTGACGAAAGAGCAGGAAAATGATGATTACGCGAGGTGGAATAAAGACAGAAAAACTATGATCTCACCCCTTGAGCTGTGCCCCTGCCGGTGCCCAGAGCGACCAGTGGTATCTTGAAGCCATCATTCAGCTCCTTACACGGTGCCACGGCCGAAGCCGCTGCTATCTGTAAACAAGTATGCAAGTAGGTACAGTTCATCCAACGGATCTAGGCATTCGTGAATAGCCAAAGGTGCGAGTTTGCGCATGTACAGTTCCTTCCCCCCCTCCTCATACCTCCAATTGCTCCCGAAAAATGATACTGCGCAGCTCTTGCGGCTAACTTCACGAATGCCTAGATTCGTTGAGCCAACTAAGCTACTTAACATCAGGCATGCAGGTTTTTGACTTTGCATATCTGTGTTCCAGTGGTAAGGTCTTTCTACATAACGGTTTCATTGATCTCACTTTAGTCATTGTTGGCAACAAACTATTTTGTTTTTCTCGTAAAATATACGTTAAATAACTTATTATCAACCAAACTTTTTTTTCAATTGGTCCATGTTTAGTTATCTGCTTGAAATACGAGCTCTTAGATCTATTCTAATATTATAATAAGGAAAGTTTTGTATGTTTATATTTTTGTTTGTAACGAATAAACTCAACGGTAAAATATCAAATTGAGTAAAATGGACCAGTAGACCGACCTTCCAATCCTGTGGTCGTGCACCAAGTATTTTTCTGTTCGAAAACGTTATGTGCGCTGTACCAGTAAGTAGGTACTCTCAAACAGTGAAGGAAAACAATGACTGGCATGTCGCAGAATCTAAAAAGTTCGAGGACATGTGTCACATGAATTTGCCACAACAAGAAGCCACTACACTAAGCTGATTCAAAAGAAGTACCTGGATGACTAGTTTTTTTTTGATAAACGAAGTTTTCTTAAAATGAAACCTAGCTAGATCCAGATTTCCGAGATTCAGATTATATACATACATACTTATATACAAGAATTGCTCGTTTACAGATAAGATTAATGACATTACAAAAAATTCCGTTCATAAACAAAAGGAGCTTTGTTAGATCCGCTATTTTTCGTGAAACTTCATCAGTGGAAATGACTCAGTTATTAGATGGCGTATTACATATTAGCGTAAGGGGGGTAGGGGGGGGGACATAAATCTGAGTATTTTCCATAAAATTTTCCGCAGCTAAGTTGTTCCACTAAGAGTACCAATCGCTAACAAAAAAAGCCTGCAAGAGTGTTAGCATCTAAGATAAAACTTTATAAATTTATCCTCATATTTTTTGTGAACGTGGTGTAGGTAATATAAAATTTAATTATTACTTATTACTTCAGCTTTGTTATATTCGAAGAAGAATAAAAAGCCAACAGCATTTAGATACTATCTATACCTACTAATATTATAAAGAGGAAAGTTTTGTACCTATATTTGTTTGTAACGAATAAACGCAAAAACTAACCGGTTTAAAAAATTATAAAATTACTTACATAACACAGCACAACAACTAAGAGTGCCGCCATGTTCTCGACGCTAAGACCCCGACACAACTGGTCCTAGGTGGATGACCGTACACATTATATGGTACATAAATCATTATGAAATAAGAATTGATAATATCTAGCGCTAAGGACCAGTTTTCAGGGTACCTATCTTCCCTGCAAGAACGAAACACCAGGGAAGATTTTGCATGTTTGTCTTCTGCTCTGTAGGTTGTGGGTTCGATGCCTAGGAGAAACATTTGCGTGATGAATACAGATGTTTGTTCTGTATCTGGGTATTAATATCTATTCTGTTATGTATTTACTAATTTTTTTTATAAAATATGACTAATCTATCATCTGGTTCCCATTGTACAAGAATATTATTGCTTAGTTTGGGGCTAGATGGCGTTGTGTGAAATTGTCCACCAATATTTTATTTATTTAAAGTTCATCAACGACCCATTGCTGACGACTTGAAATTAAATATACTAGATACTACGGTAGATAGAGATAGATAGAGATTGTCATAATTAGGTTGGATATCTATACTAATAAGTATTGTAAAAATAAATACGAAAGTAACTCTGTTTGTTACCTTTTCACAACTAAACGGCTGCACGGATCGTCATGAAATTTAGCAAGGAGATAGATTTACCCTGGAGACAAAACAGGCTACCTTTTGTCTCAAAAAAATATCTTGAATGGGCTGAAATAGGGGTTGGAAGTTTGTATGGGAAACGCATGGTTAAGCAATGCTGAGCGCTGACAGCTTTTGGATGGGTGATCTCTTTTCGCCCTTGATTGCGTAGTGCTCGAAAAAAGCCTCTGATGCACTGGTTTCGATAGAATTAGTGACACGGTAAGAAAGAGATTAGAAAATTTAGTACGGAACCCTGTTAAGTGACTTACACTTGGCCTTGTTTAAACACAGTACCTAAGTCGTGTGTAGAAGAATTATATGTAGATGGAGTTTATGTGTAGGTACCTACTGTATTATCTGTAACTAGCTGACCAGCGTATAACTTGTTTGCGGGTTTTAAGTGAAATAATTTTTGCCGTTTTTGCAACATTTTTCATTGATGCTTCGCTCCTATTGGTCGCAGCGTGAGATTATAAAGCCTAAATCTTTCCTTGATAAATGAACTATCCAGCACAAAAATATATTTTCAATTAAAACCATTAGTTCCTGAGATTAGTGCGTTCCAAACATACTCTTCAGCTTTACAATATTAAGTACCTGGGTGACCGAGCTTTGCTCGTTTTTTGGGGTAGGTAAACGACGTTTTCTAAAAATAAAATCTTGCTAGATCGATTTATCACCCCCGAAATCCCCCCCCTGCATACTAAATTTCATGAAAATCGCTGATTAGAAGTATCAAAGTCCAAACTGACACAGTCACTCACTCACTGGCATATAGACAACGCACAACCTAAACCACTGGTTGTAGAGACTTGAAATTTGGAGGGTTTTGTCTTGGTTCGTAGCGGTTAAGGGATTTTTCGAAAACAGAAGGTTATTTTTATGAAAATATATTACGCGAATTAAGTCGCGGGAAGTCTCTCTAGTATATAATCTTATTGTACCTATATTATGAGCAACACAGGAAAATATGGATATAATCCTACGGTAAGTTACCTTGAAGAGAAATTGATCATAGGTAGGTACACGTTCTACCTCCGTTCTTCACGGTTCTACGACAGTCAGGGTTCCCCACGATGTTTTCCTTCACCGTTTTAGAGGAATTACTTACTGGTATATAGGTACAGAGTGTTACCAGAATACTTCCGAAAACTTCAGGGGGTTAGAGTACCTACCCATCAATATAAACAACTTTTACTAAGAACTTTTACTGTGAGCGCGAAAAAAAAACCCAGCCGTATCATACATTTTAGCCAAATAGGTATTGAACTTTTGTATGAAACAGCTGTTTTTTATTCGCGCTCACAGTGTTGATTTCTTAGAAAAAGTTGTTTATATTGATGGGTACATTAACCCCCTGAAGTTTTCGGAAGTAGTCTGATATGATAACACCCTGTATACGCACATTACCTACATTTTTTGAATTTCCATTAGGTAGCAAAGCCAGTTTTTATAGATATTAAGATCATTTCAAAAATGTAAATTAAGTTGCATTTTGAACACAAGTTATTGGTAAAAAACCGCTTTGACCTTCCTTGCTTAGTTATTTTGATTTTATTGTATGTAGTACTAGCTGTCCCGCTCGCGACTTCGTTCACTTAAAGTATCTAAACTGAGTTTTAAACAAATCACACTAATAAAAAAATTCCATACATAACTTTGAACCCCCTTTCACCCTTTTTAGAGGGTTATTTTGGAATATCCAGAAATACGTATCCATTCATTTTGCATTTACAGTACACAAACAAAGTTTCACACCAATCGCACCACCCGTTAAAAAGTTCCCATACAAACATTGACCCCACATTTGACCCCTTTTTGAAGGTTATATTGAAAAATCCTGAAACACGTGTTCATTCATTTTGCATTTACAGTATACAAATAAAGTTTCAGACCAATCGCAACACCCGTTAAAAAGTTCCCATACAAAAATTTACCCCACATTTAACCCCTTTTTGATAGTTATATTGAGAAATCCTGAAATACGTGTTCATTTATTTTGCATTTACAGTGCACAAACAAAGTTTCATGAAAATCGCTCCACGCGTTAAAAAGTTTCATACTAACGTTTTCACCCTTTTTCACCCCCTTAGAGGTGGAATTTCCAAAAATCCCGCCTTAGTGGGTGGTTTTGTTATAAAAGGAAACCTCCTTCCAAATTTCAGCTTTCTAGCTTCAGCGGCTTCGGCTCGGCGATGATCAATCAGTCAGGTCAAGCTCTTATATAGATATAGAAGATCATACGTAGTACCCACTAGTTATTCTGTGGTAGTATTTGCCTACAAATGTGTTTTATTTCCTGTGTGTTTTTCAAGATTTAACTGTTAATATATTCATAGTTATAGCATTTGAAAACAAAAATGTTTCTTAAAATTTTTAATAATATATGGTGAAGGTCAAAACAAAATAATTTATTTTGGGAAACTTTGAAAATGTTCATATTAACCTCTGGTGTGTTTTTAGCAGCGAAAGTAGCGACCCCAAAACAAGAGAACCGGAAGAAATTTTGAGGTAGGTATTCCATTTTGTGCAATAAATTTTGACAAATGAGGTGTAGTTAGATTCGTGATTCACAAGCATAGTTCACAAGAGTGACATAAGCTATACAAAATGTAAAAAAAAAAGTGGCTGTAAAAATATATTTTCAGTTCTTTACATAGAGATAATATTACTACGTAACTATAACAGATCACTGGTTCTTTATGTTCTAAAAAACACTAGGTTGACAGCGTCTTCATCATTACACTGTCAAACAAGCGTTTTTGATTTGGTTTGTGCCGAGGAACTTTTTCAAAAACGTTGAGCACCGTTTGACTATAAGAAATGTTAACGTTTTTGGCTTTGGTACCTAAATTATATAGGTACATTAAATTACTGCGATTGGTCTGGCTATATCAAGATGGTGGCTTTGATGAATACCTACGTTAAAATTATAGTCTAGTCTAGGTTAAGGTTGCAAACCTTGGAATTGGATGCAAGCCGCAAGGAAATTAACAAATGTAGGTAATACCTACCTGTAAATGCTAATCTTTGTGGAAAACAATATCTAGAGCACTTTCAAACGATAATTTTCCACAATTTCAATCTTAATTCCCCGTCATAAGATCTATGTCTTTTTTAAGATTTTAATGCACATCTAATCGCTTCCTCTGGCCTACCTTAGGTAGGTACCTATGATTGCCATTTCTTGCTCTGTCTTAATGCTGAGTGATTTTTTACATTTTGCAATTTTATCTAGGTATTCAAATGATTTGTGTAGAATATGCGCTTGGGCAGATCAGAACACCGGCCTTTTGAAACAGTTTCCTGAAATTCATAGGCCCCTTTCGTGTTCTCCCAGAAATTTAGCCTTTTCCGTAAAGATATAAAAATTTAGGTGTATAAATTTCAACCCTAACTCGACAATAATGTCTATTCCTTTAGACGTTTCGAGACGTCAATTTACCAACACACACGTGTCGTACCTATGCTCTTCTCAAAAAATCAGTTGTACCTACTGAAAACCTGCAGAATCGTAAGGAAATTCTTACAGACTGAAGACCTGCAACCTTCAACCTCAAGGTAGGGATAGGTATTAGGCACTGATATGTATGAAGAGATGTTTCAATCTAAAAATGCACGCCCCTCCACTTGTACTTGTACCGTATATAGAGGAAATAGAGTAGCAAATACATTGGAGGGGCGTGCATTTTTAGACTGATCTACCTAGATACTTTGCTCTCGATGCCCTCGCATCTTAGTCGACCCCCAGTTTTGTTTTGAAACTTAGTAACAAAAAGTTAAAAAATAATATTAATAATTAATGCCTATACTTAACGTCATTAAAACAACAATATCCACTTTATAATCAGCGACTTATAATGTAAGCCTAGGTAAGTACATTGCCTCATTTAAATCAGGTCTAATTCCAAAAATGACAATTGGAACCATGCTGCGGTCAACTTTCTCCCAATGTCCGATTCGAATCGAGTTGAATCGATTAGAAACCGATTCCTTATTCGGATCTGATAATAGATTTACTAATCGCATATTTAAATGCAAGGAGTGACAAGGATTAAATTGATTGGTGATAGTTATTTGAGCAGAAACCTTTTATGGCCAGTGGACACAAAATAGTAGGTAACATTTATCAGTAATCTAGAATTAAAAAATTACCGGTAAGTACGACATTATACGTTTGGATATGATTACAGAAGCAGATGCGAAAGAGCATTGCTACCGCATTAACACGCGATATCGAAAGTGAACGCATAATATGCGTCGTTTTTACGCCAATTAACCTACGTAAAAATAACAATGACGTGTAATTGATGCTTTTCAGAAAGTTAAATAGATAATGACAAGATAATGATCGTGCAAAGTTTAGGCTGTTTTGTTTTGATGACACAATTTCACAGCTAAGGTAGAGGCAAAAGGTTAAAAACTTTTTCAAAGCTTTCAAAAGTTTCTCTACCTTTTTAAAAAGTTTCAATAACTATTGGGAGAACTGCCACAGAAGAAAAAATGTCATGGATATCCGCCATTGCGGTTTGTAGGTGTTTATCGTAATGCTTTTAAGTCTAGGTCCATAGGTCTTTCTCAGTCACGCCATGGTCTTGGGAATGTGTCATTCTAACACTTGCTATTGACACACTTTCTTCCCACTGATTGCATAGTTTTGCATTCTACCAGGCTGCCACTAATGACCAGAGAATTTGAACTTTGGCCAACAGTAAAATAAAAAGATGCGGGCTCACAATTGTTAGAGGAGAATCAGCCTTACGATCACTAAGATACGGAAGCTAGAATTACTAAAGGCTTTCCTAAACTGTTCGATACTAATGAAGTGTCAAATAGGTTCATAAAAATATTGTGTTACATCTGATTATCTGGTAGATTTAATTCGCGAATTGCTGGTTTTTTTTTTTTTTGCTGGGAACAGACTCCAACAAAACATTGAATAAAACATAAACATGATCACGACTATAATCCGCAGGCTCGGTAGATATCTCAGATCTCTAGTTAGGTACTTAGATCTTCAAGGATATAAGAGGGTCGTCGTCCATGGAAACATCTTATTTGGCACAAACCCACATTTTGCACAGTAGTTATTAAGAGTATTCCGTAAAACAAAAAAAGGTTCTCAATTCTGTATTATATTTTTCTTTGTTACTAATCTCCGCCAATCGTTAATCGATTTAAAAGATTCGTTTTTTAGTAAAATCTTCCAATAGGTACTTGAACTTTTGTCAATGAATGGTTATATAACTAACCTAACCTAACATGACTACCTACTGGATGAAAAAAAAAACAAAAACCTAGGTAGGTACTTACAAACGGTTATACTTCTAAAGTGGTAAAAATAAGAAGCGTTAAAAAAGAAACTTGCAAGTCAATAAATGTGTTGTCTGACGCGTCATTCGCGAGTGCAAGAAATCTATTAAAAATGAAATTCCTTTTCGCCCGACTGCCCGGCCCAATATGCTCGATAAGATAACTGTAGTTTACTTACCGAACCTCGACGGTGTGCCTCGTTTACACTGTGCTAGTTGGAATGGTAAGCTAGCTGCCCCCTGGCATGAGCACGGTAGGCAGCGTTTTCCTACGCAAAATAAGACTAAATTTTGTAACGACCAAAATTTCATACTGCACCTACTTAATTTTGTTTCCCATCCAATCAGAAATTAATATTTAGAAACTTAATCTTAACAAGTGGAGATTCGTGATTTTATCTAGGTATGTACCTATATCTTATCTAATATAAAAAAGGTACCTAAGCATAAATTATGTGAACATAATATTAGTAGGTAAGTATAGCCTATAGCGAAAAAACTTCAGTATTCGATGCAGTGCTGCTGAAGTGCGTGGCTAATGAAGAATAGATCAAAAACAAAAACAAAAAAAAATAGAGCAAAAACGCAAATATCTCACCAAATCTCTCAAACACAGTCATGCGCGATAAATCACCGCATAGAATACAGGAATTGGTCTGCAGATCACATGTCATGTCAGTGCGTGCGTAAGTAACTGACTTTATTGTGAATGTCAAAGACAAGCTGTCAACTAGCCGACCAGCAACTTGCACAGTGTAAGCGAGCCACCATACACGCATACAATAGTTGTCACAGCTCCTGACGGCACGCGACTTCATTCACTTGAGCATACCGTTAGCCGGTGAGCACATTCGCGTGTTCACTTTCCACCTCGCGATACGCTTATTAATATACTTACTCGAAAATAACACGCAAGATTTCCTTCAAAATTTCCGAACAGATTTTCTTCAAAATTTCCGAACGCATCAGACGAGCCTCGAAAAAATGGCGCGAACGATATTTTTCTTGATTTTCGCGGTATTTTTAATAGCGCCATGTGAAATGAAGAGGAGGATGAGCTATCCTACGGAGAAGCAGTTGACCTTGCAAAGGAAGGAGACCACTCCGGTGGACTTCACAAGATTGGTGATGATGCGTTTGATATACGGTCTCGCGAAAGTGCTGGGTTTCGAAGAGCCTGTTAGTGAAGTGTTGAACGGTGCGTTCGTCCCCCCAGGAGCGGATGATGATGACGATTTCGGTGATGATGATGATGATGGCTTCTTCGATGACTATTAGTTTAAGTGCTGATACCAATTTAAATGCATTTATTTATTGGATATTTTAAAGCTTTGTAAGTACCTAGGTACCTTATTTATTCATTAATTATGCGTAGGAAGCGATGTAAATTGTTAACTATACTGTAGGTATTTAAGTACCTACTTAGTACCTAGTAGGTAAGTACCTAACTATTTATGTACGAGTATAGTAGGTAGGTATAAAAAAGTCCCATATACATACTTAGGACTTACAGTCAAGTAGGTTGTTTTTCGGATCAAGTAGGTGTACCTACACCTACAAAACAACCTTCAACCAAAGTTACAAATTTCATCGAAATCGGTTCAGCTGTTATGACGTGACAATCTAACAAACATCCTTTGCATGATTTTCACTAATAAGTATAACATGACTTTCGCGGTGTGTTTATTCGTCCAAGCTTTCGCATTAGGTATAAATTTGAGTGAGATGTCTTTAAAACTTTCTAGTAAATTGGTAGACTGCAAGCTACATGATTATATTTTCTTTTGTTTTCGACGTAAAATTGTCCATTAAGTTAGACCTACGAATTCTTTTAAAATGTCCATACTATTCAACTATATTATCGGGGACAACGGGAAGTCATTTTAAATATTTAATTAAAGTACCGCTGTCCCCGATAGTCGGGGACACGGAATTCGGGGACAACGGGAATACACTTAATTTTCGCGGGCGCTTTTAAGATGAATGCACATAAATATCTGTATTTTTGTAATTTTTTATTCGATCAAATAAAATATTTGTTTTTTATTTCCTAAAAATAGCATCTATCTCCTTTATTTTTCGAGTGTAAGGACTTTGATCAGTCTTTTCGCGAATACATACGTCACTTCACTATGCGTATTTTATAGTAACTACCTACCTACCTATCTAAAGGCCGTTTCAAGTCTTTAGTGCAACTTGAAAGGCAGGTGCTTTAGTTGTTTAGTACACGTGCAGAATACCTAATAACCATAATCGGTATTAATTATCTAATTATGAAAATTCTTGTAATTTTTATGTTTATTTTAAAAATATTATAACATTTCATTGTATGTGTAATGTACCTGTTAGAATAAATAAATTATACATGTACTAAGTAGGTTAGGAATATATCTTATTATTTATTGAAAATTTGACAAGACACTTTAATGTAGGTAGGTACTTTAAATATTTATTTTTATAATTAAAACTAAACAATTATATTTAAATGTAAATAAAATTACATACTTACATATTTTTTGTTTTTTGCACTTCATCAATCAATCATCAAACCAACTAGGGTAATCATTTACTTTGGGAGGATTATCATCAACACAAACAATATCATCGCTTGCTTCACTTTTTTTATCATCACTTGCTTCACTATTTTCATCATCATCACTCTCGTCACCATTGCAATGTTCATCACTTATTTCATCATTACTCTTATCATTTATATCTTTCTCATCTCCAATTTTACACCCTTTCATTTTTCTTATCATATCACCCCATTTTAGTTTTATCCCACAAAAGGGACAATCCCCCTCTATGGGTACATATTCGCCACATGGCAAAATTAGTTCAGCTAGACATGTAATATGGCAGATAAGTTCACAACTTGGATTAAGACATGTCATTTTAAGCTGGTTTGTGATGTATCGGGAACATAGTAGGCATTCTGTGTGCGATGCTGTGGTGGGGAGAGTTATTTTTTTTAGATTTCTACTTTTGACTGGACCATAGCAGATGGGCATGTGAATTGGTGGTTTTCTTTCAATCTAAAAAGTATAATTTTATTGAATACCTATACAATTGTACCCTAAAATAATAATTATCCCCCCCAAAAGGAACTCACTAATATCCCAATGGTGTAAACATAATACTTATACAAATATTAGTATCTAGTATATTTCACTAAACTATCATCTAATGAGCTAATTGTAGTGCATATTCATATTTATAATGACCATTTCAAGAAGTTTTTTTTTAATTTAAAGTCATACTCTTTAAGTCAATTATTATGGTAAAAATATAATCCATTTAAAAAAACTGGCTGAATGGGAGTCAGACGGACGGACAGCGGAGGAACAGGGTTCCGTTTTACCCTTCAGGTATGGGACCGTAAAAACTAGTACTTATAACGAAACTCACTGGAAACTCTTCTTCAAAGTCCTTCTCCAGCCATCGTATCAGCAAGGGTAGACGGCACCACGGGCCGACTCTCAGCATTTCACTCAGTACTCTTAGATTGAACTTAAAAACAGTTTCCTTCCTTGGTATTTTACACAGGTTTAAATGCTGCAGCCTCTTAGTTTTCCTTGGGTTTTGCCATGCCCATTCAAACTGAAATTAGGATAACAAATCAAATTTCAAATACCAGAGTACTCTAACTTTCGAGATAATAAGTACCTACCTAAAACCTTCTAGGTCGGGGACTCTTTACCCAATTTCAATAATACTAGGATACCTACTCTGCAATTTCCAAGTTATGAAGTAGGTACCTACCTATCTACCTCAAATTATGTAGACAAGTGCCTACCTCATTACCAACATCAAAGATTTTATCTGTCATCACATCAGCATCACATCAATTTCAAAGAAAATGAAATTGAGGTAGGTAAGAAACTGAATGTACTCTTATTAGTACCTAGTTGGTTAGGTACTTACTCTGAGTGCTGAAATATTGTTGGGGAATCCGTGAACAATCATAACCATTTTCCTAAAAAAAAAGAAAAAAATACTAAGTGATAAAACTAAATAAACCTAGTTTAAAATCACTGAAATAACGCACATTATGATTTTGAACGGAACAAGTGAACAACCAAAAACCTATGAATAGGGGCATTGATAGATGAATAAATAGGAAGACAATAAACTATAATTTACGATTTTCAATTTCATTGACCCTAAAATTTATGAATATTTCAATTTATAGTTCGCTCAACGAATCTAGGCATACATGAAATTAGTCGCAAGAGCTGCGCAGTATCGTTTTACGGGAGCAACTGGAGGTATGAGGGGGGGAAGGAACTGTACATGCACAAACTCGCACCTGTGGCTATCTTCACGAATGCCTAGCTCTGTTGAATGACCTAACCTGTACCTATGACCGACGCAGGAGTAAAATTGATGCCTGATGGATCTACTTACCAAGGTCCTCTATTACTAGTCCTGTGGGCGCCACCAGCCCAGGAACCTTTATTATGCTGTGTTATTCTCCTCTTTGGGTCTCGCGTGTAGCCAATGTAACATCGCCCCTTGTATTTTGGGTTCTCGCAGTAGAGTAGATACACGCCAAAGAAGTCTTCCACAAGTTCCGGCTGGGCCATAACGCTAAAGCTGTACCTACCTACTTTAGAAATTTAGAAGTAATTTTTTTTAATAAAACTGTCCTCAATGATTATATATTATTTTGCGCTCTGCACTTTGTCGGTTATTACAATTAAATAACTTTACTAATTTGAACTTGTTTTGTTTTGTTTGTTTACCCGGTTTGTTTACTACCACTGGAAGAAAGGATGACTTGACAGTTGACAGGTGACATCCGCTCTGTTCTGACAAATGACAACATGTTTCTCCATCTTTGACACTGGCAAAACTGATCTTGATAACTCAGTCAGTGTAGGTCTCCTCTGATGCCTAAAAAAGGAAAAAAAAGTTGTTTTGTTTATTGATTTTTAATTTATTGATAGATGATTATTTGCTAAAATAGCAAAGATATGAAAGATAATTGATGCTAAATGGCTGAGGAAATACCCAAGAACGTATCAC
Source organism: Cosmorhoe ocellata (assembly GCA_963675405.1). Lineage (NCBI taxonomy): Eukaryota > Metazoa > Arthropoda > Insecta > Lepidoptera > Geometridae > Cosmorhoe > Cosmorhoe ocellata. The sequence goes on along the minus strand of OY776265.1, from coordinate 6,303,730 downwards.
AAAAAGCATGTGAACTGTAAGTATGAATAAAAGTTTATTATTATCAAAACAAAGATAACCTCTTTTAAGTTAAATTCCTACATTTTTCTTATTATCTATTAATGCTTTTCCAGCTGCAGCGAAAAAAGCAGCAAGTACTGCTGCCCGCGCTGCAATGTCCTCTATTGTTCCCTCGACTGCTACAAGTCAGAAAAACACTCGGAATGTTCGGAAGACTTCTATCGAGATTGCGTGAACGAGGAACTGGCTTCGTATCACGCCGATGACGATTCAAAGCACAAAATGATCGAAATACTAAAGAAAATGCAGGCTGAAGGTACCGGTGATATAGATGAGCTTATTGGTGAAGAAGAAAACGGACATATTGACTCTGATGATGAAGAAGGAATAGATCTGCATGAAAGAATCCAAGGGCTAGATCTAAATGATGCTGATGCCGTATGGGATGCACTAACAGAGGATGAAAGGAATGAGTTTGAAGCAATTCTGAATCAGGGTGACGTCGGTGATATAGTTCCGCAGTGGGAGCCCTGGTGGATGTACAGGAAAGAGAAGAAACTTGTTGAAGATGTGAATCAGATAGATGAAGAAGGAAAGAGGTTGAAACAATGCCCGGTGTTGAAGAAAGTTCCAGAAATGAACTTGCTTACTGTAAGCTATAAGTAAAATTTACTATAAATAGATGATGAATAGATGAATGAGTTCTTGAAGCTAAACTTAAACCAGCCAGTGTTCTAGCCCATAGACAGTTATATTTCTGCAATTTATATTCTTTTTTGTAGCTGGGGTAATTTTGCAGCAATGAAAAAATTTTGTCTGTACATTTGTCAAAGAGCAAGACAAAATTTGATCTACCGAGACCAAATTTTAGTCCACTAAGACCAAATTTTGTTGTGGTGCTTATGCCTAGCCCAACTGGGTTAATAGTATCTCTTTTTAATCTATATTGTCACCGGTAACTCCATCTAGTGTCACCCAATTTCATCTATTAATTTCAGACAGTACAACCTTCAAAGGCTATACGATACAACATCACCAATGTAATAGCCTCATATGCCTTCATGATGAGATACTTCAACGGAGAAGTAGATGCTGTGGAATGGACAATCAACTTTTTGAACATTTGTGCCAATCTCGCCAAAAACATCAATTTCGAGGAGCCCGATATTGCTGTAGAATCTGTGGCACAAAAATGTCTCCAGGTACAAATGGTTTTTTCAGCTTCCATAAACCTATAACTGAAATTGTTTTTATACAGGCTACAGCCTTATATTATGCCATCTTTTTTAGGTTGAACTTAAAGAATTTCTTTCTTAATATACCGCTACGAGTAGATCTGAAAAAGAACTTATTTACCAAATTTCAGCTTTTAGATTTTCAGTCAGTCAGTAACATAATGAGTTTTATGTATCTAATTTTACACCCTGAAATAACATATAATTCATATTACAGAGTGACCTAATTAAAACAGACAAAGAAAGCTTAGATATCATGAGATACGACACATTTCTCATCATACAAGGTCCCAGTGAAGAAAACAAAAAGTACTACTGCCAAGCATCACTATCCCATGTCCATAGAATACTCGCTCATGCTAAAATAGCTGCTAAAAACCATCCCAAAGAAACCAGCTCGAAAGATAAAAAGGTGTTCTCAAAGAAGTTTCCAGAACATTGTATAAAAGACATGCCTACCTTAGATGTAAGCAAAGTGAAATTGTGTATTAAGAAGTTGGAGTATTATCTATCTTACCTTGAAAGTTGTAGTATGGACTTTGATGATTAAAGGAGTTTTATGTTCTCAACTTGAACACACATTTGAATCTTTTTTTTTAATCTATACATATATATAAAAATGAATTACTGTTCGTTAGTCTCACTAAAACTCGAGAACGGCTAAACGGGTTTATCTTATCTTGGTCTTGAAATGTTCGTGGAGGTCTAGTGAAGGTTTAAAGGTAAGAAAAATTCGAATAACTGCCGGGAAAACCCTAAAAATAGCCCTTTTCTATTTCCCATACAAACGTGGCGGTACGAAGTTTGCCGGGACAGCTAGTCTATACATAAATTTTGATTATCTTTGCGTTTGTGCACGCTAATCTTCGCAGCGGCTGAACCAAATCAAATGCAGTTTTCACTAATGATAAGCTTGGATTAAAACTTAGGCTTTGTTTCATCGAAATCGGTTGACTAATAAAATGGATGAGTATTTTATATATTTGATGACAAACCTTACCTATTCGTACAACCCTAGAGTATTAAAAAGTTATATAACGCGTATATCGCGGGTGTAAACTAGTACGAAAATAAATTTATTGCATATTATTCACCTTTACCTCACTTTTATTCGATTCAACAACAATAATCCAGAGGAATGTCCAAATATTTAACAATAATAATTTCTATTTACAATAGAATAGTACATTTTCAACACAACACCTAAACAGAGCTTATATTTAACTAATTTTTAGTTGGACTTAGTACGTTTTAGTAGCTGAGTGTGAATTAGAGAACTATCATGAGTTTAGCATTGAGAAGTCACGGCTCGCTCCAGTAAAATCTGATTCTTCATACAACAAGATTTATATTATAACGTTTTAAAAACGAAATATAAAACCGTTTTCAATATTGTACTACATAGAGAATTACGGATGAGGTTTTTTTAAGTCTTACGAGAAAGGTATCAATACCTCAGGGAACCAAATTTATATGGGAACATTTCAAGAGTATATACCTTTTCATAAACAGCTATAATAGTATAGTTGAAATCTATTATAGAAAATATCGGTAGACATACATAAAAATACCTTCATAACCAAACATAGAACACTCTACTTTTTCGAAGTCGGTTAAAATTACAGAATAAAGTAGTAACATGGATAGTTAGGTTATTATATGCAGGGACAAACTGAATAGGTTTTATAACTTTTGTTTAAGATACCTGTGCTAGGTTAATTTGTTTTGTTTTCAACCATTGCTTTTTTTCTTTTGTTTTTTAGTAAATAGATAAGTTTGTACATTTATGATATTATAATCAAGCACACTCATACTAAAATATAAATTTAAGTAGATACTTATATGTATATAAGTACAAGTTTTGTTTTCTCTTATAAGTGAACTGTATTTATGTTCTTTGAGAAAAATAAAGAATCTTTAAACCAAACATAATAATTTACACATACCCAAATGCTAAACTCATTATTTCTACTAGTTCAGTTGTATCTTATGTTAATAATATTATTATGAGAATAATAACATGAATAAACTATAAGTAGGTACAGTCAGCGGCAGTTACATAACGCAGTATGGACTAGTACGGATAATACTGCTGTACACATTCAACCGACTGTACCTCAGACTTCAGCTTTTAACAAACAATCGTATTAATTGAAGACTCTGGGTGCGGCCGTAACAATAATCACCTGTTTCAGTTTGGTCTGAACCCGGCATGTGACGAAGTTAAATATTTTAATGAAATAACATTATTAAAATTACGTTGGGCCTAGATAAGTGACATTCGGACGTCGCTAATCAATTGAAAAACTATGGAAATCTTGAAAATTAGGACCTGGGGCCTTACCACGAAGTCTTCCAGAACGATTCCGTTTTGGAAACGTCACATTTGAAGCTTGAAGTAACACTACTTCAATACAATTTGCATGGGTCATGGTACGAAATAAAAAGTAATATTAATTCGGTAATGTATTATGAATTCGTGGTGAGGCCCCTGGATGAGGCTAGCAGCGGACCATAGACAATGGCATACGCAAAGAGAGGCCTATACCCAGTAGTGGGTGAAGTCGGGTTGCGAATGAGTGAGAGTGAGTTTGGAAATCAAGCCTCTTTAGACCACAATCATTGCAAAACCGAATGCGCACCTCGCTAAAGGGACTCACACATCAGTGGGGCGATTGTGGATCTTTGCTTACAATCAATGTCAATACGTTTTCATTGTAATCGAGTGATTTGGTATTACATAATAGTGTTTATTCAATCAATTTGATTGACATTTGACTAGTATTGATCGTATCAGAGTTCCGTAATCTTACTACGGCTCACCCAACAACTAGACACACTGTCAATAGACCATAAACAAGTGTTAACTGCTGAAAAATCCGCCACTGAACCCACGTGATCATTTACCAGACGTCTGAAATTTTCTAGCGTTTTGCGAATGTCACTTCCCTAGGCCGTCTGGTCACGTTAAAGTAACAAAAATAGGGAATTGGCCTAACGTTTTTCTAAGTACACGTTTCTACATACAATAAATACTTTTTATTCTTACGTAAATATTTAAATAGGTACATCAAAGTTGAGGCTAGAATCACAAGTTTTCTACTCGCTATATGCGTTAAAATTGCTTTTTCAAAAGTTAATACTATACAGGGTGGCGCAATAATCGCCTTACGATGGTCGCATTTTTACACCACCCTGTATAATTAATATGGTTATAAATAAGGTATACGTAGATATTATCATGATAATACCTTTTTTTAGACTTTAGTAAAAGGCAAGTATAGGACCTATAATATAACCCCCACTATTTATATAACTTTATTTTAATTTAAAACAAATTAAAATATTGAACACTACACATTTCACCACACGTACAAATACAGGTAAAATGAAAGTACAGTCAGCTACTAAGTTGATTAACATTCGAGATTTTTAATCAAATGCATCTAAAGATATAAAGTTACCATTTCCCTGTTGAACCCGAAGGAAAAATTTGAATTGTTAATCGCCTTTTGTATGTGACTGTACTTGATGGGGATTTTTAATCAAATCGAGCTACCGATTCTTTTTTTGTCACTGTTAAGTCATCGACTAGGTTGAGGGATGACGACTTGGGATGTTATTTCGTGACATTGGAGGTAAAAAAAATAATGTAAAAAGTATATTTTTGGATCATAATTCCTAAAGATTTCCCACAGGTGGGGATTCTCAGATTCATAAGTAATACAAGAAATGTCCATAGAAACTTGGCGTAAATCCCCACAGCTGTATTGTGTTTAGGTGATAGGTAGAATTGAGGGGAAATCCCCACGAATATTGTAGGATTCCGATATATTTTTTTTTTCAAGTTATTTTGCCTGTACTTTTCTTGTGAACGGTTGATTATCGAAATCCCCACAACGGCCCTATGATTAGTGGGGATTATGGGGAATATAATTATCCCCACCAGTGGGGGAAATTGGTGGGGATTTATATGATTCGGATTTTTAATTCTAGCCATATTGTCTGTTTTAATTAGATAATTACCTTGCTATGTCAACTCTTGACATCTAGGAAGTATCTTAGTCTCAATTTGCTATGGGAATTTGGACTTCATTTGTATCTAGATTAAACTGATTATTGCTATACGTAAAATGCCATGGACAAAGATACCGATATTCAACTCAACCACCATAAAAATAAGGTTTATATTCCCAAGACCCACCACTGTTTTACCTAACAGTATCTGGTTTTTATAATCTTGTATCACATCGTGACTTTAGAAGTCGAGGAGGAACCCGATGAACCGAATACCGATATTGAACTTAACCGTTATACAAATAAAGTTAAAATTCCTGGAACACGTTATCATCTTAATACGGTATCTGGTTTTGATAGCACGATACCGAAGCTCTATTTCTGAGGATACCGATATTCACCTCAACCGCAATACAAATAAAGTTTAAATTCCCGACACACTCGGTGAACACGGTATCTGGTTTTGATAACACGTATCATACGTTCCCGGTACACACGGTATCATCTGAAAACGGTATCTGGTTTTGATAGCACGATACTGAAGCCCTGTTTCTGAAGATACCGATACATCTAACCGCAATACAAATAACGTTTAAATTGCCGGTACACTGGTTATCATCTTAATACGGTATCTGGTTTAGATAACACGTATCATACGTTCCCGGTACACACGGTATCATCTGAAAACGGTATTTGGTTTAGATAACACGTATCATACGTTCCCGGTACACAGGGTATCATCTGAAAACGGTATTTGGTTTTGATAACACGAATCATACGTTCCCGGTACACACGGTATCATCTTAATACGGTATCTGGTTTTGATAGCACGATACCGAAGGCCTATTTCTAGAGATACCGATATTCACCTCAACCGCAATACACATAAAGTTTAAATTCCCGGTACACTGGTTAATACGGTATCTGGTTCTGATAACACGTATCATACGTTCCTGGTACACAAGTTATCATCTTAATACGGTATCTGGTTCTGATAATACTGTATCATATCGTAAGTCCTCGTTCTGAAGTTGAGGAACGAGTTTCTGATGACGGAGAGCATATACGCCGCCGCCTCCTTCTCCGTGGAGTTGGGCGCGAATCTCGAGCGAAGCAAGCGGATCGTCTGCCCGCGGAAGCAAGGCAAGCCAGTGTCCAGCATTAGTGACACCATTGATATAATCGCTTCTTGATATGGTCTGGAACAAGGATCGGATATTGGTGGTAATTCTCTTGGTCCGCGGACTTACTTAAAAAAATGTTTAACTACGCACAATCTTATTTTGTTCTCCCCATAGACTAAATTAGCGTAAACATTTAAATGGCAGTTCTCAATTTGACTAAACTGACGTGTGTTATGCGTGTTTTAGCTTATTTTAGAAGCTAGTACTAAGAAGTAAATGGGTGTTGACTAAACTACGGATATAATTATGGTGGAAAATTAATTAAATTTAGACCAAAATGTCAATTTAAGCTTTTTATAAAACTGTCATTTTAAAATTGATAAGCTAATTTCGTCTTTCTAGTGTACAAAATAAGATCGTACCTCATTTAATTTTTTTTAAGTTAGTTTGCGGAACAACTATATTACCACCATTATAATACTTTAGTTACAAAAATATACAAAGGCCCGACCACAAGCTCAACCAGGTTTGAACCCACGACCTTCGGATCGTGAGGCAGGGGTGCTACCACTACACCACCAGTAGGTATGATGGCTCACCGGACGGCGAGGAAGGCTTGCACGCACAACTCGCAGAACCAGCGGAAGGGCGGCGCCTCCATCTTGCACCACCAGTCAGTACAACCCGGTCACATTATCTCGAGACCTCGCTGGAATGCGAACCTCCTGCCCCGTTCTCCTTTCACCTCCCCGCGCTCGCACTTTCGTTGCCGAGAGAGAGAGATCCGAGCGCCGACGCGACGTGACGTCATCGACGCCAGGTCACGAGACAATGTGACCGGATTGTACGCTAGGCTGCAGGGCTCACCTGACGGCGAGGAAGGCCTGCACGCATAGCTCGCAGAACCAGCGGAAAGGCGGCGCCTCCATCTTGCACCACCAGTCAGTACAACCCGGTCACATTATCTCGAGACCTCGCTGGAATGCGAACCTCCTGCCCCGTTCTCCTTTCACCTCCCCGCGCTCGCACTTTCGTTGCCGAAAGAGAGAGATCCGAGCGCCGACGCGACGTGACGTCATCGACGCCAGGTCTCAAGATAATGTGACCGGGTTGTACGCTAGGCTGCAGGGCTCACCTGACGGCGAGGAAGGCCTGCACGCACAGCTCGCAGAACCAGCGGAAGGGCGGCGCCTCCATCTTGCCGCCCATCACCATCACCATCTCGTCCGTCAGCTTGATGTCCGGCTCGAAGCCCAGGTTACCCCCCGGGGACGACTCGAACATGAACCCGAAATCTGATAAAAACAATTAAAATCACAATCACAACACTAAAAGTAATTAAACTTCTAATCAAAAAAATTGAGCCACCCCTATCACTAGCTTTCATTTTTTTTCCGGTGTTTTCTTTTTCTTTTTTGTAAAGAATAATTTTACTTCTTTCATTTTTGAATTTAAATTTCTTCCCGCCCTTTTCCCACGCTAAGTGGGGTCGGCACAACGTTTTCTTCTTCCATCTCCCTCTATCATCCGCCATCTCAATACTCACTCGTATAGTATACTCACACGAGTATTATTTTATCATCCTTCACAGTCGACTTTAAATTCAAACTATTTTATACAATACTAGCTTTCACTCGCGGTTTTGCTCGCAAGGTACATACATAAATATAGCCTATGTGACTCCGGAATAATGTAGCAATAGAATGGTAAAATAGTTTTTAAATCGGGCCAGTTTTTTTTGAGTTTATTCGTTACAAACAAATAGGAAGTCTGAAAGTGGCACAGGTGACAGAAAAAATGAGGAGTAATAGGTTAGCGTGGTATGGACATGTTATGAGAAGAGATGAATGTCATGTGACAAGGAGTGTTAGATATGAATGTGGATGGAAGCAGCGGTAGAGGTTGGCCAAAGAAAAGATGGATGGACTGTGTGAAAGATGACATGAGAAAGAAAGGAGTGAGTAATGAGATGACGAGTGACAGAGGGAAATGGAAGAAGATCACATGTTGTGCCGACCACATAACGTGGGATAAGGGCAGGAAGATAATGATGATGATTCGTTACATACAAAAATACAAAACTTTCCTCTTCATAATATTAGTATAGAAGAAAATCACTAATGTGGTGATTAAATTACGCCTCTTTTACTTACCGATATGTATGATATGGCCATCAGTGTCTAACATGATATTCCCGTTGTGCCTGTCCTTGATTTGCAGCAGGAACCCTATCACACTGTACGCAGCCATTGACGTCACGAAACAGCGACGAGCGGCCTGTAACAAATAAAAACATGAACACGACTGTACTGGTTATATACTTTTCATGATCACTGTACTGCAATTTACTTTTCATCATCATTTTCCTGCCCTTTTCCCACGTTATGTGGTCGGCACAACATGTGATCTTCCATTTCCCTCTATCATTCGTCATCACAGTACTCACTTCTTTCTTACCCATGTCATCTTTCACACAAGTCCATCCATCTTTTCTTGGGGTAGGCCGAAGAAAAGATGGATGGATTCCCTCTACCCCTGCATCCATCCACATTCATACCTAACACTCTCCTCGTCACATGACATACCACACCAACCTATTACTCCTCATCTCTTCCGTCACCGGTGCCACTTTAATATACTTTCTAAAGTCTCCTTTTTAATAAAAAATATATACTTGTCAGTTATAAAATCGAAAAAAACCATGATCACATAACCCCCTAGTTGTTTTGTAAAAGAAAACAGCCATTTAGAAAAGACTATTCACTTTGATCTTATACCTTTAAACGAGCAATTCTTGTATAATATATTTATTTATCTGAATCTCGGAAACGGCTCTAATGATTTTCACGAAATTTATTATACAGAGGGTTTCGGGGGCGATAAATAGATCTAGCTGGGTTTAATTTACCAAAAAACAAGATTTACCAAAAAAACAGAGCAAAGCTCAGTCAGCCATGTACTTTACATAATATCTCACATCCGTGTCAAGTCGGGTTTTATTGGATAAAACACCCACCAAAATTAGACAATAAACTCAAAAAATCACAAGCAAATAATACAAAAACTAGAGCGATAAGTTCACAGTCGAAAACATCAGACGAAAATCCTTCTAAAGATCTATTGGTGAACGACCGGATGTTTTATTTAGTAAATATCGAAAAATTGTATGTGCGCAATGCCAGTGCTTTTAAACGGTGAAAGAAATCCATCGTGAGGAAACCGGCATACCCTAGAACCAAAAATTCAAAGTGTGTCATAGGTTAGTATTCTTATAAGCGGCCATGGGCTTGCAACCTGTCACGTACGGAATACTAACTACTGTGCAAAATGTGGGCATGTACCAAATGTCATGTTTGGACGTGCCTCTTTAGATATCCTCAAAGATCTGAGGAAGATATCTACCAAGCCCGGGGATTACAGTCGTGATTATATATTTATACTAGCTTCCGCCCACGGCTTCGCCCGAGTGGTACCTTGAAAAACAAAAACATCGCTATCCCACGGGAACCGTACATTTCTTCGGGATAAAATGTAGCCAATGTTTTATTCCAGACCATAATCTATATCTGTGCCAAATTTCATTCAGATCCGTTCAGCCGTTTTAGCGTGAAAGAGTAACAAACATACTGTTCGATCTTTGCAAGCATAACTGAGGGTAGTTGGAAAATAAACTCCATCAATTTCTTTATATTCTACTGCCGTTCAGTTAGTAGTAAGATTTCGCTACCGCACGCTGCGCCGAGTGAACGTTTCGCTCCTACCTGCCGGTGTCCTTTGTGAATCTCTATTAATTGTGTGAAGAACTTTCGGGACCTCTCCTTATTACCAAATTAGGAGTGTTGCAACTTTAAAGTGCTGGGACAATAAACACGCAGGCCTGCCGTGCTGCCAAGGACTTCTGCTGCCCTGGACGGTCGTGGATAAAAGGTTGGTGGAGTGTCCATATTCCCTTTAAATGTTTGCAAAGATTGAATATCTGTTCCTCACCTAATTCTTTCACATACCTCATACAGTCCATTGAAAACCTCTCCCCGAGATTGTCTAGATCGCACAATCTTTTTTGGTCACTTCGACCGGATAAAATCTGTTTTTTGTATAAGTACCTATTCGTGGTACCAATCTCATATCCCTTTTGAATCCGTGATTCATAAACATTTCGTGCAGACGTTCTGTACCTAAATTCCTCTGACTGCGTTAGAATACCTCTTACGTAATTATCGCTGCGTCGTGGTTACATATGTTAAGACGTTCTTAACATACATAACTACTATTTGGCCGTGCCAAATTACCTCTAAAACCTCGTTAAATACATTTATTTTATAATTTCATACGTGTAGACGTTCTACACATCCCCTATTTAATCGACTAGATTGGACAAGTACATACACATTTATACACAAAATACACATATTCTTGTCGTACAAGTATTTATATATGTATTGTGTGATTTATTTGCATAATAAATAACGTGATTTATTAAAAATAGTCAAATACTTTTGTCAATCGCCACGTGTGTCGTGTTCGTTACATGTGCGTAGTGTCCGTGCCACAAAATGGCGCCGCCTAAAAGTAAAGATATTGCCGTAGAAACCCCCAGGGAATTAACCGTGTTAATTTATCGTAAACAACGTATGTTTGAACAAATGCAAACAATTTATGATATGTCGCGTGATTTATGCGATCCCGAATCAAAACAATTGTTTTTAATGCACGTATCTGAGTTAAGTGATTTACGTAGTTCATTTGAAAAATTAATCTTTGAAATCTTTGAAAAAGAACTTGAAATTGATTCTAATGCATCGCTTAGAGGGCATGAATTAAAGAGTTTCGATGATATATACTTTCGAGTGAAGTTATGTGCATCCAATATTAGACCGAACCTCGATAGTGTTAAGAGTGAAAATCGCTCGCATTCTGCGGAGTCCAGACCTCGCCTACCTAAACTCGAGTTGTTTACGTTTGACTCAAATATAGAAAACTTTAATACCTTTTACGAGACATTCTGTTCTTTGGTGCATAATCAAAAACATATTCCTAAAATAGACAAATTTCATTATTTGTTATCGTGTACGAAAGGTTCCGCGTTGAATATAGTTAAAAGCGTTCCGATTACCGCTAACAATTATGATTTAGTTTGGCAAAGTTTAATTGATAAATACCAAGATAACAGATTGTTGGTCGGTAGATATTTAGATAAAATGTTAAATTTTACTCCACTGCAAAAAGAGTCTTCTACTCAACTAAACTTGTTTATCGAAAACTTTGAGCATTCATATACAGCGATAAAAGCGCTTAATATCGACGACTTAAATAGTTATGTAATGTGTCATATCGCGTTGAGAGCGTTAGACCCGCAAACACGAAAATGTTTCGAACAAAAACTTAATCAAAATACTATACCTAGTTTCAATGAACTTATGTCATTCATACATAATCAGATAAAGGTTTTAGATCATTCCACGTCATACTCAAACTCTAACGTAGCACCGAACAAACGTCAACAAGGAGATTCAAAACAAAGTAATATAAAAAATTTCTCGCATGCTGCTTCTACATGTTCTAAACTCATGTGTTTACATTGTGGAGAAAATCATATGATTTTCCGTTGTGATCAATTTCGTAAATTGTCAAACGTTCAGCGCATTAGCCGTGCTAATGAATTAAAGTTGTGCCACAACTGTTTGAAACCAAACCATTTTGCAAAAACATGTAAAAGTAACTTTAAATGTTTAATTTGTAATTCACCACATCACGTGTTATTGCACCGCGAAGTTAGCGTCTCTGATAATAACAAACCGGTATCGAGTGAGATTCCAGTTCCGCCTGTACCTGTGCCGTGCACGGTAGATGCGCCAGCTGTTGTCAACACTTGTCACGTGACGTCGACTCATAGAAATTATGCAGTTATTCTGGGTACTGCCGTCGTTCATGTTTTAGATGCATTTAATGACGTTCAGACTTGCCGCGTTCTTATTGATTCCGGCGCGCAATCAAGTTTTATTACGACGGATTGTTATCAACGCTTAGGCTTATCTTCTATGAAATGTCCTTACAATGTTTATGGACTAGGTGGTGAACACGTAAAGAACCACGGGATGGTTTCGTTTGCAATTCAGCCGCGTCATTGTTCAATGCCGACTTTCAATATTGATGCCGTTATTTTGCCGAAAATTACCTCTGACTTGCCAACCGTACCTGTTCCTAATAAGGTGATTGACGAATATAAGAATTTACAATTAGCTGATCCGTATTATTACGAGAAGTCTCAGATTGATATTATTTTATCTAGTGATTTATTTCCGTACATTTATGACGGGAAGAAATTTATTGTTAGTAGTGATATGCCAGTCGCTTTAAGTAGTGTGTTTGGATATGTGATAACGGGAAGACTAGAGATGGAATCCTCTAGCAACCTCAACGTTGTACCATGTACAACAACGTTAGTGTCGTACACTATCGAAAGTACCTCTTTAAATGATACTCTCAAACGATTTTGGGAGTTCGAAGCTTTGCCGTGCGAAGTTCCAATGTGTCCGTTAGATAAGCTAGCGGAAGATATATATATAGAAAAACATTATCGTGATGAAACCGGTCGTTACGTTTCGCCTATTTTATTAAAACCTGACCACGAACCTCTTTGTGATAGTTATGATGTTGCGTTAAAGCGACTCAACCAGGTCGAGCGCCGCCTCGCGCGATCTCCAGACCTTTGCAAGGCCTATATTGACTTCATGCGAGAATATGAAGCCCTCGGACACATGGAATTATATACAGGTTCAGAACCTTCTGGTTATTTAATACCTCATCACTGTGTCTTACGTCCTTCTTCGACTAGTACGCCTCTTCGCGTCGTGTTTGACGGTTCCGCCCAAGGAAAAAATGGAATCCCACTTAATGATGCTCTTTTGACGGGTAGAAAGCTACACCAGGATTTATTAAAAATTATCATAAACTTTCGTTTGTATGATGTGTGCTTTACTGCTGACGTGTCAAAGATGTATAGGGCTGTACTTATCGATCCCTCGGATAGAAAGTACCAGCATATTCTGTGGCGTGAGTCTCCGACGGAACCTGTGCGCATCTATGAACTTAGAACTAATACATACGGCCTTCGCAGCAGTGCATATATCGCCGTTCGAACGCTGTTACAGCTGGCTGAAGACGAGCTGTCTCGCGCTGAGAAGCCTCGCTCAGAAGCTGCACGTGTTCTGACCAATGGGTTTTACGTAGATGACCTGTTGTGGTCATGCCCATCCAGGGAAAAGGCTTGCCAGTTGCAAGACGACTTGTTAGCGCTTCTTAAAAGTGGTGGGTTTGAATTAAAAAAGTGGGCAAGTAACTGTCCTGATTTGCTCAGTAGAATGCAATCGGACCAAGTTTCGAATATAGATTTTCATGACGATACGTTATCGTCATCTCTTAAGGTTTTAGGTTTGACATGGTTACCTTCCTGTGATAGTTTCGCTTTCAATTATAACTTAACTGACGCAAAACAAACCAAACGATCCGTTTTAAAACTACTCGCAAGCATTTTTGACCCTGTTGGCATAATTGCCCCAGCTACTTTTGTTGCTAAGTGCATAATGCAAGATCTTTGGAAATTAGGCATTGGTTGGGATGATCAATTACCACCGGAGCCGTGCTCTAAGTGGAATCAATTTATCTCTGATCTCCCTAAGTTAGCCGAACTACGTTTCGAGCGTCATGTTTTAATACCGAACTTCTGTGAGGTACAGCTGATTGCGTTTTGCGATGCGTCATCGCGTGGGTTCGCATCCTGTATTTACCTACGAAGCTTAGATAACGAAGGCAAGGTCAAGGTTAGGTTGTTGACTAGTAAATCGAAAGTAGCACCTCTTAATCCACTCCTGTCAATACCTAGGCTTGAACTCGAGGCAGCCGTGCTGCTTACTAAACTCGTTAATTTTGTCGTACAAAACTTAAATGAACTTAATGTTTCAATTGTCGCACTCAGCGACTCAAAAAATGTGTTGGCGTGGATACAAACACAGCCGTATATGTTGAAAACATTCGTGGCTAACCGTGTTAGTCAGATAACCACTGTGGTTCCACCCAGCTGTTGGCATCACGTGAAGAGCGAGAATAACGCTGCGGACATATGCTCGCGTGGAGCTTTGCCTGCTCACTTTGTGGAGAAAGCCGCAGAGTGGATTCACGGTCCTGCGTGGCTTTATGATGACCAAAGACAATGGCCTATTGAGGCATTTTATATTAAAAAGGAATTTGATGTTCAAGAGCTTAAATCGAATAATGCAACGTTTGCCTTTCATTCATCTGACGATAAAAACATTTTAATTAATGACCTTGAACAAACTTTCGAGAAGTTTTCTTCTTTTAAAAGATTACAACGTGTAATGTCGTGGTGTCATAGGTTTGTAAACAACCTACGATGCAAACCTTCAGAGCGGTCTGTAGGACCTTTGAAAACTTCCGAGCTGAAGCAAGCTCATAGCACAATTATTCATGTTATCCAAATTAAGCATTTCGATAAAGAAATCTCTTTACTTAAACAAAATAAGTTTGTTACCTCTCTGCGCAAATTGTCACCCTTCGTGGATTCCCATGAATTTCTCAGGGTGGGGGGTCGCATTTTACAAAGCGACTTACCATACAATACGAAGCATCCGTTGTTACTTCCGAAATGTCATACAAGTAATATATTAATAAAATATTATCATGAAATGTATTTACATGTAGGTCCTCGTACGTTACAAGGCATATTATGTAAACAGTATTGGCTTATTGGTGCTCGTAGCATCATTAGATCGATTCTATCGAAATGTAAAATTTGTTTTAAATGTAAACCTACCGCGTTACAACCTCAAATGGGTACGTTACCCGCATCTCGACTCATGCCCGATAAGGTTTTCAACCACGTTGGTTGTGATCTAGGCGGTCCATTTCTAGTAAAAGAAAGTTTACGGCGTAACGCGAAGACTCACAAGGCTTATTTATGCCTATTTATATGTTTTTCAACGAAGGCTATACATTGCGAAGTCCTGACCGATTTATCTTGTGATTGCTTTTTAGCCGCTTTTGATCGTTTCGTGGCTCGTCGCGGACTATGTTCGTGTTTATACTCGGACTGCGGTTCTAATTTTATTTGTGCCGCGAAACATTTGAAAGAAGTGACTAGCTTCTTAAATAATAGGAGTAATCAAGATGTAATTCTTGATCAATTGACAACACGTCAAGTTGAATGGCGAACGAATCCGCCTAACGCTGCGTCCATGGGTGGACTCTGGGAAGCAGGAATAAAATCTGCTAAGCATCTATTACTCCGTGCAGTAGGTGATAGATCTCTCACGTTTGAGGAGTTGACAACTGTGTTTTGTAGAGTAGAAGCCGTGCTAAACTCGCGTCCTTTGTGCACGTTGTCTGACAATCCGAACGAGTTTGATGTTTTAACTGCCGGTCATTTTCTAATAGGTCAAAGTTTAGTAGCTGTACCGGAATATGAATTTGAGGACGTTCCTCAGAATAGATTGTCTCGTTGGCAATCAATTCAGAAGGTTTCCCAATCATTTTGGAGGCGATGGTCTGATGATTACCTTCACACTCTTCAACAGAGAGCGAAATGGTTTTCCTCACCGCCCAACCTAAAGGCTGGAGACTTAGTTTTGCTGAAATCTAATCTAACTCGACCGTTACAGTGGCCTCTAGGTCGCATTGAAAAATTACACCATGGCGTTGATAAAATAGTTCGTGTTGTCACATTGAGAACAAAAACTGGTCTCATCAAACGACCAGTTAATAAAATTTGCCCGTTACCTTATGCAAATTAATTACCTCTTATATAAAATTTTTTACCTCATAAATAATTTAATTATACTCGTATTTATTTTATTTACACTTCTACACTTATCCTTATATAGGTACACCTCGCTATTAAGCTTCGTAAGTTTATTTAGTTTATATTATTTATTGTTTATTTGTGAATTATATCCTTCACTCTCTACATGCATAATTAGATGTAGGGAATTCATTCATGATGAATTCGGTGGGGGGTATGTTCGATCTTTGCAAGCATAACTGAGGGTAGTTGGAAAATAAACTCCATCAATTTCTTTATATTCTACTGCCGTTCAGTTAGTAGTAAGATTTCGCTACCGCACGCTGCGCCGAGTGAACGTTTCGCTCCTACCTGCCGGTGTCCTTTGTGAATCTCTATTAATTGTGTGAAGAACTTTCGGGACCTCTCCTTATTACCAAATTAGGAGTGTTGCAACTTTAAAGTGCTGGGACAATAAACACGCAGGCCTGCCGTGCTGCCAAGGACTTCTGCTGCCCTGGACGGTCGTGGATAAAAGGTTGGTGGAGTGTCCATATTCCCTTTAAATGTTTGCAAGGATTGAATATCTGTTCCTCACCTAATTCTTTCACATACCTCATACAGTCCATTGAAAACCTCTCCCCGAGATTGTCTAGATCGCACACATACATCCAGACATACTGACATCCATCCATCCATCCATCCATCAATCCATCCATCCATCCATACATACTTACAAACTTTCGCGTTTATAATATTAGTAGGATTAAGTATTATATTATCGAACCTGAAATTCCCTGGTGGTTTCATCTCCGTATTTCTTGATGAAGTACTCGTACATGCCGATGTCCGTCTGCCGGCCGAGCTGGTCGCGCGACTTCGCGTTCGGCACGCACTCTATCACGCCGCACTGTAACAACACTGGTGCTAATCTCTTGTTCCGCGGAATAACTTCAAATATGGTGATATCTCTTTTTCCGTTGACTAACTTAAAAAATGGTGGTAATCTCTTGTTTCGTTGACTAATTCAAAAATGAAGGTAATTCTCTTGTTCGGACTAATTAAAAAAATGGTGGTAATCTCTTGTTCGGCGGAATAACTTAAAAATGGTGGTATCTCTTGTTCTGCGGACTAACTAAAAATATGGTTGTAATCTCTTGTTCCGCGGAATAACTTAAAAAATGGTGGTATTCTCTTGTTCCGCAGAATAACTTGAAAAATGGTGGTAATCTCTTGTTCCAAGAAATACTTAAAAATGGAGGTTATCACTTGTTTCGCGGAGTAACAAAAAAAATGGTAGTAATCTCTTGTTCTGCGGAGTAACAAAAAAAATGGTGGTAATCACTTGTTCCGCAGAATAACTTAAAAAATAGTGGTAATCTCTTAATCCACGGAATAACGAAAAAAATGGTGGTAATTCTGTTTTTTGTAGACTAACTTAAAAAATGGTGGTAATCTCTTGTTTCGTTGACTAATTCAAAAATGAAGATAATTCTCTTGTTCGGACTAATTTAAAAAATGGTGGTAATCTCTTGTTTCGTTGACTAATTTAAAAATGAAGGTAATTCTCTTGTTCGGACTAATTTAAAAAATAGTGGTAATCTCTTGTTCGGCGGAATAACTTAAAAATGGTGGTATCTCTTGTTCTGCGGACTAACTAAAAATATGGTTGTAATCTCTTGTTCCGCGGAATAACTTAAAAAATGGTGGTATTCTCTTGTTCCGCAGAATAACTTGAAAAATGGTGGTAATCTCTTGTTCCAAGGAATACTTAAAAATGGAGGTTATCACTTGTTCCGCGGAGTAACAAAAAAAATGGTAGTAATCTCTTGTTCTGCGGAGTAACAAAAAAAATGGTAGTAATCTCTTGTTCTGCGGAATAACTTAAAAAATGGTGGTAATCTCTTGTTCCGCAGAATAACTTAAAAAATAGTGGTAATCTCTTAATCCACGGAATAACGAAAAAAATGGTGGTAATTCTGTTTTTTGTAGACTAACTTAAAAAATGTTATCACATGTACCTACCTACCCACTAAATTATTAGTTTCAGTGTTTGTTATTGTAAGAAGGTTCTTATGAAAGAAAGAACTAAGGAATATGTTATATTGATGGATTTTGCGGACAAAGTCTCGGGTAACAGCTAGTTTAATATAAATGCTAAAGTCAAGCTATATTTAAGAGCTTACCCCAGGCGCAGTGGCGACCACTTTATACGGGAACAGGTAGAGGTCCAAGCCGACCTGCTGGAACACGTTCTTGAAGAGTGATATCACTTGGAGCGCCAACATATCTTGTCTGACGTCATCGCCCACTTTGAAGATCGCTGCCTGCCACACCTCGGCCGCTACTGACGTATACCGATCCTTGCCTTCTTCCTGTTAAGTATACAGGGTGATTATCGTGTTTAAATTACCTTATATTTTCCCGACGTTTCGACAGGTTTGCACGCTGTCGTGGTCACGGGTAGACTGGAGTACAAGGTGGTACAAGGAGCTACCGCCTCCGCGAAGCGGGGGTCGCATTATTTGCAACTACCCTCACTTCGTTCTCGACAATAGGGATGTCCATCTGTACACTCGGACGACCCACAACACTAACAGTATTCGCGACGCGCTGAATAACCGGTCTACGACGAGTACACTTAGCTAGCACTGGTCTAATACTAATAATAATGTGTTCAGATCGCGTAAGTTTAAAAGTACATATACAGGGTGATATCAGACTACTTCCGAAAACTTCAGGGGGTTGAAGTACCCATCAAAGTAGGTAACAGTTTTGTAGTAGCATACTGTATAAATTTTTTCAATAAACTACCTGTCAACGTCCGAAACTTAAGTTTTTAGGAATTTAGTAGAAAAAAAATGTTTTTTTATACTGTCGAAATCCTACTATGATATTGACAAATTCTGTATGTAGGCTACCTACTAGATGTTATGTAAAAGTGATTTACTTATAATTTTTATTAATATAAGTTATTGTCATATATTTTAGTATGTACTAGCTACCGCCCACAGTAGGTCTACCATGAGTTGTCACATTTAGATCCGCTGACGTTACTACAGTAGTAATAGTACGTTACTATGACATTTGTCAAAATTATTACTCATGGTACCAAATTCTAAGCAAATTAATGAGCGCAAACTACAGTTGCTGTAGTACGCTATGACGTAGGATAGTTAACTACGTGAGGTTTGTTTTAATACCCAACTATCCGCTAGAGGCGCTGTAGGCAAGTTTTCATACATTTTTTTAACTACAGTCGCTAGCGAGTGTAGATTGTGAAAACTCATGGTAGACTTACAGCTGTGTCCACGTAGTAAACAAAACAAATCTATCCCGCGGGAACCGTACATTATTTCTGGATAAAAAGTAGCCTATGTGCTATTCCAGACTATAATCTAGGTATATCTGTGCCAACGCTATTTCAAAGGTACTCGGCAATTTAAATCCAAATGTTCACATTAATACATTTTTGGAAAATCCACGGAATTTCAAGTTTTAAGGAGTTCCCTGATACTCGGTATCAATCAAAACATTTACATAAGCTATTTAAACGTTACACGGCAATTTAAATCCAAATATCGACATTAATCAATTTATGGTAAATCCACGAAGGAGTTTCAAGTTTTAAGGAGTTCCCTGATACTCGGTATCAATCAAAACATTTACATAAGCTATTTAAACGTTACACGGCAATTTAAATCCAAATATCGACATTAATCAATTTATGGTAAATCCACGAAGGAGTTTCAAGTTTTAAGGAGTTCCCTGATACTCGGTATCAATCAAAACATTTACATAAGCTATTTAAACGTTACACGGCAATTTAAATCCAAATATCGACATTAATAATTTTTTGGCAAATCCACGAAGGAGTTTCAGGTTAAGGAGTTCACATGCTCGGTATTTACCGTGGGGGGTTCCTCGCCTGATGCGATGGCCATGGCCACAGATTCCATCTCCGCGATGCCGTATTTTCTCACCCTAAACCTCGCTAGGTAAGGGGCTTTAGCCGCACTCTGCATTGGCGTTCCTGGAACGAAAATATAATAATAATAATAATAATGCTGGACAATCCACACAGCATCATCTAGCCGCAAAGTAAGCTACTCAAAGCTTGTATTATGGGTACTAGATAACTGATATATTTAATACATTATAATACATAGATAGATATTTAATTATACATAGAAAACACCCAGACCAACGGAACAAATTTCTGCAGATCGTACACAAATTTGTTCCGCGGCGGGAATCGAACCCGCAACCTCTTGCGTCGCAGGCGGACTCTCGCCCGCTGCGCCACTAAGGTTGTCAAACGTGACTGATCGCACAGCTCAGTTGGTAGTCTGCCTTCTGCGCTGTAGACTGTGGGTTCGATCCCTACCCAGGACTAACATTTTGTGTGATGTGATGAACGAAAATATTTGTTCTGTGTCTGGGTGTTATTATATACTAGCTTCCGCCCACGGCTTAGCCCGCACGGTAACTTAAAAAAAAACAAGTCTATCCCGCGGGAACCGTAAATTTTTCCAGGATAAAAAGTAGCCTATGTGCTATTCCAGATTGTAATCTATATTTGTGCCAAATTTCATCCAGATCCGTTCAGCCGTTTCAGCGTGAAAGAGTAACAAACATACATCCAGACATCCAGACATTCTTTCCACAAACTTTCGCATTTATAATATTAGGATAGGATTTACAAAAAAAGTGAGTCGATTATGCAAAGCTTGTAAGATAGGTACAAGCTTTTTAGTACACATTTTTGTAATCTGTGTACAATAATGTATAAATAATAGTAGATTAGTAGACAAGGGCTGTAAGGCATCAATTGCAGCCCGAGATATTTAGGCGCCCGAGCACAGGCGAGGGCGCCTATAGTTCGAGGGTGCAATTGATGCTTACACCCGAGCTAACTACTCTGCTTTACATATCGATTGTGAGGTAAGTAGAAAAAACCGGCATTACAAGAATAAAAAAGTAAAAGTTTTCTATTCCCGCTATTTTTTTTTTCAAGAACGAAATTGAGCTTCGCCGTTCGATATTTAAAATTGATGACTATTATACTCATACGATGACAAGGTTGAATAGCGAAGCGACCTCTTTTGTCATTGGGCTGAATGCGTGATGTCTATTGCCAGTATGATGGTTAGATGTAGGTACGCGAACTTTTTGAAAGAGTGAAGTTGTTTTTAAATTACTTACCGCCCTAGGGCTTTTCTAGCTACATTATTACCCTAGAGCGCTAATTGGTCACCTACAGGCCCCATTTGGGGGTAATAAGGACCTACTTACCGAATATGAGAGATGTAAATAAATATAATAAGTTCGTCAGTAGGTATTTTTGCATTTTTTAGGTTAATCCGCGGAACAATAGAATTACCAACTCTATGGGTAGTAAAAGCTTACTTAGTAAGTAAGTTTAAAGTATGCACGTCGCTTACCGCTTTTGTAATCTATGTCAATAACCATAGAGTCTGGATTTGAAGGTAGATAACATCCTGGTTGCACCTGAAAATAACCACGTATCAATATTGAATTTGCTTCATTGTGATGTTGCCATCTAACCTCAAATATCTAAGCAACTAATTTTGGCTCGACGTGTCAGCAATGCTATTCAGCTTATTTGTTATTTTAGACGTTTAAGCCGTTTTAGCGTGATTGAGTAACAAACATACTTATACATACATTTTTAATAGTAGTTCGATTATAGGATAAATAAATAATGCTGAACAATCCACACAGCATCATCTAGCCCCAAAGTAAGCTACTGAAAGCTTGTGTTATGGGTACTAGATAACTGATAAATTTAAAACATTATATACATAGATAGATATAATATATTTTTTATTATATATAGAAAACACCCAGACCAATGGACCAAATTTCTGCAGATCGTACACAAATTTGTTCCGAGGCGGGAATCGATCCCGCAACCTTTTGCGTCGCAGGCGGACTCTCGCCCGCTGCGCCACTGAGGTCGTAGTAGGATAGGAAGTAGGATAGTGGGATAAGATATGGTGTGTATATCAAGATATATCTGTATATTTATGGTGTTATGAAACATCTAGTTTACTCACAGTGACTTTTTTCAATGCTTCCAAACACGCTCGTTTCCTCTCGGCCCCCTTCGGGTAAGGTCGAATAATTCCGCTGATATCCGTTATCTGCTTGAAGAACTCAAACTCCCGTTCGTGAAACGCCTGCGCAGGTCCCGATAGGTTCTCTACGATGCTCTTAGTGAGCGCTTCTAGGATGTCGAAGAGCGCTACTGGGAATAAGGAAAGATGTGTACTTTTCTATGTTTTTAAGGGTGGATTTGTCCTAACTAGTTAAGCACTAACACCAGAATTAAGCGTAGTAATCGAAAAGTAAACTAACATTTTACTTGCGTTTGACATTATTCTGAGAATAGTTATACCAAAAGTTAGTTAAATATTAAATAAGGAAAGCCGTGTACTTTTCTATTTGTTTAAGTTTAAGGGTGAATTTGGACAAACTAGTTAAGCACTAACCCCAGAATAAATCGTGGTTATGGAAGAGTAAACCGACATTTTACTTGCATTTGACATTACATTATTCTAAGAATAAGTATCCCAGAAGTTGGTAAAATCAACCCTAAGTGATATTTATCTACAGCTGTTACAACAACTTTTTTTTATTGTGTTAATATTGATTATAGTTTCGTTTGGCCACAGATGTTTGTTTAAATTTAAATCGTGGAACTATACAATGATAATGCAACGGGGAGTTGCCATTCTGTATGTACTTAGTACAATATTAGATTATTCAATGACTTTTTCTCAACTTTTTTGATTTCTTTTATACCAAATTAACAAAGAGCTTCGGATTTATATAGAGTAGTTACACTCACCATCTTTGTTATGCATCTCTTCGTCTGTAAACATATTTGTGTGCATATTCCAAATTAACTGATGCGCCACCACTTGTGATTTCTTTGCTAATGATTTTATTAGTTCCGCTACATAGCCCATCTGTAAGAGAACGGATACGGATATGACGTCAGAATGCCGGAATATCTACGTTGACTAACTAGTATGTTATCGCACAGTCCTAGAGAGCTGAAATTTGAAAATTCGAAGAGTACTTTTGTTTTTGGATCGAATATTTATGATATTTGACACATGTCCACATTTTGCACAGTAGGTAGTATTCCGTACGTGACAGGTTGCAAGCCCATCGCTGCTTATAAGAATACTAAACTATGACACACACCTTCAAATATCTGGTTCTAGGGTATGGCGGTTTCCTTATGATGTTTTTCTTCACCGATTCAAATGTCTGGTTCTAGAGTATGCCGGTTTCTTCATGATGTTTTTCTTCATCGATTCAGGGCACGTGCATTGCGCACATATTTTTTTTAAATGGAAAAATTCATTGGTGGATGACCAGATGAACCCACGACCTTCGGATCGTGAGGCGGGGGTGCTACCACTACACCATCAGCGCTCTACAATAAATATGTCAAAAAACTCACGGTATCGTGTCGTAACGCTTGGACGAGCTGCGGAATGTACAGTAGGACAGCGGAAGAGGGATATGACGTCAGAGTGCTGACCGCCGCCTGCGCAGACAGCGGATGCGGCGGGTACTGCCGACTGAAGTATGACAGAGCTTCGACTGGCGATACTCGCGCCCACGTCACCATGTGAACTAGCTGAAACAAGTATTATATGATTTAGGTAATTCTCTCAGCACATTTGGTAGTAGCGCTCAAAGATTTAAATCGTAGATATGCCCGAACGCCAAAAACTGTTGCACTGTTTTTACTTGTGTATGTTAAAAAAATACCGATGCACGCACACTAATAATTAGTAAAAAATGAACCAAACAGTTATTTCGCCATTTATTGTGCAATTATATTGCACGATCTTTCGTGAAAATATATACTTATTTCTTTTGTACTTGAAAATATTTGGTGTGCCAAATGAGCGAGCTATCTCATTTCGTGTGACAACAAAACGGCGCGGTCTCAGTACCGTACGGGCATATCTTGTAGCGCTGCCTTCTGCGCTATGGCGCCTGCTACACACTCGATAATTATCACGATATTGAACGTGGTATTTATCTATATCTATAGTGACTATAAAAGTAAAGCTTGCGTAGCTATTATATTAGCGATAGCATTAAAAAGATGCCGCCTATAGGTTGGGGGTTGACAAACATTTAGTGATGAACGCAGATGTTTGTTCTGTGTCTGGGTGTTATTGTTTATTCTATGTATACAAAAAAGTATATAATCGACTTGGTCTTCTTACCTCATGAGCATCATTGAGCAATGTTTCCGTGGTGACTAGATATTTCAGCGCTTGAGGTATGTGGCAGACAGCGGTCGGCTGCGCTTGAACTTTCCGCTTCATTTCAGCGATAATACCTTCGTGCTTTAATCTGAAACCATTATAAAATTTGTGACAATAAGAAACTCTTTACCACATAATGAAAAGTGCATGCGACGGAGATGCGAATGTTGAGATGGATGTGTACAAGATAAGGAATGAGCATATTAGAGGAAGTTTGAAAGTAGCGCCGGTGACAGAAAAGATGAAGAGTAATAGGTTGGCGTGGTATGGGCATGTTATGCGGCGGGAGAAGAGCCATGTTACAAGAAAGGTGATGGATTTGAATGTGGTTGGATACAAGAGTAGAGGTAGACCTAAGAAAATATGGATGGACTGTGTGAAAGACGTATGTGTAAGAAGGGAGACTACTGAGATGACGGATGACAGGGGAGAGTGGAGGAAGAGAACCTGTTGTGCCGACCCCACCTAGTGGGATAAGGGCAGGAAGATGATGATGATGGATAATATAAAGAGGAGGAAGTTTGAAAGTAGCGCCGGTGTTAAAGTTGAGAAGTAATAGATTAGTGTGGTATGGGCATGTTACGAGGAGGGATGAATGTCTGACGAGACGAGTTACACATACATATTATACAAGTAGAAGTAGACTAAGAAAAGATGGATGGACTGTGAAAGACGATATGAGAGAGAAAGGTGTGAGTGCTGATATGACGGCTGATAGAGAGAGACGGAAAGAGACATGTTGGACCGACCTCGCATAAGGTGGGATAAGGTCAGGAAGATGATTAAAGTATCTTTACCAAATGTATTCATTTATTTTGGTAGCACCCCTGCCTCACGATTCAAAGGTTGTGGGTTCAAACCTGGTCGTGCACCAATGAGTATTTGTATTCGAAAAATGGTTCTAGGGTATGACGGTTTCCTCACGATGTTTTCCTTCACCGCGCACAAATTTTTCGCATAGAACAAAAATTAATTGGTGCACTACCCGGTTTGAACCCACGATCTTCAGATCGTGAGGCAGGGGTGCTGCCACTACATCACCAGCGCTCAAATGTATTCATTTATTTTGGTAGCACCCCTGCCTCACAATTCGAAGGTTGTGGAAAAAGGACTAAAAGGACTAATGGAAAACTAAAAAGGATTAACACGAGAAAAACTTGAGAGGTGTCAAGGGACACCCGGATGGAACGAAGTTTCTTTCCTTGCTTTCTATGAGAGAGAGAGAGACAGACA
This sequence comes from Cosmorhoe ocellata, assembly GCA_963675405.1. Lineage (NCBI taxonomy): Eukaryota > Metazoa > Arthropoda > Insecta > Lepidoptera > Geometridae > Cosmorhoe > Cosmorhoe ocellata. The sequence continues at coordinate 6,278,007 of OY776265.1, read as the reverse complement.
GAGAAACACGCGCACGCCGTACGGCTTACAACTATAGCAAAAGGTGTCGTTACAACTTTTGGTCTGAATTTTTTTCCGTCTAGCCTCCTTTCGCACGCGCGATAAGGAACATCGTTCCAATAGGACTTGTGCAAGTATGTCGGTACATACCTTTCCGGTAGAAACACGGCAAGGGCCGGACTGATGTCCCAGGCTAGTTTGGCGTAGTCTCGCCAGGTCCGCTCAGTGTTGGGCTTCGTCCTCCAAGTATTGATGTTATCTTCGCCAGGAATCGCCTGCTCCGGCCTGCCGTGCGGGTTGTGCCACGTCACTAGGAACTCTATTTCCACAGCCTGAGAGCATAAAATTGTCTGTTAATTGTGCTAGCGACGCGAGCCAAATTTTTAGTAGCAAGTACGGCGATTTGGCGTTGTATGTTTGTATATTGTTTGTTAGAGCATAACTGAAGAAATTTTAATCCAATCTGCATGAAACTTGGGAAGGTCTAGAGATTCTGCTATGTAGATTTGCTGGAAATGATGAGATTGATAAGAGATGAGGTTGTAAAGATATTGGGTTCCAAAGTTAAAAAAAAATTTTTACTATTTTATCAAGTGGGGTATCAAATGAAACTTGTACATTCCAAAATGGTTTTTATTAGTTTATAGTTTTTGATATATAACGAAAAAAGTAAGCTGTTAATTATAAAACTACATTAACTATTTTGAATTCTGTTCAAAATAAGCTTGGATTGTTTCAAATACAAGCATATTATGCCCTATTTGTTCGATTGTTTCAAATACAAGCATTTATTCCCTATATGTTGATATGTTGAGAGCGCTGGTGGTGTAGTGGTAGCACCCCTGCCTCACGATCCGAAGGTCGTGGGTTCAAACCTGGTCGTGCACCAATGAGTTTTTCCATTCGAAAAATTTATGTGCGCAATACCAGTGCTCTTAAACGGTGAAGGAAAACATCGTGAGGAAACCGGCATACCCTAGAACCAAAAATTCGAAGGTGTGTCATAGGTTAGTATTCTTATAAGCGGCGATGGGCTTGCAACCTGTCACGTACGGAATACTAACTACTGTGCAAAATGTGGGCATGTACCAAATGTCATGTTTGGACTTGCCTCTGACTACCCCCTTTAGATATCCTCAAAGATCTAAGTTACTAAAGATCTGAGGAGATATCTACCGAGCCTGGGGATTACAGTCGTGATCATATATTTTTTTTTTTTTTATGTTGATATATCAACACCAGTTATCTCCACCTTGCTTAAATTATGGGTAAACATACCATAAGCTCCAATATTAGGTTTCGTTTCTTAACATAGTCTTTGACGAAGATGTCTTGGGTTTTCAGTGGTGGTTTGACGCTTCTGTTGGACCGTTTACCAGCTATACTGCCCGCGCCGCCGCTACTGAGCGTGGTGGTAGACATTGGCACCTGGGAATAAATAAATAATAAATAAATAAATAATGCTGGACAATCCACACAGCATCATCTAGCCCCAAAGTAAGCTACGAAAAGCTTGTGTTATGGGTACTAGATAACTGAGATATTTAATACATTATACACATATATAGTTTTTTTTTATACATAGAAAACACATAGACCAACGGAACAAATTTCTGCAGATCGTACACAAATTTTTTGCGCGGCGGGAATCGAACCCGCAACCTCTTGCGTCATAACACTCTATTACCGAATTCTAATTCAAATTCAAAAATAATTTCATCAATAAAATCACAAGGTACACTTTGAAACCTACTAAAGTTTACTAGAGCACTAGGGCCTTACCACAAGCTCTTGTAAACCATCATGTTTCAGAAACGTTTCAAGCTCGAAGTAACACTAATTCAATATAATTTTTATAGGTTATGGTACGAAATATCAAAGTTATATTACTTTGGCCCCTGGTGGTGCAATGGGAGCACTCGTCTCACGATCCGAAGGTCGTGGATTCAAACCTGGTCATGCACAAATGAGTTTTTGTATTCGAAAAATGAATGTGCGTAATAAACAATGAAGGAAAACATCGTGAGGAAACCGGCATACACTAGAACCAAAAACTTTGAAGGTGTGTGTCATAGATTAGTATTATTATAAGCGGCGATGGGCTTGCAACTAGTAAATTATGTTGATAGAAATAAGGTTTAAAATCCCGTACGGTGTTGATCCATCCAGTGGTTTGTCGACTTCCTATTTCGCTGCTGTTGACTGACGCCCTGGTATCAGACGGCGAGATCGACGTATAAATACTGTGGGAACTAGGCCCTCCCATCAGTTCATACTCTCCTGCGAAACAAATATGAATCTTATGAATAAATTATGCCATGTATACCCCTCCCTACCCACCTTCTCCCCCCTTGTCCCGCTGGTACTGAGTTGTGATGTAAACTACAAAACAGATATACTTGAGTGCAAAAAAATTAGCCCACCCCAACATCTCAGATTTGAAAATTATAAATCAAAAGCTTTAGTTGATAGAAATAGATTGATAGTGTAGAGAGTGGGTTGATTTTTTTGCACGCAAGTGTATTTCACTCACCGCCCATATCACTGCTCTTCAAATACTTCTTATCGGAATGCATTAGCTGCCAGAATTTGATCAGGGATATGATATCTTCCCTCAAAATTCCTGAACTCTTCGCTGGGCACTGGAGTCCACGGCAGAAATAGTCCAAACACACGCTGTATACGCGGTCCCTCAGAATGTTACGGGCTAAAGAACGTGGTAGAATATCCCCTTGGAGTAGGGAGAGTCCACAGGAAAGTAATCTGTAATACAACGTGGCATGGTTTATTTTTTATTGCAGAAAATGTCGAGGAGTTGGTACATAGACGAGGGAAATTGGACAGTCTTGTGTCGGGACAGAGCTTATTTTCGTAGGACGATGTATTTCGATGCAGTTAGATGAAGTTACGAAGTAATATGCCACCCTAGAGTAAGAAGAGTACACAGGAAAATAAACTGTAATACAACGCGACGTGATTTATTTTTCTAATGCAAAAAAAAACCAGATATACGAGTATATAGATGAGGGAAATTGAATAGTAAGTAGTGTGAATTGACCCTATTTTCGTTGTCCATAAAAGGCTCAGTTTTACATTGAGAATGTTGTGAATATTCTAGGAGAGACACAGGAAAATCGCTTATAAAACAGTGAAGATAAGGTTTACTTTTGCACTGGAAGACTCACCTGAATCTTACTCCAACAGCCTCAACGTGTCTATTTATATGGTCCCGCACCTCGCCGACTGATATTGGTAAAGATCTGAAATATTATAATATACATTTTCATTTTTTTTTATACAAACTTGCACCCCAGTGAACTCAAAAAAAACATACAAGCATAATTTCAAATATCCGCGAAATTTGACAACCAACTTTTACAAATAATGCCAAAGAATCACATAAAAAAATTCAGAAAAACTCACCAAACTTCGAGGGAATAAAGTCAAAATTAAACAATTTTTGGCGAATCCACGAAGGAGTTTTGATGTGTGACATTTGGTGTCATGTTTCGCGGATATTTCACTTGAAGAAATCCCTTGCTTCTATGTTTTTTCCGTTCATTGCCCCTGAATCAATCAATTCTCTAAAATACCAACCTATGCAGCAACATAGCTAACATCTCAACCTTCTCAAGGCTGTTGTACTTGGCAGTTTCGGCAACTTCCGATAGATGGCGTATCCACACCGCGTGAGGCGCCACGAATGGCGGTCTCGGCTCTAACTTTGCTCCTAAAACAGACAGCTTATTAAAATACTGCTTAGGTTTTAAAAGTATCAATACTTAGTGCTTACTATACGGCCTACGGATCTAGGCTTTAGTGATACAATCCATACTAATAGTATAAACGCGAAAGTAACTGTTTGTTTGTTACTTTTTCACGATTAAACCGCTAAACGGATCGTAACGTTATTTGGCAAAGAGATAGTTAATACTTTAGAGACGGAAATAGGCTATCTTTTTTCTCAAAAAATAATCTTGAAAGGCCTGAAATAGGGGTTGAAAAAACACATACATTTCAGCCAAGTATGTATTGAACATTTGTATGTATCAGCTGTTTTTTTTCGCGCTCACTGTGAGCGTTAGTTTTTTAGAAAAAGTTGTTTATATTGATGGGTACTTTAACTCCCTGAAGTTTACGGAAGTAGTCTCGTAAGGGTCGTCGTTGAAACCAGTAGTGCGATTACGAAACTCTGATACAATCAACACTTGTCAAATGTCAATTAAATTGATTGAATAATCACTCTTATGTAATACCAAATCACTTGATTACAATGAAAACGTATTGACATTGATTGTAAGCAAAGATCCATAATCACCCACAGGATTCGACCCTTCTAATAACTACCTTCGTATGCCGCTAAAGGACTGATCTCAGTCTCAGTCTTGGAGAAGAGTCCCATCCTCCGGTCTACCGTGCACTGCCAGGCCGCGAAGATCTCCTGCAGCAGGCGCAGCTCGAGCTCCGGGCGCGCGGTGCTCAGCCACTGCCAGCACTCCACCGCGGTGGTCACCGCGTCCTCCGTGAATATCTCCACTTGCGACCACGCTGGAACGATAGTGCTGATTGAACGAGCGAAGTGTTGATCGACGAGCGAAGCGAGCTAAGATGAAGTAAAGTAATAAATAGATTCTACCAATATTATAAACGCGAAAGTTAGTAAGAATGTATGGATGTGTGGGTGTATGGATGTATGGATGTGTGGTAAAGTAAAGTAAAGTAAAGTAAGGTTTATTGCATCAAATACATGTAAATAAGGTACATAGGTGGTATATGCTTAAATATGACACAATGTATTTCTACCACAATGTATGTGGATTTATGTGTGTTACGCTTTCACGCTGAAACGGTTGAACGGATCTAGATGAAATTTGGCACAGATATAGATTATAGTCTGGAGTAACACATTACACAACTACTCTTTATCCCGGAAAACGTACGGTTCCTGTGGGATAGATTTGCTTTTGTTTTTCAAGGTACCGCGCGAGAAAAGCCGTGGGCGAAAGCTAGTAGGTTAATAAAACGCGATAAATACCCGTTTAATACTAATAATAATGTTTTCAGATCGCGTAAGTTTAAAAATATATATTCTCTCTCACTCACCCACAGAATGTAACAGGGACCCCTATATTCTCTCTCACTCACCCACAGAATGTAACAGGGACCCCTATATTCTCTCTCACTCACCCACAGAATGTAACAGGGACCCCTATATTCTCTCTCACTCACCCACTGAATGTAACAGGGACCCCTATATTATCTCTAACTCACCCACAGAATGTAACAGGGACCCCTATATTCTCTCTCACTCACCCACAGAATGTAACAGGGTCCTAGACACAGGGGAGGTGTGTTGCGCATGTTGCGCGTGATGTCTCGCGTGCACCAATAGCGCGGTGGCGCGCCACAGCGCCGCGCGGTGCGACGTCTCGCTCCCACTAGTGCAGGCTTCCCGCAGCGCGGTCTGCAGTCTCGCTCCCACCCGCCAGAGGGCCGCCTCGCCGCCGCCTTCAGCCATAACAGCGCCGGCTATCTGTGGATATAAATAAAGTTTTTATATTTTATGAGCATTTCTTGCGTAGTGGCTGCCCCGCTGCTTAAAAGAATAGAATATATAACACAAACAACAGAAAACAAAATTAACACCAATACTTTATATAAAACTAGCTTTCACCAGCGGCTTTGCCCGCGTGGTACCTCGAAAAACGATGTTATAAAACTATATCGGGATAAAAAGTAGCCTATGTGGTATTCCAGACTATAATCTATATCTGTGTCAAATTTAATCCAGATCCGTTAAGCCGTTTCGGCGTGAAAGAGTAATATTTTGAGAGTTTTTCAAGGTGCCACGCGGGCAAATGATATGAGCCATGGGCGGAAGATAGTCTGAAAATATGTCACGTGCAGGAAACGAAGCCTTTGAGGCACACTTTTATCCTATCACCACACAGGTTTAAAAGAATTAACGTTAAAAGCTTTCTGCAATGGTAACATACCTCGCCAGCATATCTGCTGCGTTGAGAGATCACGGCAAGCAAAGCCGCCGAATCATGCGTAACGCATAGAGGTCGCTTGTCTAACGCCGCTCTGGGCAGCGGGGCAGACAGCCGGTTCAAACCCGCCGCACCTAACAGCGCGCCAGTCGCCAGGGCGAGCCCACAGTGATGCCATAAGGTTGAATTTGGCACCTGAAAAACATAGCAGGTAATTATTGCAAAACTTAAAAAAACTCGACTGAACATAACTGAAAATAGATTTTTAAAGCAGCAATATTGGATACTTATTCATTTTGTATAGTCTATGTCACTCTTGTGATCCGGATGAGTCAAACGACACCTTCTTCTTCTTCTTTCTGCCCTTTTCCCACGCTAAGTGGGGTCGGCACAACATCAAACGACACCTCATTTGTCAAAATCCGTTCAGCCGTTTGGGCTACATCGACAGTTAAAGGAACATACATACATACAAACATACATACATTACCAACACATCACCCACATATGTACTTTTAAACTTACGCGATCTGAACACATTATTATTAGTATTAGACGGGTATTTATCGCGTTTAAATTACCTTATATTTTCCCGACGTTTCGACAGGTTTGCACGCTGTCGTGGTCACGGGTAGGTCATCTTCGAAGTCGGTTAACAAAGAAGACAAATGAACACCATAAGAGTAATTGTTACCTGATTGAGATACTCTTGCAAATGTGACCGCGTTGACTGTGGCGCCCATTTCATAGCTTCTTGCACGATGCCGTGACAGCGATCAGCGAAATCTTTGACTATACTCTGAAAATATTAGCAGCTACATTTAATCTAGACTTTATTCTAGACTATCTTAATCATACTAATATTGTAAACTAGCTTTCGCCCACGCCTTAGCCGCGTGGTACCTTGAAAAACAAAAACAAATCTATCCCGCGGGAACCGTACATTTTTTCGGGATAAAAAGTAGCCTATGTGCTATTCCAGACTATAATCTATATCTGTGTTTAATTAGATCCAGATCCGTTCAGCCGTTTCAGCGTGAAAGAGTAACAAACATAAATCCAGACATCTCATGAGACTAGTGTCCACAAGAGCACCACACTCTTACATACCTACACTTGCTACTCACACACACACACACTCACCCTTGTACAACGGTAACTCCTGATGCCCGGACTCTTATGAGACCGGTGTTCCCAGGAGCTTGACACTCCTAAATACCTACACACACACACACCCTCACTCATGTTAACTTTGTAATGTATTATTAGATTAGATAAGATTAGATTAGTTATTTTTGTCTTCTAATACCTTTAGATGGAACATAATATTGTTTTGCGAGCGGAGGAGGGCGCTGACTCTGCTACACAGTTTTTTTAACTTTTGCAGTAGTCAGCCCACAACTGTACCTATTCTACATTGTTTTTCTTTGTTCCTAATAAAGATTTTTGTATTTTTTTGTATTTGTACATCCTTATTCTTACAAACTTTCGCCTTTATAATGTTTGTAGGATGTAGTACGAATATAGTCATCATCATCATCATCATATCAGCCGCATAACATCCACTGCTGAACATAGGCCTCCCCCATAGATTTCCAGAGTGATCTATCTTGCGCAGTCTGCACCCAGCAACATTCACTAGGTCGTCTTTCCATCTAGTGGGGGGCCGTCCTCTACTGCGACTTCCGGTGCGTGGTCTCCACTCGAGAACCTTTCTGCCCCAACGGCCGTCAGTTCTACGAGCTATGTGCCCCGCCCACTGCCACTTCAACTTGCTAATCCTATGGGCTATGTCGGTGACTTTAGTTCGTCTACGGATCTCATCATTTCTGATTCGATCTCGTAGAGAAACACCAAGCATAGCCCTTTCCATTGCTCGTTGAGCGACCTTGAGCCTTCAGCCTTCATACAAAAAAGCGCTAGGGCCCAGCGAGTTTCTTGTCAGTTCTTCTCGCACTGGGGATAGGACTGGAACTGGCACTTAGACTCACCTAGTATGTAAGACGTTTCAAAGTGATCCCTGTGATTCTATTGAAAATAAACATATTTTGAATTTGAATTTGAATTTGAATTCTTATGAGGCCCATAGTGAGGGACCACGTCTCTGTTCCATATGTCATCACTGGTAACACACACTGATTATAAACTTTTGTCTTAAGGCAGTGAGGTACGAGTATAGTATAGATAAAACATTGTTATACCTCTCTGCCTTCCAAAGTGTCTTGCAGCTGTAATGTCATATCAGTTCCAGGTACTTTGAGCAATGGAGTCTCCTGATTCGCGTCCAGCTCCAGACTGAAGCTCAGCACTTGCAGGATATCCAGCATAGACCACAGGACCTGGAATTAGTTCTCTAAAAGCTCACGACTTCAATCCCCTCAGAAGTCTTTTTCGTGCACTTGACACTTGTTTAAATTATTCAGGGGCCTTACCACGAAGTCTTCCAGAACGATTCCGTTCTAGAAACGTCATGAAGTAACACTACTTCAATACAATTAGCATAGGTCATTGTACGAAATAACAATGTAGGTAATATTTATTCGGTAATGTATTATGAATTCGTGGTGAGACCCCAGATTCCACGACAGGACGGTTTCCTCAAGATGTTTTCCTTCCTGGGGCTTTACCACAAGCTCTTCAGGCAAGATCAAAGTAATATAAGTTATAATGTGGTATGTTATTGTATTTCGTACCATGACCTATAAAAATTGTATTGAAATAGTGTTACTTCGAGCTTGATATGTGAAGTCAAAATAAAAATATGTATATTTATTCCATAAAATTACAAGGAGCACTGGTGGTGTAGTGGTAGCACCCCTGCCTCACGATCCGAAGGTCGTGGGTTCAAACCTGGTCGTGCACCAATGAGTTTTTCCATTCGAAAAATTTATGTGCGCAATGCCAGTGCTCTTAAACGGTGAAGGAAAACATCGTGAGGAAACCGGCATACCCTAGAACCAAAAATTCGAAGGTGTGTGTCATATGTTAGTATTCTTATAAGCGGCGATGGGCTTGCAACCTGTCACGTACGGAATACTAACTACTGCAAAATGTGGGCATGTAACAAATGTCATGTTTGGACTTGCCTCTGACTACCCCCTTTAGATATCATTGGTGGGTGTAATAGGGTGCAATTTAACTTTGCTATTTTGCTAATTTTACGGACTAAAAGAAACGTATATTTGCTTTGGTGTTTATTAGGCGACTGAGGTTAAATAAAGGTGGTGCCGGTATACTGACATTTCTATTATAGTAGGTAGGTAGGTATATACTTATTTACGGTTTCAATCAGAACTTAATATTAATATTAGATCAAACATACCGCCCACCAAAAGGACTTTAGGTCCTTTTACTTAAATATGTTCATAATGCTTATCTTGAATCACACTCGATTTCTCTTATACGCCGATGACTTGAAAATCTATCGCGAAATCGTTAATCTAGCTGACTGTGTTAAATTGCAGGACGACCTTGATAACTTTGCTCGCTACTGTTTGGATAATAGACTTCACCTTAGTCTGTCTAAGTGCAAGTCCATCACCTTTACTAAAAAAATTAAGATCGTCAACTTCAACTATTCTCTCTGTGGCACATCACTAGAAAAGGTATCAATCATAAAAGACTTAGGTATAACCTTGGACTCGAAACTACATTTCGATATTCATATAAATCTTATTGTCAATAAATCCTTTAGGTTATATAACTTTGTGATGCGAACTAGTATACCTTTTAAGAAGACTGCTTCCTACCTACTTTTATATAAATCTTTAATTAGGTCTCAGTTAGAGTATGCTACTTCTGTATGGAACCCTCTATATGATAAATACCACATCCAGTTGGAAGGTGTTCAACGCAAATTCTTGCGATCAATGCATTATCGCTGTTTCCGTTCTAAGTCCTCCTACGACGCACTTCTGCATAAATACTCATTACCTACCCTTGAAATGAGAAGAATGCTCCTAGATCAAATGTTGTTATTTAATATCTGTCACCACAAATTTGACTGCACTAAACTCGTGAACCAAATATATATTCATGTACCCTTTCGCTCTTATCAACGAGAAGCTCGAAAACGTAACCTGTTTGCACCTACGCCTTGTAAAACGAATGCTGGTGAGCGCGCGCCTTTGCAGCGTATTATGAGATCATATAATGACCATTTCTCGACTGTTGAATTATTCTCAACCTCACCCGCGTCGTTCAAAAAACAGGTGCATGACCTAACTATGTTGAATCTTCAGCATGATTAGGTTATGTACCTGCCTATCTTCTTCTTGTACAAACTCATTATCTCTTTAAGCTCAGTAATTTTATGTATCTAGTCCGAGACTTGCTGTATAATACCTACATACGCTATTATTGTATTGTACTTCTTAGATATAAGCACTACATTACACTTACCCACTTAAAATGTTTGCCCTTTCAATTTGTTACTTACCTAATTTGTGGATAACGGGGCTGGTTACATTCTTAGAACCTAAGTATTTACTAGTTATACAATCCATAGTTAATATGTGAATGTAATTGTTTGTTGTCCTTAATAAATAAAAATAAAAAATAAAAAAAAACTTATAAATTTCAACACTAATTCACTTCTATTTGCTTAATCATTTGATTGAATTTAGTTAATGTCTATAGGTAATTCACATAATTTAGTGATAGGTCTTTTTGTAATGGAACTTCCGCTCTTGACACTATACACCCTCGTGTAACCATCTGAACCTGCATGTTTGTCGATGATACGGCCTAAAGACCATTTGCCAGGAGGTAAACCATCTGTTTTGATCAAGACTATGTCTCCTTTCTCAAGTTCTTTTTCTATCTTCAACCACTTAGGCCGCTGTTGGAGTCGTGATAAATATTCATCTTGCCATCGCCGCCAAAAGTCATTTACCAGCTTCTGTGCGTGTTGCCAACGTGACAAGGAAGATATTTTTATGTTCTTTATATCTGGTGCTGGAACAGTTATCGGTGCTTCACCAATTAAGAAGTGTCCCGGAGTCAGTGGGTTAATATTGTCTGGATCGGAGTCATCTATAGGGCACAATGGACGTGAATTCAGACAAGCCTCTATTTGACATAAAACTGTCGTCATTTCTTCATAAGTAAGGTGTGTTGTTATAATTCTTTTCAAGTGGTATTTTATAGATTTAACGCCTGCTTCCCATAATCCTCCGTGATGAGGGCTGTATGCTGGGATAAAGTGCCATTGTGTGCCTTCTGTTGCAAGAGTCTCTGCTATCTCGCCAGTGAATTGCAATTTAGCTTCATTCCATGCGTCTACTAGTTCTTTGTTGGCACCTACAAAATTTCTACCCTGATCACTCCACATATTACTACATTTGCCTCTTCTGGCAACAAAACGTCTGAAAGCACCAATGAAGGCCTCTGAGGTAAGATCTCCTACTAATTCGATATGAATTGCTTTGGTAGACATACAAATGAATATTGAAATATAGGTCTTTACTGTTTTGTTTCCTCTACCCTTGGACATCAGAGTTTGAAATGGGCCTGCAAAATCTACTCCACTGAATAGGAAAGCCCTTGATGGAGTAACTCTCTGTTCTGGTAAGTCTCCCATGATTTGAACCTTTGTACTGGCCTTGATTTTAGCACATACGAGACACTTATGCACGTATTTCTTTACCATTGATTTAGCTTTCAGGATCCAATACTTGGAACGTAATTGACATAACATAAGTTGGATTCCTCCATGAAGTGTCTTAGTATGGGCGTCAGCAATTATCAAAGGCGTTAGTGAGTTTTCAAGCCCCAGAATAATTGGATTTTTTCTATCGTTTGGTAAGTTCGCATGTCTAAGACGACCGCCCACCCTGAGGATATTATCCTGATCGAGATATGGGGTAAGTGATTTTATGTGACTTTTATTCTTTACTTGTTTCTTTGATTTTAATATTTCTATTTCCTCTGCGAACTCTTCTTCTTGAACTTTTCTTATACATATTTTGAGAGAAACTTCTAATTCTTGTGTCGTTAAATGATTTTCCATGCTTTTCCAATTCTTGTAGTTCAAAAATCTTCTACTGTAGGCTATTGCTTTTATTAATTCTGTTAAGTTGTCACATATTTCAAATTGCGATGTTAATGTTTTTTCTTGTTTTTCAGGTTCTGCTGCAGTCAGGTAAGTATGAATTTTTGTTGTTTTCATTTCCATTTCTGTTTCCATCATCTCTTGTTTACTAATCTTGATTTTCTTTTCAGATAACCACTTCGGACCTTTCCACCACAAGTCACAATCCTTCAGAGCTGAGAGCAATATTCCTCTTGAGGCTAAGTCAGCTGGATTTTCATGTGACTGCACGTGGTTCCAGTGTTTGTTGTTAAGATTCTCCACTATTTCAACGACGCGGTTGGCGACAAATGACTTCCACTGATTAGGTTCTCCAGAAAGCCATGCGATGACAATGGAAGAATCTGTCCATGCATTCATTTTAGATGTTGGTATCCTCATCGCTTGCCCAACTCGTTTCATGAGTTTCGATAAGAGTAGCGCACCGCAAAGCTCTAAGCGTGGTACAGATATGGTTTTAAGTGGAGCTACTCTTGTTTTAGCAGCGATAAGCTTTGTCTCAATGTTCTCATCTGCAGTTTCAATTCTTATATAGACAGCAGCTGCATAAGCACTTATCGATGCGTCTGAAAATCCGTGGATTTGTATATTGCTAGCGTTAGTTGTTCCAAGCCATCTATCTATTTGTATCTCATTAACATTGTAGAAATCATGTCTTATCTGTCTCCATTCTTTTTCTAGGGTTTCACTGATAGGTTCATCCCAGTTTACCTTTTCGAGCCACAATTTTTGAATCAGCATTTTGGCCATGACTGTACTCGGTGCTAGCCAACCAAGTGGATCGAAGAGTTTTTGTATGTCAGACAAGATATTGCGTTTTGTTATGACCTTTGCAATCGGAGTTAAGTTCAGTTTATATTGAAAGTTGTCTTTGTTTAGATTCCAATTGATGCCTAGTGCTTTGATCATTCCGTCAAGATTCATGTCTATTTGTATGTTCGTTGATCGTTTGTTTTCTTCAATGGACTGTATAAATTGAATGTTGTTCGATGACCATTTTGTTAATTGGAAACCGCCCTTTTCTAAAATGTTTGTTACATCTCTGGCTACTGCTATGGCATCTTCTGGAGTATCTGCGCCTGACAGAAGATCATCCATATAAAAATCTTCCTTGATTGTTTGTGCAGCCAGAGTCTGGTGTTTTCCTTCATCATCAGCTGCCTTTTGTAAAGTTTTTACGCTTAGGTATGGTGCTGGAGCTGTTCCGAAAGTCACTCGGAGAAGACGATATTCCTCTATATTTTCAGACTCGTCAGATCTCCAGAGAATTCGTTGGTAGTCTGCGTCTCTCTTATGTACCAGAATTTGACGGTACATCTTTTGAATATCTGCCACATAGCAGACCTTTCTCAGCCTCCATCTCATCAGAATATTTCTTAAGTCTTCTTGCAGTTGCGGACCAACCAGTAGTTCTTCATTGAGTGAAATGTTGTTTGTTCCTTTACAGGAAGCGTCAAACACAACTCTTGTTCGAGTGGTTTCCTTGTCTTCTCGTATTACCGCGTGATGTGGTAGATATACTGATTGTTTTGTTTCTTTTTCGTTCTCAGGAACCCTTTCCATGTGTCCTTGTTTTAAATAGTCATCTATTGCCTTAGCGTATTCTCTTTTTAAATCGGGTAATTTCTTGAATTTTCTCTCTAGTTGTAAAAATCTTTTAGTTGCTATATCTTTGGTATTCCCTTCGGGTGATTTTGGATACTCAGTTTTGAATGGTAGTTTTACTACATATCTTCCTTCTTCGTTTCTAGTTGTTGTCTGGTCATATATTTGTTCACATAGCTTTTCTTCGCTTGTTAAGTGTCTTTCGTGGTCTTCGTCTATTTCCCAAATTGTTTTTAACATGTCTTCTACATCGACTTGATGGTGCATTACTACGTGTGTTTCTTCTTGTGGGTTTGCTTTGATATCTCCAAACAGTATCCATCCTAAGCTGGTTTTCTGAGCGCATGGTGAGCCAGGTGGACCCTTAACGTAGTTGTTTTGTAGTATTTGGGCAAATTCTTTGACTCCGAGGAGCAAATCTACAGACCCTGGCGTGAAATATGTTGGATCAGCCAGGTTGAGCCCCTTGAGGTGTGACCATGTTTGTTTATAGATTGTTTTGGTAGGTATCTTTGTGGTAAGTTGTTTCGACATCACGTAGGCCTTGATTGGTAGACTAAAGTTTGAGTCCCACTGTGATCTAATTTGTAGCTGTACCACATGCTTGATTTCTGTTTTCGTAGATCCTACTCCTATTACGTTTCCTTTCATAGGTTGTTTTTTAAGCTTTAGTAGTTGAGTCGCCTTCTCAGTGATAAATGTTGCTTGGGAACCTTGGTCTATTAGCGCGCGTAGTCGAATGTTGTGTCCTTGTTCGTTCCTTGCTTCGACAATTGCAGTTGCCAATAGTGCTACTCCTTGTCTAGTAGTGGGTTGTGGTTGTGACGTCACCATTGTATTGATTTGTACTTCTTCCTTTTCTTCTACTACATGTTGTGAAGCCAGCGGTTGTGTTTGTGAGGTGCTTGTTGAAGCCGCTGGTTCCTGTTTCTTGTTCAGATGTAGTAGTGAATGGTGACGACGTTGGCATATTCTACAGGACACAGGCAGTCTACATTGGTGTGCCGAGTGCCCTGGTACTAGACAGTTAAAACATAGTTGTTTATTTGATGCATACTTGCTTCGTTCAATAGGTTCCATGTTCGTAAATTCCTTGCAGTGGCTTAGCGTGTGGTTATCTTGACATTTCATGCAACTTCTTGTAGTAGGCGTGGCAACATGAAAAGATCGTTGGTTGACAGGTTTTATTTCCTTGGTGGCGCTTGTAGTGATCAATTCCAATGTACGAAACTTTGATTCCAAGAATTTCTTAAATTCCGGCCACGAAGGCAAAGCTTCCGTGTCATCTTGATATGATTGTTCTTCCCAGCCCTTGTGAGTCTCTGGGTCCAACTTCTGGACTAGCAGATGTATAATAAAAGGATCCCAAGAGTCCGTTTTGATTTCCATATTATTTAAGTTATTTAGGCATTCAGTTGTTGTATCCAGTAGACCTTTCAACTGTGCAGCTGATTGGGAAGTTAACTTCTTTTGATTAAATAATCTTTTCATAGTGTTGTTTAGAATTAATCGTTTGTTGCCGTACCTTTGTTTAAGTATATCCCATGCATTGTTGTAGTTGTTGGATGTGATTTGTATTTGTTTCAGGAGTGACTCAGCTTCGCCGGTGACACTTGTTTTCAGATAATGTAGTTTTTGTACATCACTTAAGCTCTGGTTGTTGTGAACCAACGAAATAAACAGGTCGCTAAATGTTGGCCATGTTTCGTAGGTACCGGCAAAAGTGGGAAGTACAATTTTCGGCAAGTGTACTTTGCTTGTTGCAAACTGGCTGTTTAACGTTGTATCCATCGAACCAATCTCCCTTGCTTGCTCCGAACTTTCTGATTTTAAAAGCATATCTTTTAAATCACCCTGTAGAATGTTGTACAAGTCTTCAAAAATAAAATATTCTTCATTGAGAAAATATGGCAAAGATCCTTTGAATTCTTTCGGAGTAATTTTTACAAGTTCCTGGTGATAACCTCTAAAAGTCTTCCAGTGTTCGTCTATGATCTTCATACGTGCTTCTATGTATCCTCTTGTCAATCGCGCTTTCGGACATTTCTTCAGATTGCTTTGTATTTTTTGAAACGCAGAAGCACAATCTTCGAGAACCGTAAGGATCTGTTGTTGTTCTTTCGTAGCGGCCATATTTCGCGTTGCAGAAATATTTTATTCAGTTTGTCCAATCCAACACTATCATTAAAACTATTTCTTCTTGTTATGATAACCACAATGTTCCGTAATAAGTTCGTAATAATATTCGTAAGTTAGATGCACTTTTTATTGAATAGCACTCGCTTATCGCCTCAGGAATGCGGTCTATTGTTCTCGCGGACGGGAGCGCTGCACTGTTTTATCCGGCTCGATTGCGACCATATGGTGGGTGTAATAGGGTGCAATTTAACTTTGCTATTTTGCTAATTTTACGGACTAAAAGAAACGTATATTTGCTTTGGTGTTTATTAGGCGACTGAGGTTAAATAAAGGTGGTGCCGGTATACTGACATTTCTATTATAGTAGGTAGGTAGGTATATACTTATTTACGGTTTCAATCAGAACTTAATATTAATATTAGATCAAACAATCATCAAAGATCTAAGTAACTAAAGATCTGAGGAGATATCTACTGAGCCCGGGGATTACAGTCGTGATCATTGTAATTTATATTACAAGGATCACTTAGAACGGTTTTGAAATATGATGTTTTGTAAAAGCTTGCCTTTAGTATAGGAGCGAAAACATTTTTCGTACTGAAAAATTCATGGTGCACAACCCTGTTGGATTTTGAATTTTGGATATGGTTGTTAAAAACCAGATTCGACTATAAGATTGGAAGGCGGGAGCCACTTTCACTAGACCACCAGTGCTGCGTGGGATAAGGGTAGAGATAATGGCCATATCACTCACCTGACAATTCCACAGTAGGTGAGGGAACCTGTCCACTAAACCAGCCAGCCATTTATCGGCCACTCGTCGTATCTGCTTGTGGATGTGATTGAAGTTGACTAGTAGGAACTGCGCGTGACCCTCCAATTCACGTTCGCGTGATTCATCCTTCACTTTGTTGGACATCACGTCTAGAAACTTCTGGAATACCTTGTCGCCGACACTGAGGAGTTGTTAGTAAGTTGTTTTTTAATTAATAACAACTTGACTCTCGCGCAACTTTGTCTGCGCGTTTTAAGTAATATATTTTTTCTCGTTTTTGCAACATTTTTTATTGATGCGCTATAGTTATGAGAATTGAAACTACAATTTGAGACGTGAACTTTACTTTATAAACAAAAAACAACAAACATAGATTTACAATTTGGGAATGCAGTTAGCTTAGAGCGGCGAACGCGTGCGCGGCCGGTCGGTACGGGGACAGATTCGAGACTCTCTGCGAGCGACCGGCGCACAGTCGACGCAGGCGGCGCGGCGTTCGCGCATGCGCGCCGATCGTCTACGCGTCGGCGCGGGGAATAGCGGGGTGCATGGGATTGTGCTTGCTATAGCGCTCCTATTGATCGTAGCGTGACGGTATATAGCCTATAGCCTTCATCTATAAATGGACTGCACAACACAACGATAATATTTCAATTCGAACTCTGAGAATAGAGCGTTCGACCAAACAAAATAACTCGTTTTAGCTTTAGAATTTCTATATATATAAAAATGAATTGCTGTTCGTTAGTCTCGCTAAAACTCGAGAACGGCTAAACGGATTTATCTTATCTTGGTCTTGAAATGTTCGTGGAGGTCTAGGTAAGGTTTGAAAGGTAAGAAAAATTCGAAAACTGCCGGGAAAACCCTAAAAATAGCCCTTTTCTATTTCCCATACAAACGTTTTCTAAATAAGTACGAAGTCTGCCGGGTCAGCTAGTTAGTATATAAATAAAAACAAACATTGGCGGACCATAGCGCCATCTATCCCCAAAATAAGCAAAGGTATGGAATTTAAAAAAATATGTTTACGCAAATGAGATAATGTATTTTCCAAATTTACCCTAAAGTAGTAATCCTTACCTAGCGACGCATTGCCACATGCCAGCCTTGTCTTTTTGTAATGCTGTATCACTCAGATACTCAATAATCGGCTGTAAACACGGCTCAGGAGAATTAGTCACCCTGAAACAACAGAAAACAGTAAAATATCGAATTGGTTAAATTGAAAAAATATCAAACTGGTGATGGAAAACATCGCAAGGAAATCGGCATGTCGTTCAATCTAAAAAGTTCAAAGACAGTCCACCCATGTAAGTATTGTATAGTTGGCTCAACGAATCTAGGCATTCGTGAAGTTAGCCGCAAGAGCTGCGCAGTATTGTTTTTCGGGAGCAATTGTACATGCGCAACACTCGCACCTGTGGCTAACTTCACGAATGCCTAGATCCGTTGGATGAACTATATTTCCTAATTTCTCTTCAAGACACATTGTTTAAAAACACTTTTAGAAAATGTCATATGACGAGGAAAGTGTTAGACATTAATACTAATAATAAAACATTTCCTTACCTTAATGTCTCCAGCCAATAAACACTCAGGATATACATACACGGCGCAAACGTCAATTTATTAACAATCACAGTTATATCCGGCTGGTGATCCAAGAGATTCAAGATCTGTGTCTTCAGTTCTTGCAGCTCATTCATTGACACTGAGTCATTTCTGACAGCCGACGTGTATTGAAGCTCGCGCATTTCGGAACGCAACGACGTTTGAGAGACAAGGAAGGGCGATTTGACGGCTATCTCTTTCACGCCCGCGTACCATTCTTGCGGCCATAGTCCTGTGGGTTTTTGTTATTAGTTTTTTTGAGTGATACTATTTCGCAACGTGCTTTGGATCTTATTTCAACTTTATTTCAGTCTTTTTATTTATTAATTTAGGTAAGTATAATTTGTTGTG
Source organism: Cosmorhoe ocellata (assembly GCA_963675405.1). Classification (NCBI taxonomy): domain Eukaryota; kingdom Metazoa; phylum Arthropoda; class Insecta; order Lepidoptera; family Geometridae; genus Cosmorhoe; species Cosmorhoe ocellata. Next base: position 6,259,442 of record OY776265.1, on the reverse strand, counting down.
CCGACCCCACATTGCGTGGGAAAAGGGCAGGAAGAAGAAGAAGAATTTACGTACATTTTAATATGGGTTACATTTTACTAAAGAAACATTCTGTTATGTTATATTTTAAATACTAACAATTTTGATTTAAAAAAAAATATTAGGTACCTATATCACTCGGGGGTTAATTTAGCTATCTATCATTAAAATAATTTTAAAAATGTTTCAGTGTTTCCGGAATTACCTCATACAGCTAAATATTAAAACTACATAATTAAAATAACCTAGAAATTTGTCATGCAATTTTGAACTTTAGGTACATTGTTTTCACATATTTTCGCTACAGATGACTTTGAAACACAACATTACTGCAAGCCAAAATCCACAAAACGTCAATTCTCAAAACTAAATAATCACTCAAATGCTTCTACCAACTTTATACCTACATTTATATAACTAAATGCATACTATGATTGAAAGCACACTTCTGAAAAACTATACACTCACTATAATTTGACAAAAAGTCTAGAAAAAAACCTGGGGCCTCACCACAAGCTCTTAAAAACCTTCATGTTTCAAAAACGTCACATTTCAAGCTCGAAATAACACTATTTCAATAAAAAAAATTATGGGTCGTGGTACGAAATATCAGAATTACATTACTTTGAAATATCAAAATTATATTCCTACTAATATTATAGACGTAAAAGTTTGTATGTATGGATATTTGTTACTCTTACACGTCGAAACCGCTGAACGGATTTAGTTGAAATTTGACACAGAGATAGATTATAGTCTGGAATAGCATATAGGCTACATTTTATCCTGGCAAAAAATTACAGTTCACGTGGGATGGACATGTTTTCGTGGGCGGAAGCTGGTACTTTGATATATCAAAGTTATATCACTTTGATATAAAAAAGTTATATTACTTTGATATAAAAGAGTTATATTATTTTGATATAACAAAGTTATATTACTTTTAAACATAAAATTTATATTACTTTGCCTAGGGAGCTTGTGGTAAGGCCTATGGTCAATACAGCACTGTCAACTAAATCCACCATCAAATAATACCACACAAATCTAACTCTAAAAGCATTTACTCACGCTTTCTCATAGCTATAGACGAGGCCATAGAAGAAAACACAATAAATTTATACAGATCATAGATTACATTTCAGTATACAGGGGTCAGTGAACGCCCGACTGAGGCGGAGCAAAAATGGACTTAAACGGGTATTACACTACACGGTATTCAGAGCCCTGTAGGTCTACCATGAGATTTCACAATCTACACTCGCTAGCGACTGTAGTTAAAAAAATGTATGAAAACTTGGTACAGCGCTTCTAGCGGATAGTTGGGTACTAAAACCTCACGTAGCTAACTATCCTACGTCACAGCGTACTACAGCGACTGTAGTTTGCGCTCATTGATTTGCTTAGAATTTGGTACCATGAGTAACAAATTTGACAGATGTCATAGTAACGTACTATTACTACTGTAGTAACGCCAGCGGATCTAAATGCGACAACTCATGGTAGACCTACGGTAGTCAGGGAGCCTAACGCCTTACGCCCTAACTCTTATTACACCACTCTTATTTAGGGTAAGGGTCCCTAAATTCAGGGTAATGTAATAAGTGCTTTAATATCTATGACTAGAAGTCTTACAATTGTGTATTAAACTTTAAGAGAGATTATTATAATACCCTATCAAGAGACATATTCGTCTGGACTTCATGAACCTTTATCACATTGATATAAGACCTAAAATGCATTAATTCAACAGTATTTTTGAAATAACTAGACACTTCCTAAAAACAATGATTGTCAAAATATATCGAAGTTTAGAAATATTACAAAAAGTCAATTGTAGAGGGCGCTAATACCAAATTGTTTTGAGAATATCACAAAAGGTTTCTGATTGGTCAAAATAACTGCATTTTTTTAATTGCATTTTTTGCTCCGCTTTAGAACAGACTTTATTTGATAGAAGAGAGTGCAAAGGGTTATTCATAGAATAGATTATTTGTAAATATTGACTGAGCTTATTTTGATAATTACCTGAATCTGCAGCTGTGAATCCCATAACAACGCAGTACAGCCAGAAGTCTTTGAATAACTTGTGTAGTCGCGGTTTTGGGTTTTTGATTTGAGGTAGCCGTTTAACTAGTACCTGAAAATATATGTTGTAATTAAATATAGATGCCCGCGCAATCTCTACTAACTCACCGCTATACAAGGTGAGTTTTTGGTAAGTTTAAAGCCGGCGCCCACGTAATCTGTAACCCTACTCAAAAAACAATATAAATAATAAATCTATTTTTTTGTTATTAATAGTAGTTGCTATTCGTTTGTCGGCATGCGAATTCGGCGCGCGGCGCGGTGGCAGGCCATAGGGACTAGGGAGTCTGCGAGGTCGTTGACTCTGCGCTCCTTACCATGTGTTTCACACACTTTTGTTAATCTTTTCGACTATTCAGTTCCGTGCGAAATACTTATCAAATTCAAAAACTAAACCAACGACACAAATACGATGAGTAATAAAAGGATTGGGCGCCAGCTTTAAACTGACCAAAAACTCACCTTGTATAATATAATGTCTACAATTAAACCTATTCGATTATATTTGTCGCATAGTACACGTATAGTGCACTGACTCACCGCTATGAACGGGATGAGCACGCCCAGGTTGCCCGCGCTCGCGCTCGCCTTGAGCACGGGCGCGGGCGAGCGGTCCGTGGCGCGCTCGCCGCCCAGCCCCAGCTGCACGAACAGTTCCAGCAGGCGCGTCACAAGCTCCAGGCGCATAGTACACGTATAGTGCACTGACTCACCGCTATGACCGGGATGAGCACGCCCAGGTTGCCCGCGCTCGCGCTCGCCTTGAGCACGGGCGCGGGCGAGCGGTCCGTGGCGCGCTCGCCGCCCAGCCCCAGCTGCACGAACAGTTCCAGCAGGCGCGTCACGGGCTCCAGGCGCATGTACACGTATAGTGCACTGACTCACCGCTATGACCGGGATGAGCACGCCCAGGTTGCCCGCGCTCGCGCTCGCCTTGAGCACGGGCGCGGGCGAGCGGTCCGTGGCGCGCTCGCCGCCCAGCCCCAGCTGCACGAACAGTTCCAGCAGGCGCGTGACGAGCTCGAGGCGCGCCGCCGTGCCGCGCACGTTCGCCGCGATGTTCGCGAGCGCGTTCAGCACCGCGCCCGACACGTGCCTGACAATTAGCAAATCAAGTATTATTTTGTGGCACAAATATATCAAAACATCCTTCCTACTAATATTATAAACGCGATAGTTTGTAAGAATGTATGGATGTATGGATGTGTGTTTGTTACTCTTTAAATGGCTGAACGAATCTGAATTAATTTGGCACAGATATAGATTATAGTCTGTAAAAGCCCATAGGCTACAAAAAACAACACAAACAGCTGAAAAATACATATTATAATATCTGAAACATAATAAGAAGTATATATAAACGTTGTTTCTATGCATGCGCAAAATCACTTCACTTTTTGAACTCGGTAAAAAATTACTTATTACTTTTTTTTCTTCTACTAACCCTTTTCCCACGCTATGTGGGGTCGGCACAACACGTTTTCTTCCATTTCCTTTTATCATCCGTCATCTCAGTACTCACTTTATTTTAAAGCAAAAAATTACTTTTAAGATTCAATGAACTTTGCCCGAAAAAGATGAACCAATTTTTGATTACCTATACTGTTTTCTATCATCAGTATGATGGTACGCAGCGCTGGCTGACTCCACCGTGATGACGGTGAACATCCGCATGATCTCATCGTGAGCCGGACCCTCGGGGCTGGCGAGCGCCATGCACCCGAGCTGGTCCACTATCAGGGTGTCTAATGAAGACGGAGCACGGCACAACCTGAAAGTGGAAAAAACCTATATATTATATACATAGAGCGCTGGTGGTGTAGTGGTAGCACCCCTGCCTCACGATCCGTAGGTCGTGGGTTCAAACCTGGTCGTGCACCAATGAGTTTTTCCATTCGAAAAATTTATGTGCGCAATGCCAGTGCTTTTAAACGGTGAAGGAAAACATCGTGAGGAAACCGGCATACCCTAGAACCAAAAATTCGAAGGTATGTGTCATAGGTTAGTATTCTTATAAGCGGCGATGGGCTTGCAACCTGTCACGTACGGAATACTAACTACTGTGCAAAATGTGGGCATGTACCAAATGTTATGTTTGGACTTGCCTCTGACTACCCCCTTTAGATATCCTCAAAGATCTAAGTATCTAAAGATCTGAGGAGATATCTACCGAGCCCGGGGATTACAGTCGTGATCATATTTATTTTTATTTTTTTTTTATATACATAAAATCACGCCTGTTTCCCGACGGGGTAGGCAGAGACCACGGATCTCCACTTGCTACGATCTTGACATACTTACCTCTTTTGCTTAATTCATTCTCATTACATTCTTCATACATGCGCGTCGGTTAAAAAATCTATATTTTTGGAAATATATTGGTAAAAATTAAGGTCGAACAGTCGTGATCATGCTTTTTTACCCGAATGCGAAACGAATAAGGGTTACGTGTTTGGGGTGTATGTATGTATGTATGCGAATTTCTTTACTGTCGCCGTAGCCCAAACGGCTTGTCAGATTTTGACAAATGAGGTGTCGTTGGGTTTGTGTGGATATAAGGCTATATAATATAATACATTATATATGTCGGAGATTTGGTACTTGTGGCGCCATCTACAATCTGGCGGCTGCATCTCTGACATTACCGATCGAGCTATCAAGAATGCAAGCGTGACGTCACACCGAGTCGTGCTTGGATACGACCGTCGGAGCGGGCGGGCATTCTACTTTGGGAGCTCGCATCGAGCGGACGTATCTGTTCTGATAATCATATCTCGCTAAAGTACCTACCTACCTAATAAATTCACTCTTATCAAAGTCCGTGGTTGTTATTTGCTCGGGGTTTACCTACCATGTCGGAACCTGACGAGGACGTGCGCCCACCTAGTCCTACTTTCCTGCCTCCTGCGACATATATTATATCAAAACACCAATGAGTTTTTCTATTCTAAAAATGTATGTGCGCAATGCCAGTGCTCTTAAAAGGTGAAGGAAAACATCGTGAGGAAACCGGCATACCCTAGAACCAAAAATTCAAAGGTGTGTCATAACTCACAAGTTAGTATTCTTATAAGCGGCGATGGGCTTGAAACCTGACACGTACATAATACTAACTACTATGCAAAATGTGGGCACTTGTCAACTATCATTTTTGGACGTGCCTCTGACTACCCTCTTCAAATAACCTCAAAGATATAAATAACTAGAGATCTGAGGAGATATCCACCGAGCCAGGGGATTACAGTCGTGACCATGTTTTTTTAAAGGTCCTTTAGTATTTTTAGAGAGTGTCCAACTCACTTTATCAGTAGGTCTACCATGAGTTGTCACATTTAGATCAGCTGACGTTACTACAGTAGTAATAGTTCGTAACTATGACATCTGTCGAAATTGTTACTCCTCATGGTACCAAATTCTAAGCAAATTAATGAAGCGTAAACTACAGTCGCTGTAGTACGCTGTGACGTAGGATAGTTAGCTACGTGAGGTTTTAGTACCCAACTATCCGCTAGAGGCGCTGTACAATATTTTCGTACATTTTTGTAACTACAGTCGCTAGCGAATGTAGATTGTGAAAACTCATGGTAGACCCTCTGATTCATCGATGCACTTACCTCTGCTGAAAAAACTGTAGGATCGTATCTGTTGTCTTTGGGGTGTCTTTTAAAGCTACGGCCACGTGACCCAGCATTATCACAATGTTGGTACTGATAAGCGACGACTCACTGAAAATAAATAATAAATATAAATATTGGTGGACAATTCACACAACGCCATCTAGTCCCAAACTAAGTAAAGCTTGTATTATTGGAACTAGATAGCTGATAGACTAATCATTATACTTTTTTTTGTAAATATACTTGCGTGCAAAAAAATCGGCCCATCCCAGGCTTTAAATACCACACGGGGTGGATCGATTTTTTTGCACGCAAGTGTACATACATAGAATACATGTCATAACGTCTATTACCAACCGACCAACCACGCTGTCTACCTAATTGGACGGTTAGTATATATTTTTCTTAACCATCAACCTAGTTCGACGATTGATATATTTTATTCTTAACCGACAATCTGATTGGTTGGTTCAAATATCACAAAACAGACATCTGTGTTTATTACACAAATGTTAGTCTTGGGTGGGGATCGAACCCACAACCTACAGCGTAGAAGGCAGAGCTACTACCAACTGAGCTGTGACGCCAGAAGCTAGTTATAGTACATATAATACAAAATTAAAAATTTATAAACCCCCGACATCTAAACCTTACCCTAACAAGTCACATTCAAAGTCATGGTTACCTTACCATGTTCTTTCAATATCATTGAAGTAACACGGTACCAAATTTCGAATCGATCGGACATAAGGAAGTTAGTCAGATCCCCTCATCAACTAGAAAGGAGCTGATGATCTTCGAACGGCTGAACAGATTTTCATGATACATGGCTAAGAACACTCAGAATAAAGTTATCTATAACACAAAACAAACTAAACGAAAATCAGCTCATCCGTTTGGGAGCTACGATACCACAGATACACAGATACACAGACACGTTAAACTTATCACCCCTCTCTTTTTGTATCGGGGGTTAAAAACTCTCGTCTCACCTATCACTAGTCTCGGCCGTGAACAACCTGTTGCTGACAGAGCCGACTAGCGCGGGCACGCAGTAAGGGTCCACGGTGAGTGCAGCTTCCAACGCCACGCACAGGTTTTCAATGGCCGCGTCTCGAAGCTTCTCGAAGGGCGTCGACTTGACAGGCACGCCCGTTTCTGTCAGACCTTTGAGCTCCTTGCCTTGCACTGAAATTACAAAGATAATTCATTCCATATTAATATACTATGTTGTATGCTATATTGTAGAGACTTCACGAACGCCTGTTCGTGAAGTCTCTCACTCAGTTGTATATTCTCAATGATGAAGTCTCACGCCTGTGAGATTTCATCAAACGTAGTCTGACTTTACAAAACTACCAAGCTAAAGGTTGTGAAATCTAACCGAACATTGTGATACTTTATCTTATACCTTTAAACGAGCAATTCTTGTATATATACATATATGTATATATACATACATATATATAATCGGAATCTCGGAAACGGCTCCAGCGATTTTCATGAAATTTAGGGGGCAATAAATCGATCTAGCTAGGTTTCATTTTTAGAAAACGTCATTTACCCCAAAAAAACGAGCAAAGCTCGGTCACCCAGGTACTAATATTTTAAGTGTGAAATTCATTGCGAAACTTTACCAAAGATTGTGAGACTACATTAAATGTTGTGAAACTTTAACAAAACCACCTGCTAAAGGCATCTAACATATCATTGTAAGACTTTACCATAAATCAAGATACTTTTTAATACGTTGTATAATACGTTGTGAGACTTAATTTAACATTGTGAGACTTTAACAAAACTACATACCTAAAGTTGTGGGATCTAACCGAACACGGTAAACTTGACATCGTGATACTTTATAAAACATTGTGATACTTCACCAAACATTGTGAGACTTCATTAAACGTTGGGAGACTTCACCAAAAGTTGTGAGACTTTATCAAACACTTCACATACTCAAATATTACACTTACGTGTAACTTTCATGTGTTCCTTTCCAGTTTTCTCTAGCTCCAATTTGTGTAGTTTGAAAAGAATTGGCGATGGCGTCACCAAGAAATCTCTTAGACAATATATTGAGGTATTTGCTATGGGCGGAAATTTCGTCGCTAACTTTCCTAGTCCCTGCAAATGAAAATGAACTTTATTACTACAAATATATGGACGAGATAAGTTAATTACGCTAAATTTTAAGGTACAAATTAGTAACTTCATTGAAGTGCTTTTTATTGACTTTATATGATATTTTTTGACGATCTCAAACGGTGAACGCGAGGTTGCGGGTTTGAATACTTTACAGGATCGTTTACAAAATCTGATAATATACCAATAGGTGGGCCGTATGCTTGTTTGCCAGCTTAGTAATATACAGAATGTGCAAGGAAAGATATATTTTTTAAACGAGTCAGTATACAGGCATGCGGCCCACCTGATGGTAAGTGGATGGTAGGTAACCAACCTATGGACGCTAGACATTAGTTACTTACTTCTAAACAGACCATAAGTAGCGGCATATGAGCTAGTATCAACTTGTGATTGTGATTTGAATTTATTTTTTCAGTCAACCGACCGCACAACGAATCGGCACCTGAAACATTGCCAAAGCGTTATGTACCTTATATCTGAAGGTGAAGATCACTAATGCAATGTTATCCGCCTTGTTCTATTATCCTAAAACTCAAAAAGCGATCAAACACTTAGTTTTTTTAACTTAATCGGGACTCGAACCAGCATCTTTACTTAGCGCACTTGGGCCTTTCTACTCAAAGGTTCCGTCATTGTTCCCACTTTCGTCATTGTTTGCAATAAACAATTTTGGGTATCTCGTAAAATATTAGTTAATTTTAAATGTACCCTTCGTAAAATAACTTATTATCAACCAATCTTTTATTGCTTTATCTTCATGCTATCAGCTTGAAAGACGAACTCTAAAATCAAGGTTAAAAAAGTTTTCAAAATAACGTTAAAATATCAAATTAGGTATCACTTTCATTATTTTGATTAGCTTAAATGTAATTACTCGTAAAGATGCTAGCACAAGTAGGCCAAGGAATTTCAAGCAATATGTTAAATACTGTTAAATTGAATAGAAATAAAACAATAAATAAATGAAGAATATTGTTAGTAAGCATTTTAGTCGGACGAAATGGGAGGGGCCACTCATGACTCACGCCCATTTAGGATACCTATTAATATCGTTAAAGCGTTTATAAGAGCTGGTACGTCAAAGTCCGCGTCCACTGTGGAACCAGAATTTATATAAATACACATATATATAAAGTTAAAAGTAAATTTCAAATATCAAAAAACCCGACTGAAAATAATTGAAAACTGTTTTTTAAGTTTTTCACAGACGCCATATTTTGACGACCTCAGTGGCGCAGCGGGCAAGAGTCCGCCTGCGACGCAAGAGGTTGCGGGTTCGATTCCCGCCTCGGAACAAATTTGTGTACGATCTGCAGAAATTTGTTCCGTTGGTCTGGGTGTGTACCTATGTATAATAAAAAAATATCTATCTATGTACCTATATCATGTATTAAATATATCAGTTATCTAGTACCCATAACACAAGCTTTGAGTAGCTTACTTTGGGGCTAGATGATGCTGTGTAGATTGTCCAGCATTATTTATTATTTATTTATTTATTATTTATATTGTTTTTTTTTCACTACAAAATTCTTTTACTATTTCTATACGAGTCTATGAAAATATTCTACTGCGAAGGAGATGTATGTATGCGAGTTACTTTGCCTTTCGCTGGAGCCCAAAAGGCTGGACGAATTTTGACAAATGAGGTGTCGTTGGATTCGTCTGGATCACAACAGTGACAGGTTATACAAAATGTCAAAAATTCCAATATGGCGGCTGTAAAAAGTTATTTTCAATTACATTCTAATTATTTTAATTTTTTAAATAAATATTAGTATGATCCTTGCAAAAATAGTAATCATATAATACTTAATTTATTCAGTTATACTATTATCCGCCTGTCTTTAGCTCAATTATTTTAAGCTTACAGCTATTTAGCCAAATCAATAAAAACTTTATTCGGATTGTAATAAAGTCCAAACTCACCCGTCTCATCGCCGATTGCCCAGACTAATAAATCTACACACGCCGAGTTCGCCATTACGTTGACTTTGAATTTGTTCACGGTAGCAAAATTGCTTTCTCTGTCTTCCCGTTCAGAGGCGTCGTGATGACGGCTCTGTAGTTCTGTCTGACCGCTTAGGAACAGACATTTTACAAACTCCTGAAATGATTAAAAAATAAGTCACCACTGACATAATCATTACTCTCGCCGGAGTCGGGTAAAAATATACGCGTTGAAGTATGGCGGTACATCACGCTCGGGCGCGAAATTTTAGAAAAACATGCGGGGTTTTACATTTTCAGCGTTCCCTGGGTATATGAAATATGAAAATTGCTGAATTGTAAGCCATTTTCTACAACTTGAAAAAAACTTTGATTTCAACAGGAAGGAAAAAAATGACTTATAATTTTAAAACTGCAAATTATTTGAATATCGCGCCGGAGCGAGACGTGCCTTAAGAATCTTCCTTTTTATTCTCTGTCAGTTAAAAACAAACACAAATAATGATCACAACTTTCATCTCCAGGTTAGGTAAACATAATTTAATTATCTTTTTCAGGAAATATTTAGGTCTTATTAAGGATATCAAAAACTATCCATGATACGAATTCATACCTGAACATCTTTCGTAAATGGACCAGGTAGATCTTTCTGGTGCTGTAACAGTTCTCTCAACAGCGTCACCATAACTAGATTGAGGGTTTCCGAAAACGATTTGTACGGAAACACCTGGAACAAGACAAAGCTTCAACAACCACAATTCCATGTGCTGCTCTTCTTTTTCTTCCTGCCCTTTTCCCACGCTGTGTGAGGTCGGCACAACACGTTTTCTTCTTCCATTTCCCTCTTTCATCCGTCATCTCAGTACTCACACCTTTCTTACTCATCTCATCTTTCACACAGTCCATCTATCTTTCTTTTGGTCTATTTCTACCCCTATTTCCGTCCACATTCATACCTAACACTCTCCTTTGCAATACATATTCTGCCTTTAAGTTGTCCTACAGCTCATTTTGTAGTAGCTCTGCCTTCTTTACTTATTTTTGTGTCAGTCTTCTAGTTCTTTCGAAACAGTGTGTTCTAAAAAAGGAGCTTCTAAGGCGCACTTTAAGCCTTTCAGCTTAAAGTGCGCCGTAGAAGCTCCTTTTGCACTTTCTTTGCTGTAGGTATTAGGTTCAATTCCTACCCAGGACAAACATTTGTGATGAACATAAGCAAATGTTTGCTTTATTGTGTTTCGGGATAATATTTTTTTTATTAACAAAGCTTTGCTTAGTTTTGACTAGATGGTGCTGTGTGATATGTCCACTAATATTCGAAACCCACTTTAACTAACACTTCACATTATCTGTACCCAACATCAATGAATGAACGTGAATGAATGAACGATTTTAAAAGTGTTTACCTGTATCTGTCCTGACGCATAAATGTCCTCTGCTTCTTCATCCAAAAACGCCAGCAGATCTTTGGTCAGCAACTTCTTAGCCAATGAGAGAATAGACTGAAGATACGTCACGTAAAATTGCACGTTCACTCTTTTTTCAGGAGACTCAGAGAACCTCATATAAGGAAACTGATTGAAACTAGATCCAAACTTATGAAAGAAATATGTAGTAGGATCGTACGGGACAGAGTGATAACTGTTCAATGAACCACGTTTTAAAGTTCCACCATTACTATCTATTGTATCTGTGCCGTTTTCTAATATATGTTCGTTGTTCGGATTTAAATTACCGGATAGAGATCTTGGTATTATTGGTCGGAATTGATTGAATTTTCGTTTTTTGTCTAATGTGGAATATTCGAAATTCGGTTCGGGTTCTTTCGTTTTTACCGGACTCGGTGGTTGGGGGAATAACCTACATAGTAACGGGGGATCTACAGTAGCATATCTCCCCATGGACCTAGCTAACCCTATCAATACCGGTACCGTACTTTTACATAACTGTAGTTTTGTTAGGTTGGACTCTTTGCTCTCGTGACATTCGATTATGGTCTTTGCGAGGTTGGACATGAGTTCTATTTGCGATGTGATAATCTCCTCTCGTAGCGACGGCTGTTTGGAAGCAACGTCGGAGAGAAGAGTGTTTAGACAAAAACTAAACTTCTCTGCCATTGGTATTCCTGAAAAAAATAAAAGTTAGTAAAAAAAAGACCACAAATAGATTAGGGAAATCTAAAGATAATGCGTTGCCACGGAAGACCAGCGCCAGGACCATTCTACTCAACAGTTACGTCATTGTCTCGCTTTCGTCATTGTTCGCAATAAACAATTTCGGTTATCTCGTGAAATATTAGTTAATTCAAATGTACTCTTCGTGAAATAACTTATTATCAACCAAATTTATTGCTCCATCTTAATGCTATCAGCTTGAACGACGAGCTTTGAAATCAAGGATAAAAAAGTTTTTTAAATAACGGTAAAATATCTAATTGAGTAGAATGGGTCGCCAGAGAGTAGAGTCCCCAAGACCCTGGCAGCATTATGCTAATACTGATAATACTGATACGATGAGCCAAATATAAGCCAGTTTTTAGGTCTTGTAGATTTGACTTAACGAATTATTACCGGAACAAACTTATGTAAAATTTTTTGTAACGTTCTGTCAACAGCTGCACTTACACAGGTTAAATTTAGACACCTTTCTCAATTAATTTCTTGACTCACAGGAAAATACATCATTAGACCAAGTCATTTAGCACTTTGAGTACTCTGGATAAGGTACAGAATGTTTTGATTCGAGAATAAATAACACTAACAATACAAGTACGAGTATAACGTTTGAGTTTATTTACGGTAAGTGCCCTTGACAGAATCATAAACACGTAACGTATAACAACATAATACAGTCGTTAGTGCATTGTAGCTATGAGAACTATATTATAATCCTGAGTCTATTATACGAGCGAGTGCGAGTGTAGTGATAGAACTTTAGATTTAAGGATCGTGAGTTCGATATCCGGAGACTTCAAAAAACGCTTGTTTAATTCGTCAACTTAAAATCCTACATTAAAGTTATGTAGATTTTTGAATGTCTCTTAATGACCCAATAACGCTTAAAAGGTTTGACGGATTAGGATAAAATTTGGAATGTATACAGCCTGTGATCTAGCTTGAATAATATATAGCTAGTTTGTACCAAAACGAAAAAAATCAGATTAGCTCTTATTTGATTTTAACGCCTTTTTATGGTTTGCAAAATAATAAAGCTCTAGCCAGACACCACTGCTACCACTAATTTATAATAAGTATTCCTATAACTTATCATAACGATACTAGTAATAGTAACTAGTATTTATTTCAAAACTTAATAAATATTTTCTTTTAATGACAGCCGCCATATTGGGTTTTTTCACATTCAGCCTCACATAACGTGGGAAAAGAGCAGGAAGATGATGATCATGATGATATCAATTGTCAAAATCCGTCCAGCTTTTTATGCTACAGCGACAGCCAAAGGAATTCTCATAGATACATACGTACGTACAACACATTACCTTCCTTCGCAGTCGGGTAAAAAGTTTCACGTTTCTCACTGTAGGTATTAGGTGATTAGAATAATAGTGACTGAAATAGACGAACAGTAAGTACCGGAAAAAAACCTAGTTTAAAAATAAACTAGTAAAACGTTGCTATGACAATTATATAGCAATCACAATTTCACAATGGCGTAAGTATATAAAATTACTCCGAAAAATAACGTATATTCTAGTATAAAAGGCGTGTGAAATTCAAAACGATTCAGTTCAAATTTGAAGAGTCAAGGATTTACAAAGCAAGATGTTCAGGAAAGTTCTGATACTATTTGTGGTGGTCATGCTGATCGGTGATGTAAGTATTTGTATTATGGCAAAATTTCGTGATTTCTTCTTCTTCCTGCCCTTTTCCCACGCTATGTGGCGTCGGCACTACACGTTTTCTTTTTTAATTTCTCTCTATCATCTGTCAGCTCAGTACTCGCACCAAAATTTCGTGATTATTGAATTATTTACCAAACTGATCATATAAATTAAAGTTTGCTAAGTATGGAGTAGTAGAATATAGCTTGCAGTTTTCGCAAAACTACATTTTCTTATTACCTCATATTATAAGTATATTATTTTTATTTCAGAGTCTGCAACAAGGAGGCGGTGGTGGTAAAATACATTTTATTATAACATTAACCACAAATCATTTTTTGAACAATATTTTGTTTATTTTTTTTATTATTAATGGCCATTTCTGAATTCAATATTTAGTATATTTTTGCATTTTAACATGTTTTTAACTTCCAGGAGGTTCTGGACAAGCAGGTGCTGGGGTAGGAGGTAAATAAATAATATAATAATATAATATATGATCACGACTGTAATCCCCAGGATCGGTAGATATCTCCTCAGATCTTTAGTTACTTAGATCTTTGAGGATATCTAAAGAGGGTAGTCAGAGGCAAGTCCAAACATGACATTTGGTACATGCCCACATTTTGCACAGTAGTTAGTATTCCGTACGTGACAGGTTGCAAGCCCATCGCCGCTTATAAGAATACTAACCTATGACACATACCTTCGAATTTTTGGTTCTAGGGTATGCCGGTTTCCTCACGATGTTTTCCTTCACCGTTTAAGAGCACTGGCATTGCGCACATAAATTTTTCGAGTGGAACAACTCATAGGTGCACGACCAGGTTTGAACCCACGACCTTCGGATCGTGAGGCAGGGGTGCTACCACTACACCACCAGCGCTCTTATAAAAATAAATAAATAACTTGTCTTTATTATGATGCTGTTGTCCCCATTCAATGTGGACAATGGAACTCAATAAAAATAATTAAGTTTATCATGTATTGTGTGTTATGAAGAGAATAAATGTGTGTCTTTAATCAATTTAAACTCATTTTAGGTGGTGCTAGCGGCGGTTTTGGGTTTGGTGCTAATGTTGGTGGGAGTGCGGGAGGACAAGCAGGTGGAAATGGCAATGCTGGGGGTGGTGCCGGCAGCGGGCAATAAACCTTATAAATGTATTAAATCAAATAAATAATACCCAACAGTCCTGAGTCAGTACAGTCGCGGAATGAAAAGGTTGACCACTTTAAGATCTGTTATTGCTTGCTCAGTAGGTACTAGTTTGATAACTATTTGCTTTGTCAAAGAACATTTGTCTAAGTGAATTTAAACTTTGTTGTCAAACAGTTAAAATATAATTTTCAGTACAACACTCTCGTCTAGTACGCAGTTTAAAAAGGTAACATGTGCTTGCAATGCGGAAACGAATTTATTTGAAAACTGGTCATCCTTTTCATTCTGCAACTGTAAAGTCAAATCAATTCAAAAACTCTTTCAACAAAGTTTAAAATGAACTTTCAGGATGAACACAGGCTATATTTTATGTAGACAGCCCGCAGCCGAAGCCGCGGGCGGAAGCTAGTTATAAATAAACAAAGTGTGAAATTAAACATAAAGTATGCACATGTTATACATATTATATGCTTTTTTTATCTTTGTTATTTTGTATGAGTCAGTAGTCAACTCTGATTATAGAATAAAGGTCATATAATTACTTGGGATACAGATTTTACAGCAAAGCAAATATGCATGATCTTATCTATTATACTAGCTACTCTTTGTGGTTTTACTAAGTTATAGAAATAATCTCTGAAACACTTTGGGGAGGCTTTTACCCAGCAGTGGGACAAAAGGTTGAAAAATATTTAAAGAATTTTAAGCAGTTTTTTTCATCAGATTGGTAGTTTTGATGGATGATAGGGGAGAGTGGAGGAAGAGAACCTGTTGTGCCGACCCCACCTAGTGGGATAAGGGCAGGAAGATGATGATGATGGTAGTGTTGGGATAAAATTTGTACCTATACCTAGCCTATGTGTTAATCCATAGTATGATTTACAATCATACTAAATATCATCTAAATTCATTTAGCTGATACAGAGAGATAAAGAAGTAGGTAAAAACACACACAAACTTTCGCATTTATCTATAACATGATGACTATAACTTAAAATCACTTACGGTCAGCATGCCGAAACCTGTACAGTGTCTCTTCAAACTGAGCATATGGAAGACACTTAAGTATCTTCAGGAAGTATGGTAGAAGCTTGTCCTGATGCTGTAAGCTGCTCTGCAAGAAATACAAGCCCAGTGCTATTGATGCCTCCTGGCTCCGGGATGTGATCACCAGGCTGGTGCCGGCTTGAGGACATAGCATGAAGAGAGTGTTGACCTGAAAGATTTTAAAGGATTTTTTAATCATTTATTTATACTATACTAAAACATCATACAAAAAAGCGCTAGGACCGAGACGAGTTTCTTGCCTGTTCTTCTTGTACTTGGGTTAGGTTGGAATTGGCACATAGAGTCACCTAGCATGTAAGACGTTTCAAAGTGATCCTTGTGATTTTACTGAATAAAATATTTTTCAATTTTAATTTGAATTTCACTAGCTTCCACCCACAGCTTCGCCCGCATGGTACGGGGAACCACACATTTTTCCGGGATAAATAGTAGCCTATGTGCTATTCCAGACTATAATCTATATCTGTGCCAAATTTCATCCAGATCCGTTCAGCTGTTTCAGTGTGAAAGAGTAACAAACATACATCCAGACATCCGTACATTCTTGCAAATTTTCGCATTTATAATATTAGTAGGATATAAGTACTGACAAATATGCTACCCTAGAATAAATACTTATGCTTGTATAGAACAATGTGAAGTTTGTTTGTATAAGATTATTGAGCATTGAAACAGAATACTAACTTCACAATAGCTGAGGAATTACTTTTACTGTAGGTTGATAGTAAATACCATAATAGTATATATTTAATTATTTTTTTGTACCTACTGTTTCTTCTTATTAAATCTGTGTCTGTGGTAACCTTTACTGGTAATGTTAACATCAAAAATAATGTTCAGTTGGATAAAAGTATTATCAGACCATGATTCAGAACTGATAATGAGGTGTTTAGTATTCCAGAACTGAACCAGCAACTACAAACACATGGATGATTCATAATTAAAGCTTACTATGGCTTCTAAGAGATGATAACACCAATCTTATGTCATGGTGTCTGCATGATGAGATCATTTTGTAATAACATCTCAGATACCTAAAATTAAATATATACTAGACGTTGTGTTAGGTAGAAACTACAGCGGAAAGTAAAAGTAAATATAAACGTTGCTATCATTGAAGGAAAACATTACAAAATACATAGTGTAGTGTCGTAATTTGCCTGACCTTTTCCCATGGCGTAGGGTTCAAATTGGACAAGCACTGCGCCAAATGCTGCACTGTTTGCTTGAAGAACTCGTGTTCATCCATTTCTGTGCTTAGATAATTACGCTAAATAACATTTTTTAATTATTTCTAGAGGTAAAACAGCAAACACGAATTACGCGAACTCGCCTCGAGTAATTTGTAGACTAGACGGGCTGACTGACGTTGACATTGACAGATTGTTCATCGATTTGAAGTTGACTGTTGAAATTACTATTCAAAAACGTTTCGTTTTACGTAAATTGTGCAAAGACTTAGGAAATTCAATAAAATCCAAATAATCATTTTCTCAAAAAGAAAATTACCTATAATCCTGTCCTTTCCCATTAATTTTGTCCGTTTCAATGGAGCACATAAAAGCCAGTTAGTATTCCGTGATAAAAGTGGCTTTAGAGGTTGGTAGTAATATGAACAAACATGCGATTTTTTTGGAATTTAAGTTTATTTATTTCAATCAACATTAGGTACAGCAAAAGTAGTACAATCTATTCTCGATCAGAATTTAGGACAAGTGGACGTAGTTTTGCGCGCGCCACCTTCCCAGCTGAGGTCATCGGCAAGCTATCCACGAAGACCACTCCACCTCTCAACTGCTTTGTTTCAGATAATCTATCTGAAAAAAAAACGAATTGTGAATTTAGGGACTAAGTTCGGTACAAACGACGTTCGGGGTTGACGGCATTTTTTCATTTACATTATCTTTTTATCTAAGCTATGATTTTAATAAGAGCGCTGGTGGCAGGCCCGCCGCTAGCTATTTCAGCGCCCGTGTGCAATACCGATTATGCCGCCCCTGTTTATCTACGACTTCCCACGTAGAGCTTGTCAGAAAGGCTGTTTATTGTTGTCTCATAAGGGTGTGTTAAAAAAAAATAATGTGGAAAATAAATTATTTTTTTTAATCGTATAAATTGCTATCTACAGAAATCGAACTCTTTTTGCTTTTATATTTGCAGAGCAATAATTTCTTAAAACAAAAAGCTCTCTTAAAGATTTTAATTTTCAATCTGGTAAATGTTTGCAAATTATCGTAGATGACTAGCTGTCCCGCCCGCGACTTCGTTCACTTAAAGTATCTAAGCTGAGTTTCAAACAAATCACAAAAACTCATTAAAAAAACCCATACAAACTTTGACACCCCATTTTACCCTTTTTGAAGGTTATATTGAAAAATCCTTAAACACGTGTCCATTCATTTTGCATTTACAGTACTCAAACAATTGGCCCGCCCCCCATTTGACCCCCTTTTTAGAGTTATATTTTAAAATCCTGAAACATGAAACAAAGTTTCAGACCAATCGCACCACTCGTTAAAAAGTTCCCGTACAAACATTGACCCCCATTTTACCCTTTTTGAAGGTTATATTGAAAAATCCTTAAACACGTGTCCATTCATTTTGCATTTACAGTGTACAAACAAAGATTCATGAAAATTGCTAAGGTCTCTCAGGTTAACTCTGTATTTTTTCTGGGTCCCTTACGGGCGCTGCAGGCCTAAAGGGGGCGCCCTTTATGCCTGCAGCGCCCATATGGGGGCGCCTACTTTGGGAAACGCTGGTATAGATTCACAATTTTGTGCGCGATATTTTCTGCATCATTGACTACCAAAAATTATGACTATGAGCCGAGCATGGAACTTAAAATTGTTTTCCACACAATAGTAAAACCATTATCATAATCTTGACTGCGCAACTAAGTTTTGAATGTTGAGATTTTAATTGCGAAAATAAATCAAAATTTAATAAACCTTCACCTGTTGGAGAGGGTGATCAGACAGAAACTAACGAAATTTTCGAGAAAATAGTAGGTAACTGTAGGTGGGTATTATAACAATGACTTAGAATATTATGTTAAGTGATGGATCCCTAGATTTGCCGCCCCCCTGGACGTGCCGCCCGCGTGCGGTGCACGCCTTGCACGCCCGCTTGCGGCGGGCCTGGCTGGTGGTGTAGTCGTAGCTCCTCTGCCTTAAGATCCGAAGGTGGTGGGCTCAAACCTGGTCGTGCACCAATGAGATTTTTATTAAAAAAAAAATATGTGCGCTATGCCAGTGCTCTTAAACGGTGAAGGAAATCATCGTGAGAAAACCGGCATTATCTAGAACCAATAAATTGGTATTCTTATAAGCGGCGATGGGCTTGCAACCTGTCACGTAGGGAACTTTGCAATCACTTTGCAAAATATCATGTTTAGACGTTTCTCTGACTACCCCATTTAGATCCACAAAAATCTAAGTAACTTTATCTGAGGAGATTATCTACCGAGCTTGTGGATTAGAGTCGTGATCGTGTTATTTTTATACCTACTTAATATCAAAGTAGGTAGGTATAGTTCATCCAACGGATCTGGGGATTCGTGAAGTTAACCACAGGTGCGATTTTGCGCATGTACAGCTCCTTCCCCCCGTCCTCATACCTCCAATTGCTCCCGAAAAATTATACTGCGCAGCTCTTGCGACTAACTTCACGAATGCCTAGATTCGTTGAGCCAACTATACCAGCTGATAATGAAGAATGATAGAGGGAAATGGAAGAAGATCACAGTTGTGCCGACCACATAACGTGGGAAAAGGGCAGGAAGATGATGATGATCAAAGTACCGCTCACCTGCTACCAGGTCTTTGATTTCTTCAGCGCTGACAGCAGACCCTGGACGCCTCACGACACACGCGACCGCGTGCTCTCCGTCTTCAACGTGGGGGATACTGGTGACACTCACCTCCAAGACTCCATCGTGAGATCGTATCACCTCTTCCAGTTCTGGAGGTAAAATCTGAAAAGAAGAGTACCTACCTATAAAGGTCCTTGCGTCTATTTTAGATGTGCTACAGCAAGTTGGATGCAGGCCGCGCAAGATCAGTTACTTAACTACATCTTACTGCCTAATTATAGGTACCTCATAGTACCAATTTAATTTACCTACTAGCTTTTACTAGCCCACGGCTTCGCCCGCGTGGTACCTTGTAAAACAAAAACAAATCTAACCCACGGGAACTGTACATTTTCCGGTATAAAAAGTAGCCTAAGTAGGTGCTATTATAATCTATCTCTGTGTCAAATTTTATTCAGATCCGACGTGAAAGAGTAGGTAACACATAATACCTACAAACTTTCACGTTTATAATAGGTACTAGAAACCGCGCGCGTGGTACCTACCACGATACAAAAGTAGCCTAAGTGCTATTCCAGGACAGAAACTACGCGTAGGTATACCAGGTTTTATTCAAAACCGTTCGGCCGTTTCAGAATGAAAGAGTACCTACCTAGGTAACAAACATCCATAGGTACATCCTCGCAAACTTTCACGTTCATAATAATTAATAGGAGGTAGGATAGGATAATTTGTTTCTCTTTCCGGTTCTGTTTTAAATGTGTGTTAAATATATTATTTTCTTTCTTTCCTGTGTTCAATTTTCTACTTACATGATAGTTCTTATACTTGATCAGCATTTTCAGTCGTTCCACAAAGAAGTAGTTATTATTCTCATCATGGTACAGAAGGTCACCAGATTTGTACCAGCCGTCTTCTGTGACGACTTCAGCGGTTGTTACAGGGTCATTGTAATACTCCTAAAAAACGATGGAACGAAGTTCCTTTCCTTGCTTTCTATGAGAGAGAGAGACAGACAGAGAAACACGCGCACGCCGCACGGCTTACAACTATAGCAAAAAGTGTCGTTACAACTTTTCGTGAGAATTTTTTCCGTCTAGCCCCCTTTCGCAACGCGCGATAAGGAACTTCGTTCCAAAACATATTTTACTAAAAAGGACGGAAATATCTAGCACTTTCCTGCCAAATTAATATCTAATGTAATGAACCTAACACGTGTCGAATTTCTATTTGAGTTTGTGTTGTGTTATGCTCATTAGATAATAGTTTAGAGGGAAAGTACTGGATATTTCCGTCCTTTTCAGTATTTGTAATAGATTTCCGCAAAGTCACGCCTGAATCAATCATTTAGGTACAATATATTTTTATAATAATTACTTATCTCAATTAGGTATTTACATGTTTTAGGCTATAATTAAGTCTTATGATTTTGGTTGTTACTGCAAAAGCCCTGGCGGTGTAGTGGTAGCACCCCTGCCTCTCGATCCGTAGGTCGTGGGTTCAAACCTGGTCGTGCACTAATGATTATTACTATTCGTAAAATTTATCTGCGCAATGCCAGTGCTCTTAAACGGTGAAGGAAGACATCGTGAGGAAACTGGCATATCCTGGAAGCAAAAAATCGAAGGTGTGTGTCATAGGTTAGTATTTTTATAAAAGCGGCGATGGGCTTGCAACCTGTCACGTACGGAATAGAAGTAAATTTTTATTTTCTTACTGTAAATCGGTCATGTTCATTCTTTGTCCATAATTCGCCAGATACGTTAGGCTCTTTTATTTCTCTCCCAGTCTCTGGATCAACCAACTGTAACAAAAGACAAATAATGTAACTAGTAGGTATCCCACCAAACACATTTTCATGTAAAATATTGCCAAGACGAGGCCTTATGACTCGCACTGTCAAAAAGTTATCCGGGTAGATAGAGCCAAGCTTCTAACTCGCCCTAACTCTACAAGGCCTAACTTTACAAACTCTAGTACTACCATATACTAACTCGATCTACGACTCGACTAACGACGGCCTCTGTGGCGCAGCGGGCGAAGGTCCGCCTGAGACGCAGAAGGTTGCGGGTTCGATTCCCGCGGGACAAATGTTTGCATTATTTGCAGATATTTGTTTCAGGTCTGGGTGTTTTCTATGAATAATATGTAGGTATGTATTTACAAAAAAAAATGTTCTATGTAGTTTATCAGTCATGTGGTTCCCATAATACAAGCTCTGCTTAGTTTGGGGCTACATGATGCTGTGTGATAGTGTCCAGCATTATTTATTTACTAGCTTCCGCCCACGGCTTCGCCCGCGTGGTACCTTGAGAAACAAAAACAATCGATCCCGCGGGAACCATACATTTTTCCGGGATAAAAAGTAGCCTATGTGCTATTCCAGATTATAATTTATATCGGTTACAAATTTCATCCAGATTCATTCAGCCGTTTCAGCGTGAAAGAGTAACAAACATACATCCATACATCCACACATCCATACATTCTTACAAACTTTCGCGTTTATAATATTAGTAGGATTATTTATTTATAACTACTAACAAATTTATGCAGCTTACTTTGATGATAGAATATTTAGATGGAACACCGCAATTCCCGGGAGGTCCGAGAGGGCTCGGGGTCAACACGGGTCCTATGCTCTCCGTCATTCCGTATATCTCGAAAACGCGAGTACTTTTGGATACCCGTTTCTGAAACAGTAAATGAAAAAAGCTATTAGCTGTTACCCGCGACTTTGTCCGCAAAAATCCATCAATATAACATATTTCTTAGCGGCGATGGGCTTGCAACCTGTCACGTACGGAATACTAATCACTGAGTAAAATGTGGTCATGAAAAAACAGAAAAAAAAAACATTATCAAAACTGTAATCCTCAGGCTCTGTAGAAAATCTACTCAGATCTCTATAGTTACAAAGCCACACTGTGCCAAATATCATATTAGGACGTGCCTCTGACTACCCTCTTTAGAAATCCTCATTTATCTAACCTTTTTTTCTTTCATAAGAACTAAACAAACAAAAAGGAATTAGCGAAATCGGTCCAGCCGTTCACGCGTGATGCCGTGACCAAGGGAAATAAGGAGTCATTTATATTATTATTATTATTATTTAGCCATTACTGTCCCACTGCAGGGCAAAGGCCTCCCTTCCCTTCTTCCACTCTTCGCGACTCAACGCAGTGACAGGCCAGGTGCTCAGGTGAGAGTCCAGCTCGTCCCGCCATCTCATCCTGGGTCTTCCACGTGGCCGGGTCACGTTGCGTGGGCTCCACTGTGTGGTCCTCTTCGCCCATAAGTCGTCTGACATGCGGCACACGTGTCCGGCCCAGTTCCACTTCAGGCTGGCGGCTTTTTGACCAACATCAACAATGCGGGTTTTGGAGCGTAGTATACTGTTCCGCACGCGGTCTGACAGTTTTATACCTAAGATACTACGCTCCATGGCCCTTTGGCAAACCCCGAGGGCGGACTTCTGACGCTTTGTCAAAGACCAAGTCTGAGCACCGTAGGTAAGGATGGGGAGAATGCGCACGTCCATGAGCTTCTTTTTAAGGGCGAGCGGTAGTTTGCCCTTCATGAGTTCTTTCATTGACCAAAAGCTCTTCCAGGCGTTCTCTGTGCGTCTAGCAACCTCTTTTTCTGTTCTCGCCTGGAAAGAGACTATTTGGCCAAGATAAAGATACTCTTGGACGTACTCAATTCTCACACCTTCCACATCTACCCTGCGCTTCGTGCTATTCGTCATAAGCTTAGTCTTTGACATATTCATCTTCATTTATATACTTACTTAATATTATATGTATAATATTATGATAGTGAAAGAGACGACCAAGAGAGTAGATTATTTCCAACCTTGACTTCACTCAGAAGATCCGCGTAAACCTTCCCACCGGTGATGATGAGTTGCTTGAAGCAAGTCAGGTCACAATGCTTCGGATTCTTCACTATTCCCGTCGCTAGAGACGGCCCGATCATTGCCGCTACTGGCTGGAATTTGTTCAAAATAGGTACCTACAACTTTGTTCTTTCGACGCCTATTGCCTAATTTAATAAATTGCATCTCCTGCATTAGAATTATGTGGTGATCAAATAAGAGTTATTTATCTCTATCATGTTAATATTAGGTATAGCTAAGCGCGAAAGTCTGCAAGAATGTATGGAGGTATGGATACATGTTTGTTATATAGGTATTCTTTCATGCTGAAACGGCTGAATGGATCTGGGTGAAATTTGGCGCAGGTATACATGAAAGTCTGTCTGGAATAGCACATAATATGCTAGTTTTCATCTCGGAAATTGTACGGTTCCCGCAGGATAGATTTGTTTTTTTCAAGGTACCACGCGGGCGAAGCCGTGGGCGGAAGCTAATAATATAATATTTGTATAAATATATTAGTTTTTGGCATGTTTTAGTTTTCTCATTTAGATTGGGTTGGCTAGTAATAAATTCCCCTTGACATTAAGCCCTCTATTTGTTACAAAAGTTTTTCGTGTAAAATAAAGTCTATCTTATACCTTTAAACGAGCAATTCTTGTATATATATAATCTGAATCTTGGAAACGGCTCCAGCGATTTTCATGAAATTCAGTATGCAGAGGGTTTCGGGGGTGATAAATCGATCTAGCTAGGTTTCATTTTTAGAAAACGTCGTTTACCCCAAAAGAACGAGCAAAGCTCGGTCACCCAGGTACTTGTAAATAAATAAAACGTACCTACTGACCTTGTATTTATTAATGATGTCTATGACATGTTCCACAGTGGCGACGGCTGAGGTCTGCACCATGGTCTGATGAAGGAGTGGTCCAGCCATGGTGGCGTAGAACCCGGATACCCACTGAACAGGCGCTAGGTTCAATACGGGTTTGTTTATACCGCATTCACTGAAAATAACAATTATAGGTCATCCAACGGATCTAGGCATTCGTGAAGTTAGCCACAGGTGCGAGTTTGCGCATTTATAGTTCCTTCCCCCCCTCCTCACACCTCTAATTGCTCCCGAAAAACGATACTGCGCAGCTCTTGCGGCTAACTTCACGAATGCCTAGATTCCTTGAGCCAACTATAGGTAGGTACCTACTTACAATATTTTCAATAAAATAATGGTCGTCCTTGACAATAGATGCAAAATTCAATAAATCTGATTTCATTTGTTTAGCTGAGTCATGTAAGCGGTATCTCTACATTATACGAGTAAGAAATATCTATACCTATAGTTTGTTCGTTTGTTTGTACCTATGTACGTGGGTGGGTAGGTATGTAGGAGGTAATAAGTACCCAAAACTCGTCATCCGATTTCAAACATTCTTTCACTAATGCATAGAATGAACTTTCGTGATGAACGAAGTCCATATTATATGTTTTCGAGGGCGGAAGCTAGTTAAATTAGGTATAATGAGGTAAAGTTTGTTTGTTTGACGACCTCAGTGGCGCAGCGGGCGAGAGTCTGCCTGCGACGCACGAGGTTGCGGGTTCGATTCCCGCCTCGGAGCAAATTTGTGTACGATCTACAGAAATTTGTTCCGTTGGTCTGGGTGTTTTCTATGTATAATTAAAAAAAAAATATCTTTGTATATAGTGTATTAAATATATCAGTACTCATAACACAAGCTTTGAGTAGCTTACTTTGGGGCTAGATGATGCTGTGTGGATAGTCCAGCATTATTTATTTATTTATTTATTTATTTATTTATTTATTTATTTATTTATTTATTTATTTATTTATTTATTTATTTATTTATTTATTTATTTATTTATTTATTTATTTATTTATTTATTTATTTATTTATTTATTTATTTATTTATTTATTTATTTATTTATTTATTTATTTATTTATTTATTTATTTATTTATTTATTTATTTATTTATTTATTTATTTATTTATTTAGTTTATTTGTATCAATCAATCAATCTTCAGCCAAATGACGTCCACTGCTGGACATAGGCCTCCCCCAGAGTACGCCACCATGACCGGTCCTGCGCCGCCCGCATCCAGCGGACTCCAGCGACCTTCACCAGGTCATCAGTGCACCTTGTGGGGGGCCTACCCACGCTGCGTCGTCCGGTGCGTGGTCGCCACTCAAGAACTCGACAGCCCCAGCGGCCGTCGGTTCTACGAGCGATGTGCCCTGCCCATTGCCACTTAATTTTTGCCATCCTTAGGGCTATGTCGGTTACCTTGGTTCTTCTACGGATAGCCCTCTCCATTGCTCTTTGAGTGACTTTGAGCGTTCTTATGAGGCCCATCGTAAGCGACCACGTTTCAGTTCCGTAAGTCATCACTGGCAGCACACACTGGTCAAAGACTTTTGTCTTGAGACACTGCGGAATATTGGACGAAAAGATAGTACGCAGCCTCCCAAACGCTGCCCAGCCGAGTCGGATTCGTCGATTGACCTCTTTCTCGAAGTTGGACCTCCCTAACTGGATAGTTTGTCCCAGGTACACATAGTCGTCCACAACTTCGAGCGTAGAGTCTCCAAGCTTTACCGGTCGTGATTGAACATGGGCATTAAACATGATTTTCGTTTTGTCCATGTTCCTATTCATGGGGGGGTAAATGCCGTAATCGCCACGCTTGGCATGCGGGTTGGCGATCGCAGTAATTTTACACCGTTCTAAGAGAATGCTGCTGCCCATCCTGCGGCGGTCTTGGACGTAGTTTTAGGACATACCCGGGTCCATACCGGTTATTTGTATGTAGGAAGTGATCTTCGAATTTCGAAACTACTCATCCGATATCAAAAATTCTTTCACCAATGCATAATATACCTAATGAACTTACGTGATGATGAACATAGTCCATATTTTTGGTAGGTACCGCGAGGGCGAAGCCGCAGGCGGAAGCTAGTGTAATAATAAAGTACAAGGCAAACTAGGTACGGTTGGTACTAACTTATCAGAACCCTTAATATGGAATACACTTCTAAGAACAGTCTCCATCTTGGTGATGAAACTGGAGTGTTTGATGGCGGCCACTTTGAGCACACCAGTCGTCCCCCCGGAACTGACCAGCCACGCGTACACCTTGTCTTGGTCGAATACTGCTGGTCTGAAATAAGAGTCAGTTATCAGTTCTTTATTTCTTCCAACAAATCGTTTGATGGTGATAGGTTCTGGTCCCACGAGGAATACAATCTGCCGTTTTTGGTTTGTTCCGGAATATACTTATATAATAACTGTAATCCCCGGGCTCGGTAGATATCTTAGATCTTTGAGGATATCTAAAGAGGGTAGTTAGAGGTACATGACATTTGGTACATGCCCAATGTGCATGTAGGTACCTACATGGGCATGTAACAAATTGTTCCGGAAATGTATAATTAATATCTATTATAAAGTTTGTTTGTTTGGTTGAACGCGCTAATCTCAGGAACTACTGGTTCGAATCCAAATATTATTGTTTTGTTGTATAGGTAGTCCATTTATCGAAGAAAGCTATATGCTATATATCAGCACGCTACGACTAATAGGAGCAAAGCTACAATATAAAATGTTGCAAAACGCGCTAAATTGTGCGAGAATCAGCTAGTATCTACCTAAAATAAGCTAAATATAACCTAGTAGGTACCTATTGACCAAGAAACTAATAAATATTGTACAAAGAAAGTGGCGCCCTTAATTTCAACACTGTTTGGCCGAGCTCTGTAAAGATTGTAACTATCAAGTATTTATTCGATTCTTAGCTACTCACTCAATTTCATCAGTATGATCTTCTCCAAACATTTTGGTAAATTCGAGCATGGAATGTTCCCCATTCCCGAAAACCACAACTTTCAGTCCCAAACCTAAATCAGACGCAGCTTCCAAGAAGACATCATAATGACCAGGATCGCAGAAAGCTATCTTCGGTTTGGTCAGGTGGAAAAGAGACTTTATTTCTTCTGCAAGAAGGAATTTAATTCAAAATACTGCTTGTACCTAGTAATTTAATATAGAGTACCTAGGTAGAGATGATTCAGACTAAAAATGCACGCCCCTCCACTTGTACTTGTACCGCATGTAAATACATTGGAGGGGCGTGCATTTTTAGACTGATCTACCTATTCCATGTTACAAGAAAGTCGATGAATTTGAATGTGGATGGATATAAGGGTAGAGGTAGAACTAAGAAAAGATGGATGGACTGTGTGAAAGACGATATGTGTAAAAAGGGAGTGACTGAGATGGCGGATGATAGGGGAGAGTGGGGGAAGAGAACCTGTTGTGACGACCCCACCTAGTGGGATAAGGGCAGGAAGATGATAGTCAATAGTCAATAATCTTTATTCAGTAATATCACAAGGATCATTTTGAATCGTCTTACATACTAGGTGAGTCTAGGTGCCAATTCCAGTCCTATCCCCAGTACGAGAAGAACTGGCAAGAAACTCGCTGGGCCCTAGCGCTTTTTTTGTATTATGAACCTTGTTAACATTGTAAGGGACACCTAGCAGAGTTGGAGCTGATTCGTCCCAAGCTTTTTTGTCATCTAAGTACTCTGATATTCTATAATAAGCTTTACGAGACAGGTTTTGTTTAATTACATTTTTGAATTTCGCAATCGATAGATCAAGCATGTCGCTTGGGATCTTGTTATAGAAGCGTACACATTGCCCTATAAAGGATTTGCTTACTTTAGTGAGCCTAACCGTGGGAACAGCGAGTTTATTTTTATGTCTGGTATTAACATTATGAAAATCACTATTTTTTTTAAATAAATTAATGTTTTTATGAACATACATCAAGTTTTCATATATATACTGACATGGCATTGTCATAATGTTAATTTCCTTAAACTTATCTTTAAGAGATTCTCTGGGACCCATGTTATAAATTGCACGAACAGCCCTCTTCTGCAACACAAATATGGTGTTAATATCTGCAGCACTCCCCCACAACAAAATACCGTAAGACATAATGCTATGAAAGTAGCTGAAATATACAAGTCTAGCAGTTTCTACGTCGGTGAAATGACGGATCTTTTTAACTGCATATGCTGCAGAGCTAAGTCTCTTCGACAATTTATCTATGTGCGGGCCCCATTGAAGCTTATTATCTAGAGTTATGCCCAAGAACACTGTGGTGTCCACAAGATCTATATTTTCGTTATTTATTTTTATATTGGTATTTATCTGCTTAACATTTGGTAGTACAAAACGAACGCATTCCGTTTTCTTTTCATTTAGTAATAAGTTGTTTACATTAAACCATTTTACAATTTTAGAGATTGCATTATTCACATCGTCAAAATTAGTCGTACGCCGCTTTTGTTTAAATAAAAGTGACGTGTCATCAGCAAACAGTACAATCTCCTGATCATCCCTAACAAGTTTTGGTAGATCGTTTATATATATTAAAAACAAAAATGGCCCTAATATTGATCCTTGTGGTACACCCATTGTTACCACTGACCCCGGAGAACGTTTCCCATTTACTTCAACTCGCTGTAGTCTATCAGTGAGGTAAGATGTTAAAAGATTAAGTGCAACCCCCCTAACACCATAGTGCTGGAGTTTCATGATTAATGTTTCATGGTGCACACAATCAAATGATGATACCTATTCCAACTATAAAATGACTAGACCTGAACTACGTATTTAAACGTGAATTGATATAATAGTAACTAGAGGAGGCCTTAGAAAAGATGGATGGATTGTGTGAAAGACGATATTTAGGAGGATACTACTGAGATGATAAAAGGGGATTTAATAAAACGGATTAAGAGAACCTAAAATAAGGCCCCTATAGATACTAAAAGTGAGTGGGTTCAGTTAAATGTAAATACTTACCTTTTTTAAACAAAGGATCGACTCCCACAATCGGCAGCCCGTTCACTAAAGCAGCATAATAAGGTATATGCAAATCTAGATGATTCTTCCCATGCAATGCTATAACATCGCCCGGTGTCAGGCCATAGCGTCTGAAGCTACGAGCGAGGTGAATTGAACGAGTCAGTACTGATGCGTTTGTCTCTTCCTCGCCTGTGGCTGCATCTATCTGTGGGAAAGAGACTTGCAAGAAAATAAATACAATATTCAAGGCCACGAATACAATATTGACCTTATAACCGCGCTGATGATGTTGATTTATGTTTTGACATAATATGTAAATCTAGGACCTAAAGATTCTAAGGTAATTATGTAGGAATCTAATAAATAAAACAAGAGTGACCAAGTTTATGGTAGCAGTAGGTCTACCATGAGTTGTCACATTTAGATTAGCTGACGTTACTACAGTAGTAATAGTACGTTACTATGACATCTGTCAAAACTGTTACTCATGGTACCAAATTGTAAGCAAATTATGAGCGCAAACTACAGTCGCTGTAGTACGCTGTGCCGTAGGATAGTTAGCTACGTGACGTTTTAGTACCCAACTATCCGCTAGGCAAGTTTTCATACATTTTTTTAACTACATACAGTCGCTAGCGTGTGTAGATTGTGAAAACCCATGGTAGACCTACAGTTTCTAAAGTTATTAATTAACTAGTAATCAAATAGGCACCTACGTAATATTTATATCGATGATTATATTTATACTTAATTTTAAGAGTAAAAGAGAAAGCAGGTGGCTATGTCATAATGACTTTATGTTTGTTTCTTTTACAAATAAACAAAATAGACGTAAAATTCTAGGTACTTTAAGATGAAAAATAGGTTAAGCTACTGCTATTCAGAATGAACCAAAATCTAGGTAGGTCTTATCTTATAGCTACTTACCTGACAAATAGCTTGCGGCCTCTCTCTCAAAGAGTTTAAAATTAAATGCCCCATGTGCTCACGGGCCATTTTGATTTTTTTTTATAAAATAAATTGAAAAGGCTAATTTTATTTAGTCTATCCACGACTGACGCTCAATGAACTTTGTTTTAGAAGTATCTAAGCTATCGTAATATCAATATTATCGTTATCTATTTATAGATAACTGTGGAATCTACGAAATCTCTACATTTGTCTTGAGGTGCTGAATGCCGCAAAGTATTTTTGTAACATTTTTGTTGATGCTAACAATAACTTTATGAAATGAAACATCAAATAAATCTGTTAAAAATGGTTTATTAAATTTAGCTTTTTTTATACTTTTACATACATACATAAAATCACTCCTGTTTCCCGACGGGGTAGGCAGAGACCACGGATCTCCACTTGCTACGATCCTGCCATATCTCTTTTACTATTATTTTATACTTATTTTTTTTATGCTTTTATTGAAAGCAAACCAACTTTAGTGACAAAATCTTATACCTTTAAACGAGCAATTCTTGTATATAATATAATCTAAATCTCGGAAACGGCTCCAACGATTTTCATGAAATTTTGTATAAAGGGGGTTTCGGGGGTAATCAATCGATCTAGCTAGGTTTCATTTTCCAAAAAACTAGATTCAACAAAAAAAACCGAGCAAAGCTCGGTCAACCATACTATTATACTATTCTCTGTAAGCTTTGGCTACTATTTGGCGTAGTTTCGCTCTCGCCACCTTGCCTGCTGACGTCATCGGTAGGGCATCCATGAAAACCACTCCACCACGAAGTTGTTTTGTCTCCGATAGTTTTTCTGAAAACAAAAATCCAACAATTTCACAAAAAAACTAATTTGTGTAGTTTTTCAAATTCGTAAACTATAAACTGATCATTTCCTTCAATGTGGTAGACATTGCAGGAGAAAGTTCCTTAGGTAACATTTCCGATGGAGATAAATGTATGCAAGGAGACTATTCGAAAAAAGTTTTCGTAAACTATCAAAAACTCATACTAGGAGTACTGAAGAGATGTCTACCGAGCCTGGGGAACAGGCGTGATCATGTTTTTTTTTACGAAATACATATATACATACAACCCATACACATTTCCATCTCATTCAGCTAAAAGTTGGACAACTGTAGAGCAGTAAATACCTAATCAAAATCAAAATCATGTTTATTCAATTCAATCACAGGGATCACTTTGAAACGTCTTACATACAAGGTGAGTCTAGGTGCCAATTCCAGTCCTTTCCCCAGTCCGAGAAGAAGTGACAAGAAACTCGCTGGGCCCTAGCGCTTTTTTGGTATAATCCTTGTTAATTTTTTAAGGGATACCTGACTACTTTGCAAAATGTTGGCATGTACCAAATGTCATGTTGAACTTGCCTCTGACTACCCTCTTTAGATATCCTCAAAGATCTAAGTAACTAAAAATCTGAGAAGATATCTACCGAGCCCGGGGATTACAGTCGTGATCGTATTTATTTTATTGAAACGAAGTTCTTTATCGCGCGTTGTGAAAGGGGGCTAGACGGAAAAAATTCTCACGAAAAGTTGTAACGACACTTTTTGCTATAGTTGTAAGCCGTGCGGCGTGCGCGTGTTTCTCTGTCTGTCTCTCTCTCTCATAGAAAGCAAGGAAAGGAACTTCGTTCCATCCGGGTGTCCCTTGACACCTCTCAAGTTTTTTTATAAAAAAAACTAACCTGCGACTAGATCCTTGATGTCCTGTGCGCTGACGGTACAGCCCGGACGCCGCACCACGCACGCCACAGCGTGCTCCCCGTCCACCACGTGAGGCACGCTCGTCACGCTCACCTCGTGCACATCCTCATGAGAACGGATCACCTCCTCAACTTCCGGTGGAACTATCTAAGAAAAAATATTTTTCTTAGATTTTTTGAACTTACGCGATCTGGACACATTATTATCTTATAGGTACCATTAAACGAGCAATTCTTGTATATATATATATATATCTATATTATATAATCTCGCAAATGACTCCAACACCTTCGAATTTTTGGTTCTAAAGTATGCCGGTTTCCTCATGTTTTCCTTCACCGTTTAAGAGCACTGGCATTGTGCACATAAATGTTTCGAATGGAAAAACTCATTGGTGCACGACCAGGTTTGAACCCACGACCTTCGGATCGTGAGGCCGGGGTGCTACCACTGCACCACCAGCGCCCTAATACCCGTTTAAGAAAGGTTATTTCATGAACTTACATGATAATTTCGATACTTGATCAACATTTTCAGCCGTTCTACAAAGAAGTAGTTATTATCCTCATCACGGTATAGCAGATCTCCAGTCCTGTACCACCCGTCTGCTGTGAAGGCTCTGGCTGTCTCCTCAGGGTTATTATAATACTCCTGGAAACAAGAGCACTGGTGGTTATATGGGCAAACCTGGGGCTTTACCACAAGCTCTTCGGGCAATATCAAATTAATAAAACTTTGATATTTCGTACCATGACCTATTAAAATTAACTAACGTACGTTTTAGAAACATGGTTTTTGAGCTTGTGGTATGGCCCTTGGTCGTGCACCAATGGGTTTTTGTATTTGAAAAATGTATGTGCGCAGTCATTTCATTTCATTTCATTTTCATTTCATCTTTAAAATTATCTAAAGGAGTACTATCAGAAGTACGTTCAAAAATTATGTTCAGCACATGCCTACATTTTGCAGTTAGTAAATATTTATACTTTATTTGCAGAAAAATTCAGATCTATAAACACTATGATATAAAATACATGTGAAACAGTTTATTTAAGTAACGGATCCAGATCACATCCAGATGGAAGCGTCCTCAAGACGCTGGCAGTATTACCACGTTTATTGCTGACGAGCTGATGCCCGCAGCTTCGCCCGCGTGAATGTCCATTATCGCGACTTTTCATACAAACTTTCATCCCCTATTTTATCCCCTTGGGGGTAGAATTAATCAAAATCCTTTCTTAGCGGATGCGTACGTCATAACATCTACCTGCATGCCAAATTTCAGCCCGATCCGTCCAGTGGTTTGGGCTGTGCGTTGATAGATCACTATGTCAGTCAGTCAGTCAATCAGTCACCTTTGAGTTATATATATTTAGATACGTTGAGCCAAATATGTGGCAGATCTCTGGGGTCCAGATGGATTCAGAAGGGTGTTATTGTATAATGTAATATGTACGTAGGTATACGAGTTTAGATTACTATTTCATTATTTACCTTGTGTAAAGAGCGCTGGTTGTGTAGCGGTAGCACCCCTGCCTCACGATCCGATGGTCGTGGGTTCAAACCTGGTCGTGCACCAATGAGTTTTTCCATTCGAAAAATTTATGTGCGCAATGCCAGTGCTCTTAAACGGTGAAGGAAAACATCGTGAGGAAACCGGCATACCCTAGAACCAAAAATTCGAAGGTATGTGTCATAGGTTAGTATTCTTATAAGCGGCGATGGGCTTGCAACCTGTCACGTACGGAATACTAACTACTGTGCAAAATGTGGGTATGTACCAAATGTAATGTTTGGACTTGCCTCTGACTACCCCCTTTAGATATCCTCAAAGATCTAAGTAACTAAAGATCTGAGGAGATATCTACCGAGCCTGGGGATTACAGTTGTGGTTTTTTTTTTTTTTTTTTTTTTTTTTTTTTTATTATACCTTACCGTAAAGCTCAGACATTTTGTCCATAATTCTCCCGTCATATTGGGCTCTGTTATTTCTACCCCTGTTTCTGGATCCACCAACTGAAAGATTAGATATTGACTATTATATTTTTAAATTAGGACTTTTTATTATTTACTAGCTGATGCCAAAACTAATCATGAAATTTTGTATTAGGCAGCGTTTTCGTTGAAAGTTCCCAGACGGCTCATTTTTTCCGACACCTCCATACACTGTCACAGTGAAGGAAAACATCACGAGGAAACCTTAGAAACTAAGAAACTAGTAGAACCGTAGCTATTAAAAAAATCTAAACGCCTCTAATCTAGCCTCTAGTCTCCTCTGCTTGTACAGTCGCAGAACGAAAAGGTTGACCATGAGTTTTCAAACAAATTCGTTTACTTGCAAGCACATGTTACCTTTTTAAAATGCGTACTAGACGAGAGTGCGGTACTATAAATTATGTTTAAGGCCCAGCATTTTGAAAATTGCAAGTATTTCAACCCTAATCATTCTATTACCGCTTAATAGATTACATTGAAATTGAATTACACGATACTCAAGGATATAAGTGATAAATCAACCGGAGCTAAAACACGAATTAGTTAGAAAACCTTGGTTAAAAATCATGTCAAAAACACCTCTGAAAATTCAGATATTCCCTAATTTATCCAGAACAGTAAGGTATTTTGAATTTCTATTTCACATGAATGTAAATCAGTTAATTTGAAACAAATCAACCCAGCCCTTTTTTGAAATAAGCTATTTACTTGAACATATTTATGTTTTTTTTATAAATTGTCTCTTTCGTTATGTAATTTAGAGCAGCCATATTATCATGCCGCACTCTACTTACTTGTCATTTGGGTATTTCGCTTCGTGCTATGTCTGATTCTGCGGAGATCCGCGTTGCTATACGGAGACTGGTAGT
Organism: Cosmorhoe ocellata; assembly: GCA_963675405.1. Lineage (NCBI taxonomy): Eukaryota > Metazoa > Arthropoda > Insecta > Lepidoptera > Geometridae > Cosmorhoe > Cosmorhoe ocellata. The sequence goes on along the minus strand of OY776265.1, from coordinate 6,224,426 downwards.
ATCAGGAGTGCCCACACTCACACACCACATACGCACCCTCACACTACTCACACATGGGTTACTCCTGAGATACCCAGACTCTTAAGAGACTGGTAGTATCAGGAGTACCCACACTCACACACACATACCATATATTATACTCCCACACATTTACACTACGCACACTCATACACCGCACACACCCATTAATATATCCACCGCCACCGAATCTTACAGTTAGTATTAAGTACAACTTTTATTCTTGTTTTTTTTTCATAATTTAATCTAGTTGTGTTTTCCTTATTTGGCCTTATTATTATTTTTTTCTTACTGTTTTTTATATTATATTTTTTGTACCGCTGTTGGGAAACCTTAATAAAGAAAATAAAATAAAATAAAATAAATAAATACACACTGGTGACACGCTAGTGGTACCTTTACTCGTTCGCCGATTGCAGGCTGCCCGCAGCTCCCTATAGGCCCGTGGGGATTCAGTCCGAACACCGGCCCCAAGTTCTCAGTCTGCCCGTAGGCCTCCATAACTATCGTGTCTTTGTGAGCCCTTTTCTGGAAATAAATTGTGTTTTGACGACTTCAGTGGCGCAGCGGGCGAGAGTCCGCCTGCGACGCAAGAGGTTGCGGGTTCGATTCCCGCCGCGGAACAAATTTGTGTATGATCTGCAGAAATTTGTTCCGTTGGTCAGGGTGTTTTCTATGTATAATAAAAAAGTATCTATCTATGTATATAATGTATTAAATATATCAGTTATCTAGTACCCATAACCCAAGCTTTGAGTAGCTTACTTTGGGGCTAGATGATGCTGTGTGGACTGTCCAGCATTATTATTATTATTATTTTAGATTTTAGACAGTGAAGTAGAGCACCTGGTATTGTAATCGTAGCACCTAACAAACTCTGTTTGTTTGTTTGCTACCGTTTCACGACTAAACATAAAGGGCACAGGTCTACCATGAGCTTCCACAATCTACACTCGCTAGCGACTAGTTAAAAAAATATATGAAAACTTGTACAGCGCCTCTAGCGGATAGTTGGGTACTAAAACGTCACGTAGCTAACTATCCTACGTCACAGCGTACTACAGCGACTGTAGTTTGCGCTTCATTAATTTACTTAGAATTTGGTACCATGAGTAACAATTTTCACAGATGTCATAGTAACGTATAGTTGGCTCAACGAATCTAGACATTCGTGAAGTTAGCCGCAAGAGCTGCGCAGTATCGTTTTTCAGGAGCAATTGGATGTATGAGGAGGGGGGGGAAGGAACTGTACATGCGGAAACTCGCACCTGTGGCTTACTTCATGAATGCCTAGATCCGTTGAGCCAACTATACGTTACTATCCGTTGGATGACCTGTACTATTACTACTGTAGTAACGTCAGCCGATCTAAATGTGACAACTCATGGTAGACGTACAGGTACAGTTTCCTAAACTATCAAAATCTGTACTTCCCCCAATTCAAAATCCATATCCTGGGGGTACCCAGGGCCTTTCTTGAATCTCACCTTAATATCTACTATCATATCAGCGTACACCTTTCCACCACTTAAGATAATAGAGTTGAAACACGTGAGATCACATGGTTTGGAGCATCTGAGGATCCCCGCAGCGAGAGATGGTCCCAACAAGGCTGTTACGGGCTGAAAAACATCAGTGGAAAATAAAGTAGGTACCTATAAATAAATAACTACTGAGATGACGGATGATAGGGGAGAGTGGAGGAAGAGAACCTGTTGTGCCGACCCCACCTAGTGGGATAAGGGCAGGAAGATGATGATGAAAGTGGTATATGAACATAATTCAATCGTCAGACATGACTTGATAAGACTGACGAAACAATCACGGCGACAAAAGTAACCCGTGCGCACCGTTAGTTGACCGACTGATTGAAATTTTGACGCCTCAAACCTGGGGGGCGATTAAGGATGTGTTCTTACAATCAATGTCAATACGTTTTCATCGTAATCAAGTGATTTGGTATGACATAGGAGTGTTAATTCAATAAATTTGAGCCAGTTTTGACAAGTGTCGATTGTATCAGAGTTTCGTAATCGCACTACTGTATCCATCCACATTCATACCTAACACTCTCCTTCACCTGACATTCATCTCTTCTCATAACATGCCCATACACTCTTTGCTTCATTCACTCTCATTACATTCATACATGCGCGTCGGTTTAGGGTACTTGTGACCTGAGGCCTCACCACGAACTCATAATACATTACCGAATTAATATTACATTGTCATTTCGTACCATGACCTATGAAAACTGTATTGACTTCAAGCTTCAAATGTGACGTTTCTAAAACGGAATCGTTCAGGAAGACTTCGTGGTAAGGCCCCTGGCCTTTCTATAAAACGTCCCCAATTTGATCGAGACAAAACTTTCATACTTCTAAATATATATAATTCAAAGGTGACTGACTGACAGACTGACTGACTGACGGACATAGTGATCTATCAACGCACAGCCCAAACCACTGGACGGATCGGGCTGAAATTTGGCATGCACGTAGGCATCCGCTAAGAAAGGATTTTGATTAATTCTACCCCCAAGGGGATAAAATAGGGGATGAAAATTTGTATGAAAAGTCGCGATAATCGACATTCACGCGGGCGAAGCTGCGGGCATCAGCTAGTCCTCTTATAAACTCATTCCTTATCTGATGTGTTCGTTACCCGATAAGTATTGATAATATCGATGATATGTTCCACAGTAGCCGGCGCCGATGTTTGGATTTTAGTCTGGTGGAGTAGAGGCATGCAGATCGCGTTGAAGAATCCAGATACCCACTGAACTGGTGCCAGGTTCAATGCCGGCTTGTTCGTTTGCGATAACCTGATAAATAAATAAAACTAGTATTTAAAGCAACAATTTAAAAAACCGACTGAGCGCAACTGATAATAGATTTTTACAAAAAACATGGTCACGACTGTAATCCCCAGGCTCGGTAGATATCTCCTCAGATCTCTGGTAACTTAGATCTTTGAGGGCTAATATGAGGGCTATAAAAATCTTTTTTTTTTTTTCATCATTTTGTATTATAGTCATTTGTATTCTTACATGGCTATGGCGATGGCTTGTTTACCTGTCACGTACGGAATACTAACCATTGTGCAAAAAGTACCAAAAGCCAAATTTCATGTTTAGACGTGCCTCTGAATACCCTCTTTAGATATCCTCAAAGATATTAGTAACTAGAGACCTGAGGAGATTATCTACCGAGCCTGGGGATTAGTCGTGATCATGTTTTTTTAAAAACTACGTCAAATTACACGCACATACGACTGTTCTTGACGTTGGAATAATAAGGATAAGCCACATGTTCTTCAGAGGTGCACTGTGCACTAAAAAAGAAACTCCTAAAATTCAGCATCTAAACGTGTGCACTGTGCATCCACATTTGTGACATTCTGCCGTGTCCGAAACATACCCACATTTCTCACGCGGTTTCCCTTGAAAATCTGTCAAATTGTCAAGCGTGTTACGTCGTTAGTCGTGATCTTGTTCTAGTTGTATAATCGCACCTGCTGATACTCCCAGTTTTGAAGACATTGGCTAGCATAGCCTTCATCTTCTCCCTCCAAGTGCTATGTTTAATGGCTGCTAGCTTCAACACGCCCGTGGTGCCTCCAGTGCTCACTAACCATGCGTAAACCTCGTCCTGGTCTATCACTGCTGGTCTGGTAAGAAAATATAAGTAGAATAAATAATAACATCAAAGTAGAATAAATGCCGTGGAAATGAGAGCATTAAGAAGTATGTGTGGTTTAACTTTGAATGATAGATTGAAGAATAGTGTGATAAGAGAACGTTGTGGAGCGAAAGAAGACGTAGTGATGAAAATTGAGAAGGGTATGTTTAGATGGTTTGGGCATGTAGAAAGGATGGATGAAAGGAGATTAACGAAACAGGTGCTTAAGGAGAGTGTGAATGGGACAGTTGGAAGGGGAAGAACTCGGCGTACGTACCTCGATCAAATTGGGGATGTTTTAGAGAAAGGCCAGGTCCAGAGTACCCTAAACCAATGCGCATGTATGAAGAATGTAATGAGAGTGAATGAAGCAAAAGAGGTATGTCAGGATCGAAGCAAGGGGAGATCCGTGGTCTCTGCCTACCCCAACGTGGCTCATGTTGCAAAAGATAACCCACTAATTTAAGATAAATAAATAAATATTAGTGGTCATTTCACACAACGCCATCTAGCCCCAAACTAAGCAAGCTTGTACTATGAGAACCAAGATAGCTGATATAAGTTAAATATATTTTTTGGAAGTATTCCTAAAACATGGAAGTATTCCTTGAGCTAAACCATAACCCCACAAAAATAGAGCCCTGGTAGGCGGACTTGTCAATTATGCCAAAGAATTATATCAAAAATTTACAGAAGCTTATTACACGTTACACGGCAATTTAAACTCAAACGTCAAGGGAATAAAGTCAAAATTAAAAACATTTGGAAAATCCATGAAGGAGTGTCCATGTGTGAAATTTGGTGTCATGTTTCGCGGATATTTCCCTTGAAATGTTTCCATGTTTTTTTCCATTCACTAATCGCCATGACACTTACTGAAACTCGTCAATTGATGCATCTTCAGAGTCTATGAGGTCTTGCATGGAGTTGTCGCCAGTTCCGAAGGTGACAACTCTAGTTACCAGCCCGAGGTCCGAGGCCGCCTTCACATAAATATCGTAGTTTTGAGGCTCACAGAATGCTATTTTCGGAGCAGTCAGTTTGAAGAATGAACGAACTTCGTCTGAAAAGGAGGTCATAATGAAGGTTCTATTCGCTAATTATTCTAAGCATGGATTCCCGCCAAGGAGAAAATGGCGGTTAGGTTAGGTTAGATTAAGTTAGATTATAGAAAACGGAAGAAATTAATTTACGCAAGACTAGGCAGTAAGGTATATGACTATAAGCCTGCTCAAATGAGCGAATAATTTAACAAAAAAACTTATTCTAAGCATTGCGTTCATGTTACCTATCTATACTAATATTATAAAGCTGAAGAGTTTGTTTGTTTGGTTGAGTTCAAATTCAAATTCAAAATTCAAATTCAGTTTATTAAACTCAGAATAACATAACAGATAATAATTATCCAATGCGTTATATAGGAACAGATAAAATATAACATATACTAACATTTAAACATACTAGTAGGTAATTATTTAAAATAAACTTAACATAAAAAATTATACAAAACAAACAAAACATTATAGAACGCGCTAATCTCAACAACTACTGGTTCGAAGTGAACATAACGCTACGACCTCCAGTACCAAACGTCTGAGGTGTACCGTCACCCATATAAAGTTAGGCGCGTTCAAGTTTAGTCTGACAGGTGAACTGTGGAAAAAAAAACTTTCCACAGTTCACCCAGGTTGTCTCAGGAGGTGGACGGTGGGCAATAACTGACCATTAGGACCGGAGCATTATTAAAAATGTTGCAAAATATATTATTTAAGACGCGCAAAGTTGCACGTGAGTCAGCTAGTATTGAAAAGAGGTAGATTTTGAATTTGAGTGCGATCTAGAGGGTTCGATCTAGAGTCAGTGCAGGGGAGACGGGGAGAGGTAACGCGCGCGTCTCACGCGCGATCCTTGACGCGATCTATAGATCTAACTACTAAACAGCTAAACAATAATTGAACCGTACAAGGAAAACATTTCAATTTTAGTAGTAGGTAGGTACCTGTTCTTTAGAGTCTAAAGAGCAAAGTCACGCAAAGTCTAAAGTTTAGACTTTGCTCAAGGTTACCACAAATCATTCCAAACATTTGATTAAATTCCAGTGAAGTTGTAAACTAAGACGAAATTACACGGTATTTTTACTTTCCTCATAAGACGAGTCATCGGTTTTTTTTATTGCCCGACTGTGAAGAAGGTGGGTACCTAATGTGTAATGTACCTAAGTAATGTACGAGTAGATACTTATCTAGATATGCGACTTCCTTTAGCTGTCGCTATAGCCCAATCGGCTGGACCGATTTTGACAAATGAGTTGTTGATGGGTTCGGCTGGATCACAAGAGTGACATAGGCTTTATGAAACGTCAAATCCCATACGGCGGATGTAATACCTATACCTTTATTGTTTTATACAAAGTTATTTTCGAAGTAGTTAGAGAAGAGACTGAACACTGCATCCAAAGACATACGACGAGAACATACGAGTATTATGAACTAGCTTCCGCCCGCGGCTTCGCCTGCGTGATACCTTGAAAAACAAAAACAAATCTATCCCGCGGGAACCTTACATTTTTCCGGGATAAAAAGTATCCTATGTTACTTCTAATACCTCCAAGAATATGTGTACAAAGTTTCATGATGATCGGTTGAGTAGTTTTCGCGTGAAAGCGTAACAAACAAACTTACATTCACATTTCTGCCGTCCGATCACTAAAAGGCCGTTAAGTGACATTTGGTCAAAAATGACTTTTATATACCACGCGAAAGCCCGCATTTTTCTCTATCGACCAGTCTTGGACACATGTTTCTATCATTTAGAGTTACTGAGTTCTGGACACCTCGTACACGGCTATCTACACCTTTTTTGGACATGTCCAATTCTTAAATACGGTTAACTCGTATTAAAACACTACAATACGTTTAAATGCACTTAACAGTACATTTCAACATTAAATTATAGATATGAAACAAGCCTAAAAAACGGTTTAATGATGTTACTATACTACTTAGCCGTTACCCGACTTTAGATGTGTTTTTGTCATTTATAAATTGTAATCCTCAAAGGGATCTACTACGTCTAAAAGACAGTTTTCCTTCAACTGCTACTCTATAACACCGCTAGACATACTTTGCCGCTTATTTGTTTTTCACCTCACGTGGGTATAAAACTATTACAACTCTAAAATACAGTGACTGTTTTTTAGTCTTGAAAGTTATTACTGAATGCTAATAAATACAATATTAGAAACTAGCTAAACAACATTCCAACGCTAAAAAACGTCTATTTGCAGTACCTTCTCGTACGTACCGTAAAATCCGCGCACTCGTTATTAGAGATTAGCATAGTATGGACACGTGATGAGGAGGGATGAATACCAAAACAGTATAAGTGTATAAGTGTGGCTGGGTGCGCAGGTAGAGGAAAGCCGAAGAAGAAGTGGTGAAAGATGATATGAATGAAAGAGGAGTAGATTCAGAGTTGACGAATGATAGGAGTGAGTGGAAGAAGAAAACATGTTGTGCCGACCCCACTTAGCGTGGATGGATATAAGGGCAGAAGAATGATGAATGATTATTTTGATATATCAATATTATGTATCGTTTTAAATAGATAGAAGGTTATTAAATAGTTGTTGAAGTTGTTCTCTCTCATAGGCTTGAGGTGATTGATGATTCATGATAGGCATAATCCTTACTTATATTATAAATGCGAAAGTAACTCTGTCTGTGTGTGTGTGTTAGGCAATCACGCCTAAATTACTAAACCGATTTATATAAAATTTAGTACGGAGATAGTCTAGAGCTTGAGAAAGGACATAAGCTGCTTTTTACTGCGAATAAAGTAAGGAGTAAGTGTAAGAAGTTGAAATAGACGATTAAATTTGTGTGAAAATTACTTCATTTTTAAAGCTAGAAGCTTGGAAATTATTTGTTAGGCTTTGATTAGATATAAATAAATACAACATTCAAAGTTTGTACAAAAATTACCCTAAAGGGAGTAAATATAGGAGATGAAAGTATTTATTTGATGACGTTGGCATAAAAACTTACAGCCCAGAAAATAAAAATATTATGGTCTGTTCGCCGCTTACCTCCTATCTGATTTAAAGAATGAGAGTGAATAAAGCAAAAGAGGTGTGTCAGAATCGTAGCAAGTGGAGATCCGTGATCTCTGCCTACCCCGTCGGGAAACAGGCGTGATTTTATGTAAGCATGATTTAAAGAAGAAATACAGAGAAGTACGGAATCATTACAAAATGTGAACTTAAATTAAGGCAAGTAAGTCTAGCACGATAAAACTTGTTTGGTTAAGTAGGTACTTATTATTTTCTTATGTAACTCTTTATTATAAATTAAATATTTAACTTTGAAAGCTTTGAGAAGTATGTGTGGTTTAACTTTGAATTATAGGGAAGAACAGTATGATAAGATAAGAGAACGTTGTGGAGTGAAAGAAGACGTAGGTAGTGATGAAAATTGAGAAGCGTATGTATGGTTTGGGCATGTTGAAAGGATGGATGAAAGGAGATTGACGAAACAGGCGCATAAAGAGAGTGTGGATGGGACAGTTGGAAGAGGAAGACCTCGGCGTACGTACCTCGATCAAATTGGGGACGTTTTAGAGAGTACCCTAAACCGACGCGCATGTATGAAGAATGTAATGAGAGTGAATGAAGCAAAAGAGGTATGTCAGGATCGTAGCAAGTGGAGATCCGTGGTCTCCGCCTACCCGGTCGGGAAACAAGCGTGATTTTATGTATGTATCTAAATATTTAACTATTTTCAGACACCGTTGGCGAGTTTTATTAACTTGAACTTATTTATTTACTAAATAATAATTAAGCAGGATACAGATAGGAGTTCAAGGACATCTTTTTATATTCTAAAAATCAAAGTCCTGACTAAAATATTCATTCTAGACGCTGACATTATAGACAACGCACAGTCTAAAACGCTGGTCGTAGAGACTTGAAATTTGGAGGATACTACTTTCTTAGTACGTGGACGTGCACTAAGAAGATTTTTTTTTAAATTCAATCTCTTAGGAGGTAAAAAAGAGGATAATGTTTGTATGAAAAATCGTATTCTATGCACTTGAAACTTGGAAAAAATATTCTTCAAGATAAATAAAAAAAGAATAAATTTATGTATCTTTTCCCAAAGCTACTCTTACGAAGGGGTGGTAGGGGTGTTAAAGTTTATATAGGAACTTTTTAATGTGTGATGCGATTTGTTTAAAACTCAGCAAAAAATACTCTTCAAGACATCAATGTTTATGATTCAATTATTTAAAAAAATATCCTTAAAGCGTGGTGTAAACGACACAAGAATTTTATAATACAGTTAGTACATGATACCTATATTATTATTATAATATAGTACTCGTACATCGGGGTGGTAATGATTGACTATGAACTTTTTAACTATTTAAAATAAAACACGCAAATGCCGTTGCGAGCGGGCCAGCTAGTAAGCACATAACATTAAGCTGTGAATACTTTAAGTAAATTAATAATTGATTTCATTTAGTTCCTTAGAACATATTGATTAGACTTAATTAAGTTACTATAATAGTAAAAAGTTGTGCCATTTTATTTGTAAGAGCTCCTTATAAGTGTAAGGACTTCATCATCGAAAGCTTTTTAACTAACAAGTACTATTTCGTTTTATTTAAAAATCATTTTCATAATATAATACCTTGTTAATGTAGGAAAAAGTTACGCTTAGCCGTTCATTTGACAGTACATCATAACATTTCAAATATTATTGTCAACGCTAAAAAACAGTTTTCATTGTGTGTTCATTCTAAAACTGTGTTTAAGTGTAGAAATATAAAAAAAAATTAAGTTTGAAAACAGTAAATAAACGGTTTTAGGCTTTTCACCTTGTTTTTAAAAATTATGTTGAATGTAATTAAGTTAAGTTTCAATTCTAGAAGAAGGTTATGTGACTTAACTGTTATATAGTATTGTAATTGTTTAAAACTGTGACTCATTTGGAATGAGTGCTGCAGTTACAATCGTATCCAACTCTATACAACGGTTGTACTTCAGCCAGCCGTTTTTTAGTATTTTAAATGATAGCATTTTAAAAACATATGTCGATGGCTAAAACACAAAAACTTGAATTAAAAATTAAATAAACAAGCTACGCCTGATTGTAACATAAATAATAAAAGCTTATAATAATACAAAAAATTTGGTATAGCAAAAAAAATTGTAAGTCTTCACAATTTCTAGAAACACCATTTTCCCACGTTTTTGCTCATACCCAAAAATTTGGTTTTGTCACTTAGCCGTCTTTTAACAAAAGGACGGCAGATTTGTATATTAGTAGGGATATTAGGTACGCATATGATGTTAGATAGTCAAAAACTCACCTAGTTTAAACAAAGGATCCATTCCAGCAATAGGCAAGCCGTTCAGAATACCAGCATAGTACGGTATGTGCAGGTTGATATGGTTGATTCCTCCCAGAGCCAACACGTCTCCGGGTACCAGTCCCAGCTTCCTCAAGCATTGCGCGAGGCGGATGGACCGACTCAGCACAGATGCGTTCGTCTCTTCTTCGCCTGTCGCTGCATCTATCTGTTAGAAAGAGACGAGGCTATAAAGCTTTGTAGTGTGGCAGCTAGTTTTAGGCTGGTTACAGTGCTTTCCTGACCGTCGGTCCGTATGTCGGTCGCGCTTGTCATTAATATGAAAATCCATAATTCGTACAGTGCTCGACTGACCGTACGCACGCGTGTATTGCTACGCACTGCGTACGCGGACCGTCGGTCGAGCGCGTCCGCATACGGCCGTCGGTCGACCGACGCGCTATGGAAACGAATGAACGCGTTCAGTGCTGCACCGATCGTTCGACCGACCGTACGGACCGACGACGGATGTCTGTATCAATTTTCATCTGGTCAGTCTGTTGGTCAGGAGAGCACTGAATGGCCGTGCGTATCGTCAGGACCGACCGTGCGCACTGCGTATCGTCAGGACCGACCGTGCGCACCGACGATCGGTCGAGCACTGTACGATTTTTGGATTTTCATATTAATGACAAGCGCGACCGACATACGGACCGACGGTCAGGTAAGCACTGTAACCAGCCTTAGGCCGGTTACAGTGCACCGATCGTCGGTGCGCACGGTCGGTCCTGACGATACGCACGACCGACCGTCAGTTTGTATCATTCAGTGCTCTCCTGACCAACAAACTGACCAGATGAAAATTGATACAGACATCCGTCGTCGGTCCGTACGGTCGGTCCAACGATCGGTGCAGCACTGAACGCGTTCATTCGTTTCCACAGCGCGTCGGCCGACCGACGGCCGTATGCGGACGCGCTCGACCGACGGTCCTCGTACGCAGTGCGTAGCAATACGCGTGCGTACGGTCGGTCCAGCACTGTACGAATTATGGATTTTCATATTAATGACAAGCGCGACCGACATACGGACCGACGATCGGTCGAGCACTGTAACCAGCCTTATCAATGACTAGCTGCAATGCAACTTTGCGTGGTAATATATTTTTCCCGTTTTTGCGAATCTCCTGATTGATGCTCCGCTCCTATTGGTCGTAGCGTGATATAGTCTTCCTCGATAAATGGAATAAACAACACAACAATGATATTACAATTCAGTAGGTAGTTCCTGAGATTAGCGCGTTCAACCAAACAAATTCTTCAGTTTTATAATATTAGTTCTATAGACTCTTGGGCTGCTACAGTGAATAGGTAAATAAAAGACAAGCTTCCACCCGCAGCTATACCTGCGGGGTACCTACGTAAAATATAGCTTTTTTCATCCTGAAAGTCCATTCCAAATATTGGTGAAAACATTTTTGAAATCGGATGAGTAGTTCTGGAGATTACCTACTACAAACTTTACCCTAAGTACTTTACCTCTTTTTAAGATTTTATTAATGTAAATTAAGGAAAATTAATTGAATGGTCAGAAAGTCTAATACCTATCTACTTATTAAAGGTAGATATTTTATAATTATGTTTTATAACGAAAACCTTCAAAATTTGTATTCAAACCCCTTACAAATTTTGAAGGTTTCCGTAGTCCGAAGACACGTATGAACTAACACATGGATCTTAGCACATAGCAAATTACAAACAACAAGAAAACCACTTCAATTGTAGTAAGCGATAAACACCCTTATAAACAAAACAATAAGCTCTAGTTCTCACTTGGCATACAACATCCGGTCTCACAAACAGTCCAGAAAGAAAGCCCTTACATAAATATCAAAGATTATGTACACTGTGTAATATTAGTAAGCGATAAACACTCTTATTAACAAGCATTAAGGTCTAGTTCTCACCTGGCATACGGCATCCGGTCGCTCTTTCATACAGTCCAGAAAGAAATGGCCCATATGAGCGTCACTGTTGTCAAACATCGTTTATTAATTAGTTACAGTGTGAATGCGTCTGTGGTGAACCGCAGATAGGTGGATACTGTGACTTTAAAGTGGTACTGTCCATGTGATTACACGTTATACGACCACTTGTGACCACTTATAAGCGAGCTCCCGTCCGCGTCTTTACCTGCGCGATACTGAGTTCAAAAACTTTTATTTTATTTGAATTTAAGTCAACTTCAACAACATGTGATCTTCTTCCATGAAAATGAATTTTGAGTTGGTATATTTTTAGGAGCTTTGCTATTATAAAAATAGCAAGTTCTATCAAAATCCGTCTAGCCGCTTAGGCTTGCTCGAGACACAACCAAACAACTAAGTCATTCGACTTAGCTCGAAACATCTACACACACTGTCGCATTTTATTATTATTAGAGGCACTATTCTAGTAGGCAAACTAATCTATAGCACTATAGCAATACTTACTACTGTAGCGCGTTCATTCATGGATGATGTCATCATATTACCTACCTACAAGTTTTCCACAGAGATATGTATGTAACGTAACGGGATATTTATATAGTAAACTACTCACAAGCAAGTCAAGTGGGAAAGCGGATTGATGACTCTTTTTGAAAACAATTTATTTTTTCTTCTTGTTCTTTTGCGTCACTATTTTTTTTCTAACTAGTTCGGTGAAAAGTATAACTTAGTACCTACTTACTTATTATTTTTTCTTGTTTTTATAGCACAAAAATTTCAACAAACAATAACATTTCAAAGGGGTCGATATGGTGCTGAGTTGACTATAAAAAAGTAAAAATAAATTTCGTAATGGACATTTCGACCCATGGGCTGAGTGAGGTGTGGGCTGAGTTGACCAAAGAGTCAATAATATTGCCTAAAATTCGATTGAGGTTGTAGGTATAAAGTGACTTCAAATTATAGGTAGGTACAATTCGAATTGGTTCGAAGTTTTTTGTAAAACATTATAAGTAGGTATTATTCAAACCACAATTTTAAATAGATATTCTATTATAGAAGTTCAATACGATAGTTTAACAAACTAACCGTGTATTCTCACTGAATAATTCTTAGGATAAGACTAATAAATACGGCTTTACATATTCTCTAACCCCGCGTTAACAAACATGTACAATACACAGTAATGACAAAAGAGTCTTAAACATTTTTGGCAGTCTTTGACATGCTACCTATCTTAGTTTATTGTCATACCTAACCCTTACTAATCTTCATGTTTTGTTTACACAACATGAAAATAGTTTGATGCAACATTTAGAATACCTGTTTTATACCTTTATACCTTATGGAAACTTGGGGTAATAGATTCAATTCTTATATATTTGTGAATCAAGACGTAGTTTCATAAAATAACAAAATACATTAAAATACCCTCAAATTATCGAAACAATAAAACTAATTACATAGAAGATAAAATAAATTTATCATTTAACAGATACTTCTTGGAAAAACATAACATTATTTAGTTATAAATTACACTAGGTACCTAAGTATATCCCGCGCCAATAAGGAAATTATTTTATTAATTACTAGCTTCCGCCCTCGGCGTCGCCCGTAATAGATAAATATATATATATATATAATTAAAATATGAAATAATACCAAATTATTAAATAACATTAATTTATTGACATCTAATTGGGTCTATGCTACAAATACTTTTTAACATTAAGGTAAAATATTCAAGACCACACATTATCTAATCCACTAAGTTATCGAAATTATTTAATATAAAATCATATCACAAAAAGAAATCATAAAATAAGATCCAAATTAATTTAATGAAATAAAATGATAAACCGTATCTTATTATGATCTTTAAACCAACAATAGCCAGTGATACACTACAAATAATATTATATATAATACATTAACTATATAATTTTTACTTAGCTCGTTATTCCGTAGTGTTGGAGCTCTGCTCGGTTTGAAAGTTGAAGACAGAATGATGTCGCTTACCAAGCGGCAGGGCCTTTTATATCAAGACGTAAACAAGTGACGTCACAATCGCCTGTTGGGGCATTTGTTTTATAAAAATGAAAACTAGAGCTTTTTGAACCGGGATTTTTGCTAATATGTTTATAAAAAGCTTTACTGATCACTTCTACAAAACAATTAATACATAATATGTGTTATTTACATAGTTATTTACTGATATTCTAAAATCATGTAATAAACCTCATATATTTTACTAAATTCCTTCTATTTAGACAGAAACTACATCGAAACATCATCATCATCATCACAGAAGTCACATACACATATTTATTTTTGTTATTTGGAGTATATTATTTGAAATAATCTATCACGGCCAAACTGACCAGTACTTCGCTCTCGAAGTACACAACCATTATTATTTGTGATCTCTAGACTTGCCATACAACACCTAATCACCTGCTACACCATGAGTACCAGTGAAGTATCAGACTAGAGACCGACTAGCAGTTTATTATTATTTGTGATCTCTGGACTTGCCATACAACACCTAATCACCTGCTACACCATGAGTACCAGTGAAGTATCAGACCAGGGACCGACTAGCAGTTCATTATTATTTGTGATCTCTGGACTTGCCATACAACACCTAATCACCTGCTACACCATGAGTACCAGTGAAGTATCAGACCAGGGACCGACTAGCAGTTTATTATTTGGCTTGTGAACTTGACATATTAGCCCTGCCACCCGCTGCTAGTGACATTCAAGCTAACATCAGAACAGAAGCGACCAGCGGAAAACTTTACCTAAATATGTGTATGTTCCCATTTTATACATTTTCTCATTTACTTAACTACATTTTGTTATAAGTATTACTCAATTCATAGTTTAATTTAGTATAACAGTATCTATCATATTAATTTTTTTTTTTTTTTTTATTAAGATGTTTCTATTAGAAGTAATATTTACTCCATAGTTTAATCAAGCTTTATATTTTAGTAGGTATATTAATCCATCAATCAATAAGTATTTAATAATTAAACATTTTACATAATAATCTACTAACCCACAGTCCATTTAGTATTGAATTAAACATTTAACATCATAATCTATCACGGTAATACATCATGACAATAATATTATGGTAGTTCAAAAGAAACGTTTTGTTCAATCCATTCACCCGGCCAGAGTCGCAATTTTTCTTTAGCTACTGTAATGTTTCGCATGTTATTGTGACCTCTCAAGGAAAACCTATCATTTTGCAATTGTTCTATTATCGCGTAAGGACCTTTATGACCATTTTGAATTTAGTTTATCATGACGTCTGTGATCTTGGCTTACATAAACGACGTCTCCTATATTGTACGTTTTATTGGTTCGTCTGGTTGTATCAAAACGCTTCTTGAACTGGTTAGCAATATTTACAAGACGTTGCTGAGCTAATTCCCTATCAGTATTTACGTTAATTGAAAGGTCTCGAGAGCTATCGGCTACATCATTATTACAGGATTGTATACATAGTATTTTTTTGCCTAAATACCGATTACAAGACTAAAGGGTGAGAACCCCGTCGATTTTTGAAGAGTGGTGTTGATTGATTGTTGAACCTTCCATAACACGTTCGGCCAATCTGACGCTTCATTACACATAGTACCTACTGATCATATCACTAACAGTGGAAACAGCGTTCTATCTGACCGTTACTTCTTTTCTTCAAAAAGAGCCTGGACTTGGTTACTACCTACTAAAGTTGGCGCGTCGATCAGAAATGACTAAAGAGGGTGACTCGAATAAGGTGAAAGTATCACGGATAATTGGTATTAATTCATCTGCACTTAGGTTTAACGTTTTTAGGAGACGAAATTTGGTAAACCCATCAACTATTAGAAAAATATGTTTATAACCCTCATTAGATTGTGTAAAGGGTCCCGTACAATCCATTTGTTTTCGCCTTACTCTACTTCCCGTATTATGTGTTACTATTTCTATGTCATGGTAATCTACACAATTTCGACCAATCAAGAGATCGTATTTAAACTTCTTATTCTTAACAACAAATATATATAGTTCTATATAAACATCCTCAAACCTAACAGGGACAGTTTTTTTTTTTTGAACACCTCTAGGCTGCCACAACCTATTTCGTTAAAACACAGAGTATGCGGATGAATAGAGCATTTTTAACGTTTAGCAATAGATTCCTTAACAATACAACAATTAAGGGTCATTTTTAGCCTTGACATAACTTGAAAAGAACGATATTAGCTCAGAGGTTGTCTTTACATTACTATTGAATGATGCCATTCTAACATTAACGTCCGTATAACTACCGTAAAATAATTCAGTGAGTTGATTTTCTGTAAAAGCCATTTTTGTGTTGCGAAGCAAACGAATCTTTTCTCTTGCAAATTCATAGTAGGTATCGGCTGTCTGATATAAATGATACAGCAGTTGACAGTTGTTCAGCAAGATTGCATTTTCAGGGTACAGATCAGCGAGGTCAGTGCGAAACTTTTCCCATGTTCTACCCTCCGTTTAGGGTTCCCATGAGTCAAAACATTTTAATACAGACCCCCTGAGGGTCTTACCTGCTTTTGCAACGGCTGCCAACTACTCCATCCAAATTCCTTCGAAAACTCTTCGATGTCCTTTACACCACCAATGGTTGTGCTGTTGTCATGTCACACGTAGCTGGGTCGAAAATGGGTAGCGCCACATCTTCCATCAGTTCGTCGTTTATGCCAGGGTATCTCGTATAGCCTTTAAGATGTCAGTCAGGAGAGCGGGATCTATTCTGAAACTTAGACACGTGAGTTTTAGTAATGGAATTACATAGATCCCACTTCTGATAATAGATAAATATATATATATATATAATTAAAATATGAAATAATACCAAATTATTAAATAACATTAATTTATTGACATCTAATTGGGTCTATGCTACAAATACTTTTTAACATTAAGGTAAAATATTCAAGACCACACATTATCTAATCCACTAAGTTATCGAAATTATTTAATATAAAATCATATCACAAAAAGAAATCATAAAATAAGATCCAAATTAATTTAATGAAATAAAATGATAAACCGTATCTTATTATGATCTTTAAACCAACAATAGCCAGTGATACACTACAAATAATATTATATATAATACATTAACTATATAATTTTTACTTAGCTCGTTATTCCGTAGTGTTGGAGCTCTGCTCGGTTTGAAAGTTGAAGACAGAATGATGTCGCTTACCAAGCGGCAGGGCCTTTTATATCAAGACGTAAACAAGTGACGTCACAATCGCCTGTTGGGGCATTTGTTTTATAAAAATGAAAACTAGAGCTTTTTGAACCGGGATTTTTGCTAATATGTTTATAAAAAGCTTTACTGATCACTTCTACAAAACAATTAATACATAATATGTGTTATTTACATAGTTATTTACTGATATTCTAAAATCATGTAATAAACCTCATATATTTTACTAAATTCCTTCTATTTAGACAGAAACTACATCGAAACATCATCATCATCATCACAGAAGTCACATACACATATTTATTTTTGTTATTTGGAGTATATTATTTGAAATAATCTATCACCCGCAAAGTACCTACATAAAATATAGCCTATGTTCACCCTGAAAGATCATTCTACACATTGGAGAAATAATTTTTCAAATCGGTCCAGTAGTTTCAAAACCTACTCAATGCAAACAAACAATCAAATCTTTCATCTTTATAATATTAGTATAGACTAGCTTAATAGGTAAGCGTGTTATGAAGGAGAGATGAATGTCATGTTACGAGGAGAGTGTTAGGTATGGATGTGGATGAATAGAGGGGGATGACAGGGGTATAGGTAGACCGAAGAAAAGATGGATGGACTGTGTGAAAGATGATATGAGTAAGAAAGGAGGGAGTATTGAGATGACGGATGATAGAGGGAAATGGAAGAAGAAAACGTGTTGTGCCGTCACCACTGCGTAGGAAAAGGGCAGGAAGAAGACTAACTCCTGCCTGCGACTTCGCCCGCAAGGTTACCTACATAAAATAAGTTTATTCCCCTAAGCTGTAATTATGACAATCTTCAGAAAAGATTTGGCATTTTCCCCTCTAACAGTTTTGATCCGGGTTGGAATTATGACAATAAAAATAATTTACTACATTTATCCTGATTCTATACATTTGTGAAAGAATTTTTGAAAGCGGATAGTTTTGGAGATGCCTCCGACGTACAAACAAACTTTACCTCTTTATAATATTAGTGTAGAAATCCTACTAATATTATAAACGCGAATAATTGTGATGTATGGATGTGGTTCTTCCTAATTTATATGTTTGTCGTTATTTTAAAAACTTTTTGACCTTGATTTTAGATCTCGTCTTTCAAGCTGATAGCATAAAGATGAAGCAATAAAAGATTGGTTGATAATAAGTTATTTCACGAAGGGTACATAAATTAACTAATATTTTACGAGATCACCAAAATTGTTTGTTGCGAACAATGACAAATAGTGAGAACAGTGGAAAAACTTTAGAGGAGAATTGTCCAGTACTTTGCTTTGTTTATGGCTAGATAGCGTTGTGAAATGCTCAGAACAATTTATTTATTGGCGTGGGTTATAACTGTTTTCAGTCACTTTCAAATGTTAACATCTTGCTCTATGATCAAAATCTCTTTCTGCAAGTTGCCGGACCCGATTTTGCAATTTGACATCACTTGTAAACCCTCCACCCTGAAAGAAAAAAAGTTTGATCACGACTGTAATCCCCAGGCTCGGTAGATATCTCTTCAGTACGTCTACCATGAGTTGTCACATTTAAATCGGCTGACGTTACTACAGTAGTAATAGTATGTTACTATGACATCTGTCAAAACTGTTACTCATGGTACCAAATTCTAAGCAAATTAATGAAGCGCAAACTACATCGCTGCAGTACGCTGTGACGTAGAATAGTTAACTACGTCACGTTTTAGTACCCAACTAACCGCTAGAGGCGCTGTACAAGCTTTCATACATCTTTTTAACTACAGTCGCTAGCGAGTGTAGATTGTGAAAACTCATGGTAGACCTACCGATCTCTCGCTAGTTACTCGGATCTTTGACAAAAGTAAGTCGTGCGCGCTATCACTTAGTGATTGAATGACTCACTCGGACTGTCCTATGACGCAACTGTCCACTTCACATCTCACAGACTGCTCCCCGCAGTCTTTGATGGTGGTATTGTTGAGTTCCACTCGAGAGCCGGAGTACATTTGGATGCCGACACCACACCGCTTTATAGTGCAGTTCCGTAGTTCCACCTGACAAATATTAACATTTGTTGAAAGCGCAATAAAAATAAAAAGAGTGCGTGGAGTCTCTTCGCGCGGAAGAAGTGAAACTTCTCGTTGCTAACGCTCGCGCTGGACTGTAACAGGTATACTACGCGCATGCGTTCGTGCCACGCATGAATTTTTTACACGCATTTTCTTTCATCATTTCACATTTTTTGAAAGAGCAAAAAATATTTACGTAATGGCGTGTGAAATGTCCAATAATATTTATTATTTATTTATATGAAGGAAAGGGCTATGATAATTTGAAGTAAATACCTGTGCTCCTTTTTGGACAACAATTCCTGAATAAAAATTGTCAAGTGTGCAATCTTCTAGTAGAATCTTTGCTCCGGACATTGCTACGATTCCTTGAGCAAAATCACTCTGCAAACAAAAAAAATAGGAATACTTATTCATATGGATTACAATCTAAAATCGCTTGGACGCCATATTGTTTTAATTAATTTAATATTAGGTATACTTGAAACTCGTGGCCTTAGGTCAGATTCGACGAAATTAGTATAGGTAAGCACTATCCCCGACTAATAAGGTAGTAGTTATTGAAGAGTTAACAAACATTTTACTTTCCGAGAATAGTTATACCAGAAGTTGTTAAAATCCACTCTTAATATAAAATATAAACTTATCTGTTGCTTTACATTAATATCTGTTTAAAAGTAGATCATAATGTCAGTATAAACGTAATTAAACATTTTCGAACGGGTTAAAATCGAACCCGCATCTTTGTCATTATCTTTGCTAATATATAAAAATAAAATTCTATGCAAAAGAGTTTCCTAAAAGTACTTAAAAAGTTCAAAACGACCACTAAATTCAATTCAATTCAAAATATTTTTTTCAATAAAATCACAAGGATCACTTTGGAACGTCTTACATGCGGTGAATGTACAGTTCATCCAACGGATCTAGGCATTCGTGAAGTTAGCCACAGGTGCGAGTTTGCGCATGTATAGTTCCTTCCCCCCCTCCTCATACCTCCAATTGCTCCCGAAAAACGATACTGCGCAGCTCTTGCGGCTAACTTCACGAATGCCTAGATTCGTTGAGCCAACTATACAAGAAGAACAGGCAAGACTCATCTCGGTCCTAGCGCTTTTTTGTATGATCAAAAAACAAGTGACAATAATAAAGATTAAAGATTATTTATTTCAATAAAACATTGTTAAACAAAAACACATAAAGACCATCAATTTCAAAGGGCAAATAATATACAATGACCCCGCACTAGGCTTGCCTGTGGCGCGGGTGTCGGACACCCGCGCCACAGGCAAGAGACAGGGGAGACAGGGGAGAGTTTAATTAATTAATATAACTTAAAATATATAAAAATAAAAAGTTTGGGCTATTGTTATAAAAATAGTTACTAAAAAGTGTATACATAAAACACAATTATTAATAAACTACTTAGATTAATAAGATTACCTGTGAGCACTGGGAGTCGTCTAATAACGTGCAGTTGGTGATATGCAGGGCGCCACTGCGCATGAGTACCACTGTGTTAACGAGCGCGCAGTGGAGAGTTAGGTCACGCAGCCGACATTGCTCGCCCAGCATTAGCAGGCAGGAGCGCATGTCTGATGATTTCAGTGTGGCGCCTGTAACATATAGGATGGCAATTTGGTTTTTGTCAACTGATGGATAAAAATATCAAATAGACGCCTTTTAGGTTTTGTTTCGACTGCGAAGCGAAGGGGGGTAATGCATTTGTGTATGTATGTGTGCCAGTTCTTTTGGCTGTGTAGCTGTAGCCTAAATGGCTAGACGGATTTTGAGAAATGAGGATTCACCAGGACCACAGCTTTATTATACAATATGGCGGCTGTAAAAAGCTATTTTACATCCCTTGTTTGTTTGTATGCGAGTTTTTATGACGGCTGAATTGATTTTCACAAATGAGGATCCACCTGGACCACAAGTTATGTCATAGACTATGAAATGTCTAAAAATACAATCATGGTGGCTGTAAAAAGCTCTTTTATACATAAAAAAACTTATGGATATCTAGTTCCTAGCAATGTGGGCTGTGTTTAATTGTCATAAAAATAAGTACCCCCTACGCAACACAGACAAAGTCGTGACTAAGACAGCTAGGCTATTTTACTTACCATTATAACTGCATAGGGATATCTGGAGTAACGGCATCTCGGGAAGTTCGTACTGCTTGGAGCAAACCACCACTTCCACAGGCTCCAAAGCCAGTGCATCTTCAGAAGACGTCATCACAGTCAGAGTCTGTTCGTTGGTCACTCGAGAGCAGAGAAACTTGGAGATATCTTGAAATTCGAAGGCGGTTCCGCCATGCCAGAGAGCTACCACCTGGAAATTGAAAAATAATTACGACTACTGTTGCCAGCGACTATGTCCGCATGAAAATAACTTCTTTGTCCGACATCCGATTTTAAAGAAACAAAGCCTATATTTTGGTACTGTCTACCTGTGAAAACTACATGAAAATCTGTTCGGTACTTTCGGAGATGTGCGTCTTTGTCCGCATGAAAATAACTTCTTTGTCAGTCATCCGATTTTAATGAAACCAAGCCTATATTCTGGTTCTGTCTACCTGTGAAAACTACATGAAAATCTGTTCAGTACTTTCGGAGATGTGCGTGAACAAACAAATAATCAGATAGACAGAAAATAATTCTAAAAATCACTGATTTGTATTCTATTACTGTTCTTTAGTTTATTTATTACTATTTAACACACCGGGTTCTACTGTTTGATTATATTATTGATAGAGGGAGCGAAGATCTGTGGTAGCTAGGGAGATTTGACTTGTATGTTTGTATATGTTTGTTAGAGCATAACTTAGAACCATTGATCCAATCTTCTTGAAACTTGTATGATAGATTTTAGATTTGGCTCTAATTAGTGAGTGTAATACATGCTATTTTTATTTTTCACATGCAAAAATTATGTTTATCGCTTTTCCACTTAAGACATGTGTGTCACAACTATGTTGAATCTTCAGCATGATTCAAATTCAAATTCAAATTCAAAATATGTTTATTTTCAATAGAATCACAGGGATCACTTTGAAACGTCTTACATACTAGGTGAGTCTAAGTGCCAGTTCCAGTCCTATCCCCAGTGCGAGAAGAACTGACAAGAAACTCGCTGGGCCCTAGCGCTTTTTTTGGATGATCCTTGTTAATTTTGTAAGGAATACCTAGCAGAGTTGGAGCTGATTCATCCCAAGCTTTTTTATCATCTAAGTACTCTGATATTTTATAGTAAGCTTTTCTAGACAGTTTCTGTTTAATTACATTTTTGAATTTTCCAATTGATAAATCAAGCATGTCACTTGGGATCTTGTTATAGAAGCGTACACATTGCCCTTTAAAGGATTTACTTACTTTAGTGAGCCTAACCGTGGGAACAGCGAGTTTATTTTTAAGTCTAGTATTAACTAGTATAAGTCTAGGATTAGGTTATGTACCTGCCTATCTTCTTCTTGTACAAACTCAGTATCTCTTTAAGCTAAGTAATTTTATGTACCTAGTCCGTGACTTGCTGTACAAAGACTTGCTGTATAATACCTACATACGCTATTACTGTATTGTACTTCTTACATATAAGCACTACACTACATTTACCTACTTAAATCGTTTGTATTAATGTTCGCCCTTTCAATTTGTTACCTACCTAATTTGTGGATAACGGGGCTGGTTACATTCTTAGAACCTAAGTACTTACTAGTTATACAATCCATAGTTAATATGTGAATGTAATTGCTTGTTGTCCTTAATAAATAAAATAAAAATAAAGAAAAATAAAAGACATCAGTTAACTATCGCATTCGACGTTTGTCCAACCACTGAACGTATGCGCGACGTAAACAATAACTCTTCAACGTAAACTTACATTCTTCTTTCCTTTGTTCTTCTGGTATTTGTTCCTCGCTTTAATCAGGTACTGTTCTCGAACGATGGGGTTCTCGTAAAGGGTCCACTTAGACATCAAACCATCTAATCTCGCGTTCATTTCAGCGCACAGCGATATGTAGTTAGGTGGTAGCAGCGAATCTGTAATCACAAGACATTAAACTGGATATTTTTTAAATCCCAGACAACAATATTGATGGCCTTGAAAAATCTTTGCGAGACAGTATACTTTTAACTTACGCGAACTGAATAAAAACTTCAACCTTCCACTGCACCTCTTAAAGATTGAATTTCAAAAATCTCTTCTTAGTAAACCTCTATGAGCCAAGACAGACATACCAATTCCAATTTCAAGTCTCTACATCCAGTGGTTTTAAGCTATGACTTGCTTATACGTCAGTGTGTCAGTCAGGACTTTGATTCTTATAATATACTAGCTCCCGCCAACGGTTTCGCCTGCGTAGTACCTTGTAAAACAAAAACAAATCGGGATCCCACGGGAACTGTACATTTTTCCGGGATAAAAAGTAGCCTATGTGCTATTCCAATCTATCTCTGTGCCAAATTTAATTTAGTTGTTTCAGCGTGAAGGAGTAACAAACAAACATGCATATAGGTATACATACAAACTTTCACATCCTACTAATATTATAAACGCGAAAGTTTGTAATAATGTCTGGATGTCTGGATGTATGTTTGTTACTCTTTTACGATGAAACGGCTGCACGGATCCGGATGAAATTTTCCACAGATATAGTTTATAGTCTGGAAGAACACATAGGCTACATTTTATCCCGGAAAAATGTACGGTTCGCGCGGGATAGATTTGTTTTTGTTTTTCAAGGTACGACGCGGGCGAAGCCGTGGGCGGAAGCTAGTTTATAATATTAGTGGAAAGATGTATGTACCATCATCACTTGTCAACTCTCCTTCACATAACGAGGAGTCCAAATCCCTCAGTTTCTCATGTGCATTGATAGCACTATTCCTCAGGAGTACAATGGAACGTGCCACGCAGTTAGGTATGGTCCCGTTGTGCATTTCAGACCATAGGGTCATTCGTTCTTCGATTGTTGTCGGAAGGAGAATCTTATCATCCTGGTCATCCCATGGCATCCATATATCGTTGTAGTAGAACCTGTCATACAAAAGCAATGCATATTGTTTTAGATTTTCATTATTTCACCACCGGTCACTCAGTCCTAAGCAATTTTTTTCTTAACAAGTTTAGTGTATGTAGGTTATGATTTAAGATTTTTTCTGTATTTACTCGAGGTAGTTGATTTGTTTAATGACTTCTTTTTATCTTATACCTTTAAACGAGCAATTCTTGTATATATGTACATATATATATATATATATAATCTGAATCTCAGAAACGGCTCAAACGATTTTCATGAAATTTAGTATGCAGGGGGTTTTGGGGGTGATAAATCGATCTAACTAGGTTTCATTTTTAGAAAACGTCGTTTACCAAAAATAATAAAGAGCGAAGCTCGGTCACCCAGGTACTTGAACATTATCTGTGCACTATGATGATACTGCAGGGCGGAACGAAATTAACCTTCGCATAATATGACCACACGGTTCTTGCATCAAGTTAATTGATAATTAAAAAACAGTCAGCTGCAGAACAAGCACTTCAACAGTCAACAGCAGCAAGAAACAAAAAACAAATATGAACATGACTGTAATCCCCAAGCTTGGTGGATATTTGTTCAGATTTCTAGTTACATAGATCTTTGAGGATATTATCTAAAGAAGGTAGCGTGAAGTACGTCTGAACATGTCATGGGCACATGCCCACATTTTACAGAATAGTTAGTATTCCATAAGTGACAGGTTGCAAGCCCATTGTCACACCTTCGCATATTGGTTCTTTGGTTTCCTCACGATGTTTTCCTTCACCGGCATTGCACACATACATTTATCGAATACAAAAACTTTTAGGTGCACAACCAGGTTTGAACCCACAACCTTCACATCGTGAGGCAGGGGTCCTACCACTACACCACCAGCACACTTAAGATATTAAAGTACATACCTTAGCAGATCAATAAACTGTGCGGTGATAGCAGCATTAATACACTGTTCCCTCTGCTCCATAGTCGGCCAAAGCTCCACAAGTGGAACATCCACCACCGTTTCTGGTAATGTCACAGCTTCATGTTGCACTCTGAGTACATCCACACACGCCGACAGATTCTCAAAATCTACCGCTGTCACCGATATGAACGCTACGCAGGGAAACCTGACATCTGCAATGGTAAAGGTTTTATTTTGTAATGTATGTTTTAGGGATATTGTTTAACTAGGACCCACTATATGCTCTGTGTTGTATATCAGTCTCTCATAACTATATAATACTAACTTATTATATTTTTAAATAATAGATGTATTGCTATTGGTGTGGGCAAAAGAAAATTATATTTCACATAATGCCATCTAGCCCAAAACAAGCAAGCTTGCAATGGAACAAGATAGCTGATAAATTAAATTAGGTATAGCTACTTATGCATTTTATATGCAAGTGTTTTGAGTTAGTATGATTTATATTACTTATACAAGTAGGTACCTAAACAACTTACTGAATCTTTTACAGAAGTCCTTTGAAAGCTTCCACAGTGCATCCCATCCGACAGGCTCCACCAACAGCTCAGCCTGGATACTCCACTGCTCGCGGGCAGTACCTCTTCCCGAGCTGAACACCCTCAATAACTCTTGGAGGATCTCATTGTCACTGCGAGAGAATGTGTATACCGCTGGCATCTGTAATTATTCATCAGTGTCAAGAAAATGCTCTTAAAATAATCATTAAAACTCATCATCTGCCTGCCCTTAGCCCTTCAAAACTAACTTAGATAAATCATACCAACTTAATCTTTATTCTGTTGTAGGTATAGTGACCTAATATTTATTGTTTAGTCTATTGATGTTTATTTTTCCTCTGATGGATTAGGTACCTGTAGGTAGGTATAGAGATAGGCCTAATTTCTAGAAAATTGGAACAGAAAGCAACAAGTATGAGTCATTCTAATTTGGTTTTTAATCTTTGCACAAAGTAGCACAGTACCTACTATTTGCTATTATTTGCTAATACGGATGCAATAATTACATGCGCACTTACCTTCGAATAGTAATTTAGCTTGATTTATATTTGGTTTTGTTTGCTATTTTTCTAAACTCTCGCACACCATTTCACAATTTAATTTACCGGTTTTTGTTTTGATTTGAACTTTTTGACGGGCGGAACAGAAACTGAATTCAAATTACGAAACGTCAAAGTCAATATGACGGGCGTTGCGTTTCATTCTACTCAGTATTAGACATCGTATCTCTACAATGTACAATACTATGGTAGATACATTAATATAATATAAAAATATCACCTATCATAAAAATTGTACCTACCTACCAACACGCTCAAAAAACAAATAGGAACCTTTCAGCATAATAAACACTAAGGTAAACGTCTACATTACAACGTCAAAGATCACCATGTATAATTCATCCAACGGATCTAGGCATTCGTGAAGTTAGCCACAGGTGCGAGTTTGCGCATGTACGTACCTCAGAGTAAGTACGTACAGTTCCTTCCCCTCCTCCTCATACCTCCAATTGCTCCCGAAAAACGATACTGCGCAGCTCTTGCGGCTAACTTCACGAATGCCTTGATTCGTTGAGCCAACTATACCTTCACAGTAGCCAGAGGTACCTATCTACTTGTTGATAGGTACCTAAGTTTTGTGATGACCTACAAGTTTAAGCTTAATGGTAATTATTACCTACTTAAATAGTAAACAGACAAGTTTTTTACGAT
Source organism: Cosmorhoe ocellata (assembly GCA_963675405.1). Classification (NCBI taxonomy): domain Eukaryota; kingdom Metazoa; phylum Arthropoda; class Insecta; order Lepidoptera; family Geometridae; genus Cosmorhoe; species Cosmorhoe ocellata. The sequence continues at coordinate 6,197,341 of OY776265.1, read as the reverse complement.
ACTAAGTAGGTACCTACCTACCTTTACTGCGTTTACTGTACTGCGACATATTTTGACCTAAGTTAGTAGGCAGTTATCCTCTAAATTAAATTACATTTTTATAGCATGTAGCAAGTACATCAGCTGTTACTCACGCAAGAAACTAAGTAAAGTAGGCACTTAAGTACAATATAAACTGAGAGTTTCCAAGTCAATCGAGATCTGACGATCAGCGAGAACACTCAAAGTGTAAAAGTTCTAAAGCTTACCTATAAGTTGACTTTAAAATTAACCTAACCTACACCTAGCATTTATCTTCTAAATTATTTCTGTATTTTCATAAAAGTACCTAAGTAGGTACCTACACCTGCTTAGATAAGTATTACCTTCAACCCTTCGTAGGTATGTAGTAGGTAGGTACCTACTTATTTTACATACCTACCTACTTAAGTACCTAGGTATTTCCTAGTGATCAGTGCTAAAACCTATTGAAAAGGTTTTGTTGAAAAGTGAATTGATTTTCATTATTTGGTAAGTTGTTCAATGCTCATCTTGTGTTTTAGTAAGTAGGTCTATGTAGGTAGGTAGTACCTACTTAATGTACCTACCTACTCGTACTAACATAATTTGTCTTTAGGTAGGTAATATTTGTTTAAAAGTTTAGTATCTTATTGTTTACGATTCCAATCCATTAAGTACCTAGGTTTAATATTTTACCTAAAGCTTAAAATGGAAGCGTTTCTTACATAAATTATAGCTTAAAATATTGTACATACATCTTACATAAATCAATCATCATCATCTTCCTGCCCTTATCCCACGTTATGTGGGGTCTAAAATACTAGCTTCTGCACGCGGCGTCGCCCGCGAAGTACCTACATAAATTATAGCCTATGTTCATCCTGAAAGTTCATTCTACACATTGGTGAAAGAATTTTTCAAATCGGTTCTGTAGTTTCGGAGCCTATTCAATTCAAACAAACAAACAAACAATCAAATCTTTCCTCTTTATAATATTAGTATAGATAGATAATTATGTTTTTGATTTAAGATCAAAAACATAATTATATTTTAATATACCTATGTCCAATTTACTACCTATATTATTTACTATAAATCATAATTATGTAGGTATCTATGTAGGTATATCGGCTATTTTACGCTTTACCTAACTATTCCACAACCGAGCAGCGTCATTTAGTTTACCTACACATCACAGCTTTTAATTGATCGAGCGAGCGAAGCGAGCGAAGATCTCAGTGGCAGCTATGCGATTTGGCGTTGTATGTTTGCGTGTATGTTTGTTAGAGCATAACTTAAGAACCGTACATCCAATCTGCATGAAACTTGGAGGGTTTAGCGATATTGTTAATCAAATTTACTGGGAGGCATATGAGCTTAATCGGTGTAGTATTACTATTTATTTATATTTATAAATAAAAACTTATTATAATAAAACCTTTTTACGTTATATCGAACTAAAAAGCAAATGAAAAACGTCATATTTGAAGGAATGAGTAGAAAAAGTATAATATTTACATCGATGGAAAAAATGGAAGATAAACATATAAAAAATCGGACGCTGGTCTGTTCTCAAGGTCTGAGTGAAGAAACCATCCTACGAGGAATCGCTGAAAAATGTCTTCCGAGGATTTCTTTATCTCAACAACTCAAGTCCTGGAAAATATTTTAAAACCTTGACCAGTCCAGTGCTAACCCCGTTAACTTTCAGATACCTTAATATTATAAAGCATAACTAATCCTGGAACCAATATCTTGAACAAAGCCTGGTGAGGCCCCGAGCACAAAGCTTGGAAAGCTTGAGGAACGAACCACAGTAAATTGGGTTAGTTTCTACCAGCGCGACCAACAGAGTCATACAGAATCCCCGCGAGTGAAATTATCTACCCCGAGGTTCTTCTGGAGACAGATAAAGTCCACTACGTTCATATTCTCTGGTCCAGTGGCGTGAGACCTTGAAGCAACAGCTATCCTAGATGCTCCTGCTAGACAGTCCTGGACTCTGAATAACATTTAAAACAGAATACTACCTTAATATTGTCCTCAATCGTTTATCTGTATTTTATATCTAAACTCTTTAAATTTCTATTAGCCTCTGTTTCATTTTTATTAATTCACTGTAAATAGTATAGGTAGGGACTAATTTGTAATATACATACATCCATAATATATCTTTATACTCAACATTTTCTTTTCTTTGTTAGATAAATAGCAGTAGGGAGACAGTTTTCCTTAGGTAGGATAATCAAATATTTGTTTGTGATTAGGTTACGTGGCATAGTACATAAAGTGTATCCAAAAACTTAAGGGTATGAACACAAATAAGGATTGTGGACATCGCGCGAGATCTCAGTTCGGGGCGAACTACTAGTTATTTAGACTTACGTCAATGTGTAGCCTAGGTATAATTATTTATCATGTTGAAAATTGCTGCGGTAGTGTAGACGTGGTTAACATGCTGAAGTGATTATACCACGCTACCAAAACACCACAATGTGGAACCAATCCATATTAGCTGAAAATTACGCATAAATACTTTTTTGAGGCGAAAAATCCAATATTGGGCAACCAATTTTAAAACCCACTACCTAGGTACATTTTTTTCTTAATCTTCGAATTAGTAGTACCTAAAACTTTTTACAGAAAATGGTCTGGCTTATTTGCATATCAACCTCCTTGCTGTTTCTACTGGCGTACTGGCAATATTGGCGATGGACTCATTGGAGAATGCTAGAGCTAGCTAAGCTAGTTCCCGGTCCCCCTGCCTGGCCTGTCATAGGGAACGCACTCTGGTTTCTGACGAAACCAGGTGAAAACACAAGTAAGTAGCAATCCTTCCATAAAGGAGTCACTTCTCTAAATAGATAATTGTGCTATATTTATACCTAAGTACGTCATGCTACCTATCCTACCTTGACTACCAAATATGTGCCTAGTATTTGTCACTTGTCGTGCGTAATATCAAATCAAACAATTAAACAATTAAAGTCGAATGTGTCCTCAACATCATTGCATTCTCGGGATTTAGCTAACGAGCGAAGCGAAACACTCTGTACCCACCACAGTGTCTCGTATTAATACAAGGTAAATCTAGGGTTTAGAAAATCACAAGAGGTGTAAGTATCCAAATCAAACCTGGCTAAACTGCAAAATAAACAAAAACAGACAGGCAACTAAGTAGTTGAGTGGATTGAATGCCTATGTAAATCAAATACTAAGGTAAAGTTTCTTACCCAGGTACGTTAGGTACTCTATAAAAGCGGCCATGTGGACGTGATTGTCCATTTATCTTGTACTCGTAGTTATCTCGTCATCGTAGTTTATGCTACGCTCAATGGCATGCCCTAGCCCTGATTTAGAAACCTACTGGTTTTTAACCTGTAGCCAAAGATTTAAATCGCAGATATGCCCGTACAGTACTGAGACCGCGCCGTTTTGTTGCCAAACGAAATGAGATAGCTCGCTCATTTGGAACACCAAATATTTTCAATTTCAGGGTACAAAAGGAATAATTATTTATTTTTACGAAAGATCGTGCAATATAATTGCACAATAAATGGTGAAATAACTGTTTGGTTCATTTTGTACTAATCATTAGTGTGCTTGCATCAGCATTTTGTTAATTTTTTAACAACACAAGTACCTAAAAACAGTTCCACAGTTTTTGGCGTCCGGGCATATCTTCGATTTAAATCTTTGCCTGTAGCTATGTCTATTAGTAGGCACCCACTGTATCAATTTATCACAATCATACTGTGACAAGATTAACATTCATAAATAATTATGAAGAGATCGACTTGTTTCCATAGAGCACGTTAATTAGAGCCCGTTGCTAGTCTATGATGTTATTTGAATTTAGAACCAGGACATTTTATAGGAAAAACTAGAAATAACTTACGAATTTGAGAGGAGAGTTTGTTTACCGTATTACGGTTGAACATTAGCATGTTTGACAGTTATGGAAACCCAAACATTTTGTAAGGGAAAATCAAGGGTACCTAAATGTTTTTTCTTTTATATTTTTTCGACAATTTTCTGCTCTTCAGTACAGAGACAAAATACAACAAATCAAAAACCATGAAATTCGGTCCAGCCGTTCTAGAGTTCGAACAAACCCTACTTACTTTGTTTTATATCTTAAGACTAACATTTTTATGTTGCCCGCGATTCTTCAGCATTTAATTCATTTTCAAATGTTATACTGTTATAAAGGTACTATATCATTATTATATATACCTACATACATATATACAAGAATTATTTATATTTATTTAATTTGCTGATAATTATATCATTGAGGTTGAATTGTGTTTTGCTATACTAAGGTAGGTACTTACTGCAACTTTGTAACAATAGAATTAAGTTAATTTTAGTTGCACAAGCAAACGATTCTTATAATTATCTCTGTAGGTAGGTACGGTAGGCCAAGGAAATGGTGTAACAGTTTTGAATTAGTTTCCTAGTCATCGAAAATTACAACAAGGTTCAGTTCGTGCTAAAAAAATAGAAGTTGTCAGATAGATCTGCAAGCGAAACTAATCTTTATCACCTATGAATCTGAAAGCGGAATTCAACCTTAGGGTGGTAAACCAATTTTTTGGTCGACCGTACTAGCTGCGCCCGTGACTGTCGTCCGCGTGGAAAAATTACTTTCGCCAGCATTTTAATTATGTGGGCTAATTTGTAAATAAAATACAATACCTAGGTATGTACATACAAACATAAATGATCGAGTGAGCGTAGCGAAGATCTCAGTGGCAGCTAGGAAGTTTTCTTGTTGTATGTTTGTGTATATAACGATCCAATCTGCATGAAACTTAGAAGGTCTAGCTAGAGATTCTGCGGTGTAAATTTGCTAGGAAGCATATGAGCTTAATCGACTGAAGGGATTGTAAAGATATTGGGTTCCAAAGTCGAAAAAAAACCTTTTTAAATTTATTGAGTATGGTATCAAATGACAGGCCTGTAATAGTACTTTACAAAATGGTCTTTAATTTTATTCTTGGATGGATAGTTTTAAATAATAACGAAAAAAGGAAAGTTAAGAAAACCGCGGATGTCTTACCACGGGCATAAGTACGAGTACCTACTTAGGCAGCATAATAAAATATTTCTTTGTGATTAGGTTACGTAGGTAAGCATGTTACCTATACATTAGTACATAAAGTGTATCCAAAAACTTCAGGACGTGAATACAAATGTGGATTGTGGACAACGCGCGAGATCTCAGTTCGGGACGAACTACGTATTAGTTTGGAAAGTATTATAAACCTATTATACCTACTCCTATAAATATTTTTTTATTTCTCGCTCCAGACATTTTGGATATAGTAACGAAGATGACAAATGAATATGGTGGCGACTACATGCGGTTCTGGCTGGGCCCAGACTTGAATATCATTGTAAGAAATCCTGCAGATATTAAGGTAAAGCTATCTATACATATAATAAAATTGTTGAGACGCCGTGTCTGTAATATTGATATTATCAAATAAAAATTAGAGCTACTTAAAAAAGACACGCCACTTAGGCCAAAATAACCGTTTTTGAAAAAAACGTCTATTTATCTGTGCGTTTGTTTTCTGCGCGGTAATCTCCACAACGCCTGAATCAAATCGAATGCAGTTTTCAATAATGTATTGAGATAAGCCTAGATTAAAACTTAGGCTTTGTTTCATCGAGATCGGTTTACAAATAAAAAAGATAATTATGATAGTTTTACTGTAATAATACTTATTTCTCGCACGTGCAGGACGCTATGCGTAAAAGTAATCTAACGCGTACAAAGTTGCTGGTATTTACTATAATTAGAATAACTAGATATTACTAGATATAACTACTTTAATTTATCTTTATTACCTACGATTCTTCAATGACTTGACTGAATTTATTTTTAAACAAGCCGCCAGTCAGTGACGTAAGAGTTTATATATTTCGATTTCATTTCAGTTACTTCTGACCAGTAACAAAGCAAACCAGAAAGGTCCGCTGTACGAGCTGATGAAAACATACATAGGACCAGGAATTCTGACTGGAGGTATGTTTGTCTGTTAGCATTAGGTACCTTCATCTGGCTGTCATTATTTTTACGTTGAGTGGGCATAAAGAAAAGAAGACACGCTACTAAGCCTAAAACAACTGTTTTTGAAAAAAATTGACTGTTTATCTATGCGTTTGTGCGCGCTAATCTCCACAATGGCTTAACCAAATCGAATGCAGTTTTGAGTAATGTATTGAGGATAAATTTGGATTAAAACTTAGGCTTTGTTTCATCGAAATCGGTTGACAAATAAAAAAGATATACCTATTTTACTTATTTCTCGCGCGCCCTTGTAATACGCGTCACCACACGTTTGGGAGTTACCATGAAAAACAAAAACGAATCTATCCCACGGGAACCATACATTTTTTCGGGATAAAAATTAGACTAACTGCTATTGCAGACTATAATCTATCACTGTGCCAAATTTAATTCAGATCCGTTCAGCCGTTTCAGCGTGAATGAGTAACAAACATCCATTCAAACTTTCGCATTTATAGTATTAGTTAGATTAGATTAGATTATGTTACCTACCCGATCCTGGTATCAGTGGATACAACTTGACGGGATCACTGCTAATTCCATCTGATCCCGGTATCTGTGGACACAAACCCTATCTATTTATCTGGATATCTATCATATCTATGTATCTATCTATGGATTGCAGGCCCAGAATGGCGCCACCACCGCAAGATAGCTAAACCATCTTACAATAAAAAGTCGGTTCAGCATTATTCCACTATCTTCAACAGAGAGGCTGACTGCCTCGCAGCAACTCTTGCCCAAAAGGATCCCAACAAAACTATCGATGTTTATGACGATATTGTGAAGATCACCACTCAGTGTGTTTGTCGTAAGTGACCGATGGCTAGATTATTTATTTATACTTTAATGTACCATTACAAAGATTTTATTGAAAAAAACTATAGTTTTGAAATAGGTAATAAAATAAAAAAGGTTTATCAATGTCACCAAATTTGAAAAATGGTACTACACGTTTTGTAAGCGAAAGTGTAATACGGCGTAGAACTACGCGTGATTTGAATTTTTTTACGTAGATCGATGGAATATTAATAGAAATACAAGGTAATATCTGGACGTGTCTCTGTATATGAGAAGAGATGAATGTCTTGTGACGAGGAGAGTGTTAGATATGAATGTGGATGGATACAAGGGTAGAGGTAGGCCAAAGAAAAGATGGATGGACTGTGTGAAAGATGACATGGGTAAGAAAGGAGTGAGTACTGAGATGACGAATGATAGAGGGAAATGGAAGAAGATCACATGTTGTGCCGACCACACATAACGTGGGAAAAGGGCAGGAAGATGATGATCTGGACGTGTCTCTGATTATCAGAAGTAACGAATAACGTAACGATACGATAGTAACGAGTAGGTACTAATTGTTATAGTAACGAATACATACGTGTACGCTTTTTTTCGTTACTTTTAAACCTCTAGATGTGATATTTCTTTTCATATTATTTTCAGAAACACTGATGGGACTTTCCAAAGAAGACTCTCAAAATATAAACAGAATGGAAGAAGTAGTTTTCACAACACAAGCGTAAGTTACAGAAAGTTTTTGACTTTTGACTACTTATACACCTATGTGTATTAATAATGTATTACCACACTTTAATAAAATTCATATAAAACAGTTGAGCTATCCAAAAACGGATAGCTTCTAACCATCTAAACATAGTTTTATTTATCTAGTAAATAACTAATAATTGCAAAATTTAAAAACTTTTACAGCCGCCATATTGCTTTTTTGACATTTTGTATAGCCTATGGTCCTCTTGTACGAGCGATCCAGAATTTAACGACAACCATTTGTTATAATTTGTCCAGCCGTTAGTGTTCTAGCGACAGCCAAAAGAACTTACATACATACATACATATGTATAAGCGACCAAGAAATTGGTTTACCAGTGATTAATAACTGCTACGTCAGAATCTGTCATAGTAATCCTTAGCGAATAATTATGTTACTGGGAGATGTCATTAAAAGTGGTAATCCAATTTCTTGGTCGCCTATACATACATACATACATACACCCTTACATACATACATACATACATACATACTCAAGCACTTGACCCATCTACGCAGTCGAATAAAAAAATAATTTATTCATAGAATGTACAAACACATCTTCGACAAGATGACACTATGGTGGCTTCAGATACCTCTCGTGTACTGGTTAGTTGGAGCTAAGAAGACCGAAGACCACATTCTGCAAGCCTTGGATGACTTCACATCAGACATCGTGGATAGAAGACGAAGATGCTTGCAAAAAGGGGGGGACGGGGAGGTCATTGGGATTGTGGACAGGTACATCCTGTCTGGGGAACTGGATGAGCAGCAGATCAGATGGGAAACTTTCAGCTTGTTTACTACTGTACGTATTATTTTAAGAAGTTTTTAAAATAAGATCGCTGGTGGTGTAGTGGTAGCACCCCAGTCGTGATCTTTGATTTGGTCTATTTGACATTACTCAAGTTTATCTTTTATTAATTTTGAACCTTGAAGCTATTGTGAGTAGCGTTTATTTTTGATTAAAGTTGTTTTTCCTTGATTTTTTTCCTTCAGATTGTAATTATTTCGAAAATATTTCAGAGTCAAGAAGCATCAGCTAAAATAGCGTCAGGAGTTTTGATGTTCTTAGCACACTTGCCCGACTGGCAGGTCAGTATTCTTATGATTATCATCTTTATTAATCCCGCTGCATACATACATACATACATACATAAAATCACGCCTGTTTCCCGACGGGCAGAGATCACGGATCTCCACTTGCTACGATCCTGACACACCTCTTTTGCTTGATTCACTCTCATTAGCATTACATTCTTCATACATGCGCGTCGGTTTAGGGTACTCTGGACCTGGCCTTTCTCTAAATTTCCCGCTGCAATAGAATAGAATATCACTACATAAAGTTTTTTAATAGATAGAGTGATTCAAGAGGAAGGTTTACATGTATAATACATGGATAATATAGTAGAGAAACACTGTTAATTTTAGAGGTTTCTAATGTGATGTCGTAAATAAACACATTTTAGTATAATTAGTATCACCCGTGCGAAGCTGGGGTGGGTAGCTAGTATTTAATAAAACTTAACTATCAGAAAATACCTCAAATTGCTAAATTTAATAAAACACACATTGGAAGATTATGCAGGTATAAGATTATATATTGTAACAAATTTAACTACTTTTCTTTCGTTTCTTTCTTCAAAAAATTTTCCTCATACCCCAGGATCTAGTTTACAACGAGATAATGGAGGTCCTAGGCAGCAACGAGCTCGTCTCATCAGAACAGCTGAAGCAACTCAAGTACCTAGACATGGTGTACATGGAGACACTGCGGTACTTCTCCATAGCCGCCATGATCCAGCGGACGGTTGAGGAAGAGATCACCATACATGATGGCAAGTTATGGAAAAACACTCAAATTTATCTTATACATTTAAATGATAATGCAATACTTGTATATCTGTATGTAGGTATATAATTATGTATAATCTGAATCTCGGAAACGGCTCCAACGATTTTCATTTGGTGTGCAGAGAGTTTCGGGGGCGATAAATCGATCTAGCTAGGTTTCATTTTCCAAAAAACAAGATTTACCAAAAAATACCGAGCGAAACTCGGTCAACCAGAACTTGTGAACTTGTGAAAGTGAGAGCACTGTTGGACTAGTGGCAGTAGCCCTGCCTTACGATCCTAAGGTGGTTTCGAATCCAGTCGTGTTTTTGAATTCGAAATTTTATGTGCACTACACCAGTACTTACCCTCAAATGGTGAAGGAAAACATCATGAGGAAACCGGTATGTCGTAGAACAAAAGTTTGAAGACATGTGTCAAGTGCACGAAAGTGAGCCTTTAAGGCGTACCTACTTTTATCCTTTCACCACCAATTTTTAACAAGTTTGCAAGAACAAATAATTTAAAACTTAAGGTTTCCAGGTAAGATAACACTCTCGAAAGGCACGTCTCTCGTGATCCCGATCCACGACAATTTTTAACAAGTTTGCAAGAACGAATAATTTAAAACTTAAGGTTTCCAGGTAAGATAACACTCCCGAGAGGCACGTCCCTGGTGATCCCGATCCACGACCTCCACCGAGACCCTCGCCACTGGGAGGAACCCTGGAAGGTGAAGCCAGAACGGTTCCTGCCGGAGAACCTCAAGAAACGGGACCCCAACGCATTTGTGCCGTTTAGTTTAGGCGCTATGGACTGTTTAGGTGAGGTTTATCCATATTAGTATTATAAAGTACAATTGGTAATTAATTAATAATAATTCTTAAGAGTGAAATCACAAAAATCAATGGTTTTTAGGTACCATTTCAAGAACCAGGAATCACAACTGAAATGAATGAAAAGATGAATGGACAGTGTGAAAGATGACATGAGTAAGAAAGGAGTGAGTACCGAGATGACGAACGACAGAGGGAAATGGAAGAAGATAACTTGTTGTGCCGACCCACATAACGTGGGTCAGGGAGAAGAAGAAGAATAATAATTTTAATATATTATTAATATTTTATATTTAGTTTCCGCCCGCGGCTTCGCCCGCGTGGCAAAACAAAAACAAACCTTGAAAAACAAAAACAAATCGATCCCACGGGAACTGTAGGTACATTTTTCCGGGATAGAATGTAACCTACTCGTATGTGTTATTCCAGACCATAATCTATATCTGTGCTAAATTTCATCCAGATCCGTTAAACCGTTTCAGCGTGAAGAATAACAAAAACATACATCCAGACATCCGGATTACATCCATTGCGGATTCTATCCTTCAGAGAAACTTCGAGCATAACTCGTTCCATAGTATATCATAACTAGCTTCCGCTCGCGGCGTCGCCCGCAAAGTACCTACATAAAATATAGGTAACCTATGTTCATCCTGATAGTTCATTCTATACATTGGTGAAAAAAATTTTGAAATCGATCCAGTAGTTTCAGAGTCTATTCAATGCAAACAAACAAACAAACAAACAATCAAATCTTTCCTCTTGATAACATTATTATTATAGTAAGATCATAATAACATTGATACCTTAACAGGTCGAGTTTACGCCACCGCCCTGATTAAAACCCTGGTGGTGAAGGTACTCCGGAAGGTCCAGCTCGAGGGAGTCGGTTCCTTGGACGACCTGTCTCTGGAGGTGGCTATCTCTGTGAAGTCTGCGAGAGGTTACAACGTGAGGGTGAAACGGCGACATGACAAGATTAATAACATGCTTGAGAAATAAACTATTGGTTTTACGGTTATTTTATTTTTATCAATCCATTCCAATCAAAAGAAGTATATTTTGTGTAGAGCGCTGGTGGTGTAGTAGTAGGTAACACCCAAAGTAAAGTAAAGTAAAGTAAAGTAGAATTTATTGCAAGAAATACATGTTACAAAGATGTTATTTTTCATAGTATGTCCATTGTATTCTGCCATGTTATGGCGTGCAATATTTAATTTAATTACATGGATTAATGATAATTACATTATATAAAATAACAAGTCACATTTTAAATTCTAATTAGATTATTATTATTATTATTTATTTATTATTATATAATTTGACTGTAGGAGATTTTATCTTCAAAAAATTATTTTACTGAGTAATAACATTTAGCTTCTAATATTGATTTCAACTTTCTCTGGAACAGCGAACGTGGTAGCTCTCTTAATTGTTTAGGTAGCTTGTTGTAAATAGAAGGAGCCATGCCTCACGATCCGAAGGTCGTGGGTTCAAACCTGGTCGTGCACCAATGAGTTTTTCCATTCGAAATATTTGTGTGCGCAATGCCAGTGCTCATTAACGGTATAAATACCCTAAAACCAAAAATTTGAAGGTGTGTTAGTATTCTTATCAGCGACGATGGGTTTGCAACCTGTCACGTACGGAATACTAACTACTGTGCAAAATGTGGGCATGTACCAAATGTCATTTTCGGACGTGCCTCTGACTACCCTCTTTAGATATCGTCAAAAAGATCTAAGTAACTAGAGATCCGACGAAGATATCTACAGAGCCCGGGGAGATTGCAGTCATGATCATATTTTTTTTTTATATTTTTTGTTACAAATACATAATAGGTACCTAGGTATAGGTGACCAAGAAATTGGTTTACCACTTTTGATGACATCTCCCAGTAACATAATAATTCGCTAAGGATTACTATGACAGATTCTGACGTAGCAGTTATTAATCTGTCTTGCCCTTGATGTTTCGTACGTGCAAATGATATTCAGCCTTAGAGTGGTAAACCAATTTCTTGGTCGCCTATACATACATAATCTGAAACTTAATAAGAAGTATAGAATTGTGACAGCAAATTTAGTAACTATTTATATCCATGGTCAAAAAGGGTCTGTAAAAGGTACCTATAACATTTCTATTTGTTTTTATACAACCTGAAAAAAGCCTTTTTCCTCAATGGTTTCGTCGTTGTTCTCACTTTCGTCATTTTTTGCAGCAAACAATTTTGGTTATCTCGTAAAATATTAGTTAATTTTAAATGGTAGGTAACTCTTCGTGAAATAAGTTATTATAAACCAATCATTTATTGTTCCATCTAACCATCTTCATGTATTAGCTTGTAAAACGAGCTCTAAAATCAAGGGTAAAAAAGTTTTTGAAATAACGGTAAAATAACAAATTGAGTAGAAATTCTCAAAAGCAGTCTACCTGATCGTAAATGAATTTTGAGAAGCAAGGAACGTTTGAAAGACTGTTAGGCAGGTGAATAAAATTATTATGAATATGTCTTTACAACAAAATATTGTTAGGCGCATGATAAAGTGGACCATGAAAGCGCTATTTTATTTTCATAACCTTGATATTTATTTTTATTCAATCCGGAAAAGGAAACGTATTTTGAGCAGGGAACGTTTGAAAGTCATAGGTATGAAGACGGTACGGCCGATGAATTATTATGTTGAATTTATCTTTACAACAAAAGATAAACCAAAAATTTTTATGCGCATGATAAAATCGACCATAAAAATGCGGTATGGCACAAAAGGCACAATAAAATTATGACCCATTTAAATGCGGAGACAGTAAAAATGACCATTAAATGGTGTAACAAACAGGTAAATGTTATAGAAAACCTTCACATGACTTGTAGGAAATTTAAAACCTTAAAACCACGGGAAGGAAAACATTGTGAGGAAACCGGCATACCCTAATACCTAAAATTCGAAGGTATGTGACATAGATTAGTATTCATATAAGCGGCGATAGGCTTGCAACCTGTCACGTACGGAATACTAATCACTTTGCAAAATGTGGTCACATGCCAAATATCATGTATGGACGTGCCTCTCGACTCTTTAGATATCCTCAAAGATCTAAGTATATGTAGAGATCTGAGGAGATATCTACCGAGCCTGGGGATTATAGACGTGATCATGTTTTTTTAAAAACTAAGTACGTAAAATAACACGCACCTATGCGAGTTCTTGACGTTGGAATAAAGAGGATAAGCCACAAGTTCTTCAGCGGTGCACTAAAAAAGAAACTCCTAAAACTCAGCATCTAAACGTGGGTCCACATTTGTGACATTCTGCCGTGTCCGAAACACGCCCACATTTCTCACGCGGGTTTATATGTACGAGTCACGGAAAAAAATCTGTGCTTTTTCACGAAGCCCCTTGAAAATCTGTTAAATTAACACGCGTGTATTACGGTACGGCATTACACAATTACGGCAGTAGGTCAATAATATGGACGCGTATTTAGGGGTGGGTAGAAAAGGAGGTTATGGTTAGGCGAGCAAACCATCATAAAAGATTAAATTAAAAAAAAGTTTCATATTATTATGCATGTTCATCAATATCAATATTACTAAAAAACTCCGATATGGAATGTCAATTGCTTAACCATTTTGCATATAAAGCGCAAGGAGCGCGTTGAAGTCTTTTATTTACGAAATCCAACTAATATTATAAACGTGAAAGTTTGTAAGAATGTATGGATGGATGGATGGATGTATGTTTGTTACTCTCACGCTAAAACGGCTGAACGGATCTGAATGAAATTTGGCACAGATATAGATTATGGTCTGGAATAACACAAGGGTTACTTTTTATCCCGGAAAAATGAATGGTTCCCGTGGGATATGTGTTTTTTTTTTTCAAGGTATAAAGCGGGCGAAGCCGCGGGCGGAAGCTAGTATAAAAATATATCTCAACACTAGTTTTTTTGAACCGATGTGGGGAAAGGATTAAAATGCCGTTCTGACGCAGCAAGTGTTATTACTCCGTTCTAAGAGTAACTATATGACCTTCTACTGACGGCGGTCTCTCTATATAATAAAATGATAGATATCTCCATAATTGCTTTAAACAATCTAATGGTCGGTTTACATTACTCCAGTCCTTAGAAAAGTGCTTTAGGAGAGTGCTTTAGTCGCAACATGAAAAGCTACTAGCTCTATTACCTACTATCTACTAGCTTTAGCTGTTACGTAAACACTTGTCAAAGGTGACTGCGGTTGAAGGCATTAGGCATACCTACTGTACGTCTACCATGAGTTGTCACATTTAGATTGGCTGACGTTACTACAGTAGTAATAGTACGTTACTATGACATCTGTCAAAATTGTTACTCATGGTACCAAATTCTAAGCAAATTAATGAGCACAAACTACAGTCGCTGTAGTACGCTGTGACGTAGGATAGTTAGCTACGTGAGGTTTTAGTACCCAACTATCCGCTAGAGGCGCTGTACAAGTTTTCATACATTTTTTTAACTACAGTCGCTAGCGAGTGTAGATTGTGTAAACTCATGGTAGACCTACTGTCTAGGTTATGCTTATGGAATAAGTAGTTAAGTAGATTATATTTCATTAGGTATATCTCTGGTGTGAATGTTTTTTTTCCGCTTATAAAGTACCTTGTTCTGTTTTAAATTAATTACTTACTATGTGTGTGTGTGTCATCATCATCATCAGCCTATAACAGTCCACTTCTGGCCATAGGCCTCCCCTAATGAGCGCCATTGCGCCCTGTCTTCAGCTCGACGCATCAAGCCTCCACCAGCAGCCTTTCGCAGATCGTCACTCCACCTAGCCGGAGGGCGTCCACTCGAGAACTCGTTTACCCCAACGGTTATCGGTTCTTCGACAGATATGGCCAGCCCACTGCCACAGCCCCAGCCCACTGTCAACTTGCTAATTCTCTGAGCTATGTCGACAACCTTAGTTCTGTGTCGGATAGTCTCATTACGGATTCTATCCTTCAGAGAAACTCCGAGCATAGCTCGTTCCATAGCTCGCTGAGCGACTTTAAACTGGTGAACTAGCCGTACCGTGAGTGTCCACGTTTCGGCTCCGTATGTCATGACAGGTAGGACGCACTGGTTGAAAACTTTCGTTTTCAGACATTGTGGTATGGGTGACGAGAAGACTCGACGAAACTTTCCAAAAGCTGCCCAACCCAGCTGAATCCTCCTCTTAGCCTCCTTCTCAAAGTTGTCTCTACCTAACTGTAAAATCTGTCCAAGGTAATGTGTACTGCGAAACAACTTCGTGTGTGTGTATCAAATAAAATATTTTCTTCCTTTCTGTCTAGTAAATAGGTAGAGAGGACCGCACCGTTCACTCGCACATGTACTGAAACAAAGCACTAAAACACTCGCCTTTTTAGTAGGACTAAAGGACTCTCCTAAAGATTGGTCAACCTCAAACTCTGTCGTCCATCCAATAATCTTGATGACATCTAGCCTCGCAACTGGCCTCGAAGCAATATTTCACGCATCAATTTTCGCTAAAGGAGGATTCTCCTCAATTTGATATATCACCATTATTTTAAAACTTTTTGAACCTTAATTTCAGTGCTTGTCTTTCAAGCTGATGATAGCTTAAAGATGGAGCAATAAAAGATTGGTTGATAAATAAGTTACTTTTCGAAGGGCACATTTAATAAATAAACCAATATTTTACTTGTAGTATTCTTATAAGCGGCGATGGGCTTGCAACCTGTTACGTACAGAATACTAATCACTGTGCAAAATGTGGTCATGTGCTAAATATTAATCATGTTTGTACGTGACTCTGACTACGCCCTTTAGAAATGCTGTAACTAGAGATCTGAGTAGGTAGATTATCTACCGAGCCTGGGGATTACAGTCGTGATCATGTTTCATTTTACGAGATAACCAAAATTGTTGCGAACAATGAGGAATAGTAAGAAATAATGAAAACGTCGAGGAGAATCGCCCTAAAGATCCACACACACGTACGTGGCTCTAATTACGAAGTAACCTGGTTTGTGTCAGTTCTTTCAAACGGTGAAAGAAAACATCAGTTTAGTCACATCCACTTGTATTGACCATGGGATTTACCACAAGCTCTTTATTCAATATCAAAGTACCTACTACTTATCTTCTCTTTCTTCTTTTTTTATAGCATCTGTCTCTTTTGAAATAAATTTTGCCAATTTCAAGTGTTTAAATTAATTGTATTGTCAACGTCACTACGTCATAGTCAAATTGTCAAGTGAATTGAACAAAAGATGGCTGTTTTGTTCAAAATTCTCTGGATTTCCTCCAATGGATTTTGAAAGAAACTATTCGCTCTAATTCACATATTCATTCGCGTCAAGAACTCGGGTTTTATTGAAAAAATAACCACCAAAACCACACAACAAAACTCAAAATAACACGAGAAAAATTTTAAAACTAGAGCGACAAAATTGACAGTCAAATGCATCGCATAAAATCCTACCACAAGCTCTTCGGGCAAAATCAAAGTACTTATCTAATATAACTTTGATATTTCGTACCATAACCTATCGAAATTGTATTGAAGTATTATTACTACTGCAACTAAAACCAGCGCTGGTAGTGTAGTGGTAGCACCCCTGCCTCACGATCCGAAGGTCGTGAGTTCAAACCTGGTCGTGCACCAATGAGTTTTTCCATTCGAAAAATTTATGTGCGCAATGCCAGTGCTCTTAAACGGTGAAGGAAAACATTATGAGGAAACCGGCATACCCTAGAACCAAAAATTAGAAGGCATGTGTTATCATAGGTTAGTATTCTTATAAGCGGTGATGGGCTTGCAACCTGTCACGTACGGAATACTAACTACTGTGCAAAATATGGGCATGTACCAAATGTCATGTTTGGACTTGCCTCTGACTACCCCCTTTAGATATCCTCAAAGATCTAAGTAACTAAAGATCTGAGGAGATATCTACCGAGCCTGGGGATTACAGTCGTGATCATATTTATTTATTGATTATAACTAAAACCAGCAGACAATAGAAACACTACTGCATGTTCGCTTCGCTCGAAACACACCAGCCGTATCATAAGTATAGGTGACACCGGACTAGTAGCCCTACTAAAGGACTTGTTACTACCTACCTAAGCGAATGCGATCAAAAGGTTAGTATTTAATTTCAATGTCCGAGTTTCCGTAATAGTCAGTTGGACGTAAGGCGTGCTTGTGACATACAATAATAAAATAATATTGGATATATTTGAAAAATATTAAACACTTAGCTGACCGGCAGAGGCTGTATTGTCCATTTTTCGAAATGTGAGTTATGATCATGATATTGAGTTCATAAATAAATCCTGTAGAAAAAGTAATTTCCCGTATTTTTCCATTTTGTTGTCAACTTTTCTAATTGTCTTTTTCAAGAGTATGAATAATAAAAAAAACCTAATAATAATCAGTCTAGCCCAGCATTTAATTTAATAATATTGAAGTCCTGAAAAATAAAATAAGTTTAAAAAAAACATAGGCAAATCAATTAAAAAATATTTGATCGGACCACGCTTTGGAGTCTAGGGTAGTCTTTGGATCTAGGGTGAATTTAAATTATTTTAATTCACTTTCAGGATGAAAATGGACAATATTTTATGTAGGTACTTCGCGGGCAAAGTCGCGGGCGGAAGCTAGTTGTAAATAAAGTTGACAACATAAAAAATATGAGTCTTATCATTATTAAACTTTCATATGCATTCAATATCCCGACCAGACTGTTAATACTTTTTTGATTTTGTTTTTTTCGAAAACAATTGTCATGTTTGGATGTGCTTCTAACTACCTACATATATTAAAAGATAGTTTACCGGAATGTGATGTAACATTCCATTTTGATTATGTGAACCATAACGACATCATTAAGGCATTTAAACTGATTAATGTTAAAAAGACCACTGACCTCTGGGGCGTTTCTGTTAGCGTTGTAAAACCATTGATTGAAATTATTGCACCTGACCTAGCTTTTATATTTAACAAATGTATTGACAGTGGTGTCTTTCCTAATTTGATGAAACATAGCAAGATTACACCTCTGTTCAAATCTGGTAGTCATTCAGATCCTTATAATTTTCGACCAATATCAGTGTTACCTACATTTAGTAAAATATTTGAAAAACTTATTCTTAATCAATTACAAAGACATTTTAACATTAATAATTTACTTGATAAAAAACAATTCGGATTTACAAAGGGCCGCTCAACCACTGATGCCGGTGTTGAGTTGGTATCACATATTTTCAATACCTGGGAGGAATCTCACGATGCCTTAGGTATTTTTTGTGATCTATCTAAAGCATTTGATTGTGTGCACCATGAAACATTAATCATGAAACTCCATCACTAATGGTGTTAGGGGGGTTGCACTTAATCTTTTAACATCTTACCTCACTGACAGACTACAGCGAGTTGAAGTAAATGGGAAACGTTCTCCGGGGTCAGTGGTAACAATGGGTGTACCACAAGGATCAATATTAGGGCCTTTTTTGTTTTTAATATATATAAACGATCTACCCAAACTTGTCAGGGATGATCAGGAGATTGTACTGTTTGCTGATGACACGTCACTTTTATTTAAACAAAAGCGGCGTATGACTAATTTTGACGAAGTGAATAATGCAATCTCTAAAATTGTAAAATGGTTTAATGTAAACAACTTATTACTAAATGAAAAGAAAACGAAATGTGTTCGTTTTGTACTACCAAATGTTCGACAATTAGATACCAATATAAAAATAATAATAATAATAATAATAATAATAATAACTTTATTTCAGGCAACATTAGTCTAAGTGTACAAGATGGAAAATACTTAAAAACTACGGCCCATATAAATATATACCTTACAGTCTAACATACATAATAATAAACTAATTATTTAATTATTGGGAGCTGGAAGTGGGGGGGTGTCACCAAGCCTTCCACGGAATCGCCGAAATATGACACCCTTCGGCCAGAAGTCCTCTTTCATATAGAGGGCGAGATTTGAAGTCGGCACTCGCACAACAAATGAATTGAAACTCACATTGTTATGCGAATGCAACTTCTCCACCCTCAATATGAAGTTGGTCTTCACCTTCATGTACTCCACCAGGTCAGTAGGCTTAGTGGCGAAGTGCAGTCGAATAAATAACGAAAATATAGATCTTGTGGACACCACAGTATTCTTGGGCATAACTTTAGATAATAAGCTTCAATGGGGCCCGCACATTGATAAATTGTCGAAGAGACTTAGCTCTGCAGCATATGCAGTTAAAAAGATCCGTCATTTCACCGACGTAGAAACTGCTAGACTTGTATATTTCAGCTACTTTCATAGCATTATGTCTTACGGCATTTTGTTATGGGGGAGTGCTTCAGATATTAATACTATATTTGTGTTGCAGAAGAGTTCGTGCAATTTATAACATGGGTCCTAGAGAATCTCTTAGAGATAAGTTTAAAGAAATAAACATCATGACAATGCCATGTCAGTATATATATGAAAACTTGATGTATGTTCACAAAAACATTAATTTATTTAGGAAAAATAGTGATAATCATAATGTTAATACTAGACTTAAAAATAAACTCGCTGTTCCCACGGTAAAGTAAGTAAATCCTTTAAAGGGCAATGTGTACGCTTCTATAACAAGATCCCAAGTGACATGCTTGATTTATCAATTGGAAAATTCAAAAATGTAATTAAACAGAAACTGTCTAGAAAAGCTTACTATAAAATATCAGAGTACTTAGATGATAAAAAAGCTTGGGATGAATCAGCTCCAACTCTGCTAGGTATTCCTTACAAAATTAACAAGGATCATACAAAAAAAAGCGCTAGGGCCCAGCGAGTTTCTTGTCAGTTCTTCTTGCACTGGGGATAGGACTGGAACTGGCACTTAGACTCACCTAGTATGTAAGACGTTTCAAAGTGATCCCTGTGATTCTATTGAAAATAAACATATTTTGATTTTTGATTTTACCCTCTTTAGATATCTTCAAAGATCTAAGTGACTAAAGATCTGAGGAAGATATCTACCGAGTCCGGGATTACAGTCGTGATCAGGCCCCTATTCAATAAACATTACAAGTCTACAAATTTGTAAAAAGTGATAATATAGACCAATTTTATGACAAGTGCTGTTAAAACCTACAAATATGTAGAATTGTAAAAAAAAATTACAAGTTAGTAAATTTTCATCCAGTAAATCGTACCTATTTTTTTTATTAAATAGAAACTTGTAGAATTGTAGCCGCTTACAATTAATTGTATTTTACAATTTGTAATGTTTATTGAATAGAGGCCAGTTTTTTTTTCGATGTTTTCCAGAATGAGCTGGGTGCTGATTCTGCTGGCCGGCCTGGTCGTCTTCTGGCTGAGATGGAGGCAGAAGAACAAGCGGCTGCTAGATATGTCTTACGCCTTCCCTGGACCGAAACCACTGCCACTCTTCGGCAACGCTCTCCTATTCATGGTTAAGCCTGAAGGTACGTTAGCTTGTAAAACCAATAAGGCCAGAGTGACACCTGGTGACCTCTGGGTGACCTGGGTGACCGAGCATTGCTCGGTTTTTTTTGAAGAACGACGTTTTCTAAAAATAAAAAATATTCATCAACTCGAAAACTTTAGGAACGATAGTAACATTGGACGTAACTTGTAGGTACTATTCGAATCACACGCGCCGCCGGCCGCCTTCGCGTAGGTATCGGGATGAATTACTATTGGTTCGTGGTCGCTTTCGAATTAAATTTTCACAATGGCATATCTCTATTTTTTGTTTCTAATATTTAAATTGTTTATACAACGATTGTATTACCAAGACAAAACCATTTCGCTGCGGGAAAACAACCATTCAAATTTCTCGGTGTATATACAAGAATTGCTCGTTTAAAGGTAGGTATAAGATTCGACCAAACTCACTATCTCAAGAATAAATCGTAGATAATACAAAATTAAAAATTTAAAAAACCCCCCGAAATATAAACCTTACCCTAACATGTCATATTTAAAGATGGTTACCATACCATGTTCTTTCAATATCATTGAAGTAATACGGTACCAAATTTCGAATCGATCGGACTTATGGAACTTAGTCAGATCCTCTCATAAACTAGAAAAGAGCTGATGATCTTCAAACGGCTGAACAGATTTTCATGAAACATGGCTAAGAACACTCAGGATAAAAAATCGGTTCATCCGTTTGGTAGCTACGATGCCACAGACAGATACACAGACAGACACGTTAAACTTATAACACCCCTCTTTTTTTCGTCGGGGGTTAAAAATGAAAACCTATTTCCCTTGGTTTTCAATGAGTTTCACCATGCAATTATCGATTATAGGTACCTAATAGGTATGATTATTTGATGCGTGGGAGAAGTCGTAGGATGCAATCGGTGTATTCTGTGATCTGTCTAAAGCCTTCGACTGCGTGAGTCATGCAAACTTAATTTCAAAGTTAAAGTATTACGGCGTCCAAAACCAGGCCTTAGACCTTATACAGTCGTATCTATCGAATAGAGTCCAAAAAGTAGACGTTGGCGGTGAAAGGTCTTCAGGTTCAACTATTGAGATAGGGGTACCGCAGGGATCGATACTGGGTCCTTTTTTATTTCTAGTGTACGTTAATGATCTCCCATTTGTTGTAAAAGATATTTGTGACATAGTTTTATTTGCTGACGATACTTCATTAGTTTTTAAAGTTGACAGAACCAATTCGAGTTGTGACTACGTAAATGAGTCACTATCATTGGTTCTGAACTGGTTCACTGTAAATAATCTTCTGCTGAATGCTAACAAAACAAAATGTATTAAATTCACTTTGCCCAACGTAGTGCATAGGCCAACTAATATTAAAATTAATGGGGAAGCAATGAATCTTGTTGATTCTACGGTTTTCCTTGGTATCAATATTGATGCCAAACTGCAATGGGGACCACAAATCGATAAACTTTCTGGTAGGCTTAGTTCCGCTGCATATGCAGTTCGTACGATACGGTGGCTTACGGATGAAGCTACAGCTAGATTAGTTTATTTTAGCTACTTCCATAGTGTTATGTCATATGGTATAATTCTCTGGGGAAAAGCAGCGGATATACAATCAGTATTCGTATTACAAAAAAGGGCAATTCGTGCCATTTACAAAATGAAACCGAGGGACTCTTTAAAAGAAAAATTTAAAGAAATTAATATTTTCACAGTAGCGGCACAATATTTAAACGAAAATTTACTGTACGCTCATAAGAATAGGGATAGACTTCAGAAAAACTGCGATGTACATGGAATCAATACTAGGAACAAACATAAATTATTAATCCCTAAGTTTCGGTTACAAAAAGTGAACGGGTCATTTATGGGGAACGTGATACGTTTCTATAATAAACTTCCTATAAATGCAACTAAACTTCCTGTTAGAAAATTCAAAGCCTTCATTAAAAATAATCTCTTAAAGAAAGCATATTATAATATAAATGAATATATTGATGATAGGAACTCATGGCCCGATGTCGCTCCGCCCTCCGACAGCTAACCAATTTGCAATGTAAACGCTGTCCTTTTGTTTTATGTATCTATGTTCTGTTTTGTCTTTTGTTTTTATGTTATTATTATGAGATAATCTTGATTACATTTTTTTTTGTAAGAAGGATCATACAAAAAAGCGCTAGGACCGAGACGAGTTTCTTGCCTGTTCTTCTCGTACTTGGGTTTGGTTGGAATTGGCACATAGATTCACCTAGCATGTAAGACGTTTCAAAGTGATCCTTGTGATTGTACTGAATAAATATTTTTCAATTTCAATTTCAATTTTGTAAACAATGAAAGAAGCAGTTGGAAAGAAAATTACTTACTTTTTTGAATTCAAGTTAAAAAATTAAAGCACAATTTGTAAGCGTATGTAAACCTTTCACCATACTGGTTCAAAGAATTTTTGACACGACCACGACACCACCTATAAAAGCCCACTAGTGATAATGACTGGTAGGTGAATTAGGAATAACCGTAGTGCAAAGAAAACTACAGTAGTTACTACCTACCTATCATGGTAACCTGGTACACTACGGTAAGATCTGACACAAAGTGATGTAAAAACAGATATAACCTTAGCAACTAGTGTTCAAAAACACCTTAACACTCATTGGTTTGGTGCTCAGAAAATATCTATCTATCTATCTACACCAACTAATGTACTTATTCAAATTCAAATTCAAATTCAAATTCATTTTATTTCAGATAATTACAATCCATATTACAAAAACAAATAATCACATAAATACATCACTAAAATAAAAAAATAAAAAATAAAATAAAATATTTAAAAACTAAACTTAGAACTAAATTAAAAACATACGGCGCCGGCGGTTTAAATCGCCCTCCGCACAAAACATTTCCAGATCGGAGAGGTGAACCTGTCCGATATAGTTTTCAGGATGCTGTTTTGACTATCCCGCACTCTGCGAATCAGGGATGCAGTTTTCTTACGTAGTATGGCTTCGAAAGCATCCGTCTGGTATTCTGCAAACATCCCTGACGCACTGCAGAAGCGAGGCAGCCCTAACATCATCCTGAAAATATTATTATATTGGACACGGAGCCGGTCCAAGGGCTTTTTGGAGTAGTTGACCCATAGGTTACCCGTGTAGAAGCTCTGGCAATAAGCTTTAAAAAGTGTCAGCTTGACTTCTTCAGTACATCGGGCAAACCTACGGATCAACATGTTTCCTCGGACGGCTAGAGCCCTGCGTTCCCTCTCTATGTCAACATCGTCTTTAAGGCCGTCGGTAATGCTATGACCCAGATATTTAAAGTTAGTCACTTTTTTAATGCTCATTCCGTTAAGGGTTAAATCTAGAGAACTTGTCATGCTACTACCGGCGGCCCCAAAGACCATGTATTCACATTTCTTAACATTATAGCTGAGCCCATGAGAAGCAGCGTAGCCGGCGCAGACCTCTAGCATTTTTCCGACCGACCCCGCAGTCGGGCCCAGTAGCACCATGTCGTCAGCATAGCTGATGTTGTTTACACTGACACCATCCACGCTACAACCGACACGCATGCTACTGAGCTCGACTATCAAATCATTAACATACAGGCTGAAGAGTGAGGGAGAACTTATTCCACCCTGTCTCACCCCACACTCCAGCCTGAATGGGTCAGAAAAAGCATTAGACCACTTCACAACATTACTTTGGTTCGAATACCAGTACTGCAGTACTCGAAGCACGTCCGCCGGTACACCCCTGTCTCTCAGCTTTCTCCAGAGCACATCATAGGACACAAGGTCGAAAGCTCTGGAGAGATCAAGGAAACAAGCGTACACCGGCGTCCTACGACTTGTATAATACTGGACAGTGTGCTTGAGTCCCAGGATTGCACTCGCCGTTGATAATCCGGGCCTAAACCCAAACTGTGAGTCATGCAATCCAAGGTGTTTTTGTAAGATCGAATCAAGCACACTGTCCAGCACCTTGGCTATGGTCGTGGCCAGAGAGATCGGGCGATAGTTCCCCTTATCCGAGATATCTCCCGTCCTGTTCTTCACAATAGGTACCACCTTTGTCTTCATAAGGTCAGCAGGTAGATACGAGTGACTAAGACACATTGTAAAAAACATGGACAGGACACGGGGTAAGTGGATACCTGCATATTTGAGATGTTCGACGCTAAGTCCATCGTGTCCGGGAGACTTGCCTCTGATCATGCTCTTAATTGTTGTGTTAATCTGCTTAGCAGTCAGACGTATAAGAGGCTCCTCACCCCGATCCATAGACTCAGCGCCGGACATCCCAACCGATGGCCCAAGCGGGGAGCGCACTTTAAAGTGTTCCATAAAAAGCTGTGCTATCTCCCTCTGGTCACTTCTACCTTCCACACTCACGGGGGGGCCAGGCTTAGTATTCAGCTTACTAGTGGACCTCCAGAAAGTTTTAAAATCCTTTGCTGCTCGCTCTTTTGCTATTTTGTCCATAGTAATCTGATCCTGGTTGTTCTGACACCACTTTAGACGGCTTTTGAAGATTTTGCGCGCTAAGCACATTTCTTCATATATTTTGCACTTATGCAATGAAAGCAAAAGCAGGATATCAACTCTTATGTCAAAAGTAATTGAGCACTTACTATACAGTCGGATGCACTGAACACAAAAAATATGGAAGCATTACTTCAAAAGAAATATCCGCGAAACTTGACACCAAATTTCACATATCGAAACTCCTTCGCGGATTTGTCAAAAATTGATTAATGTTGACTTTATCCCCTCGATGTTTGGGTTTAAATTGCCGTGTAACGAGTAAATAGCTTAAGTGATTTTTTGATATTTTTTTGGCATAATTGACAAGCTCCGCCTACCACAGCACATTTTTTTGTGGGTAATTTTTTAGGTCAAAGATGCTTCCATGTATTTTCCGTTCAGTGGTCGGAAGTAATATTATTAATGGTAGGTATGTTATTTATGCATTGTACAATGTAGTATTTAATTAATTATCTACGTAGATTATAATAACTGAAATACTAGGTAGGTTATCTACATATCTCAATAATTATTATATAGACCTATTTATGGTGTACCTACATAGAAATTATGGGTCAAACCACGCATGATCCGGATAAAGTCTTGATAATTAAAAATAATTATAGTGTTTGACCATGTTTTTAGGGTTCTATTGAGACTGGAAACCAACGCAAACCAGTAAAATAAGAAGCTGGTACTTTGGTTTTCATCAAATAAAAAAAATAAAAATATGATCACGACTGTACCTAGTAGATATCTTCCTCAGATCTCTAGATACCTAGATCTTTTAGGATAACTAAAGAGGGTAGACAGAGGCACGTTCACACTTGACATTTCGTACATGTCCACATTTTGCACCGAAGATTAGTATTCCGTACGTGACAGGTTGCAAGCCCATCGCCGTTCATAAGAATACTAACCTATGACACACAACTTCGATTTTTGGTTCTAGGGCATGCCGGTTTCCTCACGATGTTTTCCTTCACCCTTTTGGCATTGCGAATACATATTTCGAATAGAAAAACTCATTGGTGTACGACCAGGTTTGAACCCACGACCTTCGGATCGTGAGGCAGGGGTGCTGTGCTACTACTACACCAGTGGTCTGAATTAAAAATTACATGTCCTAAAATAAACACTTCCTGTACTTAATATTCTAAAAGCGACAAACTCCACAATGTTATACCTAACATCGAATAATTGGTGTCTAGGTATATTGGTATATATTTAAAAAAATGTAATTCACTATTTTTATTTGTATTTATTTAATCACAAATGCATAATTATTAAACAAAACCTTTGGGTTTCGTCACCAAGTTGGTCACGATAATATTGTGTAAACAAATCCTACTAATATTATAAACGCGAAAGTTTGCGAGGATGTCTGGATGTTTTTACTCTTTCACGCTAAAACGGCTGAACAAATCTGAATGAAATTTGGCACAGATATAGATTATGGTCTGGAATAACACATAGGCTAAATAGCCTTTTTATACCGAAAAAATGTGTATGGTTCCCACGGGATAGATTTGTTTTGGTTTTTCAAGGTACCACGCAGGCGAAGCCACGGGCGGAAGCTAGTATACATATAAATATTTAATTAAGGTTCCGCCACATACATAATTATTATGTTCGCGACGGAACCATCATAGTACGAGATACACTCGCTCTTAGAACTCGCTCTTAGGTTAGTACATAATTGATTTTTAATAATTTCCTGGAAGTTTGTGCGATAAAGTAGGTACAATACCTACCATAGTAGGTACAATTATGGAAGAACGTCTCAGTGGACTTTGCATAGTTATTTAGTAAACTGTAATTAGATAGGTTTAGGTACTCAAGATAATTATGGCTTATGTAAATAAACGTGACAAGATTGAACTAAAAGACGGTGGACGTCATGTTACTTCTGTAATATAGCGGGAACGTGTCAAGCTTAAAGCTTTATCAAACCGTATGCATTCGGTAGGTATTGAGTAACGGGTAGGTACGCCATTTTTAACCGAGTAACGAGTATCGAGTCGTTAAACCCGAATGAATCGTTACTTACAAAAACACTATTTTTTTTATCATAATGTAACTTTTCTCCCGTGCTTCTTTTGTAGATAGTTCTTTCTTTGTCTTCATTGATGATAGTTCACACATACCTACTCAGAACCTTCGGCAAAGGAGTTTTTTGATCATCATTTGCCGAAGATTCTGAGTCGGTTTGCATGTAGAGTAAGCTTGGTCAGCTTTCACCCTGTAAAAAATAGATGAATACTTTATTGTAGACAAATATAGAACTTATAAGAATGATTAGGAGTGAGTGAAAGAAGAAAACATGTTGTGCCGACCCCACTTAGCGTGGAATAAGGGTAGGAGAATGATGAGTTTATACTTATAAACGTCGGTGTTCAAAATAAACTTACATCTTTATACTTACTAAGATACTGAGAGGCCATTATTTAGCTAAGCAAAGATCTAAATAATAAGTAAATCAAGTGGGCCGGAGTCTATGTCAGATGGATCAGACATTTCTCTTAGCTTTGCTTAGTTTTAAGATAGATGGCGCTGTTTCAAATTCTCACATTTTGTTTCAGAACTAGCTGCAGTGGTGGGATCACTCATGGTCAAATACGGGTCCGCGCTCCGCTTCTGGCTAGGACCAGACTTAAACATAATCGTGAGCGAACCCGATGACTTAAAGGTGAGGAATAGGTCCGTAGGTCTACCATGAGTTTTCACAATCTTCACTCGCTAGCGACTGTAGTTAAAAAATTCATGAAAACTTGTACAGCGCCTCTAGCGGATAGTTGGGTACTACGTCACATATGTAGATTTAACTATCCCACGTCACAGCGTACTATAGCGAGTGTAGTTTGCGCTTCATTAATTTGCTTAATTTGGACAATGATTAACAATTTTGACAGATGTCATAATAACGTACTACGAGTATTACTACTGTAGTAACGTCGATATAAATGTGACAACTCATGGTAGACGTACCGTTGCTAAGGTTTTTATGACGCGCCGAGAATCTCATAAATACCTAAACAAGGTTATTAGAACATTTTTGTACCCACCTCTAACTTACGCTAGCCACACGGCTCAGTTGGTAGTAGCTCTGCATTCTGCGCTGTAGGCTGTGGGTTCGATCCGCACCCTGAACAAACATTTGTGTGATGAACGCAGAAGTATTTTGTTCCTATTCAATTTAAATATTTACAAAAAAAAAACTTAATTAATCTGTCAGCTATCTGGTTCCTTCCTACCTACTACCGGCTACCTGGTAACCTACAACTTTTGCTTTGTTTGGGGTTAGATAGCGTTGTGTGAACTGACCACCAATATTTATTTATTTACGTAGATCCTTGGTCAGAGGCATGTCACAACCTTTTTTTCGAAAACAGCAAAAATTTAAAAATCTTCTTTTACGGCTATGTAAACCTTGGGTCGTTCATAAAAATAAGCCCATAGTCAACTCACAAGCTAGGTGTGATTGAATCACAAACAAACACAACACCTAGGTACGCAACTTACTCATTATAATATTAGTAGGGTTTTGTTCCTGGAAGTGGCTAATTGGTATCTTGCTTGACATAATTATAGTTTGAGATATTTATAAGCCTTATCACACTAGCGGATTGAAAGCGCTTTCTGCGAGACAAGTACCTAGGTACTCGTTTGTGGGTAGGTAAGTATTTTGTCATAGATTTTGAAAGAAAACGAAAACTTGACTGTTGTTTTTTTTTAAACAAATTGTAAGGTAGTATTCTACGTGTGTTAGGTTTCTACTCGAAAAAAGAAATATAATAGACCCTCCTTTTTCAGCGAAAAAAGCACTTGATACTGGCCAAATTGATCTTTATGAAGACAGATGCCATAAATAAAAAACCGGCCAAGTGCGAGTCAGACTCGCGCACGAAGCGATCCGTACCATCTAAATATATACAGGGTGTCCCAAAAAGTAGTGTCAAGCGAAAGTCCAGAGATAGAACACCCCTTGGGGTACCCGAATCACCCCCATGTATGTTCCGCGATTTTCTATAGTTTTCGAGTTATTAATTTTTTTCCGAATTTTTGAAAATTTACGACTTGAACAACTTAAAACATTCCTACAAAAAAAGTAGCAAACTTTCTTGAGATTTTTTTTTTGCTACTGAATTGTTATGAGTTGTTCTTTTATGCATAAAATAATCAGCTACGTGACTTTGATGAAAACTATGAAAATGTTGGTGTAAAGTCAAATAATTACATTCGGTGAAATATGACTAAAATTTTCAACTTCAAATTAAAAATCTTAAAAAGTGATTTCATGGTTCCTAAATAAGTCTAAAGAGTTCTCCAGACCCTCAGCTTTCATAATCATTAAAAAATAGGCTACTTTTGCTAAAATCGACCTTCAAAGACGGTGAGGTGGAAAATTCTTAAAATTAGCAACCTGATTAAAAAATAGATTTTGGCCATTTTATCATTCCTAAGCTTAATTCGTTTGTTAACTAACCGAGTGCTCAGCAATTTTGCGGGTATTCTTCTTTTTTTAGGGTTCCGCACCCAAAGGGTCCGTACGTCCATCTGTCTGTCTATCCGTCTGTCACCAGGCTGTATCTCACAGTGATAGTTAGACAGTTGATTATTTTCGCAGATGATGTATTTCTGTTGCCGCTTTAACAACAAATACTTAAAAACAGAATAACATAAACATTTTAGGGGGCTCCCATACAACAAACGATTTTTTTGCTCTATATTGATAACGGCAACAGGTAGACGTTTGAAATACTCACAGAATATTTCGTTATAAATTTACTTTAAAAATAAATGATTTAAATTTAATATAACAAAGATTTTAGGGCTCCCATACAACAAACGTGATTTTTTGCCGTTTTTATAGATTAGAACTAGCTGATGCCCGCAGCTTCGCCCGCGTGAATGACGATAATCGTGACTTTTCATACAAACTTTTATCCTCTATTTTATCCCCTTGGGGGTAGAATTAATCAAAATCCTTTCTTAGCGGATGCCTACGTCATAACCTCTACCTGCATGCCAAAACCGTGATAAACCGCTACGAACGGCAAATGCTTAAATAATGCGACGCCAAAAAAAAACCGCTAAGAACGCGGAAATCTCTACTCGCTAAAAACCGCAATGTGATAAGGCTTTTTAGAATTACCATGGACTACTCTAGTTTTCATAATATTAGGTACGACCATTAAGCGGTTGCTGCTACGTGATGTAGGCTTTAGACCGGTTAGTGCTTCAATTATTATTACCCTCTCCATCATCAGTACCTACTGCAGTAGGTCTACCATGAGTTTTCACAATCTACACTCGCTAGCGACTGTAGTTAAAAAAAAATATGAAATCTTGTACAGCGCCTCTAGCGGATAGTTGGGTACTAAAACGTCACGTAGTTAACTATCTTACGTCACAGCGTACTACAGCGACTGTAGTTTGTGCTTCATTCATTTCCTTAGAATTTGACCGCATTACGGAAGAGAAGACTTTAAGTACCTATATAACAATTTTTACGGCAAAAGTGTCATCTAATATAATAATTTCTTCCGTAATATTGGACTTGCATACCTAATGTCATTTTTGTCTCACAAATGCCTCAAGCTCTTACAAACCTTCATGTTTCAGAAACGCCACATTTTAAGCTCGAAGTAACACTACTTCAATACAATTTATATAGGTCATAGAACGAAATATCAGTTTTAACAAAATTACTTTGATATTACCCGAAGAGTTTATGGTAAGGCACCAGGACCTAGCAAAGAGTCTATAAGGTGAACTTTCACGACCCGAAATCTCTTACAAGTAGTGAATTCCGAAAATGACAACCACTGGTTTTTTGGCCATGACCTTTTAGTTTTACGACATGGGGAAAAACGTGATGTTTTTCATCAGCAGTTTGACCCATAAAAACTATTAGTGTACATTTCTTTTGTGGATTTAAACCGCTTTTATCACTGCCTCTGGTCCTACTACCACGTTTTTCGTATTCACTTACCTAGAGTTTCACTTTTCACTCCACACTTACCCGATGCCAGAACTGAACTGAGGTTTTTTGCAGATACACTGGATTTATATACCTACATAAAGAGCTTTTACAGGCTAGGTTATAGTCCGTTAATTAGGTACCTGACGCTTCATTATATTGCAGGGTATTGCCAATTATAATTTTCTCTTGCTTATGAAATATAGTGAGGCTTTGATCGTAGCATAGATTAGACATTAGATGTATGTAAGTAGATAAAATTTATCTTCTTCATGAGATAATTATAATGTAAATCATATGAATTACCGATTTTCAATTAAATGTTATCACTTCACGCACGAGCAGAATATATAACACACACCATCCAACCCCAAACTAAGCACAGCTTGTACTATGGAAACCAGATGGTTGATAGATTAATTAAACACTTTTTTTGTAAACATTTACAAAGAATACAAAATAACACCAGACACAGAACAAACATCTGCGTTCAACACACAAAAGTTTATCCTAGGTGGGGATCGAACCCACAACCTACAGCTCAGAACACAGAGCTACTACCAACTGAGCTGTGAGGACCGAATGGGATAAAACCTTGTCAAAGTCAAGACAGTTCTTGAGCGATGTAGCGTTAGCATAGAAATTTTTGATAGAAACTCGTTTCGTGACGGAATTTCATCTTGTTTTCGCTGATGATACCGTTCAGTTTTTGACAAGGTTCCATCATTTTGATAGTGCGCAGATTACACCACGACACAGGAAACCTTATGCTCTAGAATCTAGATTATGAAAAATGTGACTGTATTTATAACATCTAACATCATTAGAGCACTGGTGGTGTAGTGGTAAAACCCCTGCCTCACGATTCGGAGGTCGTGGGTTCAAACCTGGTCGTGCACCAATGAGTTTTTCTATTCGAAAAAATTATGTGCGAATTGCAGTGCTCTTAAACAATGACGGAAAACTCGTGAGACAACAGCCATAGGTACCTTAGAACCAAAAATTCGAAGGTTGTGTCTTAGGTTAGTATTCTTATGAGCGGTGATGGGCTTGCAACCTGTTACCTACATGGTGGTATAGGTACCAACTACTGTGCAAAATGTGGGCATGTGCCAAATATCATGTTTGGACTTGCCTGTGATCTTCTTCTTTAGATATCCTTAAAGATTTAAGTAACTAGAGATCTGAGGAGATATATACCGAGCCTGGGGATTACAGTCGTAGCCATGTTTTTTTTTAGTTTTTTTACTAACGGATACCCATTATTCAAGGTACTTCTCACAAACTCGAAGACCAGTATCAAAGGACCACAGTACAAGTACATGGCTGACGTCATCGGTGGAGGAATACTTAGTGGATCAGGTATGACATGATAATCACAAATCGGTGCTCCAAGGGCCTTACCACAATCTCTTACAAGCCATGAGAAACATCGAAGCTTCAAGCTTGAAGTAACACTACTTCAGTACAATTTTTATAGGTCATGGTAAGAACGAAAAGACGTTCCTGTCCTGTCATTGCTGGTTTTAAGATGTAAGTTGTAGTCTGTGCAAGTATTTTTTACGCGGCTGCGACGCGAAGAAGGAGGGTAATGTATTATGTACATATGCATGCATAGCATATACTGAAAAGGACGGAAATATCTAGTACTTTCCCGCTAAACTTTTATGTAATAAGCTTAACACAACATATTTTTTTTGCAATAAATAGTTAATTACTAGTTTATATTTAGTGTGGATTGGTTATTTTGATTTTTATTGTGTAAGTACTTATGATTGGTGGTTAATTTTCCAAAAAAAACCCAAGTTATTGACACGGATGAGAATTAAAGTGTGTATTGTTTTTTGTTCTAAGTTCTTATTCTTCTTCTTCTTCAATTATGGCATCTGTCTCTTAGAGAACAATTTTGCCAGTGTCAAGTGTATTTATTTATAAGTATTGTCAACGTCACAGAGTCATAGTCAAGTAGTCAAGTCAATTTTAAACAAAAGATGGCTGTTTTGTTGAAAATTTTCGGGATTTCCTCCGATGGAATTTGAAGAGAACTATTCACTCTAATTCACATACTTTACACTCGCGTCAAGAACCCGGGCTTTATTGGCAAAATAACCACCAAAATTACGCAATAAAACTCAAAATAACACGAGAAAACATATAAAAACCAGAGCGACGTAGTTGTCAGGCAAATACACCGCAGAAAATCCTTGTTCTAAGTTCATTTAACGACTGTTTAAAATTGACTTGTCAATTTGACTGTTACCTACTCTGTGACATGTCACGGTGCCTGTCACGCTAAGTTTGAACGGTGGATCTAAACGTAGTGATTATATTCTCTTTGGGTGGATCACTAGGTACCGTGACGTCACAGCACGTTTGAGCGAGGTCCTAGTGAGGACTATATTTGCTCGAGCAAATCTCCATTTAGCATCGTGGGCTCCCCTACTATTTGTTATTTCAGGGCCAACATGGCGCAACCACAGAAAGCTAGCGATGCCAAACTACGGCAAACGAGCCGTTGAAAGCTACAACGATATCGTCAATCAGGAGATAGACCATCTTCTGGAGAGACTGAGAAGAGAAGAAATCAACGAGAGAGGTCACAGTGTCAATATTTACAAGCAAATTGTAAAGAGCACGAGTTACACTGTCTGCCGTGAGTATCTGTAACAGCCTCATGAGTACCGTAGTTAAACTCTATCTATCTTCTATACATCTTATCTTCTTATACTTCTTCTTCTTTTTATATATAAAAATGAATTGCTGTTCGTTAGTCTCGCTAAAACTCGAGAACGGCTAAACGGATTTATCTTATCTTGGTCTAGGTCTTGAAATGTTCGTGGAGGTCTAGGGAAGGTTTAAAAGGTAAGAAAAATTCGAATAACTGCCGGGAAAACCCTAAAAATAGCCCTTTTCTATTTCCCATACAAACGTTTTCTAAATAAAATGAAGAGTCAATTTGAATTTTATTACTATTTAATAATCACTCACTGTTGTCTAAGGAATGTAGAAGGCGGTACGAAGTTTGCCGGGACAGCTAGTAAAGAATAAAGATTTTATTTTGTACTTAGACCTAAAAGTACGTGAGTTTCTTTTTCAGAAGCACTGATGGGTCTGAGCAGAGAGCAGACACTAAAGTTACCATATCTGCATGACTTGATCGAAACTTCGCCAAAGTAAGTGCTAAGTATTTGTTTTTATCCACACACATTAACACGCATAGTGGTCGTGTGTCTTTAAATAAATATTCTTGGACATCACACAACGCCATCTAGCTCCAAACTAAGCAAAGCTTGTACTATGAGGATCATAGCTGATAAATTGGCCAACAAGTGACTTCAATTCCTTAGTCACATTGGTTCGCAAGATGAGAAGTGGCCGCATGTCTTGTGACACACTATGCTGCCCAAAAGCCACGGGCACGAGACACAAACTTGGACGAATTAGCACATGTGTTATTATTAATCATCCAAAAGCATGAAGCTTACATTTGCATTTTGTATCAATATGTAGTTCCTCTTCTTAGGGTAGAGGTAGGCCAAAGAAAAGATAGATGTGTGAAAGATGACATGGGTAAGAAAGGAGTGAATACTGAGATGACGAATGATAGAGGGAAATGGAAGAAGATAATGTTGTGCCGACACACCTAACGTGGGAAAAGGGCAGGATGATAATGATGATGTAGTTCTTCTTCTTAATATCTTGTTTTTTGGAACTAGTGTGGTGAAAGGATTAATGTGCGCCACAAAAGCTACTTTGGTCCACAAAATATGTAATAGGAACAAAAGATTTAAACGCGCTCTAATCGCTACGAATTTCTTAACGTCTTTTTGGTGGCGCTACGAAAAATCAATTAGTGATAATGGCTGGTAGAAAACTTGCAATAAGCTCTCCTTTTAATGATAGTTTTTTTTATCAAATTTTAATGTACTTAATGCTAAGTAACAGTTTGATAATAAGAGGCTATCTAGAATACCTACATAGAAAAGTCTATTAGTAATATTTTTTTCAAAATTTCAGGCTCTACGATGTTGTATTCGAAAGAATGACGCGATGGTATCTACAGATAGACCCCATTTTTTGGCTAACAAACCGCTATCAAATCATAAAGAATTTTATCAAAATGCTTACTGCATTTTGCAACGTCATTATAAAGCATAGGGAAGAGGAGTTGAAGAATTCGAAAGTCGATTTTAGAAGGTAAGCTTATTTTTTTATTAATCACTAGCTGCCGCTCGCGGCGTCACCCGCAAAGTACCTACATAAAATATAGCCTATATTCATCCTGAAAGTTTATCTTACACATTGATGAAAGAATTTTTCAAATCGGTCCAATAGTTTCGGAGCCTATTCAATGCAAATAAACAATCAATTCTTTCCTCTATAAAATAATATTAGTTAGATAGGTTTAGGTTTAAAGAACTTTATTAACACAAAGACAAACAATTTGTCACTTATGTGATAACATAACTTAAATAAATGTTATAAAAGTTCGTCATCATAGCCTATAGATAAATAAACACACTCACTGAACACAATCAATTCACAAGGTAATCTAGTATTAAAGTTAATAATTTGAGTTACTTATATGAGCAGCTAATTTATTTTTAAATGCATCTATTGAACCATCAGTTTTGATATGTGCGGGTAGCGAGTTAAACAGCCGGGCTCCTTCGACCATAAGAGTTGTTTTGCCGTAATTCGTGCGATGTTTGGGTATGACAAAGTAGCTCGCTCTTCGCGTCCGACGATCGGTAACTTGTTTTCGCTAGATAAATGCTAACTATTGCTCGCGGCTTCGTCAAAAGAAAACCATAATATCCTTTCCCACGATACCTGTAATGAGACTGTTGTTCTATCACTCTTTGTTCAGAGACTATCTCAAGGAGCCTGAAGAAGATTCCCTGAAAAATACAGAACTGAGCGTGATCGACCGGTTCATCCTGTCCCAAGAGATGAGTGATGAGGAGTTGAGGAACGAAACCTTCACGATATTTACTTCGGTGAGATATTTTTTTCACCAGAGCGCTGGTGGTGTAGTGGTAACACCCCTGCCTCACGATCCGTAGGTCGTGAGTTCAAACCCGGTCGTGCACCAATGAGTTTTTCCATTCGAAAAATTTATGTGCGCAATGCCAGTGCTCTTAAACGGTGAAGGAAAACATCGTGAGGTAACCGTGATACCCTAGAACCTAAAATTCGAAAGTATGTGTCATAGGTTAGTATTCTTATAAGCGGCGATGGGCATGCAACCTGTCACGTACGGAATACTAACTACTGTGCAAAATGTGGGCATGTACCAAATGTCATGTTTGGACTTGCTTCTGACTACCCCCTTTAGATATCCTTAAAGATCTAAGTATCTAAAGATCTGAGGAGATATCTCCCGAGCCCGGGGATTACAGTCGTGATCATATTTTTTTTTTTTTTTTTTATATTTTAGATATTTTTTTTTAAATAAGGAGCACTGGTGGTGTACTTAGTGGTAGCACCCGTGGCTCACGATCCAAAGGTCGTGGGTTCAAACCTGGTCGTGCACCGATGAGTTTTCCATTCGAAAAATTATGTGCGCAATGCTTTTAGTGAAGGAAAACATCGTACGGAAACCGGCATTCCCTAGAGCCAAAAATTTGAAGGTGTGTGTCATAGGTTAGTATTCTTAAAGTGGCGATGGGCTCGCAACCTATCACGTACGGAATACTAACTTCTATAAATGTCATGTTCGGACGTGCCTCTGACTACCCTCTTTAGTTATCCTCAAAGACCTATGTCACTTAAGGTCTGAGGTTGGTATCTACCGAGCCTGGGGATTACAGTCGTGATTTTTTATTGGTTTGGAGTATACCTTAGTTAAATTACCGCAATTATTGACCCCCAGGTTTCAACCGGAGCGTGTGATAGAATCGTTATGTGTCTCTCATCAATATAGATAGGCACCTACATATATACTTAAGTTATTACAACATAACATAGATTATTATCTCAATAATATCGCAAGAGTAATTATTCAAACTTTCAGGAAGGAAAGAAGTTAGCACCTACCTTCTTATCTACTGACTCTCAACTGTTAAGAACTGTTTTTTTTTTTAGAGCCAAGAAGCTTCGGCCAAAATCTCTTCTTCCATGCTCCTGATGCTGGCTTTCCACCCAGAATGTCAGGTAAGACAATTATACATACCTAGGTACCTACCTAGTAGATATATCACAATTCTTCTTTAAAGGTTTGTCTTGAAAGCTGGTTAGATACTAACACATTTTAGGTGTTTACGAGCATAAATATAGGTATTTACTGTATATATTAGTCAGCTAATTTAAACAGTACCTACCTAAATACCTATAATAATGCCCGCTTCGTCAGCATTTAATTTTTTTTGAGACACAGATAAAATATTATTTGTATAAGTGAATTTAAACTTTGTTGTCAAACAGTTAAAAACATTTTTAACTAAACTAGTTTTTAAAAAAACTATCGCGACTTGGAAACATGTTTAAATATATACTCTCGGGACTTAATCGCGTATTGTGAAACATTCTATTTACCTCGACGTTTCGATGATATTACAATCACCGTGGTCACGAGTAGACTCTACTTATCAATCACCGTGGTCACGAGTAGACTCTACTCGTGACCACGGTGATTTTAATATCATCGAAACGTCGAGGTAAATAGAATGTTTCACAATACGCGATTAAGTCCCGAGAGTATATATTTAAACAAGTTAAAAACATAATTTTCAGTACAGCATTCTCGTCTTGTAGGTACGCAGTTTAAAAAAAAAAAACATGTGCTTGCAACGCGGAGAATTTATTTGAAAACTGTTCAACATTTTCATTCTGCAACTGTACCTACCTACTTTCACAAGATAAATTCTATTTTCTTATCAATTTCATTAAAATCTGTTCAGCTCGAAAAGAAATAACAAATCAAACAAAGTTACTTTCGCATTAAAGTAGGTACCTATAATAAATACCTAGCAGGTACCTACCGACCTATGGAGTAATGATTATCCGATTGCAAAGAAGAAAAGAAGAAGGAATGTGTTTGGGGTGTAGGGTGTAGGTACCTACCTATTTAGGAATTGAAAATAACAAAATTGTGGATGTATGATGCTATTTTATTAATAAGTAGGTATTAATAAATTGAAAAAATCAAAATGGTGGCTGTAAGATGCCATTTTATTATAAGCAGGCACTTAAAATGATCGTTTCCCCAACCATCAGGAAAAGCTTTACGAAGAAATAAGGTCGGTGATTGGGGACGAAGACAAGTGGATATCTGACGAGGACATGAAGCGGATGCCGTACCTCGAAATGGTGTTCTGCGAGGCCATAAGGATGTTCCCGATCGGGGCCTTGATACAGAGAACTATAAATGAGGACATCACTATAAGTAAGTGAGATGAATATCGCGAAACCATAGCTCTACCTACATAATTCTCCTGCCGTTATCCCACGCTATTAAGTGGGGTCGGCACAACATATTTTTTTCCGCCACTGACTCCTATCATTCGTCAACTCCTCTTACATTCATTATCATCTTTCACACAATCAAACCACTTTTTCTATGGTCTTCCTCTACTTGCGTACCCAGATACACTCATACCATACCCATAACTTTTTTGGTGACATGGTTTTCATCCCTCATCATAGCTCTTCATAATTGTTGTACCTACCTATATAATTATTGATTGGCCTCACAGCTCAGTCGGTCGGTAGTATGTAGCTCTGCCTTACCTTACTGCTCTTACCCAGGGTTTAGACGAGAACTGATTTAGGTATTTACGGAAACTTGTAGGTTTGGTAGATACCTATTAACTGCAAAGATACAGTTAACAATACAACAGTGGGTACCTAGTAACTGAATATTTGATCAGCCTCACAGCTCAGTTGGTAAGCTCTGCCTTCTGCGCTGTAGGTTATGGGTTCGATCCCCATCCAGGACTAACATTTCCAAAATAGGTATACATACCTACTTATAGAGTTATCATAAAATCCCTTTTGTATTCCATTAAAATATGAGAAGAGAAAGTCCTTTCATAAAATCTCTTTTGTAATACATTCAAACATAAAAAGAGAGAGTCCTGTCATAAAATCTTTTTTGTAATCCATTAAAATATAAAAATAGATAGTCCTGTCATAAAATCTCTTTTGTAATCCATTCAAATTAAGAAACGAAAATCCTGAATAGGTAAAATATGAGTAGTAAGGTAGGTAGAGAAATTGTATTTTTTTCAATCTTGTTTCCAGGTTCAGGCACTCTCCCAGCCGGCTGCTCTCTTCTGGTGCCCGTGTATCACCTCCAGCGCGACCCTCGCTTCTGGAAGAACCCAGATGCCTTCGACCCTGACCGTTTTACTCCTGAGAATATAAGGCTGCGTCATCCACATTGCTATCTGCCCTTCAGTTTGGGACCTATGGATTGTTTAGGTAAGTCTAATCCACTAAACATTTTTATCCCAATCTTTAGTCCAAACCTTGGACGAATAAACACATGGCCAAACTTTAAAAAAATGTAGGTACCTACCCTAAATCATAGACCGGTTATCATAGGCCTACCTATTTTAAAAGGTAGGTAGAGCTCGCAATACCACAGATAGTTATTATTTGGCCACACAGTTACCAATCATTAAGTATGTATGTAGGTATCTATGTAAATAGGTAGGTAGGCACCTACCTGTTTTTTATCTCAATAAGCTCTTAATAAAACTGTGTTTGGGAATGTTGGACTCATATTTTATTTTTGTTTCAGGGAGACACTTTGGTAAAAAGCTGATAAAAATGATTTGCGTGAGGGTGCTAAGAGAATTTCAAGTGTCGTCTATGGAATCCTACAAGGATCTCAAACTATCAATAGCTATTTCTGCATCACCTATACACGGTTATAATGTTATTTTGAATCGTAGAAAATAAACATTGGTACATTGTATTATATTTTTTATTTCATGGATTTTTATATCATTGTACCTGAAACAGAAGAACTGGTAGAAACAAATAATCTATCTCCAAATTCGTTGTCTATCTCTAACTGAGTAGAATGTCACAGACAGAAAACAAGAATCGAAGTTGAAATAAGAAAATGTCAATGTCAAATTATCATAATTGAAGTTTCGTTTTCGTTCGCGTTGGTTGCGTATTTGTGTGCGTGCTTTCCGTGCGTGCGTGTGAAAACAAGGAATAAGAATTAGGGTTATTTTTATTTTACGAATTACCAACTACGCTTATAGAATTTATAAATAAAAACACTATACATTTGTATAATTAATGTGTAAGAGTAAGAACCTATCGTAAATTATGGCTTCGTTATCAAGATTCCATAAAATCGCGTTTGTAAGTTTGGGTGCTGTTGGTGGTGGATTGGCTTACTACAGCTTGAACAGTGGTAGTAGAAATGAGAGAAAATTCGATGTTCATAATTCCTGGACCACGAATTATACTCCTAGCTTGAAGTGGGACTCTAACTGGGACCAGTAAGTACCTACTATGATTTATTCAACACAAAAGAGAGACTAAATTATCATCAAGACTGTAATCCCCAGGCTCGGTAGATATCTCCTCAGATCTTTAGTTACTAAAATCTTTTTTTGAGGATATCTAAAAGGGGTAGTCAGAGGCAAGTCCAAACATGATATTTGGCACATGCCCACATTTTGCGCAGTAAGTATTCCGTACGTGACAGGTTGCAAGCCCATCGCCGCTTATAAGAATACTAACCTATGA
This sequence comes from Cosmorhoe ocellata, assembly GCA_963675405.1. NCBI lineage: Eukaryota > Metazoa > Arthropoda > Insecta > Lepidoptera > Geometridae > Cosmorhoe > Cosmorhoe ocellata. The sequence goes on along the minus strand of OY776265.1, from coordinate 6,156,320 downwards.
CACATACTTTCGAATTTTTGGTTCTAGGGTATGCCGGTTTCCTCACGATGTTTTCCTTCACCGTTTAAGAGCACTGGCATTGCGCACATAATTTTTTCGAATGGAAAAACTCATTGGTGCACAGCCAGGTTTGAAGCCACGACCTTCAAATCGTGAGGCAGGGGTGCTACCACTACACCACCAGCGCTCACGCTCAATAAAGGAACAACCATAAAGTCTTCTTGTACCTATAATCCTATCCGTTATGGGTTTTTTTCACTTCAGAATAACTATGGAATGACAATAAACCTTAATTCTTTACAGTCGAGAACCAGAATCAATAGTCAAGCCGATGAAAGCAAGTACTCCCCAAGAAGAAAACAAATATAATGAGAAATTGGAGAAATCTAAGAGCAAAGCTGTGAGGCACATATTCATGATCAGACATGGCCAGTACCATATTGACGGGGAGACTGATAAGGAAAGGGTACTCACAGAGTTAGGTAAGATAGATATAAAAAAAAACATTATCATGACCGTAATCCCCAGACTCGGTAGATATCTTCTCAGATCTCTAGTTACTTACATATTTGAGAATATCTAAAGAGGGTAGTCAGAGGCACGTCCATACATGATATTTGGCATATGCCCACATTTTGCACAGTAGTTAGGTATTTTAAGCTTTCTGGTTCTCAGATTAGCTACTGTCTCAGCCAATGTATTCAATGTGTAGTGTTGGTAAACACCTGAAAACATCACCGAGTCTGGCTCGGTAGATATCTTCTCAGATCTCTAGTTACTTACATATTTGAGAATATCTAAAGAGGGTAGTCAGAGGCACTTAGCTTAGCTACTGTCTCAGCCAATGTATTCAATGTGTAGTGTTGGTAAACACCTGAAAACATCACAGTGTTGATCATCTAGACTAGCTAGACCGAGATAGCACATACATAGATAGTTTATATATACATATTTAAAAATAAAGCCTATATTTTTACAGCAAGGCAAGGCACTAGGCAGATATCACAAATTTCAACTTGCTTTAATCCTGAAACCTCTTTTGCTTCATTCACTCTCATTATTTAATTCATAGATGGGCGATTCTCCTCAATTTTACTGTTTATTGCTATTTAAAACTATTTTATCCTTGATTTTAGAGCTTGTCTTTCAAGCTGATAGCATGAAGATGAAGCAAAAATTGGTTAATAATAACGAGATAACCAAAATTGTTTGTTGCAAACAATGACAAATAGTGAGAACAATGATTAAACTGTTGAGAAGAATCACCCTCATGCACATTGGTTTAGGGTACTAAGATATTCTTATGTCATTTCCAGGCCGTCAACAAGCAGATCTAACTGGCCAAAGGCTAGCATGCCTCGACATCAAATGGGACTTGCTAGTCCGATCTACCATGGCCCGAGCCCAGGAGACAGCCACGCTCATAGCAAAACATCTCGACAAGGATATCCCAGTACGAGACTGTCAGTTGATCGAAGAAGGTGCTCCAATACCACCGGAGCCCCAAGTTGGGCATTGGAAGCCCGAGCCTAGAGTAAGTTGATCTACTTTCTTTAGCATTGTTTGTGTCCGTATATTAATGCTATAACATGATGATAATTATAGTTCCCATTGTGTAAATAAGTTTTTGTAAAGTTTTGTTTTTGGTGCCCCAACAATGTATGAGGAATAAAATCCATAGTGAATTTAATCATCCTTAGATGTATGGGTTTTTGCGCACTTGTAGACAATACATTTCACACAGCGCCATCTAGCCTCAACTATGCAAAGCTTGTACCATGGTAATCAGATAACATTAGAATGGTTATGAATGTATTATTAGGTTAATTAATTAGGGGTGCAATGGATATAATTATGTAGATATGGACTTTTTAGCACACAATACATTAAAATTCAAATAAAAAGTCACGACTAATCCCTATGCTCGGTAGATATCTCCTAATATCTCTAGTTCCTTAGGTCTTTGAGAATATCTAAAGAAAGTAGATAGAGTCACATCTAAACATGATTTTTGGCACATGTCTACATTTTGCACAGAAGGTATAGGCAGGGTAGGTATGAACTTCGTAAAAACCCTAAAAAACTACTCTTAACATGCTATGTGCTTTTTATTAGACCGTAACGTAATATAGGTAATTATAGTAATCAAATTTCATGCCTTAATTACAGCTTTTGACACTGAACTGTATGTATTTGACCAGTTTTGTATTATTCCATTAAACTAATGCACTCCATTTATTTATTTAATTTAACACACACACATACATAATTATTTTATATTTTTGTTCATCCATATTTTTTTGTTATCCATAGCCATAGCCTCTAGAAATATCATTCCCACATATTCAACTTATTTTGATTATTGATTATTATTGATTGATGATTATTTTTGATTATTTTGATATATGAACTATTAACAACTTTTGTTACTTATTTCAACTTTGTTTTTCCAATTTTATTATTTCTAAGGTTCTCTTCTAAAAGTATTGTTTTCTTACCTACATACTTTTACTAGAAAATGTTTAGGTATTCATATCAGTATAATAATATTATACAATTATATTAACAACCAACTTTTTTCCAATTTCATTATTTTAAATTTATTTTCCAAAAGTTTTGTTTTCTTACCTACATATACTTTAACTAAAAACTTTTTTTACGTAAATTTATTTTTGAATTATGTTTTCGTACTTATGTACATCAAAAATGGAATGTGGCAGAGCTGGTCAGTACTAACCGGGTATTCTTTGGCATGTGTAGCAGTTCTTCCAGGATAGCGCGCGCATCGAAGCGGCGTTCCGTCGCTACTTCCACCGCGCGCCGCCGGAGCAGACTGAGGACTCTTACACTCTCCTCGTGTGCCACGCCAATGTCATACGATTCTTCGTTTGCAAGTGAGTGTACACTTACGCCCATATAAACACGGCAGTGTATCACCCAAGTTCTAGGGGCTCCGTTCGCGTGGTACCTGCCAAGTAGCCTATGTGTATTCCAAGTTTCATCCAGATCTGTTCAGCCGTTTCAGCGTGATTGAGTAACAAACATCCATACACCCATCCATCCAAACTTTCGTATTTATAATATTAGTAAGGTTAGATTCATTTCGCCCCGCGATTATATTCATAGTTATGTAAATACATTATGTACAATTTGGTTTTTATCCGGGGAATATAGCCTGTGTAAGTTCAGGTTATAAACTACAAATTTCATCCAAATCCGTTGAGCCATTACTGAGAACAAGTGGTAAAAACATATATGTGGTAAAAATAAAAAACCAATGTTGTTTAACGAGAATACCTATTTTCATGTTTAGCCGAACTTTCAGCAATATTACAATATAACAAGATTGTTTATAAGCTTATCAATTACATTACAAAATAATCTATTATACTGTATTTATATTAGATACCTAACTTACTTTCATGTATATGAACTAAAACTTAACTACAATTCCAGAGCCCTCCAGTTCCCTCCCGAAGGCTGGCTACGGATATCGCTGAACCACGGCTCGATCACGTGGGTTTCCATCCTTCCGAACGGCAACGTGGTGCTGCGGGCGCTGTCCGACACCGGCCACATGGAGCCCAAGTACATAACCAGCCGGTAATCAACGGTAATATACTTTAAGTAGATAGATTACTAACAAAGGGGAATAATGAGCGTGATGGCCAATATTTTGTCTATCAAAAATACAGCATATTTAAGTGGGTGCATAATTCGCCTGTAATGGGGCGGTATGGAGCCCAATTACATAACCAGCCGGTTATCAACGGTAATATACTTTAAGTAGATAGATTACTAACAAAGGGGAATAATGAGCGTGATGGCCAATATTTTGTCTATCAAAAATACAGCAAATTTAAGTGGGTGCATAATTCGCCGGTAATATATTTTAAGTATCTTCATCATTACTTACAATACAAAGGGGTATAATAAGCGTGATGGCCAATATTTTGTTTGTCAAAAACACTGCATATTTGAGTAAGAGCATAACCAGCCGGTAATCAACGGTAATATACTTTAAGTAGTTAGATTACTAACAAAGGGGAAGAATAGGTTTGACGGCCAACATTTTGTTTATCAACAATACTGCATATTTGAGTAGGAGCATAACCAGCCTGTAATCAACGGTAATATATGTATTTAATTTAATTACCTGGCTAGATTACTTACAAAGAGGAATATTGAACGTGCAGGCTGCCAAATTTGTATATCAAAATTGTACCATTAGGTAACCAATGATAAAATCTTTTAAGTTACTAGACTTCTCATAAAAGTCGTTAAGTTTTTCAATTTTAGGTTGATCCTTCTGTGACTTATGTGGTTAGACTCTAGCCACATGAATGATAAGTAGACAGCAAACCGGTAATCAACGGTAATAAATAATCTTTTAAGTTTTAAGTAGGTAGCTTGGTAGTAGGATGTTTTGCCACAAGTGGATCCGACATTTGAAGAACGACCGCAAACTACGGAGACAAAACTGATCCAGCAGACATTCCACAAAAGTATGTTCTATACAAGGACACGCAGTAACTCACTCACAAACATCCCATCCTCATCACGCCAATCGACCGATGAATCTAGCACAAACCCAACGAGAAATGAGGAACAATCAAAAACAAATGCAGCCAGCACCCACCCAGACTGGCAGAGAATTCCAATCGTAAGAAATGCAAAGCGTAGGAGGACATCTCCTAGCCCAACACAGGATATAGTACAAACCAGCAATAGATTCACCAATCTTCCTGTAGATCCGATGGACGATGAAGACGAACAAAGAAAAACACCAAAGCCGCCTCCAATCATGCTTTATGGAGTAGACAACGTCCATAAAATGATAGAAATGCTTGAACCAGTTGCGGACAAAACGAAGTTTTCCCTAAAGATTATCAACAAGAACCAGCTAAGAATTAGCTGCACAGAGGTAGACACGTATAGATCCATAATGTCCACTGTTCGGAATAATGGATTGATTGGGCATACGTTCAACAGGAAGGACCAGAGGTGCTACAGAATTGTGATCAGGAACTTGCACCACACAACACCCCACGACGAAATCAGACAGGCAATTAAAAGCACTAAGAATGAAGTGTCCGGCGAAATAGTCAATGCAAGATATGGACCAGAAAAAACTCCAACTTCAACCTTTTTTGTAAATCTGCTACCGAGCCCAAACAACAAAGAAGCCAAAGAAATAAAATATATCTACAACCAGTCAGTTGTGATTGAAGACCCAAGAAAAAGGAAAACGATACTGCAATGCCAAAGATGCCAGCAATACGGCCATTCAAAAAACTACTGCATGAGACCATACCGCTGTGTAAAATGCGCTGAACCTCACAAAACATCGGAATGCCCAAAAACTAACAGAAACACTCCTGCTCAGTGTGCCTTATGCCTTGGCCCGCATCCCGCAAATTTCAAAGGGTGTGAAGTGTACAGAGAAATCCTGCAAAGGAAAGCAACAAACAGTAACCGTAGGCCTAAACAACACCTAAACAATCGTAGAGCTCCAAAAGCTACTGTGGAGATAATAGAGACTCCGAAAAAAAAACTACATAAAGAAAACACAGAGAAGAGTTCCTTTGCGGATATAACAAAAGCTAAAAAACCAGGCGCTACCAAAGAACCCCTAACAACACATAAATCTGCTGAATCAATCACCTCTCAAGAAGAAAAAACAGAACAATCTTACCACAAAAACTGGGACAAATCCAGTAACAAAAAGGAAAAAATATCTACCCCAGAACAAAGTGTACAATATAATACACTGGAAAAGCTAATAATTAAACAATCAGAAAAATTCGACCAAATCTTGCAACAAATGAGTAGCCTCATCAGCCTCATGACAACCCTTATAGCAAAGATACCGTAATGGCGTCACTTAGAGTGGCAACTTGGAACATCAATGGCCTCGCTCCAAACATAGGAGACGTTGAGACCATGATGACAGAAAACAAAATAGACATTCTTCTCATCTCCGAGGCACACTGCACTGAGCAAAGCAATATAAAAATTAAACGCCACAACGTGTACTACACCAACCACCCTGATGGCACAGGGCATGCGGGAACGGCCATAGTCATCCGGAGCAACGTCAAACACCACCTGCTCCCTGAATACAAGACTACCCACATCCAAGCTACCACTATCTGTGTCAAAGATAAGTTCGGCTATCTTAACTTATCGGCAATATACTGCCCTCCGAGACCTATCATTAACGAAAAAAAGTTTTCGGACTTCTTTTCGACGCTTGGGCCGCGTTTTATAGCTGGAGGTGACTGGAACGCCAAACATTTACACTGGGGCTCTCGCCTAACATTACCAAGAGGAAGACAGCTAAAATTGTCTGTAGACAATAATCGTTTACTTACGTTATCAACGGCAGAACACACATACTGGCCCACTGATCCTGAAAGAAAATCGGACTTAGTAGACTTCTTCGTCACAAAAGGACTCTCCAGTAACTACTTGAAAGCGGAATCATGCTTTGACTCATCCTCAGATCACACGCCTGTGATCCTGACAGTTAGCACCACAATCATAGAAAGTATCTACCAAGACGCTCTCCACAACAAACACACTGACTGGGAGTCATTTAGACAGTATATTGAGGACAATATCAACCTTAGAGTACCCCTTAAAACAGCCGATGATATTGAAGAATACACCAGACACATAACTTCACTCATCCAAAAATCGTGTTGGCTGAACACACCTGCGGATATAGTCAACACAAACACAGGGAATGTTCCACTAGAGATCAGACACAAAATACGGGAAAAACGTAGACTACGCAGAGTCTGGCACACTAGCAGAAATAGTATAGACCGAGCAGCATTCAATAAAGCCATTGTCGAATTAAAAGATCTGATAAAGCAATCAAACACTGAAACACTTAGCTTGAAAATGTCATCCTTGACTGCCACCAAAGCCACTGACTACTCTCTGTGGAAATTCATGAAGTCCTACAATAGACCTCAGATAGCAAACATGCCGCTTAAATCCAATAACACCTGGATCAGAACAAGCGAAGAAAAAGCGGAGTTCTTCGCTCAACACCTCTCCCTGGTGTTCACACCAAATCCACCATGTGAAAGGAGCAAGGAGGATCATATCGACGACACACTGGAACAACCACTGCAACTAGACATCCCGCCCAAGCCAGTAACACCCAGAGAAATAGTGAGGTGCATTAAAAACCTCAAAGATAAGAAATCTCCCGGATATGACTTGATAACCAAGGAAATTCTAATGGAACTACCAAGAAAAGCAATAGTGGCAATTACCATCCTAGTCAACGCTATACTTAGAGTTCAATTCATCCCCCTACAGTGGAAAGTCTCACAAATTATCATGATTCATAAGCCGGGAAAACCAGCGAACGAAGTCTCCTCATACAGACCTATAAGCCTGCTACCCCTGATGTCTAAACTATTCGAAAGGGTACTCCTGCACCGGATCATACCTATACTCAAAGAAAACAATGTCATACCAAACCACCAATTTGGCTTCCGTGCACAACATTCTACTGTGGAACAAGTACATAGAGTATACGACACAATCAGGAAATCACTTGAAAACAAACAGTACTGTTCTTCAGCCTTTCTGGACATCCAACAAGCCTTTGACAAGGTATGGCACAAGGGACTACTCCTCAAAATAAAGAAGAGCATTCCCCATAGCTTCTACCCTCTGCTAAAATCATACCTCGCAGATAGGATCTTTCAAGTCAAGGAGAAAGGAGAGACATCGAACTTCTACGACATACAAGCTGGAGTTCCTCAGGGCTCGGTACTTGGACCGATCCTATACTCACTCTACACCGCGGACCTACCAGAAATGGAAGAACTTACTACTGCCACCTTCGCCGATGACACCGCAATACTGGCTAGAAATAACGACCCACAACTAGCTTCTGAAGTACTACAGAAAGGCCTGAACAAAATTACAGACTGGATGAGTGAATGGAGAATAAAAGCTAGTGCTACGAAATCGGTACAAGTAACATTCACCCTGAGGAAAGGTAACTGCCCTCCAGTGAAACTGGGCGATAGCTATCTACCACACAACGACACAGTTAAATATCTAGGCCTACACCTAGACAGACGATTAACCTGGCAAACTCACTTAAAAAACAAGAGAGCGCAAATTAATATGAAATTCAGAAACCTAGCATGGATACTGGGAAGGAATTCAAAGCTATCCATAGATAACAAGCTGCTGATATACAAGGTCATACTGAAACCAATCTGGATGTACGGAATCCAACTATGGGGATGCGCCAGCAACTCTAATATCGCTACAATACAGAGAGCCCAAAATATGATGCTCAAAACCATAGCAAACACCCCTTGGTTCATCACCAACACGGAAGTACACGAACACCTGCAAATAAGCACTATCAAAGAGGAAATCAGGTCGAATGCTGCTAAATACAAAGAGCGCCTAGCACATCACCCCAACCAGCTAGCGGCACAGCTGCCTCAACAGAGCTATCTAAAAAGACTAAAAAGACAAGACATCCAAACGCTGGATAAAAGAATCTAGCTAGACAAAGCCTAAGGAGTCGCGCCCCAGAAGTGGAGCACGAGCCACAAACCACAACAGATTTACAACACATCCGCTTATAGTCGCGAGACTGATTGCAGATCAACACGGAAAAAAAAAAAAAAAAGTAGGTAGCTACATTACTAGCAAAGGAGTTCGAAAACTTAAGCTATGCCGGCCGCCATAGATGAAAAAAACTTGACTAAAATCACTTTCACTAGAAATGTTCCTATGGTATAGTTTAACATACATACATACATAAAATCACGCCTGTTTCCCGACGGGGTAGGCAGAGACCACGGATCTCCACTTGCTACGATCCTGACATACTTCTTTTGCTTCATTCACTCTCATTACATTCTTCATACATGCGCGTCGGTTAAGGGTACTCTGGACCTGGCCTTTCTCTAGTACGTCCCCAATTTGATCGAGGTACGTACGCCGTGGTCTTCCCCTTCCAACTGTTCCATTCACACTCTCCTTATACAACTGTTTCGTCATTCTCCTTTCATCCATCCTTTCTACATGCCCAAACCATCTTAGCATACCCTTCTCAATTTTCATCACTACGTCTTCTTTCACTCCACAACGTTCTCTTATCACACTGTTCTTTACTCTATCATTCAAAGTTAAACCACACATACTTCTCAAAGCTCTCATTTCCACTGCATTTATTCTACTCTGATGCTTCTTCTGCCATACCCAACTTTCGCTACCATACATCAATGTCGGCACTAACACTCCACCGTGCACAGCCAGTCGTGCCTTTTTGGACACGATCCGACTGCTCATAAATGTGTGAAGTGCCCCATTCACACTATTTCCAGCATTCACTCTCCTTTCAATATCGTCATCATGTTTTCCATCTCTTTTAAACATCGTACCCAAATAAACAAACTCTTTCACTTGTTCCACTCTTTCTCCTCTAATCATTATATTACATTCTGTCATGCATTCTTCCCTTTCAAAAACCATTACTTTCGTCTTACTTACATTTATTTTCATCCCTTTCCTGTCAAAAGCTTCATGCATGCCTGTTACCATCTCCTGTAACTCCTCTGCCGACGATGCAAGTATTACCTGATCGTCAGCATAGAGAAGACATTTGACGAGTAACTCATTCATTCTTAATCCACAATCACTATCTTTCATATCTTGCAAGCAACTGTCCATAAAAAGATTAAAAAGCCATGGTGACGCTACACATCCTTGTCTAACACCCTTTTGGATGTTAAACCATTCAGTGTATGACCCATGTATCCTAACGCAAGCCCTGGAGTCCTCATAGAGAGATTTCAGGGCTCGCACCAGGTTGCTTTTTACTCCATACATCGACAGTGCCGACCACAGTTCATTCCTCATCACTCTGTCATAGGCCTTCTCCAGATCTACGAAAGCGCAATAGACCTTTTGACCTTTGGCCAAAAATTTCTCGGCTATGCATCGCAAGGAAAAGACCTGATCCGTACATCCCATACCCTTTCGAAATCCCGCTTGAGCATCCCATATCCTCTCATCAGTTTCTTTCATAACTCTTTCGATCAACACTTTCGCATACAGCTTACCGACGATGCTGAGTAGGCTAATGCCCCTATAATTTTTGCAGTCTTGCTGTGACCCTTTTCCTTTGTAAAGTGGTACTATGACAGCCTTGCACCAATCACTTGGTACTCGGCCGGCACTCCAACATAAATTGAAAAGGCGGTACAGCTGACTCGCAATGACGCCATGTCCAGCCTTCAGCATCTCAACTGTAATCCTATCATACCCTGCAGCCTTCCCTGATTTCATTCTTTTCAATGCACTCACAATTTCATTCATGCTAATATCACTTTCGTCTTCGTATTCATTCTCATTCGTAACCGAGGTAGGCGCTTGTGCCTCCTCTCCTTCAAACAAGCTTTCAAAATATTCCTTCCATCTTTTCAACACACATTCTTCACCTTTCACTAAACTTCCATTCTGGTCTCTGATCGAGTTCAACTCTGAGCTTTGAATTTTCCCTCTGGCTGAACGAATGGATTTCCAGAAAAACTTAATGTTCTTTTGGAAATCCTCAGATAATCTTCTGTCAAACTCATCTTTCTGTTCATCTTTCTTTCTTGCAATCATTTCTTTCACCAACCCTTTTATTCTCTTATACTCGCTTTTAGCATCATTCACATCCTCAATCGTAGCTTTTTGGATTCTTTGACTAGCTCTGATAGCTAGCCAATCCAACCAAGCTTTCTTCTTCTCACTTACTACCTTTTGCACCTCTTTATCCCACCATACATGCTTCCCCATTTTTCCTTTTCTTCTTTTACTCACACCACATTCTTCCGAAGCTACATTCACAACCTCTTCTTTAAACACATTCCACAAATTCTCAATCTCACAAATGTCATCAAGTCCATCAAATCTTTCAATCAATTTACTTTTATACTTCTCTTTCACTTCATCATCTTGCAAATTTTCTACTTTTATTCTCTCTAGAACACTTGTGGTCTCGCTTATTCGATGTCGCCATCCTTTGAAAAGACCACTTATTCTGCTTATTACCAGAAAGTGGTCTGTATGGATGCCGACTCCGCGATATGCCCTTGTGTCTAGCACTTTCTTTCTCACTCTTTCATCTACTATCACAAAATCTATCATACTTTTCGTTACATTCTTCGCCTCTCTTGTATACATGTGGATCCTTTTGTGCTCAAACATAGTGTTTGTCACACAAAGGTCCCGTTCCAAACAAATCTCAAGCAAACTTTTACCATTCTCATTCACTCTTTCGTCACCAAACATTCCTAGTACTCTTTCAAATCCATCACGCTTCACTCCCACCCATCCATTGAAATCACCTAACATTATTAGCCTTTCATTATCCTTACATGACTTTAAGACATCTCTCAGACTCTCCCAAAATTCCTCTCTTTCTTCTTGTCCTTTCTTAATATATAGTTCTATAGTTTAAATGTGTGATTTCTAACGTTTTGATAAAAACGATGTTTGCATGACTTTTCTTTCATCATTTTTCTACTGCATGCCCCAAAAACATAAATAAAATACACCCCAAACACATTAACCTCCTTCATTTCGCAGTCGGGTAACAAGTCTGGAATTGTGACCTTCTTCATAAACTAACCCATGCTAATGTCAACAGGAATTACGATCCCAAAAGAGACTTGACAGTTACAGAATCATGCAAATGAAGAGTTCCGAGGAAATTCTAGAATAAGGTAATACTTAAATCATCTAGGGCCTTACCACAAGCTCAAGGCAATATCAAAGTAATATAACTTTGATATTTTGTAATCTTATATATAAAAATGAATTGCTGTTCGTTAGTCTCGCTAAAACTCGAGAACGGCTAAACGGATTTATCTTATCTTAGTCTAGGTCTTGAAATGTTCGTGGAGGTCTAGGGAAGGTTTAAAAGGTAAGAAAAATTCGAATAACTGCCGGTAAAACCCTAAAAATAGCCCTTTTCTATTTCCCATACAAGCGTTTTCTAAATAAGTACGAAGTCTGCCGGGTCAGCTAGTAACCTATAAAAATTGTATTGAAGTAGTGTTACTTCAAGCTTGAAATGTGACGTTTGAAACATGATGTTTTGTAAGAGCTTGTGGTAAGATTCTTGGCCTCAGGCAGTCGCTGTCGAAAACTTCACTAAAATAAATAAATATTGGTGGATATACAACGCCATCTAGCCTCAAACTAAGCATTTATCATTTTGTATTAAGCACATTATTTCTCCATCAAGTAAATGAGAATCAAAATAATATAAAAGTATTCGTTTAATTAATAAGTTATTGTTACTTTGCATTATCTTCCGTAATATCCGATATTTGGAAAAATCTTTTGGAAATTAGAATGGTGGTGATTCTGTGTTCACTGACATACTTTTCGTAAAATAACCTTTTGTCTACGCGACGGCATCTGTCATCTGTCAATTTTGTCAGTGTCAAGCGTAGACAGAGAAACCAATAGACGAATGGTGGTCGTGCCGCGTGTGAGATAGAACGATAGGTGGGTGGTGTTGCCACATTATGACTTTTACCCTATTCTAAGTAATCCTATATTTATTAGAGTCTAGCTTCCGTTCGCGGCTTTGCTCGCGAGGTACCTACATAAGATATAGCCTATGTTACTCAGGGATAACGTAGCATTCTAACAGTGAAAGAATTTTTGAAATCGTACTAGTAGTTTTTGAGTTTATTTGTTACAAACAAAAATACAAAACATTCCTCTTTATAATCTATATCTATATAAGAGCTTAACCTGACTGACTGACTGACTGACTGACTGACTGACTGATTTATCATCGCCCAGCCGAAACCGCTGAAGCTAGAAAGCTGAAATTTGGAAGGTGGTTTCCTTTTATAACAAAACCACCCACTAAGGCGGGATTTTTGGAAATTCCACCTCTAAGGGGTTGAAAAAGGGTGAAAACGTTAGTATGAAACTTTTAAACGCGTGGAGAGATTTTCATGAAACTTTGTTTGTGCACTGTAAATGCAAAATAAATGGACACGTGTTTCAGGATTTTTCAATATAACCATCAAAAAGGGGTCAAATGTGGGGTTAATTTTTGTATGGGAACTTTTTAACGAGAGGTGCGATTGGCCTGAAAATTTGTTTCTGTACTGTATATGCAAAATAAATGAACACGTGTTTCAGGATTTTTCAATATAACTTTCAAAAAGGGGTCAAATGTGGGGTCAATGTTTGTTTGGGAACTTTTTAACGGGTGGTGCGATTGCCTTGAAACTTTGTTGGTGTACTGTAAATTCAAAATGAATGGACACGTGTTTCAGGATTTTTCAAAATAACCTTCAAAAAGGGGTCAAATGTGTGGTCAATGTTTGTATGTGAACTTTTGAACGGGTGGTGCGTTGGTCTGAAACTTTGTTTGTGTACTGTAAATACAAAATGACCGGACACGTGTTTCAGGACATTTCAATATAACCTTGAAAAAGGGGTCAAATGTGGGGTCAATGTTTGTATGGGATCTTTTTAACCTGGTGGGATTGGACTGAATCTTTGTTTCGTGTTTCAGGATTTTTCAATAAAACCTTTAAGAAAGGGGTCAAATGGGGGGTCAATGTTTGTATGGGAACTTTTCAACGAGTGGTGCGATTGGTCTGAAACTTAATTTCGTGTTTTAGGATTTTTCAATATAACTCTAAAAAAGGGGATCAAATGGGGGGGTCAATGTTTGTTAACGGGTGGTGCGATTGGTCTGAAGCTTTGTGTACTGTAAATACAAAATACTGTGAATGGACACGTGTTTCAGGATTTTTCAGTATAACCTTCAAAAAGGGGTCAAATGTGGGGTCAATGATTCTATGGGTACTTTTTAAAGGGTGGTGCGATTGGTCTTAATTTTGGTTTGGATACTTTAAAAGCAAAATAAATGGAAACGTATTCCTGGATATTTCAAAATAACCCTCTAAAAAGGGTAAAATTGGGTGTCAAAGTTATTATGGGATTTTTTTATTAGTGTGATTTGTTTGAAACTCAGTTTAGTTAGATACCTACTTTAAGTGAACGAAGTCGCGGGCGGGACAGCTAGTATAAGTATAATAGATGAGTGAAATCTCTGAGCTTATAATACCTACCTACTAACACAATACTCAAATTTTTAAATCAGGTGTGATATAGAAAAAAATATAACATTTGTGATCTTAATTGTTTATTATTAAAGCTTACAGAAAATAATAAAACCTTAAACACAGTCCAACGGATGAATTATATACATATTTCTGAAAAACTTAATTCCTCACTGCCCCTTAAATAGTACTAGCTTAGTGTTAATATTTCTGATTTTATCCTTTGGTTCAAATTTCTTTGTCGCATGGTGTGTAATGGTGCAAAATAACGCGCTGCAATTGCTTTGATCAACAAGATTCGGTGATTACCAACAAGTGGCTGACTGTTAAAATGATCTTCAATAAACTATAACTCTATGCAAATTTTTCTTAAATATCCTTTCTGCTACCGTACAAGTTCTGATTACATCTCTAGAGGGATAAATAAGGCCGCCCTTATCTTTCTTTAAAATAAAGCCAGAGTATTTTTCACTAAAGATAGCAAGAAGACATTCTTCGCATTTAAGTGATTTTCTTAATTTTCTTACCACAAACCCACCAATATATGGAATTATTTCCTCAGTATATGTTGACAACCTACCAGGGTCAGCTAAATAATGATGATCACTGTCAATTATAAGATCATAGCTATTATCTTCTAGATCATGGTTTTCAATTTCAGTAGTAGATTTGGTATATGGTATATAAATCCGCGAAGACTTTTTGGGTGTCCAATTTTTTCGGCCTGTGGCTTTAACCCACTGCAAACGTACATTATCGTTTGTTGGAAAACTGTAACAAATTAATAGTGTGATGTTTTTTTTACAATTGAACAATCTATCTTTTTAATCCTCACTAACATGACATTATTTATCTAAGAAGTCAATTTAATCAAAATTTATGGAAGATCTCCTCAGACCGTTTCTAAGCAGCTTTTAAAGTTAAGGTAGCTACCCTTGCTATCATGAATTACCTTGGCACCATAATATTCATCTATACAACATCGAACGGTACTTACGTTAAATTAAATTATTAATATTAATACGAAATGTAGGACATTATTATTAAGTAAAATATATGAAGTCTGGGGAATATTAAGGTCGAATGCAGGCAACACCAAAATAATTAAATTATTTGTTATGATTTATGAATTAGGCTGTAGCACACAAAGTTTTGTTCGAAATGCTAATAACTATTGTTTATTTATATTAATAAAAAAACAGTTCTAAAGCTATTATCTACTCAAAAATACTTGTACTTACGAGTGAAAAGACAAATCGGGGAGTTTCCATTCACTATCACTTTTACATCCTAAAATGCTACATCGAACCATTTTTTTTAGAAAATCCAGTAAAGGAATTTGTTATTTGAAATTCCCAAGTAATTCAGTGTGTTCACAATTTATTTTCAACGTTTTTTTCCGGTTATTTCACGCAAGGTAAGCACAAAGCATCCAAACAATGGCAAACTGTCAAACTTTGTTTAGCACAGTAGTGTGCTGACCTTGAAAAAACCGGCACGCGACATGAAACAAAAAATCAAACCATTCTATCTCGTTTTTTTACACTATGTGTACATAAGTTGTTCTCTTTCTTGTATGAATGCGACGGATGCTATCTAGTTGTCTATTGGTTTCTCTGTCTACGGTGTCAAGTGTATTTTTTTATCGGTTTAAAGATTCTTTATTTTTCTCAAAGAACATAAATACAGTTCACTTATAAGAGAAAACAAAACTTGTACTTATATATAAGTATCTACTTAAATTTATATTTTAGTATGAGTGTGCTTGATTATAATATCATAAATGTACAAACTTATCTATTTACTAAAAAACAAAAGAAAAAAAGCAATGGTTGAAAACAAAACAAATTAACCTAGCACAGGTATCTTAAACAAAAGTCAAAAGGTATAAAACCTAGGTATTCAGTTTGTCCCTGCATATAATAAGATAACCTAACTATCCATTACTTCCTAGGTATCCAATCTACGTATTATTAGAATAAATACTTATTTAAACTGTGCAAGAATAAGCCGGCTAGATAAAGCAAAGTAACAAAAACGAAGATGTTAATTACACACAGGCCTACCCTCATTTTTACCAGTACCTCACACTGGCTGCTTGTTCATTAGGCCTGCGGCCTGCACTATTATTTTGTTGACAAAGTAGTTTAGGAGCACAGCAGTTATAATATTATTTTATAGTGCTCTTTGTATTAAATTGAATAAAATAAAATAAAATAGAATCACGTATTATTTTAATGATTTCCTTTAAGTAATTGTTTTTCTTTTATTTATTTTTTTTTATACTATTTATTATGTTCTTTAGCCAGAAAATGTTGCTTTAATTTAAATACTGAAAAGGACGGAAATGTCTACTACTTTCCCGCTAAAACTATTATAATTATATAATTATTTAATAGTTTTAGCGGGAAAGTACTAGACATTTCCGTATAGTGTTAAATACTGAAAAGGACGGAAATGTCTAGTACTTTCCCGCTGAAACTATTATAATTATATAATTATTTAATAGTTTTAGCGGGAAAGTACTAGACATTTCCGTCCTTTTCAGTATTTAACACTTATAAAGAAATTCACTTGACACTGACAAAATTGATCTCTATGAGACAGATGCCGTCGCGTAGACTGGATTTCCGCAAAGTCACGCCTGAATCAATCATTTATTTTATAAGTGTTGTCAACGTCAGAGTCATAGTCAATTTTAAAGATGGCTGTTATATTTAAAATACTTGGAAAGTTTTCTGATGGATTTAGAAAGAAACTATTTAGTTTAATTCACATATGTAACACCCGTGACAAGAACTTTGGCTTTGTTGGAAAAATAACCACCAAAATAACACGAGAATATATATAAAAACTAGAGCGGTCCACAATCGAAAACATTAGAAAAACTCCTAAATTAGCCTTAGAGATAGATTATAACAGGATGGCATTCAAAGTAGGTAAATAAAAATATATATATATGATCACGACTGTAATCCCCAGGCTCAGGAGATATCTCCTCAGATCTCTAGTTATTTAGATCTTTGAGGATATCTAAAGAGGGTAGTCAGAGGCACGTCCAAACATGACATTTGGTACATGCCCACATTTTGCACAGTAGTTAGTATTCCGTACGTGACAGGTTGCAAGCCCATCGCCGCTTATAAGAATACTAACCTATGACACATACCTTCGAATTTTTGGTTCTAGGGTATGCCGGTTTCCTCACGATGTTTTCCTTCACCGTTTAAGAGCACTGGCATTGCGCACATAAATTTTTCGAATGGAAAAACTCATTGGTGCACGACCAGGCCCCTATTCAATAAACATTACAAAATTGTAAAATACAATTAATTGTAAGCCGCTACAATTCTACAAGTTTCTGTTTAATAAATAATACGATTTACTCGAGGAAAATTTACAATAATGTAAAATTTTCTTATAATTCTACATATTTGTAGGTTTTATTAAACAGCACTTGTCATAAAATTCGACAATATTGTCACTTCTTTACAAATTTGTAGACTGGTATTTTTTATTGAATAGGGGCCAGGTTTGAACCCACGACCTTCGGATCGTGAGGCAGGGGTGCTACCACTACACCACCAGCGCTCTTAGTAGGTAGGTAGGTAAGTAGGTAACATTTATAAAATAAGATTATGATTTTAAATTGTCAAGTTTCATCACCTTTAGTGCCAATTATAAATATCAAAAATTCGCTGTCATTGACATTGCGTTTAAGCATGTTAATTTAAACTAGTAACACAGCATGATACTTTTTTAATACGTAAAATGTTGTCTATCCAACTATTTCTAATCGCATGCTAAAATATAGAATGAACAAAATACAATTATATCTTGCCGAATTACCTCTAATTATTATCAAATTGTTACATAAACTGTATTGTTATTGTGTAAATGATTTGTAAATACTTTATATCAATAAATAGTTGTTATAAATATCACTTTGTTTTATTTCTTTTATCTTTAGAAATTATTTGCAAAATATGCACAGATATAATAAACTATGGGAACTACTGTAATATATTTATTTGTATGTAATAGGTACAATATATTTTGTTTAGTTGAGCATAAAATATCATATCAAGGCCCCAAATACTTATCTTAATAAATATCCTGTTATTTTTTGTCAATACTAGTTTATTTCGGATAGGAAACACTTTTTACTCTGACTGTCCAGGTAGCCAGTGTACAAACTGCCCCAAAATTTTTGTAATTTGCACAACAAAAGAGTCTATCAACTGCCGACAACCCGTGGTATTACCTACTTTATACCTAAGCGACTTTGAGAAACGATTTAGGTTGAAATAAAAAAACGATAATAATCATTATGAACATTTTATTATGTTTAATTATATTGGTCTTTAGAGTAGTTTTATTTTTATGAAATTAAATCATCGATCCATAGAAAGTCAGAATAAGCTCATAAAGGTAAAGATAGATAAATAAATTCTTGGTAGGATATGTTGGGGTTGGGAATGGTATCTGAAGATGGGCGTTGATTACGATTTAATATTAAAAATAACAGACGTTTCTGTTAAACTTACTTATAAATAAAAAAGTTGAGTTAATGTACTTCGCTATTACAAATGGATTAAATCTTACAAATATTAAAGGACTATAGAAAAATACAGAACCTCGCTTCTCTTGATCAATCTCTACATTTAAAGTAGGTAAGAACTTTAATATCAAACAGATAGTTTACTTTATAAAGTTCTAAGTGGCGCCATCTAGCCATAGTTCCTGAAATTTTATTGAGTTTCAGATTTATATTGTCATGAAAAGCGAGATTTTACAGAACGAGTACAATCTTAGAAGTATTATTATAGTGAAGAAATATTAAAGTTGACAAAGATAAGTATGTAGATATTACTTATTAGTTTTAAGGTAATATTAATTAGGTATACCTACGAATAGTAAAACTTGACATGAATTTGAAGCTAGCCCTGTTGCATTAATTATGTATTACAACATCAAAAATAAATAGTTAAAATTACCATTTATTTAAATAAGGTGATACTAAATTGGTGTTTCAATAGTAAATAGATACCTAACACTATACTAGTAGATAGTAGATGAATCAAAGGACTTATTCGTCAACTGGCGAGCGTGAATCTCGCGAGTGCGCGCGAGTTGGCACCTTCCGATTTTACCTACTTTTTCTGTCGTCAACTCGCGCGCACAAATTTTTAAGTACAGTCATGCTAAAAAAACTGAGTGAAACCAGTTAAGTACCTACTGACTATCTAGTAAGTAAGAAAGAAGAAGGAAATATGTTTATCTCTCATTCTCTCTCTACTAACTAAGTCCTCGGTCGCCCGTGCGGGTGCGAGAGCTAAACATATTTTCTTCTTCTTTCTTTCGTAGGTAGGTACTTAGCCTGTTTCAATCCGTTTTTTACATGACTGTACTTTATATGTGCGCGCGAGTTGACGACAGAAAAAGTAGGTAAAATCAGAAGGTGCCAACTCGCGCGCACTCGCGAGATTCACGCTCGCCAGTTGACGAATAACTCAATCAAAGCATAGACAGCTACGCAATATCAAAAATTATTTACTATCCAGAATTTCAAAAAGACAAGTTACGATTGAACTTTATCGGGAACTCGAAACAGACTTGACAACTTGACGTGTCCTAATCCTAAATCTAGAAGCGCTCAAATGCAAATAAATACCACTAGCGCTCAGATGTAAATAAATACCACTAGCGCTCAGATGCAATGCCAGTAGCGATCACACATCCAAGTGAGTGTTGAACTAGGTACCTAAGACCGCGAACATTTCGGTGATAGTCTTTCATTTAAAGAAGAGGTTTACGGTGGTATTTATATCAACGACCTAAGATACTTATTGCAATGACTCACGGTTCTTCTTTTATAGAACATACGTCATTAATTTATACATTAATGTAGTGTGTTTTAAGCTTTATCGATAGGTAACCCTGTAATAAATAGTTTAAACATTCGTTAATATAAAAGCCAGAAGCATGCAGTACTTATTAGAAAATTCTTGATAAAATGGCACATTTGTACCAACTCTCCTAGAAGGATTTCTTATAGATCGAACTTCTACTCATATTAGTTTGCTGACTGTCAGTCGACTGGCTAAACAATACGTAAGTAGGTACACACAAACACCAGCGTACTTAGGTAGTAGGTATCTACCCACTATTCCGTACCTATGTCTTGTATAGGTTTTTGATAGTTTCGAAAACTTTTTCGAATAGTTTCAAACCGGTATCGCTCTAAATACCTACACCTTTTCTTTTCGGTTACGTTCTACTGTAACCTCTATTAAAACGGTTAGTCAAGAACGATAAATTCAAAAGGGTTTCGCTCAATTAACCGGTTAGAACGAAATTATTTCGTTCTTTTCCATATTAGTTTCCAGCGCCGCGGTATTCGAAATGCGTTCGTTGCGTGTGCGCTCGCGTTAACCGGTTAATTAAAGTTCGTAGTTAAGGTTTTGTAAGTTGCGCTCCGATCGCTATTATCGAAATACCGGTTAATACCGTTTTTTTCTGGTAAATTGTTAACCGGTTCCAAGCCCTGCCTGCAGCAGCGAAATAAAGCAACGTTCCCGGCGGCCAGTTCTCAGACGAGTGACCGCAGGCGTTTTAATTATAATCCGTGCAAGAAAGGAGGCTCGTAGGCCCATTTTAATCCTTCCACACTGATTCGAAACAACTTGTTCAGTGGTACACTATGGTGGAATCGAACCTTTAGGCAAGATATGGGGAGCATACTCATACTACTGACGTGACCCATTTTTTTAAATTTAACTTCCTCTCTCTGTGACCATTTGTAATATTTGCTCAGCCTTCCTCTCCCCCCCCCCCCCCCCCTCAAGTTTTCACGTAGGTAGTAATTAAAAAATACGGTTTTAAATTATTTGTTTCAAACAGAAAGCAAAAAAAAATTTGCCTCACATTCGTCATTGATTTTTTAGGGATATTGACTACTTACGTGAAGAAAACCTAAGGTGTGGAGCGTGGTATTTTTAAAGACCCCCCCCCCCCCTGATCGGATTACGTAGTATGGGTACGTTCCTAACCAGTCGACCGCAAACATTATACTAGTTATCCAGAGTAAGTTACATGGCCGGCACAGCTCTCGGCATGGGCATCTCGGGAGTCTCCGTAGCATCGTCTTCTTCGTCCATATCGTCGGCATCTTCCGGCTCGCCCAGGGCTCGGACGAATTCTGGGAAAAAGGACAAATTTTCAACCCTTTATATTACTCGTATGTAGTTATCTTGCTGTTGCCCGCGGCTTAGTCCGCGTTTAATTAATCTATATCTATATAAGAGCTTAACCTGACTGACTGACTGACTGACTGACTGATTTATCATCGCCCAGCCGAAACCGCTGAAGCTAGAAAGCTGAAATTTGGAAGGTGGTTTCCTTTTATAACAAAACCACCCACTAAGGCGGGATTTTTGGAAATTCCACCTCTAAGGGGTTGAAAAAGGGTGAAAACGTTAGTATGAAACTTTTAAACGCGTGGAGAGATTTTCATGAAACTTTGTTTGTGCACTGTAAATGCAAAATAAATGGACACGTGTTTCAGGATTTTTCAATATAACCATCAAAAAGGGGTCAAATGTGGGGTTAATTTTTGTATGGGAACTTTTTAACGAGAGGTGCGATTGGCCTGAAAATTTGTTTCTGTACTGTATATGCAAAATAAATGAACACGTGTTTCAGGATTTTTCAATATAACTTTCAAAAAGGGGTCAAATGTGGGGTCAATGTTTGTTTGGGAACTTTTTAACGGGTGGTGCGATTGCCTTGAAACTTTGTTGGTGTACTGTAAATTCAAAATGAATGGACACGTGTTTCAGGATTTTTCAAAATAACCTTCAAAAAGGGGTCAAATGTGTGGTCAATGTTTGTATGTGAACTTTTGAACGGGTGGTGCGTTGGTCTGAAACTTTGTTTGTGTACTGTAAATACAAAATGACCGGACACGTGTTTCAGGACATTTCAATATAACCTTGAAAAAGGGGTCAAATGTGGGGTCAATGTTTGTATGGGATCTTTTTAACCTGGTGGGATTGGACTGAATCTTTGTTTCGTGTTTCAGGATTTTTCAATAAAACCTTTAAGAAAGGGGTCAAATGGGGGGTCAATGTTTGTATGGGAACTTTTCAACGAGTGGTGCGATTGGTCTGAAACTTAATTTCGTGTTTTAGGATTTTTCAATATAACTCTAAAAAAGGGGATCAAATGGGGGGGTCAATGTTTGTTAACGGGTGGTGCGATTGGTCTGAAGCTTTGTGTACTGTAAATACAAAATACTGTGAATGGACACGTGTTTCAGGATTTTTCAGTATAACCTTCAAAAAGGGGTCAAATGTGGGGTCAATGATTCTATGGGTACTTTTTAAAGGGTGGTGCGATTGGTCTTAATTTTGGTTTGGATACTTTAAAAGCAAAATAAATGGAAACGTATTCCTGGATATTTCAAAATAACCCTCTAAAAAGGGTAAAATTGGGTGTCAAAGTTATTATGGGATTTTTTTATTAGTGTGATTTGTTTGAAACTCAGTTTAGTTAGATACCTACTTTAAGTGAACGAAGTCGCGGGCGGGACAGCTAGTTTTCTTATATTATAATAGTTAGGTATTCTGATATTCGGGAGGAGACAAATACAACAAATTAAAAACCGTGTAAATCGGTCCAGCCGTTCTAGAGTTATAAGTGTTCGAACAAATCTGACTTTGTTTTACCTATATAATAAAGATAAGTATCTACCTAAGTATATCATTAGATTAGAAGACATTTAGAAAAAAAGGAGATAGTACGAGTAAATCTATGTAAAAGCAGCTTACCCAAGAAATCTATGCGTCCGTCGCCATCTGAGTCGACTTCTTTTATCATGTCCTCAACTGTTGACACAAAATACAATCTTATAAATACGAGCAGGATCAAAATAATCACACAAAATTCAACCCTATTCACATGGCCCAATGTACGAAAGAAGCCTTTAATTTCCTCACCACACCACCAGTTACTATTTCAGACTAGAATTGGTAAGACAATAAGAAGTAGCAGCGCAATGGCGATTCTACCCTTGCCGTGTTAGATCCTGTCCGTTGTTTTTAGGACTGAGAGACAGAAAATTACCTACCTAGGTAGTAGATAGTTTTATGTAGTAGGTGCCTGAGAACGCGCGAGTGCTTACGCGCGTGAAACGCTCCATCTGTAGGTCTACCATGAGTTTTTACAATCTACGCTCGCTAGCGACTGTAGTTAAAAAAAATTATGAAAAATTGTACAGCGTCTCTAGCGGATAGTTGGGTACTAGAACGTCACGTAGTAACTATCCTACGTCACAGCGTACTACAGCGACTGTAGTTTGCGCTCATTAATTTACTTAGAATTTGGTACCATGAGTAACAGTTTTGACAGATGTCATAGTAACGTACTATTACTACTCTAGTAACGTCAGCGGATCTAAATGTGACAACTCATGATAGACGTACTGGGGCCTTACCACGAATTCTTCCAGAATGGTTCCGTTTTATTTAGGTTCGTCTCGTTTCGAGAATGCTGCAACATCACTCATAATCGCACCGCGTTATCTAAAAACGTTACTGTTTTATTCCCGCTTAGTGCTGCGACTGAAGAGCGCTGGTGGTGTAGTGGTAGCACCCCTGCCTCACGATCCGATGGTCGTGGGTTCAAACCTGGTCGTGCACCAATGAGTTTTTCCATTCGAAAAATTTATGTGCGCAATGCCAGTGCTCTTAAACGGTGAAGGAAAACATCGTGAGGAAACCGGCATACCCTAGAACCAAAAATTCGAAGGTATGTGTCATAGGTTAGTATTCTTATAAGCGGCGATGGGCTTGCAACCTGTCACGTACGGAATACTAACTACTGTGCAAAATGTGGGCATGTACCAAATGTCATGTTTGGACTTGCCTCTGACTACCCCCTTTAGATATCCTCAAAGATCTAAGTAACTAAAGATCTGAGGAGATATCTACCGAGCCTGGGGATTACAGTCGTGATCATATTTATTTTATTTTTAGTGCTGCGACTGGACAGGCTCTAATAACTCACTCTCTTATACTCACTTTCCTCTTCCGAGAGGTCCTCCCCCAAGCACTGCAGCACAGCCCTCAGGTCAGAAGCACAGATGTATCCGCGGTTATGTTTATCGAAGACCCTGAAGGCGTCTCGGAGTTCCCTCTCCTCCTGTTCCGCTGAGCTGGTGCCTCCACCGGCCGACATGGACTTAGAGAGGATGCTGACGAACTCCTCAAAGCTTACGTTGCCGTCACCTGGAAAAACCGTCACAATATTAACCATCCCCATTAGTTCAAATAACTAGGTTTATAAAATTTTTGGATAAACTAGCTGACTCGCGCATATTTGTCTACGCGTTTTACGAGTAGGTAAGTACCTAATAAATTTTTTCCCGTTTTTACATCATATTTTATTGATGCTCCGCTCCTATTGGTCGTAGCGTGATGTTATATCTCGATAAATGGACTATACAACACAAATACATGATATCAATACGAACTTATAGTTTCTGAGATTAGCGCGTTCAATCAAACAAACAAACTCTCCACTTTTATAATCTATACAAAGAGGAAAGTTTTGTATTTATGTTTGTAACGAACAAACTCAAAAACTACTGGTCCGATTTCAAAATTCGTTTAGTTTTAGAATGCTAAGTTATCCCCGAGTAACTTAAGCTATATTTTATGTAGGTACCTCGCAAGCAAAGCCGCGAGTGGAGCGGAAGCTACTATTTGATATATTCACGTGAAGAAATTGTTTAACTCACACAATGAGGTTCTTTAGAATTGAAAAACTTTAGAATTGAACTATGACTATCTATATCTATATAAGAGCTTAACCTGACTGACTGACTGATTGATCATCGCCGAGCCGAATCCGCTGAAGATAAAAAGCTGAAATTTGGAAGTTGGCTTCCTTTTATAACAAAACAACCCACTAAGGCGGGATTTTTGGAAATTCCACCTCCAAAAGGGTGAAAAAGGGTGAAAACGTTAGTATGAAACTTTTTAACGCGTGGATCTATTTTCATGAAACTTTGTTTGTGCACTGTAAATGCAAAATGGACCCGTGTTTCAGGATTTTTCAATATAACCATCAAAAAGGGGTCAAATGTGGGGTCAATGTTTGTATGGGAACTTTTTAACGGGTGGTGCGATTGGTTTGAAACTTTGTTTGTGTACCTTAAATGCAAAATGAATAGACACTTATTTCAGGATTTTTCAATATAACCTTCAAAAAGGGGTCAAATGGGGTGTCAAAATTAGTGTGGGATTTTTATGAGTTGTGTGATGTGTTTGAAACTCAGTTTAGATACTTTAAGTGAACGAAGTCGCTGGCGGGACAGCTAGTTATATCATAAGGGGATGTCCATCTTCCATAACTTTCATAGGATTATAATAATCCTTTCACCACACAGGTTCAAAAGAGTTAGAGCTGTCTCTAACTCTTTTGTTCTTATCTGTATAAGAACAGTAATATCGGTTTCGCTTTTCGCCTATCACGGCGCGGCTTGCTTCGCTCGCCACGAACGCACCATCACTGTCGACTTCTTGCAGCATGTCCTGCAACTCCTCGACCCTCGCGAACTGCCCCAGGCTGCGCATCACGCGTCCCAGTTCCTCCTTAGTGATAGTCCCATCTCCGTCCTTGTCGAACAGGCGGAACGCTTCACGGAACTCTGAAATAAAAGATAGAGTTGAAAAGCATAGTCCAAAACCGAAAATCCAAAGTCGGGTTTGTTCGAACACTCGAGAACGGCTGGACCGATTTTCATGATTTTTGATTTGGTGAAGCTGAAAACATTTTTTTCATTTGTATGTATGTTTCTAAACTATGCTTACGTCAATGGGGACAACTGGAAGGAAATTTTATAACTTCCCGTTGTCCCCATAATCGGGACAGCATCAATGAGGACATCGGGAATACATCGATATGTCTCTGCCCCGAATGCAGGATAACTATTATAACATTTGAAAATTAATTAAAAGCGGACGAAGTCGCAGGCAACAGGTAGTTTAAAATATTTTTTGAGCAAGAAAACGACACTGAAAGGAAGTTTTTTTAAAAAGGTTTTTTCCCTTTGTGGTACGGAACCATAGGCAATTAAAAAAATCAACTCATAGGCCGAACGAACTCATCTCTACGAACAGAAGTGTTCAAGTACCTACTTCGAATTGTTCTTTCACCTGACGTCACATAAATCATCTTTATCAGATGTAAACAGGCCAATGATGATGACGGAATCATAAATAGCAAAGATCACCTTTCATTTGAGTCCTGGTGATGCCGGAAGTCTCATCGACAATCGAAGCTTTCCGATCGAGGGTGGTGTCCGCAGCAGGTTTCAGGAAGGTCACCTGGCGCGCAGGCCGGGAGGGCGAGGTCTCCGAGAGATGCTGGCTGTGGGAGACAGTCATGGGGATGAGAGGAAATAAGTTTATTTTAGTTTAGAAGTTTCTAGAAATGTGGTAGTTTTGTTCGACAGCCGTGATAGTTCCACTGGGTTATGCAACTCCCACCTAAGCTTCCATCCAAAGAAGACCAAATTGATACTAGCCTCAGTCCATAGTGCTGTAAATAATAGGTAGGTAGATAATATTAGGAGCTTTTATTTTTAGTTTTAAGAAGTGAAATGTTTTTTAATTTGTTTTCTGATGTATATAGTTGTATATCATTCTACCTAATCCCATATTCGCTCCGCGAAAAGATAAATAAAGATTAAAAAAAAAGTTTTTAGAAGTTACTACTGTGCAAATGTGGGCATGTACCAAATGTCGTGTTTGGACGACCCTCTTTAGATATACTCAAAGATCTAAGTAACTAAAGATCTGAGTAAGATATCTACCGAGCCCGGGGATTACAGTCGAGATCATATTTTTTTGTAGGTATGTATGTAGGTATTTATAGTCGCGTCGCGTCGCTATACTGACATAATTCGAATCTCGGAAAAATGCGACGTAGCGTAGAGCTACGCCATATCTCGTAGCTCAACGAGATGCTACGAATTTTCGAGTGTGGAAGGGGGATGAATAATAATGGTGGTACAGTCACCAACAAAAGTCAGTGAACACTTTAAAGTCGCCATACGCTGAACGGTTTTTGTTTTTCAAGGGACCACGCGGGCAAAGCCGTGGGCGGAAGATAAAAAAAAAAAAAAAAAATTTAATTACAAAATGCGAAAGTAACTCTGTTTAAGTTACCTTTTACAACTAAACGGATCTTGATGAAATTTGGCAAAATGATAGATTGTATTCTCGGGAAGGACATAGAGTGGGTACATTTTGTTTAAAAAAACTAGAGCGCAAGAGCTAATAGGTAGGTAACCTATATCTACTTCCAAATTTCATTGTGTAGGTAAGTACCTACGAAGTATGAAAAGTTACAACCGTAAAAACTTGAATCGCCCATCAAACGCAAATATTTGCAATATAAAATATGGTGAATCGTTTCTCTCGTCTCAAGTTCGTAGATAGCAGGGACGGTTTCCTCCCATTTCAATGTGGGTTCGGTAGGTCTACCATGAGTTGTCACATTTAGATTGGCTGACGTTACTACAGTAGTAATAGTACGTAACTATGACATTTGTCGAAATTGTTACTCATGGTACCAAATTCTAAGCAAATTAATGAGCGCAAACTACAGTCGCTGTAGTACGCTGTGACGTAGGATAGTTAGCTACGTGAGGTTTTAGTACCCAACTATCCGCTAGAGGCGCTGTACAAGTTTTCATACATTTTTTTAACTACAGTCGCTAGCGAGTGTTGATTGTGAAATCTCATGGTAGACCTACTGAACTTTCAATGTGAGGCCCACATAGATTGTTTATATCGGTGGTCCTCAAATAAAATTAAAGCTCAGTTGTTTTACCTACCTACCTACATTGCTGGAAATAAAGATTTTTATATACCACATAGGTAGGTATACCTAAAAAAGTTCATGTCTATAATTAGGTACTTACTTACTTATGTCTAATCTGATATGTCAGGGGTTACCACAAGCTCGCCTTACGGTATTTATTTCATTGACAAGCAGCATAGGTAGCTGTACTAATTACTTACATTGACACAATGCTAAAACATTTTGTAAAGTGGATATACAGGATCTAAAGTAATATAAGTTTGATATTTCGTACCATGACCTATACAAATCGTATAAGGCGTGTTACTTCAAGCTTGAAATGCGACATGTTTCAGTAACGTCAAATAAAAATAAATAAAAAAGTAAAACCACTTCAATTACCTACCTAAATCTTTATAGATATTGATACGAAATATCAAGTTATATTACTTTAGATCCACTTTACAAAATGTTTGCAAAATGCATTTTAAACGTTATTAGTACCTGTCTACCTACTATGCTTGTCAATGAATTAGAAACCGTAAGTATAATATTTAACGCTCTGTCTTAGTTGATAGTAAACCCCACCCCCAGCTGCCCCCTGAATCCCTCCTTGCACTAGGGCTCCGCAGAACAATCAATACAAATCCAGGGCACCGTTTATTGCAAATACTCTACAGAGCCTCTATAAAAGTTCCGAGTTTGCAAGCAGCTTTTATAGCCTGCTTTTGAACGAGATGTCTGTTAGCTGACTCGTAAAATCCACCATTTATGGCTATTGGAAGCACGTTTTATAATTTAAAAGTGCTATTTACAGACTTAATAATAATGCATTGCAGTAAGTCAGTCTTTTTTTTCCTATCCATAGCCTAGATAGACAAATACAAATACTTGGGTAGGTACTTAAAGATTATAGGGTTTCCAAAACTTTTTACATAAGTATAATTTATTTTCAGTTTTATTTTAGTAGGTATTTTTAATCTGGGGTAGGTATATACAGCGCTGGTGGTAGCACCCCTGCCTCATGATCCGAGGGTCGTATGTTCAAACCTGGTCGTGTACCAACCTCGAAAATGTATGTGCGCAATGTCAGTGCTACTACAGGTAAGGCAAACATCATGAGAAAACCAGCATATCCTAGAACCAAAATATTCGAAGGTGTGGGTCATAGTCATAGGTTAGTATTCTTATAAGCGGCGATTGGCTTGCAACCGGTCACGTACGGAATACCTACTAAGTGATGATCAAAATGTGGGCATGTGCCAAATGTCGTGTTCGGACGTGCCTCTACCTCTTTAGATATCCTCAAAGATCTAAGAAATTGAAATTGAAAAATATTTATTCAGTACAATCACAAGGATCACTTTGAAACGTCTTACATGCTAGGTGAATCTATGTGCCAATTCCAACCTAACCCAAGTACGAGAAGAACAGGCAAGAAACTCGTCTCGGTCCTAGCGCTTTTTTGTATGATCCTTCTTACAAAAAAATGTAATCAAGATCATCTCATAATCTATACTAATATTATAAAGAGGAAAACTTTGATTGTTTGTTTGTTTGTTTGAAACGAATAGGCTCCTTAAGTCACTAGAGGTCTGAGGAGATATCTTCCGAGCCTGGGGATTACAGTCGTGAACATCTTTGTCTTTTTTTAGTACCTTTCAGAAGGGCTGATGGCTAGTGATGGCGGCTCCCTGCTGGCAGGGCGCGAGGACTCCACCGGAGGCCCGGGCTCCCCGCCACTGCTAGTTTGTCGAGTCTATGGGAAATAAAAAACCATGCATTATCTTAGCCGAAAATGTGTAGAAACGAAAATTCAAAATTCAAAATTCAAAATATGTTTATTTTCAATAGAATCACAGGGATCACTTTGAAACGTCTTACATACTAGGTGAGTCTAAGTGCCAGTTCCAGTCCTATCCCCAGTGCGAGAAGAACTGACAAGAAACTCGCTGGGCCCTAGCGCTTTTTTTGTATGATCCTTGTTAATTTTGTAAGGAATACCTAGCAGAGTTGGAGCTGATTCATCCCAAGCTTTTTTATCATCTAAGTACTCTGATATTTTATAGTAAGCTTTTCTAGACAGTTTCTGTTTAATTACATTTTTGAATTTTCCAATTGATAAATCAAGCATGTCACTTGGGATCTTGTTATAGAAGCGTACACATTGCCCTTTAAAGGATTTACTTACTTTAGTGAGCCTAACCGTGGGAACAGCGAGTTTATTTTTAAGTCTAGTATTAACATTATGATTATCACTATTTTTCCTAAATAAATTAATGTTTTTGTGAACATACATCAAGTTTTCATATATATACTGACATGGCATTGTCATGATATTTATTTCTTTAAACTTATATCTAAGAGATTCTCTAGGACCCATGTTATAAATTGCACGAACAGCCCTCTTCTGCAACACAAATATAGTATTAATATCTGCAGCATATAGGTATAACATCCCCCATAACAAAATGCCGTAAGACATAATGCTATGAAAGTAGCTGAAATATACAAGTCTAGCAGTTTCTACGTCGGTGAAATGACGGATCTTTTTAACTGCATTATGCTGCAGAGCTAAGAGCAGAGCAGAGCTGCAGAGCTAACGGAATTAAGTATTCCCTCATTATTTATCACAATAGTAGGTCTACCATGAGTTTCTACGTCGGTGAAATGACGGATCTTTTTAACTGCATTATGCTGCAGAGCTAAGAGCAGAGCAGAGCTGCAGAGCTAACGGAATTAAGTATTCCCTCATTATTTATCACAATAGTAGGTCTACCATGAGTTTCTACGTCGGTGAAATGACGGATCTTTTTAACTGCATTATGCTGCAGAGCTAAGAGCAGAGCAGAGCTGCAGAGCTAACGGAATTAAGTATTCCCTCATTATTTATCACAATAGTAGGTCTACCATGAGTTTTCACAATCTCGCTAGCGACTGTATCTACCTAGTTGTGTAAAAAAATGTATAAAAACTTGTATAGCGCTTCTAGCGGATAGTTGGGTACTAAAACGTCACGTAGTTAACTACCCTACATCACAGCGTACTACAGCGACTGTAGTTTGCGCTCCATTAATTTGCTTAGAATTTGGTACCATTAGTAACAATTTTGACAGATGTCATAACGTCAGCCGATCTAAATGTGACAACTCATGGTAGGCATACTGATATACTTACTTAATCCCGCGGTTACGTTTGCACCATTGTTTTGCCCCATTGATGGTGCAGGCAGACAGACGTGGTTAGTAATGTTTGCACCATTCAAATTGATACAAGTAGGTACTAAACTTTACTTACCTCGCCGTAGATAAAATCAATAAAAAATTGTTTGTTAAGCGTTTGTTTTTGACATGGTTTTTTAAAATGAATGTAAGCCAGAAATTCTTCTTTTTCTTACAAAAATAACACTGAAAATTAACATCACACCACAGACGGATTAGGTAGGTTAGTAGGTACTATTAGATAGGTACTTATTAAGTTTTAGGACGAAGAAATCAACACAAGCACATAATCCACCACTTACAGAATTTTTTTGCCCCATTTGCATTGATGTATGGTTTCACTTTCACAGCTGGCGAAAATAAAAAATAAATAAAAAGTAAAATTTATCTAAGTATACATGGTATACATGGTATACCTACATACTATACATACATATACACCTAAAATAACTCTACTTAAGGGTGCTGTGCGAAATGCGAATGTATGGAATGTATTTATTACTCGATCACGCTTAAACGGCTGAACGGATCTGGATGATAATTGGAATACGGTTAAAAAGTAGCCTACGCGTAGGCTTATACTTATCTAGTAAGTACTTTTTATCCAGGTAAGTCCCTACCACGCGAGCGAAGTCGCGCGCGGTTGATAGTTTACAATAAGTTAGCCAAACAATCCAATATTTTCGTTGGATGATGGCATAGCAATGCGTTGTCTTTAGGCAAAGACACAGGTTCGAGTCCCGGAGACGTGTCGGTGATTTCCGATCCTATATTTTCGTTAGATTTTGACGGTGGCATAGTCAGTAGAACTCGCGACATATTTAGATTATTTAAAAGCACGTCCCCACTTGTGACATTACGCCGCGCCGTGACCGTGTACCGTAACAAACACGCGTGACAATCACACGCATTGTCACGGCGTAATGTTACACGTGCGAAAGAGCGCGAAGATTATCTTCACTCACCATGATCCCTTTCAGCTGATTCACCAGTGGTGAATCAGCGAAGAAATTGTTCACCGCTGAGAATATTTTTGTTCGTTTACTCGTGACGTCGTCCGGGCAGGCGCTCTCACGCCCGCCGTACTTGCCTGGCGAAACAAACATACATACATACTGTACAATCTCATCTTGTTAAGCAAACATATCAAAGTATCTAATCTATTTTCATGTTCTCATCATGTCGAATATGTATAAGTACAAGGCACCATTTAGGTACCCCTTGTCATAAACCTACTCAACCAATGGATTATTTCCAATGATTTTAAAATTATTTTATGTTATAAAAATGTCTATTAATTTATTTCCCAACGAATCCAAGACCCGAGTATACAACCAAACGCAAGAGTCATCGCAACTAATCCCAAGTACAGATTGCCAACTTTGATTCTAAACGACTCAATTATGCTCTTTCGATAGAATTGAGTGACTCTAAAACTCTCTTATCTTACCTACCTTCAAGAATTACTGCGAACTCGAAAAATATAACGCTATGCAATAGCTCAATAAAACAAGTTAGGTAGTGTAGAGCCGGTACTAGGTACCTATGTTGAAGCGTTTTATAATAGGTAAGTGTAGGTTCCCATGGTGTCAAGTAAGTAACTTAAATGTGTGTTTACGCTAGGCAACCAATAAACCAATTCCAATGTTTTGCTAATAGCATCTGGATGCGGGAATGTTTGGTACGCCATAGAGGTTATATTTGTTTACAGATACGAATTGGGAAGGCCATGCTAGACAACTAAATCAAAATAAAATATTTTGAGAATCACAAGTACTTACCTAACTAGGTGGTAAGGCTGTTTTGTAAAGTTTGCGACGTTTGATAAAATACGAACGAATGAGATTTTTTCTTTCATGTGCAAAGTCTTTGACTGCGACAAAAATAATAAAAAATATTTAGACGTGCTTTTTCCCCATTTTAGTAGATATCCTCAAAAACCTAAGCAAATTCAAATTCAAATTCAAACTCGAGATTTGAAAAAATGTCTACCAAACTGGGGATCACAGTCGTGTCTATTGTAATATTTTTAATGACAAAATTTTTTTTCAAGTTGACGCGTACCTATCTGACTTTTTTTTATTTTTGATAAACTCTGTTGGGTTATTAAACTAAGAAATAAGCAAGCTAGAATAGGTAATAAGATCATAAAATACCTATTACCTAGAAAAACAATTAACAAGTTATTGTGGCCTGATGAATTCTGTTTTATAACCCATTGTTTAGATCACGTGTCTATGGAAGTAAAAAATGCCACAAATTTATCACTTCAATTGAGGGCGGCACCACTGTCTAATGACAATTTCTTCAACAATTCTTGTTAGTTCACGGTTTTTTGTTACAGTTGACAGATGTAACTTTCAGGTTGAGTTAAACACTGCAATGTTAAGTTTAACTTAACTTGCCAGTGTTCTCAAACGGTGAAGGAAAACATCGTGGGGAAACCGCCATACCCTAGAACTAAAAATTGATGATGTGTGTCATACATAGGTTAGTGTTCTTATAAGCATGGGCTTGCAACCCGTCACGTATTGAATACTAACCACAGTGCAAAATTTGGGCATGTGCCAAATGTCATGTTTGCACGTGTCTCTGACTACCCTTTAGATATCCTCAAAGATCTAAGTAACTATAGATCTGAGGAGATATCTACAGAGCTTAGGGATTACAGTCATGATCATGTTTTTTTTAACTCAACTTTCAAGTCACATCGAGTAAATTCGCGAAATCAACCCCTTCTGAAGAAAGCAATCATAATTTAGATTATTTGCACCGTTTTACAACCATGAAAAACCGACATGACCAATTTGTGGGTAGGTTGGTAAGGTAACCTAATGTTGACATATTTTTCGCGCGCTATGAATTTATTGTTTTAAAATGCGTCACCTTAAATTGGGAATGAAAATTCTAGACTTTTCCTAATGAATGAAAAAACATTCTTTGATGTTTAAAGTTCTTAGATTTATTAATCAAAAAATACACACTAGGTACACACATATTTTTTAGTTTTTCCGAAATAATTTTGCTGTTGTTTTATAATGTTTATATTTTATATTTACGAGAGAGACGCGAATATCCAGTTTATAGCATCTCAAGCCGTAATTTATTGCAAAAAAGAAAATACCTGCTCAAATATAAATGAATCACTCCCCCCTGTCTAGGGCTATGCATAAAATTTTCAGACAACTCCCAGATCTAATATTTTAGTTTCTAGATAAATTTTATTCTATGTCAGGTACTTAGGTATTCAGAATCATTTCGCAGCGCCCGTCAAGTCCTTGATTAATCAATTTAGAGATTGATTAAAACCTAAAATGGTCAAAATCTCAAAAAAACCGTCAAATTTTCAGTTTATCAAACCCGTTATGAGTAAGACACGCTTTGGTAAGTCAAGAAGAAATGGATATATTAAGATATATTATGTTAATGCTTACCTTGATCAAAGATGTTGGGGGGTAGCGAGCAGCGTACTGCTCGCGCGGTGGGGAGGAGTGACTGGGACTGACTGACTGGCTCGAGTGGCTGAAGAGGGCCCGCGCATGCGTTCAGCACATCTCATCACAGCCTCCGTAAGGGAACGTCTCATAGCCGCGATTTGCAACATCATCATGGTACGAATCTGTAGACTGTATTTAATTTTTGCTAGTTTCTGGGTGGTTCAGCTTTCAATTTCAGAGATCAATGTCATGTGACGAGGAGAGTGGTAGGTATGAATGAGGATGGATACGGGGGTAGAGGTAGGCCAAAGAAAAGATGGATGGACTGTGTGAAAGATGACATTGGTAAGAAAGGAGTGAGTAAGTACTGAGATGACGAATGATAGAAGGAAAATGGAAGAACATCGCATGTTGTGCCGACCACACATAACGTGGGAAAAGGGCAGGAAGATAGGCGGTTTAGCTAGGTGGTATACGAGAAATATTATAGGTATATTAACTAGAACCAATGAAACTTAATTTTATCTACCTCTCACAAACTAGGTCTCGGGCGAAGCAGAAAGGGTCGCTACAACCAATTATTGACGCTATTAAATTTCTGTTGGTGTTTCTAATAGTCTTATATATTATTGACTGCAAGTTATTAGGACAAAAACATGACAGCCTACAGAATCACAAAACTGTCACGATAGTGATCCGCATTATCGTAACAGCACCGCGTCATGTAATATCATGTCACGGAGCTACAGTCACGACGCAATGTCACAAGTGTGGACCGCCCTTAATACATACAGCTGTTAGGTACTTAACAAAATATATATGTCTACAGTAGACCATTGGCAAGCCCTTCTAAAACCAGCAGAATTTTATTAACGCGAGGTCGCAGAGGGAAGACTGCGGCTTAACACAGATTAAATACTTGTGCTAGCAAATATACCTACAAGTGTATAACGCTTAATGTTGAAATCCATAACTAGTTACCCAGAGTTTAGACGAGAACTGATTTAGGTATTTACGGAAACTTGTAGGTTTGGTATGTAGAGGTAGATCAGTCTAAAAATGCACGCCCCTCCAATGTATTTGCTACTCTATTTCCTCTACATACGGTACAAGTACAAGTGGAGGGGCGTGCATTTTTAGATTGAATCATCTCTACCTACCTACATACAGTTAGGTACAATACAACAGTGGGTAGGTACCTAGTAACTGAATATTTGATCAGCCTCACAGCTCAGTTGGTAAGCTCTGCCTTCTGCGCTGTTGGTTGTGGGTTCGATCCCCACCCAGGACAAACATTGTGTGATGAACAGGAAGTTTGTTCTGTGTCTGGGTGTTATTAATGTATTTTATGTAGATACGTAGGTACAAAAAACGGAAGAAGGAACGAGGGAACGGACGAGAAAAGAGTGCATGCGGCGGAGATGCGAATGTTGAGATGGATGTGTGGAGTGACAAGGATGGATAAAATAAGGAATGAGTATATCAGAGGAAGTCTGAAAGTGGCACCAGTGACAGAAAAGATGAGGAGTAATAGGTTAGCGTGGTGTGGACATGTTATGAGAAGAGATGAATGCCATGTGACGAGGAGTGTGTTAGGTATGAATGTAGATGGATACAGGGGTAGAGGTAGGCCAAAGAAAAGATGGATGGACTGTGTGAAAGATGACATGGGTAAGAAAGGAGTGAGTACTGAGATGACGAATGACAGAGTGAAATGGAAGAAGATCACATGTTGTGCCGACCCCACATAACGTGGGATAAGGGCAGGA
This sequence comes from Cosmorhoe ocellata, assembly GCA_963675405.1. Lineage (NCBI taxonomy): Eukaryota > Metazoa > Arthropoda > Insecta > Lepidoptera > Geometridae > Cosmorhoe > Cosmorhoe ocellata. Next base: position 6,119,883 of record OY776265.1, on the reverse strand, counting down.
AGATGATGATGATGATGACGTAGGTACAAAAAAAAGTATTCTAGCATGGATAATATACCTACCTATAACAAAAAAAGTACTTAAAATTAAGAAAATCGCTGATGTCTTATCACGGGTAGGTATAGTACGTATCTACCAAGGTAGAATAGGTACCTATACAAATATCTGTTTTTGATTAGGACCAATTTACACAGGCATATTTAAGCACCTACATAATTATTATGTAAGTAAGGTACCTTTATGTAGGTAGGTACTTACATAAAGTGTGTCCAAAAATTTCAGGACGTGAAAACAAATAAGGATTGTAGACGAAATTTCAGTTCGTGTAGGTAGGTACCGTCCTATCTACTCGTATAAATGTTTTGACAATCGTTTCCCTTTCCGTATCCGTAATGCACTGTGTCCCGTTTCTCCGTATCTTTGCGTATTTGTTTATTTCCCTATCTTTGTGGTTAGCAACTGATTTATTCAAAGGAAAGTAAGCTCTATTTCAGTTTATTAATCACTTCAGTCGTAGGTACCTACTGATGGATCCGTATTGGTGGATTAATAAACAGACGTTTGTATCATTTCTATAAAGGTTTCCTACTAATATTATAAACGCGAAATTTTGTAAGAGTGTATGGATGGATGTCAGAATGTCATGGATGTATGTTTGTTACTCTTTCACGCTGGAACGGGTGAACGGATCTGGATGAAATTTGGTACAGATATAGATTATAGTCTGGAAGAACACATAGGCTACTTTTTATCCCGGAAAAATATAAGGTTCCTGCGGGATAGATTAGTTTTTGTTTTTCAAGGTATCACGCGCGCGAAGCTGCGGGCGGAAGCTAGTATTATATATATATAATAATAATAATAATAATATAATAATAATAATTGATCCCCCGATCTGTCCCCTTGGGGTGACAGATGGGACTAAAACATTCTTTGTCCCCCTGTTGCCAAGAAGGGGACAAAATATGGAACAATTTAGTCCCATCTGTTTACTTTTATCGGTCATGATGCGAAATGTGATGTGCGCAATGCCAGTGCTCTTAAACGGTGAAGGAAAACATCGTGATGAAACCGGCATACCCTAGAACCAAAAATTCGAAGTTATGTGTCACAGGTTAGTATTCTTATAAGCGGCGATGGGCTTGCAACCTGTCACGTACGGAATACTAACTATTGTGCAAAATGTGGGCATGTACCAAATGTCATGTTTGGACTTGCCTCTGACTACCCCCTTTAGATATTCTCAAAGATCTAAGTACCTAACTAAAAATCTGAGGAGATATCTACCGAGCCTGGGGATTAAACAGTTGTGATCATATTTTTATTTTTTTTATTTTTTTATGATGCGAAATATCAAAGTTATTATTTGGTACCTACTATGATATTGCCAGAACTTTTTCGAATCGAACCCACACCTCTCGCGTTTAAACCGTACCTACCTACCTAGTACCTATTCGCTCGCTACACCACCAAAGTTGACGTAGGTAATACATAGATATACCTAGATTTGTAACATAAAATATGATTTTAGCTGTTTTGGACATCACATTCTTGGTTATCGTGGCTACCTACTTAGTTAGTTCGTAACACCTTCATCAAAGTACCTACCTACACCCTATTGTAATCTTTAGTACCTAGTTAGTTTTAGGTGCTATTTTAGTCAATTTGGTAAAATGGGTAAAAAATATTAGAAGGTAAACTATCTCTCTAGGTCGTTCGTTAATAGCAAACGCGCGGCGCTGCTATTGCTCATTCATTTGATCTAGGCGTAGGTATAACTAGTTTCTAGGTATGTAGGTACGACACCTCGGTTTAAATATCTTTATTTATAATAATAATAATAATAATATATTTATTTATTCAGATAACAAGATCCATAGTGTTAATACAATACAACTTATAATCTAGAGTTAGTAGGTTCCTAACAGCTAATACTTAATAATTAAAAGTGATTTAGTCCTCTGTGTGAGTTTCCACATCAGAGGACAATTAAATTTATTGGAGATTGTGTTTATACTCAAAAAGAAAAAACTAGTCCACTTAGAATGAGTATACATTGGTACAGTGGCGGATTTACCAGCAGGCTGAGTAGGCTTGAGCCTAGGGCGGCAGATTTTTGGGGCGGCAAATTTGGGACCGATTTTTTTTTTTTTTTTGCTACCAGAAATCAAAAAGATTTCTGGATGACGGTTTTCTGTATTCTGTTTTCTGATGTTTTACAGATAGAAGTCTGCAACAAATTTTTCCGACGACTTTCTCTTTTCACTTATCATTTGTCATTGTACGATCCGTAAATCCGTTTAGCAATCTTACATATTCTAGAGTAAAACAGCTAGTTCGCCGCCCCCAACCAATAATCGGTCTTTGCGCCCTCTCCCCGCACTTTGAATGAGTGTAAAGAGCGAAATTATAGAAAATGTATTTTTCTTTTCCTACCGTCAACCCATACAGCCAGTCCTACTATTGGTTTGTATATAATTTGGTGATTTTAATTTGAATGTAGTAAATAATTTAGTGAATAATTTTACCGATTTTAATCTTATGTATCGACTATTATAGCATGCATTACCCCGCCTTCCAAACATGATTGAGCTTTAATTAGCTCAAAAATATAACTAAAAATTATTTTACGTGCAATTCCAACGAAATTGTTGAATTGTAAAAATAATCTAGGACATGACAATTTGAAAATTGTGGAGGCAAGGGCGGCAAAAGCTTTACAGCCTATACCTTGAAAATTTGTAAATCCGCCACTGCATTGGTATCTAAAGATAAAGTAGGTATTAGGTACATATATAATCTGAGGTATTACTAGAGCAAAGTTGCGGTAGATCTACAGCGTTAACAGTTACCTACCTACTTATTCTAAGTTGTCGTGGTACCTATCTTTAACAATATAAAAGATAATTATATTGGTACTAGCTTTCGCCCACGGCTTCGCCTGCATGGTAAGTACCTTGAAAAATATAAAGAAACGAGATAAAAAGTAGCCTAGATGTGTTATTCCAGACTTTAATCTATTACCTATTCGAGCCAAATTTCATGCAGATCCGTTCAGCCGTTTCAGCGTGAATGAGTAACAAACAGACATCCATACATTCTTACAAACTTTCGCGTTTATAATATTACGGTACCGGAAGTATCAATTAACGTAAGGGACATTTTATCGAAAATGAGTTGAATATGCAGTTCTATCTAAAATTTTCTGCTCTATCGACTGGTATACTTGAAATTTCGATATCTTCAAAAAAATGTCCCTTACAGTACAAATTTTCAGAAGTGCCCAATGAGTACGTGCACCGGCGCCGGCGCCCGCGACTGTTCCAGGTGCCTCGCGGCAGAACCAACCTGCTGGCTAAAGCGCCTCTGACGCGCACCTTGCACACACTCAATTTAGTAGCGGACAACGTAGATATATTCCACGATCCTCTGAGCGAATTCGTAAAGGTTACAATGTATGTTTTGTGTTATATATGACATCGATGACTATTTGATTATTTTGTTTTGCTTTGTGTATTGTATTGTTAATTTAATGAATGTATTATGTAAGTAATTGACATGTATGACTGAATTTATTTGTTATGATATTGTTTTTTGTTTTGTTTAATTTAATTGATATTAATGTATACCTACTCTATTGTATTAGGATAATCCTGTAAAAATAGATGTTAGCGAGTGAAATAAATAAATAAATAAATAAATAAATAAGTTCTAAACAGAAAATTATCTAAAATTGTAACGTAACAACCTTGTTAAGTGAAGTTTTTTATCTCAATTAAGTAATGTATGTCTCAATAATTAAATACTTTGACCCTTACACTAAAATCACTTGCTTTGATGTAACGCGGTTTTTTCAATGTTGTCCTTTACGTTGATATGCCTTTCGATTTTATTTTATTAGTACCTGGATGACCTGGTTTTTTTGGTAACTCGTATTTTTTGGAAATTATATTTTGATACGAACTATTACTGATGAATTATGAGTAATATTTTTCGATTTTAACGCCATCTTTATCAAGTAGCTTTAGTGTCGCTGTGTTGGGAAAACAGTTTAGTTGTTGTTTAGGCTCTAGACATGGTCAATCACGATTGATTGGATCACTTTGATTCGATCGCAACCCATACGCAAGTGATTCGATCATGAATTTATATGTGATTCGATCACTTTTGACCCGCCTTACTGCCGAGTTCCGTGTGTTGCAGAGAGGTGCCATGTCGGTGCGATCAGAATGTATTTATGTATCGTAAAGATTACTCTTACAAGAGTACTACAAGTATCTCCTTCTTTCGCATGCAGTCAGGCACGGTCGTTAGTCTCTTTCTAATAGGTCGAAACCTGTAAAACCCGTTTGTTTGGGCTAGCTTGCAAAGCTCGCACGCGATCCAATCAATTGCCGATTATCCTAGGATAGTGACCTATTTATGAATAACCTGCACTGCAAGTCAAGGGACCCATGGGTACAATAAATACATCTGTCTCCTAGATTGCCCGCATGGGTCGATTCATCGAATCTTTCCATCACGATCGACCCGGGTCGCACGAAATGATCGATTGACACAGTTCTAGATGGACCTTGTTGCCAAAGTTTAAAAAAAATAAAAATAGTATTGCTTCTCGCCAATAGATGTACCTAAGTATTAGTATTCTAAAGTTTTTATTGCCTGAAAACTCTGATGAAACGATGTTTTCTAACCATGAAACCTAGCTAGATCGATTTATCGCTCACGAAATATCTGCATACTAAATTTCATCAAAATCTTTGAAGCCGTTTCCGAGATTCAGATTCATATTCTTCTTATTCTTATAAACATAATTATATACAAGAATAGCTCGTTTATAGGTAGGTATAAGATTAATAAGATGTTAAAATATGGTTTTATTTGGCGTAATGTTACTAGTAGGTAGGCACTGTTCTCTAAGTCGATTAAAATAAGGTAGATATTGCAAGGTTCTTGTTTACTTACAGCAAATTTAAAACTAGTCATAGACCCTTACGTTAAAATTACTTATCAGTTTTATACTTACATCTGTTCCTTACATTACTGCATACTTATTTAAACTAAATTTTAATTAACGTAAGGTACCTACCTACGGCTTTATATTGAATTTTAATGTAAGGGACAGGCTATCTACGAAACCATAAGATATATCAGAATTTTGAATTTTCAGTACGAAAGATACCAAAAATTTAAGACGTTTTGGTCTTGGAAGCATTCAAATAGGACCACAGGAAAAAAAGATAGGTACAAACTAATTTACAAAAAAAAATCTTCCTTAATTGATACTTCCGGTATCGATTAGTAGGATGTAGTTACGTACATTTAGATTGGCGGTGAAATCTCAAAAATTAAAAATTTAAAAAAAAAATTTTAGGAAATTTTAATTTAAAATTTCCAAAATGATCATAAGTAGGTAATGTTGCTTGTCGTGTCGCCCGGCTACGGAAAAACTCAAAATATCACTTTTTTTCAATTCCCGTTTATAAATGTAGTTGGTAGGTAGGTACTAAGTACCTACCTACCTAATGTAAACAGGTAGGTACCTAATAATATCTAGGTATAAGTACCTACCTACCTACTTAGTTATGTATCTTATGGTAATAAATAGTAAGTAGGTACCTACCCTACCAATATTAAAAGAAAGAAGCAAAAGAGCCGTCTATGAATAAAACCCTTTAATCCGGCCAAAGTCCATGAATGGTTTCCAACTACCAAGGTCACAGTTCAATCACTTCATTCGTTCGTTCCCGATTGTATAGAGTCTGCGCGCGCATTGCTCACCGGCTCAAGAGAAACGATCCGCACGCTCCCTCCGTTCGCGGCAACTCCTCGATCCTCATTCTGGTTTTAGCCGGCCCGTCAGACAGTCGCGTTCATCTCATAATTAAAATCCAAGAAATCAAAAATGGAGTTCATCGGCAAGAAATACAAAATGGTCTCATCCGAGAACTTCGATGAATTCATGAAGGCGATCGGTGAGTGGTTTGTTCTGTATTTTTTTCTAAAGTTCGAGATAAGTCGATGTAAAAAGCCGGCCGGTGTTCTGGCATGCCATGTTGGTGGCGGCAGTGCGTTGACCACGCCACTCGCGACCATCATCCAATGCGCATGTTCGCAAGTAACGCCATCACCACCCTATTTTTATGATTTAATAAGTAGGTACCTATTGAATACGTAAGGACCTATATTTATTATCCTTCATTCATCTTAGATAATAAGTAGGTTTAATTTAGATTAAGTGCAAAATATTAAAATAATGAAGGGGTTCAAATTTTGTTAAAAAGTAGGTAGGGCTACTACCATTTTCAATTATTTTTGAAGCTTCTGGGAGGTACCTACCTAGGTAATAGGTAATTAAAAAAATATTATAGTAGGTAGGTGGTACCTACGTAAATTAACAGTTAAACCGTGAGAAGACAATATATTATAACTCGCATTTTAAGAACTACCTACTGAATAACAGTAATTACTTAGGTAGGTACCTACCTACATTAATCTGAAAAAACAGGTAGGTACAGTAGTGTAGGAAGGTACCTATGTAGGTGCCTACTTACTAAGTAATTTTATTGCAACAATTTAGAATAACCAAGTGTCGGGTAGGTTGCCTATCTTTACGACATCCAAGCAAATACAGATATTACCTACAAAAGTCACTATTATCGATAAAAATATTTCATGAAATAACGTCGGTAGAGTGCTAGACAGAGGTAAGTCATAATTTCACATTTTGTCGACAAGTTGAAATCACCGCAGGTGTTTGTTATAAATTATGAGGTATTCCTTAAAAATCTATTGAAATAACCGCATCAATATTCGTTATCAATTTTATTTGAAAATATTGCCTAAAACCTAATTTTAAAAGCTAGCATTATCATCTAATGAAATGAGAATAAAATCCCAATCTCTTGATGTGTCATTCCTCAATTACCTACCTACAACTACAAGTGCATCACTCTGGCTTACTTGATTTGATGGGGCATTGCCATTTTGTCCTGATAAATAGAAAATACCTAACATTAGTCTCATCTTATCATTACTTTCATTACAATGAACCTCTGTTTTTAACCTTGAGATAACACGCAATGAGTCAGACTCATAAAGGCGATCCTCTGTACTTTCTCTGTAAGAAGGTTTGTATGGAGTGATAAACAAATATTATTAGTTGCAGAATAATTTAAATAGCTTGTCCGATTAAGGCTGAATAAGAGATAACTTTGTTCACATCCATAAAGATTAAGACTTACTCAATTTTATATCAATGACAAAACAAGACTAAGGTCATAAAAACAAAGCGCCTTTGGAACCTAAAAAATTATTAAAAGAATAAAATATTCTCGGAAACATTGTAGACGCTCGGAGTACCTATCTTTTATAATAGTATCATGATAATGTAGGTACCTACCTATGCCATTGCTTTTTGTTTTCTGATACGTGGAAATTTTGTAAAAGGCTTAGTAAATATATTTTAGTTGATAAAAACTATTTTACTTACTTCTACCCCACTTCTACTATTGTGTTATTACTACAGTCTATGTTATTATCGTTATGGATTTGAAAATGTGGTAAGTCCATAATTATATTTTTTTATCGACTACAATTTGCGTTTGTAACAGTGTAATAAATAACAGACGTAAAATGTTAGACATCATTCCTAGAAGTAAAAACGAACAAAATATTACTTAGAAAAATGCATTTAGGTAGTCTTGAGACCTTGGACTTTTCGACTTTGACTCGGCGTCGTAAGTGGGTACAATAATAATGATAGACTTGAATTTAAATTTATTTAGACACGCTCGTGGTATAGGTACTGGCCTTTTATTTTCTTTCTGCTAGATCAATAGGTTAAGCAAAGCAAAGCAATGTAGGTACCTACAGCACAGGTCAACAATAAGATGAGTGACGGTATTTACACATGAGTTTTCGTGCTTCACAGCTGCAAACTACACTATGTGAATTAAATACCTACTTACATTATTATTTTGATATTCTTGCAGCTTCTTTTTTAACGACGCTAAGCGAATTCAATCGTGGGAGTTTTAAATAGTAGGTACCTATATTTTTCAAATAATTGTCTATTATTCCTGGTCATGAAAAAAAAATCAAAATAACTGTTCCGTTTTGTGTAAATAACAGACTACGTACATAGGTCTTTTTATGAGTTGGCTGTAATAAAGATAAGATGCTAAATTATTTACTGTAAGTTACCTACTTGACTTAGGTGTAACCATAAAATATAATAATTTTAAAGGTAGGTATTGATTATACTTACTAACCATCTATCAGTACTCAACTCAGTACCTACAGTAGATAACATTTTTGTTTTGTAATCGTAAGTCCTAAAACCACATTTAATTTTGCTGTTTGTAAAAACTTTTAATGAGGGTAGTTATGTAATTTTTAGAAGCGCTACTCAAACATGAGGCATTTATGTTAGTTAACATGATTTTAGAGTAACTAATTGAATTACTTGGATGGGTGTACACGAACTCAATTTGTTTCAATCAATATTTTGAGCACTAATTTGATGTTATATAAGCATCTTCAAACGCAAATATATTGTAGGCTATTAATAATAACATGCTTATTTATTTATTGGTACCTACACACACTCTCGTTGTGGTCAGTGGTTTATTTCAAGGAAATACACACGAAACTGATACTTTGAAGCGAGAGCAAAATCTTAACTGTCATTTGATATTGTTCTAGAAATATTGGAATGCCATTTCATTTGTAAGAGTGCGGTGCTGCCAGCTGTTATGCAAAAAGTTAAAAAAGGTTTTACATTTTAAATTCGTGACCGATAAAGTAGCCTATGGAATTTAATGATTTGTAAAATTTTCCTTGCTATCCGTTTACAAGTAATGGCGTAAATTCGGAATTCAGATCATTCCACTACTGTGAATTCTCATTAGTACACCTATGATAATTTCTTGCCAGACTAGATGCGTAGCTTTAGTCTAGAATCTTAGAAAATGGACGTTGCGCAAGCTTCGTCATCGTTGGGTAAACATCTAGTTTACTTATCTTTTTAACTGTGCTTTTCTTTGAACATAGCAAGGTTTTAACTCGGATCAACGTTTTTAAGTAGGTACCTTTTTTTTCTCGTTTAGCTCTCGCAGGGGTATATTTTTATTTTGTTATTTAGGTAGGTAGGTATAGTATTTTTATATATTTTTTTATTTTTTTTATTATTTTAATCAAAGTAAAATATTTACAACAAGATAGAAAAAATACATGTAATGTAAGTACCTACAAACTAAACCCTACAAGAGTTTTTTACCAGCAAACTTAGAGACTAGGGAGACGCAATAATATAGGTGGATAATGTTTGATAATGATTTTTTTTTTAAATAATTTTAGGGAAAACGTTTGCTACAGAATTTGTGCTGTTTTCAACAGCAACAGTTAATTTAATGAAAAATCAATTGCAAAGAATGCAGTTCAGAAAATCAAACAAGTATAAAACTTAACAAGTATGGAACAAATCCCAATGAAAGGAATCCAAATGCGGGTAGATGAGTAGATGCGGGGTGGGACAAAGACCCACCACGTAGATCCTTTAATTAGGAAGATCGCATGAGAATATCCCAGCATAGTTTAGCGATCCATCGGCCCCACTGTCGACCAATTGTCGTAAAATGGACGACAATCAGCTTCAATTGCCGTCAATAAGATACAAGATGGTTCAGCCGTTTTCTATAACGATATACGATATAGTGATCAATTTTCTTTTGGCTGGTGTGACGCACGTTGACATGAATAATAGTTATTCGCTCAATGGATGGTCAACTCTTTGTTCCGTTGTTGAGTACCGTTATCTGTTTCTGCTATTATAGTTTTGTCGTTTTTATTTTATCTAGAGGGACTCCTCGTGACTCTGTCCGCGTAATGTTTTTTCATACAAACTTCAACCTCTCGCTGCACTACTTACGAGGTAGAATTTCAAAAATAACCTTCTTAATATACCTCTGCAAACTACGATAAACATTCCCTTGATATTTCAAGTCTCTACAACCAGATGTTCAGGCTGTACATTGTCTTTATCTCTAGCTGCTTCGCCCGCGTGGTACCATTAAAACAAAAACAAATCTATCCCACGGGAACCGTACACTTTTCCGGGGTAAAAAGCAGCCTATGTGCTATTCCAGACTATAATCTATATCTGTGCCAAATTTCATCCAGATCCATTCAGCCGTTTAAGCGTGAAAGAGTAGCAAACATACATTCATACATTCTTACAAACTTTCGCGTTTATAATATTAGTAGGATAGATATTGAAGGGTAGGGTACAACATTCTGTCATTATTGTATCTCATGCTCTATTATACTCGACAAAACAGGAAACAGTGCTACATAACAGCAAATATGCAAGTTTGTCAACACATAACAGTTCCTTGTATTTCCCATTATGTGTATGAAAACCACTTGTAACTTTGTATCACGTACAGTTGCATTTCTTCGTAAATTCCTGGCATTAACAGACATTTTTTTCTGTAATTTTAAGACTTTTATCACCCTTCTAGCGTTTTTTGCAATTTTTGATACTATTTTAGTGTAGTTTTAATTTAAAAACAAGAATATCACTGCATGAGCCAATTGAAATCTCAGATTCTTTCTGACGTTCCCTCATGGTCTTTGAATAATCTGTAATTGACGACAATTGAGTCATTGATTCCTGCAGGATGTTGTGGGCATTGTGCCCACGCCTGGACGCAATATGCATCAATATAACCATTAAGCTGACTATGTTGACTTTAGATTGATTTATTGTTGTTCATAATGGATTTTAAATAAATTCGTCTTCATCATTCTCTTGCCCTTATCTCACGCTAAGTGGGGTCGGCACAACATGTTTTCTTCTTCCACTCACTTCTATCATTCGTCAACTCTGAATCTCCTCTTACATTCATATCATCTATCACACAATCGAACACTTCTTCTTCGGTCTTCCTCTACTTGCGCACCCAGCCACACACATACTCTTTTGGTGACATTATTGTCATCCTTCTTCATAACCTGTCAATACGATACTAATCTAGCACTCAAAAGTCAAATTTATTGTAAAACCAGAAGAATCATTTTGAATAGAGCACTTGATTAATGAACTGGCAGTAAATTGCTGTTTATTAAATAGGTATGGTGGCCATTGAATGGACTATCAATACAATGAATATTTATCATTATTGAAGTAATCAGGATTCGTATTTACCTATAGATTAATTCGAAAGCTTTAGTTTGTCTCTACTTAAAAACCATACTTCTGAATTCATAGCAACTATACATAACCTTCAAAGTTGGCACCGCTACAAATACTGAAGCTAAACGTGAATGAACATTGAACTCTCTAAAATTAAACAGGTAAGATTCATTGATGCATTTATATTTTAATAATTTAATGCAGTAACCATCATCATCTTCCTGCCCTTATCCCATTATCGGCACAACAGGTTCTCTTCCTCCACTCTCCCCTATCATCCGTCATCTCAGTAGTCACTCCCTTCTTACACATAATCGTCTTTCACACAGTCCATCAATCTTTTCTTAGGTCTACCTCTACTCTTGTATCCATCCACATTCAAATCCATCACCCTTCATGTAATTTAATGCAGTAACCACCAGGTATAAACATTGCTATGCTAGTGGTAAGTAAATACTTGAATTGACATAATCCATTACTTTTCCTTGTAAGTTCTTCCCTGTACCTAATCTACAGTCTACGTATTTAGTTATAGGTACAACTTAACTCAGTATTTATTCAATACCTATTCGAATTTATGTAGAATGCAACAAAAATAATTGTGTTCAAACTATTGCAAAATTAATCTATGCAGCTCAAAGAAGTGATAAAACTGACAAGTGACAGCCTGACAAGTAGGTTTAAGAAAAGGGGGAAGGTTATCTACTGTCAGAATACAATGACAATAAGCCAACTGATAATTCCCAAAATATTATCAAGTTTTGGGCTAAGCAGGAGTGTTGTTTTTATGATGTCATACCTCAGATAGTGTAAATACCAAGTAAAAAAAAATAAAAGAAACCGATATTTTTATTTACTTTTAGTTAGGTGAGTAAATAGGTACTTAGTTGTTACATAGTTATTTTATTAGGGGCAGAGCAATAAATGATAAGGCCCAAAAAATCAAGAGATAAGTATATAATAAATTATTGGTTTAATAGGTAGGTGTGGTGCCATTTAAATTTGATAAAAATAACTGCCTATCCGTGGTTTTTTTTTCAGGGATAAAGTAGCTACTAGTCTACCTACTCTAAAGTTATAAATAACTAGACACTATTCGCCGGAGAGCTCTTATGTTCCAAATAGAAAAATTGCCCTTATTCAAAGGTCGTTGTCCTTGACGACGTCACACCATATCATCCCACCAATGGCGTCACGTCGCGCCCACTTACGGACCAATAGGAAGTCAGGATTGTTTATCGATTCATCTCTGCGTCCTGATAGCTTTTAACCCACATGAGATGTGCTAAAATGCAACAGGCGAACGAGTTTTACAACAGTAATTAATGTCTAAAGAGTGAGTCACTCGGAAATATAGCGAATCATGTTTTTACAATGAGCAATAAACCAACCTGGGTATACGTACCTACGTATACCCAGGTTGGCCTATTATCATGGTAAGACCGGCGCCGGACCGAACGATTACTCGGCCGTGGCAGCGCGGTACGACACGTAAAGTTATGAATGCTATTTTTTAATACACTGCAGTGGGACAATATTGGGCTAATAATAATTAATAGGCAGGTATTTAAGTTAATTTAATATTGACCAAATTATGTTGGTCTACCAAAATCTATCTACCAAATGAAAACCATTAAAACAAAACATCTTGAAATACAACTCGATTTTCCAAATATTTAATGTACCTCGCTTTCCCTGAATATGATCGATATATTTGTACTTTGAAATTAGATTCTGTTTTCAATCCTAGATTTTGTTATTTATTGTTTTTATATAGATAGTACCTGGATGACCGAGCTTGGCTGTTTTTTTTTAGTAAACGTCTTTTTCTAAAAATGAAACCTAACTAGATTATTTATCGCCCCCGAAACCCCCCGCATACAAAATATCATGAAAATCGTTGGAGCCGGGCAAATGTTTCCGAGATTCAGATTAATATTAAGTATAATAATGTAGGTATGTATAGCGGCGATGGGCTTGCAACCTGTCACGTACGGAATACTAACTACTGTGCAAAATGTGGGCAGTACCAAATGTTATATTTGGACTTGCCTCTGACTACCCTCTTTAGATATTCTCAAAGATCTAAGTAACTAAAGATCTGAGGAGATGTCTACCGAGCCTGGGGATTACAGTCGTGGTGATCATATATATTTTTTTTTTAATGTATGTATGTAGGTATATTACAAAAAGATAATATTTCACTGGCGGGCGGCGGTCGCCTATCCAAATGCATATCGCACGAGAGAGTTTAGTATAGATAGACTGGTTTTTTGGATTGCAAATTCAATCCATGGACTGGTTATTGGCACGCTATACCTCGAAAATAGATTAAAATCTCAATCTTAGATAGCAAAAAATGGATTGGGATTGAATATTAATTGCGTGTTGTGAGTCAGTCCAGTGATCATTAGGTTACCTACCGTCTACCTAGCTGCTAGCTAGATGTTAATTGACATGAGGTCAACGTAATGCTTAGACTCCTAAAAACATAGAAATAACCTTAGAAATCCTGTGATGATCGTGTTCCTATCAACTGTATAAGTAGGTAGTGTATACCTACATTATGTAGTGAAATTAGGTACGTTATCATTATGCTGCTGCTGTCATTTCATGCCAAATAATTAACTTCATGCAACAGCGAGTCTCACAATAAAACACATTGTTTTGTAGGTACTTAGGTTTATATTTTTTTAATATTTATTAGGTACTCTACTATAATAGTAGGTAGGTAGGTAGTAGTTTACGGAATACGAGCACTGTGAAATATCATGGTCTGAATGCTGTATGTAATTATTATGTTTGCCTCTGACTACCCCCTTTATATATCCTCAAAGATCTAAGTAACTAGAGATCTGAGGAGATTATCTACCGAGCCTGGGGATTACCAGTCGTGATCTTGTACTTCAGTTTCCAAAACAAACCTCATTGGCGCAGAGATGGCGCCACACTCAATGCGGATAAGTCTGTTGTATTATGTGTAGTTCCCTAGGGATTAGCTATCTTTTATGGAATGCTGGCTGTGGGAGTTGACAGGATGGAAGGGATTCACATTTCCTGCCTCCAATAATGAATAGAATGATCAATAAACTATTTTAGAACGGGTTGCCATTCTTAGCAGAACTTATTTATTGTCCTAGGCGTAGAATAGTTGGGTAGTTAAATATAAACTAGCGGTGCAGCGCACGACTTCGTCCGTGCGTGCGTGCCTTTATAAAGAAAAATAATATTAAATAGATATTTGTGGCAATTCAATCATAGTAGTTACCAGACTTAAATCTACTAGCTAGATTTTGGTAGATAAGTGGCGATTCTCGTCTACAGTTTTATCTTCTCACTACCTATTCGTTATTGTTCGCAAAAACAATTTTGGTTTTCTCATAAAATATTAGATAGGTACATAATTTAAAATGTACTCTTTGTGAAATTACTTATCCACCAATCTTTTATTGATTAATCTTCATGTTATTAGCTTGAAAAATGAGCTCTCAAATCAAGGATAAAAGCTATCTTTATTTTGAGGGTTAAAAATGTTTTTAAAAATAACGACAAAAATTCAACAGACAGATTCAATGTCTCCGTTTGACACTGACATAATGACAATTTAGAAGTTATTGAGTAATAGACAGCCTAGCCTCCTCAGTAAACATAAACAAACAGACAGCTGAACTTTTTTCTGAACAGCTTTTCTTTTTCATCTCGCACACTTGACACTCTAGCTGCGTAAATAACTACCCCATCGTTATTCTTAAGTAATTATTTCTCCCCGTCGGCCGTCTCCCATCCGTCCGTCTTCTCAACGAACTGCCGGCAGATCGGCTGTTCTTCTGTGAAAATGTATTCATGGGAAGGCAAGAAGTACAAATTAGTTTCTACGGAAAATTTCGATGACTTCATGAAAGCCCTTGGTTCGTTATCTTCGTCGATTACTAGGTATCATAGATAAGTAGGTACTTTACATCTAGAGTCGGTGGTTTAGGTACCTCCGCTTCCATTTACTTCCTACAGCTTTAGTAAAAAGCTAGTCTAAGTCTAAACTAGGTAGGTAGATTAAACTCAGTGTCTTCACCGCATTGTGGTAATTATTACCAACATAACCAGGCAGCTACATTATTATAAGTACTACTTATTACCTATATCCAGCAATGCTTGTAGGATTATTCTATTCTGAACACAACTGTAATCTGCAGGCTCGGTAAATATCTTCAGACCTCTAGTGACTTAGATCTTTGATGATATCCAAAGAGGGTGTAGTCCAAGGGCGGATCCAGGGGGGGGGGGGGGTCATGGGGGTCATGACCCCCCCCTGGGCTGGGTCCAGGACCTAAGTGGACCACTTATTAAAATGATATATAATAAGGATTATAACTTTTTGTGACTTGACCATGGCTATGTGACCCCCCCCTGGCACGGACCTAAGTGGACCACTAATTAAAATGATATATAATAAGGATTATAACCCCTCCCTGGCACCAAAGCTGGATCCGCCCTTGGTGTAGTCAGAGGCCCATCCAAGCATGAAATGGCACATGTCCACATTTTGCGCAGTAGTTATTCTATTCTATTATAATAAAATGTGATTTATATTTTCAGGTGTCGGTCTCATCACCCGCAAGGCTGCCAATGCTGTCACCCCCACAGTGGAGCTGAAGAAGGATGGAGACAGCTACAACCTGGTCACATCCTCCACCTTCAAGACCACGGAGATGAAGTTCAAGCCTGGTGAAGAGTTTGATGAGGACCGTGCTGATGGTGCCAAGGTATTGTTTTGATACTACCCTATGTGAAGGGTGGTTACCTTTTTTTTGTCCCAGAGAAATCCTTTATACCAACTAGCTGGGGGGGCTAGAAGGTTATGTTGGACTCCTTATACCAACTAAAACCCTGGGGTGTTCTTCTGCGTTGCTTAGGACGAGGTTGCGGGATCGGTTTGCACCGCTAAAGGGTGGTTACCTAACCTATCTACTTATTGCAAAAGTTATCAGTACCTGGCTGACCTTTGCTCAATTTTTGTTTTGGTAAATCTTGTTTTTGGAAAATTAAACCTAGCTAGATCGATTTATTGTCCCCTTAATCCTTGCATACTAAATTTCATGCAAGTCGTTGGAGCTGTTTCTGAGATTCAGATTATATATAATTATATATATATATATCTTATACCTTTAAACGAGCAATTCTTGTATATATATATATATATATATATAATTGGAATCTCTGAAACGGCTCCAGCAATTTTCATGAAATTTAGTATACAGGGGGTTTCGGGGGCGATAAATCGATCTAGCTAGATTTAATTTTTAGAAAACATCGTTTACCAATAAAAAAAAACGAGCAAACCTCAGTCACCCAGGTACTATTAATGTATACAAGAATTGCTTGTTTAAAGGTAAGTACCTATAAGATAAAAAAAGTCAATGAATTGTATCATTTTCATTCCAGGCCAAGAGTGTCTGTACTTTTGAAGGCAGCACCCTGAAGCAGGTCCAGAAATCGGCTGACGGAGTTGAGGTTACATACATCAGGGAGTTTGGACCGGAAGAGATGAAGGCTGTAAGTTCACTTGCTTCTTAAAAAATTGTATAGTTATTGTTAACTAGGTACCTATTCCTTGGGTGGGAGTTATCTCAGGTGTTTCAAGTTGTCTAACACCACATTTACACCAATGTATAAAACAGGTATTCTACATATTGCAAAAAAAAAAAAATTAAACTTTGTTTGTTAGGGAGGTGGATGGTGGGCAATAACTGGAATAAATGTAGGTAGGTAGACAAGGTATACAAAACTCACAGAAAATGTGTCAAAAATGTTTTGTTTTTTAAACAAAGAAAAGGGGTAAAAGAGGTAGTCAGAGATATATTTATTAAAATTTAGGTACCTACCTAAGTTAATAAAATTTTAAGTGTATAGGATGAGCCCATGGGTTTTTATTGAAAACAGTCTTTAGGGTGGTATTATTAATAAACATAGGAATGTATATATATAATATATATATATATTATTATTAATAAACATAGGAATGTACATAAGTAAAAATAAAAACATCCAAACACAAAAGTGTATGTACCTACATAGGTATATTTTTTATCATCATTCAAAGTATTGAAGCAAAAGAGGTAGGTCAGGATCGAAGCAAGTGAAGAGTGGTCTCTGCCTATGCCATCGGGAAACAGGCGAGATTGTATATTTATTAATATTGACGACCTCTGTGGCGTGGTGGGCGAAGGTCCGCCTCCGACGCAGGAGGTTGCGGGTTCGATTCCCGCCTCGGGACAAATGTGTGTACGATCTGCAGACATTTGTTCAGGGTGTTCTGGGCGTTTTCTATCTATAATAAAAAATATCTATCTATGTATTGTCTTATGTATATCAGTTATCTAGTACCCATAACACAAGCTCTGCTTAGCTTGGGGCTAGATAATACTGTGTGAATTGTCCAGCAATATTTATTTATTTATTTTTATTTATTTATTTGTGTTTTCTTTCAGGTGATGACTGCCAAAGACATAACTTGCACCCGAGTATACAAGGCCCAATAACATGTTTCTAAAGACTGCTGGGCTGGGCCCTAACCTATTCCTACAATTACCTATAGCACAACTAAATTATGTTTATTTAGGACTCGTAGTAAAACTTTGGTTATGTATCTCAGTATAAAGTTTATTTTTCTACGCTAAAGTGTATTTTGCCAAAGTAAGCTGAAGCATACATTGTTGTATAAGTTTTTCACGAATATTTAAATAAATAAATCTTTTTGTAATAAGTGTGGTATTTGTTAATAACAAGACTAGTACCTAGCCTATAATAGGTAGATACCTAGATTAAAAAAATAAATTAATTGCATGCACATAGTAGGTGCCTAGGTACCCAATTTTTTATGTCCTCAACTAAAATTATGGTGGTCACACTTTATTTAAATTAACAACTAAAATAAAATTAAAAAACAAAAAGTGATTGCTTAAGGTTTATTGTCACAATACCCACCAAAGATTTAAATCTTGATCCCCACTAAAAGCTGTCCCCACCAGTTGGGATTATGACAAACTTTGATGTAAATGATTATGTTAGGATGTTACCTACCTCTATAATTATTACCCCCTATTACAGATCTCCTACTACCTAGTTGTGGCCCCTCTTATTTTTGAACTAGCCCTTTTGAGACAACTGCCAAAGAGCACAGGTTTCTGTTTGTTCAATTTAACATGCCACTAGCCGTCTTCTATCCATTTGGTGGTTTATTTCGTTTGGTAAGAAACGGCTAAGTGATAGGGTAAGGTACAGAGGACTGTCCTTTTTTTCTTGGAAATCCTATGTAATCAGATAACTATTGTATTTTATCCACCTAGCGGCATCTGTAAAATTTACAATTAAACCTTAAGCAGAGTCCTCTAGCGAAAGACTACAAAAATAATAAAGACTAAAAATATACTACTCAATACTAGATGGCGCTGTATAGACAAATGCTGCAATATTACTTTATAAAGTTTTTTCGTCGATTCTTGGAACTCGGAGCTATCGATTTGACAGTTACAATATGACAGTGACAGTGACAGTGACAGTATTAATAATTACACTTCCAAATTAAGGAGAATGCATCATTCCGTACGTTCGGTACATTGATCGAATAATATTATTTTGTGGAGTAATTACGGGCGTTTCTGCTCTTTCGACGCGGCTTGCTTGTTCCTCCATAGAATCGTGTTGTGTTTCGTTCGAGTTTAGTTTCGTTTCGTACGGCGATTGTTGATGAATGTCCGGTGCGTTTGTGCATGGAAATTGACGATAATATCTCGACATCTGCATATGCTGTGTGCCTATGCACCTGCACTGCACTAATATCAAACAGAACTCCGGAGAAGTGTGTTTATGCTGTGAAATTCGCGTAATTTTTCTTGATTTTTCATCCTAAATATTTGTTACTGTGTGCTAAGTGTATTTTACAAAGCCTTGTTATAATTACGTGGATAAAATGATCGGAATTTGTGTTTGGTTTAGTGTTTAGTCACAGTTTTAGTTTGAGGATTATCTACACTTGTTTGGATCGGAGTACGCTCAAGTAAGTAAATATTTACATTACAAAGACACTGTTATTTTATTTGAAGTCTATTCTGTTAGCTAGATTTCCTGTTAGTAGTCCAAGAATAGTTTTATTGTCCTACCTTCTTACCAATGGGCATTTTAAAGTAGGTACATAAACATTTATTAAGTACCCTAGGTACCTACCTACATCTCACTATTATAAACTGGTCCTTATTATATCAGATTATGGAATTTTTATAAAAAAAATATATTTTTTACTACATAAGTAGGTACCTAAACTAGTGAGCCCATGTCTTTAGACAATTGTCAAATTTATATAATAATCTGGTCTACGCTCAAAAAATTTCCAGCCCCATTTCGCTCATGAACTCAAAGCTCAGTCTAAAACACCCTTACCAAGAATTATGGATATATTAAAGTGCATTGAAAGATATAGGTACCTACTATTTTATTCAGTGAAGTGCTTAAATTTGCCAGTGTAAAATCAAAGTGCTTATTATACCCAATATCAGAACATGCCACTTCATAAATATAAGCTTTAATGTTTCTCCCAAGTGACTATTGAAAATAAATTCTCTATAATATACCTACCTACCTAGATTCCAGAAGCTAGCTAGAGCAGTCCACTTCTAATAATTTCCGTAGAATTAATTGATATGTATCAAACCCACTGTCAGCTGTCTGAATGTGTACCTATAGGTACCTACCTACCAATACAATTAATCGAAGTAGGTTCTAGTTATTTATTAATCTGCTTTATGTAAGTTTCTTGAAGTACCTATAATAACCTTGAAATGAGCCTTTGCTGAGATGAAAAGATTCAGTATATAATCTGATGGGCAGTCTTTTATCCAAACAAGAAATATTTAATTATGTACCTACATAAATATATACCTATTTAACTATAATAGGTACCTACCTACTATCAGTGAAAACTTGTAATTGACGTAAAAATTTACCTACCTATAGGTACCTGTAAGTATAACTTCTTCCTTTTCTTATTGTATCACTTGTGAAAGAACCAGTGTGGTAAAAGGATTAGTGCATCACAAATGCTCCTTATATGCACTCTCATACATTACATTTAGGTAGCTGTCAATTTTCATAAAAATCTATATAAAAATAAATGTATCCCTATTTCCCTTAATCTCGACAACACGCGTGCAAAGGGCTGGGCCAATTTCGCTAATTCTTTTTATGTTGTGTTTGATATTGTAAGGAAAAGGTTCTTATGATTAAAATAATCAATATTCATAGTTAAGACGGCCTCTGTGGCGCAGCGGGCGAAGGTCCGCCTGAGACGCAGAAGGTTGCGAGTTCGATTCCCGCGCTGGGTGTTTTCTATGTATAATATGTAGTACCTGGACGACCGAGCTTTGCTCGGTGAAAACACGGATAAAACGACGTTTTCCAAAAATTAAACCTAGCTAGATCGATTTTTCGCCTCCAAAACCCCATACATACTAAATTTCATGAAAATCCATGGAGCCGTTTCCGAGTTTCAGATTATATATATACAAGAATTGCTCGTTTAAAGATATAAGATGTATTTACAAAAAAAATAGTATATCTATGTAGTTTATCAGTCATGTGGTTCCCATAATACAAGCTCTGCTTAGTTTGGCCGTCTGTCGGGTCAGCTAGTCTATTATAATAACGAAATAAGAATTTCTAAGTAGGTAGGTATCTGTCTACTGAAAAGTACTGGTAGACCAGTAATCCTACCCGAATAAAACACGTCTAAGTTTTCGCAAGTCATCAAACCCGAAGTTCTACAACCTTTGGGGTTGCGAAAGGCGTCTCAGTTCTCACCCTCTCGTAGGCCGTCTGTAGGTATTGTCTGTTGCACCGTTCACCGAGCGAAAGAATCAATAGTGCGCCCCGGGCAAGCCGTCAGCTGTGAATTGTGACCCGCGCTTAAACCTGCGACCCCTGCCATGGAATTATAAACCATAAACCCCTGGTTTATGATCACAAATTTAAACCACAATGCTAAAATCTATAACCTTGTCGTGATCATAATTGCATGTACATAATAAATAATGTGGAGCCTAGAATACGTCCCGGTAGCACACCGTTATTTTAACACGTGTATTTACGGCCTTGTGACACTGAGAATGGCATGAAGTCATAAAATATGGATTGCCTGACGATCCAAGTCACGATTCGAAATAAAATGTAAGTGATAGGCAAATATCGACTTAGTTTACTAAGAAAAGAATTAATGTCGATGTGGTCAATCAAAAGCCTATTAGAAATTCGTTAAAGGGAAAGTTTTGATGTTGCGTTTTTGAGATGTTGTATGACGCGTAGGTAATAATTCATCTTTTTATTGAAGACTAGCAGTCCGCCCCGGCTTCGCACGGGTATTTATCTATATCTATAATCTATATAAGAGCTTAACCTGACTGACTGACTGACTGACTGACTGACTGACTGACTGACTGACTGACTGACTGACTGACTGATTTATCATCGCCCAGCCGAAACCGCTGAAGCTAGAAAGCTGAAATTTGAAAGGTGGGTTCCTTTTATAACAAAACCACCCACTAAGACGGGATTTTTGGAAATTCCACCTCTAAGGGGGTGAAAAAGGGTGAAAACGTTAGTATGAAACTTTTTAACGCGTGGAACGATTTTCATGAAACTTTGTTTGTGCACTGTAAATGCAAAATTAATCAACACGTGTTTCAGGATTTTTCAATATAACCATCTTAAAGGGGTCAAATGTGGGGTCAATTTTTGTATGGGAACTTTTTAACGGGTAATGCGATTGTTCTGAAACTTTGTTTGTGTACTGTAAATGCAAAATAAATGAACACGTGTTTCAGGATTTTTCAATATAACCTTCAAAAAGGGGTCAAATGTGTGGTCAATGTTTGTACGTGAACTTTTTAACGGGTGGTGCGATTGGCTTGAAACTTTGTTTGTGTACTGTAAATGCAAAATGAATGAACACGTGTTTCAGGATTTTTCAAAATAACCTTCAAAAAGGGGTCAAATGTGGGGTCAATGTTTGTATGTGAACTTTTTAACGGGTGGAGCGATTGGCTTGAAACTTTGTTTATGTACTGTAAATACAAAATGAACGGACACGTGTTTCAGGATATTTCAATATAACCTTCAAAAAAGGGTCAAATGTGGGGTCAATGTTTGTATGGGATCTTTTTAACCTGGTGCGATTGGTCTGAAACTTTGTTTCGTGTTTCAGGATTTTTCAATATAACCTTAAAACAAGGGGGTCAAATGGTCAATGGGGGGTCAATGTTTGTATAGGAACTTTTCAACGGGTGGTGCGATTGGTCTGAAACTTAATTTCGTGTTTTAGGATTTTTCACTATAACTCTAAAAAGGGGGTCAAAAGGGGGGGGGTCAATGTTTGTATGGGATTTTTTAACGGGTGGGGTGCGATTGGTCTGAAACTTAATTTCATGTTAAAGGATTTTTCAATATAACTCTAAAAAGGGGGTCAATGTTTGTATGGGATTTTTTTAACGGGTGGTGCTATTGGCCTGAAACTTTGTTTTCTGTTTCAGGATTTTTCAATATAACTGTAAAAAAGGGGTCAATGTTAGTATGGGATTTTTTTGACGGGTGGTGCGATTGGTCTGAAACTTTGTGTACTGTAAATACAAAATGAATGAACAAAGTGTTTCAGGATTTTTCAATATGACCTTCAAAAAGGGGTCAAATGTGGGGTCGATGTTTTTATGGGTACTTACTTTTTAAAGGGTGATGTGATTGGTCTTAGTTTTGGTTTGGATACTTTAAATGCAAAATAAATGGAAACGTATTCCTGGATATTTCAAAATAGCCCTCTAAAATGGGTAAAATTGGGTGTCAAAGTTATTTATGGGATTTTTTTATTAGTGTGGTTTGTTTGAAACTCAGTTTAGATACCTACTTTAAGTGAACGAAGTCGCGGGCGGGACAGCTAGTTACCTATACATGGTCACGACTGTAATCCCCAGACTCGGTAGATATCTCCTCAGATCTCTAGTTACTTAGATCTTTGAGGATATCTAAAGAGGGTACTCAGAGGCAATGATATTTGACACGCGCCCACATTTTGCACAGTACTTCGTATTCGTACGTGACAGGTTGCAAGCCCATCGCCGCTTAAAAGAATACTAACCTATGACACACACCTTCGAATTTTTGGTTCTAATGTATGCCGGTTTCTTCAAGATGTTTTCCTTCACCGTTTAAGAACACAGGCATTGCGCACATAATTTTCTCAAATGCAAAAATTCATTGGTGCACGACCAGGTTTAAACCCACGACCTTCGGATCGTGAGGCAGGGGTACTACCACTACACCACCAATGCTCTCAAATTTGACAAAAATTTCAAAATTCAAAATTATAATACACACACATAACCAACCCTTCTATTTGCGTCAGGTTACTAAAAGAAGAAAATTATAAAGAAAGTTTGAATAGGTATTATTATATTTATGATTTTATTTTTATTTAAAAGATCTTTTTGTTATTATTTGAAATTTACTACCCTCCCGTCCCGTACGTACGTACGTACACTATGGTGCTGTCTAGCTAGCCGAGCAGGGTGAGCGGCTAACACGCAACTTTTTTCTAATACTTACATTCTTAATTTCGTGATTTCTTTCGAATGGAATGTCCAAATTGAGTAATTCAAAAAGTTATTTATAGGTATTGAAACAGTCTAGGATATGATGTGATTTATTTTGATAAGGATTAATACTAAGACACAAATTAAGAGCGTTTTTTAACAGCGGCCTTTTAATTACAATTTTAAAGTAAAAGAACTCTTATTGTGGCAAAACCATAATAGTTAGACATATGCTGTCGCGACACTTTTTGGAAATAATGATGTGTTCTACAAAGTCGTAGTACATTATTTTATTCTATCGTCAATAGTTTTCGCAGCGCACACGATGTAAAGAATATTTTAGGTAATTTTTTTACACCTTGGGTTACATTATTGAAGTTTTAGTAAGGATCCCTAATTTTTTTGAATTTAGCCTATGTCACCCGCTGATAGTGTAGCTTACAGTGAAAAAATTTATTAAATCGGTTCAGTAGTTTCGGAGCCTATTCATTTCAAACAAACAAACAATCAAAGTTTTCCTCTTTATAATATTAGTTTAGAATTTTAGATAGTTTAGATAAAGAGGAAAGTTTTGTATTTTTGTTTGTAACGAATAAACTCAAAATCTACATGACCTATTTCAAAAATTCTTTCACCATTAGAATGCTACATTTTCCCTGAGTAACATAGGTTATATTTTATATAAAAAAAAATAGAGATACTTTAGCTACCCTTGTGAAGCCGGGGCGAGTTGCTAGTATTGAATAATTTGTCGACTTGCTCATAAAAAATAGAGGAATTCATAGTTATTTCGTACATCTAGTATATCAATTTTCGTCTATTTAGAATGCAGTTTTTTATCTGTCTCGTTTCACAGAGTAGATAGTAGATACCTAGTTAGATTATCCCAATGTCAACTAGTTAGCGGGGCATGTGTTTTGCACATTCAGAACAGGCTGCTATTGACGTCATAAGGCGCATTTACACAGAAAGCAAGCAGGATGCCACTGTATACTAACCACGGCTAAGACTGTGGGCCGGATTTGTGATTCTTTAGTTGTCTATATAGCTATGCTTGTCCCGTCAGAGCTTCTGAAATATAAACCTTCAAAATCAGCCGAGCATTTTGATATAAATTTTTACTTAATGGACGTAATCTCTGCTAAGTCACCCAAGGTACTGAGAAAAACAGACGTGGAGTCTGTTTTCTCAAAATCTAGATTTTTCAGTATATTAAATTTACACATAAATCGAAAGTATTGCTCATATTCCTATCTAACTTTGAAAATCTTTTGGGGGTCCTGTTGAATTTGACTCATTGCCTTAGCTCGTTCTATACGTGTTTAATTAAAAGTCTGCTTTATACGTAAATTCGAGGACTCTAATGCGCTGCATTGCAGTGGTAGCCTGATCCAGTCTAGCACCACGTTTACACCATGTTATAAAACATTGTATTCTACATGTCAAGAATAAAAGAATAAAGATTTTATTTTGTGGCACACACACAGATGTTAAGGTACACGATACAAAAACACAAGATACATGGGTTTTAAACTTAAGTAAAACGGTACCATATAAAGTTGGACATTGGTCTTTCCTTATGTGTTATCAAGCTGTTTTATTGTTTACATCTAAAACAAGTTGTGACAATAAATATATACAAAACTTGCAAAAAAACGTATCAAAAATTGACAAAAATGTTTTCTTATTTGAAACAAAACATATTTAGGATTTATTTAAACCTACGTTTTAAAAGGGTACGTCAACAGTTTCGCCACAAAACGCTTACTCCAGAGCAGACCGCTAGAAAACCTCATTGAAACGCAAAACTAATTACAGAAACATGACTCTAATCCATCACCTGCTTCCAAACATTGGCAGGATGTGCTAATTAGCTCTTTGTCCCAGTTTTACTAACGTAAGTGCATTGGCCTGAACCGGCAGTATTATTAAACGCCTATGCAAACCCATTGTCTGTCCTCCACTAGACCTGGATGTAGGCCATACGCGAAACTGAATCAAGATGCTTGCGCAATAATATACACTCAAACGGTGTAGAAAAATCTGGTTCTGAAGTCGTTCTGCATATTTTATATTAACTTTTACAGTGTCCTATTTTGTTCTTTCTTTTTGAATAGATAGAGTACCTATACTTTAAAGTTTGTCCCGTATAAATGTGGTTCTCATGGGATTGCTACTTTTACAGTAATACTTAAAAATGTCACTAAATCTTGGAAACATGATTTGCAATTTTTGTTGCTTTGGCTTTTTATTATTCTGATCCAATTTATCCATTATTATTTTTTATTGTCCATTGTGAATTATCAATGGCACAATATCCCATTCATTTGACATTTAGTCAGCTCTTTCTTCTTACCACGTAAAATCCAAATAGGTGTTTCCTCGATTATTTTGGTATGTGAATCTATTTTGAATTACCAAGTGTGCCGTTATGTAGAAATGAATCATCTGTTAATTTGTAGGCGTCACGTTTACGATCACATTAGTTTACGCATGTAGTCGTAACCGCAGACATTGACCTTGTCTTTGAATAGTCTTGCTTCCACTTAAAATAGGTATACATCTACCTACTTACCTACTACCGATCTGCCTGCTTAGCTAATACTTTATCTGCATAATCTTCTTTACTACTGATAGAAAGAAATTGTCTTCTTTGTGGTTGTGACTATAACTGCAGATTACCTTCTGGGATAGGTGAATACTTATTTGTTCGTTTTTATTCTCGTATTTATACTTGTGTTATGTACGTACGACTTATCTCACATCTTTGCAGTCTAGTTATATCGATAAGTGATGATGGTAAGTAGCTACTGTTATTGTTATTTGCAATAATTTCTTATTGTTTTTTTATTAACATTAAACCCATGTCTAAAAGGTTCTTTAAATTCCTAACCACGAGAACGCCTAAAGCCAGACATTCCCAATGTAAGTACTATTGTGGAACGCTCACTAATTATTTCTTTATAATTTTCTAGTTTTTTATCCGGTTTTAGGTTCTTTCAAATATCTATTTTTGTCTACTTAGTTAAATTATTTACTGTAGTATTTACAAGACTAGTTAAAGCTACTTGTTCTTTGTCATTTCTTTTCTTATACTCTTGTTCCTCTTCGTTGATTTATTTTCTTTTATAGGTCCTATTTCTCGCGGTTTAGGACCGGTTTTAAAGTACGCTTCTCGTGCAGTTCCCATCTAATCCTCTGAAATAAGGTTTGCGTGTTGGGGATTATTGTTACCTTCGGCTGTGGGAAAGTGGTTTCTCTATTGAATTTGAAATCAAGGACGATATACAGTGTTTCAGCTTATTCTATATATCTTTCATTCTTAGTTTTGTTTTAGGTTATAAAAAATATTGAGATGTCATGTTTCTGCGCATTCAAGTGCTACTTATTCTTATCGTAAGAGTAGTTACCGAAAAATCACTTTTCTTTTATCGTTGAACACTTTGCAGATCAGATAATCATCCAGTCTGAAAGTTTTTTTGGATTCCTTCCGATAAGTTTGAAACTAATATCAATAATTACTTAGGTAGTTTACGGTAAGCAAAAATTTATAACAATACTATATTATTTACTCTGGTCTTCTGAAATGCTTCGTTGTTTTAATGACGTAAGGCATTTTGCCAAACCATGCCGTTATCTTCGAAGCTTTCATGGAACTTTCTTACCAAATCACCTTCCCCTTTGCTTCTAGCTATGACATGAATACAAACTGGCATAAACCTCGCAACATCCTCCCAACTTCCTCTCTTCCGTTCGTACACAGAATAGTCCATAGTTTCTACAATTCTACCGTTGAACACTTTTGCAGATAATTATCCAGTCTGAAAGTTTTTTTGGATTCCTTCGGAAAAGTTTGAAACTATTATCAATAATTACTTAGGTAGTTTACGGTAAGCAAAAATTTATAACAATACTATATTCTTTACTCTGGTCTTCTGAAATACTTCGTTGTTTTAATGACGTAAGGCTTTTTGCCAAACCATGCCAATATCTTCAATACTTCCACGCATCTTTCTTACCAAATTACCTTCCCCTTTGCTTCTAGCTATGACATCAATACAAACTGGCATAAACCTCGTAACATCCTCCCAACTTCCTCTCTTCCGTTCGTACACAGAATAGTCCATAGTTTCTACAATTCAGGGTACATTGACCTAGTCTCAAAGCGTGGAATAAATAATAGTTAGTAAGGTTATTCGAATGGTATCGCCCGGACGTTCTGTAGTAGATAGTGGGTAGAGTAGGCAAGCCAGCTGATTTTGTGCGGATGTTTTGAATTGTGGCTTTATCTTTGATTTATCTTGAGCTGTCAAAACATTGATGGTCAAAACAGAGGATTCCTCACAAATGGTTGAGTACATTTTTAATTTTTTTATCTTGTTACCTATCACTCTCTCGAACAAACCAATACTTTTAAATGTGCTATTATAGAAATAAGTTTGACGGCCCGTGTCGAGCCATGATGGGAAGTTCAAAATATATATTACTAGCTTCCGCCCGCGGCGTCGCCCGCGTGATACCTTGAAAAACAAAAACAAATCTATCCCGCGGGAACCTTACATTTTTTCGGGATAAAGTGTAGCCTATGTGTTATTCCAGACCCTAATCTATATCTGTGCCAAATTTCATTCAGATCCGTTTAGCGTGAAAGAGTAACAAACATCCAGACATCCAAACAAACTTTCGCGTTTATAATATTAGTAGGATTTGAATTCCTTCTATAGCCCTTCCTTCCTTCTATAAAAATGTATTCATCGAAATAACTAAAGTCATTTTGGATTGGATAGTCTTATAAAACTAGGTGAATTTACGCCAAAAATAACTCAACGCACAAAAATTTAAAATTCTTATTCAAATATTAAAACGATAGGTTAAGTGGACAGTGTTTTCCTGTCTATACGAGGTGTAGTACTCGTTTCGGTCCAGGTAATCCGTGTAAACGAACCATTTAACTCAATAATAGTCAATTTGGTGAATTGCATGTGTTTTATGATGTTTTAAACGGTTCAAAAGCTTGCGTATTACGCTAAAGGGGTTAATTTTTCTGGACACGAGCCACTGGGGGTCTTAGTATGGGTCAATTAATAAACTTATAGCTTTCAGTGAGCTGTTCTAGTTCAGAATTGAATGTGGGTAGAAATTAGATAGTAAACGCAAATTAAATAACAACGCATTATCGAAATGGCATAGGTAAAGTGAGTAAGAAATTGCTTAATAAAATATCTACAGTGCTAGCTACCATAGTCCTGAAAAACAAATACTGTTAAATATTACACAAAGCCCCATTAGTTAGGATAAAGTAAAGCACATCATGAGTCGACTCAAGCCAACAAATCAGGCCGCAGGTTTAAGCTATTTGGCCTTAATAAGCCTTACGATGACAGTTATTTAATAATGAATGAAAATTACATTTTAACTTACTTTATCTTGGTTTCTAAGATTTCAGATATTACTGTGCCTGTCCAATATTACTAGAAACTTATTACTCTGATGCTTTCCACTCGCAGCCAATGCTTGTCTTGGAAATCTAAATGTTGTAGCACAAAACAGGTCATATAATTTAGAATTGTATGCCATAGCTGTTTCTGAAGAGAGCAAGTGAACTGGCTATTTCTAAAGCGGAAACCCATTGTTTACCATAAAACGGTACGGTTGTCCGAAAAACGGTATTACTTCCACAGCTCGTACGAATGAAGATATAATTACCGAACTGTTTACCTTACCAGCATGTTGGCGAGTGTAAGCATCCATTCGTAATTCCATAAGACAAAGTAAAATTCGAAACATAGCTATGGAATAAAGCTTCTGAAATATTTGGATGTGATCACGTGACTTATCGATTTGAAATGTCAGTGCCATGCATTTTCTTTTTGTCCATCAGCATCATCGCAGGAGACTTTGTGACTCTGTCTAGCGCGCCAGGACAGTACAAAAGATTGTGAGTGGACGTGTTTTTGGTTCATTGTTTAGTTGTAGTGAAAAGTTGGTATTTTCATAAGAACCCTTATACCTACCTAGACAGAATTGTTAGCAAGTATCAAAATCTAACAGCTGCGATAGAACTCGTTAGCAATACGCAAACACAAAAAAGGCATTATCTATCATCATATTTTGATTGACATACGGCTATGTACATATGACTCATCGCGAAAGCCATAATTTTTTACTACTCAAGCCTGATTCTATAGTCCAAGATTAATCTCCCGTGCTAGAAGAGAATTAGAAAATCAAGCATATTAGTGTATTTCTTTATGCTAGCTATCTCACTGCTGAGTTCTGGAACCGAAAGATATTTCTGTGGTGTTGTCAGAAAACCTCATCGGCACTCCGGCGCAGAACACACCGCTATTGCGTAACCAGGTGATTGAACCTCGAGTTGCGTAGATCACCGTACTTGGTGTGTGCACTATTTGTTATGGCATTCGTGATTCCTGATTGAGATGATGCTGGTAAGTTAGATTGATGACCCAAAAATCTATGTAGACGTGTCATGGTTATACAAAGATAGAAAATAGACCGTAAGTCTTTAGCATATGACTCGTATTGTGGAAACTGGGCGTCCATTTTCCAGTTGGACTGGGCCTGTCAATGTGACATAACACCCCTGATACGCAATTAAAACGAGATCTGGTTACTTGCTCCGCATTCCATGCCATTGTTATCGAGACATGTTCGGTCGCACGTGGCTACAGCTACAGAGACAGAGTACGTAAAGATGTAGGTAACAGCTTCGGCTTTGAAATGTCGGATGTTTCGATTGGAAGGGTTATTGGCTTTCTGCGCTACAAAGCCCTTTTAGAATTTGCTGCATCCGTTTCAGATCAAATGTTCCTTTAATCCACACATTAGTTCGGGAATAATCGGAATCTGTAGATTGAGTTTTAGTCAGTCCCTAGTATGAGCATTGAGTACCATAGTCAGAGATTTTCTCTACAAAAGAGAAGATAAATTTAAGGTCACTTTTGTCGTCACAAATAATACTTTGTCCTTTATTCCGTAGAGAAAAAGGCTGTCTCTAAGCCGGGGAGTTGAAAGTGTGACTCCAATTTTACTTCGAATCCTTTTGTCATCTTTATTATTAGCATAAACATGTCATAACGGGTCGTTTGTTGTCTACATAACGTGGACATTGTGATAGTAATTGAAAAATACACCAGGCTCTATTGGCGAAAGGCCTTTAATTTCAAGGTTGATTAGTTGACTGACTCGTGCGGTAAAAAGCTGCTAATCAGTTTTTGCTGGGTCTTGATTTTTGATCTCTGCAAATTGGAATAAGACTTGAATACCGTTGTTTGGGTATTTGATTTCAATCTTCAAGCTGGTGAATTTATTATCATTCATCACCTTGCCTACGTCATTGCTTATACAAAACCAATGCCTGCTAAAATAAGTAAGCACTACTAAGTAATCCATTAAAGATAATCATTATTTGCTTATAATAGACGCTATTCGTTCGGCTTGTTATATTTAACGACTATTACCTACCACTCGCTTTCGTCAAAACTAGTTGACGTTTCTATCCAGATTTATAGTTAAATAATAAAAAATGAGTTCCAACCGCTATAGCTTCAATACTATTCTGATTATCAATCACATCCAGCACAGCACTTAAGAGTTCAAAATACTCAATTACCTCACTGAATGTAAAGTATTCGCATACGACATTCTCTCGAAATAAGCGCGTGTCATGTTTTTTGGTCTCACACAATACCCGCTCATTACACCGAGCCACAAAAACATCCAATAATTGAATGGAACGCGTGAATGACTCTTTTTATGTGCTATTCGCAATGATAAAAGTTATGTTTGAGGCACCGCGGTCACCCAATGAAAGGTTTTATGAGACATTATATCTAAGGAATATCTTTACGATGCCACGACACCGACACTGGCGGGTATTGATTCCGTTGACAGGTTTTAATGGAGTTCCATTTTATTGTCCTGTCTTCGTTCTAGTCAAGATGGGATTGCGTTTAGCTGAATTCCTAGTTTCATCCGAGGTTGCCAAGTCTAAGCTGTTTTGCTTTTAATCTATAAAATACCGGGCGGGATTCAGAACAATAGATTTGCTGCTGTTGTCTCTGTCGATCAGCATTACAGCAAGGATAAAATTAATTGTAGGTTTCGTGCCAAACCAATTATATTAGGATTTCTTCTCTTCGTGGTATTGGTAGTTTCGCTTAGTTTGTTTACTATACTTAGCTCGTGTCTCATTATAATCTTTTAGTCTTTGTTTATCACACTAGTGGATATTTCCGGACCAATTTTACAATTAAAGTCATCAATCTCATAAAATATCTATATTTTTGTATTGATGTTACTTTATTTCTTCTGATTTCTACTTTGACTAAAAAATAAATCTCTTAAAATTGTCATACATAATATGTTTGTTTACAACTCTTTAACGTATTTCAGACATGGTAACTATGGTAAGTTCTATTTTCGTCGATCCATATCAATATTGACATTAATTTACCGGCTCAGCCGACTGCCCTGTCCTGTTCAGAGTGTAGCTAATACCATTACCGTAGTCATTAGCACGTGTTGACTCATCGCTCAAGGCAATTGAATCGCCCTGGTGTGCTCTAGAGTTTATAGTGTTTGAAATATGATTGCTGTTATTCGTGTTTACTTCAACTTTGATCCATGGTTAAATTTGGTATTTTATTCAACGTACCTCGAAAAAACTACTGTTTATCTAATCTGCTTGTTGAGTTATATATACCAAAAGTTTACTTTATGTCCAAATTATAGTCACTGGTTTAAGTATCCAAGTCAATGAACCTTTATCTGCTTGCGCATCGCAATTTGTCGTCAATGATTTAAAAAATATCCGAATTTCAATCCTTACCTTTCGCATTTTCTGCGTGTAGTAAATACAAGTTAAACAGGTACAAAAATCACCTGCCCAATATTTTACGTTTTAGTGAAACTTTTTACCGCTGCTGACTCAAGTCCCGTTGTAACTGTACTTAGACGCAGAACTACAGAATAATTAATGTTGGTGACGTCTCTAGATATGGTGCATCTCTGCCTGTCATCTTCCTGTCAACATTCCTGTTAGATTTTACAAAGTATACTGATGTTTTTATCCGTCTATGGCAAAGCCAACAGAAAGGGATTTAGCGGTCTGTTTATTTGTATATTAAACTATTTATCTAATTTTGGTCAATCGATTCGTTATATTCCGTTCACCGCGTGTTGTGTTTGGTAGAAGTGGTAAGACTGAGGTTTTGATTGAGTCAACTAATCGAATGCGTATGGCGTCTCCAAGTCTGGAGCACGATATCCAGGTCAGTGCCTACTGACCGTGTGCCCGGGATAGACGCTATAGATATTTGCATCCATCTAACACAATGTTGATTCTTCATATTTCTAATCACCAGTTCTTCTCGGACTGAGAATATGACTGGAATTGGCTCTTAAATTCACCCACCATGTAAGATGATTCAAATAATTTTGAATCGTCTTACTTACTTACGGCTTGTGATGATATTAATAAACATTGGACGGACATATAAAATACTAGCTGTTCGCCTCGGTTTTACGCGTGTAACACTTACTATATCAAAAAAAACATAGCGCCTAATAATGTTTATGAGAAACAAAATAAATTTGGAAAGTTTTACAGCTTTATAACATTAGCTAAAGATACAAGAAAGCTGTTATAAACCGGTATGGTAAACCACTGTTTAGGAAACAGGGAATATTTAAACTCATAAAACTATAATAGGTAGCATGTACCAGTGTACCTACTTAATTAAATTAGCTTAATGATATAAAGCAATTTATAGAATAACATCAATGTTTTCCTTGTCATCTCTGCCTTCTATTATCCGTATTTCAAAATATTTCTGGCTGGCATTTATTAGGTGTTATGAATGCACAATTTCATATTCATAGCTTATTGACTCCGTTCTTTGACCTTCACCTATGACAGAATCACAGATGATCTATGACTCATCACAACTGACTGACTGACCCAGTGTTGCATCTTGACATTTCGGTATGCAAATACCTTTTTTTAAAATTCTAAGATCGGTCTCTCCGCGAGCTCTGGTTTATCAGGTTTGAATTGGTTATGCATTCCTCATGTCTACATTCCTTTTTTGTCGTAATAATGTGTTGACGATGAGCAAAAAAATCGTATAACTTAATCATCATCATCATTCTGCTCTTTTTCCACTTTATGTGGGCTCGGCACAACATGAGATTATGTTCTTCCATTTCCCTCTATCACTCGTCATCTCAGTACTCACTCCTTTTTTACTCAAATCATCTTTCACACAATTCATTCATCTTTTTTTTGGCCTACTTCTACCAATATATCCACCACATTTAAATCTAACACTCCTCATATCATAACACAAATGGCATTCATCCCTCTTAAAAAAAACTTGTTACTTATTATTTTCATTTTTAATTTCATATTTTTGAGACCTGACTGCGGTAATATATATAAGGTGCCTATTTATTATCTCTACCTATCTATTAGTCTACTACTCGCTCGCTATCTATCTATCAAATTCAGTCATCCATAATAGCTCCAAAGTCATAGCGTAGTTTCAAAGTTTCTTACGCTGCTTTTGAAATGGCGACTGCACTGCGCCATCTAAAACATTTTGAACATGCGCCAACATCCTAAATTAATATCCTGTTCCTTAATAAAATATATCCTGCCAAATAATGTTCTAAGTACATACTTGACGTCTAAATGCAGAAAAGATTTCCATTTTCATTGTAATTACAGCCAAAAGTAAACTTCTGAAGTATCTTAGCTTTTACTAGTGCACTAGAATTTTGCCTAAACGTTCTCCACCCTAATTTGTCGATCCTAGAACTCTTCATTGATCAGGTTATCTAATCTCATTTGCTGATAGCACTCGTGCATCCCTCTAAGTGCTCACTCGTGCAATCTGTACCCATGAACCACAGTTCATATATAAATAGTCGCCATGAACTCATTCTGATGGCTTAAGAGTTGCAAATAGATTTTTATTGCCTTAAATTAAATAAATTCAGATAATCATAAAGTGGAGTTTAGAATGTGAACGATGATACTACACAAGTTAAAAAAAAGCTCACTAATTGAAAGTTGAAACTAAAGAGGAAACGTTAATTTGAAGAATCAAAATAATATCTCGAACAATCATTGAGGTTTTAGTTCTAACTGGCTGGTTGCTGGCTCTAAAAATACTATCTCCTGTAGAGTTTTTATCAAAAAGGTCTTGCGTGTAGAACGAACAATTACGAGTCAAAATGCATGGTCATGGACACGTCGCGCCCTCTTCAGGTCAAGCACTTTGTACTTTCGACGTGTTTCTGATTTTTACACGGGCACACTGCTTTAAATATCTTCCTGGTTGAGATGATCCAAAAGTTTAGAATAACTAGAATATAGAGTGGTAATGACAGTAAAATCCAGTCCTTATTCCTGTTTACCAAGGATTAATGCATCGTAGCAATACTCACCAAATAATACATACGATACTTTGGCAATAATAGCACACAATTTGTATTCAGCCATACGGTCGTTTAATTCAAAACACATACGAATGTAGACAGTTACTTTAGATGGAAACACAACGGTGCTGTTGACGCCTGGGCATTGTCACCAGTGATTAGGTACTTGCTTATCTATGTGGTACGGTGAATCGTTTGTTCGTGGTTGGTCCCTTCCTGACTTTCTAAAGCTATTTATCATTTTCCCGTCCATACGTGATCATCATACTTTACAGTTCTTCATCGTTCAAGTCATCTTGCTAATCTAGATTATTTTATGATGCGGATGAAACTACGAGTATAATGTCTTAGTTTGGACTTTTGCGGCTGCCGTAATATGCATAAAGGCTTAGTAAATTCAATTGTTTAAGTTTAAGTAGTTCCTTAACTGGCAAACGATTTTGCATTGAAAGTGTTTAAATTGCTTACTCTAATTAATGAAATGTATGCATTCATAGTCCAATAAATATTTCCTGAATCAGCGGATCTATCAAAGTACTCGTAACTATATGTTCCTACACATCCATTTGTTGGAAATACGAATGCAAGCTTCAATCAGTTTTATTACCGGCATTGAAGAGTTTGTTGCAAATCTGGCTAGCACCATGTACTTAAACTCTCATACGGAGATGGGCTTCTGAGTTATTATTTTTACTCATGAAATTACTGTTATCTAGTATTGCTGTTGTTAACTCATTATTGTTCTTTGTAGTCGCTAGCGTTAACTTTTAAATACGGGACGCTGTATAAGACTTTCTGGTGAGTATTCATCAATTTACAACAAACATATCAAATCAAAGGTAGGCACAAATTATAGTTTCACTCAACCACCCTGACAAAAGTACCTAAGTGATGTTCTTGATGTCAAGTTCAATGTCACAGCGTTATCGTTTGTTTTTACTAAGGTGTTGCCAAAAACTCAACTACTTACCCTAAACCAAACAATAGTCTAAATACTTGTATCTAATCATAATAATATTGTTTCAGCCCCTCGCCGCCATGTTCAACTTCATGAAGAAATCCACCGTCCTGACTGGCGGCGACACGGGTACCCTCGAGGAACGGGATGGTGACAAAGAACGACGGAAACGGGAGAAGAAAGAACGGAAAGAACGGGAGAAAAGAGAAAGGATAGCTGCTGGATTGGAAGAGCCGCTTAGGTTGGAAGAGGTGAGATAATGTAGTGGCTTTTCAAAACTGCGTGCTATTTTATAAATCATCGGCTTCACCAGATCCGGATTCCTGGTCTTATAAAAACGAAACGTACATGAAGAAAATGATGAATACAGAGTGTACTTCGTATATGTTTTACAAGTATGTCCTATTCTGGTTTTGCTGTGAACTGTGATTGATAGAGGAGTGAAGTACAAGTTTTTTGTGTAAGACTTACAATCTACTTAAACAAGAACTTGTTTGGAAAGGGACATTTTATAACGTTATTCAAATCTTGTAGTAATACAGAGTGCACGATGGTATTAGCAATCTTTTCCGAATCTATAAACTCGGAAGCCGAAACTTTTTAGAAGTATCTTGTACAACAAGATTCTTAAGAATTAGTAACAAAAAAGTTCATCATATTCCATCACCATGTAATCAACTCTACAAATTAATTTGAACTGTCAAAGGAATAGGTATCGATTACTGAATCCATTTAAGTTCAAACCTAAACTAAGAGCTAATCAATTTATTCTCATCGGTGTTAAAGTCAAATATAATCTGGCTTTTAACATATTGCCAGTTCGCCCCTGGAAGTGCTCATAAGCCGCGTATAGCTTATTAGAATTATGATCAGTAAATCGTATAAACGTCATAATATACCTCAAGATGGCGTAGTCTCTGTTGTATTCTACTAAAGGTCACGAGAGTTCTTGTAGTGGCCATATCTTTCATTATAAGTCTGATTGAAAAATATTAACCTGGCAAGAAAGTGCAACTTGGCAGTTCAG
The DNA here is from genome assembly GCA_963675405.1 of Cosmorhoe ocellata. Taxonomy (NCBI): domain Eukaryota; kingdom Metazoa; phylum Arthropoda; class Insecta; order Lepidoptera; family Geometridae; genus Cosmorhoe; species Cosmorhoe ocellata. Next base: position 6,082,612 of record OY776265.1, on the reverse strand, counting down.
AAGTAAACTTGCTTTATAAAATTACACAGTAGAGTAACCGGTATCATTATAAACAACTGACAATGTCATAAATAAACTAAAATTATCTGTAGTAAACTCGATTATGGATCAATTTATGACATCGATTATTGTAACAGTTATATCGATTAATTTTACTTAGCTGTGGTTTTGCACAAACATGATTTTAATTATTCAAGTTTTTCCGGTTTCGTTTATTTTGCAAAAACGGTACATTTATTTTATTTTCGAAGCTATGACGAGAATTTTCATTCGGCGTCTTTATATTCTGGTGAATTATTAACCTTCTGTGTGGTCTTAATATCTTTATTGATATTAACTTTGGATTTTAAAATTATAATAACATACATTTGAGAATTGGGTTTTATTGGTTCTATGCTAATTAAATACGACTTTGTAATATCATTCTTTTATCTCTCAATCTTTATCTCAGTTTTTATAATGTTAACACATACTTAGTTGTACATGGAATTTTATCTTTCGTTTACAAATTCAGTTCTGTCTTTATTACCTTTTGCTGGTTTCAAATATTCTGATTACTAACGCAAATGCCGTAGATCCCATCGATTCTTCATTGACCATGGAGATTTGATCTCTAGTTGTTGCAACCTTATACATGGTAATTTTATCTTTCGTTTATAAATTCAGTTCTGTCTTTATTACCTCTTACTGGTTTCAAATATTCTGATTACTAACGCAAATGCCGTAGCTCCCCATCGATCTTCATTGAGCATGGAGATTTGATCTCCAGCTGTTGCAATAGGTCAACCGCAAGAGGCTACACCGCAGTTCACTGTTTTACGTACTTGAGTGCGTTTACGTAGAAAGCGTGCTCGCTCGCCTTATACTTTATCTTGACTTGATTTCTTTCTACGCCAAAACAAACACTCGCGCTGGTAAGGAAATTATTCGCAACGTATGACAATTTGAGGCCGTAGACAAAGCATCAATCAAACATTGTTATAAAATAGAATTCTTCAATACAAATATATCCTTAAATTTATACGATTAGAAACATATTGATCAAGAGTCAGTATGTTTCTAGTCGGCCAAATTCAAAGGCCCAAATCGACACAGTGCGAATTGCATACTGGGACTCGGGAATTGTGTGTCCTAAAGTACCATCACTCGCGCTGGTATTCGCCGGTTGAGTTGCTTGCAACCTGCTTTTAACTTATATAACTGTGAATGTTGCAAAACGCCATGGCATTTTATGTTGGTATTTTAATCCGAATTCATACCGTGTAAGAGGCAATTGTTTGAATGGTTGTCTTTTGAGTATCTATTTCTTGGTCACGTTGGGCGTCTTGCAAATTTTACAAATGTGTCGGTTGATATGTAAATGTTTATATAAGGAAATGATTTTGAGAAATGAAGTTCAATTTGGGTGCAATTCAGGAAGAATTTAAAATTAAAGCTTTATTCGATTATGACAGGTAACATTATTAGTATGATATATTACAAAAGATATTTATAATTATCATTTTCTAGTTATAGATATCGATAATGATCGATAGCTAATCTATCACTCTCGTCGATTTATCATTGGTCATTATAGTGACGTTATCGCTGATAGCGTCGGTATCGCTAAGATTTGTTTAACTATTATATCACGTTTTGTTTTGTCTATTACGATAAGTATCATCAATATCATATTGAGTGAGATTGATATAGGTATTAGATTTGTTAGAATACATTTTATTTGTAAGTATAGAAGGTATCTTTAATTAGTAAGATTTCTAAAAAAAATAATTATGCCAAACAATAGTCTCCTCTGAGGCCCACTTTAATCCTTTCACCACACTGGTTCAAAACTAGTGACACAAAGAAGAAGAATACAAAATTTGACTAAAATAGTTATCTGCTAAGCGCACTAAAACTTTTTTAAAATAACTACTAAGTTTTTTTTAACATAGCATTAGTGATGGATGAAGAAAGAAAAGAATGAACCATCAAGGTCTATAAATATCGATGGAATGAACAAATGAAACGAACTACTAGCACAAAAGTAAATTTGAAAACCACAGACCATAGATTAAACAATGTAAGTAGAACAATATTGTTCAATCTATGCCTGTGGTGACAACCTTGCTTACATTACACAATAAAATTTCAAAACGTGTAACTTCAATTTTACTGCGAAGCTACCGTAAACCTAGAGAATCGCTTAATAATAGTTGTCAACAATATTTACGCTTATTGCCATAACTACGGTGTCAGTGACCGCTTTGAGCACATCTACACATGAAGCTTGACGCAGCAGGATATCGGCTTCAATCTATATCTATATAAGAGCTTAACCTGACTGACTGACTGACTGACTGACTGACTGACTGATTTATCATCGCACAGCCGAAACCGCTGAAGCTAGAAAGCTGAAATTTGAAAGGTGGGTTCCTTTTATAACAAAACCATCCACTAAGACGGGATTTTGGAAATTCCACCTCTAAGGGGGTGAAAAAGGGTGAAAACGTTAGTATGAAACTTTTTAACGCGTGGAGCGATTTTCATGAAACTTTGTTTGTGCACTGTAAATGCAAAATTAATGGATACGTGTTTCAGGATTTTTCAATATAACCATCAAAAAGGGGTCAAATGTGGGGTAAATTTTTGTATGGGAACTTTTTAACGGGTAATGCGATTAGCCTGAAACTTTGTTTGTGTACTGTAAATGCAAAATAAATGAAGACGTGTTTCAGGATTTTTCAATATAACTTTCAAAAAGGGGTCAAATGTGGGGTCAATGTTTGTATGGGAACTTTTTAACGGGTGGTGCGATTGGCTTGAAACTTTGTTTTTGTACTGTAAATGCAAAATGAATGGACACGTGTTTCAGGATTTTTCAAAATAACCTTCAAAAAAGGGTCAAATGTGGGGTCAATGTTTGTATGTGAACTTTTTAACGGGTGGTGCGATTGGTCTGAAACTTTGTTTATGTACTGTAAATACAAAATGAACGGACACGTGTTTCAGGATATTTCAATATAACCTTCAAAAAGGGGTCAAATATGGGGTCAATGTTTGTATGGGATCTTTTTAACCTGGTGCGATTGGTCGGAAACTTTGTTTCATGTTTCAGGATTTTTCAATAAAACCTTAAAAAAGAGGGTCAAATGGGGGGGTCAATGTTTGTATGGGAACATTTCAACGGGTGGTGCGATTGGTCTGAAACTTAATTTCGTGTTAAAGGATTTTTCAATATACCTAACTCTAAAAAAGGGGGTCAATGTTTGTATGGGATTTTTTTAACGGGTGGTGCGATTGGCCTGAAACTTTGTTTTCTGTTTCAGGATTTTTCAATATAACTCTAAAAAAGGGGTCAATGTTTGTATGGGATTTTTTTTGACGGGTGGTGCGATTGGTCTGAAACTTTGTTTACTGTAAATACAAAATGAATGAACAAGTGTTTCAGGATTTTTCAATATGACCTTCAAAAAGGGGTCAAATGTGGGGTCAATGTTTTTATGGCTACTTACTTTATAAAAGGGTGGTGTGATTGGTCTTAGTTTTGGTTTGGATACTTTAAATGCAAAATAAATGGAAACGTATTCCTGGATATTTCAAAATAGCCCTCTAATATGGGTAAAATTGGGTGTCAAAGTTATTTATGGGATTTTTTTATTAGTGTAATTTGTTTGAAACTCAGTTTAGATACCTACTTTAAGTGAACGAAGTCGCGGGCGGGACAGCTAGTGTAATCATATTTGAGCCGTAGGAGTTTGATTCGTACACATGGAATTGGAAATCGGATTGATAAACTAAATCTCGAAAACTTGAGAGAATATTGTTCTTTTTGAGTCTAAAGCTGTACTTAAGTCTATAAACAAATCATTTTAAAAATAGTATTCCTTGTTAATGAGTCATAAATCAAACGTGAACGAAAGCACTTGGTGTTGCCAGTGGCATAGATAGTGATGATAGTATCCCAGTTTTCATTGTCAAAATAGATTCAAATTCGGCATAAGTAAAGGTAAGCGCCGATCGACAGTAAGCTGTTAGCAACCTGCTTCTCACGTAAATTTTTCCTGAGTACGGGGAAATAATAAGCAAAGCAATTAGTTTACGCTATCTCTCAAAACAAACGAACTGGTTCTGTACAAATATGACATAATCTATGCAAACATGGGCAAAGTTTTTTTACAAACATTCAACAGTCACATACAAAGTCCATCTACATTAGAGCTCTCTGGGCCTCAATCATTCAAACATTTGTCCTTCACCAGGAATCTAATCGTTGTGTTCTGCTCTGCCTGCATATTCGATCACCGAAAACTTTGAAAATTTTGAATTTTCGAGTCTTGATTAGATTCATGAGCGTGATAAAACTAAATTTTATACTGGAAGTTGGAACTAGTTAATAAAACTAGCTATCAAAGGCTAAACAGAGGTTAAACAGAGAAATATAAATTAACGTCATCAAAACTAAATCATCATACAAAAGAAACAGAAGTGGCCTAAACGCTGCTCCTCGCGTTAACCCATCTAACGGCTTCGGTAACCGAATCATAGGAATGTATTTCTCATTACATGAACGTCACGGTGCGTGCAGATAATAACTTCTATTTATTCTGTGCTGCAGGTCCGGTGTATGAGACATTGAGATTAATGTACCTTCCATCTGGATGCAGGGTGGGAAAATACATTGTGGTATCAATGTTTGTATTGTAATTAATATCGCTGTGTATTTCGGCTATGTCACTCTCTCTATCTATACTCGTAATACAAGATTATGTTATAATTCCGGTTCCGATTATATTTCATGTCAAAGGCGTTTTCACTATTATTTTCTTCTCATTTATGGTTTTCTTCAGATCAAGGTTATAATTACTTGATTATCTGCATTTTATATTGATGCAACTGTACGTAACTGTACGCTATGATCACTTATGTCTTAAAAACTAGTGATAGGTGTTCTAAAACCATTTGAATCTAACTGAAAGTGTTTATGTATAGTATTGTTATTGCAGTGTTGTATAGAATGAGAAATATCTCGGTACTTACAAAGAGTTCTTTGGATTTCATCTCTCCTTTCGGCAACTTTGATAAAATGTCTTCATTGAAACGTTTCACTATCCACCACCGTCTAGCACTGTATAGTTGTAAACATTTACTCTAAATCAGTCCATTTACTTAGCTCTATCAACATTATCTGACCTTTCTCTTTGTTCTAATTCTAAGGAGTCAACAAACACTTCCGTCATATCAAAAACATCTCTTGTTTGTTTGTCAACAAAATCTAACAATACTGCAAAACAATCAACTCTCAACTTGCTTGATTGGCGGGTCATTATTGTCTGTGTATTGAAGCTGTGTGTCTGTTGAAGTGGTATGGAAGATCTTTTCAGGATCGAGTCGAAAGGTTTCAAGATGATCGGATTAGCTTTAAGTGCTCTAGTATGTACCTAATGTTTTTTTCTCTATAACATTTTACTAGTCATAGAAAAAACTATTGAGAGTGCTCGAAGTTTCAGTTCTAGCTTCACCATAGGTTTTAAATGTCTATATCAAAGCTTGATATCTATTTTGTGATTTCTTTGCTCTAAGGCACACACTTATTTGCATCCTGTTTTCATTCCTTGTAGCAAATAGAAATCCGTAGTCTCTGCCTACCTCACCGGGCAATGCGTGATTGTATGTACGTAATAAAAATATAATAAACTCATCAGTTTGCAAAGTGGAGCAGTTCAAGAGCCAGTCTTAATAATATTATTCAGCAATTAGGCTTGGACGATTTACCTCGATTCGCCAACGGGATTTGAACCTAACCGGTTATCGATACACTTTCGTTGGTTGCGTTTTTCCGCTCTCATCGCGTGGAATGTACATTTTCGCAATGCGACACAGACAGAGACGTACTTCACATACGTAGATGTGAGAAGCTGATCAATCTTATCAATTAGAATTACCTTCTCTAATGGTTACTATAGGTACTACAATAATAAAATTCTAATGATTTCGGTCCTACTCATCAAATTCGTCAACATTATTGTGTCCCTAATATTTTCTTTTAAATTGTTCTAGTTACTTGTTTGTACCAACGTTTGCCAATAATAATTCTAATATTATTGTTTATATTATTTGTTTATTAATGTTATTCTCGTTATTGATTTCACAATCATTAACTACTTCATTCCTGCCATGAGATCTCAATTTATCTCATGGCAATGGCAAGTCATCTATATTCCAAATCGAAAGTAACGTCTTTGCAAATCTAATGAACATTAGCAGGTGTCTGCTGTTTGATGAATTATTCCATTGGATTAGCTTCATTCGCTTGCTCTGAAAAACAGTTTGCGGATGACTTGCTAATAGCTCGACTAGAAAATTACGTTGTCCTGCAGTTACCGGCTATCGTATCGGCACTTTATCGAAAACATGATCAGCTGTTCAATTTCGTACAAATTGTTTATCGTTGTCTCATCCAGGAAAATCAAAGAGTCGCAAAAACAACAAATTTAGGCTCATATCTTTGGTCATCGCGTTATTACAAAAACCGGGACAATTGATATAGCCCGCAGCGATAAAACCTACTATTTACCAATCAATTTTACTATAACCTTCATGCTCAGTGAGCCGGTATAACTACAGCAATTACTAAAATTGACTTTATCTTTCCCAGGTTCGACGATCTCTGAAATTGCGGGGCAGACGCAAAGAAAAGGAGAAACTGCCCTCCGGCATTACAGCTGACTACACAGCATCACTGTTCGCGCATCTAGAACAAGACTCCAACTACTCCAATTATCCTGTGATACCTACCTCAGGCTCCAACTCCAACCTCAGCGATGAGAACAACCATCTGTCTCCTAGTTATCCGACAACACATACCTGGAGCAAAAGAGATGTTTTGCAATCAGATAGTTCAGAGACATCTCTAAATTCTCTCAACAATCCGAACGCGAACAGCCCTCGACAACCGCCCAATCTACCTCCGATACCGCCGCGGCCTCCCAAGCGAGGGATCCTCAAAGGTCCCCGTTTAAGCAATACTAGTTCTAATTCCGTAGAGAGTAATGTCCAAAGCTGCGATACGCCGGACCATGTCAATGGCCAAGATACCAATTTACTGGCGCGAAACACGCAACAGAACGAACTCATTTCTTATGGCGTTCCCCCTTCGAAAAGCACGTCGTCAAGCGATGATTTGCAAGTTCAAAACTTTACCAAAAAGGTTATCCATAGCCCCGTCGATGCTCAGTTCAAAAATTATAAGAACGATAATCCTTCGATAACTACGCAAGATGTGGACGAACCAAAGACAAATGGGAACAGCTATATTGGCATAACCTCTACTTCCCCTAGTGCTGATTCTCTAACTGATACTACGACAAATTCATCGTTCGCTACTCCGCCGTTTTCTACCTCGCCTGTGGGAGAATCCCAGGGGTTCCATAGATGGTCGCGGACGAGTAACTTTGAAGATGTGTACCTGCCTTTACCTGGATTAACTCCTTTACAACTACTGAAACCTAGAGTTCTTACGATTCAGCGCCAAAAAGCTCCAAGGAATGACTTTGGCTTTAGTCTTCGGCGTGCAATAGTCCAAGACAGGATCTTCATGGGAGAAATCAATGGCCACGGTCGCACCATAAACGGTGACAACAAGGGCAATGAAATTCGCAGTATGGATAGTAAATTGACCTTCAAGTCTGTGATACTAGCAGAGCCTGGTTCCTATCCAGGGTCTAGCGAAGCAGGACTGCTTCCTGGAGACAGGCTGATTGAAGTGAACGGAGTGAATGTGGAAGAGAAGAGCAGGGAGGAGGTCATCGAACTTATCAAGGGGAGTCAAGAATTCGTCACTATAAAGGTGAGTAAAAGTGACAATTCAGTAAATAAACAGACATTTAGGTCAGTATTCGACTCAAGAAAGCTTATTAAGTACCTTACACGTTTATTCACACTCAAAACAGGTGAACAATACTAAGTGAATAAATCTAGATCTACGTTTAGAAGAGGCGAGAATGTAACCGGGTTGTAGTCCCTCCTGTTAGAAAATTTTGAATCACATTTTTAATACAATACTTTTTTCTTATAAGAATGTGTTAAATAATCAAAAGGCATAACGAATTCGCGCTCTGAACCGTTACTAAGTGACCAATTTAAAATGTATGAAAATGATTTTGCTATATTCGCGTTTGAATTATCATTAGTTTTCATGATTAATTGCTCGTCTAGCCTACTACTTCAGTTTTTATAAAGATTGCGGTGAGTGGCAAATTAGTAGGCAAGCTAGTTCTGTCAGCTTTTTCAGTGGTAATGGTAACTTGAATTAAAATACCAATTTTTAGCTCTTAGTAATTCAATAAACAAATACAAAATCAAAACTGTAATTCTCCGGAACTCTCGTAGAGATCTCCTCAGATCTTAAAGTCAAAGTCAAAATATAATATTTATTATGCCCCCATTTTGCACAGTAGTTAGTATTCCGTACGTGACAGGTTGCAATCCCATCGCCGCTTATAAGAGAATACTAATCTATGACACACACCTTCGAAGTTTTAGTTCTAGGGTATGCCGGTTTCCTTACGATGTTTGCCTTCACCGTTTAATAGCACTAGCAATGAAATTGAAATTCAGTACAATCACAAGGATCACTTTGAAACGTCTTACATGCTAGGTGAATCTATGTGCCAATTCCAACATAACCCAAGTACGAGAAATGTTCAAATAAATGCTCAAATAAATTTGCATAGAAAGACTTATAGGTTTTCGATCAGGCTTGAATCTACGACCTTCAAATCATGAGACAGGGGTGCTACCAAAACACCACCAGAGCTCTAGTTGCATAATTTTATCACATTTTGTTTCAATGGGCTATAGATAAAACGATCCTGTTGGAAGGTTTCACAGTACACACATCCTAATTGGCTGGATCCACAACGTGACTCTAACCGCTCTAAAAAAAACTAACAACACATAAAGTAAAACCCACACTCGTTTAAACGTTTCGAAAGAAAGTACTTTCTCCCATGTCCGGCGTTTGCGAGAATAGTACTACTTTTGTGTTGGGTGCGTGTTCACATCGTCATTGCGACGGTAATGCCATAATTAGCCGACTGCCAGAGATGGAGGGTTATCTTTTGCGTGTAAAAAGATCACAGATGTTGAAGATACTTTTCGTTCAATTTTCAGCTCTGGTGGTCTAGTGGTAGTAGCCCATTTCGATCCTAAGGTCGTGGGTTAAAAACCGGTCGTGTATTAATGGATTTTTCTGCTCGAAAAATTTATGTGTCAGTAGGTAGGTACTTTTAAACTTGTTTTTTTTAATTTTTTTTTTAAGAGGAGGCTTCAAATGAAAGGACTTTACTTGTACATTCCAATATTGTTTTTATTATTATTCTAGGATGGATATTTTCTGAAATATAACGAAAAAGTAAATTAGGAAATCTTCTGACGTCTTAGCACGGGTATAAGTATGTAGGTAGGTATACCTAAGTAGGGTAATCAAATATTTGTTTTCGATTAGAACTATTGATGCATAGGTAGGTACTGATGACCAACTTACTTAGGCATAGGCACCTACTTATGTATGTAGTACATAAAGTGTGTCCAAAAACTTCAGGGCGTGAAAAGAAAACAAATGTTGATTGTAGACATCGCGCTCGCAATCTCAGTTCGGGGTGAACTACTAGTTTTATTGATACATAAACCCCAAACACCTTACTTCGCAGTCAGGTAAAAAATAAGTCTCAGGCAACTGCTAGTAATAATACAAAATCTCCAGGTGCAACCAATAGCGGAGCTGTGTGAGCTGTCCCGCAGACGAGCGGCCGACGGCGGTGGTGACGTGGTGCTGGAAGACAGTAACGTGCGAGGAGGGACTCTGAGCCGATCCGGCAGCAGACGGTTCAATGCCACTCAGGTTAGTAAATTACTCTCTTTTGATCGAGCGAGCGAAGCGACTGTGTAGAGATTGGTCAAAAAAGCTTTCGTCTGTTCTCACTTCTACACAAGTTATTGCGAAAAAATCCAAAAGGGCTGAACAGAGGGGGAAGTTTACTGTTTTGGAAAAGGGCTTGCGAGGTCTACTGTTCTCACAGAACCATTAATTGATAAATGTGCTGTATTCCCCCGTTTTAAATATCAACGTCGGGAAAGATGACACCTTAGTTTAGCTACCGGGACAAAAGACTACAAATTCTGTGTTCTCCTTTCCTCATAGATTCTTTAAGCTCACTTAAAGTGTTAATCTTTATCCCAAGCACCGTTCATCGCATAAAGATTTATAGGCTATTTATTATGGTTACCGATCGATCGTTTAACATTGATATTCATTGCTGCTAAATTCCTAAACGCGTCAATCTGACATTAATATGTACACTTGTGTACCTTTACCATCTATCGTTATTTTCGAGAGAAACCTACTGGGTGGTTCCTAGAACTAGTACTAGTTTTATTTTGCTTTTTTTGCTCGGTTAGTTAATAAGTAGTGTTTTTTGAGCAAGACAATATACCCTTATGTCGTAATCTAATGACCATGTTATCAATAGTATTAAGACTCTTATTGTTTGTAACCTTGAATGTGTAGTTTTGTGTAAATAACTACGCAAGCTTTCTAGCTGTTCAAACACAATCTTGCGTCATTTGTAGGTAACCGTCACTTGAAGGTAACAGAGGAGTGTTTCTTGGACATTTTTTAAGGTAGGTATTACCACAGATTACTAAACCGCCAAAACGTAATTTGTTGATAATTTCATAGAGGTTCAGAATCGAAGATGTTTCCGAAAATTTTCGATCTCTTTTTGGTTATTAGAAATTATTTTATACAGATAGATAGGTATACAATAAAGTAGGAATACCCAAAATTGTGTTCCAATATAGAATTAATTCATCAAACTTAGCTATCGTGTAGCAAATAATAAATAAACAAAATTTTGGATCACAATAACTCGCAAAAACAACCTCTCTTAGCTAGATCACGCAAAAACAATACATATCGCCTAGCCATTATACTCGCAAGAACGAGTTATGCATTGTTACAGCAGAAATAATAGTACGATATTGTTTCTGCAACGGTATGCGCCAGTTACGGCGTTACATCACTCGATATTCATTGAGGCTGCTGACTTGGTTCACGTCAAAACAATGTCGGTAGGCGCTTGAGTTCACCGCAAGTTGGGACGCAGATATTGTGACACTGCGTCATTGAATATTAGGTGTGCAATCGATTAGATTGGCCCAAAAAGTGTTTGCTGAATTTTTGAGTCACGAAAAGGACGTCTCTGATATACAAAAGAAAACATGATCACGACTGTTTTCCCCAGGATCAGTAGCTAATCTACTCAGGTTTCTTGTTACTTAGATCTTTGAGGATTTCTAAAGGGGGTAGTCAGAGGCACGTCCACATGATATTTATATAAACATGATATTTAGCACAGTGATTAGTATTCCGTACGTAACAGGTTGCAAGCCCATCGCCGCTTATAAGAATCTATGATACACACACCTTCGAATTTTTGGTTATGGTATGGCGATTTCCTCATGATGTTCTCCTTTGAATAAATAGTTTTTTCGAATGGAAAAACTCATTGGTGCACGACCAGGTTTGAACCCACGACATTCGGATCGTGAGGCAGGGGTGCTACCACTACACCACCAGTGCTCTGCTTTATCTTTATTTCTCTACAATGCTACACCACATAATCACAAAAATTTAAATACAAAGTAGTCTGGAAACTTATTCCATTGATGTAAAAGTCCATTTTAAAATAGAATTAAGTAAAATTTATCATAGAACAAAGATATCAACACATTTGGTGCTTCGTGTTCGTGCTTTTGTGCCCAAGGTTGGCTTCTACCTAGGTGTGATGTAAATATCTTATCTTTGATTGAAACGGAATGCAGATTTTATAAGGTGTCATTGAATTAACAAGCCAATTAAATCCAACGATAAGACGAATCAAAACATGATTGCAAATTGACGGGTCGCCTGATGAACATTGATTGATTAAGAGATCGTAATATCCGGAACGATTGGAACTTGAATTGAAATGTAGTCTATACTAATATTATAAAGAGGAAAACTTTGATTGTTTGTTTGTTTGTTTGAAATGAATAGGCTCCGAAACTACTGAACCGATTTGAAAAATTCTTTCACCAATGTGTAGAATGAACTTTCAGGATGAACATAGGCTATATTTCATGTAGGTACTTCGCGGGCGACGCCGCGTGCAGAAGCTAGTTAGTTATATGATACTCATTTATTGACATCACATTGGCAAGGGCCCAACGAGTGACGCGAATCGATTTGAATGCAGTAAAATCGTAAAATTGGGTACCAAAATATTGACCACTGGCTTCCTCTCATAGTATGCATGGGAATTTGGCAAGGGTACATTAGATGGGCGAAACGAATCGATCCACCAGAACTGTAGGTCTACCATGAGTTGTCACATTTAGATTGGCTGACGTTACTACAGTAGTAATAGTACGTTACTATGACTTTTGTCAAAATTGTTACTCATGGTACCAAATTGTAAGCAAATTAATGAGCTCAAACTACAGTCGCTGTAGTACGCTGTGACGTAGGATAGTTAGCTACGTGAGGTTTTAGTACCCAACTATCCGCTAGAGGCGCTGTACCAAGTTTTCATACATTTTTTTAACTACAGTCGCTAGCGAGTGTAGATTGTGAAAACTCATGGTAGACCCTCTGATATCGTAAATGGCACTGACGGACGTGACGATACTTGAATTGGTCATAGTAACAAACACTATTATGACACTATGACAAGACTGCTATTGTCTAGTAATAGCGGATTAGCAAAATAAGTAAATTTTAAGACTAGCAAAATGCACGCAGCATTAAATGCAGTAAATACTCTTTTAGAAACTATAAAAAGCCATATGCCATTTACTCGTAAAAATGCAATGAGCTATAAACTTTTGAATACGTCGGCGTTTTATATCCCATCATTTCAAAATTGTATGAAATATTGTATTGGAAATGGACTTATTCATCGATCCAAATGATGGCCAGAGGTATCAGTGTTATATCTTAGACTAGGTGACCCGGCAGACTTCGTACTTACTTATTTAGAAAACGTTTGTATGGGAAATAGAAAAGGGCTATTTTTAGGGTTTTCCCGGCAGTTATTCGAATTTTTCTTACCTTTTAAACCTTCCCTAGACCTCCACGAACATTTCAAGACCAAGTTAAGATAAATCCGTTTAGCCGTTCTCGAGTTTTAGCGAGACTAACGAACAGCAATTCATTTTTATATATAAGAGAAGAAGATAAGAAGAAGATTATTTAGATTCCTAAAATATTTAGAAAAGAGAATCCTTATGTTGTACGTAACTTGTAATAAAGCCAGTCCGTAAAGCAAATCCGAAAACTCCCTTTCGAGGTTTAAGAAGCATTGTTTCGACCCCATAACTAAAACAATGACTCATTCAGTGTGCTGTCTTATATCATGCTTACACCACAGTAAAGTAACAACAATTGCGGTAGCTTAGCTTTAAACATCATCACTTCACAAGCACAGACCAACGTCAATATACGTTTTTCAGTTCAAATAGAAAAAGCCAATATAGAAGAATAGTCTTGAGATTTGTCGGTAAAGCTTTTCCATTGTGAAATTTGCTATTGCACTATTTTGGGCTAGATCAGGGCCGCGCTGACCCCCCACAGCGCCTGTATGCGAAACATGAAGCGCCTCTTTTTTTTCACGAATCTTCATGTTTCAACTTAGGTACCTATGTGTCGCCTGATACGGCAAAAAAATTAAATTTGGTCTATAAAAGTGGTGTACATTTTTTAGGTTTTACTTATCGATACTCCACTACAGAGAATATGTTGTTGTGTCAGTGTATCAAAAATAATTTCGATGGCGGCGCCTCTATTATCTTGGCGCCTGTGTGCGCCGCACACTTCGCACATAGGGGCGGCTCGACCCTGGGCTAGATAATCAGGTAAACTTTGCTGCGTTCTGATAATTGTCATACTCATACCGCTAATTACCATCAGCTAATAATAAACTTAGCAAGTGGAAGCGTGGAGTTCTGCTACTGCTTCTCAATTACATTGACTGTTTCTAGAGGGCGGATAGATTGAATGGAGTCGTATTGGGGTCATTCCGGATCATTTGCGAGTCATTTAGATATTAGCGCTTGGCAACGGACTACCGAGTTGTTCTTAGGTGTAGGTTAGTTACGGATATAGTTTAGCTAGGGGTTTGGATAGTAATATGAAGAATCATTCTAAATCAAATTGATATCAGAGAAAATCACTTTGACAATGATGACTGCAACATTGCTTGTAATTTAATCCCTCTACAACTTCTTAGCAGTTGAAATCGGAGTTTTTGTTCATAGAAATAGACTGAAGGAATGATTATCCAGATACTCCTGTCTACTCCTATGTTAGTGACTGTTTACGTAATCAGAGGAGCATATTACCTTCATCTCGTGGGTAACTAAGACTAGAGTCACCCTCTGAGGGTGGTATTGTGGTTGTGGTATCAGTCAACCCTAGACGCGCCTTTGATGTGGTAGGTTGATGTCGAGTGAATATTTAAAGTACCTATGCAGCGCAGTTGTAAATATTCACTAGATACTGTTGTAGATTGTACGGTGTGGCTAGAGTTGTCGCGATAGCATTTTGATAATCCTACTAATACTAAAAACGCGAAAGTTTGTAAGTATGGATGTATGTTTGTTACTCTTTCACGCTGAAACGGCTGAACGGATCTAAATTAAATTTGGCACAGAGATAGATATATAATTTTTATTTTAAAACAAAAACAAATTTATCCCACGGGAACCGTACATATTTCCGGGATAAAAAGTAGCCTATGTGCTATTCCAGACTATAATCTATCTCTGTGCTAAATTTCATATAGATCCGTTCAGCCGTTTCAGCGTGAAAGAGTAACAAACATACATCTGTACTTACATACACACAAAGTAACGTTTATAATATTAGTAAGATATACCATTACAGAACGGATTTAATTGGTACCGCGCTACCCCGTCTAGACTGCACGCCCCATCCAAATAAGCTACCCACTAGCTATATACTACTAGATAGAACCCTCAACTACGTATGTTTTTCATTTACCCTTATTTTTGTAGGCTGCGGCACTTGTTAACTTAAATAACATGCTACGCAATTAATACTGTACGGATGCCTGAAGTTATAAAACGAAAAACTGTTGACTTTTAATTATGTTCAAGTTTAGATACGAGTTTTCAAACTATTTTCAGCATTTTTAAGTACCTAATTATTAGTATTAAACGGGTGTTTATCGCCTCTTATTTACCTATTTTTCCCGACGTTTCGACAGTATACCCGTTACCACGACACTATAAACCTGTCGAAACGTCGGGAAAAATAGGTAAATGGAACGCGATAAATACCCGTTTAATACTAATAATAACTTGTAAAGTTTAAAAATATATATTTTCAAGTAATTTAACGTAACGTTACTTTGATATCGATCGCAGAATTTTTATCATCTTATTTGCTGGGGAGATTTCAGTAACTTCAAGGGGAGTGTCTTAAAAGACCCCTGTTTTGCAGGTAAAGTTTTTATTTCCCCGGGGTAACACTTAAACCATCTTCGTTCATAAATTATTGTAGACAGTGGTTTCAAGCTTGGTATGTACCTACCTCGAAAAAAATATTTAAGTAATGTTTTCAGAGAATGCCCTCTCGTTTTCGCTCAAGCTTTTTGATCGACTTGAATTTGACCATTCAGCCTAAAACGTGAAATTCCATTCGCAATTCAAATAAGCTGTTGAAACTGCCAATCAATATTGCAGACTGGAGTCTAGTGCTAGTCCTTCAAATAGACTGATCAGTCCGGTTCAGTCAGCGTCAGTGAGATTACAACAACACTGAATTATTATGACGCGACGGAATGACATAAGTAGATAGATAGGATTAAACATGTAAAAAGACATACCGACTATTAAGATAAACGGTGAATGCCTAGATAAATAAATAATTATACACTAATTATATTACTGAGCTGACAGAGGTTGTCTTCTTGTCTTAAAACCTTCATCTTAGAATAACAAACACATCAAAAAAATAATTAGCGAAATCGGTAGAGCCGTTTACGCGTGATGCCGTGACCAAGGGAAATAGTGTTTCATTTTTATTATTCATAGATAGATAGAGATAGAAGAAGAAGTGGTTTGATTGTGTGAAGGATGATATGAATGTAAGAGGAGTAGAAGAAAACATGTTGTTCCGACCCCACTTAGCGTGGGATAAGGGCAGGAGAATGATGAGATAGCTGTGAAATTCGTTTGAGATAGTCAAATCACTTATATTTTTCTATAAGTTGTAGGTACCTATCCTATATTATTTTCGAACTACCTATTCGTAATAATAATTAACGTAGCCCCTATACATCTATACAACCAATAAAAACGTACGAGCTTCTACAGAATAAAGGACTTTCCAAAGCACAATACCAAGCCATGTGCCTATTTACCCGGGAACAATACGCCACGATTCAAACTGCCCGCGTGGGGGAGTGGACATCAATTTTAATTAGCGTTTGAGTGGTCAGCGGCATTGTTTACATTGTGCTGACGGCCGTATGGTTTTGAATGTGATGCTCTAAATTAAAATGTGGATGTCCGGTCCGACCGCGCTTCTATTATAGGATCTACAAAAGTACATATTACGAGTTAAGCTGCAAAGAAATTATAAATAATCTAGCCGCGATTTCGTCGGCATAAATCCATCAATATTACATAATTAATTCTGAAATTATTGATATCGGTTTTGTGGATAATTTCTAGCAAACCACCACTCGAAAACTGACTGCGCTCAGTGTTGCTTAACCATGCGTTCCTCATACAAACTTTATACTTTTATTTCAGCGCCTTCGAGATAGTTTTTTGAAACAAAAGATAGCCTATGTCCGTCTCGAGGATATAATCTATCTCCTAGCCAAATTTCATTTCATTGCGATGCGTTAAGCCGTGTAGTCGTGAAAAGGTAACAAACAGAGGTTCTTTCGTATTTATAATATTAGTATCAATCTATTCATTTAACAAAGTTGTGTTAGTTACATTACACCATTCATAACTCGAGAATGGCCAACCTCAATTTACATTCATCATCATCCGCAGCCCGACTTCACCCACTGCTGGGTATAGGCCTCTCTTCGCATATATATGCCATTGTCCACGGTCTGCTGCTAGCCTCATCCAGGTCCGGCCCGCGACTGATGCTCTGTCGTCAGCCCATCTCGCTACCGGACGATCAACTTTCAATATTCATACTAAGCATGATAAAAAATATTTTTTTACATAATACTGTACATGGATAAGTAAATTATGTAATTTTATATCAAGAAAAGATAACAAACAATATTAGTAATTGTAACTGAGCAGGTACTTTGAATTTTATCCAATTAAAAGTAAATAAATGGTTACTAGAATAACAATTTTTGAATTTATTACATCACTGTAAATACAATTTATACTAATAAGGCAAAATTTGGTATTCTTATGATTATGTTTTATGTAACTTATCCCGATCTAAGACTTTTGTTAAAATATTAAAAAAGAATGTAAATGGATCATCAACATATGTAGGTAATAGTGTATGTTTGACGACCTCTGTGGCGCAGCGGGCAAGAGTCCGCCTGCGACGCAAGAGGTTGCGGGTTCGATTCCCGCCTCGGAACAAATTTGTGTAGGTACGATCTGCAGAAATTTGTTCCGTTGGTCTGGGTATGTATGTATAATAAAAAATATCTATCTATGTACCTATATCATGTATTAAATATATCAGTTATCTAGTACCCATAACACAAGCTTTGAGTAGCTTACTTTGGGGCTAGATGATGCTGTGTGGACTGTCCAGCATTATTTATTTTATTTATTTATTTATAGTATAAAAAACTCGGTTGATGAAATAAAAATAATTATTATTAATGTAGCCCTAATTTCTGTCTGCGGCTTTACACAATGTAATTGCACTAAAATATGCTATTTCAGGTCACCAACATTATGTAGGTATTTTATTATTATTATTCTTTTTTTTCCTCGGTTTAAGAAACCAGTAAAGCTGCAAAAGTGCACTTAAGCCAAGTGCACCTTAGTATGTAACAGTGGTTTTTGTCACCTTCACCATTTAAAGCCATGTTGTAAGAATTTCCTATTATTATTATGAGCCATTTGTGTCATACTATAATTTATGTAGGAATACCAATTTAAATTTGTCCAGCGTCTTCTTTGTGTCACCAATTCTTTGAACCAGTGTGGCGAAAAGATCAAAGTCCACCTCTGAGGCTCCTTTCATCCTCCCAACATCCAAACTGTCGCCTATTAGAATATTCTGTAACTGGGCCTCCCAACATCCGAACTGACATCTATAAGGGTGACAAATCATCATCGAGCTATGCTGCGCTGTGCTGTGCTGTGTTTCTTAAGCTACGTTTTTTTAAAAATCAA
Organism: Cosmorhoe ocellata; assembly: GCA_963675405.1. Classification (NCBI taxonomy): domain Eukaryota; kingdom Metazoa; phylum Arthropoda; class Insecta; order Lepidoptera; family Geometridae; genus Cosmorhoe; species Cosmorhoe ocellata. The sequence goes on along the minus strand of OY776265.1, from coordinate 6,064,171 downwards.
CTTCAAGCTGTGCTGCGCTTTGCTTAGCTCAGTATTAAAAGTAATCAGCAGCTCGTGTAGTCGTTTATCTCGTCAAAAACATAGCACAATTCAGCACAGCGCGGCTCAGCACGGCAGGTAGCGCGCCTCGCTCGAGACTGCTGCGTTTTTAAACAGAGCGTAGCCTCACACAGCGCAGCACAGCATGGTTTGTTTGTATCCTCATTAAAATATTAGACGAGCGAGTTGACCAACCATAGCACAGCGCAGTATAGCTTGATGTTGATTTGTCACCCTAAGATTAGTCTGTAACCGAGCCTCCCAACATCCAAACTGTCGCCTATCTGTACCTGAGTCTCCCAACATCCAAACTGTCGCCCATTCGGATATTCTGTAACTGAGTCGGTTTCCATAACAATAATCTCAGTAGCTGCCGTTCTTTTCAAAACTTTGCATTTCATATTTCGCTATAACATTACATACTTCCATCTTTACTTTGGGTATTAAATTGGGCTGTAATTTCTTCACACTGGCGGCCATACTTCTGAAGAACACGTCAATTTCATTTGTGTGCTCTTTGAGTACTTTTTCTATAAGACTTTCTAGTACTTCAGATTTTGGGGGCTGCGGTGGAGGGGGAGGTGGTGGAACCTTGGGTTTCTCCTCAACGTACTGGATGAAATTTGAGTTCATCAGTATCGGTTTAGGTAGTATTTTAACTGGCTGTAAGTTAACTGGTGGTGCCTGGTACTTTTTCCGTCCGCTGTTTTTTTTACCTATTTTCTTTGGTGGTTCTTCTGAAGGTTTTCTCGGTGGTAACAGTATTTTTGGTGCTTTGGGAAGTTTTGATGGCTCCGGGCTTTCAACTAGCATTATCTGAAAAGTCATAAAAAATCTTTTAGCCTTATTTTTCTCTCTTGTCTTTAAATTTAATTTTATCCTCTTATAAATATTACAATTTGTGATTTTCTACACTTAATAAAAGTTAATACAACAAAAAATGCATGCATAGCATTAGTCAGACTTTCTCACAACTCTTAGCTTGCACTTACTCTATCTAAATAATAATCTGCAAGTCAACATACTCTGCAACATCATCATAAAATCGAAACTAACCTCATAATATTCCTGTTTATCCATAATCACTTCTTGTTCCGTCTCTTCAAGATCTTCAAGATCCAAATGTTCCTCTATTAATAATTTCTCATCTAAAGGTTCCTTTAAGAAATCCAGTTTTGTGAAAAGACCATTTGTGACATTGCCGTCATTGCCCATTCTTTGTGTCTTCATGTAGCCATCTCGGAGTGCCTTCCATCTCTTCTTGCAATCTTCCACTGGAATAAATGTGTAGGTAGTTGTTTAATTTTTACTCAAACACAAAGGATCTTATCTACTGATGTTTATTTTGATGTTACTTAAGTGTCTACCTACCTAATCAGATAATACAATTATCTCCGTTTAGGAAAATTTGGGAGATATTTGCTGTATATCGAATAATTATACTTTTGTACGCCTCGCAGGTTCTAGGGATAAGGTTGACGCAATGAGGTCATAATATTATCAGAAGGCGAACCAACTTTTTGTAAACAAATGTGACAGGCGTCTTGCTTACCTGGTTTGCAAAGCTCCCGGGATATTTGTTCCCATGTAGACTCCCTCGCCAATATGCTCTTTCTCGAGGGATCCTGCACATTGTACAAACACGAATGCGGTTTCACTAATTCCACAAGTTTTTCAAACTCTTCCGAATTCCAGCTGATCGCGTGAGGATTATTTGGCATTTCTGTAAATTTGTTCTCCTATTCAATTGCGTCAAATCAAAACAAAATGTCTGACGAGCGAATCAGAAGCGAAAATAGCTGAGTGCATGCAACGAAGCGGAGGTACGTCACCAGTACCGGAACGCGATTCAATTTTTGTTTCAGATTTCCAGCCTTCTCATTGGCTGTTATATTTGTCATGAGAACGATTACGTCAGTCGCAGCGCCATCTAGCGTCGAGTAGCTTTGTTTCAGTTTAGTTAACGCCATCTAGGTGTTATTTTAGAACTAACTTCAGACTAGGGCACACTGGCATTACGTTTTCTTAATTTTTCAACAGATGGCGTACCCAAGCATCATCAAATTCATAACAGATGTCGTTTTCAAAAGCCATAACTTAGCGATGATAGTCGCAAAATTTAGTCATGTTCATTATTTAGGTGTATTGCATTTTAGGCTTAGATAATGATCTAAGATTTTAGGCTATTTGCTTCTTATGAAGTTTCACATTTTATCCATTTTGCTTTTTAGACATGACATTTAGGCATTTTACTTCAAGCAACTTAAAAATTAGACTTTCTGATCAGGAAGGATTGTTTTGTGGGACGCACGTTGTACTTATCAAAGCTCGCCCTTGTTTATATTGTGCATATTTGAGAGCATAGATTAGATAACTCCCTAACTATGTTATATTGATATCAGTAAAGTAAGCTCCTAGATGAAAGTTATAGAGTCGCATAGCATTTACCTATACATATATTTAATCTGTGCCTATACCTACCTACTAAAGAAACCGGCATAGGTAGGTACCTCCAAAGGGGGTTGATTTTACACATAAAACTGAACTATTCGAATGTTTACCAAGTACCTAAGTATCTACCTAGGATAGGAAAGGTAACTGCCTCATAATTTTATTTTCTAATGATTTACGCTTCCGCCACTCAAATAATGCAGTGGTGTTGATGTTGGGCCAATGAAGGAGTAACGTTACGTGGGGTGAGTCCCGATGAAGTGTGTTTCCGGTGTGCATCCATATGCATACAATATTACGCAGTCATTCCATAGTGTCATTATGTAGACGGAAGGTATACCAAATGCTCTCAAACGGTGATGGAAAACATCGTGATGAAACCATAATAATAGGATGAATGCGGGATGGATGAAGTGGCGACAGGTCTCAGGGACGATATGTGACCCCCGAATGCCCCTTAAGCTTAAGGGGAAAATTTACAAGACGGTTATCAGACCTGTCGCGATGTATGGATCAGAGTGTTGGGCAATGAAGAAGACGGGTGAAAGAAGAGTGCATGCTACTGAGATGCGGATGTTAAGATGGATGTGTTGGGTGACACGGTTGGACAGGATTAGGAATGAGTATGTCAGGGGAAGTCTGAAAGTAGCGCCTATTACTGAAAAGATGAGGAGTGCTAGGTTAGCATGGTATGGACACGTGATGAGGAGGGATGAAAACCATGTCACCAAAAGAGCTATGAGTATGAGTGTGGCTGGGTGTGCTAGTAGAGGAAGGCCGAAGAAGAAGTGGTTTGACTGTGTGAAGGATGATATGAATGTAAGAGGAGTAGATTCAGAGTTGACGACTGATAGGAGGGAGTGGAAGAAGAAAACATGTTGTGCCGACCCCACATAGCGTGGGATAAGGGGCAGGAGAATGATGAGAATGATGATGAAACCATCATGGTCAAGAATTAGGTAGGTACCTAAATAATTGATGTAAGTACCTACCATTTGTATTCGTTGCGGTCTATCGCAATATAGTCTACACACCTACCTAATTGGCTAGTCTATTTTGAAATCGACAAAAGATTAACTTAAGGTACTTACCTACCTTACCCCTTGTATTCCTCAGATCTATTAACCCCAGTCCTACATTATCTAGCTACGCGATGTTTGTCGCTTAGTTAATGGGGATTGTGATGTCTCAACTAATAATATAAACAACAGTTGAATTCCGCGCCGCGAACGCTGCGCACGCGTCTATCGCTGACGCTTTGGCGCACGCAATCGACAACGAATCGAATTCGAATTTCGAACTTTTTGTGCAGATTTTTTTTTGTTTGTATGTGAAATACTTATTTGTCCATAAACATTTTACGTAGATTTTTGCTTTATAAAAAAACAGTGGTTTTTTTCTTATATCTACGTTATGTAGGTGTTGAATTGTGAAGTGAATTAAATGTGAATAATGAGCAGATAGGGGTGCAGATCGGTGTGTTATTTATTATCAATGAAAAAAAGATTTTTTAAAGTTACATTTTCATTGGGTACACTTACATTACTAGGTTCTGAATCTAAACACAAATATTAAAAAAAATGTTATCTTTCTTCGATACATTTTATTGATAGAAAAAACCTACATTCAATAATAATAATAATAATAATAATTTAAACGACCCATCTACATTATAAGAATCCAAGTCCTGACTGACACACTCACTCACTGACATTATAAACAACGCACAGCCTAAACCGCTGGTCGTAGAGACTTGAAATTTAGAAGGTATGTTTGTCTTGGTTCATAGAAGTGTACTAAGAAGGAATTTTTCGAAATTCAACCTCTAAGAGGTGCAGCGGGAGGTTGAAATTTGTATGAAAATACATTAGGTACGCGAACTAAGTCGCGGGAAGTCCCTAGTCTATACTATCTATACTAATAGGTATTATAAAGAGGAAAGATTTGATTGTTTGTTTGTTTGTTTGCATTGAATAGGCTCTGAAACTACTGGACCGATTTCAAAAATTCTTTCACCAACCAATGTGTAGAATGAACTTTCAGGATGAACATGGGCTATATTTTATGTAGGTAGGTACTTAGCGTGCGACGCCGCGAGCGGAGGCTAGTATAAAATAAATACCTTACATCTTGCTTGCTCAATAATCAAACGAGACTACCTAAAGCACTTAGGTATATCTATTTGACATTTGTCACTAACTGACAGCAAGCTTTCAATTGTTGGGTATGTCAAGTTCTCTACCACTCAAGAGAATTAAGTACATGCGTCCGCGCATAAACTAGTGCCATTGCTGCGTTCCGGCATTTTGAATTTAATTTAATTAATACATCACTTGGCTAATAATAAAATTGATTGAGAAAGAAACTCGTTATTTTACGTGCGTGATTAGGACGCATTTACAATAAAATCGGGTTAGCGTTGCTGGCGTCAACCAAACCGAAGTAAATAGTCGGATGTGTGACCAAATGCACGAACTCGCACGTTTCGGACTTTGTCAAAACGCTTGTACGCACTGCCAGGCTAACATAGCAGCCGCGACAAAATTTTGACGAGCATGTTGTCTCATATTCGAAGGTGTAAGAGCGAGACAAAACACTCGAAAGATTTTTGTAGTGGCGTTCATTGTTAGCCCGGCTGGACGATAGTCGCGGTAACTAAACATATTTACCAAAGCCAAAACTCATTCGTAACGTAACGTTATGCATGATCTTTGCTGATGCGAGTGTATGGTGAATAGCACGAGCGCGCGCGCGCGTGTGTGTAACTACCTAACTGCACACCGCGCTATACCTGCAGCTAGAATGTGGTGACACCGCTGTGCCTGTGTGCATAGCTATTTTTTAAGCGTGTCTGTAATTTATTTAGGAGAACTCTAGTGTCTAGTTAAACCTAATTTAGGATTTAAAACGCTAAGCACCATTTAATGTCATGTTTTTTAACAATAAATGCTATCTATCTATCTACATTTCGTATCGTCAAACGTTGCTCAACGTCTCTGAAAGTTTCTAGGTACCAGCTAAATTAAAACGTTTGTTTGACAGAGGTGGTTTTATAGACAAACTTAAAGAATGCTATTATAGGTAGGTACGATCTTATTTGGTTTACAAGAAAGACCAAATTAGCGTAACATTTCGATACGACAGTCTTTAAAAAAACCTAAAATTGACATAATATTATTCTAATTTGAATTAATTTTCCCGGAGCTTTTTAGTCAACACCATAAAATGAAATAGCTTCTGGCAAATTAAGACCTTTCATATAATAGGTTTACGGTAATTTAGTCTTTGGTTTGAACAAAATAAAGTCTCGCATTTTCAGCATTTTTTTAGTTAGTTTCCGGAATTACCACCAATGTTTGAAGCACTCTTAACGGAACAGTTTAGGTTATAGAAGCTGCAATTTAAATGAAAGGTAACGAAAGGAAATTAAGTTACGTAAAACTATCAAAACTTATTATGCTCCCACTGTTACTTGAATTGAAATCTCTGCGCCGGAAACCTGCTTTTTGTGTGAGAGAAGCTTTAGACTAGATGTCGGTAACGGATTCGTCTCAGAAATTAACATGGTAATGTCACATGTGTAAATACGTGATGTAAAAGTTTGGATTGTGTAATAGTTGTAACTAGGTATCTACTGTCCGGTTTCAATAACTCGTCTACTGGTTATTATTGTTTGCCAAATATTAACAACTGTATTTAAAATAGTGGGTTCGTAAAATTACTATTGTGAAAATTGTAGAGGACTTTGTGTCAGTATCTAATACGTGTGAAACATTTGAGCTATCTAAGGATCATTACGAATGATCTATCTATTGTTATAGATCCAATAGTCGACTGTTAAAAGCTATAATTTCAATTACTTTCACCAGAATTGTTTTTGATTTTTTCAGTGATCTGTAATAGTTACTATTTTTTGCTATAAACACTAGTATGAGCAGTTGATTATACATACAGTACTAGCTTCCTCCCACGGCTTCGCCCGCGTGGTATCTTGAAAAACAAAAACAAATCTATCCCACGGGAACTGTCCATTTTCCAGGATAAAAAGTAGCCTATGTGCTGTTCCAGACTATAATCTATATCTTTGCCAAATTTCATCCAGAACCGTTCAGCCGTTTATCATTTTTTGAGACAAATGGTAACCTATGTCCGTATTACGTGGTATTACGCTCGTACCTCCGTATCTCCCGTGTAGTGCATCAGAAGTAGAAGTCAGGGTATGTCTTGCGTCTATCAGGGTTAGGATTACTGCTAATTAATCTATGGCGGGATTCAAAAGCCGGCGATGTATTTCAGTCGATGCATCGAAGTTAATCGCTCTGCTGGTAGTGGCTTAGTTTTATATCTTTGGTATTTTTAGTCTAAAACGTATAATACCATACCACCACTTGATTCCTTCAATTATTTGAACATCAGCGGAACTCTTTTTAGTTCCCTGAATTTGTTTAATGATCATCCTACTAATATTATAAACGCGAAAAAGCTGAATGGATTTTGAAGATAGATTATAGTCTGGAACAACACGTAGGCTACTTTTAATCCCGGAAAAATTTACGGTTCCCGTGGATAGATTTGATTTTGTTTTTCAAGGTACCACACGGGCGAAGCCGTGAGTGGAAGCTAGTTTTATTATAATTCGAATGTCTTGCAATATGATTATTATGTATATGTATGTGCGCAATGCCGCGGTGAAGGAAAACATCGTGAGGAAACCGGCATACCCCCTTGAACTAAAAATTCGAAGGTGTGTGTCATATGTTTAAGAGTTGCTCTGTTTCCTTTCTTCCTTCTATTCACTATCTTATCAAGATAATTTATGTATATCTTATCTTATCCAGATATAGAGTATCTAAACGATTGCCACTATAGAAAAGCATCAATCATAGGTCTTACTAAACCAGTAGCAGTTGCGCATGCGTGGGTAGACTTGTCCAGTGAAATTTTAAAGTAAATATTACCAACGTAAGCACTCCAGCTAAATGGCATTCTAACCTTTCGGTGTGTGGTATGCTGTTGTTGTTCAATGTGGTCGTTACAATTCCTTTAATGTTTGAGGACTTTATCTTATACCTTTAAACGAGCAATTCTTGTATATATATAATAAAAAAAAAAAAAAAAAAAAATATGATCACGACTGTAATCCCCAGGCTCGGTAGATATCTCCTCAGATCTTTTTAGTTACTTAGATCTTTGAGGATATCTAAAGGGGGTAGTCAGAGGCAAGTCCAAACATGACATTTGGTACATGCCCACATTTTGCACAGTAGTTAGTATTCCGTACGTGACAGGTTGCAAGCCCATCGCCGCTTATAAGAATACTAACCTATGACACATACCTTCGATTTTTTTTGGTTCTAGGGTATGCCGGTTTCCTCACGATGTTTTCCTTCACCGTTTAAGAGCACTGGCATTGCGCACATAAATTTTTCGAATGGAAAAACTCATTGGTGCACGACCAGGTTTGAACCCACGACCTTCGGATCGTGAGGCAGGGCTGCTACCACTACACCACCAGCGCTCTTATATACAGGGTGTCCCAAAAAGTAGTGTCAAGCAAAAGTCCAGAGATAGAACACCCCTTGGGGTACCCGAATCACCCCCATGTATGTTCCGCGATTTTCTATAGTATTCGAGTTATTAATTTTTTTTCCGAATTTTTGAAAATTTACGACTTGAACAACTTAAAACATTCTTACAAAAAAAGTAGAAAAATTTCTTGAGATTTTTTTTTTGCTACTGAATTGTTATGAGTTGTTCTTTTATGCATAAAATAATCAGCTACGTGACTTTGATGAAAACTATGAAAATGTTGGTGTAAAGTCAAATAATTACATTCGGTGAATGATGACTAAAATTTTCAACTTCAAATTAAAAATCTTAAAAAGTGATTTCATGGTTCCTATATAGTTTAAAGAATTCTCAAGACTCTCAGCTTTCATAATCATTAAAAAAAAGTAGTACTTAATAGGCTACTTTTGCTAAAATCGACCTTCAAAGACGGTGAGGTGGAAAATTCTTAAAATTAGCTACCTGATTAAAAAATAGATTTTGGCCATTTTATCATTCCTAAGCTTAATTTGTTTGTTAACTAACCAAAAACGACTACAAAGAATTAGTTTATGCCAAAGAAATCAGCAATATGGCCGAATTAAGAACAAAATTGAGACAGGCCGAAGAAAAAAATTAAGGAACTTAAAATAGCTTTCATACGATTTAAGGAAACCTTTTTAAGACGATTTAGAATTTTTATCGACCTAGAAGGTTGACATTTTGAAAACTTTTTGTAAAAAATTAATAAATTTTACTTGTTGTTTTATTTCATAAATTAAGCTAAACTAAATAACTAAAACCTTCAAATATTAATGAAATCTTACTTTCCTGCAGTCCTTTTTGGTTAGTTAACAAACTAATTAAGCTTAAGAATGATAAAATGGCCAAAATCTATTTTTTAATCAGGTTGCTAATTTTAAGAATTTTCCACCTCACCGTCTTTGAAGGTTGATTTTAGCAAAAGTAGCCTATTAAGTACTACTTTTTTTAATGATTATGAAAGCTGAGACTCTGGAGAATTCTTTAGACTTACTTAGGAACCATGAAATCACTTTTTAAGATTTTTAATTTGAAGTTGAAAATTTTAGTCATAATTCACCGAATGTAATTATTTGACTTTACACCAACATTTTCATAGTTTTCATCAAAGTCACGTAGCTGATTATTTTATGCATAAAAGAACAACTCATAACAATTCAGTAGCAAAAAAAAATCTCAAGAAAGTTTTCTACTTTTTTTGTAAGAATGTTTTAAGTTGTTCAAGTCGTAATTTTCAAAAATTCGGAAAAAAATTAATAACTCGAAAACTATAGAAAATCGCGGAACATACATGGGGGTGATTCGGGTACCCCAAGGGGTGTTCTATCTCTGGACTTTCGCTTGACACTACTTTTTGGGACACCCTGTATATCTTCTTATATGTATATATATATATATGTATATAATCGGAATCTCGGAAACGGCTCCAGCGATTTTCATGAAATTTAGTATGCAGGGGGTTTCGGGGGCGATAAATCGATCTAGCTAGGTTTCATTTTCCAAGAAACAAGATTCACCAAAAAAAAACCCGAGCAAAGCTCGGTCAACCAGGTACTTTTAAAAAATATAAAAAAAAACGCGTTGGATCAGTGAATTGTAATAATGCGTTAGATTCTAAGTTTACCTGATTTCGTGGCCAAAATATATCTTTGACATTTTTAGCATCATGAAACGTGTTTACTTTATTTGTATCAGTTCAGCCGTTTCAGCGTGAAAGAGTAACAAACATACATCAATACATCCAGACATCCATACATCCATCCATTCTTACAAAGTTTCGCGTTTATAATATTACTAGCTTCCGCCCGCGGCTTCGCCCACGTGATACCTCAAAAATCAAAAACATCGCTATCCCACGGGAACCGTACATTTTTTCGGGATAAAATGTAGCCTATGTGTTATTCCAGAACATAATCTATATCTGTGCCTAATTTCATTCAGATCTGTTCAGCCGTTTTAGCGTGAAAGTGTAACAAACATACATCCAGACATACTGACATCCATCCATCCATCCATCCATACATTCTTACAAACTTTCACGTTTATAATATTAGTAGGATAGTAGAATGATCTTTGTCATTTTAATGTTTTTTCCCCGTGAAAAAAGACTACCTATCAGTTGCTGACTATAATTTTCATCAAAGGTCATGTCATCATTTAAAATCAGCAGCTTTTCTCTTAAATGTATGAATCACACTAAAACAATTACATTTATGAATGAACTCTTAATGAATGTCCAAGTTAGAGCTTAAATTGTTAACAAACTCGTTAGAGAGTTCAACGATTCAATCATATAGTTACCTACACTATAATTACTTCTGCGGTCTTAGATTTGCCAAGGTTTGTTACAATCTCGTCTTTATTCTTTAGCGTATAAAGTCTTAATATTGTTTTCGCAGCTTCATCCAAAAAATCAAATAGTTTCTCTAATTTCAATGCCACCATCTTAAATGATATAACGTGATTCTTGTAGTTTTCCCTTGATTCACCGTTTTGAATTTCGCGCTTATCGTTAAGTTTATAAAGTTTAAAATAACATATCTAAGCTTCATTATTATTCTAGGGTTTAGATTCTGTGTCGACCTGGAACAAGAATTCAGATTTGATTGGATTAATTGTGGACAAATTGACATTGTAGCTGCCCACTGCGATTTGTATAGTCCGTTCTACATTATAGTTCTTATTGGCATGTTTACTGCCAATTATTTTTAGCTATACTTTTGATCGCTGGACATAGTTTAAAAATGAATCTTTGTTCTTCTTACTAATTGTTATAAAATCATCTAGTTACAGAATATCTGATTTTGTCATCATCTCTAACAGTCGGAAGTTAAGTAGAAATTTACCATGATCGAACCCAAATGCATATCTTATTCATGCAACCTATGTATCTACAATTTTTTCAAGGACACGCCATTTTTTGCTTAAGTTTATTTCCAACTTGGCATTTAAATAAGATTTGGCATGGAGGCGTTATATTTTATGACTGAAGGATGTTGATAAATTGTCTTTGGATATAAAACGTAGATCTATTGATTGTCCAATTATTCCAAATTTGAACGCGATATAAATAGGTACTTAATCTCTTGATACAATATCTACATGTGCCAATTAGCCAAAGGAGATCAAAGACGGCTACACATAAAAAAATGTACTTATGACAAGTATAAAGCTCATTTTAAAAAATATATAGGTCTCGACTTTGAAACCTCTTACGTTTTTTTTTCGTCGGTTGAAATGTTTTCGGAAAAATAAAAGTTTTTTGCATATTAACAGAATGGCATTACCGAAGAAACTTAACCGTGACAGCTAACAGAAATCTCAAGTGAAAACGTACATCAGTGATGTGAAAGAAACGAAAAGATAAAAAATAAAGCCGGCCATTCTTTTAAGTTACCTTTTTTGTCGCATTATTAAAGCAGTTGTATGATTTCAATGGTGTGAACTAACAGGGTTAGAAAACTCGAAAATTACTTAAAACCTAACTTCTACTAAGAATTAAACTAGGCTATAAGAATTTCTGGCAACATCAGACAAATGGATTAACTGTTACGGCTAGCTTTAGGGTCTAGACATAACATTTTTAGATGTAATATGTTTTAAGAACCTTGGATTTGAAATGTGGGTTTATACATTCTGTTTAAACTATCAAAAAAAGCAAAAAATCTATTAGGCAAAATTTATGTAAAAAATATCTGTGAAAAATTATAAAATTTTAGCCGGAGGGAGACATAAAAATAAATACAATCCAAAAGCCGGATAAGAGATGTATCTATGAACAGACGTACTGTGTCACATCAGAACAGATGTCAAACCAATTGTTGAGTTAACAACCATGATAATAGGTATGCTAATAGGCTGTACAAAAGTATAGTATTTTATGAATAAGAGCATAGCTAATAAGATAAGACTTGATGTTATAACCAAGGTTGTTGTCATCATAATGCTCATTTTTGAATAGACGGTCATCAACATCTAGGAAATCAGTGTTATAAGAGTAATTTTATTAGAAAAAAGTCATAAAACTGATATCTCTTCAGGTTGAGTAGACAAGGCTATTTGCGAAAGTGTAGGACGCATATGCGTGGGCGGTTTTTGTTTTCACTTTATAATTCTATCAATTTCCAGTGTCAGTGTCAGTAAAAACTTTAATATATAGCTGTTTTGATTTCCGGTTATTGACCGTTCCGTGTCGTTAATTCGATATTCATTATGATCTAATATTACTATTCTGTGATAATAGTATCATCTACATAAGAGAGTGATTTGAAATAAACATTACGATATCAAACGATTGATTGATGTTATATTGTCGCCAGTCTCTCGTTTAGCATTGATAAATCGAATCAATCATTATTTATTTTATTCTCAGTTTGCTTTACTCTTACTTATTCAGAAATCAGAAGTGAATTGTTATCTCTGTGGTCTATTTATGTTTAATTTCAATTTCCCTCAACCTGGTATTAAATCCGCGGAGTGAGAGCCCTGGTGACCTGTAATCACAGGTTTTTTATAAAACTTAAATCAGGCACCAGTCTCCCTCACAAAACAGGTTTTTACCTAGCTACACAGAACTATTTTAAGGACCAACCTAGTTTTTAAGAAACCTTTGTGAGGAGAAAATAAATGATTTTTATTATTATTATTATTATTATTATTATAGTATACGTTTATTATTTTTACCCGAATACGGCAAAGCCAAAAAGCAGACTTCTAGCAGTCTATGCGTGTTAGGTTTTACGGGTGTTTATACCGTAGCGCCTTAGCTACTTATCTGATTTTGATAAATGAGGTGTCAATCGAGTTATTAAAGTCTGGTTGACATAATTATTTTTTTCTTGTATCTTAATACTAAAGATCTTGGGGCAGTTTTTTATAATCCTCTTCTTACCTATCCGAAATATGTTTCAATAGGTGCTCAGATTTCTAAAGTGTGTTTTCTGAAAAGGATCACGTCTTGGCTCTTACCATTTTCAGCATACTGTATGAAAGTGGTATCTGTGAATTATGAGTATTATGTATATTTGCATTATGTTGTTTATGTTGCAAAACGTGCGACGACATCCAAGCCGAGACCAATTTTAATGCAAATGCAACTAATTTAAATATTCTATTCAAAATGCACGCATTTGTAAATCTTATACCATTGTAATAAGAGTTATTAAACGCTGTTACTTGTTTGTCGTGACTCTCTTGAACACTAATTAAGTGTTGTATACTTGAGTTTTGTTATGTATATTAAGCACAGTAAAAAACAAAGGACCTAGCATAGTATTGAGACCTTCCGCAAGTGGTTTGGTTCTTTCAAATCTTCTAGAGCTAACTCTGCAATATTAATGATCCTAGTTTTCAAATCTTTCCAACGGAAAGACTTTAAAAATTAAAACAAACATGCTCACAATTGTAAACCTGGTTTCATCTTCTTAGACACTAGTTATTCTAAAAAGGGGTATGTTCAAATCTTACATTTGACACATGCCCACGTTTTGCACTGTAATTATTATTCCGTACTTGACAGGTCGAAGAATTTAAACATCTTAAATGACTTTTCATATAAAAATTACTAGTATATGAATTTTCTTGAGTCTGCACAGTCGTCAGCGCATCTTTAAATAATAACTCTAAATCCATCTACGGAATCCCAAAAGGAAGCGAACCTAATAAAAATATGAGAAACAAAACCCGCGTCCTTCCATTCCGTTTCCGAGTATTTTAAGACTCGGATCTAAATAATGGTGTCGACGCGCTTATTTGTAGACTTGGGCTTAATTGGATTTTCTTTGATTTTTACATTAAGCTCTGCCTTTTGAAGACTTTTAATGAAGTCCTTTCAGTAAATGTATCCAATAATTTTGCTCTTTAGATTTAGGTAAAGAGATGACTGAAATTAGTTATTAAGTGTAGGAAGGTAGACATACCTACTTTACCTCTAATTATTCTAACGCCAGAGAAAATTTTCACAGGATAATTCAAGGTCGTTTACTAGGTCCTACATTGTACAGTATCTTTGTAGCTTGTTTCTTAATTTATGGCGTTGTCATTGCCATTTGCCTGGATATATAAAGCGCTCTTTAAGCATGTATGGATCCTTTGTTTAAAGCTAGTTTTCCTTGGTAAACTTAGGTACTATATAGATTTTGCACGGATTCAGCTAAAGATTTATTCTAAACTTACACAGCGAGAATTCCAAGCAACAAGTTTAAATTATCATATTTATTAACAGTAATAAAAACTAGCTTTTAGATCAATAGTCACGTAAGGTATTTATGAATACTAAAGCCTTTACGGGAAGCAAACACTGGTAGCTTGGGGCTGTTGTAGTTGACAATTCTTCTTCTTCTTCAATTATGGCATCTGTCTCTTAGAGAACAATTTTGCCAGTGTCAAGTGTATTTATTTTTAAGTATTGTCAACGTCACAGAGTCATAGTCAAGTTGTCAAGTCAATTTTAAACAAAAGATGGCTGTTTTGTCGAAAATTTTCGGGATTTCGTTAGATGGAATTTGAAGAGAACTATTCACTTTAATTCACATACTTTGTGACTTTAATACACATATATTTTTACTACTCGCGTCAAGAACCCGGGCTTTATTGGCAAAATAACCACCAAAATTACGCAATAAAACTCAAAATAACACGAGAAAACATATAAAAACCAGAGCGACGTAGTTGTCAGGCAAATGCACCGCAGAAAATCCCTAGTTGACAATTAGAAATCCATATTCCTGAACGAATCTTCTTCTTCTTCTTTATATATGTCATCGGTCTCGTAGAGATCAATTTTGCCAGTGTCAAGTGATTTTTTATAAATTAAAATATTTATTTTTTATGAAGTTTGCTGACTTGCCAGTGTCAAAGGTTTTTTTTTGCTAGAGAAGTAGAAATCTCCTCTAAATTTTAGCAATAGTCAAGTTAATTAATCAAATAAAGAACATATTCAGGGTTTTTTGAGAGTTCTTTATTTAGAAACTGTCTGCTGAGTTTCAATTATTTGTGAGTTTTAGAATCATTTCAATAAATTATTTTTGGAAATTAAAATACATTTTAAATAACCTCCAGCAACAAACCAATATTGTTCTCTGAATCCGAGCATAAACTACGTGATCATAATACTTATTACTTGTGTGTTCTTGGAAAATAAATACCTAATTCTTATTTTATCCGGGTCTGAGCCGTTGAATAAATTATTACACAACCAATCGGCAGAGATTTTTAATAAAAGTAAAATCTGTTGTTCTGCAGACTAACTTGCTAAATAGGTACTAGCCTACATCTTTTTTGATTCACTAAAAAGACCACAACAAAAAAAAGTTAAAATTGTCAATTTATTTAATTAATTTTCCATCATTTTCCCGTAGCTTTCAAGACCAATTGACTTGGATTCTAAAATAGGCTCTTTAGTCGACTGAGGCCGCTGTCAACTTATCCCGCGGGATGAGTTGACATAATGCATTTTTGAATCGGTCAACAAAGACGTCGATCACACGTCAGTTTAGTCAAATTCAGAATTGTCATTTGAAATTATTACGCTAATTTAGACTTTGGGGTGAACAAAATAAGATTTACTCGTGTTAGGTATGAATGTGGATATAAGGGTAGAGGTAGGCCAAAGAAAATATGGATGGACTGAAAGATGATATGAGTAAGAAAGGTGTGAGTACTGAGATGACGGATGATAGAGGGAAATGGAAGAAGAAAATGTGTTGTGTCGACCTCACAAAGCGTGGGAAAAGGGCAGGAAGAAGAAGAAGAAGAAGAGGTGAAGTAGATTATCACTAAGCCTAAGCCATCTGGAATAGCATTCGGCAATTTTTTTTCTGATATTTTCCAGCAATGTTCCATTCGGAAACAGGCTAGTAGGTACGAGGTATCGTTATCCAAATACGAGTATCTATGCTATAACATAAACTAGTTCCAGTATTACCATTAATTTATTATTGAATTTAAAAGTTTTGACAGTTGGACGGGTTTTTAATAGTATTGCGTGTCTTAAAGTTTATAGCTTCTAATGCGGTTGGCGCCAAAACGATATAAAAGGATTAAAATGGAAGGTAAACTTTTTATAACTTCGGCTGGATAAAAAATAATTTGCCATTCGTGTTGTTAATTATAACAAAACAATTATCAATCAAAAAATACATTTGTTCTGTTTGTTCACACATTCATTTGGTTTGTGAAAAAAAAACTTTAATGAATGTACAGATAATACACCAATTGAATGTTCATTCAACAATCAAGTAGGTACAACTAACAAGAAAAGATGTATGAATTGTATACATCTTTCACTTGTGTAAGAAAATAGTGACCATTCAGAAGAAGAATGATAGGATACGTACCTACCTACGAATCATATGAGAGAGAAAAAGAACCAGTTCTAAGTGTGACGGCTTGAATTAGTGTGACAAGGACAAAACCGAAGTTACTAAGACCTTAATCTTGAATGATAAAAATCTAGTTTCTAATGCTAATATTAGAATGTTTACAATACAATTATGATAAAGCGTCTCTCTAACAAGTCTAATCTTGTAGCATTATGCAACTTTTTATGATAACTAAGATGAAAACAGAGTTTTGATCTTGAAAATGAATAACCCGGAATAAGTATAATTTCGAAATTAGGTAAACTACTCGTAAGTATAGTGTAATTTGAAGAATTGGGAAAAAATATCTCATTAAAATCCAAACCTTCCATTTGCAAAGTAGATCATCAACTAAAAACAAATATTTCGACATAATGTATAAATTTTAACTAATTTCTACACCTATTAATGGGTTATAAATAGCTATTTAATCAATAATAAAATGAATGCATATACATATTAATATTAATTATTTGTTTAGTCGTCGTTAAATAACATATTAGCTTGATGACAGTGAATTAAGTAAATAAAGTAAATCTTGTTACAAATAACCGGTAATTAAAATAACATTTTTAAAACGATATAAATAATTTGGTGAATGTGTGTTTAACTTATTTTAAACTTTTAAAATCTATTAAAAAAATAAATAAATATGATCACGACTGTAATCCCAAAGCTCGGTAGATACCTCAGATCTTTTAGTTACTAAAAGTAGCCCTACACCCTTTTAATATTAAGAGTCGATTGTGGACATACTAAATGCGTTAGAAAAAAATTTAAGGCATTTGTTTTGAATGAATGTTTATATTTAATGCTTATTACAAGCATTATATTATTTTGGTAACCAATTAAAACGTTACAAAAAGGGTGAAAGACACAAAGGATCGTTCTTATTTCTACTTTCCAATGTCATCGATGAACATGTCAATAATATCGATGAACTTGCCATTTTCGTATTATTTTGGGTTATCAAATGGTTCTCTTTGTGATATAATGTGCTAAAGCTTTTCGCTAAAACATATCGTTGAAATTCTTTTGTTCGTAAACATTTATAGCTTCAAAAACGAATGCCATAAATTATAGAAACAATACTGCTTTCGTGTTAATAAACAACATTTTTTTGACATAAATCAAAGTTATATAATGTTCAAAATAGAAAAAAAACATGAGAAGCATTTTACCAGTGGGCGTTTAAAAGTATAGATCGTGACGATATTAACCACAATGATTTTATTTTATTTCACAAATTAACTGCCTTCCTACACGATGCGTGATTACATCTTTTATAGCTCATTCTGCGTTTTTTAATTTTAGTTTGCTACTTGTTAAGTATTTGATTTCCATCGTAATAGACTGTGAGAGTATTTAATACCAATTTGGAAATATTTTTCCAGGAACACGAAGCTTCTCTTAGCCCAATAAACAGCTTTCTAAATTAGTAACGTCTCACGCGGGTAGCAAATGCAGTTTTCATATATAATACCAATTAAATAATCTATATTTATCCTTGAATATTTAATGCGTAACTATGCAAGTGTATTATTATTTCTAGTGCTCATGCGCACATATCTTACATCATAAGTCATAAGCGATCCCTTCGCTACCAATATAATGTTCATCTCAAAGTATAATCAATCTTTAAACAAAGGATCTGAGTCGATGCGTTGCAAGATGGGTCCTATCAAGTAAAGTAGCCTGAACTATCGATCACAATTGCACAACTCCACACAAATCGCATATCCTGATTGGTATCGCATCTACGATCGTAAGATGCAAGTCACGAACGGTTGTTGGTAGTCGCAGACTCTGTGGGCGCTTACTTGTGGAGTCGTGGTGCGTTTCCACGTAACATGTTTGCTTATTGGTAATTGCTTATTTTATTTTGTTTGTTTGTTTCCCTCTCAGACATTATATAGGTGTCTCAATAACAATAAACTAAAACGGAGTTGAAAGTCTAAATGTAGAGTACCACTAGGGTACCCGAATCACTTATTTTTTGTTTATAGTTATACTACTATTACAATTGTTTGTAGGTTTCGTAAAGCTTTTACATTTATTCTATGTTCATATGATAAGGAAAACAAACTAAACATGTGACTCAACCAGTAATCTGAATCTCAGAAACGGCTCCAGCTATTTTCATGAAACTTAGTATGCAGGGGGTTTTGGGGGCGATAAATCGATCTAGCTAGGTTTAATTTTTAAAAAACGTCGTTTGACCCAATAAAAAACGAGCAAAGCTCGGTCACCCAGGTACTTATCTTTATTGGAACGAAGTTCTTTATCGCGCGTTGTGAAAGGGGGCTAGACGGAAAAAATTCTCACGAAAAGTTGTAACGACACTTTTTGCTATAGTTGTAAGCCGTGCGGCGTGGCGTGCGCGTGTTTCTCTGTCTGTCTCTCTCTCTCTCTCATAGAAAGCAAGGAAAGGAACTTCGTTCCATCCGGGTGTCCCTTGACACCTCTCAAGTTTTTTATACCCCCTTTTTGACATAATCGTCAACATGGATGTATGGAAGTAGTTTTATCTCGTGGAGTTCGATCGATGTCATTTACGCATTGATCTAAGATTCCAAATAGAATGAACTATCGTATTTTCGTATGACAGTGGAAACATCATTAACACAATATTATCGGACAGGTAGGATCTATGTCACACATCGACAAACTTACTTTTGCATGTACGAGAAGCGTCTATGACTTCACTTCTCTGTCAACTTATACATGCAACTACCAAGTTTTGCAACGTCACCGAGTGTATGGCTAAGTTTGTATGTATTTGCATGTACGTTAACCAATTGTATTTGGGCTATGTTTACTCGCTGCTATTACACGGTTGAGAGCTCTCGTCTAGCGGGTTATGTAAAGTACATAAATAATGGCCATCTCTACAAACCTCAAGGGGACTTTACTATTAATTATTTGTTTGTATACGAAAGTTTACGAAACTTTCGAACTTTGAATAATTGATGGATTGCAATTGAGTGTACAAAGATTTCAAGGAAACAAAAACACTTGTTGCAATTTCAAGTTCGGAAAATATGATTTTAGGGCAAGTGTAAATCAAAAAATTGAACTGGAAAAACCGTGAGTAAATAGACATGACATGGAGTCATAATAAGAGTTCAAACATGCTGTTGAAGTTGACACCATTCGTATAATACCGTACCATTCGACTCATTTCCTTAAACGAGCACGAGTGCGTATGCTCTATTTATTTATCCAAATATACGAAGCAAACACCTAAGAGTGGCTGCTAATTCGATAAAAAAGGAAAGTATGTGTTCCCACGATCAGGTGTAGATAGCACTTGTCCAATATTGACACAGCGATAAGCGAATTATCAAAGAATGTTTCCCTGATAAAAATGAAGCAAGCTGAGTTTAGAATCCTATGAACTTTGGCTATTGTAAAATACTAAAAATAATATTAGGAGGTCAGCTGTCTGTTGAGGCGACCATCGACCATCACATTCAAAGTAGTAGCAAGGAAACCGCAATTCTTGTGGTCTAGCACAAATTGTAAAGTCTCAGCAGCAGGCCCGTTAACGGAAAATACAATAGCTTTTCATATTTAACAAAACCGCTTGGGAATGTGCCCTAATTTTTGTGGTTATTTATACAGTTCATATATACGTACTTGCGCAAGTTGCAACTTTACAGGACTCAAGTGAATTTAGAGTTTTTGATGCAAAAAATACCTATGTATTTAACTTAGGCAAGTTTATAAGCAGTTTGTTACTGTACGTTTACAATTTCTACACTCTTTGGAAAAATACAATTCTCTAGTAAGGTGCGGAATACTATGTCCAGGGATAGCGAAGAAGGGATCACAAAATAAGAATTACGCAAATTGATTTATATCAAACAACTTTCCGTTTAGTATTATACTTTGAATTTAATAATTGCACCACGTAAACTATATCACATCACTAACTTTTACTTTCAGTAAACGATTTATAATGTATGCAATAATGATTTATAGTTTATGGTTCTCAATTACCTAACTTCATGTCATGTAAGTTTTTTATAGTTGCTTCACTTGGGTATTACATTTGTCTATACTCACTATTACGAGTACATAATATAACATAAACTATTATGTCCAAACAGCAATTTTGGTGTCTAGGTTGTATGCCCTATGATTTAAGGGTTAACTGAGTCAATTTACCAGAACACGTTCCTTATGTTTGTGCGTGCAGAAATTCCATGCACGGTTGGCAAAACATGATCCCTGGCCCAGCTATTTAGAATTGACCTTTATGCACTATGTTATAAAACCTATGTATGACCTAATGTACCCTTCGGAAACGCTTCACGATTTGTTACGCTCACGCTTCATTGATATACTTTGACGACGTATTTTATCGCACTGATCTGCACCGTAACATTAGATAAAATTAAACGCTTTCATTGTGCAGTGACATTTACCATGATCAAACCAATCAAACTGTGACTTCTAAAATGACAAATACGTTTAAAATATATGAGAACTTCGAAGGGTAGATGAAGAATGTTTCACCTACAAGGCTCGTTCGAGCAGTCGCTCCGCGGAGGAGACGAATTATCTCCCAATGGCAATAAGACCTTGGCAGCTTTGGCCAAAATTCACAAGCACTGCACTGGCAAATCTCATGCACTTGGATGCGGAGATAACAAACACAACCCTCTCTCAAAATCGGACTCCAACGGCAGTCTCCAATCAAGAAAATCGTTTCGTAACGAGTGCATTATTGAAATCAAAGAAGCAGATAAAAATAATCAGGCTATAAAAAATAATGATGGGTTCACAAAGAGCTTTAGCAACAGCACTAGCTCTTATGAAGGCCATAGTGATACAGATTCAGAAAGCTTAAAGTCCCGATCAGAACAGAACAAAAATTTGGATCCGTGTGAAAGATTGTTTTCCCAAAATACTAAAGCGTCGTTGATGAAGACGGCGCGAATGAGGTACGCTGATGATAACGTCATCCAAGACGAAGTTGACGGTGAGAAATGTAAGCAAAACTTTAACAGAACGCCTATGCGGTCGAGTTACAGAGAGAGGAAGTCTGCAGTAGTGACAATTGAGGAAGTCAAATCTGATGAGTCTAATCACGACGAAGAATTGGCAAATGCTTTACTTTTCGATGAAAAACGAAAAACACCCATTCAAACAAAATCGGGTCTACATCGTAAAGGGTCTGGAAATAGCTTCACTAATGGTAAAAGTAATGTGAACGGCACTAAACCTCCATGGCGTGGCGCGAGCAAAAATGGAATACCCGCCGAGCCTTTTGTTAGAACCCTTTCCTTTAGAGGTAGTATTAGGAAGAAAAATGCTAAGGGCGATGGCATACCATGGCGGAAGCTTTATGAACTTTCGCTTTGGAGAAAGTATGGGGTGAGCTTCGCGTCTGTCGGCGCGGACACCGAGCGTGCCTTACTGAGGCCGTGGAGCGAGCTATCTTCGCAGCAGCATCCACCATCATTTACGGTAAGTCATTCCTCAAACGTCAATCAAGTGCTCGCCCCAGGCGTCCACACTTTGATATCTCACTCTTATTTGGCAGTGGTCGATTACTGAACAGCGCTCTTATCGATTGTGGGCGCACGATTCTGAATACAATTACGTTCCGATGTATCAGCCAGACTATAGTTTCAATAATCGCCCCGTAACTACTGTTGTCAAAAGGTTTCCATGATCTCATGCAAGGTAAGGCTCAAAATGGATAATATGGTTATCTTATCTGAAAGCGAAGGCAACATGCCCTTGTTTGTCCAAAGATAATACGGTGCTTATGGACTCTCAATATTTGCCAAAATAAAAGATGTATTCCTAAATAAGGATCAGGATAATCTTGCATCACCTTCGTGGTCGTTTAGCTTCCCTTAGCTTTAACCGAAATAGGCGAACAAGACATCAAATCAATTGGCTCCAATCACTGGAACACTTTCGATCTCAAGCGATCACGATACGGCATAGGTCACGGATCACGTTGTATCGCCTCGTAATATTAGTAGTCCATATGAGGTAACGATGGTGTAGTGTAGTTGTCGACCGCCCGCGGTCAATGTGGGCGGTCGAGCTATGATCACGGGAGCTTGAGAGTTTTCACCGTGGCATCGCTTTAATATAGAAGATTTACTGCATTTCCCTATTGGGTGATGAAACCAACCGGTTCCTAAGACCTTTTCCCATTTTAAATTACTGCAATGGCTCGTTTAAACTATTTTTTACCCATTAAAATTATATTCAAGTTTTTTAGAGTCGGTTTTACAAATTAATGATGTATTTCCCCTAATAAACTGTAGATACATATTAACTATTTAATTTTGGAAAGATAGTCATAATATATTAATATAATTATAATTTATTAGTTGAATAAGAATAAATATGAAATTCCTTTCAGATAAAGGTTATTTGGTAAATGATTTGCTTATATCAAACAGATTCGGACACTAAAAAGGTCAGCAAAATAAAAATACTAAACGAGGTCTAGAAATGCAAATAGCTAATGTCGCTGATTCGTTACACACAAAGCGTGCTTACAAAAGGCGAGCTGGAGACAAGAATACAAATCGGTTCTAGATCTTATATTCAATTGTTGGCAAAACAGCGTGGGTACATACGCGTAGAACAATTGGTATAATTGTAGAGGATTATTTAAATGTCTATAGTTTATCATAATCATCCACAGTCCGACAGCCAGCTACTTTATAACTCATCGAATATCTACCACCACTCTAATATATGAACGTGTTTTGTATTGTGCATCGATTCTCATGCAAATTTATGTAAGAAAATCCTTGGATATGCCTACTAACGGTTGATATCCAAATGACCAGCGTGAAAATTATTACTCTTGGCTTCAATATTAGTGGCTTGCAAGGTATAGATACTAACATTATATCCTGAATTTAAATTCTTCTTAGGCTGACTTGAAAGGCTGATTTTCTTTCGCCATACCCAAATCTTGTAATAAATCTTTCTTTTCATTTAGTATAATTATGTCATCACTATTTAGGCTACCGGCCGGTAACTTAATTTATTCAATTTGAAATATCGTATGTAGGTAGGTTTGCTACTGTATGCAATTCCTTTGTAATGCCAAATGTATGCATATCACCAAACAATGGTTACGTAACGTCTTTAAATTCATTGCTGATCTCTTGTATAATTTGTCTCCTACGTACGCTTGTCTATATCATTGTTTCGCCATATTGCTCCTAGGTATGCTATGAAGTTTTTAACTTTCATCTTCATTTTGTTTCTGTGTTTGTGTTTTTTTCATCTGTGTTTTTTTCTTCTCATTCAGTAGTTTCTTGTATCGTACCTTACCTACTATCGGCCATGAAAAAGTACATCGTCATAAATTACATACAACTGTGTTCTCATTATGAAGACCTTGGGTCTTACAATTTTTGTAAGTTTTGATTGCATTATAATATATCATTTGTTTAAGCGACCCCTGTAACTCGAAATCAATGAATTGTAGGTGATTAAATACCTTAATTATGGTATTTGAGATGCTCCCTACATCAATTAGAATGTCAAACACAAGGTCGCCCATACTGCAGGCATGTCTCCTACACATCACATGCCGATTGTGAAACTTAAAATGTAAATTATTCTTTATTCTTATTCTTAAATTGTAATTATTGTGTGGAATTGAGTGACGAATGTCATTGCTTTGTTTTAGGTGTTGACAAGGAGTTTGATTTATTTTTTGATGTTATAACACTGGAATGCCCGTTGTTTCAAAAGTTAATCATATTTTTGTCTTATTTGCTTTATTTTTATTATAACTTTTGCATAGCTTCAAAATATAGATTATCTAGATTATAAAATATACTAATCGTAATGAATCTCAAAAATAGATAAATTAAATTAATTTTTTTAAATAATGCTGGACAATCCACACAGCATCATCTAGCCCCAAAGTAAGCTACTCAAAGCTTGTGTTATGGGTACTAGATAACTGATAAATTTAATACATGATATATAGGTACATAGATAGATATTTTTTATTATACATACACACCCAGACCAACGGAACAAATTTCTGCGGATCGTACACAAATTTGTTCCGAGGCGGGAATCGAACCCGCAACCTCTTGCGTTGCAGGCGGACTCTTTCCCGATGCGCCACTGAGGTCGTCAATTTTAAAATTGCTTCGATAACTTTGAAACTCATTGTGGTTTAGTTATGCAACATTAATAATATTAATATTAATATTAGTTTCAAAGTATTTTATACATAAATTTAGTGTACTATCTGTGTTTTAAAGACTAAAAAGATTGATTTAAAGATATTGAGTAAAAGTCTAGTTTCACTTCAGCATTTCAAATAAGGCAAAGCCGTAAAGTGTACGATGAATGTCTTAATATTGCGTGTTTTAGAGACCTTTAATATATTTGAAATATTGCTACAAGCACCACAGTTATTTGTTGACATTTATATAATAATCGTATATTTAATTTGTAATGTAATTTGTCTTTTCTACTTCGTTTCCTTAACTTGTTCTAGTTTCTTGTAAATCAAGAAAGTTAACAACAAAACATTTAAAACTTTTTTTAAGTCTGTTAATAAACTTAACTGACAGACTGACACAAACTAAGGTCTTAAAACTCAAAAAGGTTAACTATTCTCCTTTTGTGGTAAAGAAGTGCATTAACCCCAGCATACCGAGATTCCAGACAATAGATTTTTCTTTTATTTATTTTGCTGTTCAGCAAACAGAATGCTTAATAAAGGAATTCCCAAAATTTAACTCAGTAGCCTCACCTTTGGCTATTTGTAAGAATTCAACGAAAACTTGAGCTTTTGTAACATTTCGAAGTTATTCTAATTTTGTCTAAATCAATCTTTCTAAGATTGTTTAAGGAATATAATGATTAAATAGTTCCCTTTTCTTGTTACAGGTATGTATTTTACCTGCAAAGTTTATTTTGATGAATCTGGTAAGGTAAAGCAAACATAATTATTACCAACCTAATGGATGGACTGTGTGAAAGATGATATGGGTAAGAAAGGAGTGAGTAATGAGATGACTAGTGACAGAGGGAAATGGAAGAAGATCACATGTTGTGCCGATGATGATGACGATGAATTATTACCAACCTAAATCCTATGACCGACACTTCAACATTACAATTTCACTCACAACTGCTCTCAACATTTCCCAAACCAAACAACGTGTTACAATAATCCAATTAGACCGAGTTCCTACCCGAAGAGCCATTATAACTGACGTGACGCCTTCTAAGGGTTACCGTTGCTGTCGCATTCCTGCAGGCGTCGCCACAGAGAAATCGCCAGTTCCTATATATTAGTTTACTATATATAATCCTACATAATCCGAGCAAATATGTTCCATTGAATACAACGGTTCAACAGATTTTGACGATATTGGTGATGTTGTTTGAGGCATACTAATATCATCTAAGCTTCTTTTATCTTAGCATGAAAGTAGCAGACTATGTCAAAAGCTAGTCTATTACTTATAGAGTTCAAGCCGAATAGAATCCTAGAATCACAGTTACACAGTTCATTTTATATTATAAGCCGATCTGAAGTGATGAATCGCCGCTAGATAGGGATCATGATTGGATGTCGATTAATAACATCGATATTGACGGAATCGAGGTGACACCTCACTAGAAGTGATAACATCGGTGTTGGTATGTTGACAAGCGATGATTATCAGCTTTAATGATGGGGACGTGAACTTTTAGATACTACCTACCTATTAGATAAAAACCTAAAGGTACACTGATAAGAGAGGGATGTAAGATTTTGTGAATACATGTTCAGCATCATCATTGGCATCTTTTGATCCTATTTTCGTTTCAAAAACAAATTTGATCACGACTGCAATCCCCAGATTTGGTAATACCTCAGATCTTCAGTTATTTATCGTTTCACGGACAATAATTCATTAGAATTAAATTTAGAGAGCAATCCGCATCTTCATTGGATTAAAAAACTATAGTTGTGTTATATTACTTGAACATACCAAGTCAAAACACATCAGTATTAGTTTTGAAAATCATTTACCAATCAATTCCTACCATACGATCTCTACTTCCAAGAACCATTCAAGCTCATTTATGACACCATTATTGTTGCAATAGCAATGGTGTTGGACAAGCTATTATTTTCCAACGTTTTGAGCAATGCAATGCCCACGCGAGGCTCTTACTACATGGTCATGGTACATTTTGAGTTTTGACAGCGTTTATGATATGAAGCCAAGACTGATGTTTTGTTAAGTTGATAGAAAGGTCTTATCAAAAAGTAACACTATCGCACTTATTTCGAACTATTATTATAGTGGTATTAAATAAACTGTGGCCTGATTAGAACACAAATTATATCGTAACACAGGTAGGTAGTCAAAAGCATCAATGGCAAACAAATCAATTAGCAAAGATTCCCACAGAAAATTAGCCAGAACAGATGATTCAATATATCAATGAAATAGTAAATCAAATTGATTATCATTTCTCATAAGTGCTGAAGTCGATGAGTCACAAAACTTGTTCGCAAAAGTCGAAACCGAAACTGCAAGATGAAGTTGAAATGACAAAACGGTATTAGCAATCTCAGATTAGTTTTGCAACGATGCTAGGAACTTGTTGGTAGACCCGTGGTAAGTAGTCGTCGCCTACGCGTCTGTTTCATAAGAACTTGAGGGGAATGTAGACGCGGAGTTCAAAACGTCTGAACGTTTCTCTCGCGGCGTTACAAAAATAACTGTTGAATAACTGTTAAATCAAAACAGCCCAATCAGCGATGGAGGTATTATTTTACTGATTAAAAATGTTGATTTTCGCGGATTATATGTTATTTTTTGTTTAGTTATGGATCCAATAGATTGGAAATCTTCTTCTTTCTGCCCTTTTCCCACGCTATTTGGGGTCGGCACAACACGTTTTCTTCTTCCATTTCCCTCTTTTATCCGTCATCTCAGTACTCACACCTTTCTTACTCATATCATCTATCATAATATATCCAATAGATTTGAAATATTGTTTAAAATCTGATTGAAATTGTCAGAATTTCGCGTGCAGCGCTTTTATGTATTCTGTGCTAGCGGCTTAAAAACGTCTAGTGTTAAACCCCTCAGTATAAGCGTCAAAGCGAACGTCCGATTTGTCGATCAGCTGCCAATCACGACTGAATGGACATCGCTTCTCGGAAGTAGTGTCCTTATCGACGTGCTTTGTCTGTCTGATTAGTATAAGCACCTACGTTACGTAACAGTGTTTTTGTAAGGTAAACATTTAGCTACTGAAACCCAAGTACCGTATCTACAGTGTATTTTTTTTCATAGTTTTCCATCTTCTGCTTATAGAGGAATATATTCTTTTTACAAAATCTTAAAAGCCGACTGCAAATACCATGACTATTTATAGCCTCAGCCGCAATAGTGACCTATTGTACGAGTATTATAATAATAAAAAAATGTCCACAAAAATGCTTCGGCAAGTCGTGATTTCGATACCTAGATGATGTTGTATTATGACTCTTGAAAGCTTACCTAGTCACCCGAGCTCACAATGAAAACAAACTGCTCAAATCAACTTTAACCAACTTCAAAAGCTTTACTACAGCACCAATTAGGTTACCAGTAGTTATTAGTGTTGTAGATATAATACCAGTCAATCTCGTAACCGATGCGTTTATTGAACTCTCTTACGTTACGATAAAGTTATTGGCTGGTGCTAGCCACTTGCACTCTGTAGGTATTCTATTTTCGGTCACTCGAGCACCGCAATTGATTTGTTGTTCCATGTTTTTAAGTTACTCGTCTGTTTCTTTATATAAAATCTTTATTGACTGTCTGATAAAAATCAACGCACAGGCATCAGAGAACAAAGAATGGTCCTTTCAAGGTCTGGAGGTGTTATGACTACCTCGGTGGCGTGGCCGGCGAATGTACAGCTTAGACGCGAGAGATGCTGGTTCGATTCCCGCGGTGGGAGATATGTTTGCATGTTCTGCAGATATTTCTGGGTCTGGGTGTTGTGCCACCATGGTACTCATCGCTTTTGTTAAACACGATACAGGGAATCCTAGTGTGGGCTCAAAACAGATGTGACTGTTGGCTGTTACTAATTTATTTATTACTAGCTGTCCCGCCCGCGACTTCGTTCACATAAAATATCTAAACTGAGTTTTAAACACATCACACAACTCATAAAAATCTCATACTACTTTGACATTCCATTTTACCCCTTTTTGAAGGTTATATTGAAAAATCCTGAAACACGTGTCCATTCGTTTTGTCTTTGCAGTACACAAACAGACCAATCGCACCACCCGTTAAAAAGTGCCCGTACAAACCTTGACCCCCCCCCCCCCTTTGACCCCTTTTTGAAGGTTATATTTAAAAATCCTGAAACATGAAACAAAGTTTCAGACCAATCGCACCACCCGTTAAAAAGTTCCCATACAAACATTGACCCCACATTTGACCCCTTCTTAAGAGTTATATTGAAAAATCCTGAAACAGGTGTCCATTCATTTTGCATTTACAGTACACAAACAAAGTTTCAGACCAATCGCACTACCCATTAAAATGTTCCAATACTAACTTTGACACCCCATTTTACCCCTTTTTGAAGGTTATATTGGAAAATCCTGAAACACGTATTCATTTATTTTGCATTCAAAGTACACAATCAAAGTTTCAGACCAATCGCGCCACCCGTTAAAAAGTTCCCATACAAACATTGACCCCACATTTGACCCCTTTATGAAGATTATATTGAAAAATCCTGAAACACGTGTTCATTTATTTTGTATTTACAGTGCACAAACAAAGTTTCATGAAAATCGCTCCACGCGTTAAAAAGTTTCATACTAACGTTTTCACCCTTTTTCACCCCCTTAGAAGTGGAATTTCCAAAAACCCCGCCTTAGTGGGTGGTTTTGTTATAAAAGGAAGCCACCTTCCAAATTCCAGCTTTCTATCTTCAGCGGTTTCGGCTCGGCGATGATCAATCAGTCAGCCAGTCAGTCAGTCAGTCAGTCAGTCAGTCAGTCAGTCAGTCAGTCAGTCAGTCAGTCAGTCAGTCAGTCAGTCAGGTTAAGCTCTTATATAGGTATACTAGCTGTCCCGCCCGCGACTTCGTTCACTTAAAGTAGGTATCTAACTAAACTGAGTTTCAAACAAATCACACTAATAAAAAAATCCCATAATAACTTTGACACCCAATTTTACCCTTTTTAGAGGGCTATTTTGAAATATCCAGGAATACGTTTCCATTTATTTTGCATTTAAAGTATCCAAACCAAAATTAAGACCAATCGCACCACCCTTTAAAAAGTACTCATAAAAACATTGACCCCACATTTGACCCCTTTTTGAAAGTTATATTGAAAAATCCTGAAACACGTGTCCATTTCTTTTGTATTTACAGTAAGTACACAAAGTTTCAGACTAATCGCACCACCCGTTAAAAAAATCCCATACAAACATTGACCCCTTTTTTAGAGTTATATTGAAAAATTCTGAAACAGGAAACAAAGTTTAAGGCCAATCGCACCACGCGTTAAAAAAATTTCATATAAACATTGACCCCCCCCCATTTGACCCCCTTTTTTAAAGTTGTATTGAAAAATCCTAAAACACGAAATTAAGTTTCAGACCAATCGCACCACCCGTTGAAAAGTTCCCATACAAACATTGACCCCCCCCATTTGACCCCTTTTTAAAGGTTTCATTGAAAAATCCTGAAACACGAAAAAAGTTTCAGACCAATCGCACCAGGTTAAAAAGATCCCATACAAACATTGACCCCACATTTGACCCCTTTTTCAAGGTTATATCGAAATATCCTGAAACACGTGTCCGTTCATTTTGTATTTACAGTACACAAACAAAGTTTCAGACCATTCGCACCACCCGTTAAAAAGTTCACATACAAACATTGACCCCTTTTTGAAGGATATTTTGAAAAATCCTGAAACACGTGTCCATTCATTTTGCATTTACAGTACACAAGCAAAGTTTCAGACCAATCGCACCACCCGTTAGAAAAATTCCATACTAACATTGACCCCCCTTTGACTCCTTTTTGAAGGTTATATTGAAAAATCCTGAAACACGTGTTCATTTATTTTACATTTACAGTACATAAACAAAGTTTCAGGCCAATCGCACCAACCGTTAAAAAGTTCCCATACAAAAATTGACCCCACATTTGACCCTTTTTTGATGGTTATATTGAAAAATCCTGAAACACGTGTCCATTTATTTTGCATTTACAGTGCACAAACAAAGTTTCATGAAAATCACTCCACGCGTTAAAAAGTTTCATACTAACGTTTTCACCCTTTTTCACCCCCTTAGAGGTGGAATTTCCAAAAATCCCGTCTTAGTGGGTGGTTTTGTTATAAAAGGAAACCACCTTCCAAATTTCAGCTTTCTAGCTTCAGCGGTTTCGGCTGGGCGATGATAAATCAGTCAGTCAGTCAGTCAGTCAGTCAGTCAGTCAGTCAGTCAGTCAGTCAGTCAGGTTAAGCTCTTATATAGATATAAGATAGATCAAGTTTAATCAGAACGTACGACCACGATAAAGGAACGAAAAACTAATGTTCTTGGGTTCAGCACTTTATCCTGTAGATATAAACAATGTTTTATGATGGGCCATATAATACAAGACCCTTTGTATCCTGGACAATACCATACATACTGTCATGGTGTTTACAAAAGGAGCTATGATCTACGAGCAGATACAAATTACGCATTACACAAAGCACCGCAGTTTCTCACATAATTCAGCTGGACTAGGTGCCTTATGACTAGGCATTTACATGCAGACGTTTTCTTTGAATGCACACTAACAGAATATGATCCAACTGATATCAGTGCATCTTTGGATGTATAAACCTTGGAATACGCACGACATTTCATACGTATCCTTGTTTGTTTTCGTGTGTTGAGAATAGTTATATGAAGAGTATCGTCCAGTTATTCCCCTGCATTTTCACATTTCAACAATCTCCCAATTCGGCAATAAAATCAGCAAGCAACCCAAGGTGTTACGCGATTTTTTTCCTTTATGGACTCTAGTTCACGATTGAAAAGTATTAGTATAGTATGCACGGCACGGATTAGTGTTTCAATAGTCAATAGTCAATAATGATTTATTCAGTAATATCACAGGGATCATTTTGAATCGTCTTACATGCTAGGTGAGTCTAGGTGCCAATTCCAGTCCTATCCCCAGTCCGAGAAGAACTGACAAGAAACCCGCTGGGCTCTAGCGCTTTTTTTGTATTATGATCCTTGTTAACATTGTTAGGGACACCTCGCAGAGTTGGAGCTGATTCTTCCCAAGCTTTTATGCCATCTACTCTGATATTCTATAATAAGCTTTACGAGACAGTTTTTGTTTAATTACATTTTTGTATTTTCCAATCGATAAATCAAGCATATCGCTTAGGATCTTGTTATAGAAGCGTACACATTGCCCTATAAAGGATTTGCTTACTTTAGTGAGCCTAACCGTGGGAACAGCGAGTTTATTTTCATGTCTGGTATTAACATTGTGAAAATCACTATTTTTCTTATAACCTCATCCATCAGATATGCCTTCCGGACCTCATTTGCCTTAAGCGCCCTACCTGTATTCTGTCCGGTTTTGTTTCCAAAGTTACATCGAAAAAGATCAGTCGAATTAACAGAGCTAAATCTTGTTTTGTCAGGCACTTCCGAAAACCGTTCCATTTCAAATGATCCATACATCCACCTGCGTGTAAGCGGGCGTGGTTCTAAAAATGGCCATGCTATAACGCTTGCTTTATGGAATGCACGTTTTTTGCTTCCTGTCTCGTCCTAATATGTATTCTATATCTGTCTCTGGATTAAAAATTTTATTAGATGCCAGTGGATCGCCCGCTCGTTCATTCCCTTCAAGGCTTGTATTTCGGGAATTCATGTCCTAGCATATCTAAACCCCATTAAAGAAAATATCCACCAAAGCTTTTTGGGACAAGTTTTAGACCGTTGTCTATCAGTAAGATAAAATCATGTTGGCCAGTTGAAAAACATATGCCATCTAAAGGCTTTGGTTTACTAGTAAATGGTTAAGGATGTATTGTTTCCAACAGTACGGCTTCATCAAAGGTAAACAGAACATTGAATATTCAACTCGAAGGAACGCCAAACGTTACAATGAAGGTTTTATGTTTGTATTTGTGTTGGTTCTAGGGCTTGCATTCGAATGTTCGAATATTCGAATAATTCGAATACTATATTCGTTTGAATATTCGAATACTGAACTCGCAATATTCGAATATTCGAAAAATTTCAATAGGTAACACCAAACTTAGATCTCTGATGTGCATAAAATGTCACTTTCAAGTTCGCGCGCGATATACATACAAGTTTACGTAATTCGGGTAAACAACATGACAAACACTCGGAACTGCCGCGGGCGATTGCGTATCATCATATCAGCCGCACGATGTCCACTGCTGAACATAGTCCTCCCCCATAGCTTTCCAGAGCGATCGATCTTACGTGGCCTACACCCAATGGCTTCCAGCAACATTCACTAGGTTGTCTTTCCATCTAGTGGGGGGCCGTCCTCTACTACGATTTCCGGTGCGTGGTCTCCACTTGAGAACCTTTCTGTCCCAACGGCCGTCAGTTCTACGAGCTATGTGCCCACTGCCTCAACTTGCTAATCCAGAGGGCCTAGACAATGTAACAATCGGTTAGCGAAAGCGATAGTAGAAAAGTCCAAAAATGTATGGGATTGACATAAGCCTTAGATATGTCACGTGATCTGTTGTCAACGAATAGCTAAGTGGTAGACAATGTACATTCATTTCGATTCCATCAAACGAATCGACAACATCGAACGATTACTTCCATACAAATGCCTAGCCAAGCGGCACTTTTGACAAGCGATTTCGCTTAGTTAGCGATGTTCTTGATAGAATGCTAGCGAACGCTAAGACCCTGTAGATATCGAAACAAAATGGCGATTTTATAAACAGCTGTACTATGAAGTCATTGTTCAGTGTGTTTATTGCGTTGTTTGTTTTGTTATTTTAAAAGAGTTTTGGTGCTAGTGTTACCTACTTAGTTCAAGATGCATACGCTGCGTTTGCTGTGGTCAGCTCATAATGAAAATGTTTGGCTTAGACGCCACACAAGGTACCTTTGTCGGCAGCAATTGAAAAGTGTTGAAGAAATGCCAGAAGCATTATTTATTAGAGCACTTTGACTCAGCAAAGCCTTATTTAAAAAGCTTTGCCGTGAATTACGAAGTTCGACCTCATTAAAAGGATCTTTAGAGATACCGCTGGAAATAAAGGTAAGTGTCTCATTTTTTTTTGTTGTGTTTTTGATTGGTATTGTATGTAGGCAGATAAAATACCTAGATAACTATGTACCTTATGCAAGTTGACAACACAAATAATACTATTTTGAATTTCCGTTTTCAGGTGCTTTGTGCCCTAAGCTTTTTAGCGACAGGGTCGTACCAAAGGGTTGTGGGTGTTACCCAACATTTGACGCAGCGAACAACAAGTCGTTGCATCAGAGATGTTGTTAATGCTCTCAACCACAACAGCATCTTAAAAAAATGGATTTATTTCTCTCAAACGCCACATGAACGTTCTCAAAACAAAGAAACGTAAGTACTCGTTTGTTTGGCATCATATTTTTATACCTATGTTACCCATCTAGAGTTCATTATGTAACAAATAGTTTAATTATACATATAATATGTTTATATATATACATATAAGTCTCTACTCATAAACAACTAACATAATTAAGAGCTATTTCTTTTCTTGCAGGGGATTCTGATTATCCACAGCGACCCTGGCTGATGACGCCTGTTTTGATTGCTGCACCGAGAAGAGATATACACATCTCGCCACGTGCAAGCCAGAAACTGCATTGAGCGTTGCTATGGTTTGGTGAGGTCTCGTTTGAGGTGCTTGCTTAAAGACAGAGATCTTCACTACCATCCTTATGTTGCTAGAAAGATAACACTTGCATGCTGTGTACTGCACAACATTGCAGTGAAGGCTCGGCTTCCAACACCAAGTATTAGCCCTGGCACACATAATGATGGTATAGTGCTGAGTACAGCTCACAAGGTAACACCTCTAATGCTGATAACCAAACTGAACTCATCCGAGGCAGAGCAATGCTCAATCATTTAATCAGCAGGTTGTCATGAGAATGAGACCTATTTTTGAACCATGAAGAGAGGAAGCAGTTAGAATAAAAATATTTATTTTCCAGAATATAGGTAGGTATTTAACCTGATATATTTAGATAGTCGATAGATAGCTTAGATATAAATAATTATATATTATATATATTTAATAAATAATTATATACAGTAAAAACTCTTTAATTGCGGGGTATACATTCCATGTATATGCCACGTATGTATGTAGGCTAGTATGGAGGCGCCACTCGGCGCTCTGGCGATGGTTGTGCCGCTAGAGGTGGTGATGGAGTGGGCAGCGGCGGTGGTACTTCGTGTTCATTTACTGCTGAAAAACCATTTATGTAGGTTAATAGAAGGTACCTACTTAGATAGGTACTTATCGTTTTTGAATGTATGTAGGTCTAGATTCCTACAAAATATTAATAACTAGCATCCGTCCGCGGCTTTGCTCGCGTGAAACCCGAATAAAAAGTAGCCTATGTCCTATTCCCGGTTTTCATCTATATTTTTTAAATTTCACGCAAATCGGTTCAGCAGTTGTCGAATTATAGAGGAATAATATATTTTTTTTATAATTAATAAGTAAGTAATTAATTAATTACATTACATTATTCATTTAATAACAAAATGAAATAAAATAAATTAATCATACAAATTCTATTAGCAAACTAGATAGGTAGAATAAGTAAGAGGTTTTTAAGAAAAGTTACCTAAGTACATTAAAACCCTGTTCTTCTATACCAGAGTGGCCTTCCACAGCCTGTGCACCAATGATCCCTAAGTACCTACCCTGGCCTCCGGAGCTGTTAAGGTTTTTTTTGTTAATTAATTTATTTGATAAAGTCATAAAAGTTCTAAGTATAGGTAAGCAAGTACCTTTTTCCACTTGTCCGTAGTCTTATGGACACCACCACCAACAGAACTCAAGGTATCGGCCAGCTCTTGCCACAAACGATCGGCCCTTAGACGTCCCTGCGCACCAGGCTGAGGTTTAGCAAGGTCACCGTGCCTGTAATTATATAACATAAAAAACTAAAGAGCTCTCGTTCTAAGTATTTCTTTGTGAATTGTGTCATTGTTTACGTTATTGCTCCGGCTCGAAACTTATTAAGTGTTATAATTGTTACGCTTTTGTATAGATATCTACAGTAGCCTAGTTATTATAATAAAAAATTAAATTAATATTTTACCTTTCCATATACTCCAAAAGAGTTGAAACTGTTCACCACTGGCTGGTTCTCTTGATTCCATATCTTAAATAGGCACAAATATTAAACTTCTCCTGAATGTATGGATCTCAAATAATTCCAACACATTATTTACAAAGTACAAACATAAATCAACTTGTACCTATAAACATTAATTCACTTTTTAATACGATTAGTCAATCACTGTTTCACAACACGACACAAAACTTTTTAAAAGTTTATCCACTTCCCGCTCGAATGCTTACGTTCGAATGACAAATTTGACGTTTGATGTCGATAACCATAGACTTTAGCGATCAGTCGAATGGACAAGGCGATCGCTAAACAAAGGTTACTTTGTCTACCAATCGAACTTCGCTATCGTTTGAGCGATGACGATTGTAGAAATCGAATCGCTTCATAGCGAATGCCGGTTGGCTA
Organism: Cosmorhoe ocellata; assembly: GCA_963675405.1. Taxonomy (NCBI): domain Eukaryota; kingdom Metazoa; phylum Arthropoda; class Insecta; order Lepidoptera; family Geometridae; genus Cosmorhoe; species Cosmorhoe ocellata. Next base: position 6,027,912 of record OY776265.1, on the reverse strand, counting down.
GGCCCTCTGTTGGCTATGTCGGGGACTTTAGTGCGTCTACGGATCTCTTCATTTCTGATTCGATCTCGTAGAGAAACATCAAGCATTGACATTTCCATAGCTCGTTGAGCGACCTTGAGCCTTCTTATGAATGTCCATAGTGAGGGACCACGTCTCTGCTTCTTATGTCATCAGTATCACTGGTAAAAGACGTCACGCAGTTTCCTAAACACCCGAGTTGGATTCGTTGACTGACCTCTTTCTCAAAGTTGGACCTACCTAGGCGGTCTGTTTGTTTCAAGTAAACGTACTCGTCAACAACTTCTAGATAACAGTTTCCAACTGGAACTGGAGCGGGCGCAACATGGACATTCGACATGACCTTCGTCTTATCCATGTTCATTTTAAGACCCACTTGTTAGGAAACTCTATCCAGGCCATCGAGCATTATGCGTAGGTGTTCCAGCGATTCTGCCATGACCACGATATCGTTCGCAAATCGAAGGTGAGTGAGATGTACTCGCCATTGATCAGTTTCGGATATATAACATCTTCCTGTCTAACGCCTCTCCTCAAAGGAATCGTCTTTGAACACTGCTCCTGTACTCGGACCGACATGATGGCATTGTTGAACAAACACTTTAACACTTCGATGTATTGATTGATAGTCAATACGACACCGCTGAAGAGACCGTAGTAGGTACTGCTCAGGTTTCGACTCGACCGAATCAAAGGTTTTTTTTGTAGTCCACAAAAGCTATAAAGGCAGATTAAGTATACTCCTCGTGTATAATCTGCCGGAGCGTAAAGATGTGGTCTACGGGGATAAAGCCTTTTTGGAAAAAGGCTTGTTCGGGAAGCTAGAAGTCATCAAATCTGCGTTCAATACGATTGATGACCGCTGAAAACAGCTTGTAGGTAAGTACATATGGCTCAGCAGTGAGATGGGCATGTAGTTCTTAAACAGGGTTTTATCACCAGTATCACCACGCTTCCGTTCCATGTTTCCGGCGTTTTGCCCTCGAGTATAACGGCATTAAAGAGCTTCTTGAAAGACCTTGAGTAATGGTTAATGCAAATAACACTTAAGAATAAAAGAAAATGTGATTATTTTAGCAAAAAAATTTTTTTTCGAATTATTCGAATATTATTCGAATTATTCGAATAGTGGCCGAAAAATATTCGAATATTCGAATATCAACATTTTCGAATATTTGCAAGCCCTAGTTGGTTCAAAGGTAGGTAATGAGAGTGAAATTTCAATTTTAAATTAATACGATTGATATCCTTTGAAATAAAACTCTTACTTTCTAAGGCAAAACGCCAATTTGACCAAAAGCACTATCTGCCGTAGTAAACATGACGGTGGTAAGTAAATGATTAATACTGCAAATAAAACGAGATTAAAAATCAAAGGAAATATTTATGTAGTCATACCAAAAACATTAAGAAAAAAATATCCATTTTCTGAGGTCCTTATCAACACATTTAACGAATCTTACTGCAGCTTCTAAGCATCTAACTCATTTCGATTTCTCATTCAGACTTGCTTTTATCTTCATTACCAAGAGCAAGTGGCATAATAAAATCATTTGACATAATGAATGAGTCAATATCTGCTTTTGGTCGGACCGCTATCGGGTTTCCTTTTCTAGCAAAGGTTTCTAAACGCATCTGTCTTAAGAGACCTTGTTGCTCAGTGAATTTCTATAATTAAAAGGCTACTAGTTACAACCTGCGGCTTTCATCGTGTATAAAGCCTTACAGTCTATGGTTTTACAAAATGGTGTTTTTCTTTTTATCGCGTCAGTAGTTCTTTCGAACCAGTGTGATGAAAAGTAAAGTGCGTCTCAAGGACTCTTTTCATGCACTTGACACATCATGCCTTTGATTGAGTTATTACGTTAGTTACTGAGCATATTTCACCAAAGTTGTTTTTGAATTGAAATACATATATAGGAACATCGGGTTTGTTCACATGTGGGCGTTGGTGCATCGTCAATCTAAAACCAATTTTCTAGTGACCGGTTACAATGACAATGTTAACCCCAATAGAAAACCTTTTACAGTTCGTTAACGATTTGTAGGCACTGGGCAGTAAATTGTGGTAACTGGTAATCGATACCGTCGTTCCCATTCTTTAAGTTAACTTTAGTGCAATTAGCTTTATAATGTTGCACTCGAAAGTGTATGTCTGTTTGTTTATTAGACGAGACTTTTACTCCTTTATGATATTCTCAAAGATCTACAAAACAAATAGGTTTATCTGGAATACCTATCTAATTATATTTGTCTTTAAAAGATCCATCTAAGTAGAAGAAAGCTGGAAGCTGAACTAATTGCCAGTATCTTGGTGTCACGCACATCTTATTCATATCATCGGATGCTCCAATATCTGAGATTAACTAGAGCTTCCTGCGGCATGGATTACATACAAGCTTGTCACAGAGCCGTGACACTAGTGATTTCTAGTAATGTTGCTAAATAATATAGAAAGCCGGGATGTGTTTGAATTAATGAATCCTCAATTATTCTCTCTGACTCGAATAAGACTGTTCAAACTTCAAGTGTGATTTAAGGGTGTAATTTGTTTGACCACATTTTACATTTTTATTTTTATCAGTAAGATTCGAAGAGTCTTTAAGTTTGTATAAATTACTGAAGATTTGGCTACTGTTAATTCTTCTTTAATTGCATTTGTATTAGGAATGTGTTAGGAATGAGGAGGGCGCTGACTCTGCTACACAGTTTTTTTTAACTTTTGCAGTAGTCAGCCCACAACTGTACCTATTCTACATTGTTTTTCTTTGTTCCTAATAAAGATTTTTGTATTTTTTTTTTTTGTGTTAGGGATGTGAGAGTCTCTGATACAGATTAAAATTATGTATTTGAAAAAAGCCGGAAAATTTGTTTATATTCTAAATTCATTTGACCGGACAACCTAGTCTTGGGTGACATGCAAGTCTATCTATAGTAATCTGGAGATTAAAGGTACGCCTCTATGCCGTATATAAATGACAAATCCAGTACTAATATAAACCTATCTGTGATATTAGCGCAGCCATTACTGTCGGATGTAATGATAGTCCCGATGTACTTACTTGTTTAAATGGTAAATTGTCGTAGGTCGTGGACAGTTTCTAATGAACGGGACACATAATGTCTGTGTTGAAAATACCGTATGTAAGATATACGATGTGTGTCAGTGTGGATCACTATCGTGTGCTTTGTTCTTGCTTTCGTTGTATCATAGAATTTTTATTCTCTTCTACGAAAGTTATTGTTTCTCGATAGAAGTTCAAATTCTATAGATATAGCTAGCTTTTACAACATCAAACTTAGAACTTAGACACCAATGGACTTATAGTTTTACAAGTCACATACAAGCACGAGGCAATAGTATTCCTCACACTAACTCATTTCATAAGCGCAAATGCATTGACTGTTAACAATTCATCATTTGATAGATACGTTACATGGATCGACAAATTGTTAGCATTGCTGTGTGAGGTGTTGTGCTATTGCGTTTTTCTAGCGTGGTCCATTGATTTATAGACTTGTAGAATTTTCAATCTTTGTTAGTTTCAAATGTTTCCGATTTTACAACCTCATATTTTACAAGCTCTTTGATTTTACTTGTGTGATTTGATCATCGTCAGATCATTAAATCATATTTGTGCTGTTGACGTCATAAATGAAATGTATTTTATAACGTGAAAATAATACAGCTGCTGAGATACAGAACATCTAAAGCAATCACACAAGTAATCTGGAATTTTATCAACAACTACCCATATCTATGAGAAATTCCTTTGGTCAGCGTATCTACAAATTAAATTCCCGACACAGTGCTAGCAAAATAATCGATTTATCAAGATGAATAGTAGCTGCAGGCACCGCTGGCATTAGGTTGACGTGAGTTATATTTGTAGCCTTTAATTGATATCGACAGTTGGTTGTAGCTTTGATCAGTGTCCTTATTTGCTACCAGGGGCACGCTGAAATCGCTAGCGAGTTGATAGATTTCAGTTCGGCTCAATTATATACGTTGCTTGTTTTAGTGGATGTTTAACAATTCTCACTCTCAGCCTTCTATAGTATTGGTTACAGAACGCAAGTACACCTTTTACCGTATTTGTACCGTATCTGTTCTTCAGACTATTCACGTTTGTGACTCGAGTAAGGCATTTGGTAAGGGCTCTCGTTCGAATTCAGTTACATTTAGGTCAGATTCCTTTCATTCTTCCTGTTTGCTTGTGGTGTCTGTTTGTTGTATTGGGTCTAGATTATTATCTGTCTTGAAGCTTGTTCGTGCTTTGCAGATATTAAAAGCAGCTTTGAAGTCACAACACAAATTCCAAGCAGAAATTGAATGGTAACTGTCTGTTAACATGGGGTCTTGCGATAATATAGGGTCATTTCACATTAGTAATGTCGTGCACTTGACAGAGCATAACTATTAGCTACAAAATATTTAGTATGAAATAAATCGACAGTAACAATAAGCTTGCCTTTGTCTCTTTAGCTGTAACCTATTTGTAAATGATCAAGAGTTAAAAAATACTCACTATTAATTTGGTTGACTGAAGCTTTTTAGTAAGGCTCTTTTGACGATTGATTATGTTAGTTTCAAAATTACCGTCATTGTTTTAGATGATTACATGGTTAAATTTTAAACCCAAACGTCATCAGAGGAACGCCACAGGGAATCCAAAACTCAAAACAAAATTAATTGCCGTTCGGTATCAAACTGAGAAACAAGTAAACAAATCACGCCTCGCATCATACTGTTTATGGAACCTCCCGAGTGCAAACAGTCAGGGTCGAACACACAATAGGTGGTAATCATAGACGCAAATTATGTATTTGTCGTCACATACTTGCAGCTTAGAGGAATTGTAATTGTTTTGTTACTAAGATGCGTGTGCAACATCATGGTTTTGTTTTTAGATTGTTGCGAAAGATACAATTTACATATTGTAGAAATTGCTAAACTAAGTATTTTGACACTGGATCTTCTGTGCTTCTATTTTGAGGCAGAAGGTAGGAACCGCGACGTTTTCGGTGAATCACTTATCCTCTTTAACCTATATGTATGGTCTGGTAACTACAAACTTATGTTAGTCATTAACTACTTCTGATTCTAAAACCAAACTTATATTTATTCTCTTCTGCTCTTGAATTAATTTTATTATTATCCTTAGTCAGTTTATTTCCTTTGAACTTAATTCATACTAATTGCTGTTTCCAGTTTCCTCGCTTTCTTGAAACCTGAGCTACATTTCCTTTTCAACCTAATTTATTCGTTGCATTGCACCGTTAAATTCTTTCAGTATTACAGATATTTTCGAATCTGTTGCGTTAGTTTACTGTTGCATTAGTGGGTCAGCCATCAATTTAAACCCATTTACAGGGACACCTGGTGCGGTAAAACTGTTCAAATAGATTTTACATTCGTTTTCATTTAATGGATTCTTTTACAATCGGTTTCATTTCGAAAGACTTTTCTTTTGTTAATAATTCGTATCAACTACTTTATTTTCGAGATTTGCAACTACTCTTTAGTTGAGTTAAAAGTATATTTTCATTTTCTTTGATAACATTAAAATCATGTAGCTTATGCATGAAAAGATCCTATAAATTCCTTCTATAACCCTAGTTATTTTATAACCGAGCGCAATTTTGTTTACCTCCCAAAACTTTATTATCAAATGAGCAAATTCCCAAGGAATTTTAGATAAAATTTACAACATTACTTGTATAGGTAGTAAAATTACATCACACCTTTATGGGCCTAGTTCTTAGAGCATATACAATATGTAAAACGGGATAGTATATTAGGATTACCTCAATTCGGTTTATGATCGCTTTTGTAGCTGTAACTTTACGAACAGCTTTAGAATTGTGCGTTCGCATAATTTTTGATCCAAACACCATAAAGCTACAAACACGTTATCGGGCACAGCTTTTAACTTAAGACACTTGGCAGAGGCCGTGTCTGGTGGATGAAGTTACACTAGTTCGTGCATATTATTTGACATACGGCTCGATGAATTGTCATCCTCATTGACTGATGTACAGATGACAACGTAATGGTTATAGCAGATGCTAAGATGCTTAAGCAAGATGTCAAACAAATTATCGGACAAAAACCAAGTTTTTTGCAGCTTAATATTGACCGTATTCCAAATTTTAAAGTTAAACCTACGCTACGGCCGTTTAACTAAAATTTAAAGAGCCGCCCAGTCAAAGGTCGCTATCTGTTTTTGTAACTGCTTTGGACTGCTTTTCTTAATATAAATATCGTTATAAAGTTTGAACTGGTGAAAGGTCAAAACAAATCGTTTTGATATTAACATCTAGCCTTCATTAATGCCAGACCTCTGATTGAAGATATGATAACTTAGAAAGATAAAAAGATACCTAATGAAAACAGACATGCTTTTGCTTAGATATTTATACTTTTAAGAATTTAATTTACGACACTGTAAAATAACTATTATAGTCAACTGATTGCCTTCGATCAACTGATCTTTTATGGGGCCGCTTAGGCCTAGCAAAACGAACTCCAATAAGGATTTACACAAACTCTAGAAGCTTCCATAAGGGTGTATCGATTCAAGTGGTGCATTCAATCTGTTCTTTTAAGGTTTCTGTCTATATTGAGGTGAAAGAGGTTTTATGACATTGAAAGTTTTTATTTAAGTCCCTTTAAAATACAAGATTTCCTTGCGGTACTCTTGTATTTTAAATTAGTATTATTGACAATTTATATTTACTAGACGTTAAATTCAACGTTACTTTATATAAGGGGCCTTACCACGAAGTCTTCCAGAACAATTCCATAACGATGGAATCGTTATAGAAACGTCACTACTTGCATAGGTCATGGTACAAAATGACAATGTAATACTAATTCGGTAATGTATTATGAATTCGTGGTAAGGCCCCAGGACTTTCTTTCAAAAACTTCCTGTAAAACAAAAAAAAGGATGTCAAATGTGAATGTCGTCAAAAGTTTTCCAAGCAACTATGTCGCTAATCTACACTTCAAAATATTATGATCTATCAATAAAAATAACTACCTTATCTAATGAACTACATCGTGGTACTAGTACGATATCCTTTGCTAGAATTTACAGTGTCACCATAGAATTCTCAGATTTATCAGCAAGGCTACTGTTACTAGACCTAGGGCGTGTAAAAACCGGGTTGTTTAAAAAAACCGGGTTTTCGAGTTTTATTTTTCAATAACCGGTTAAAACCGGTTATTCGGTTATTTTTCCAGTTTTTTAATACAGGTGTCTTGGGACAAAATAAAACCTTAAATTTTAGTAAAAATGAACTAAGTACTTAATTATTTTAATAAGCAAGCACCAATTAAATTTTAAAATATTTTAATATAATTATGTTTAACTCACTCTTACTCGAATAAAGTAAAAAAATTGAACAGCATGATAAAGTCTTATCTAGGTAATGTAATTCACTATTTTATACGGCAGTATTAAAAACTCTTTCTCTCTTACTCAAATGAAACCATAACAAGTTAAATTAAATTAAAATTTTAATAAACCTCTGACACAAGTTTTAAAAATATTTTCATGTAATATAATTCAGCAAGACTACGAAAACTACAGGGGCATTAGCCTACTCAGCATCTCCGGTAAGCTGTATGCGAAAGTGTTGATCGAATGAAAGAAACTGATGAGAGGATATGGGATGCACAAGCAGGATTTCGAAAGGGTATGGGATATACGGATAAGGTCTTTTCCTTGCGATGCACAGCCGAGAAATTTTTGGCAAAGGTCTAAAGGTCTATTGCGCTTTCGTGGATCTGGAGAAGGCCTATGACAGAGTGATGAGGAATGAACTGTGGTCGTCTCTGTCGATGTATGGGGTAAAGAGCAACCTGTTGCGAAATCTCTCTATAAGGGTTCCAGGGCTTGCGTTAGGATACATGGGTCATATAATGAATGGTTTAACATCGAAAAGGGTGTTAGACAGGGATATGTAGCGTCACCATGGCTTTTTAATCTATTCATGGACAGTTGCTTACAAGATATGAAAGAAAGTGATTGTGGATTAAGAATGAATGAGTTACTCGTCAAATGTCTTCTCTATGCTGACGATCAGGTAATACTTGCGTCGTCGGCAGAGGAGTTACAGGAGATGGTAACAGGCATGCATGTAGCATTTGACAGCAAAGGAATGAAAATAAATGTAAGTAAGAAGAAAGTTATGGTTTTTGAAAGATGAATGCATTACAGAATGTGAAATAATGATCAATATATTTGGGTACGCTGTTTAAGAATGATCGGAAACATGATGATGATATTGAAAGGAGAGTGAATGCTGGAAATCGTGTGAATGGGGCACTTCACTCATTTATGAGCAGTCGGATCGTGTCTAAAAAGGCACGACTGGCTGTGCACGGTGGAGTGTTAGTGCCGACATTAATGTATGGAAGTGAAAGTTGGGTATTGCAGAAGAAGCATCAAAGTAGAATAAATGCAGTGGAAAAGAGAGCTTTAAAAAGTATTGTGTGGTTTAACTTTGAATGATAGAGTGAAGAATAGTGTGATAAAAGAATGTTGTGGAGTGAAAGAAGACGTAGCGATGAAAATTGAGAAGGGTATGCTAAGATGGGTTGGGCATGTAAAAAGGATGGATGAAAGGAGATTGACGAAACAGGTGAATAAAGCGAGTGTGAATGAGACAGTTGGAAGGGGAAGACCTCGGCGTACGTACCTCGAGCACATTGGGGACGTTCTAGAGAAAGGCTAGGTCGAGAGTACCCTGAACCGACGCGCATGTATGAAGAATGTAGTGAGAGTGAATGAAGCAAAAGAGGTGTGTCAGGATCGTAGCAAGTGGAGATCCGTGATCTCTGCCTACCCCGTCGGGAAACAGGCGTGATTTTATGTATACAGGGTGTCCCAAAAAGTAGTGTCAAGCGAAAGTCCAGAGATAGAACACCCCTTGGGGTACCCGAATCACCCCCATGTATGTTCCGCGATTTTCTATAGTTTTCGAGTTATTAATTTTTTTCCCAATTTTTGAAAAAATTACGACTTGAACAACTTAAAACATTCTTACAAAAAAAGTAGACAACTTTCTTGAGATTTTTTTTTTGCTACTGAATTTTAATGAGTTGTTCTTTTATGCATCAAATAATCAGCTACGTGACTTTGATGTAAACTATGAAAATGTTGGTGTAAAGTCAAATAATTACATTCGGTGAATTACGACTTAAATTTTCAACTTTAAATTAAAAATCTTAACAAGTGATTTCATGGTTCTTAAATAAATCCAAAGAATTTTCCAGATTCTCAGCTTTCATAATCATTAAAAAAAAGTAGTACTTAATTGGCTACTTTGGCTAAAATCGGCTTTCAAAGACGGTAAGGTGGAAAATTCTTAAAATTAGCTACCTGATTAAAAAATAAATTTTGGCCATTTTATCATTTCTAAGCTTAATTTGTTTGTTAACTAACCAAAAATGACTACAAATAATTAGTTTATGCTGAAAAAATCAGCAATATGGCCGAATTAGGAACAAAATTAAGTGGGCCGAAAAAAAAAATTAAGGCACTTAAAATAGCTTTCATACGATTAAAGGAAACCTTTTTAAGACGAAGTAGGATTTGTATTGAATAAGAAGGTTGACATTTTGAAGACTTTTTGTAAAAAATTAATAAATTTTACTAGTTGTTTTATTTCACAAATTTAGCTAAACTAAATAAATAAAACCTTCAAATATTAATGAAATCTTACTTTCCTGCAGTCATTTTTGGTTAGTTATCAAACGAAGTAAGCTAAGGAATGATAAAATGGCCAAAATCTATTTTTTAATCAGGTAGCTAATTTTAAGAATTTTCTACCTCACCGTCTTTGAAGGCCGATTTTAGCCAAAGTAGCCAATTAAGTACTACTTTTTTTTAATGATTATGAAAGCTGAGAGTCTGGAAAATTCTTTAGATTTATTTAGGAACCATGAAATCACTTGTTAAGATTTTTAATTTAAAGTTGAAAATTTAAGTCGCAATTCACCGAATGTAATTATTTGACTTTACACCTACATTTTCATAGCTTTCATCAAAGTCACGTAGCTGATTATTTGGTGCATAAAAGAACGACTCATTAAAATTCAGTCGCAAAAAAAAAATCTCAAGAATGTTTACTACTTTTTTTGTAAGCATGTTTTAAGTTGTTCAAGTCGTAATTTTTTCAAAAATTGGGGTAAAAATTAATAATTCGAAAACTATAGAAAATCGCGGAACATACATAGGGGTGATTCGGGTACCCCAAGGGGTGTTCTATCTCTGGACTTTCGCTTGACACTACTTTTTGGGACACCCTGTATATGTATGTAATTAGGTGGACTATTATGGCCGTTCTAAATAAAGTCTGCAAGGCGTAGTTTTAAATGAATTTGTCAGATATTACTTATTAAGAAAAACTCGAAAAACCGGGTTTTTTGCCAAGAAAAAACCGATTAAAAACCGACGTAAAATCAGTCGGTTAATCGGTTTTTCGGTTAATCGGTTAATCGGTTTACATGCCCTGCTAGACACCCTAGCCTTATAGACAGCAAATTTTATGGTTACCATCGATGTTTATTGACTTCCCTGCTTCTTTGTCTTAAAATATATGATTTCTCGATTTTGTTTATCTTTACCTACAAAAGTATCTCTTACGCCTTTGAAATAAGGTGTTTTCAGTATTGTGCAGTTATTGTTGTAACGTAAAACTTGCTCTACATTGGAATGTACTGGTTCGATTGTAGACTTTATCGCATTGAAATAAAGCCTTATTATTCCATGACTTTTGTGTACTTAACTTCTTTATAGTTTCTGTATTATCTGTTACCTGTATCTTCATCGATAACTTTGTTTAGAACTATTTTACTGCTGCATTGCTTTAATGATTTAATTTAGATTTATCAATGACACTTGTCGAACTTCTATTTGAAGTTTTACTCTTGACTTTATCTGGTATTTTTAAATAAAAACAAACTATATATTTAATGCTTTATTTTCGAACAGCTTGGTACACGAAAATTATGAATCTCAACCAGAAAATTGAACAACAATATAATTACTAAAAAGTAATAGAATAAATGAACGAACAATTACGGAAATGCCAGCGTATTGCAATGATTTGTATAGTATTACGCGTAGGATGGGCTATAGCTCATTTGCTTCCTAGTCGGCCGTGTGTGTGGGTGACAAAAGTTTTTGCGATCTTGTTACAAAGTGAAGAATACAAGCTTCTACCAACGGTTTTGCTCGTTGTGTACCCATTGATGTATTATAGTTTAGGTATACCTCGATGGTTGTGGCCGGATTAATTCGAAGCTGGGACATACTATATATCATATCATATATCGAAAACTATCAAGTCTAACGTTACGGGAACATGGGGAAATAATTTTTTTCACGTCCCGCTGTCCCCGTGAAGGGGACAGGGCGTTTGGGGACAACGGGCATACACGTAAATAATCAATGAATGCACAAATAAGTTAAGAATGGTAAAACCAAATTTTATTGAAATAGTAATGACGATCAAATTATGGCCTTTTTTAATATATCTTCCACACAGTGGCATAAAAAGATAAATAAATCATTGATTTTAATCACGACAAGGCGTGATATAAAGATGTCTTAAATAATCTGGTTTCTCAAATTCTCATTTAATTTTATGAAGTTCTCAGGCAAAAGGAAGATTATTAATCAAAACACACCATTATAAAATGATTTAATCCTTTAAATTTTTTGGTCTCATAAATTGTGTAGTTAAAAGTTAGTAAGTACGTTAAAACTATTCAAACTGCTAATGAACTTGTTAACTTCTAAAACTAAAATAAAAGAAAATTATTTATAAAAAATTTACACCTGTATTTTTTTTAATAAAAAAAATAGTTTTCATATCAATCGAAAAAAATAAGAATAAAAATCAATACTCGTAACCAGTTACGTAGATTTTTTTTTTCTTATTAACATTAATTTTGTTACAGCAATATACAACTTCTATAGGTATATTTCATAAACATTATATCGCTTTCTGATGTCTTCATAAAATACGTATCTTAAAAGCTATCAAATATTTTATGTAGTTAATATTTTTGAAAAGGTTATCTATTCGATCGTCGTTTAGTATAAGATATTACCTATAATTATTTGGCAATTCTAATTAGTACATCGATTTCACTATTATTTGTCTCAATAATGCACATATAACATGCAATCTGACAAAGAGCCTAATTAAACAAGCTCTCAAGTTAAACGCTAAATTCCTTCGCAACAAGAATGGCAGGTTAAAGTTATTACCTGTACCGTTAATGGTAATGAAACAAGTAAATTGTTGCTAAAGATGGAATAGGACCCTTCGGCGTTGCATCACGGCAAGTCATGAAGAATCAATTACTAAACAAACGAATTCAAATTACGTTCGCTAAAGGTCTTGTAATATTCACTTACGTCTCTGAGAACGGCACATCTTCGTCATTATAGCGCAGGAGTGAACTCAAAGAGTCGACTTCTTCTTCTTCTTCTTCCTATCCTGTCACTAATCCTTTTGAGCCAGTGTTGTCCAAAGCATGCACCAAAAAAAAGAGTAGTTCTAAGAAGTTATGTAGCCCGTTGTAGGTACAATACACAATGTGATTTTTAAAATACTATCAAAGTTTAAAATCTAAGTTTAAGAACACTATACCGTATTTCAATGCCTAGCTATGATTTAAAGATTTAATATAGAACTTGGCACCATTCAGGCCCCTTATCACAAGCTCTTCGGGCAATATCAAAGTAATATAAGTTTGATATTTCGTACCACGATCTATAAAATTGTATTGAAGTCATTGAAGTAGTGTTACTTCAAGCTTGAAATATGACGTTTCAGAAACATGATGGTTTGTAAGAGCTTGTTGTAAGGCCCCAGATCTTTACTCTTTTAGATACTTCATCGTAAACCCTGAACGCTGTTTGTACTGAACTTGTTTTAAAAAAAATACTCAATGAACTACATTATGTCAGTAAAACACTTGATTATGTCAAACAGCTCACTTTATCGTTCAAATCGATGAATGAAAGAACCTTCTGCCTAGAATAACAAAATGTCTACTAATTTGTTGCGATCCCATTTGCCGGTAAATATAGCTTGCTTTCGCAGGAAATCCTTGTATTAGCAGCAAGTTATCAAAGTAGCTACTGACAGTTTACACACCCTCATTCCATCCCTGTCGCACGTCAAGGAAGCAGCTATAACAGCTGTAATTTGGATGAAACACAAGATGGTACTAGCACTTGGTGTCGGCGTCGTGTAGGGAAACTTCTCAAAGACGTAATAACACTATTTAGTGTTAGAGGTGTTAGATATGGTGGATAGTAATCTGTTTGAGAAGACGAGGGTCGGACCACAGACGAACTCATGCCCCTTACTATTACGCCGTGACATATTATTGGGCCTAAATGTAACTGTGCTCGTATGGCTTGTAGCAGATGATAGTGAAACGCCAAAGCGCATTGATGCTAGCGAACTACAAAGTCTTTCGTTTTGTCATGGGGTGCTGTGTATGTTCTGCTAAGTTAAACTTGCCTGTTTAAGTTCATAGATGTAATATACTACGACACCACTGAGACACCAAATTTTGATAACTTTTGAGACATTTCGCTTGCCTTTTATTGTTGTTCATCCATCTTGTTTTGGATTGAGGATGTAATAAAACTGAATAAAGAAGTAGAAGTACGAGTATGTCAGGATCAAGTATCAGGAGCAAATGGATATATAGAGGACAGTAAGAGAACAGTAGATCAGAATCTATCAGAACACAACAATACTGCTGGGAGTGGCATGATAGCTTTAAGCCTTTTTCAGCAGTGGGTGTTTTGATTGATACTTCTACAGGAGCGTAATAGTTAGGACGTCAGTGCTGAATGTTGCTGATGACAAGGCAAGCAGTGTGGCTTCTCCCTAAGTTGAAGATCGTAATCAATGGTTAGGTGACATCTTCTGATTTATGCGCGAGGAAGGAGCGTGACGGTGTAGGTAGCTAGTTTAGAAACGGGTTAGAAAGGAAATGGTCGTGTCAAGATGAACGTGGACGGATGTGGTTGAATGATGTCTTCATTTCACGAAATAAATTCTGCTTATTACCTACTATATTATTATATGCTACCGGCTTTTGCCCATTTACCTACCTTTTAGGATAGTCTATCTATAAGATACGATTAGCATAGGCCACATTAAATGATGGTTATTGGTGGCACCGCTTGAGAAAATCTTGGCAATTTTATTGAAATATCCATGTTTAATCATATGATGATAGGGGAGATTGGAGGAAGAGAACCTGTTGTGCCGACCCCACCTAGTGGGATAAGGGCAGGAAGATGATGATGATCCATGTTTAATCAGAAAAGCAGACAGAAAGAGAAAAATAGGGGAAAACTGAAAGTGCCATGGGTTTATTGAAATTTAAACACGGGTGCGTGTGTCAAGTCAGCTAGTACTGCATAACATACATCATATCTCATTTGTAATTTACTTGATTAAATGCAATGCCTATGAAGTTTCTTGTTTCTCTGATTTATTTCTATACTGGAAACATTAATTCAAAATGATAAACTATTCAGATGCATATCGAATATCAACAGATTTATAGTGACTTTTCAGATGCCATAACTCAAGGTTGATGAAATATTGGTACCTGATCGTCTAAATATACAAAATTTACGTTACTTACTGACACAATATCGTACAGCCTAAATCATAAGTCGAAGAGAGCTGAAATCTGGAGTAATGGTTTCTTTCCGAGTCTAAAGATGCATAAGATCACTAAAAAGCAATTCTCCAAGCCTAAAAAAAATCAAAAACTTAAAGCTTAGACTTAACCAGAATTTGAGGAATTCCATTAGGTATTATCAGGCTTCAATCTAAGGGGTGCAGCATGGTACTCGTATGAAAAGCATTACGCGAACAAAGTCGTGCAGAGTTCCACTAGTCTATATATATATAAAAATGAATTGCTGTTCGTTAGTCTCGCTAAAACTCGAGAACGGCTAAACGGATTTATCTTATCTTGGTCTTGAAATGTTCGTGGAGGTCTAGGGAAGGTTTAAAAGGTAAGAAAAATTCGAATAACTGCCGGGAAAACCCTAAAAATAGCCCTTTTCTATTTCCCATACAAACTTTTTCTAAATAAAATGTAGAGTCAATTTCAACTTTATTACTATGTAGTAAAGTTCATATTAAATTATAATCACTCACTGTTGTCTAAGCAATGTAGAAGTGGCGGTACGAAGTTTGCCGGGACAGCTAGTTATTGATATATTTTTTCTTCACAGGCCAGATCTGAAGAGCTGCTGGCATGCGAGAAGGAATGGCTGCAAGCTGGTCACATGTGGCTCGCCCATCGAGGGGGGTTCACGGCGGTGGTCAGAGAGGGGGAGGCAGACCCTGGCCGAGCAAGGGTCCGGGTGCTGCAGACTGGAGAGGTTATCGTTGTCGATGAAGATGACTTGGAAAAGGTAAGGCTGGTGTGTAAGGGGGATCGAGAATTGGTACAAGCTTCCTAATTAGGTTAGGTCTTTGTCTAGCAGTGGGATTCTACAGGACTTAAAGATAAAGATGGTTTCCTATGTACTGCAACAGGAAATCAAAAAATATCATAGCCACTGGTGGAACACTATCAGTTCTGAAGGCATCAGATAAAGCTACCGAACTAGACAAATTGAACTTTCATTAACAAATATGCAAATATTAAAATCTTCCCCAGGCCAATCCACCCCAACTCGAACGTTGCGAAGACATAGCCGCTCTCAGATGCCTCAACGAATGCGGTGCCCTCAACGTCCTCCGCTCACGGTACACCGCCGGTCTGCCACACGCCCGCGCTGGTCATGCGCTCCTGGTATTGGGACCTCCGAAACGCACCTCTCCTATTTACACAGACAAGGTACCAGCTACACATGCTTTATGTTAAACCTTCGCTGCGTTTCAAGAAATTGATCCTTTTAATACTTGGCTTAATGTTGTCTTTATACCCGCGCGGCTTATGCTTTCCTGGTACCTTCACCAGAATCATCTACAAATACTGCTGCATATGTCGAGTCGTTCTTTTGAACCAGTGTAGCGAATGCTCGGTCTCGAAGAATATGACCCTATACGTCGCTGGTTTCTTTACATCCACGCTAATTATGCTTTCCTGGTATATTTTTATTTGCGATTTTCTCTGCTGCTCCGAATATCGAATCCAAAATTGAAAGCGATACTATAAAGGAGGGTAGAAAATCACCTTAAACAATTTGTTAAACTGTAGAATTAATATGCACAAGCTATAAAACCTTTGATATAACTAAGACGTGTCTGGGTCGAATGATAAAGTGACTTTCTCAAATCTTATAATATGTGTGCTCCATTAACTAAAGTTTCTTTTAAGTGCCCTTTCATAATTTATACAAGTTATACTCTACTCCCATCCAAACTTTGATAAAGACATCAATTCACCTTTTTAGTGGCCATCAGCACGTATAATTTGGCTACATTATTATTCGGTGCAACCTTTTGCGTCCTGCCATTAACGTTTGAAAGATACATTTAAACTTTCAAAAGACGTGCTCGCGATTTAAATGGTCCAATCCTTAAATCGTAAACAAGTTATCATATGACTTTTGATGATTCTTTTTTGTTTGGTAGGTCCTACCTACTTTAAAGGTGCTCGCATATAAATTTTATCGAAAAAGTATACAAAGAAATTAAAAAAAATCAATTCACTAGGGAGGAGCGAAAGTGTCATTCATTGCATGTCTATCAACTGGTTTTTTTTGTCTTTTTTTTGTTTGTCTTCTTTTTCTTTGTTTTGATTAGTTAAATATTGTAAATGTGTACCAATTAGGCGGTTTGGTTGCTCAGCGACAAAGCCTTTTGTTTTGTGTGGTGTTAAATAAAAAAAATGTCTGTCAACACTTGACTACTGTCATTATGACATCGAAATTCAAGCTATAAACTCCTTCGATAAAATCGTGGATGAGATACAGTTGATCCAACGGATCTAGGCATTCGTGAAATTAACCACAGGTGCGAGTTTGCGCATGTACAGTACAGTCCCAATTGCTCCCGTAAAACGATACTGCGCAGCTCTTGCGGCTAACTTCACGAATGCCTAGATTCGTTGAGCCAACTTTATTTAGGTCGAAAGTTGAAGTCGGTTTCAAAGTAAAAAAAATATATATTATTGTTGATTTACATTTTCCTGTGAATAAATTTCGGCATGTTCAAATAGCACCTAAATCACATCGACATTAGTATATTTATTGCTGTTTGATATCAATAGATCATTATAGTTCCCCGGTTTGCCCGCAGCCACGGCAGCTGGCCACTAAATTGCCCTGGCGCATTGTTATCTTGTATTCTAGTCTAAATTAATTCTAAACTTAAACAATACCTAGACTTTGATACCCTTCGGACAGATATTTTAGTAGTTATCTAACTAAATTGCTCTGATTCCGGGCAGCTAGTAAGAATATTAAGTAGGATATTGGTGGTATTTGGTTGTTTTGCAGACTAGCTATAAAAATAAAAAGTTCGAAGACAGTGTCAAGTGCTGGTAGAAAATGCCCCCTAGGCACTATGCCCTCCTTTTGTCACACATTTTTTTGCAATTTGTGTACAATAAAGTATAAATAAATAAATAAGTGCACGAAAGGAGCCTCAGACGAAAATTTTTTGTCCGATTCGCCTAAATGACAATTCAATTTTATTATTAACTGACATTTCGGCATTGATTTAAATAGTTACATTTGCATTTCGGCCACCAGTTTTTCGGTCGAGATGCCACTTTGTTTTTAATGCTTACACCACCCTGGTTCGAGAGACAGTGGTGGTAATTCGGTTGTTTTGCAGACTAACTTAAAAAATGCTACCATAGGTACGATCTTATTTGGCTTTCTATAAAGACCAAATTAGCGTAACATTTTTGAATGACAGTTTTAAAAAGATCTAAAATTGACATAATCATTCTAATTGAATTAATTTTCCACCATTTTCACGTAGCTTTAGTCAACACCAATTTACATGGCATCTAAAATAAGCTAAAACACGACAATCATACGTCAGTTTAGTCAAATTTAGAATTGTAATTTAAAATGTTTACGCTAATTTAGTATTTGATGTGAACAAAATAAGGTCGCGTTTATTTCAGGATTTTTTTAGTAAGTTTTAGTTAGTCCGCGGAACAACAGAATCACCCCAGTGTCACGATAGGAAGAAGTTTGACTGTTTGCTAGGTAGATATTTTGCTATTTAGCTGTATCGATCGTAAAGCTTGTGATCCACTGTTTTCAGGTAGCAGCGATGTTCAGAGGATGCCGATCTGATGACATGCCGCCGCACATCTTCGCGGCTGCGCAGTCCGCTCATCGGTGCATGCTGGCCTCGCGACGGGATCGGGCTATCGTATTTCTCGGAAGGTTCGTATTTATAATCATACTAACTATCAATATTGTTTTTTTTCATAAGAACCTTCTCCTTATAATAACAAACACAACAAAAGAAGAATTAGCGAAATTGGTCCAGCCGTTCACGCGTGACTAAAGGAATGGGGATTGATTTTTATACATATAGATTCATATTCATTTACTTTATTGCTTCATGTACATTATGAGATATTAATTTATATGTAATCTTTTACCTTTAAACGAGCAATTCTTATATAATGTACATATGTATTTAATCTGAATCTCGGAAACGGCTCCAACGATTTTCATGAAATTTATTATGCAGCGGGTTTTGGGAGCGATAAATCGATCAAGCTAGATTTCATTTTTAGAAAACGTCGTTTACCAAAAAAAAAACCAGTAAAGCTTGGTCATCCAGGTACTATTATTTTATGATACAAAAAATATGCAATATACATTATCTAAATCTAGTTAGGTCGGGGTAACCCAACCTAACTATCTACTTAACTAATTTTTTTTAATTTTATATTGAACCATAAAGATAGTGGACGTCGGCTCACTTTTGCAAAAATACGGCTAGAAGTGACCAAAGCCTCGAAAAAAACCAATGTTTGATCAATCTAAAGCGCACGTGCCTATTTCTGCTTTTACTTAAAATGCAGCTAGTATGTTATTATAATAATTATTCAGAATATCCAATAGCTTTCTATGTTAAACTGTAAAATGCTTATCAACCGGCGCCTATAGCTATTAAAATGTTAATTTGATAAGCACCGCGATTCAATCGATTTCATGCCAAAATCGCTTTAGGGATCGCTTTAATCATATCACAAACTCGTTCTATTTTACATTTCATTCTAAAATACCGTTTCTTCCGTAGGTTTAAGGTATAATTTCAAATGGGTAATACTGTCACCACATATAAGAATGGACATATTAATGGAAACAATTTTAAATCCTATATCATGTTACGATGCGTAGTTACGATTTATTGCATAGTTCTGCCATAAGTTACGTAGATAAGATTGTAGTTAGGAGTTTTTCGTAATTTCACCAAACTACGAGATCATAAAAAAATCGAAGGTGTGTGTCATAGGTTAGTATTCTTATAAGCGGCGATGGGCTTGCAACCTGTCACGTATGGAATACTAACTACTGTGCAAAATGTGGGCATGCCAAATGTCATGTTTGGACGTGCCTCTGATTACCCTCTCTAGATATCCTCAAAGATCGAAGTAACTAGAGATCTGAAGAGATAATCTACCGAGCTTGGGGATTACATTCGTGTTTTTTTTTTAATTCCTATTATCGTGTTACGATGCGTACATACGATTTATTGCATAGTTCTGCGATTAGTTACGTAGATGAGATTGTAGTTAGGAGTTTTTCGTAATTTCACCAAACTACAAGATCATTTCATTTTTTTTTATAAGTTCATTTCCTCTCACAGATCCGGCTCTGGTAAAACATCAGCGATGCGTCACTGCGTGTGGTACCTCGCCAGTGCGTACCCCGCTCAAGGGTCGAAGCTCACTCCTGAGAAACTGGACGCCGCCTTCGATGTGCTCCATGCTTTAGGATCTTCAAGGTACTTGTCTTAACTAACATTTAACAGTTACGAGTATAAACATATGCATAAAAACACGCGTTATTTCCCAACTAACTTCCGCCCACGGCTTCGCACGCGTGGTACCTTGAAAAACAAAAATACGGAAAAATTCCCGTGGCATAGTTTGCCACGAGAACCGTAATTTTTTTCCGGGATAAAAAGTAGCCTATGTGCTATTCAAGACTATAATCTATATCTGTCCCAAATTTCATTCAGATCCGTTCAGCCGTTTCAGCGTGAAAGAGTAACAAACATACATCCATACATCTAACAAACTTTCGCGTTTATAATATTAGTAGGATCTTTTTCTTAGTCTAAAATATTGGCTTAGTGTCAGTAGTACCATTGTTTTGTACCATTGATGGTATAAGTGACACAACTTTGTATTTTTAGTACCATTAAAGAAAAATGAGGATATTCCCCCGTAATTGTTAAGGCTTATTCCCAAAGTACTCCACGTTTTGTTCCCAAAGTACTCCAAGAAATATTCTCAAACTACTCCACGAATAAAATATTGTTTTTTTAGTTAAATTCGACTCCACCCTACTGGTGTCCAAAAATAATCTATACCTATATAAGAGCTTAACCTGACTGACTGACTGACTGACTGACTGACTGACTGACTGATTTATCATCGCCCAGCCGAAACCGCTGAAGCTAGAAAGCTGAAATTTGAAAGGTGGGTTCCTTTTATAACAAAACCACCCACTAAGACGGGATTTTTGGAAATTCCACCTCTAAGGGGGTGAAAAAGGGTGAAAACGTTAGTATGAAACTTTTTAACGCGTGGAGCGATTTTCATGAAACTTTGTTTGTGCACTGTAAATTCAAAATGAATGGACACGTGTTTCAGGATTTTTCAATATAACCATCAAAAAGGGGTCAAATGTGGGGTCAATGTTTGTATGGGAACTTTTTAACGGGTGGTGCGATTGGCTTGAAACTTTGTTTGTGTACTGTAAATGCAAAATAAATGAAGACGTATTTCAGGATTTTTCAATATAACCTTCAAAAAGGGGTCAAATGTGGGGTCAATGTTTGTATGGGAACTTTTTAACGGGTGGTGCGATTGGCTTGAAACTTTGTTTGTGTACTGTAAATGCAAAATGAATGGACACGTGTTTCAGGATTTTTCAAAATAACCTTCAAAAAAGGGTCAAATGTGGGGTCAATGTTTGTATGTGAACTTTTTAACGGGTGGTGCGATTAGTCGGAAACTTTGTTTATGAACTGTAAATACAAAATGAACGGACACGTGTTTCAGGATTTTTCAATAAAACCTTAAAAAAGGGGGTCAAATGGGGGGGTCAATGTTTGTATGGAACTTTTCAACGGGTGGTGCGATTGGTCTGAAACTTAATTTCGTGTTAAAGGATTTTTCAATATTACTCTAAAAAAGGGGGTCAATGTTTGTATGGGATTTTTTTTGACGGGTGGTGCGATTGGTCTGAAGCTTTGTGTAGGTACTGTAAATACAAAATGAATGAACAAGTGTTTCAGGATTTTTCAATATGACCTTCAAAAAGGGGTCAAATGTGGGGTCAATGTTTTTATGGGTAATTACTTTTTAAAGGGTGGTGTGGTTGGTCTTAGTTTTGGTTTGGATACTTTAAATGTAAAATAAATGGAAACGTATTCCTGCATATTTTTAAATAGCCCTCTAAAATGGGTAAAATTGGGTGTCAAAGTTATTTATGGGATTTTTTATTAGTGTAATTTGTTTGAAACTCAGTTTAGATACCTACTTTAAGTGAACGAAGTCGCGGGCGGGACAACTAGTTATCTCATACATTCGTTCTCAAACTACTCCAAACATTTAATATTAGTATTTAGCATACTGATTTATTTCGCATTTTACTCCACTGACGTACAGTCAGCTTAAGAAATACATATTTTAATAGTACAATAAACATATTTTTCTTCTCTTATTACAACAAAATCATGACGTGATAACAGAAGGGTGTTTTTTTAGAAGCTTAGAAACTTTAAATTGAAATAAAAAAAAACGCTATGAATAAAGCCAACTGGCTGTATATATTAATAACGTTTTTCTCTGTTTTATTTCAGTTTAAAGTTCTTCGCCTCTAAAAAACACTCGTTATTGTATTAACTTACTTATTTGTAAAAAATAGTCTTAACTAGTTTGGCTACGAGGAATAACATTTCCTCTTGGCCGAACTCATGTCAAAATAGGCAAAGTACACTCGCCACCGCAGAGATAATACTTATTGAAAAAGGACGATTTCGTTTTAAATTGACAACTCAAACTTTTGCACAATCAAATCAGCATTGGACATTTCTTGGAAAAGCTCATAATTTTATACATTACATTTTTTTATTATTTTTCGCCTAATTTGTTTTTTGTTTCGTACATAGTATCTATCTTTTTGGCAATAGCAATTATGCACTATGTGTGAATTGTGATTTGGATTTTTTTAAAAGACCAGGACATCAGAAACGTTGCACAGGTTTTTTTTTTACTTGCTTAAATCAAAATACTTCTGCGATACTTTTGATGTCCTGGTACTTACTTCAAAACATTTTATCCGTAGTCGTCATGAAGGACAAATCATGTTTTCGAAATAATGTTGCAAAAATGGCTTTGCTAAATTATCTAAGAGACATAATTAATTCATCCTTCATGACAAATGGATAAATAATAATGTTTAAAGTACCAGGACATCATAAGTATTGCAGAGGTATTTTCATTTTGTTCATACTGTGAGTTCGGCTATGAGGAAATGTTATTCCTCGTAGCCAAACTAGTTTGGCGAAATAGTTTGGCCACGAGGAACACGAACAACCCCTTAAAATATATTCAGAAATTAAATAATTTGTAATTTGGTAATTGCTTGTAACATAAACATACGTGGGTGTAACAAAACTTATCTCTTTTGCTACCGTTTTTTTCTGAATAATAATGCGTTAAAAGTATGTAAGTGATATTGAAGTGAAGTACTTACAATTTATTCCATTTGCCGCAGACGTAAACGTCCTAAATAATTTGAAGACAACTTTTGCCAGCATAGGTACCTAATTTTGTTACAGAAATACTGTGACAGACTGTACTCCTTCATCTCATGGAGTAGAATTAAACATTATTTTGTTTCGATGTTTTGAATGGAGTAGTCTTAAAACTTAAACGCACTATTTTTATTTTACCTTTTTTTAATAATAATTCTTTGGAGTAGATTGGGAACTAATGTTCGAGATTCTTATCTTTTTTGAACAAAAGAATGGAGTACTTTGGGAATAAGCCATTGTTAACCGATACCTATGGAACTAGTGATACAACTTTGCATCTCAAGTACCATTAAAGAAAAGTAAAGAATTTCCACGTAATTTCATATTTTTTTAAGTAACTATAGATCTGAGAAAATATCTACCTAGCCCGGGATTACAGTCGTGACCATGTATCTTTTGACCACACTTGCTGTAAGAGAGACCTTGATATTTCTGTCTCTTTCAGGACGAGCTCGAACCCGCACGCGTCGCGGTTCGTATCTCTAGCCTCGTTGGATTTCGACGGTGGCGGTGCACTAGTGTCTGCCTCCGTGCAGACGTTACTACCTGATCTAAAGCCGGGGCAAACACCACTGCGAGCTTTGTATACGTAAGTTATTCGTCATCATTCTTCTGTCCTTATCCCACGCGTGCGTGGGGTCGGCACAACATGTTTTCTCACTCACTCCATGAGGAGAAGACGAGGGTCGGACCACAGACGAACTCATGCCGCTTTATGCTACACCGTCTAAGTTCTGCTACGCTAAACTTGCTTATGTTAATTCTCAGTCTCCTGTCCTTATCCCACGCGTGTGTGGGGTCGGCACAACATGTTTTTTTCTTCCACTCACTCCTATCATTCGTCAACTCTGAATTTACTCCTCTTACACATGTTTTTAACCCCCCCGACGCAAAAACGACGGGGTTTTATAACTCATTCACTTTTCAAACTTATGTTTGACGTGTCTGTTTGTGTGTATATGGATGATAGAGGGAAATGGAGGAAGAAAACATGTTGTGCCGACCCCACTTAGCGTGGGAAAAGGGCAGGAAGAAAAATAATGTCTGTTTGTGTGTGTGTCTGTCTGTGGCATCGTAGCTCCTGAACGCATGAACCGATTTTGATTTTACTTTTTTGTTTGAAAAGTGAATTAGTCGGGAGTGTTCTTAGCTATGTTTGATGGTAATCGGTCCAAGATGGCCGCCGCCACAAAATGGCGGATTAAGTACATATTTTTCCACAACTTCCTAAATATAGGTACTTATCAAATAAAAGTGCTTGAGTAGCAGAATACTATACACTATGACAAATTTCAAATCTAAGATGGCCGCCACCACAAAATGGCGGGCAAAGTTTGTATAAAGGGGTTTTTTAAATTTAATTTAAAATGTCTTACTCACTCCTATTATTCGTCAACTCTGAAACCGGCGAACTTCTATTACTTCCAGATTATTCCACGGTTGCGATGGGCGTCTCCGTCGCGAGTTACTTCTTGACCAATCACCGATCAGTACGCCGAACCCCTTCATCGCTTCAAGCGAGAAGACGGAATCCCCCGCGGAGTTCTCCGCGCTGAAGGAAGCGCTGCAGCTGCTGAATGTCACAGAGCAGGAGCAGATGGCGGTTTGGAAGATCATGGCTGCGGTCTGCCATTTGGGCTGGGCTGGTGCCGTCAAAGGTACAAGTTTTTGAAACCATTTTTATTTCATAACTAGCAACGCGCCCCGGCTTCATACGGGTAGCGAAAGTATCTCTATTATTTTTAATCTATACTAATATTATAAAGAGGAAAACTTTGTTTGTTTGTTTGTTTGTTTGTTTGTTTGTTTGTTTGAAATGAATAGGCTCCGAAACTACTGAACCGATTTGAAAAATTCTTTCACCAATGTGTAGAATGAACTTTCAGGATGAACATAGGCTATATTTTATGTAGGTACTTCGCGGGCGACGCCGCGTGCAGAAGCTAGTATAAAATATAGCCTATGTTACTCAGGGATAATGTAGCATTCTAATGGTGAAAGAATTTTTGAAATCGGTCGAGTAGTTTTTGAGTTTATTCGTTACAAACAAAAATACATCACTTTCCTCTTTATAAAAATTAGTAAAAAAAACGGACTTGTTAATAAAACAAAGTCGGGTTTGTTCGAATACTTATAACTCTAGAACGGCTGGACCGATTTTTATGGTGTTTTTTGTATATGTCACCGTCCCGAATAACAGAATAACTATTAAAAACATTGTAAAATTGACGAAAAAATTAAATAAAAGCAAAACATTTTCCCTTGATTTTCACACGACATTCATATACTGTTTTTATATAAAACGGTGAAATATATTGCACTGTCTTATATAAAAGTGAAGAACAAACCTCTACGCTCATCTTGTTGAAAACCTATTACTTGTAACTCAAAATAAATCTTCTATTTCAGCAAATTCCGGTTCGGGTATCAAATACCAGTTCGCGAGTACAGGGTGCGGCCAACGCGCAGCCAAAATGCTGGGCGTCTCGCCCGAGGAGCTGACGAGAGCTGTGTTCGCGACTGTACCTTCATCACCGCAGCAGAATTCCAATTTGAGGTACCACCAATGTATTTAAGGCCCAGAATACTCGTCACACTATTCCTTACGTAAAAGTTACAAAAAAGTGACATAGGTCCGTATAGCAACGCCGATCTCCGCGGAATCAGACACAGCACGAAGCGAAATACCCAAATGACAAATAAGTAGAGTGTGGCATGATAATATGGCTGCTCTGAATTACATAACGAAAGCGACAATTTATTAAAATGATAAATATGTTCAAGTAAATAGCTTATTTCAAAAAAAGAGCTGGGTTGATTTGTTTCAAATTAACTGATTTACATTAATGTGAAATAGAAATTCAAAATACCTTACTGTTTTGGATTAATTTGGGAACTTCTGAATTTTCAGAGGTGTTTTTGACATGATTTTTAACCAAGGTTTTCTAACTAATTCGTGTTTTAGCTCCGGTAGATTTATCACTTATATCCTTGAGTATCGTGTAGTTCAATTTCAATGTAATCTATTAAGCGGTAATAGAATGATTAGGGTTGCAATACTTGCAATTATCAAAATGCTGGGCCTTAATGATCTATATCAAATACAATAAGGTTTAATTAAAAAAAAATGACTCTAATTTATATAAATGCGAAAATTTGGATGGATAATACATCATTCAAGGTCATAAACCACACCCAGATCCGTTCAACCGTTAAGTTGTGAAAAGGTAACAAACAAACGAACAGAGTTACTTTTGCGTTTATAGTAGGTGTTAGTATTGGCTGTCTCTCGCGCAACTTTGTCTGCGCGTTTTAAGTAATATATTTTTCCCGTTTTTGCAACATTTTTCATTGATACTTCGCTCCTATAGGTTGCGTGATGTTATATAGTCTATAGCTTTCCTCGATAAATGGACTATACAACACAATATAAAATCGGATTTGTTAGTTTAAGGTGGTTAATAGTGTGTTAGTTAATAGTTAGAGTAATTTAATGAAATTAATAATTTGTGTGTGTGAATAGATTGTTCGTAATGCCAACAAAAAGAAAAAGGATTCTGACGGAAGACCAGCGTTGGCTGCTAGCTTGCTAGCAACCAACCCATGCTGAGGCAGACGCCATTTTGTTTCTTTTAGACTTTTTATGTTGTTTTTTTATAAGTTTTTTGTTTTTTTTTTTTGGTGTGGGTCTAATCGAACAAATAAAGTTATTTTATTCTTTATTCAATAATAATATTTCAATTCGAACCAGTAGTTCTTGAGATTAGCGCGTTTAATCAAACATACTCTTCAGCTTTATAGTATTGATTTGTATGTAACATAATTATGTTATTCCAGAACTCCATCTCCTTGTAGTGAGAGGGAGATATCCGGTAGTGAAGCGTTGGACGCGTTCGTTTCTGGGTTATATAATGAAACCTTCAATATTATTGCTGCACTCGTCAATAGGTAAGTTATCTCATAGCTAAAAACCGGGACTGGATTTGTCCGAAGAACCAGCAGTTGAGAATGAATGAATGAATGAATGAAAGAAGGAAGGAAGGAATGTGGAACAGACTGCGTAATTTGCAACAGACGTTGAGTATTTATGTATTCATGTAGTTTTATAATACATACAAAAATATTTTTCATAATTATACACCGTGAAATTTTAAAGGTTGTTTTCCCGCAGCGAAATGGTTTTGTGTTGGTAATACAATCGTTGTATAAACAAATTAAATATTAGAACCAAAAAATACAGATATACCATTGTGAAAATTTAATTCGAAAGCGACCACGAACCAATAGTAATTCATCCCGATACCTACGCGAAGGCGGCCGGCGCGGCGCGTGCGTTTTGAATAGTACCCACAAGTTACGTCTAATGTTACTATTGTTCCTCACGTTTTCGAGTTGATGAATATTTTTAAAATTATTTTAAAACAAAAACATCTTAACTTTTTTACTTTTACTCTATTTTTCGAAAGTACTCCTTATGGCAAGTTATTCTGCCGCGGGAAAACAACCATTAAAATTTCACGGTGTATAAAACTAAGTCGGGTTTGTTCGACAAACACTTATTACTATAGAACGGCTTGATCGATTTTCATGGTTTTTGATTTTTTGTATTTGTCTCCGTCCTGTATAGCAGAATAACTATTAAAACACATATTTACACGGGCATAAGTTTAATAAAAAAAAAATATTATTACTTATTATCAATTATGAATGAATGAATCAATGAATGAATGCATAAATGAATGAAAATTCTTTATCGTACACCTTGAAACTAGATATTTACAATAAATTATAAACAATGGGCTATCTTAACTTAACGCTAAGAAAGCCTGTTTCTTCCTGACAATCTTTGGATATTGAGGAGCTGAATGGAAGATAGATCAGTGTATACTAAATTAGGAAATTGTTCTTACAGGAGTCTGTCGACCTCGGCCAGGACTTCAGCTTCCATCCTGTTGTTGGACACTCCTGGCGCTGACAACCCGATGTGTTCCGGACAGCAGAGCGGCGCTCCACTGTCTAAACTCTTATCCAACTATTTACAGGTAAGCTTTCATAAATATTAGTACCTGGATGACACTGAAAACACGATTGAAACGACGTTTTCTAAAACTAAAACCTAGCTAGATCGATTTATCATCCCCGAAACTCCCTGCATATTAAATTTTATGAAAATCGTTGGAGCCGTTTCCGAGATTCTGATCATATATAATATATTATACATATATACAAGAATTGCTTGTTTAAAGGTATTAGATTATTATATCAGTCGTTAGTGTCTCACGGCAGGGCAAAGGCCTCCCCCCAATCCTTCAAATTTAAATTGCAAGGAATTTGTCCAGTTCGACCCGCCATCTTTGTTTTTGTTTTTTCATAAAAATAAATAAAAAAAACCTTTTTTAAAATAAGTTTCTTGGATTTAATGTCACGTTGTATTTAATTAACAGTTTTCGTGTTCTCCTTCTGGATATTTCAAAATAACCCTCCTAAAAAGTGCAATGGGGTGTCAAAGTTGGTATGGAACTTTTTTATGAGTTGTGTGATTTGTTTGAAACTCACGCGATCTGACAGGTTTCGACAGTGTATAAACCTGTCGAAATACCCGTTTAATACTAATAATAATGTTTGAAATTCGGTTTAGATACATAAAATGCAAAATAATCTTCAATCCAAATAACTTCAAGGTCCAAATGACTTGAAACCCCTGCACAGACAAAGTCGCGAGCGGGTTAGCTAGTTAATAATAAAAACTTACTATTTCAGGAGCGCTTGCAAGCGGTTTTCCATGAGGCTATGCTTGTGGCGCCCAGAGAGCGGTATGCACAAGAAGGCATCAATCTAGACGATGGCGCGGAAGATGGTAAGTGATCCTAATTACCACTACTCCTACTGGGACGTACCACTAAGTACTTATGGACGATTCTACTCAATTGGTCTAATTACCGTTATGTTAAAAGAAGCTCGTCTTTCAAGCTGATAGCTTGAAGATGGGGTAAAAAAATATTGATTGTTAATAAGTTATTTTACGAAGAATCTACAAATTAACTAATATTTTACGAGGTAACCAAAATTGTTTGTGAACAAAACTGAACTTAGCCCATATTCAGCTCATTTTGACGACCTCAGTGGCGCAGGGTTCGATTCCCGCCTCAGAACAAATTTGTGTACGATCTTCAAAAATTTGTTCCGTTGGTCTGGGTGTTTTCTATGCATAATAAAAAAAATATCTATCTATGTATATAATGTAATAAATATATCAGTTATCAAGTACCCATAACACAAGCTTTGAGCAGCTTACTTTGGGGCTAGATGATGCTGTGTGGATTGTCCAGCATTATTTATTTATTATTTATTATTTTCAGATTGGTTATCGGAAACCGTGAACCCGGGACCGATGGTGGAGCTGCTCGACAAAGCACCACAGAACACGATCGTGCGGAGCTCGCAGGCCGATTTGAGAGATTGCGACCGAAGGGGTCTTTTATGGTAATTTTTGGATCTTCTATTTTCTCTATAATTACCCGACTGCGAAACGAAAAAAGAGGGTAATGTGTTTGGGGTGTATGTATGTATGTATGTATGTTTGTTTGTTTGTATTTGTTACTTTGGCTGTCGCTGTAGCACAAATGGCTGGACGGATTTTGACAAATGAGGTTTGTTGGATTCGTCTGGATCCCAAGTGTGACATAGGCTATATAAAATGTAAAAAAAAATTATATGGTGGCTGTAAAAATCTATTTTTAGTTACGTTTGTGTAGTTTCAGTAGTGTATGTTGTACTTCGGCATTGCGAGCCTATCATAGTCATAGTAATGATTAGTATAATAATATACTTAACTTAACATAATTATACTTTTTTACATATGAAAGTAGTATTAAATGTTGATATGTTAATTAAAAATTGTCCCAGGCATTAAAACGTCCTATAAGTGAGTTGAAAAATCCACCATGACGCAATATAAATCATCTAAAATAGATGCAAAGGCTGTTATGTTATGTTATTATTATTATATCAGCCGTTAGTATCCCACTGCTGGGCAAAAGCCTCCCCCACTCCTTCCAGACCTCGTGATCTTGAACGATATTATTCTATTCTGTAAGGAATTTGTCCAGTTCGTCCCGCCATCTCCGTTTCGGTCTGTTACGTTATGTTATGTTATACGTTATGTTATGTTATGTTATGTTATGTTATGTTATGTGTGTTATGGTTTGTTACATTGTGTTATGTTATGTCCAGGTTGCTCGACGAAGAGTCCATGTATCCCGGGTCTAATGACGACACATTTCTCGAACGAGTGATGACGCACTACGGCTCTCCGAATCATACGCATTATCTGATCAAGAAGGCGCCGCATGCAAGGCAGTTTGTACTCCAACATTTGCAGGTTAGTTCATTATTTGATTACTTGCTTCCGCCCACGGCTTCGCACGCGTGGTACCTTGTAAAACAAAAACAAATCTGTCCACGGGAATCGTACATTTTTCCGGGATAAAAAGTAACGCTATTAGTTATATATATTATAAAACTATAATCTATCTGTGTGCCAATTTTCATCTAGATCCTTTCAGCCGTTTCAGCGTGAAAGAGTAACAAACATACATACATACAAAATTTAACCTTTGGCGGGTTACAGTGCTTCACTGACCGTCGGTGCGCACGGTCGGTCCTGACGATACACACGGACCGACCGTCAGTTTGTATCATTCAGTGCTCTCCTGACCAGCAAACATCCGTCGTAGGTCCGTACGGTCGGTCCAACGATCGGTGCAGCACTGAACGCGTACATACGTTTCCATAGCGCGTCGGCCGACCGACGGCCGTATGCGCACGAGCTCGACCGACGGTCCTCGTACGCAGTGCGTAGCAATATACGCGTGCGTACGGTCGGTCCAGCACTGTACGATTTATGGATTTTCATATTAATTACAAGCGCGACTGACATACGCACCGACGGTCAGTGAAGCACTGTTACCGGCCTTTATAGTATTAGAAGAAGTCTCTCGATAGCGCCATCTAACGGAAATCAGCTCAACCAGAACACCTTCACTTTTATATTTATTATATGTAAATTTTAAAGTTGTGTTATTTATTTTCAGGGAACGAATCCGGTGTTGTATGACGTCACGGGCTGGGTGAAAGCGAGTCGCGAGAACCCAGTCACCAAGAAGTCTCTGACGCTGCTTCAGGAGAGTCAGAAGTGGGTTTTATCTAAATACGAGCTGATGCCCGCAGCTTCGCCCGCGTGAATGTCGATTATCGCGACTTTTCATACAAACTTTCATCCCCTATTTTATCCCCTTGGGGGTAGAATTAATCAAAATCCTTTCTTAGCGGATGCCTACGTCATAACATCTACCTGCATGCCAAATTTCAGCCCGATCCGTCCAGTGGTTTGGGCTGTGCGTTGATAGATCACTATGTCAGTCAGCCAGTCAGTCAGTCAGTCAGTCACCTTTGAGTTATATTATATTTAGATAGTGCCTGGATGTTCGATTTTTTTTACGTTTTTTATTAATGAAATTTAGCTAGATAGATTTATGTTAAATCCAAGTTGAGTTAGTTAATCCTAGTGTTGTTTGTTCCAGCGAGGAGATCGGGCGGCTGGCGGCGTGGGCGCGTGGGGCGTGCGGCGTGGGGGCGTGGTCTGCGGCCGTGGGCGACGCCTCCACGCTGCGCCGCGCCTCCTCCATCCGGAGAACCCTCACCTCGGGTAAACATCCACTAATCTCATGAACCACAACTTTTTTTTAAGTAAAACCTCTTTACTTGGCTTCTGGTAAAAGCTGGTGACTGCGTGACGAAACGTTACAAAAGTGTGATTGGGCGAGGCGAACGGAAGTTGAGAGCGAGATATAAGTCAGTGAAGATAGAAAGAGAGAGAGTTCGTATAATACTGTAGCTGCAAGAGAGAGGTGCGAGCACACATATTCTTTCTCTTTTTCTCTCATAGCCAGTTACGTTTCGTATATTTACGACACAGAGCAGGCTTATATACATATAGATGGAGCTAAAGAAGTTTTACTTTAGTCGTGTGGTCTAAAGCACACTTGTTTTTTTCATTTATCACCCTGGAACTTCATCACTTTAAGGGTTCCGTAACTCAATAGAAAAATAGAACCCCTTCTTTCTAAGCCCCCAACACATTTCCGCGTTTCGCGGACGAAGTCGCGGGTACAGATAGTAGAATATAATCTACATACATACATACATACATACATAAAATCACGCCTGTTTCCCGACGGGGTAGGCAGAACCACGGATCTCCACTTGCTACGATCCTGACATACTTCTTTTGCTTCATTCACTCTCATTACATTCTTCATACATACGCGTCGGTTTAGGTTACTCTGGACCTGGCCTTTTTCTAAAACGACCCTAATTTGATCGAGGTAATTATGTACGCCGAGGTCTTCCCCTTCCAACTGTCCCATTCACACTCTCCTTATACAACTGTTTCGTCAATCTCCTTTCATCCATCCTATAATATAATCTAATGTATACAAAATACAGGTACAGCGGGTATGAAGCGGCGTTCGACAGCGTTACAGGCGAAGTTCTGCGCCGACGGCGTAGTGGACACCTTGCGGCGATGCGGCTCCGGGGGAGTGCAGTTCGTGTGCTGCACGCTGCACAACCAGCCGGCCAGCGCGAGCGATGACGTCAACGTGCCCTTGCTACGCTCACAGGTAACTATAGTCCAGGGGTTCCCAAACTTATAGTAGACAAATCTACTGCCCACTTTGAGAATAAATTTTTATTTAGCGCCCCCATTTTATTTTTTTATCTTATTTTTATTTACCTACTTAAAAACCACTATAACTTCAAATTCAATTATTTATTGTGAGCTATATTAGCGGAGAATAAGCGTTCATTCTAAACGAAACTTTTACTATAGCCCGCAAGAGTTAACTTGAGACCTGGGGTCTCACCACGTATTCATAATACATTACCGAATTAATATTACATTGGTATTTCGTACCACGTCCTATGCAAATTGTATGGAAGTAGTGACGTATCTATAATGGAATCGTAAAGGAATCGTTCTGGAAGACTTCGAGGTGAGGCCCAAGGGCTCAAGTTAACTCTGGGTTTTTTCTGGGTCTTTTACCGGCCCCTTTTAGGCCTGCAGCGCCCACAAAGGGGCGTTATCGCCCACTTTGGGAAAGGCTGCTATAGTTTGTGCAACGAAACGAGCTAATATAGCGCCCTCTCCCTTGTACAATTGTATGAAAGTGATAAGGATGCAGCACTGACTTAAATCGTCAGGATTGGTCATTGGGCGTGACTAATTCAAGAAAAGGTTCGGCTGCGTTTACATTGCTAAATCAGTCCAGTAAACAAGCTGGGTCAAACGTAAAACTGAAACAAGCACCTAACAACACGTCCGCACCACTCAAGAGAGTTTCGAGCATTTGTATGATGAAAAAAAATGGTTTCAGTTCCGCGGTTTCCAACTCCTCGACGCGGCGAGATTGTACAAGCAAGGCTTCCCTGAACACATGCCTTTGAATGAATTCGCACGAAGGTCGGTATTACTTCAATATTACCTACTAGCTTCCGCCCGCGGCGTCGCCCGCAAAGTACATACTTAAAATATAGCCTATCTTCATCCTGAAAGTTCATTCTACACATTGGTGAAATAATTTTTGAAATCGGTCATGACATTTAGCTATGACTTTAAATATGACATTTTAGGGTAAGGTTTAGATGTTGGGGGGTTTTTTTAATTTTTACATCTCTCATATTCGGTAAGTGGGTCCTTATTACCCCCTAATGGGGCTTGTAGGTGACCAATTAGCGCTCTAGGGTAATAATGTAGCTAGAAAAGCCATAAGGCGGTAAGTAATTAAAAAAAAACTTCACTCATTCAAAAAGTTCGCGTACATCTAACCATCATACTGGCAATAGACATCATGCATTCAGCCCAATGACAAAGTGGTCGCTTCGCTATTCAGCCTTGTCTTCGTATGAGTATAATAGTCATCAATTTTAAATATCGAACGGCGAAGCTCAAATTCGTTCTTGAAAAATATGTTTTATTCTTGTAATGCCGGTTTTTTTTCTTACCTCACAATCGAGATGTAAAGCACAGTAGTTAGCACGGTAGTTACCCTCGAACTATAGGCGCCCTCGCTGCGCTCGTGCGCCTAAATATCTCGGGCTGCAATTGATGCCTTACAGCCTTTGGCTAATAATCTACTATTAATTTTGTATTATTTATATAGGTATCGGCTGTTAGCCACATCAGAGAGCGAAGTGCCAGAGTCCAGCCAAACGCTCTCAGACCGACAGATAGTTGACGACATGCTGCTAACTCTTGACCTAGATGTGACCAGCTACCGACTCGGCCTCACTCAGGTAAGTGCAACCTTAAGTATAGCTGCATAAAGTTCATTTTACTTTTCAGGCGTTTACAGGTTTTTTTTTATCACAAATATGACAGTACACTAAGGTAAATGGAGCCTTATGTGCTGCTGCATAAAGTTAATGTTACTTTTTCAAGCGTTTACAGGTTATTATCGCTTAGATGTAGGTTCATTAAATTAAGCTTTATGTGCTGAGGTATAAAGTTTACTTTTCAGGCGTTCACAGGTTTTTATTGCAAAGATGTTCATATCTTATGCCTCATAAAGTTGATTTTAATTTTTCAGGCGATTACAGGTTTTTGTTCCAAGATGTACGTACACTAAGGTAATTGGAGCCTTATGTGCTGCCGTATAGGG
The DNA here is from genome assembly GCA_963675405.1 of Cosmorhoe ocellata. Taxonomy (NCBI): domain Eukaryota; kingdom Metazoa; phylum Arthropoda; class Insecta; order Lepidoptera; family Geometridae; genus Cosmorhoe; species Cosmorhoe ocellata. The sequence goes on along the minus strand of OY776265.1, from coordinate 5,993,128 downwards.
TTGATTTTTTTTTAATTTGTATACAGATTTCTATTGCAATGATTTAATGTACATGAAATGTGAGTCTTGCATTTTATGCTTTCTTTTTATACATATATGAATGTAAGACATAGCTAAAGTTTGTTTCAAACGAAATTAATAATTATACACACAGGTAATCGGAGTTTTATGTGATGGTAGATAAGGTTGGTTTTGCTTCTTCAGGCGTTTACAGGACTAGCAAAAAAAAACTTAAAAGATTCAAAGATGATATTTCTATCCGGTTCAGTGAATAAGTATTCCTTATTTATAAAGAAACATAATATAATACTTAACTTTCTACTTAAAGCCCGGTTATTTAGAATAAACTTATAAAAGACTAGCTTCTGCACGCGGCGTCGCCCGCGAAGTACCTACATAAAATATAGCCTATGTTCATCCTGAAAGTTCATTCTACACATTGGTGAAAGAATTTTTCAAATCGGTTCAGTATTTTCGGAGCCTATTCATTTCAAACAAACAAACAAACAATCAAAGTTTTCCTCTTTATAATATTACTAGCTTCTGCACGCGGCGTCGCCCGCGAAGTACCTACATAAAATATAGCCTATGTTCATCCTGAAAGTTCATTCTACACATTGGTGAAAGAATTTTTCAAATCGGTTCAGTAGTTTCGGAGCCTATTCATTTCAAACAAACAAACAAACAAACAAACAATCAAAGTTTTCCTCTTTATAATATTAGTATAGATTATATAAAAGATTATATTTTGCGTTGCGTTTCAGCCCAAAATTAATATCAATTGAAGTGTGAAATTGTACTATGCATACCTAACTAGATCCTCACGATGTTTTCCAGCATCATCCAGCACAGGTACTAAAAAAATCATCTCAAAATCTCGAACTAAGCCTAAATAATGGTAGAATTATGTAAAATGTAATCACGTGAAATAACCATTGCGTAAAGCAAATGCACGTTACAAACTTTTCCACTACGCCATTAAGGTTGCGTGAGATCATTGATTAGTTTTACTGTCACTTCTTAACATTACTTGCAACACATAAATGGTGCTAATTCTGTTGTACCGTGACTTTAAAATGCTAGAATTACTCACGATCTAAAGACTACTTAGCGTAAACATTTTAATTAACGATTTTATATTCACGAAACTCACGTGTGACGGTGATTTACGTTTTAGCTTTATATAGAAGTCATGTTTTATGCCGTCTAATAGATAAAATGGTGGAAATTACATTGAATCCTACTAATATTATAAACGCGAAAGTTTGTATGGATGGATGTATGTTTGTTACTCTTTCACGCTGAAACGGCTGAACAGATCTGGATGACATTTGGCACAGATATAGATTATGGTCTGGAGTAACATATAGGCTACTTTTTATCCCGGAAAAATGTACGGTTCCCGCGGGATAGATTTGTTTTTGTTTTTCAAGGTACCACGCGGACGAAGCCGTGGGCGGAAGCTAGTTTAAAATAAATTGTTTAGACCACGCTAAAATATTATGCTTAAATTAAATTCGACTGTCAATGGCCTGTCTCCATTATTTTATAACAAAAACTAAATTCTATACTCGTACTTAAACGAAATAAATGTGCATATAATCTTAACGTGAACACTTTATACGTTAATCTATACTAATATTATAAAGAGGAAAGATTTGATTGTCTGTTTGTTTGTTTGTTTGTTTGTTTGTTTGTTTGTTTGAATTGAATAGGCTCCGAAACTACTGAACCGATTTGAAAAATTCTTTCACCAATGTGTAGAATGAACTTTCAGGATGAACATAGGCTATATTTTATGTAGGTACTTCGCGGGCGACGCCGCGTGCAGAAGCTAGTATCTTTTAAATTTAAAACTAGCTTTGTTCACTGCTATCCAGAATCAGGGCCAAAGTTTCAATTAGATGATACGCATCAGGCAATAGTTACAAAGTTAATTGAGATAGCTCCAACGCCGCCAAGATCAACAATAAGATTGCTAAAGCAATTTCATTTATTGGTACGATTGGTAGCAGATAGTGATGTTACACCTCGATCTACCAAACCGGTTCAAACCGGTTCAGCTCTAAACCGTTCAAATCGGTTTGAACCTATGTCAAAACGATCTGAACGAGCTGAGGTGAGCGAGCGGTTTGTTGATCTCTCTCTTTCTTCTACTCACGTTTGGTTTAGTATAGACTGGTATCTTCCGCCCACGGCACCGCCCGCGTGGTACCTTGACTAACAAAAACAAATCTATCCTTCGTGAACCTTATATTTTTCCGGGATAAAAAGTAGCCTATGTGCTATTCCACTCTGAAATCTATATCTGTGCCAAATTTCAGACCGATCCGTTCAGCCGTTTCACAACGACGTGTAAAAAACATACATACATCCATACATCCACACATTGTTACAAACTTTTTCGCGTTTCTAGTTTAAAAACGTAAGCTCATTTTCTGCGCTGTTTAATAGTATTAATACTAATCATAAACTCGTTGTCATTTCGATTTGTAACTCGGTTTCAACTCGGTTTACATAGATTTTAGCGGTTCGGTTTACAAGTCGGTTTGCTTGTACCTTCATACCGGTTTGAGTCGGTTTGAAAAATTTCGAGATCGTTACATCACTAAGCTGATACAATGGTATACTTTCAAAGACAATGGGAAGAGCTGAGTGAGACGATCATACTTTGTACTCGTAGTGTTCGTCATTATTAAATCTACTTCCGAACTATAAAGATTAACTTTGATTAACTTAGTGCCCACTTAGATACGCTTAATGAAAGTTAATTTTATAGTCGCAGAGAACACCGTCTTGGCAGTCTGCGTTCTGGGCGTCTACTCTGCAAAACTATCAACGATATTATCTGCACAATAAACGTGCAAAGCTTACAATATCTAAGTTACTACAACATGTCGACTATCATTTCAACGATGGAAAAACTGTAACACTACTGACGGACAACACGAAATTTTCGAAGTTAATTCGACTGAATTCGACCAAAGATTTTCTGCGATGCATTCGACTGACAACTTTTTCGCTCTAGTTTTAATATTTTATCTCGTATGATTTTTTTGGGCATTTTTATATTTACAATTAAGCCCGAGTTCTTCACGCGAGTGTAAAAAATGTTATTGAATTAAAGTGAATATCGTGAATAATCCTTTCTAAATCCATCGGATAATTCTGAACAAAACAGCCAATTTGACTATGACTTTGTGACATTGACAATACTAGTAATTTGACTCGGGCAAAATTGATTTCAAAAGAGACTGATGTTATAAACAAGAGAAGAAGAAAAAACTTGTTGGAACGAAGTTTCCTTGCTTTCTATGAGAGAGAGAGAGAGACAGAGAGAGAAACACGCGCACGCCGCACGGCTTACAACTATAGCAAAAAGTGTCGTTACAACTTTTCGTGAGAATTTTTTCCGTCTAGCCCCCTTACACAACGCGCGATAAAAAACTTCGTTCCAAAAATTCTACAAACATTTGGTGTCCGATTATATCGTTTTCGTTTTGCAGAGTAGGTACACTGCAATCGAGTTTTGCTTTCCGCGTTCACTGTAAATGTTTTGGAGTAAAATCCTACACATTAGTATCACCCTCCTTCTTCACAGTCGGGTAAAAATGAAAGGTATTAGTCATCGTCCACTCGTTACAGCATAGTCGAAGTAATACAACTCGAAGTATCTCCTATTAGTTACACGATATTACATCAAACAGAGACGAGTGACGTTGCATCGCTACTTTCGTTCTATAAGTTGACCTACATTATAAGCAATACTCTGGTTGTGTAGTGGTAGCCAGCATCTCTGATGATGTAGGTTGAAACCCGGTTTTGCCAATTTTTTTGTCCCAAAAATGTTATTATCCACAGTTTTATATCATTGGAACGTTACTGTTATGATCGGCGTTGATACAATGTAAGTTATGAAAAAAATAAACTTGGTCACGACAGCAATTCTCAGGTTTAGGTCCAAATTCTCAAAACTTTTCTTAACAAAGCAGTACCTAATCGGGCATCAAAGTTAACAAGAATATGTTAGTTATAGGAATATAGTTATCTATGTTACGTCAATTTTACGGAAGATAATCATTGACGACCGCAGCGGGCGAGAGTCCGCCTGCGACGCAAGAGGTTGCGGGCTCGATTCCCGCCGCGGAACAAATTTGTGTACAATCTGCAGAAATTTGTTCCGTTGGTCTGGGTGTTTTCTATGTATGTATAATATAATGTATTAAATATATCAGTTATCTAGTACCCATAACACAAGCTTTGAGTAGCTTACTTTGGGGCTAGATGATGCTGTGTGGATTGTCCAGCATTATTTATTTATTTATTTTTATTATGGTGGAATACAAAACAACTTCAACAGGCGATTAAAAGGCTAACAAGCTGTGAGTTCAATAAGAATAAGCCCTAAAATAAAAAAATACAGAATAGACAACTAAATTTATTTATTTATTTGTTCCAAAATTAACTACATACTCTTCGGATCTCTAGTTACTTAGGTCTTTATGGATATCTTAATATCCCCTCTTAAGATATCCATAGTCTTAGTCAGAGGCCCGTACAAACACAAGCATATACTCACGTACTGCACCCTACTTACCTTCTCCATACGTGATAGGTTGCAAGCCCATCGCAACATATTTTACAATACCTAAATATTGTAATCATTGTAACTAACAGGTACAATCTAAAGATCAACGACCGTAGTGAAAGATCAAAATTGTGCTTATGCAATGATGTCTGCTTACTACGATTGTACTCTGACAAAGAGGAGTTGATACTATGCGCTAGATATGTAGAGATCTATGTACTGTATTTGTATTGAAATGTCGAATAAATATTTTACGCGACATGCGATAAGCAAAAAGCGTCCATTTAATTTTATTACAAGGAAACGATTATTTTTAATCGATAAATAACTGAATAATTAATTTAATATTCAATAATTTAAAATCTTAACCTTTGATCCAACAAAAAAGTATTAAAAAAGATGAAAATTATTATATAACTTGATAAACTAATTGAGCAATGAAGTTGTTAGATGATCTGTATTGTTTGTGTTGAAGATAAATATTTTGATGTGAATTATCTCCGCCTAAATCCGGTCACAAATAAAATTACACTGCCAATTTACATTATTGCTCAATTATTTCGGTGCATTGTTTTGGAAACAATCAGCAATTTCCTCGTTTTCTCAACTATCACAGTTATTTGATGCAATACAAATTGGAACATTTTCAACAATGGCAATTTACAAAAAAAATTATTACTGAGAGAGCTTTTTTTCTGATCGTTATCTATTGTCGTCGTGAGAAAGAAAGAAAAGAAAGTTTGCTTTAAAATATGTTAACTATAGCATAACATCAATATTGGTTTAATTTGATATTGAATTACATAATTATGTAGAAAAGAATAAAGATTGTAAACAAAATATATATGTATAAACAAATAAGATAAGCGACACAAACTCATTCACAAATATAGTTTTAGTTATTACTAGCTGACGCCCGTGGCTTCGCTGGCGCGGCGAAGCCAGCTTTTTTTTCCGATACTTCCAACAAATATCGTTATATTTTAGCCAATTTTTACAAAAACTGGACAAATGATTTACTAAAACCTTCCACGAGAACCACTTTATCATGAAAACAGCATGAAAATCGGTGCAGTAGTTCTAGAGTATATCGCGACCAAACAGACATACAGACGCGGCGGAGGACTTTGTTTAATAATTTGTAGTGATAACTATTGTATTTCAAACATACGTTCACTTGACCATCAACTCAAAACGAAGTACCAAAACCTATTGCTTCCAATTCATCGTTTTCAACTTACTGCGTGTACTGAGATGTATAGTTTGTCTTATTTCGTAACTTAATGTCGTCTGTTAGTTGTAGACGTGCTTTAAGTAGCTAGCTATCAGGGTCGACCGTACCTATATAAAATTAAATTCTAAAAGTATATTTTACCTTTAATTTTTTTAACTAATGGTACCGTACCTGGTGAATACATTCGTCAATTCTGAGTCTACTCCTCTTACATTCATACCATCTTTCACACAATCAAACCACATTTTCTTTGGTCTTCCTCTACTTGAATATAAAGGTATCTGGCCGATTTATTATTTTTCTTCTTAATTTAAGAGTTTACCTTAGACGGTAGGTCATGCCTGGGCGGCCTAGTTAGCCACGATGTCAAACGACCTTATTAGTGGCATTGGAACTTTTATATTTATTTTTTATATATTATTTATCTCCTTTCAGTTGTTTAGTCGTGAAAAGGTATTAAGAAATATAGTTTTATTTTTGCATTTTTTATAACTAATCTAATACCTTTAAACGAGCAATTCTTGAATCTCGGAAATGGCTTTCATGATATTAAGTATGCAGGAGGTGGTCGGGGGCGATAAATCGATCTAATTTTCATTTTCAAAGAAACACGATTTACAAAATAAAACCGGGCATCCAGGTACTAATTACTTATGAAGTATATGTATATATGGTATGGATAGTTTTACTCAAGTTTGGATAAAATCCTGCACAATTAAATTACGTAAGAGACCTTTTCGACAGAGCTTTTAATCTGACTTTAACCTTCTGGCGTCTCATTGTGTCATAATAATATTCAGTGTCATTGGATGCACTCAACATGGCCCGGTTACTTTACGTTACGTCATAGCCCCATAGCCCGTATGTTACGTCAGCAGCAACTGTTGTACCAGTGACTTTTAGTACAGTAAGTCTGTGCTTTCAACATTTTTTTTCAACTTATTGTTCAGTGTCATCGAATAGAAATCGCGGCCTTCGTATTACGTCATAAACTAAAAGTTAGTATGTTGTTAATTGATTTGGTGCCTTTTTTTTAAAGAGGATAAAACCTTTGAGGAATTCCGACCCGCCGCCATTTTAACTTTTTTCAAAGTTTCCCTACACGATGAAAGTAACATAAATGGGTAGAGGACACAAACAAAAAATGTCAAGTAATATGAAAAATACCCTAAAGTTCACGTTCCCCAAATGTTCATACCCCTTTTTTTCGTGCATTTAATGATAGACTTAATATTAAGCGTATTTGATGACACTTATTTTACCAATATTAAAAACGCGAAAGTTTGTAAGAATGTATGGATGTATGTTTGTTACTCTCTCACGCTGAATCGGCTGAACGCATCTGGATGAAATTTGGCACAGATAAAGATTGTATCTGGAATAGCACATAGGCTAATTTTTATCCCGAAAAAATGTACGGTTCCCGCGGGATAGATTTGTTTTTGTTTCTCAAGGTACCACGCGGAAACCGTGAGCGGAAGCTACTGTGAAATAAATGAGTTGCAATTAATCTTTATGTCACATCTCTCTTCAATTTTCTCATCACGGCTGAGTGTCAGAGTTCGAAATTATATTTAGTGAGTGCACAAGATGCACTCAACACAACCTTATTATCATATAAGTTACATCAGAAGGCTGCCTACTGTGTCAGAGGTTAAAACCTCGGCTTTGGTGAATTGGCATTTATCGTGCAAATAACCTTTACGATCAATGCATTTATTCTATAACTAGCTTCCCCCTACGGCTTCGCCCGCGTGGTACCTTGAAAAACAAAAACAAATCTATCCCGCGGGAACCGTACATTTTTCCGGGATAAAAAATAGATATGTGCTATTTCAGGTTTTAATCTATACCTGTGCCAAATTTCATCGAGATCCGTTCAACCATTTCAGCGTGAAAGAGTAGCAAACATACATCCACACATTCATACATCCATACATTCTTACAAACTTTCGCGTTTATAATATTAACGTAGGTATATCTTAAACGGCGAAGGAAAAAATCGTGAGGAAACCTGCATACTATAGAACGAAAAAGTCGAATGTCATAAAAAAAAATAAAATAAAAAATAAATATGATCACGACTGTAATCCCCAGGCTCGGTAGCTCGGTAGATATCTCCTCAGATCTTTAGTTACTTAGATCTTTGAGGATATCTAAAGAGGGTAGTCAGAGGCAAGTCCAAACATGACATTTGGTACATGCCCACATTTTGCACAGTAGTTAGTATTCCGTACGTGACAGGTTGCAAGCCCATCGCCGCTTATAAGAATACTAACCTATGACACATACCTTCGAATTTTTGGTTCTAGGGCATGCCGGTTTCCTCACGATGTTTTCCTTCACCGTTTAAGAGCACTGGCATTGCGCACATAAATTTTTCGAGTGGAAAAACTCTTTAGTGCACGACCAGGTTTGAACCCACGACCTTCGGTTCGTGAGGCAGGGGTGCTACCACTACACCACCAGCGCTCATATGAATGCGCTCGAATGTCATATGTTCTTAAAAACGGCGATGGGCTTGCTACCTGCCACGTTCGGAATACTAACTACTGTGCAAAATGGGGGCATGTGTCAAATATCATATTTGGACGTGCTTCTTTACCTCTTTAAATATCACATTGACACACATATTCACATTACTTCTATAGAATTAATGTCATACCTATCCAAAATCCAAAAACCGCTGATAGATAGAATATAGAAACCGGCCGTAAGTGACTAGAGATCTGGGGCCTTACCACGAAATCTTCCAGAACGATTCCGTAACGATTCCATTATAGAAATGTCACTACTTCCATACAATTTGCATAAGTCATAGTACGAAATAACAATGTAATACTAATTCGGTAATGTATTATGAATTCGTGGTAAGGCCCCTGAGGAGATGTCTACCGAGCCTGCGAATTGCAGTCGTGATCATGTTTTTTTTTGTGTGCAAAATACTTGCTGTAAACACGTTTAAGTACTGAACAGTGTCCTAATTACTTTGTAATCACGTTTGTACGGAATCATCCGTCCCTATATTATCGCCTATTAAACAATAAGCAAGCGGAACCCGAACGCAACAAATTCAATCAACACTGCAATATCCTTGTACATTTACGTAACCTGTTCTTATTAAGTTACCTACTTTGGAGAAAACTGGATGGGAGTACCCTTATCATTAGTTTCTGGCGCTTTCGAATCACTAAAGAGCTTTTTTGAGGATATCTAAAGTAGTCAGAGGCACGTCCAAACATCACATTTGTCACATGCGCACATTTTGCACAGTAGTAAGTATTCTGTACGTGACAGGTTGTAAGCCCATCGACGCTTAATATCGTTTTACGACTTAGTTTTATTTGGCTCCCGTTGATGTTGATATAGATAGCATGTGTCAAAGCTGTCATGTGTCAGACCAGATGCCTTCGGCAAGCGACCAACGACCAAGAACGGCTCGTGTCGACTTAGTTTTTTAACCGACTTCAAAAAAGGAGGAGGTTTTCAATTTGACTGTATTTTTTTTACGTTTGTTACTTCAAAACTTTCGAAAGCTGATGCTTCCCGTGTGGTCCAGTTCTGACAATAGCATCCAAAACATATGCGTCTTTTGCATAGTGCTACTTTAAAGTCGGTTTTCTTTTTAGTTCTTAAAACGTTATTATTGATTTAGCTCAGTGGTTCCCAAACTCTTTTGTTTCATAGACCACTTTCAAAATTTTGCTGGATCCGGTGGACCCCTGCATCTACATTACTAGGTACCAATTTTCTAAATCTTGGAAAAAATGTGAAGATTACCTAGATCTATCTATGGAAATTTGCGTAGTGGCTGAGTTTTAACGACGATTAACAAATTTCGAAAAAAAAATCTTTTCCATTTCCAAATTACCATTTTTTTCTCAATTTTTTTATAAGTGTCTTGTTGAAAAGGTTTAATTAAGGTATCATATTATTTAAAATTAAAAAAAAATATTTAAAGCCAACATTTTAGTTCTTCACTATCGAAACCAAATTAATTTTCATGCACCCCTGCTTACGATTGTAGACCCCCATTTTTTGTCACGTCCAACGTAGACTCCCGTCGAGTCTCCCGTGGACCCCTGGGGGTCCACCTGGACCACTTTGGGAATCACTGATTTAGCTGAAGACGGCAGTTGTTTCTGTAAGCCTGCTTCGACTGTTGAAGTCGTTGCAGTCGACATAGTGTAGATAAGCCATAAGTGTTATCGTGTGTGGGCTGCGTAATAACAATATCAATCTTCTAAGAGAATGTTGTGAAAATGTAGACTTCCGAATCGCTTTCCATGAGTATAATTACATAGGCAAGTAATGGCTTTTTCTTTTGTGTTACATTAAGGTTATGTAACCTAAAGTACCTATCCACCACGCTGGTTAGAAAAATATAGTGACAATATAAAAACATAAAAACAAATGCACATATTGCCTCTAAATAGGTTTTTATAAAGGTGCATGTGAGAACTGTGTGTGCTAGTTTTTCTCAAAGATATTTTTTTTAAACATTATTTTAAATTAAATCATAAAATTTATAGGAGCTGTTCATGAAATCTTTTGTTTTAAAATATGTATAAGTATTAGCATATTAATTTAGTTTGGACGATTAATTATAAAGTGAAGCAAAACTTAAATTCGTTCCGCCTATTAATGTTGATTATTTCGCAAAAATGCCAAAATTATTTTATACTGCTGAATTAATTTGGTACATAAGACCTTTTTATTAAAACATTTGTAAAGAGAAAGATACACAACTTAAAAAAACTTAGATGTTTGTTATGTTGCCTAAACCATAACGTCACAGCTATGCGATGGATTGATTGAAAAACCTAAATTAGAAACGTTTAAATTTCATATATTTTTTACAAAAAGTTGAAAACGACTTCAAATTGCACTGACAACAGTCTGACAACCTCAATCGCAATTATTAGGCTGTGTCCCCAGTAGGCAACCTGGCGAGAAACAACAAGGCGCGCGTAACGCTGCAAACTGCGTAAAGTGAGCGCAAAACTCGCAAACTGCGGACACTCCATTTCAAATATATGGAAGGGCGTACTAAATCGATACGCCGCAAACTCAGTCGGCTGCTAACAGTTTGCCTACTGGGGACACAGCCTTATAGTTGCTGCAAACTAACACCGCTAGTTTATTGTAGGAGTTTATAGCCATATAACCAATGCCTATAACCTATTACGTAAATCGAAAATGCATGACTATTATTGAACATCTTTTGTGCTAATTCGAACATTATAATTAATTGATACATCAATCTTAGATGATGATCATAAAGACCCTAAGAAATACATTGTACTCGTATACATTATACATTTAAATTCTACAGTGTACTGACTGTCTGACGATCACTTACATTTAGCTATAGATCGATGTTTTTTTAACCGACTTCAAAAAAGAGCAAGTTTTTAATTCGCTTGTACGCTAAGTTTGTTACGTGATCACTCCGTTAATTATGAATAGTTTTTGATGATTCTTTTTTGTTTTGTAAGTCAATACTTTAGAGGTCTCATATAAATTTTATCGAAAACGATTTAATACTTTCAATAAAATCATAAAAGGAACCTTAAATTTTGCACGGGGATTTTAAAACATCTTTATTATTAATCCACACATCAATTCAGTTTTTTAAATGGGACTTGTGGGAGGAGCCTAAATAGTGCAGTGGTTAGTGTCATGTCAACACTTGTTTACTGTCATTATGACATAGATATTCAAGCTATAACCTCCTTCGATAAAATCGCGGATGAGGTTGTAAGTATTCAGTTCACGGTATATAATTTGAAGTCTATTTTCAATTATATTATTTGAAATCTCTTCCTCTGAACAAAGTCGTGGGTGAGACTATATTTTGCGTCGAATGAGATAAACGCGATCAAATTCAATTGCGTGTTACACGCACTACGTCTATGTTCTGTAATAAAGACTGTATCCACTGCGAGATAATAATGCGATATGGTAAAGATGTTTGCTATAGGTACATGTTTTTGTAAAATATAAATGTGAATATTATGTATTTCGTTTCAATCTTTTCATGAAAAATACAAAATAAAAAAAATGATTGATTCAGGCGTGACTTTGCGGAAATCCATTACAAATACTGAAAAGGACGGAAATTTCTAGTACTTTCCCGCTAAAACTATTATCTAATGAGGTTATTAATTAAGCTTATTAATATTAATGAGCCCCACAAAATGCCTTATAGAAATATTATTAATATTAATAATCCCAACACCACACCTCAAATAGAAACTCGACACGTGTTTCGCTTCACCACGATGCATCCTCAGGACCCTTGACTCGCTCCGCACTGGTGTAGCTCCACCGAGCGCCGAGAGAAAAGACTTTTCTCTCTCTACTAGAAATTTCCGTCCTTTTCAGTATATGAAAAATACACTTGACACGGTCAAAATTGTTTGAAGACAGACCATGACCATACAAAAACGTTTTATCGTCACAGGAAAAGCCATCTACGGTGCTCAAGGGCATTACCACGAAGTCTTTCAGAACGATTCTGTAATGATTCCGTTATAGAAACGTCACTACTTCAATACAATTTGGATAGGTTATGGTACGAAATAACGATGTAATATTAATTTGGTAGTGTTTTATGAATTCGTGGTGAGGCTCCAGGTTGTAAGTTTATAGTTCCACGTGATACTGTATTAATCATTGCAAATGCCTGTTTATTTGATTGTGGCAAAACCAACTTATATTCATCTAGGGTCTCTTTGAACTTACATCAAAATAATTTAGCTATATCTACGAGTAGTATTCGACATACCGCAATGCCCTATCCTAGACCTAGTGATCGCCATCGCGTGTTTTAGATTTCGTGCATATTTGCATTACCTACCTTTATTATTTCTTTAACTACACGAATCTTTAATCTGATCTTTGTTTAATCTCGAAGTGCAGTATCTCCATATTGAAACAAACTTCTGTGACAGTCAGTTACTTTGCAAATAGGCAAAATAACTGACTAGGTCAACATGCTCATCATCTCCACTATGTGATAGTCAGTTACTTTGCCTAGATTGCAACTTTGCCTATTTGGAAAGTAACTGACTATGTCACAGAATGGAGATGTTGAGCATGTTGACATAGTCAGTTATTTTGTCTAATTGCAAAGTAACTGACTATGCCACAGAATGGAGATGTTGCGCATGTTGACATAGTCAGTTATTTTGCCTATTTGCAAAGTAACTGACTATGTCACAGAATGTTGAGCATAACATGCTATAACTTGAGCAGAACCGGCTCATAACGATTTTGTAGTGTTTTCTCTGTTGCAATACCTTAACGGAATATGACTTTCTCTGAATAGGAAAGACTAGTTTGGAATCAGGATTTTGTGACCCAAAAATAACTAATAGAAATCCATAGTGTCCAGTTCATATTATTCCAAAGGATTGGGTTACTGGATTGGAACGCTTTTGGAATATGTGAATCGGTCATAAAGTAAAAAAATCTGATCCAATTTTCTCCTAATTCCCCCACAATGTCATCTGACTATCAGGATGATAGTCTACATCGAGGCCGCATATTATAATTATTTTGGCCACTATTCGATACTGCTGTGGTCCATTGTTGGTCGTCCCTAGCCGCTTCACATTATTCGGGTCATTTGTCATTTCACTATTAGGTACCATAAAGAAGTTTTTTCCATGAACGTTACATAACTGAGTTGATCTACAAATAATGCGATCCAGACTTCATCGGCCAGTGGAAAAGCACCACTCCACATAACACCTAAATAATTACATTATTCACATTCGCCACGGTAATTAACTTCGTTGTTGTTTTCGTGCTATCTTTCTTTCCACGTGACCTTTCATTTCTTTCTCTAGCTATCGTGCTTGTGGTATTGAGTGCTGGATTCAGGGACGGAGAATTGGGGGTAAGTATTTGCCACCACTGTTTTTGGAAACAAAAACAAACAAATATATGATCACGACTGTAATCCCGGTAAACATTTCAGGATCTCTTTTTACTAAGATCTTTAAGTATATCTAAACGGTATTCAGAGAACGTAATTCAGAGGCACGTTATTGAGAATATCTCTTAAATATTTTTGTTTAGATTTTACCAGATCCTATCTATTATAAATTTTATCCATATCTATTACGAGTATTAAGTCGCTAACAAGCGTTTTTGAGTCAAAAACAAACATCGGTGTATTTATGATTCATCCCCTATTTTCTTAATACTAAAATTTCATTCTGTTTATCACCGAAAGGTCTACCTACAACAGAGTTGAATATATATTTTTTTCGTATCAACATTCGACACAAACTCTCCTATTTACAATCGAATCATCAGATAGGACACAGTATAAACGCTAATTCTGGAATATAGGAACTTTGTACAGTGATACAGTTTTTAAAAAAATAGCAGTTACTAGCGCCATCTCTGGCTTTAATAATCGCTGAGTTTCAATTTTACAAGGTGTCTATTGTTGCACGGCTTGACAAAATAATTACCAATCTTAGAATAAAGCGCTCTATCAAATTAAGTTTTCTCACACAATGGCTGACCTTTTAATACCACCTGCAATTACTGTTCTTTACTTTCTTCTCTCATGAGCATTGAGCATAAGTTCATTATGGTCAAAATTAAAATAAATTCAGCTATTTTTACCCGCTACAGAACGGAGACGGTATCTTGTTGGTATGCATTTGGGGTGACAGAATGTTTGTTTGTACAAATCCATGTTGACATTTTTCTCCAAAACTACTAGTTCGATTTTGATGCGGTTTTCAGTTTTGGGTTCGAGCTTGATTACGGTGATAACTCACCAAGAGGCGCTGCCAATTACCAAAATCTTTTTAACCGTTTCGTGGGTTTTTTATTTATTTAAAATTTTGCTTTTACTTGTTGTTATCGATATTGAGAGATCACAATACAAATACGAGTATGATTATATTTTAATCGATATCTAATCAAACATCAACATTTTTTTTTTATAATCGCTGTTGTCATTATCTCTCGATGGATGACATCACCCATATCTCCAGGCAATAAGGTTCAAATAGCAACCTGTTGTTACATTCATTTGTAAAGACAATTATATTATTGTCTATTCGTATCGAGTACTTATCAAGCATTAATGGGTATGTCGACTTGTAATTGAGATTTTTTATATGAAGATTTTGGGGTTCCGTCTGTTAGATAGAAACTATCATTTTTTTCGGATCATTTCTAAGACGATTATAGACAATTTATCAAAATATCATTGTGATTAAAGTTATTGAAACCCATTTTAGAAGATATAAAATCAGATAATGAAGTTTATTTAAAACTACCCTCGAGTCATTCACACGCTATTGCAGAATAGGTTACCAAAATTGTTAGCAAAGATCTTAGAAATTTCATTAAATATCGAAAAATATTGGCTGTGAATTTTGACATCAAATCTGTTACGAAAAAAAATCCCAAGATGTCTAAACAAAGACCATCAGTTTGTCCATAATCCACTTTAAAAGTGATCATTTGTCAACTACGACAGCCGTTCCTGGTATGGGAAAGTTTATTTCTTTAATTCTCTATTTTCATTGACAGACTGATAGAAATTGATAGAAAACTCTTCATTGTACAGTAATTGCACACTGTCTTGTACAAATGTGATCTTAACAGGCAGAAAACAATTTGAAGCTAAAACCATAGCTGAGTCACACCACGCTTTAAAACAGAATAATAGAACCTACTGAACCCAATATGAAAATAAAACAACCATCTATAAACCAAATTGATGTTATTATTACCATACATAATTATAGTTATAACAACACAAAAGAAATCGTTATAAATCTTTGATTATCAAAAGATTAACAGCCCATTTTATGTGCGTAGTGACAGGGCAAGAAAAAGGTGAAAGAAAATCATGAATAAACTGGCAAACCCTAAAACGAAAAATTCAAAAACTTTTTATATACGGAATACTGACAACTACAAAACGCGAGCATGTAACAAATATAATGTTTAGACTTCCTTGAGATATCATCATAGATCTAAGTAACTACAGATCCAATAATATAAGGAAGGAATGTTTATCATACCATACCTGGGATTACAGTTGTGATCATCAAAGATTTATTGTTTGTTTTCAAATTAATGCCGTTCAAATTTAGTAATTTGACATGTTCATCCTATTAGTTTACACATCCTGTCTTGTTTCTGATCTGAGCTATACAACCGTATTCCTTATCATGACTTTGACGATCTTTCTGCAAAGCAGTCATTTCTCGCTCTATTCCACATCTTTAGATCTCTGGCTACTTGGCTTAAATCTTAATCTTTTTGGTCCCCAGCTTTGCTTAGTTTGGGGCTGGATGGCGCTGTATGATATCCACCAACATAATATGCATAGATTATTCATTTTTTAAACGTGTTTTTTTGAACGTGTTTCTTTTAATCATTATTGGGCATTTCTTAAAACTTTACTCCACGCTCGAAGCTTTTGATTGTTTTATGGTCAATCAATGGTTATTTCTATCGAAACCCAATCACGACTAGGCACCTAACTCCGACAGGTAATTGTGTTAGTAATTCTAGTTTGTGGCTAGACAACCTAAAATTTATAGCCATTAACAAAAGCCACTTAACTTTCTTTCTGTATTATTGTCCGTGTGTTGGCTCTGTATAAAAATATATAGAAGTTTCATGAGTATTATAAATTTGGATTTCTCAAACTTGGTCATATCGAATTTTTTAATGTTGTAAGCATATTTATCATGTCATTAGTACCTACTCTATAGCATCTTAAGAATATATTTACCTATTTACTTTGCTAGTTAGTGTTGTGGGATCATAGCGTTTCAATGTCGACTTTCCACAAAAATACTCTTAAACTATAATTCAAGGATTTTACGCTTAATTGAGTTTTATTGTCAGATTAATTTGTACCTTGATATTTCAGTCTTTTAGACATTCGAAACTTAAAATTCATGAATTTATGAATTTTACTTTCAGATAATTCTAATCCTTGATATTTTCAACATCGCAATAGGTTTTTCGATGTTATGGCCATTTACTTGAAATATTTAAAATTATTAGCCAATACTTTGCATTTTAAAAACTGTAAATACTCATACGTGCAATTAAATTGTAAACGATTGATTGACTAATGTTTCCATGACCTTAGTTACTGCTCTCAATAACCCACACAAAACAACCGAGGTAACGTAACAGAGTTACGTGAACGGAAGGCCTCACCGGCGCCGGCGCAGCTCACAGTCGGGTAACGAAACGCACGCGGTCCACCCGCACTTTCGCTCTCGTGCGCACGCTTCCGCGATCTACCACTTCCTAGGGCGCTCGGATCATTCCTGGATCATTACTCACTACTTTTAATACTCGTCGGCAATTATTTCAATATTTTACTTTGGCTCACAATTTATTTATTCTTACATATTCCCTGTTTCGGCTTCATCGATCCTTAATTCTGAAATTTAAATTTCTTTTATGTGTTCTCTTATAAAAAAGTCCAGCTTCCATCTCTGTGTATCATTTTCGTCGTTAGTGAACTGTACTATGTGATTTTTCCCTGACCAAATGTTCAATGTTTCTTAATTCTTGACCTAGATCCCCATTTATGTCTAATCATTCTGTTGAACATACATACTTGCATGCCAAATGGTGCTTATAGATTATTGATCAAAAATATTCACGACCATCAATAATTTAAACTGAATTTATTTATTCACTAACTGAAGTAAAACAATATTTTCCATGAAAATTCAGAACGAAATTTTCTTAACGAATATTTCAAAAAGAGTGTTTTACGAAGTGGATCACTTAGGTGAGCTTACAAAAGACATTATAGATCAGCTGTTGTCAGCTCAAATTTTGTGAATTTGTGTTCGAACAAAGTTGGTTAATTAATGTGGATGCAGTGACTTTAGAATTACAGCTGTGCTTAGCTCGGAAGAAACATAAGTGGCCAAATTAAGCACCTACTCTAAACCACAAAAGGAAATTCATGAGAACAGTTTCGCGTGACTTATTTGGATCACGCTTTATCAGTAACAATCTAACCGTTACCACTTAAAGTGATACTCCTGTATTACACTGCACAAGTGATAGTAGACCTTGCTCAGTCTAAATAAAGTGTGGTGTCGTGTGGCCTGAAGTATTGACTATGTTCGTGATCCTGGCATTCATTGGTGTGCGTTTCGCTCTACATGTGTCGAGGCAGAGTTCTCGGGCACTCGCCGACGAGTGCTACACCAGAAAGTAAGAATTGGTTTTGATACTTACTACATGTGGTATGACACATTTCACACAACATTTTTCACACAAACATCACAATTATTAAATTAGTCCCAGAATTTAAATACTCAGAATACGTATACCCACTTGCCATTGACAAATTGCATGCCTAATATAAAAATGTGAAACTAAGCTCGTTAATAATAACTTAAGTTTAAAATAGTGATTCTCATCTATAGATACAACAATTTGGGTAATGGTGGAACAGAAAGAAAAAATACATCTACATTATTTATGTGTTAGAATTTGAAATAGCAAATTTAATTACAGAAATATATAAATAAAACATTAAGATAGTAATAAAATACATGTGAAACAGTTGAGCTATCTAAGAACTGTCGCAAGCGATTTATAGGTATAATCAAACTTTTGGCGTAAGTGTTATAGAAATCATATCCCACAAATCAACGTCAAGAATCCGATAGCATCGGCAAATTTCAGTTATTGTTTTTTCAGTTTTTAGAATTCAGAATAGATTTTGATGATACTTTTTTTTGGTAGGTCATACTTCAAAAGTGGTCCCATATAAACTTTATCGAAATGGATTAGCGCTTTTTGAATAAAATTAAACAAGTTGGCGTTTTCGATTGTGAGTGTCAAGTGTCACGCAGACATCGTTCGAGCTTTGAACTTCTTCGAGGGATTTTCTGCGGTGTATTTGCCTGACAACTACGTCGCTCTGGTTTTTATATGTTTTCTCGTGTTATTTTGAGTTTTATTGCGTAATTTTGGTGGTTATTTTGCCAATAAAGCCCGGATTCTTGACGCGAGTGTAAAGTATGTGAATTAGAGTGAATAGTTCTCTTCAAATTCCATCGGAGGAAATCCCGAAAATTTTCAACAAAACAGCCATCTTTTGTTTAAAATTGACTTGACTACTTGACTATGACTCTGTGACGTTGACAATACTTATAAATAAATACACTTGACACTGGCAAAATTGTTCTCTAAGAGACAGATGCCATAATTGAAGAAGAAGAAGAACTTCTTCGATAAACTCGCGATTTTAGTTTGAAGCAACTTACTAACGATTGAGATAGTCAGTTTAAGAAGCGGTTTTCAACTGATTGTAAAACATATATTATTACTTCTACAATCACTTTTATGATTATCGCAGATCAAGGCAAACGCCTGTTTTAACATTTAGTTCCAATATAAACTGCTAAAATTTATTCAAAATAGGTAGATACGAGTATATGCGAATAAAATCATATAAACCAAAAATTTTGAATACCCGTTTATGTATAGCAGTTGAACAAGGTCAGGCATAAATAAAAGTTGATTACCTAAGTATTAAATGAATATAATATTCAAGGTTGCTAACCTCTAAATGTTGTTTTTCGGAACATGTTTTTCTTTATTATTTTAATTTGATGAATATATAATTTTTGACCGAATGGTGGCCAAGACCAGAGAGGTCGTTCGCACGGTTACCGACATAAAATCAAGGGCAAGTTCAGGATGTGAATGTGTGAAGCACAGAATTGGGAAAATAGGAAGGCCTACACCCATCATCATCTTCCTGTCCTTATCCCACTAGGTGGGGTCGGCACAGCAGGTTCTATTCCTCCACTCTCCCCTATCATATCGAGGGTCACTACCCTACGTACGAGTATACTATAGAAAGTAAAAAACCCCGTTTTTTTTTATAGCTTATTTATTCTTTAATATTATTCAAACGGTAAAATAATAATTCAAAATTATTTAGTATTTTTCATTTTAGGTTGAAGTAAATCGTTTACTTGTATTTTTTAATATTTCGACCATGAAAAAAACTAATTATTAATTAGTAGTAATTAAATGAATTTATTACGCGTATAACCAATATCAAATTATCAATGAATATTATTGCATATTTTAAAATATTGTGCAACTTAAATATATTTAATTATATTTTTTGTAAATGTGACCTATTTGTTAAACCGAGGGTATCTTTATTATGTAGTATTCCTAAATAAGGTTTACTTTTTTATCGTTATCATGCAAATATTCCGTAACAAGTATAGAAGTTTAGAAAATTTAACCTATACATAATTATATTTTTTTACAAAATCTATAATAACCCGACTTTTATCCTGAATCAACATGTACAATGAAAACACACATGTCCACAATTTTTTTTTAATCGTGGTTCCAAGAGGCTGACAAGATTTCAGAAAAAGTAGAAATCTTTCGGAAATCATATTTTGTAAGGACTAGCTGACTCAACATACGTCCTGTCTTAACTATGAATATGTATTGATTTTTTTCTTTCATAAGAACCTCCTTACACTGACAAACACAAAAAAATAGCGAAATCGGTCCAGTCGTTCACGCGTGATGCCGTGACCAAGGGAAAATAGGGATATATTTTGATATATTACTAGCTGACTCCCGCGCAACTTTTTCTGCGGGTTTTAAGTAATATATTTTTACCCGTTTTTGCAACATTTTTTATTGATGCTACGTTTCTATTGGTGATGTTATCAGCATTCCACGAAAAATGGGCTATATAACACAACAATAATTTCAATTCGAACCAGTAGTTCCTGATATAAGCGCGTTCAACAAAACAAACAAACTCTTCAGCTCTATAATATTAGTATAGATGAGACCAATTTTGTTAGACTCAGTAAAAAGTTATGCGTTTCGTGTTGTATTTGACTTGAGAACCGTCGGTTGAAAATTGACTCATCATCCTGACTGTAACATGACATGCAGTAAATGTATTTATATAGCGAAGTGCAGTTTATCTTCAAACATAACGATGATCTGAAAGATATGGTTTGAAAAAACAAATATTAAATTAGCTAGCTTGCTGCTTTCTTTGAGCAAAATGTGGGCAAACCCTGCAATTAGTGCACATTGAAATTCATAATTTTACAGTTATCTTACAATTACTAGATGCTAGGAAAGTAATTGCAAGACAGAAACCTAGATTATTTTTTATAATACCTACTTATATTAATCAAGAACTCCCGTTTGTTTGACGATATTTACGAGTATGTAGGTAGTGGATATGGGCTGGAATGATGATAGCGATGAAAGCAAAGAATGAACTTATTTTTTTTAAGTTTAGAACCGACTCATACTAAGAGTATACACAGTACAACCTTAATCGCAATACATAAGTATGACTGATAGAAACAGTAGCAGCCCTCATTAAAAAAAAATACTACGGGATCAACTTTGAAGTGGGTATCCTATACAATTAGAAAATAACCATCTAAATCGGATTTATCATAAAAAAAATATACCGACTTGAAAACCTTATCCTTTTTTGTTTTCGATGGTTAAAAAATACACAAGTCTTAAAAAGAGTGAACATATTTCAGTTTTTAAAATTAGAGCAAACTTTACTAACGGTATTATCATCATCTTGTTTGTGACCGTGTGAAATTACTCTATTTATCTTATTATCTCTTATTACGAGCCGTGGATGCCTTAGTGAAAGCTCTAGTTTTGGGAACCATAAACAAATCACGCTATCTTCTTTTGGTTAAGGCATCTGTGGTTTTAATTTCCACAAGGTTGCCATACGCTATATTATAAACATTCGTATAGTTTTAACTGAAGTATATGTAAATACATATCTATTTTGACTCTCATTCTATATTATATTTACTAACACTCAGGCAAATGCATAAATAATGCAACACCAAAAAACAACTCAAGTATATTTTTGTTTTTTCTGACACTGTTGCGTTGAGTTACCGTAGGTGCATAGACAAGGTAAGAACCTTGCATTTTTTTTTTGGATGAGTGGGTGTCACCATTTCTCTTACGCCTTACTGCAAATTATTAGTTGCGCTTCTATCCCATTGTGTAGATCACTGTTATGATCTGTGGGCAGTAAACTGAGGTGTAATGTAACCATGTAACCAAGTGAGAGTGCCGTGTGGTCGTAATTATGATTTATTTACTGAACCTAAACTGTGTTGGCGTTTTTATGGGCATTTCTCGGACTGCACCTTCCATAGACAAAATTAAAAAAACCACGGCCATAATACATTTGTCGTTGTCAAATGTAATGTAGAGGAAATTACAGTGATCAATTTCAGTCTAAAATAATCTTGAAAAAGCTCAAAAATTAAAAAAACATAAGTTTTTGAATAAATATACAACTACATCTTTCGCGATTGTAAATGCCAATTCTAGCCTTTACCCCAGTATTAGAAAAGGTTAGAAACTCGTCAGGCCCTAGGTGACTATTATTATACATCAAGGGCCCTAGAGTTTTTTTAGAGGCAATGGCAGATAAAATCTGTACGCATCATAGATGACCTGCATCTCTATGGTCATGTAAAACACTAGCTTCCGCCCACGGCTTAACCCGCGTGGTATCTTGAAAAACAAATACAAATCTATCTCGCGGGAACCGTAAATTTTTCCGGGATAAAAAGTAGCCTATGTGCTATTCCAGACTATAATCTGTGCCAAATTTCATCCAGTTCCGTTCAGCCGTTTCAGCGTGAAAGAGTAACAAATATAGGTATAGTTGGCTCAATGAATCTAAGCATTCGTGAAGTTAGCCGCAAGAGCTGCGCAGTATCATTTTTCGGGAGCAATTGGAGGTATCAGGAGGGGGGGAAGGAACTGTACATGCGCAAACTTATGAGTTTATGAGTGAAGTTAGTCACAGGTATGCCTGTGACTAACTTCACGAATGCCTAGATCCGTTGTATGAACTATACATCCATACATTCTTACAAACTTTCGCGTTTATAATATTAGTAGGGTAGTAGGATTATACTAACGGGTTTAAGCACGAAACTCAGTACTGTTTTGTGCATGGCTCATCAATCTTTACAATTTACATTAATTAAATGTTCATAAATGTTTTGACCTCTGACATTTTCAGTTTATTCATATTATGCCCGGTTTAACTATAGAGAGATTATAAATCAGTGTCAAATATATATGATGATACATTAATTTAGATCTTTCTAAATGTATCTGAGTGATTTCCTTCTTCGAGAATAGAAAGATATCAATTTACAGAATAAGTAGCCATTAATTTTTCAAAAAATATTGTTGGGTGCCAACATTTTACATCCAAACGAGTAACAGTGTACTATTTTGTGTTACCCAGTGTTACTGTGTGATAAAAGTTTTCACGTTGTGGAGTGAAAGAAGACGTAGTGATGAAAATTGAGAAGGGTATGCTAAAATGGTTTGGACATGTAGAAAGGATGGATGAAAGGAGATTGACGACACAGTTGTATAAGGAGAGTGTGAATGGGACAGTTGGAAGGGGAAGACCTCGGCGTACGTACCTCGATCAAATTGGGGACGTTTTAGAGAAAGGCCAGGTCCAGAGTACCCTAAACCGACGCGCATGTATGAAGAATGTAATGAGAGTAAATGAAGCAAAAGAAGTATGTCAGGATCGTAGCAAGTGGAGATCCGTGGTCTCTGCCTACCCCGTCGGGAAATAGGCGTGATTTTATGTATGTATGTATGTAAAAGTTTTCAACGTGTCATTGCGAAAGGTTTAGGTGTTTTATCCTCCATTGATTTCTTCATTATTTAGTAACAAAATGACATTAAATCACAAGATCATGATGTTTTAACTGTAGCCCGAACGGCTTTACGGATCGACAAATAAGGTGTAATTGGAATTATAGTTGGCTCAACGAATCTAGGCATTCGTGAAGTTAGCCGCAAGAGCTGCGCAGTATCGTTTTTCGGGAGCAATTGGAGGTATGAGGAGGGGAGGAAGGAACTGTACATGCGCAAACTGCACCTGTGGCTAAAGACTATGGGAACCAGAAAAACATATTTATGGTATTTTTTTAGGATAAAAAAAAACAATTACGTCTGTAATCGCCTGACTTGGTACTCTTGGTAGATAGACATCTCCTCAGATCTTTAATTACTTAGATATATCTGGGTATCTAAAGACAGTCAGAGGCACATCCAAACAAGATTTTGGTACATGCCCATATTTCGCACAATATTTTTTTTGAAACTCGTAATAAATACTTTATGACACCCAGAAATACTCTAAGAGAGAAGGCTGCGATTCGAAGCCAGTAGATTTATTGGTATGGGTTATTCATTTAATTAATGATATAAATAATAATGAAATAATAATGCTTAGGAAAAATTGGGCACACGCTTAGTCACATACAAGTTAGTCATAAAATGCTAATATGTTTTTTATTTGAACCCACAGCCTTTCTAGTAGTCAATAAATTAAAATAAAACCGACCAAGTGCGAGTTGGACTCGCGCTCGAAGGGTTCCGTACCATTATCTTTAAAAACGGCAAAAAAATCACGTTTGTTGTATGGGAGCCCCCTGAAATATTTATTTTATTCTGTTTTTTAGTATTTGTTGTTATAGCGGCAACAGAAATCATCATCTATGAAAATTTCAACTGTCTAACTATCACGGTTCATGAGATACGGCCTGGTGACAGACGGACGGACAGCGGAGTCTTAGTAATAGGGTCCCGTTTTAACGTTTTAGGTACAGAACCTTAAAAATGATAAAATATATCCAAGCCTGAGGATCAAAGTCGTGACCATGTTTTTTGTTTAATTTGAATATTGGAAGAATATCCAGTTATATTCAAGAGGACTTTTGAAAAAAATAATTGCCAGTCACGTTTCTTTTCTACTTCTAATCATCGCTTCCGGCTATAATAGGTATTTTACTTCTTCGTAAAAGTCAAGTTTTGAGCCTTGAGTGCCCAATGAGTGCCATCTCGAAATCGAATAGTTCATTGGGTTCTCATCAATCCTTTTCGCGCGATGACTGATGTGATGACTGTCTTTATTATCTGTTACATAAGGTTAAAAATTTATAAATATTTTTATGACAGTTTTGAATAATTCTTTGAAGTGGACATTAATGAACTCTCAATCACTTTAATCCTTTCACCATATTGATTCGAAAAAAAATGAGACACGATCGGAAAAAAATGGTGGAGTGAGAAACAGTGCCAGATTATAAATGCTGCAATCATCGCGTGTAGAAAATTCTATTGGCGCACGACGTGGGGCCTTACCACAAGCCCTTACAAACTATCATGTTTCAGAAACGTCATATTTCAATCTTGAAGTAACACGAAATATCTCTTCCGAAACCATGGTACAACTGTTAGGCTCAACTAATTGTGTCGTGAGTACTTTAAGTTCCCCTCTACACAACTGTTGGTTCGTTTTGGAAAATAATATACCTATGGCCAAAGATTATACTACTTTGATATCGTCAAAAGATCTTGCGGTAAGGGCTCTGGTTTTAATCTAACATCTTGGGATGGAAAAGCAGGGGTGCTTGCTACTACTACCCCATCGGTGGTTGATGTAATAACAGTTAGTATATCTTTTTAATACATAAATTTTAAATAACAGAGTATCAATAAGGCAAGTTTGTCCACTATGCAAAAAAGCAGTCTGATCTGGTTTTTGACCTCAATGGTTTAATTACGGGTAAAAACTGGTTTTACTGCCAATATATTGGAAATGGTCTCTTTATGTACACTCTTCGTAATATGTAAAAGTGACCACAAATCCCTTTCACCAACAGTAGATCTTGAAAAGCAGGATCCGGTGCTTTTATAAGCAGCTTTTAAATTTCTGTTAGTCATGGTGGCGAAATAGCAAGTTAAGTCTCCAGCGATAAAATTATTTAAAGATTTGTATTTATAGGAAAGAAAGTAAGAATGAAATATTTAACTAATAAATAAGCTATCATCATCATCATTGGCAGCTCAAATAATGGGCCACTGCTGGGTATAAGCCTCCTCCCTCAAACGCTACTTCAATCGATCCTGTGCTGTTCTTGTCCAAGTATTTCTTGTCCTCTATCTATATCATCCACCCACCGGGCTGGTGGTTTGCCTCGGCTTCTAAATAGCTATATAACCCCGTAATCATTAAAACATGCTAATGCATGTTGGAGTAAACGAATTCTCGAGTGGAGACCGTGACTCTGCAAACGTAGCGAAGGACGCCCTCCGGTCAGATGGGATGACGATCTGCGAAAGACTGCAGACAGATGCTGGATGCAGCAAGCTATGGCGCCTATATGAGGCCTGTCCAGCAGTGGACTAATATAGGCTGATGATGATAAATGCAGTATTAATAATCTGGGCAAAACTTGCTTACCGGAAAGAGAGGCGTAAAAAACAGGAGGCATATACCCAACAGTAGGTGCAAATGGGCTAAATGCGACACTAGCTTTTGCTCGCGACTTCGCACGTGTAGTGCCTACACGAAAATAGCATGTGCTATTCAAGAAAACTGTCCTTGGTCCTGTCGCATAGGCGTTATTGAGTAACAAACATATCCAAACATCTATAGGGTTATAAAAAAACCCTAAGATTATAAACGCAATACGAATATCTTTATTTGTAGCATTAACAATTTTTTACTTATACAAGCTACTATATTTACTACTAGAAAATTATATTTAACTTGTGCTGAGTATTTAAACATAATTATGAACCTAAACTCGTTTTTTTAAAGGATTAACAGATACCAGATACCTAAATAGCCAGTTCAGGGCGAATAACTAGTTTCAAACCAGTTTAAGTTACATATAGGTAGATAAGATAACCGAATAAATTATAACAAAGTATAGAGCCAGTTTTACTAGAATTTCTGTCCTACTAAATTTACTACAAAAAAATTGCATTTAGGTATGAAAGGCCACAAATCACAATCTAAATTCAAGTACGATTAAAACTCCTTAAGAATGCCGGATGCTTTAGAAATTTGACCCACACTGTGCTATGCCCCATGACTTTTAACTCCTGTCAACGTGGGCGCATAAAATAATTGCTAGTTATCTATATTATATCTATATACACCTACTTTCTAACTGATATGATCAAAACTTGTATAATATGGTGTTAACCTGCAATTTTCCTATGACCTTCATTGATACTAAAAGATTCAATACCATAGAGGTTAAGTTATTGGTCAGGTTAACCTCTAGATTATTGAAATAAGGTTTGCTAGAAGAGAACTCTTTTAGGGTTAAGCTCGCCTGTGTTACATGCTATAATTTTTCATTTTAAAATAATTTATATCAAATGATATAACTAGATTACTACAGAGAGCGTGAAAACCTTTGTCTCTTATATAATGTTTTTTATTACTGTTTGATTTGATGTTCATTTGATTGTTCATAATATTTATATTATTGTCTTTCCGTATTTGCTCACCTTCATATTCAATTGTGCTGCACTTGGCCTCGTTGATAGGTATCTCTAAGAAGATATCGTCATAATATTGTTTATCTTCACTAAGGTTAATTTAATAAGGACAAAATGATTCGTCCAAGCACGAACATTTGCGCATCAAAATTGTTCATCATCGTTTGTTTCTTTCATTTATTTTTATCAGCCGTCATCTCAGTACTTACATAATCGTCTTTTCCATTCATCTTTTCTTTCATTCTACTTCTTTATCCATCCATATTCATAACCTTCAATTTTGTTATTGAGCTGTTTTGCTTCTTCTTGACCAACAGCTAAAATTATGTTTGAACAGAACATTGCTACCTTCATTTCATAGTTTGTGGCGTTTATTAGATTAACTTTGGTGCAGGCGTTAACAAGGAGCAAACTAATTGAGTATCATTTTCTAAAATCATCTTGCTGCTCTTTTCCTACGTTGTGTGGGGTCGACGCAACATGTGATCTTCTTCGTTTCCCTTTGGCCCGCCTTCCACTGCGAGCGGAGCGGGCTCCGTACGGACTCCGTTGAACTCGCAACGGCTTTCTTCATAGGAGTGCTTCCACTGTGAATAAGCGGATTTCAATACAATTTCAATCCGCTGAGTTTCCGCTTATTACCCTTTTTTAGTTGAAGGCGGGCATTGTTCGTCATCTCATTAATTGGCTAAATATAATCTACTTTTGAAGGATTGGTTTTGAAATTGGATTGAAATCGAAGGGGTTATAAATTTGATTGATAAATCATGGCGGGGAAGTTATGAAAATTTGCACGAGTCAACAGCTTTGTATAAATTACGAGATTGGTAGTATGAAGTTACGTGATAACAATAATGCTAATGGTAAAATGACTTTGAATGGAGGTCGAGACGACCGTTGTTTTGCACTTACATAATACGATTGCTCAATTCTCTTTGACGGACGACATTGTGAAATGGCACGGTAGTGTTTTTTCGGTTTGTTTGTATTAATAACACTAGCTGTTACCGCGACTTTGTCCGCGAAAATCCATCAATATCACAACATTTTATTTTTTTTCTATTATAAAAACCTTACACAACAAAAAAAGAATCAGCGAAATTGGTCCAGCCGCGTGATGCCGTGACCAAGGGAAATAGGGGATAAAATATACATTAAAATGAACCTGAAGTTTCAGCTGAACTGAAGTTGAATTCTTTGGATTATGAAAGATTCTGGCTTGTTTAGTGTGTGTTGTGGTATTTCCAAAAATGTATCTGTCCCGTAGTTACTCGTATCTATTACATAATCAACAATTTTGAATCATGCATCTTGAAAATTCTCTATAGTACGTAGTTATTTATAGCAATATGTACTCAAAACCTCGAATAATCTGTTATGAGACAAACGCATTACCTATAAGTATTTGAACTTTTCATTGAAAATATATCTTCAAAAGGTACCTTGTCTGTATTAATTATAGTCGAATTTTTAAACTAAAGGCAAATTCTCAAATGAAGCTTATAGGTACGAGTTGGCGGCGGACGACATGAGGCAGCAGCGGACGACATGTCGCAGGCGACACTACTGGTTTCTATGTATTTCTATGAAATTCTCTCCAACTCGTACCTTTAGATTGCTTAAGGCAAGGCCTAAGGCGTATCTGGTGGAAGAAGTTACACCAGTTTGATTGTGATCAATGTACCGCGAAAGTAGTACCTATACACGTTTTTTCGTCTCATAATTTATTTGCAGATAATCGAGCTAACTCAACAACTGACAGTTATATGGATGATCTAAATTATTTGATCATCGATCTTGAGATAAAACTTGACATATCGAAGAATAGTGCGGCTTGATTATTTATTTTAGTGTGTTTATTTGCGATCAAATATAGACCAAAACAATGACCAATAAATTTGGGTCGTCTACAGTAAAATTATAAAGAGAAAAGATTTGTATTTTTGTATGTTTGTAACGGAAAAACTCAAAAAGTACTGGATCGATTTCAAAAATTATTTTACCATTAGAATGCTACATTATCCCAGAGTAACATAGACTATTTTATAATAAAAAATATAGATACTTTTCTACCCGTGTGAAGCCGGGGCAGGTCGCTAATAGTCAATATAATTTGGTTTATTTGACTTCCCAGTAACGGATAGAGTTTACATAAAAAGACCAAGAATTTGGCCTAAATTCCAAATTACAGTTGGATTCGGGAGTCCATGGTTCAAGGAAGCTCCTTACTTGTGCAAATTGGAATCTACCGTTTAGCGTGGAGCATTGACATGGTTGCCGATAGCAATCGTACCGCCTCTGTGCGATCATACGTAAACAAGGTTGTTTAAACAGAACGGTACGCACAAAATTGGAAATTAAAGCAAATAGAGAATGTTTGAATTGTAAATTTGTAAGGTATTAGCGGTGACTAGTGATGCGAGATTTTTTTGATTAGATGACGGAACTGCTTTCCATAGCTACGGTTTTAATGATTTGAAACTGCGCCCCGGCACAGTAATCTGAACTACACTAAGGTATGACCGGTTTGAACGTGCATGCAACATAGTATGCTGCAATCGGGAATTGACCCCACACCTCTCACGTTACAAGTTTGCAAATTGTTGCTCGCTCGATGCGCTATCGAAACATGGAATAATAAAAATACTTAAGCTTTACCTTTGTTTTGGATAAGCTTATGAAGCTTAAAGTAAATAGCTTTGTCCTACCTCGTTTGCATATACACCTCTTTTAACTACTTCCAGTCAACCATTTGAAATTTAGTGCCCGACCAGGTGAAAACCCACGACCTTACGATGAGGCAGGGTTGCCACCACTACGACAATGCTCTAAACTTTAAACCAGCTATGTTTAATTACTAAGTTCATAGTAAAATTCCTAGTTCATATAAGTTAAGTGTAGTGTGTCCCGGGCACGTCTAGCCAGTAAATGTTCTAAGGTCTGCTTTATCTAAAACCAAGTCTCAGACATCACAGCGTACCATGAATGAAAGTTCCACTTCACCCTGTATAAAATGAAATCATGTAGAATAGATTCAAAGATCTCAATTCTCATTTATGTAGGCACCTAAATCATTTTTATGCTAAGCCTATATTTTTACAATCATCATTAATCTATCATGTATCCGCCTTGTTTTATATTCAAATTATGGTGATTAAGTACTAGATTATAAAATTTATGGCTAAACATCCATTTTTATTGTTTTATTGGCCCCGATGATCGGGGACGAGTACAAGTGGAACCCCACATTTGCGCACGCGCCGCGCGGAAGGTTCAAAGCAAACCTAAGAGACGTAGGAGTTTAATTCAAAAGGCCTTAGGAGCAAATGCAAGAGCCAATCATCAATCATTCAAATATCATATTGTCAAAATTAAAATTCGAAAATCGAAAAATCGAAAGGCAACATCAATCAACTGTAAATCAAGTTAATGAGTCAAAGATTGAAATTAATTAAATTTTTACTTTCATGTTGATTGATGTTTTAATTAAATTTTTCACCAAACGGAATTTTGTTTAGTTTAGCGGGGTTTAGCACGGATGCGTGCGAGCAAGTGTGGTTTAACCTAAACAACTTTCTGTTCTAAAGACGAGTTTTTCCAGAAAATATTACCATCGTAGGTTAACGCAAATGAGGAGGATGCTTTTGAAAGTTCACGAGTCTTCTTTATATGGCTAGATTGTTGCCCACTTATAAAAATGAGTACTTACGTCGTCTTTTCTTATGAAATAGCGACTATTGAGAGAAGAACATATTGGGCTGAATTCACATGCAGTGGGAAAAGGACAGGAAGATGAAAATAATACTTACTCTTAAAATTTGATGAATAATGTCTAAGACTCTACGTGTAATATTTACCCAATAGATTTCATATAATCAAATAAATATTCGTTAACAGAATTAAATACATATTGATAGAAACTTCACACAGCGCCATCTAGTCTCAAATATCTAAGCTGGATTAAAAAAAATACATTTTACCATAACTAAAACCGTTTGATCTTAATGAGAAATCCGTACTTACTTAATCTTATCTTGGGAAGTTTATTTCTTTTGGCATTGTGCAGTTAATCTGATAGAAAGTTACTTATGTTTTCTTTATATCTCGTTACCACTTAATATTTATTTAATTGCCTCTGTGATAAATATTTTTTTACTGGAACATTGGCCCTGATTTTGGGTAGCAGTAAAGCAAATCATAAAGTAAGTATTCATGTCTCATTTGTTTATCTTTAAAGTAAAAGAGAAAGCTACATAATATTCAATTAGTTCAATTTTTGTTCACGATATTTCAAGTGTATATACATATGTTAGCATGACGCCCAAAAAATGCCAGTCGAAGGGGCATTACTATTTAAATATATAAAACAAAGTCGTGTTAGTTCACACCATCTATAACTCAAGAAAGGCTGTAGATACTTACCAATTTTTATGATTTTTGTGGTTTTTTGATTTGTCTGCGTCCGGAATAGGATCATAAGTATTAAAACACAATTTTATTTGTATATCTAAGACGAAGTCTACGAAGTTCGCCGGGACAGTTATTTTGTAAACAAAATATACGTGGTGCATAGGTACTTTTTAAATTTAAACTTAGCTTTTATTACTGTTACTCAGAATCAGGGCGATTACGTCTCAACTTGAATAAGTACCTTATGTTTACGTCATGAAACAGTTTTCTGTTCTGTATTTTTCTTTAAGCAACGACCTCGTGCGTAAATAATAGAACTCGCAAAGAAAAGAAACGCACTAACTTGTCTTTTTTTACGCTATCGCGAGTACATCTTTGTTTAGTACACTGTGTCATAACCGGTAACCTACATGCCAGTATGTTTACGGAAACAAACTAGCTGATATAACAGCTTGTAGTTCACTCCCCTCTTAGCCGTAGCTGTACAGGTTGATGTTTAAATGCAACCTGACAGTATAATCCGGCCGAGTTAAGAAGGTGTTTGACAATTGAAAAAAAACTGATGTAGTGAGCAAGCACACTCGTATTTTAGGGAATCTTATGGCGCATCGAAATCTAATTCAGGTGGATAGGCAAACGTAAAATTATAAAATTTTTGAGATCATCATTCTCCTGCCCTTATCCCACGCTAAGTGGGGTCGGCACAACATGTGTTCTTCTTCCGCTCACTCCTATCATTCGTCAACTCTGAATCTACTCCTCAAATTATTGTGAATGCTTTGATATTTTTGCTGAAGAATTGTTTGAATATGCCTGAAAGAAATACAGATGGTAAGTACCAGTTTAAGTTTGACACAAAGACAACTATATATTTTACACAACACAACACACAAGTCATACCACATGTAATACCATACTATATGACAGAACAATGCATCAATGAGTACCGATTGTACAGATGTACCACTGCAGCCGTGGAGTTCTCAGTGCCGGACTGGGTGCACTACGTCGCGGCAGCACTTTTCCTGCTATGGGTCGTGCTCGGCAGGAGGTGGAGTAACGTTCACACTTCAACATGAGCAATATGTATGTAAAACTTTTTGATCAAACAAAACCTATAAAAATATCCTCAACTTAAAAAAATCTATTCATGGTTAAGTATTTCTTTTATTTTTCTTACTAACCATTTTCATTCATATTGCATTTAATAAATAAGTTAAAGTCAAGTTTTTTTGTCGTTTCCGAGTTTCTAATTTATTGTTGCAATATTGTTATTTAAACTTATTTTGTAAAAATATATTTTAATTGTTACCTCTAATGACCTTCTCAATTTGGTTGGTTTATATGACTCTTGCGCGATTATAACAACACGCTGTATCTGCATCTAGCCCACCACTTGTCTGGCTTGTAGTCGGAAGCAGTATTACAAACATTCGCTCACTGAGAGCCGACGGAGACGGTCGCTCTTGGTTTGAAGATTTTAAAATTTACCGATTGTGTTAATGAATTATTTACCTACACTTTCCTATAATTATTTTTTTAACTCTTACTAGGTTGCAATTTAACTTACTATATTTTAAGTAGAGTTTTGATACATAATTTTCTTGATTTGGTCTACGAGTTCACACATTCATTTAATATTAACTTCTGCCGGCAGCTTCATACGCGTGGTTTCAACATAAAAAGTAGCTTATATGTTAAAACTCTACTAAATATCATCCAAAGCCGTGAATCACAAACAAACATTTAAACATCTGCATAAACCTTTTGCATTTATAATGACGATCTTAATCGCGAGTTATGATTAACATTTTAGACGGTCAAAATCCGTCCAGCTGTTTAGAATACACCAACAGCCAAAAAAACTCACATACACCCTAAAGAGGGAAAACTAGTGAAATGAAATGGAAGTATTTTATTGTATACCTCTTATCTCTTATAAACATAACCTACATACACAAAAATATGACCCTCCTTTGCCGTCGGGTTGCGGCAATAAAATACTTCCATAATTACCTTAGATAAGCATGAACAGTTTCAAAGTGCGAATAAATCCATAAATCAAACAACTTTCCACTTAGTAACTCAAGTCTTTTACAAGCAGGGCAAGCTACGGTCCAGACGGCAGATTTATCAATGTCCATAACCTGAGCGACGCCATCTGATAACTAGCGAGACATCCATCTGAAATGTGGTCGGTCTCTGGCGGACTGCTTTCTATATCCCGTTTGATTGCAGATATTTCTTTCGCTTCTTTGTCAATTTAAAAGTCATGCTAACTTTGGTCTCTCATTATGATCATTGGCCTGTTTACATCTAATAAAGATTTAGGTGGCGTCAGGTTACAGAACAATTCGTAGTACTCGAACATTTCTGTTCGTAGCTAAAAAGGTTTATGCGGGAAGGACAGCCGCGGCCACATTTTTTGCAAATATAAGATCCTAAACTTATAAGAGCTAAACGTCGCCAACGCGCCCCAAACCCGGTACATCGTTAAAGTCTTGGTCTCTGTCGTTGAGTAAATAAGGACAGAATCAACAGAATTACTCGTACCACAGAGTTTAGAAAATGTTTATTGTCAATATTATAATATACCGCGACTTTATCAAAGGAGATATTCTTCTTCTTCTTTGTTTATGTCATCTGTCTCCTTTTTTAGATCAATTTTGCCAGTGTCGAGTGTTAAAATTAGTAGTATTGTCAATGTCACAAAGTCAGCCAAATTATCAACTCAAATTTAAACAAAATATGGTTGTTTGTCAGTCAAGTCAATTTTATACAAAAAATGGCTACAGGGTTACAGGTTGCAAGCTAATCGCCGCTTATAAAAATACTGATCTATGACCTTCGAGTTCTTAGCTCTGCCAGCATACCCTATATGCCGGTATTCTCATGACGTTTTTCTTCACCATTTAGGAGCACTAGCATTGCGCAGATAAATTTTTCGAAGAGAGAAACACATTGGTGCACGACCAGGTTTGAATCTACGACTTTCGGATCGTGAGGCCGGGGTGCTACCACTACACCACCAGCGAGATGAGAGTGAATGAAGCAAAACAACCTATGTCAGGAACGTAGCAATTGGAGTTCCATGGTCTCTGCCTACCCCGTTCTATGCGGACGAAATCGCGGGCAAAAGCTAGTCTTACATATAGCGAAAGTTTGCATAACAGATTATACTGGGAAGCTTTGGCAAACGATGTGAAAACCTATAACTTGGAGACTATAATACTTTTCAATTTCCCAGATTATACTAGTTGCCGCTCCTAGCGGATAGAAAGCTAATGAAGGACATGTGATGTCATATGAGGGTGTGGATGTAGACTTGTAAAACTTGCTATCAATGTAACTATCTGATTCTATATTTTCCGGGTCTCAGATTTCACCATTATTTCGTTCTATTTTATGAACACCGGAAAATGACTTCGTGATAAAATCTACCGTTTCCAACAACGATAACTATTATATTTTATTTGATTTGGTAAAATTTCCACAGCAATCTATCGTTGCGCATGACCAATGTAAAAATTATGAACCGTGCTGCCATCTCTACATCTGACGCCGTACTCAATCAAGAACATGCCTTTCACTACGCACAGCTTCGCCTCTGTATAAACTAGTTAGTAAATATGTCGCTAGATGGCGCACTACGTAAAGATTAAAAGAAACTTCAAACCTTATGCAACCAAAATCTATATTATATAAGAGCTTAACCTGACTGACTGACTGACTGACTGACTGACTGACTGACTGACTGATTTATCATCGCCCAGCCGAAACCGCTGAAGCTAGAAAGCTGAAATTTGGAAGGTGGCTTCCTTTTATAACAAAACCACCCACTAAGGCGGGATTTTTGGAAATTCCACCTCTAAGGGGGTAAAAAAGGGTGAAAACGTTAGTATGAAACTTTTTAACGCTTGGAGTGATTTTCATGAAACTTTGTGTGTGCACTGTAAATGCAAAATGAATGGACACGTGTTTCAGGATTTTTCAATATAACCTTCAAAAAGGGGTCAAATGTGGGGTCAATTTTTGTATGGGAACTTTTTAACGGGTGGTGCGATTGGCCTGAAACTTTGTTTGTGTACTGTAAATGCAAAATAAATGAACACGTGTTTCAGGATTTTTCAATATAACCTTCAAAAAGGGGTCAAATGTGGGGTCAATGTTTGTATGGGAACTTTTGAACGGGAGGTGCGATTGGTCTGAAACTTTGTTTGTGTACTGTAAATACAAAATGAATGGACACGTGTTTCAGGATATTTCAATATAACCTTGAAAAAGGGGTCAAATGTGGGGTCAATGTTTGTATGGGATTTTTTTAACCTGGTGCGATTGGTCTGAAACTTTGTTTCGTGTTTCAGGATTTTTCAATAAAACCATTTAAAAAAGGGGTCAAATGGGGGTTCAATGTTTGTATGGGAACTTTTCAATGGGTGATGCGATATTGGTCTAAAACTTAATTTTGTGTTTTAGGATTTTTCAATATATCTCTAAAAAAGGGGATCAAATGGGGGGTCAATGTTTGTTAACGGGTGGTGCGATTGGCCTTAAACTTTGTTTTCTGTTTCAGAATTTTTAAATATAGGTAACTCTAAAATCAATGTTTGTATGGGATTTTTTTAACGGATGGTGCGATTGGTCTGAAACTTTGTATACTGTAAATACAAAATGAATGGATACGTATTTCAGGATTTTTCAATATAACCTTCAAAAAGGGGTCAAATGTTGGGTCAATGTTTCAATGGGTACCTACTTTTTAAAGGGTGGTGCGATTGATCTTAATTTTGGTTTGGATACTTTAAATGCAAAATAAATGGAAACGTATTCCTGGATATTTCAAAATAACTCTCTAAACAGGGTAAAATTGGGTGTAAAAGTTATTATGGGATTTTTTTATGATTTGTTTGAAACTCAGTTTATTTTAAGTGAACGAAGTCGCGGGCGGGACAGCTAGTTGTTCATAAAATGTACTGAAATTTTGCACTACACCGGTACTTCACTATCTTCATGATCTTGAAAGGATCGGGGTTCCCTAAACTGGAGCTATTTTTCTTCTCATCGTGTTCTGCAAACAAATAAGTTTGTTGTGCCCACCCCACATAACGTGGGAAAAGGGCAAGAAAATGATGATGATGATGATTGTGTTCTGCAAACTAGTGTGGTGAAAGGATTAAAGAGTGCCTCTAGAGGCTCCTTTCTTGCACTAGACATATCTTCGAATCTATTAGTTTCTTCACTTCTACGCCAGTTTCGTCATAAATCCACGACTGATATCCAGCACTTCTTCTTCTTCTTCTTATTTCGAGTCAACGGCTAGGTTTATATCTTTTTTCCCAATATTCGTTCCCCGACTCTTACGTCGGTCATAGAGGACATGAGGCCAGATGTTCCATGCTCTGAATGTGTGCTCTGAGAAAAATCAAAATGCAGAGCTGAAAAATCATTGACTTGTGTTATCTTGTGGAAACTCAATATTTCTTTTAGTTGAAGAATATCCTCAACTCACACAGGAAATTGCTTTCAAATACCTTGAGCCGTGTTAAATTGAACCGTGTAGAATGTGCAGCTACGGACTCCCTTTCACTAGGCAACGCACCTGTTTGGACTTCTTGCTGACCAAGGGCCTTACCAACTCTTCGGGCAATATCAAAGTAATATAACTTTGATATTTCGTACCATAACCTCTAAAAATTGTTTTAAAGTAGTGTTACTAATAGCTTACAATTAATCGTTTCTGAAACATGATGAAAAACCAGGAGTTTTCAGTAAAGATCATAATTTTTTCATTTAAATCTTTATATGAAAAAATAAAAAATATAAGTAAATATACATTTTTTAGATGTTTTTTATTATTTATAGGTCTGGTTGAGCTTGAAAGAATTCAGGGCTGCTATTTCAAATAACGATAAACGATGTATTCGGACAACCATCGTGCAAAAGCTACTTGTTACATTGTTTCGACTATCGTTTGAACGATGAGACGACTGACATTACTTTCGTTGGTTTCGAGAGTAGGTACCCGGAATATATTTGAGTCGGTTACTCTCAACACTCCATGTGTATATCCACCTTTACCGTAGGCATTCACAGCATAAATTGTACGCAGCTGTCAAACGGTCGGCTACTGACAAATAGCTGCGCTAGCGACACTGTAATCACTGAGAAATCTTTGTTTACTAATCCATCCACACGTGAATTCATATTATTTGTAACTTTAGCGATATTTTCACAAATTAATAAAGATACTGAAGTATTTACAGTATGGATTTGATGGATTTGAATGTGGATGGATATAAGAGTACAGGTAGACCTAAGAAAAGATGGATGAAATGTGTGGAAGACGATATGTGTAAGAAGAGAGTGACTACTGAGATGACGGATGACAGGGGAGAGTGGAGGAAGAGAATCTGTTGTGCCGACCCCACCTAGTGGGATAAGGGCAGGAAGATGATGATGATGACTGAAGAATTTACAGTTGTTATAATCAGTGTCGGTTTTTTGATATTTTAAAGTGAGCCATTTTACTAGCTGTAATTAGAAATATTTTGTTATATCAAGGGTTTTTTATCGAGATTACTCAACTTATATCCTTGACGGAAAATATTATAAGAAAACCTATGTTTTAGTAAAAAAAAAAAACAATAGAACTAACTCCGATTTTAACCGATGGTTATGATAAACGCCCGTCGATGCATCGGCGGAACATAGGGCGTTGCACCAACTTGTCACGCCAGAACCGGCTGAGCAAGTGATTGATATTTACTGGGCTGTAAATGAGGTAAACGGAAGTTGCTTTTTTAATCCATGATTATCGCTAGAACGTAGGCAGGTCGTGAAATGTTATCGGTTTGTTTGTAGGTGGAACTTACTTCCTGTCGTTTGAAAAAGAAGTCATAAAGTTATGGCATTTACATGTTATGTCAGTCCGGAAACATAAATATGTGGCAATTCTGTTGTTTCGCGGACTAACTTTAAGAATGCTATAATACGCACGATCTTATTTGGTTCACCTCAAAGACTGACTCAACCACTAAGACTGTAAAATCTAAAAGGCGCGGGCAAAGTGACTTTATGCAAACATTATAATGTAAAATATCTGAAGAATTGTGGCAAGCCAATAGATTCTTCGATCAAAAATGAAACATCTCGCATTATTACATCTCGTGTTTTTATAAAGTCCAAGGGAGTGTCCGAGTTATAGTATTATAATAATAGGTCAACCTATTAACGTTAATATTCCTTGAACCGGAGTAAATTTAGGTCAAGAAACAGACAAGTTTTAAATAAGCTCAAAACATTTTGAACGTCTTTTATACCTATAAGGTGTTTTTGGTGAAAATAGTAGAGTTGGAAGTTATAGTTGGTAGTTCATGGTAGCTCCATGTCATACTCATCAATAGCGTCACAATAGCGTCACAAATAGGAACGGCTTTTTATGTTCTGCACGCCTACCATGAGTTGTCACATTTAGATCGGCTGACGTTACTACAGTAGTAATAGTACCTACGTTACTATGACATCTGTCAAAATTGTTACTCATGGTACCAAATTCTAAGCAAATTAATGAGCGCAAACTACAGTCGCTGTAGTACGCTGTAACGTAGGATAGTTAGCTACGTGAGGTTTTAGTACCCAACTATCCGCTAGAGGCGCTGTACCAAGTTTTCATACATTTTTTTAACTACAGTCGCTAGCGAGTGTAGATTGTGAAAACTCATGGTAGACCCTCTGGAAACAAACACATTTTTACGAGGTTTCTGACCTGCATCTAGTTAACTTGCTTTACCCATGTTTCTACATACGAATGTGTGTTAAGCGTAGTCACCATTACGCAATAATTATAATAAAATACTTAATATAATGCATAGTGCGTATTTATTTATGTTATATGTACTCAATTATTATGCTATAAACCTTTGAATTTATGAATAAATGATTTTTCTTGGAGTCGTTAACATTTCCGTGAATTGCATTTGTATGTGAAGTGAATTTAAATTGCGAAGGAAAATATAGTGAAGACCTATAGAACCTTGCTTGATCTTGAATCAAAAAAGCATTGAACAGCATTTCAAACAAAGCCATCCAGTCCGAAATTAAGCAAAACTTTACAAAGGATAGAACCAGGTAGCTGATAGAATAATCACATACTTACATTATGTACGTAGTATAATAAATACATAATGTACCTACTAATGATACCACGTTTAAAAGAGATATGTATATGAGAAGAGCTGGATAAGCAAGTAGAGTAAGGCCGAAGAAGTGGTTTGACTGTGTTAAATGATATGAATGTAAGAGTAGATCCTGAAATTAACGAATTATAGGAGTAAGTGGAAGAAGAAAACATTTATTGCCGACCGCTACGCGTGGGATAAGGGCAGGAGATTTGTTTATTAGTATGCTGCATTTCCATTTGTGACGTCAACTTTCTCTATCAGATAATACCCGCATTGCCAATCATTGTTATTATCGCTACTATTTCCTAATGTATTGGCCTAGTTTTAAACTAAGCGTGACGATGATAGCGGAAACTAGGAAGAATGAACGAACGCACGCGCATTTGTGTCGTTTACATACTTAGCAATTATTTTTAAAGCTATATATTACACTATACTGACATATCCCTAAATAGGACACTGGTGGTGAAATGGTAGCGCCCTGGATTATTTGTGGTCATAGGTTCGAACTTACTCGTAGTATTAGATACTTTGGTTTTTATTAACAAACTCAAATTTAAAAAAAATATTAAGTCATGCCCTACTGTTTTTTCACCGAGTTTATTTCGAAACGTATTATTAATATGTGCAAATCGATTAGTAAATATCTAGTTTTACGACCAATAAATCGATGAATATAGTCGATTGTAGAAACGGAATGGGTGATAAAATGAATAATATTTATCGCAACGATTCGCGTTTTGCTTAATAAAATTTGTAGGCTTTTAACATTTAATTGGCTGACGCTGGTTTATAAAATCACGCCTGATTCTCATAGAGATAGGCAGAGGCACGAGCTTACTCATTTGGTTGAATTGAAACTTCTTCTTTCACTTCATGTTCATAAAATCAAATTTTGTCTTAGTCGTAGGGTTCTGGTGACTAATTGACTTATATCTTATAGTAAGTTCGATAACGGCATAAAACTAGTACATACTATGGAAACTCTATTTGGATTTCGGTTTGGATTTTGTTGTACTTATGTTAAGCGGCGTTAGGCATCGTTGCGATGTTGTAGCAACTCACGACTAATGGTACCAATAGCAGTAAAATAACCATTTTTGTATGATAATTCATTGTTTATTCAAAATTGAATCAGATCGCAAGGATCTCTTTGAGCGTGACGCCGCGTCTCAGAAGTTTTGGAAATTGACCCAAATTAGAAATTACGATTCGATTAGATTCGTGAGTCCATGGTAACGGGACAGACCCGTTGGAAAACCTTAACAAAGATAGCTAATGACTAAAGAAAGCCGCATTCTTCATGCTAAATGCCGGTATCTGGAGTGCGGAGAGGTCCTACTTATGCAAATCGAAAGGCTCAATATTTATGAATAGTGAGTAACTGCTTTATTATGCGCGTGCGCGTTCTCGCTTGTGCGTGCTACACTTTATGAAT
The DNA here is from genome assembly GCA_963675405.1 of Cosmorhoe ocellata. NCBI lineage: Eukaryota > Metazoa > Arthropoda > Insecta > Lepidoptera > Geometridae > Cosmorhoe > Cosmorhoe ocellata. Next base: position 5,951,855 of record OY776265.1, on the reverse strand, counting down.
GAATATTGAAACTTGAAAGGAAATTCCTATTCGTGACACACACTCGATGAATTTTGAATTTAGAAATTGCCATTTACTTAATAAGGTTAAACATATTCACTGTAACTTTTTTTAAATATTTTAAGTTAGTCTGCAGAACAACAGAAAAACACTATTCATACAATTATTTTTTTCGAAGAAACGATGTTAAATGTTGGCCACTTCTGTGCTGTGTCACTGAGCACTGGTGGCGTAGTGGTAGCACCCTTGCCTTCTGGTCTTAGGTCGTTGGTTAGAATCCAGTCGTGTGCAGCAAGGGTGCGGAGTTATCCAAGTAGAAAATCAAAGTATGGATTTTATTGACGTGAGTTATAACAATAAAATTATATATTTGCATTGCACACAAATATAGAAAACAAATTTTCCGGTCGTGGTAAAACTAATAAACACTTACAAATCATCTTGTAGCTATTTATATTGTCGTTTGGCAAATTAACTTTAGCTTTACAATATATCGTAAAACGTTAACAAAATAAATAGAAAACCATTTCCTAGGCAAGGCGCAAGCGCAGGACTTTACGATTGCGATTTAACCGCAGATTCTGAAGCAGTTACTAAATTATCAGCGGCAATAGAATCGAAAGGTATAAAAATATTGCGTTTCTGACCGACTGACTAGCCTAGTAGGTAGGGAACTGGATGAGAAAATTCTTTTCGACACTTATCACACTTTATCATTACCGTCAGAATCATAAGCCTTCCAACCATTTTCAGTGAGGTATATAAATTAGTTGAATATTTGGCCATTAGTGGCCTTTGGGCGACTTGAAAATTCAGCAGTTGGCCAATGCCTCATCTAAACTTAGATTAAAAAAAATAACGACTTTAATCCCTGGGCTCGTTAGATATTCCTCAGTTTATTATTAGTATTAAACAGTATTTTTCCCGACGTTTCGACAGGTTATGACTGAAAATATATATCTCCTCAGATCTTTAGTTACTTACTTAGATCTTTGAGGATATCTAAAGTGGTTAGTCAGAGGCACGTCCAAACATGACATGACATTTGGTACATGCTCAAATTTTGTACAGAAGCTAGTTTTACTTAGATTATTTATATAGTAAGTATTGATATTTTTCGAAAATACCGAACAAAGTCGTATGGATACCTTAAAGAGAATAGTTAGGTCGCCCCGGCCATCAATTCCTGTGGGAGCGAACGTTAGTTCCAATCAGGAACCCATTCTTGTACACTTCGCGGGAAGCCTTAATGCCTCGCGTCAATTCTCACAACACTCCGCTTATTTACCGACTAGCTGACCAGCGCGCAACTTTGTATGCCGTTTTTGCAACATTTTGCAATGATGCGTCGCTCCTATTGGTCGCAGCGTGATGTTATAAAGCCTAAAGCCTTCCCCGATAAATGAACTATCTAACGCAAAAATAATTTTTCAATTCAAACCAGTAGTTCCTGAGATTAGCGCGTTCAACCAAACAAACTCTTCAGCTTTATATTATTAGTATAGATAAGTGACACTCAAGCGCTGATTTAACAAGCACTTTGCATTATATAGGCATACCATTTCACTATCAGGTCTTGGGAGTGCGTTAGAGATTTGTCTGTGCGAATGGTGAGTTATCCAACTGACCATTCGCACAGACAAATTTTGAAAGCGTTTTTCAAAGGGTACGTAAGGTACGTAAGGGTAAGGTTGTGTCGTTGTAGAAAAAGATTAAAAAAAAAATCTTCTTTTCTTGAGTCACTATTTCTTATGTACTTTTAAACTTACGCGATTTGAACACATTATTATTAGTATTAGACGGGTATTTATCGCGTTTAAATTACCTTATATTTTCCCGACGTTTCGACTATTTCTTTCTAACCAGTGTGGTGCTAGGATTGAAGTGCGTCTAAAAGGCTCCTTTTGTGTATATCTATCTATAGACATACCTATGCCTTTTTAAAAATAAATGTATTTACAAGATTTTATTGTTTGCTATGAATCATTTTATGTCAATGTCAGTGTTATGTATAACTGTAAAGTGTATATTTGTATTTAGTTTTATGTTTTTAAAAAGTGTGGCGCAAAAGTAACTTCCTAAGAATAATATCTATAGTGCCAGTAATTTTGCGTCACCCAGTATTATAAATCGCTAAAAAGCTAAAGATGATAATCTGTTTTCTTTGTATACGACACATCGGTTAGACATACGAGCATGCTTGCAACAAATTAGGCTGATACTCAATTTCATTGTCACAGTTTTTCTATCCACCGTCACTTTCGTTCGCTGGAAACCATGGGAACGTGTGAAAAATGGTTATTGATAGACAAAAACTCACAATTATCTCAAGCAGCACCACCAACTACACATCGAATGATCATAGAGTGGCTATAGCGTGACAACAGCGTTGTAATCGATCAGCTGTCGCTCGCGACTTGTTTGATTTTGTACACAAAAAGTAGCCTATGCCCTTTCCCGATACAATTTTCTTCAAAATCTGTTTAGCGGTTTGGTCTAAGCACTCTCGACAAACTTCTATGAACATGAAACCAAAATATAGAAGTTAAAGGTGTTTTCTCTAACTCTTAAAGCATGTTATTACAAGCCTTATTATGTCTCAATTTTGTACGTCTTTGCAGTAGTAAAATAATGCTTTCCAATAGCGGTAAAAATTACCTGCCTAAGTTTTATAGTTTCCTTATTATTACTCCGTCTTATTATTCTCAGACATCACCTATAATTGAAAGTTTCTCGGCTTGTGTTTAGAAAGTTGACTTATTCTACGACAGAATCATTAATTTTCCTTTGATAGTAAGGTGTTATTACACATGCCTTGAAGTCGCGGAACTGTTTCAACTTACAAGGCGCAGCTTAACTGACTGATCTCAACTGGAGTTACACGTAGATTGCATTATGGCATGCTAGTAGCTTGTAGACGAGTTACTGGAATGTGTAAAGGATTAGCAACGCGCACCAACCTTGAATGAGTTAAAGTTACTTTTGAAAATTTAGGCCCATTTAAAGTAATCGACCATTTCCAATACAGGTAATATAGTGCTCATATGAAAAAATTCAGGTAATCTAGACACGATAGAAGAACAAAATATCTGTCACATGATGATGTGGAAACAATATTCGATTTAGATCTTTATTGAACTAAAGTACCAGGCGAGTATGACTAATCAAGAGCTGTTCACCTCTTAGGCGAACCTAATTCATGATCTTCACTATTCACATCTACTTAAAAATATCTGCATTAAAATTTTTATTTCGACTGTCAGAATCAAAATATTTTCATTACTATGGAATGTATGAATTGGGCATAACCTTTAAAGTAAATATATCAGTTGACCAGTCATCGTTCAATTCGGGATGCTAATTCCCGGAGCAACCCGTATTATTCGATTTCGTCCAATTAACTAGCAGACGTCCCGTTTATCTTTGGTTATCTTCATTGCTCATTGCTAAGGATTTGTTCACTTGTAACTGCGGTCGAGTGTCAGTGTCAAACGTTGGATTAGGTTATTAGTAATGGACTAAACTGGCTTAAGCATAATCCTGAGAATAAATCTTAGTAATCGAAGAGTAAACTGACATTTTACTTACATTTGACATTACATTATTCTGATAACAGTTGTGCCAGAAGTTGGTCTAATCAAAAACGATGTTAAGCTGTTTTATTAAGACAAAAAATAGCTTCTTTACAGCCGCCATATTGTATTTTTGACGTATAGTATAGCCTAAGTCATTCTTGTCTGTTATAGACAGATTTATCTTCGAAACCACTCCTGTGTGCGCGAGCCTTGTCTACCATCAGGCACTTGAAATGGTAATTATGACAGTACCATGTCAGATCCACTTAATTACTGTCAGTCTTGACATGTGCGTTTAGTGTTGCATAGAGTTAAGGTGTAACCAACACTCGGAATGATAGTTCCTTTATGTGTATTGAGATACAAGTGCTTTTACGACAAATAATAAGGTAAATACGAACTTAAATACTGTGAAAAACATGTGCATGAGCCAAATACAATGTTCGGATGTACCTAACCAACTTTATATAGATATTTTCAAAGATCTAAAGAATTGGAGATCTGAAGAAAGGTCTATCAAGCTGAGAATTATAACGACTTAATAGACGTTATCATGTTTGTAACAAAGTGCAACCAAAGCGGGCCTTGATTTATAGGTATAGCTTGAAATTGTGCATTTGTACTACACGTAGTTACGTCTATTTCCTTTTAACTTGTTTTGATCAAAGTAAAACCTGGACTGAATTCTTTCAGAAATGATGCGGTGTATTTCCTTACGGGATGGTGTCCTGGATTTTACGACGTGATAAAAAACACATTAGCGGTGTCTGTTTGTAACAGGATAACCGTGTTTCATCTTTAATTAGGTCTTCGTCGTTTCTGGTTGTTAATAATGTTTTTGCAACCTGAATTTGTCTAGTCCAAACTGACTTTTTAGCTTGCATAAAACTATGTAATCAACCTCGTTTCTTGTTTCGTTGATTTATGTAATCGCTATATTTATTCGCGAAAATGTTTTATAGATTGATTTTAACCCGGTTTTAGTTGCTGGCGTGGTTGTAACATTATGTTACACACGCATTCGTTACAGAGTCTATCATAATTATAAGTTCGATAACTTTCATCATGTTTTATCTCGATCTGAGTCTAATAGTATGTGATCACGATCGAAACGCAGTAAATTATGTCAGCGGCAATGCACCCGCTATCGACGATCAATCATGCGCGATTTGTCACGTCTGCCGCTGCCGCTGGGAGTGACATTGACTTTCTTATTGTCGCCGGCTGATAGCGCCGGCTCGGAGTCGCGTGCGCCGCACATGCTCGCCGCTCGCCGTGACGCGCGCGCGCCTCAGCTCCGCGACCGCGACCGACCGCGACCGCCGCGGGCCCATGCGTCGCGACATGCCCGCAGTGAAAGTATTCAACATATTCGGCGGGCAGAAGCCGACCGAGAAACACCCCACCGCTCCCTCCACTCCTATGCAAAAGTTCTACAGGACTTTTTCGCTCGGCAGCGAGTCCTCCCCCGAGCCTAAAGGCAAGAAAGTCACCGCGATAGCCGCTTCTCTTGAAAAACGTATCAGTGAACCCGTGAAAAAAGTTTCAGATTCTAAAAGTGATAACTTGAAAAAATCATCTGTAATAATTGATTGTGTTGAAAAAACGGACAGCTCTAAAGCGCATCACGTGTATGAAAATGTAAACATTGTGAGTGGTGATAGGCACGCGATAGGACAAGAGAAACTACTTGACGAGACTAAAGGATACTCGTCCATTTACGAGCCTATTACGTTTGTAGGTAATTTAAATAGTTCCAAAAAGGAGCGCGAGGATTCTCCTGAATCAAAGTTGAATAAAGCTTTGAAATCTTTCGATAAAATACTCTACGAGTTTTCTTCCTTAGACGGGAAAAACATTTTTATTCCGCCTAAGTTGCAGAAATCAAAGACTTGTAGTATAATAGAGTCGCATTGCATTTTAAAGAAGGCTAATTCCGATCCGGAAGGCGATAACCCGGGTCGAAATAAAGTGGCGCGAAACAATTCTATTGACAAAACTACCAGTTTATGGAATCTCGATGACATGGAGGGTAAAGAACTGACTGCGCCTCTCGTGCCTTTAAAATCATCCACGCCAATTGAAAATATGAATCCTGATAAGTATGCCACGTATAAAATATCGTCTAAAAACTCGTCTCGGCCAAATTGCATTAAAATCGAAGACCTTAAAAAACTCGATGTCAAAACGAGAATATTAAAGAAAACTTTATCTAATCCACCGTCGACACCCGTTCCGGTTGTGGCCAAAACGAAGCCGGTTACGAAAAAAGTAGATAAAAGAATGAGTGACCCAAAGAAAATAAAACCGAAATCGTGTTCGGATAATGGATCGTTAAACATAAAGACGTGTATAGAAAGTAAAGACACACCAAAATCACAAATGCAAAAAGCAAAAAGCGTCTGGGAAATAGGAAATGAATCCATGTTCATTTCTAATTTAGAAAGGACGAGATCTACTACTTCTATCTCGGGCTCTCCGAGCAAGATCCCGGTGATCAGAGGTCAAATGTCAAACAACAAATTCAGTAGCACTAGAGCGCTTTTTTCTCCCACTCCGATTGATCTAAACAACGTAGACCATGCTCGCGAGTGTGCTCAGAAAAAAAAGGTGACTGTGACACGAAAAAATAACGACAAGCCTGAAGTACAGAGACAAATCAGACAGAAATCACAACTCAGCATCAAAACCGACGCGAAGCGTGTAACCGACAGAACTAAGAAGGAAACTGACGTCAAAAAAACAAACTCACCAAATCCCACTGTGAAAGATTACACAGATGAAATAAATGCCATGAGAGCGAAGCTCCAGCAGAGAAAAATAAAGAACAAACGTGATCTCGTCGTGCCGGCGGCGTCGGATGCCAAACGAAATGAAAATGCACCGGACATAATCGATCCGACACTGTCACCTGTCAAGTCGATCGTGAAAAAGTTGGAACTAAAAACAGCCATGGAAACTAAAGCCGAGACTCAGTTTGTGAACTGTAAGGTGATTCCCGCGTCCCACAAGGAACTGTGCGTAGCGAACACCACTTTCCACAATCATTTGAGCACACTCGTCGGCCGGCAAATCAAATACGTTGAGTCCCGAGATGATGTAAAGACATGCTCGCAGCTAGAAAAGCTAGCGTTACACAAACACGCCGACGAGAAGATATCCGATACGCACTCGGACTGCAGCGACGACTCCGGTCACGTGTCTAATGATGCTGCAAACGAAACCTTTGATAATGTTGACATGAGCGGGGTGGATGAAGTGGATTGTAAAATTTTCGATGGTCCTAAGCAATTCGGGAAAGATGTACCAGAGAATGCTACGAACGTGTGTCCCGTGCGGCCCGCGCGTCGCGCTCGTCCCAACGAGGTCGCTAGCGGTACCCACGCCACCGACTCTCCGAAAGTGGACGAACAGGTACGCGACACTGTTAACCTATCGATAACAAATTACAGGTGCTGTTTATTCGAGCTCCCTCGGTGCGAACATGCGACAGTTTAGATCGAAGCAGATACTAAATCTCGCTCGACTTGACAAGACTTACAACTTTGTACAAGTATGGCTCGCGGCTTGAAAGATGTCCGCAAGTTCCGTATTCCTGTCCTAGCGTCAATATTAACGACGCAAGCGGGTCGAAGACCTCTTTACCATTTTGTAGACAGTGCCTGTATTTATTCAGGTAACTGTAAAGGAGAACATATTCCTATAGACATAATTGCGAGTTATTAGCATTCACACAATGAATCGTACGCTATAGATTGTGTACTGAATGTAAAATTTTTTTGATAGAATTAGCCGTTTGTATAAAACTATAGTACCTGGTTGACCGAGCTTTGCTCGGTTTTTTTCTTGTAAATCTTGTTTTTTGGAAAATGAAACCTAGCTAGATCGATTTATCGCCCCCGAAAGCCCCTGCATACTAAATTTCATGAAAATCGTTGCAGCCGTTTCCGAGATTCCGATTATATATATATATATATATATATATATATATATATATATATATATATATATATATATATACATATATATATATATATATATATATATATATACAAGAATTGCTCGTTTAAAGGTATAAGATAAAACATCATATTATAAATCTAGGTAGAGGTATATCGTCAGATTAGGCAAAACATACAAGCAAATTTAATTTAATTATTATAATCAAAAATAACTATCCGTAAGTTCGATTTAATACTAAGATCACGAGAACATAACACTTTCGCAATCATTTTGCAAATTATTTAATACTTAATAGCTGCGATTTCTCAATAAAATATTCAATCATAAATCATAATAAAAAAACAATTACGCTCAATTCTACACGCTTTGAACCGTTCTCAATCTCTCATTCAATACAAGCATTATATTCTGTTATGTAACTCTTTCGGTCAAGTTGTACTTACCCTTCATTTGCATAAAAGAAGACGTTTTTAGCGTTGACCGTAATTATTTACATTGCGCAACTTCTACAGATTAAGCCACCGCATTCTTCAGACGACCAGTATTGCATATTAATGCAATTAAACTTTACATAACTATTAACCGACCGAGCGGCGATTTCAACAAAGAATTCACCAACATCACCCCTGAAGTACATGAGGCTTAATTTATTACAATTCGCGACAGGTTTACCGCAGGGGTCAATTCTCGGTCCAGATTTATTAAACTCTCACTTTCACCAAATACGAGTAGAGCTATTATTTTTCGTATTATGACGTCCGACGCTGAACGTAAGCGTTGCTGGAACGAATTGCTTTATTTCGCTACTCGATTTAATACGGCCATTACAGCCGTTCATTTCATTGCATTGACACCAACATTTATTAATATGTATAACAAACAACTGATAGAATGACAAGTTTAAATTGTTGAACTACCATGCTCTGTCATAAATTAATCCTGTAAATCTGATTCTGTATTATGATTTGTAGAAAGCCAAAGATTGTAAGTGATTGTCATCTTTTTCCTCATTGCATATGCTAGAAATTGCATTGAATGATGCGTTCCTATTGTCGGCTGCCATTACCAATCCGTAAAATAATTGAAATCCGTGCCTTGATCCGGATGCTCACACGATACTTTCCTATAGTTATAAATTCTGAGCTCACCCCTGTAACGCATTGCCATTGATATCACTTTCCATTTCAACTCTCTTCGTGTGACAACATCAATACGTGCGAAAATTAGAAAAATATCTGCTATAGTCGAATGTGAAGTACTGGAGTTTTAAGATATCATATTAACAACCAACTGATCGCTTCCCAAACACATCTCTTCCATGTATCTCTCTGGTTCTAAATGTCTTTGTTATTAACTAAACTGTATCTAAATTATACCTTCTCGTTATGGGATTATTTGGTGCAGAATAATCAACACTTGGCTGGCTGTTTTAAACAACATCGCCATAATGTTTTACGAGTAGAACATTTTAATTTACATTGTAAATGTACGAAAGTATGATTTCGACTTATGACATACTTTCTCTGTGTTTATTGGGTGAATTTTAAAATCCATTATTGTATTAAATATGATGCATTTGGTGGAATAAATAGTAATTGCAGTTACTTCTGATTGAGATGCCAACGTTACGGTAATTTTCTTTTATGTGGTATCATTGTGCATGTACGAGTATATCATCGAACAGAGATATTATATGCTATATTCTTCTTCTTCTTCCTGCCCTTTTCCCACGCTAAGTGGGGTCGCATAACATGTTTTCTTCCTCCCTTTCCCTCTATCATCCGTCATCTCAGCACTCACCACCCTCCTACTCATATTATCATCTTTCACAGAGTCCATCCATCATTTCATTTTGTTAAAATAAAAAACAAATACAAAGTCGTCCACATAAACTTTTTGAAGAGTCTTGATTTAAAAAAATGATGTCTTTAAAGTTATACGGAAAAAGTTACAATCCCACGGAAATACAATCGTAGTAGAAATATCACAAAACATGATTAAAAAAATACAGCCGACCTTTAACGTTCGTCTTTTTTGAAGTTAGTAAAGTTTGGTGTCTGTACCAACATACAAAGAAATAACCACGAATACAAATCTAGAAGAAAGCTCATAACCGCGCGATAAAAACTATTCGATACTTTCTTTTGGAGTCCGACTTCTACTTTTATATTTGTATTCTAAGCTCGTGCTACAATTCACACAGTCACGTCTCAATCGCTTCTTACGAAATAACATGGCAAACGCATAACTGAATCAAATTGCAGATTCGGTACAGTTGTGCAGAACGAGATTATCGGAATCGCGAAACGCTGCGCATCAAAACACTGCAAAGTGTGAAAAAACAGTTAGCTAGTTGTAAATATAATAAGGAATGCTTGTATTAGTATGTGGTAATTGTTACTGAAGATAAAAATAAACTCAAGCACGACAAATAACTACCGTTACATTTCAAATTGGTTCGTATATAATTTTCTGGGTACAGTATTGTGAACGTACGAGTAAGTTTTACTATAATTATAGTTATAGGGCTAGTTTCACCATACTCTGTTAATTAAACTAACAGCTTGTTAGCCTTTTAAACGCCTGTTAAAGTTGTTTCGTGTTCCACCATGTCCTGACAAAGGATTATCTTCCGTAAAATGAAATGACTTAAAATAGATATCGATACTTTAAGATTCTTATTAGTTTCGATACCCGAGGTAATGCTTTGTTAACAAAAGTTTGGTAAAATTTGACTTTATGGAATTTAACTAGTGTCACGATAAAATGAAGAACTATAATTTATATAAGTTATTGAAAAGTTCTATAAAACTGTTGGAATCCAACTCAATTCAAAAGCCAGCAAACTTACAACGACAAAATTTAATGGATCTATCTTTTAGTTCGTCGACTATTTGTGTTGACATTATATATAATCGTACAATAAAGATAAGGACAGAGTGATCCCACGTACGCAACGAATGCAACGAAGGCAACGCATTATGAAATCAGGAGCCTTGAATTGTACTAAAACATACATCGCGTTACGTATGAAATAGTGTTTCTAAGTTGTAAGTTGTATAAAAGGTCCAGCAGTGCAAATGTTGTGACTTGATGGGCCATTACCCTAAACCTTATGATTCTATAATCACTTCTGTAACTGCCAGTACATGTTGCAAGGGATATGCGCATCACGAAGTGGCTTTCGCTCATGGGGAAAGCAAGTCTTCCCATTTAATTGATGCGCCGGATACTCTAATTGATAGTTATTTCTATTGCAGTTAAAGATGGGCTAGAATTAATTACCAGGTTTTATGTAGGATTTAGTGTGTATAAAGTATTTTTTTTACGGTCTATTATGATTCGTTATACATGCCACGTGAATTTTGTTGCCAGTTCCACAACTTAACCCTTCATTTAGAAATTATCACTTTCCCCAAACCCTATCATTACAAATTCATTTTCTTCATCCACTCACTCAGCATCGGCTGTTCAATCAATCTTTCTTTCTGCAATCAAGTCTCATAGCAATTATCGTTCAGAAATGTATCAAGACAAGTATCAATAGACGGTTCGTTTTATTGTCTGTCCATCCATGTGAGGCGAAAGTCAATGTCTATTATCTCTACAATAGGGACCGCAACGATTGGCTTGTGTAACTTCTGTATTGAAAGTTATCATACGTACTTTGGTCTGTTTAGATGCGTATTTCCTGGTTACGTAACGTTTGACCATATAGAACTTCGTCTAATTACGGATTTTAGATAAGTGGACCGATTTTGTTTTTGTGTCTGGATCCTATCTTCTTATACCCACAGTATTTGGGTATCTGTGATTGTAATGCAGCATAACTCACTACCCAAAGATTTTTAGACAGAGTTTACTTAGCGTCCTATTTATATTATTTACAAAATTCTCTTACTCTTTTATCGAAGTCAACGTTAACCCTGAACGTCGTATGTACCGAAATTGCCTCCTTTTTCGGCATTGTATGTTTTTTGTTATTATCCAGGTCTTTTTTTATAAAGCAACGATGTTATTAATCTTGGTTGCCAGTCTGCCGAGGCTGAGCCAGCTAGGCCATCGAGAGTAACCTTATAATCTGCATAATATGAAATGGAAAGTGCGACAGCGCACCTCATCGTTACCTGCCCATTGAAGTCTATTGCAGGTTTGCGGGCGCTATTCACATGTATTACGATTTAGCAAGCTGTCGCTGTCTTGTGTGAACTCGCACAGGACGACAACTTTTACTTTGTTATTATGTGCGAATTGGCGAGCTTTTGTCGCGCAGTTTTTATAGTCGCATCCAAGTGATAAGTCTTTGTTTTTAACCACGACTTTGCAGCTAATGAAGGCTTGATTTCCAGCCTTATTGTGTCTGGTTAGAGTTTAATATGGCATAAGTGTGATACTTTCGCGCATTGTCTTCACTGGCTTTGTAATGAAGTCTTTATGTTCTTAGAGTAGATTATTTGCTGATTTTATAACTCGACTTTACTGATTAGTTTTTGGGTCACCTATGTCATTGAACGAAAAATGGTGTAGTAAAAATAACTAGTAAACACTCACCAAAATAAAAATAAAAATTATTCATTAAAATCACAAGGTCACTTTGAAATTTCTTTTATTATTATCAAGGATTTTAGTGTTAGTTCCAGCCTAAACCAAGTCCTAGAAGAAAGGAAAGGAAACTCGTCTAGGTCACTTTTTTGTATGATGCTCATTATCCTTCAAATCTTGACAGGTACTTAAATACCTTTTCCCTTAACTTGAGCAGACTCTAATTGAATTTTCTTTGTAATATTACAGTTTTACGATATTACAAGATTAAGCCATAACAATTTAAAAGCGATATAGCTTGTAACTTTCAACAAACCGATATTACTTCAAACAGAGTATCAAATTCAGATTTATTCAAAAACTTGTTTCCGCTTATTACCAAAACAAAGTGTAATTACGTAGAACTTTATAATTATACCGTTTTTATAAACAAATGTGGATTTTATTTGATGTAAACGGTGGGCCATTGTTTCTCGGTACTTGTGAACGTGTGCCACGTTGATACCATGGGCGTATCAAATTGTGTACCACCAACTGTGCGTGTGATAGTACTTTTTATTTTGTGCGTGATAGGTAGGTACTTAAGTTGCTGTGGCTTTTTGAGTATTGCAACCTGTCACGTACAAAATACTATTTACGAGTACTGTTCATAACGTTTGGGCATTTTTAATGAAATATATTTTTAAACTTACGCGATCTGAACACATTATTATTATCTATATCTATATAAGAGCTTAACCTGACTGACTGACTGACTGACTGATTCATCATCGCCCAGCCTAAACCGCTGAAGCTAGAAAGCTGAAATTTAGAAGGTGTTTTCCTTTTATAACAAAACCACCCACTAAGGCGGGATTTTTGGAAATTCCACCTCTAAGGGGGTGAAAAAGGGTGAAAACGTTAGTATGAAACTTTTTAACGCGTGGAGCGATTTTCATGAAACTTTGTTTATGCTCTGTAAATAAAAAATGAATGGACACGTATTTCAGGATTCTTCAATATAACTTTCAAAAAGGGGTCAAATGTGGGGTCAAAGTTTGTATGGGAACTTTTTAACGGGTGGTCCGATTGGTGTGAAACTTGGTTTGTGTACTGTAAATGCAAAATAAATGGACACGTACTTCAGGATTTTTCAATATAACCTTCAAAAAGGGGTGAAATGTGGGGTCAGTGTTTGTATGAGAACTTTTTAACGGGTGGTCCGATTAGTGTGAAACTTTGTTTTTGTACTGTAAATGCAAAACGAATGGACACGTGTTTCAGGATTTTTCTATATAACCTTCAAAAAGGGGTATAATAGGGTGTTAAAGTTAGTACTTATGGGATTTTTATGAGTTTATGATGTGTTTGAAACGCAGTTTAGATACTTTAAGTGAACGAAGTCGTGAGCGGGACAGCTAGTTAAAGATACAAGCGTCTATTATTGTTATGTTTACCGACTTGTAGTAAACAGATAAAACTGTTTACTAACATGGGAACTAGCTGATCTCAACACGAAATGTGTACTCGTATTAGACGAACACTATAATAATAACAATACTGGAGCACTGGTGTGCTAGTGGTTCTTTCTTCCGATCCTAGGGTCTTGGGTTCCAGTCTTGCACCAATGAATTTGACACTATACCAGTACTCTCAAACGTTGAAGGAAACATCGTTAGGAAACCGGCGTGTCGTGGGACCTAAAAAATTCGATGACATGTGTCAAGTGTACGAAAGCAGCCTCTGAGGGGCACTTTAATCCTTTCACCACACTGGTTCGAAAGACCTAGTGACACAAGTAGATGAATGCTTTCTGTTACTTTGACTTAAACTTATCATCAAATAATTGGATCGAAAAATGTTGAGCGGGCAGAATTCAAACCCGCGTCTTTTTCTAGAGCCAGCCAATGCAATACCAACTATGCTACCATTTGACCGATCAGCTATTACGAAAATCTTGAATCATAAACTAAAGTTTACCAAATCCCGATTAATCGTAATCAAGAAATGAGAGACGTGTATGGAATAAATAAATACGGAAGTGACTCGAGCGAACATGAGTTCTAATAGGTACTTCTATTCCACATGTGGATAAATTTAAACTGTTAAATTTCCCTTCAGATACTAAACAGCCTACAAAAGGCTAATTTGCTTCCAAATCGAAAGCACTAAACCTACTTTTGCTAGGGCTGCCACTTGCCACTTGTAAAAGAGTGTCGGGAAAATTCTGTTTATCAAAAATATTCTCTAAATCAAATTAAAACAGCTAATTATGCATTTCAAAACTTTAATTTGGATAGCTATTAATTTAATCACTTGGTTTTAGCACAATCGCGTAATGTATTTCACATGCATTGTTAATTTCGGTAGTTATTGTGTATTTTAAAAATTGCACTGTGGAAAATAAGCAGTTTCTAGGGTTCCATACCCAAAGGGTAAAACGGAACCCTATTACTAAGACTCCGCTGTCCGTCCGTCTGTCACCAGGCTGTATCTCATGAACCGTGATAGTTAGACAGTTGCAATTTACGCAGATGATGTATTTCTGTTGCCGCTATAACAACAAATACTAAAAAACAGAATAAAATAAATATTTAAAGGGGCCACTTGGCCGGTTTTGTTTGTTCATTCAGCAAGCCGGAAAGTCTCATCTGCCAAGATGTGTGTCAGCCCTAAAGGAGTTGTTAGAATATTTCCTTAGAAATGATAGCTTTCCATGCCAAACTATTTACTTTTCCAGCGCCTGTTTCCGTAAGCGAGAAAGCTGTGGTCAGCGGGCTAGTGTTCGAACACAAGTGGTCAATCAGTAATACATGCTCCAAACGTGTAGGGGGATAATGAATGAGCATTAGCGACCGGCCGGTATAATATGGCTGCATAAATTATGTTTTACTGCATAAGGTATATGTTTGACCCAGTGAAAATATTTCCGCTTTTCCGATTTCTCGACATCGTTTAATCTAAATTCGTTCCGATACACCACTTTGCTATAGATATCTGTGTGTTCATAAAATTCCTAGAAGGGATTGTGTCTTGTTGATTGAGCGAGCGAAGCGAGGAAAATCTAAGTGGCAAGTAGGGTGATTTGGCGTTGTATGTTTGTCTATATATTTGTTAGAGCATTACCGTTAATCCAATATGCGTGAAACTTGGAATGTCTAGTATAAAATCAAATATAGGGCTTTCATAAAAAGACTTTCATGTAAGTAATCAAATTCAATGCTTCTTATAAAATGCAAAAGTTTTGCGTATACCTCTTTATCTCTGTAAAGGCTGATTGGATTTGGATTAAATTTGGTAAAAATTATTTAGTTAGTTAGGCTATTTAAAAGAGGATGAATAGGAGTATATAAAGTTCAAAATTGCATAACTAGCGGAACACAATAATGTTAAAATATCTATCAGTAAAAGAAGTTGTTCCAGTGACTCCCATCAGTCACATACCACGAATACATAATGGGTGGTATCTTGTTGACAAACAAACGATCTAACAGCATCTCGTACAGTTATCTCGGGTTACAAGAGCACCGCTCGTGCTCAACAGAGCAGAGTACGTTAAGGCTGCCGTCTGCGAGCGTGGGAACTTCTGACACAACACCTACATTGATAATTTCTACTCACACAAATGCATCGCTCAGTATTGAATACACACCCTGGAAACGAATAAATCTACTTTTGATGTTTCGAACAAGTTACGCGTCCATTACGCGTTCGTCTTTGTGGGATGTTTATAAATGTCATAGAAAATACGCAATGTATTAGTAGCATCGTGAAGCGCGTGAGCCGCGGCGAGTTACCGGCGCGCGGTCAGTTCGTCACGGCGGCGGCAAAGGGTTGGGTCAGAGTGTATGCTTTTTGATTTCATTTTAAACTATGTATTTCTTGTTATGGAAAAATTCAAGATAATTGTCAAGCTAATGTTCTGTGTGTTATGAGGAATGTGGAATTTATAGATGAAAAAACTATTATTAAAATCAAATAATATTTAGTACAAACATGGAATAAAATATGTACAGATTAAAACTAATTAAACTTTTTTACTCCGAAAGATTGAAAATAAATAATATTGATTTAGTTATTTAAAACATAAAATTTCGTAAAACCATTTTCAATCGCAATGTAAGCGTGACTTATTAAATATTTATATATATATTTTTATAATATTTTCAATATTTTCAGCTAATAATGAATTACCCTATAATATTAGTACTAGTGTACTTCGCCCTGAACTGAGATCTTGCGCGCGATTTCCACAATCCTCATTGTGTATTCACGCCCTGAAGTTTTTGGATACATTATATGTACTAGGCATATGTGCATATTTGCCATACTGCATAGGTGCCATGCTTACGAGTACGTAACCTAATCACAAACAAATATTTTATTATCCTACTTAAGTAGGTACTTATGCCCGTGCTAAGAAAATCTTGTTTTTTTTTTCATAATATTTAAAAACTATCCATCTATACCTATATAAGAGCTTAACCTGACTGACTGACTGACTGACTGATTGATCATCGCCGAGCCGAAACCGCTGAAGATAGAAAGCTGAAATTTGGAAGGTGGCTTCCTTTTATAACAAAACCACCCACTAAGGCGGGATTTTTGGAAATTCCACCTCTAAGGGGGTGAAAAAGGGTGAATACGTTAGTATGAAACTTTTTAACGCGTGGAGCGATTTTCATGAAATTTTGTTTGTGCACTGTAAATGCAAAATGAATGAACACGTGTTTCAGGATTTTTCAATATAACCTTCAAAAAGGGGTCAAATGTGGGGTCAATGTTTGTATAGGAACTTTTTAACGGGTGGTGCGATTGGTCTGAAATTTCGTTTGTGTGCTGTAAATGCAAAATAAATGAATACGTGTTTCAGGATTTTTCAATATAACATTTAAAAAAGGGTCAAATGTGGGGTCAATGATTGTATGGGAACTTTTTAATGGGCAGCGTGATTGGCCTGAAACTTTGTTTGTGTACTGTAAATGCAAAGTAAATGAACACCTGTTTCAGGATTTTTCAAAATAACCCTTTAAAAAGGGTAAAATGGGGTGTCAAAGTTAGTATGGGATCTTTTTAACGGGTGATGCGATTGGTCTGAAACTTTGATCGTGTACTGTAAATGCAAAATTAATGGACACCTATTTCAGGATTTTTCAATATAACTCTTAAAAAGGGGTCAAATGGGGGGTCAATATTTGTATGGGATTTTTTAAACGGGTGGTGCGATTGGTCTGAAACTTTGTTTTTGTACCTACTGTAAATGCAAAATGAATGAACATGTGTTTCAGGAATTTTACAATATAACCTTCAAAAAGGGGTCAAATGTGGGGTCAATGTATGTATGGGAACTTTTTAACGGGTGGTGCGATTGGTTTGAAACTTTTTTCGTGTACTGTAAATGCAAAATGAATAGACACGTATTTAGGATTTTTCAATATAACTAAAAAAGGGGTAAAATGGGGTGTCAAAGTAGTATGGGATTTATATGAGTTGCGTGATGTGTTTAAAACTCAGTTTAGATATTTTATGTGAACGAAGTCGCGAGCGGGACAGCTAGTCCTGGAATAAAAATTAAAACCATTTTGTAATACAGTAAGTCAAGTTTTAGCTTCCTGAGGGGAAAACTACCTTCCCACTAATAATTATCTAACAAAGAAAAGAAAAGGTTGAGTATAAAGATATCCTACTAATATTATAAACGCGAAAGTTTGTAAGAATGTATGGATGGACGGATGGATGGATGGATGTTTGTATGTATGTATGTTTGTTACTCTTTCACGCTAAAACGGCTGAACAGATCTGAATGAAATTTGGCACAGATATAGATTATGGCCTGGAATAACACATAGGCTACATTTTATCTCGAAAAAATTTACGGTTCCCGTGGGATAGCGATGTTTTTGTTTTTCGCGGTAGAAGCTGTGAGCTATTATGGCGTGCGCTGCAAAAACCATTGCAGTTACACGTATATAATGTTGAATGGAAATGTTTATCTTAAATAGTTCTACAAAAAAGTCCGCGACAGCATATATCTCATCTTTTATGTATAAGCCATTATCGTCAAAATAGTGAACCATAAATACAATAAAATCTTATAATTTATTTCTAATGCACATTTTGGCAGTAACAAATTGATCCTAATCAAAATAAATACTTTTTATCGCATCTGGTATTTCAAGTAGATAAACTTTGTCTTTTACACTACATCATTTGGACAAATACGTATTAAAATATTTATGACGATAAACAACCGAGTGCGCGATATTATTAAGCGGTCCGGCGGCGCGGGTGAGTGAGTCGCCTGCGGGCGGGATGGGGGAAGATGTCGGCTGTCGCTCATCGCTGAGTACGCGACCCGAATGCGGGCAGACGTGGGGCAAACGTCGACGGTTGTTAGATATGTAGGTAGGTACACTCAGCTAGAGCTACCTACGTTAGCTAGGTAGTATGTACGTACTGTACTGGTCATATACTTAGGCTTAGTAGGTAGGTAAATTAAAAAAAAAATCTGCCTTTCGTTTCCTAAGATTGTGGTAAAATGGTAATCTCCTGAAAGTGAAACTTTAATAGCTAGACAGTGACTTTACTAGTACCTACCTACCAACCTACCTATAGAATAACGTACCTATTGTGTAGTTTAGTGTGTCAGATAGGTTGGTAGGTACCTACTTTTAGTCAGGTAGGTACTTACTTTATTTTACAAGTTCTATAGTATTCTATTGAGCAAGTGTACCTACCTACCTAGGTACACATACTCAGTAAGTATCTACCATTGAGCTACTTACTTATTGGTGGATACGTGCTAATAATTTGAACTGTTCAATGTCCGTCTTAGTTAGGTTGCTATGTAAATCCTACTAATATTATTAAAAGCGAAAGTTTGTATGAATGTATGTGTGGATGTATGTTTGTTACTCTTTCACGCTGAAACGGCTGAACGGATCTGTATGAAATTGGCAAAGATATGGATTATAGTCTGGAATAGCACATAGGCTATTTTTTATCCCGGAAAAATATAAGGTTCCCGCGGGATAGATTTATTTTTGTTTTTCAAGGTATCACGCGGGCGAAGCCGCGGGCGGAAGCTAGTTATGTATATATTGCAAATTACTCCCTACCTTTACCATGTACCTATTTACAATAAATTAAAAAAAATGTAACTTGCGGCTAATATAAATTAAAGAATCACTACATAGTATAAAACAAAGTCGCTTTCCCTGTCCCTATATCCCTATGTATGCCTACAAATCAGTAGTCACAAATTAGTATCCGACACTCGCGACCCACCCGTTGCCTAGTCCAAACAAACAAAAGAGCTCGGCGTGGAACTACAAACGGACGTGCGATCACCTTGGAGACTGAGACGGTACTGAATATTTTTGACGCGCCTATTCTATTATAAAGCGTATTTTGGCAGGCGCTTGCTCCATACTAAAATGTATGGCGGCGGGGAACAATTTCTGCTCACAAAATTAACAATGTTTAGGCTCAGATTAATACTTTTTGGTTTGAATTAGTAGAAAAAACTCCTGGTGACTGTGTTGTTTAACATTTTGTCTCACGATTTGTCCAAAAATATTACAAAAATAACAACGATAATTTCGTAAAAACTCATAATAGAAAAGGTCGATTTCGATGTTTTTAATCAATGTTGACGATTTTTTTTCTCAAAAATTAAGAATTATTTTAGAATAATCACGCGGTGTTAGTGTAGACTCATCTATTGAGAATTCTTATTATTAGTTTGTGTCCTTCTATGAAGTGATTTCTTATGGAAATTTCTAAAACCGTAAGTGCTTGTTCGCGCGTTTCTTAGGGACTCCGCTCTTAAGTCTGTAGCAACGCATTTGTCATAGTTTCTTCATGATCTGGGGCCTTACGACAAGGTCTTTGGGCATTATCAAAGTAATATAACTTTGTTATTTTGTACCATCCTACTAATATCATAAATGCGAAAGTTTGCATGATTGGATTTATGTTTGTTACTCAATCACGATAAAACGATTAAACGGATCTTGATAAAATTTGTCACAAAGATAGACTATAGTGTAGAATAACACATAGTCTATATTTAAGAAGGTACCACGCGGGCGAAGCCACTGGCGGAAGCTAGTGACCTATAAAAATTGTATTATAGTAGTCTTTCTTCTAAACCATAAAGGTTCTAGAGAGCTGAAAATGGCTGAGCTCTAGAATAAATCATAGTTAACGAAGAGTAAAGTGACATATTACTTGCATTTGACATTACATTATTCTGAGAATAGTTATAACAGAAGTTGGTCAAATCTACATGTATCATCAATCGAATAAAGTGTTACTAAATCAATATTTATAATGACAGACATCGATATAACAAATAATTAATAGTATAATATAAATTATGATGTTGACCTAGATAAGCGTAGCAATGAATAAGGACATTATAATTTCACTCACTTTACGGCGCCTATTTATATGTGAATTATGACCAATTCATTTATTGAGCTGTTCTTCATTGAAATATATTACCATTTAATATTATTTGGTGTATACGTGAGCAATATAGGCAAACCAATTTATAGTACTAAGTAGTACCTAACGAGTTTTCGAAATTTTCGGTCATATTCGGTTATTGAAGTGATCAAGTGCTGAATGTTTCAAAGGATACCTACCTATTAAATTTCTTAAAGAGTCAATGTAGTTACAAAAATATGGATTTTAAAGGGGTATTCATAAATACATATTTATGGTTTTTAGGTACCGTTTAATAAACCAGGAATCACAATGTAAAGATACCATATTATAAAATTAATGGTAATATTATATTCATCAAATAAAAACTGGCCAGTCCTATACAAAATTTCCATTTTTAATACGTATTTACCATCGCAATATAAAGGGTTTTCTGTACATTTTTTCGGTACCGAATGTCCAGAATTAACAAAAATATGGTCTATTTCATATTTATTGAATTGCTGAGACCAAATATTAATTGGCAAAATTCTCTGTATAAGACACACAAATTACGATGGATTTGACTATCTTCTGGAATAACTATTCTCAGAATAATGTACTCGTAATGTCAAATGCAACTAAAATGTCAGTTAACTCTTCGATGATTACAAATTATTCTAAAGATATTGCGTAAATTAGTTTGGTCGAATCCAAGCTAACTCGTCTGTGCGCAGTAAACGCGAAGAAATCTATAAATATGCTTTAATTATAGTCTAGTGCAAGATGGCATATTAGTAACATAGCCTTGAAGTCGACGCCTGGGATCCTGTTTCTTCCTAGGAGAGTCAAACTGGTTTGATAGCAAGAAATTGTCCTATAAAGTATCACAGACTGATCCTCGTATTAGTGGATACAACTCGCCGGGATCCATCGCTAATTGAATCTGATACCGAAATCGGTGGACATTATCGTCATCCTGCCCTTTTCCCACTTTATGTGGGGTCGGCACAACATGTTATCTTCCATTTTGCTCTGTGATTCTTCATCTCAGAACTCACTCCTTTCTTACTCATAATATCATCTTTCACACAGTCCATCCATCTTTTCTTTGGCCTTCCTATACCCTTGTATCATCCACATTAATATCAACCGGAATCGGTGGACAAATTCACAAGTTGCATAGGACGTGTTGGTGCTAAAATTTATCAATTGATCAATTTATTAAAAAAGTCCGTCTCAGGTTTCTATTATCTAAAACTAGGCCATTTCCATATTCTGCCCACTCAACTCATTGAAGAATGAGGCATCTCTATATGGTCGTGTCATATCGATCACAATAGACGACACTTACTATGGATTGCGGTCACCCGTTTGTATTTAAATTAGGTGCAATTTCTTTGTGAGTTATTGACATAATTGAGTAATAAATAGCAATCTCAAAATACTGCAGACTTGGATATACAATTAGAAATTTTCACTTGGAATTTATCAAAAGCTTTGTATTAGGAAAGATTCGTAAAGAACGAATCAAAGCAATATTATCTAATATGCCTAAGGTTGGATTTGACCAACTTCTAGTATAACTATTCTCAGAATAGTGTAATGCCAAATACAAAGTAAAATGTCGTTCAACTTTTCAAGAACTACGATATATTTTAAGGTTAGTGCTTAAATTAGTTTAGTCCAATCCAACTATAGTGTATCAATTATGAAACAAGGTTAAAAGAAACAAAAAAAAATGAAATTGAGTTCAAATTGTAAAAATCTTATAGGCTCGATTTGTTCATAATGATATGGGAGTAGTAAACAAAATATTCCAAGAGAAACTACACCGAAATGTTGATATTTCCCGAAAGTGTTGTTTTTTGCAGAATTTATAAACAGCCGCCTGTAGAAAATGTTCATTGTTTTTTCGGCACTTGCGTTCGACATTCATGACACTATCGTCAGCTTACGTGCCGAATAAAGCAGGTTTTCTACAAAAACTGAAAGTAATGACTCTTACATAAAATTGAATGACTTTCGTTTCGGTGCAAGTCAACCGATTCACGCCAAAATCATTCGCGCTTTTGTTTAAAATATTCTTGTTTTGCTTTTTTTTTGCTTGTGTAATAAGCAGTTGAAGTACTTGGTAAAATTGAGGAATGTAACTTTGTTTGTTGCCTTTTGACGAGTCATAGTAATGTTTCCGTTTTCTAAACGCAGAGCTTTATTGATTTGTTTTGTGACATTATTACGTAATGCACAAAGAGGCGTAGGTACTTCAAATCTCTTTAAAACTTCTATCCCAGATTCCCAGCTCAGGCGCATCACAATAAAGATCCAGCCAATATTGATTATGACAGTCTGATATTATGACAGTTATGACAGTATGGATTTCTTTGACGATTACTTACGAGTCCATCTCGTTTGTTACAGATTATGTTCCGTGGCGGTGTCGTGGGCGGGCTCGACGCCCGGCGCGACGCCGCCCTCGCCCGCGTGCTCGTGCGCTTGCAAGCGAGAGCGCGTGGTTTGCTCGCGCGACGCCGCGCTCAGCGCCTCAGGACGCAGCACACCGCCGCCAGGTGTGTGCAGCGCAACGTCCGGGCGTTCCTCGCGGTCCGGGACTGGCCGTGGTGGCGTCTGCTCGTGCGAGTCACGCCGCTGCTCGCCGTGCATCGCACCGAGCACAGACTTAAGCAAGCGCAGGTATGACTCCTCCACGCCAAAAACGCAGATAAATTACATTACAGCTCTATGTACCTACACATTTTGACTTTCATCTCCTCTCCCAAAGCACAGATTAAATATACCCAAAGGAAAGTATCCTAGTACTACCTCGTAATATGAATTCTAAACCGTGCCAAGTTTCATTTGAGTTCATTCAGTAGTTTGAGCGTGATGCTCAGCCCAGATACAGACAGAAAGTCAGACAGATAGACAGACAAAAATGAAAATAAATACAGTTACAAAGTATAGATTTTGGTTTTGGCGCCTTTTTAGTCATCTATTTAGATGTCGTTACCGCACAGGGCTGGCTAGCGCTTGTCATCACTTTGGCGATCAAAAGGTTAATGCTACTCGTAGAAGAAGAGCGGTAAGGCTAGTGAGCAAGATAAGCAATTCCAGATGTAGCAACCATGTGTGATTCATTGATTATAGTTGCCTGAGCGCCAACGCCAACGGCAACTCATCAAAGTTTGTACCTACACTAAAGTTAAGAGGCGAACCATATACAAAAGTCACTCGTTAGAAACCTTCCAAAGTTGTTTCTTTTCAAGAAACTTAAACATTGAAAACAATTTTATTAATATTCAGTTGATATGCGACGTCATAAAGTTCTATCATGTATAGGCGACCAAGAAATTGGTTTACCACTCTAAGGCTGAATATCATTTGCACGTACAAAACATAAAGGGCTATTTTCGCTTGACAGATTAATAACTGCTACGTCAGAATCTGTCATAGGAATCCTTAGCGAATAATTATGTTACTGGGAGATGTCATCAAAAGTGGTAAACCAATTTCTTGGTCGCCTATACAAAAAATCATGTACACACTAAATCAAGTGTCGCAATGACAGTGCGATGTTCCCTTAGCAACTCTATGCACAGCCGTGGCTCCTATTAAAAACTCAGTTATCCTTGACACAGTACAAGCTTATGCAATAAACTGTGGCAGGTTATCTCTCACGACCTATGCATGATTGTTACACTTCCTGTTGTAGGTGGCAGTCGAATGAGGGCAGTGACCTGTCTCTTTAGATAACTTCATTGGAACTGTCTTAAGAGGCTTAGTTTGGTTAAAGATACACAAGTAAGAGTGCGCAACAATAATAATGAATTTATCTGTCTGAGAGAAGATCTTTTTGATTGGCAACGGTTTATTTGAGCATTTAGGAACATTTTACAAAAAAATATAATGTTTTGAGAAAACGTGTAGTGTGTTCGACTTGGTACCTTCCGATTTTACCTTATCTTTCTGTCGCCAATCAAAAAAATTGGTAAATCACACGCACTTGAGTTGATGAAAAAGTCTAGTGTTTTATGGAATAAACAGGTAATGAAACATTAGGTACCTACCCTAAGATATTCTAATCTATGTAGAGAATTTGAAAACGAGACATGAACGAAGACAAAGCGGTCGTAATACTGCAATTATATAGGAAGGAGGATTTAATTAATGATTACCACCTGATGGCGTGACGCAAGCTATTGTTGTTTCACACCGGATTCGGCGTTTTTGCAAACAAAATCTTCACTTCCTTTGTTCCAAAAGCTTTTTGTGAGAAAAATCAAGGTTGAATAATAATTGACAGAAAACACACTTAGCAACAGTTTTGATATAGGTAGCCTCCCTAGCATGAGCATCGTATACAGAGTTTTTATTTACGATAGAGAAGAAGAGGAAAATGACACTTTTATCATCCAAATGCTACTTTGTCTCATCTTCCGTAGAGAAAGTATTATATATCTACGGTTCTTATGGCAGAAGGGTGGTCAGCTAGCAAACCACTCGCAAACTTCAAATATTTGCAGAAATATCCAAGCAAAACTGAGAACGCAACAGGTTTTTTTCGATCATTTCAAAAAGCGAGAACCCTCATTCTAATCGTGTTATTGGAAGTTTTGTTTTATAATGTTGGTGGTAGTCAAACCATGTAGGTAATACGAGTAATAGTTAGAATTTTCAGGACAAGTGCAAAACAATTTGAAGTGTTGAAAGGTTGTCCCAATATTGATCTAAAACGCTCAAAACTTTGAGGACAACGATCATTATTTTCTTCAAAATTAGCCGATATTTGACACTGACAATACTGCATTGTTTGTCAAACTCCATTAAATATAAGAAGAAGAAGAAGAAGAAGCATGATCTGAAGCTCGTAATTTGAGGTAGTTTTGGAGGCTAGTAATAAGCTGCTGCGAAAAGCAGTGAAAGTCGCGGTTTAGTAATAACTGCTGAATCAACTGCGGTGTAGGGTCAAGAGTTGAGCCTTCGTGTAATTCTAAAAGTCTCAAGTTGTAAATGGTGGGCAGGTGTACCTCCGTGTTAGAATTATGCCGGTGTCAGAGGTTGAGAAATTATACAGGGCTTAGAGAGCTGATAACGGATAGCAAGCAACACGCCTCCCAATAGCCTAAAATATATAAAACTTCTTGAGTCTGCCCGCGACCACGAACGCTGTAATGTGTTCGAAACGTCGGGAATAAAAACAAAATAGGTACGTGATAAATACCCGTTATTCAAATATAATTATGTCATCAAATCACGGAAGCTTAAAAAGTTTAATATATAAAACTCTTGTTACTGACCGCACTGATGGTGTAGTGGTAGCACCTCTGCCTCACGATCCGAAGGTCATGGGTTCAAACCTGGTCGTGCACCAATGAGTTTTTCCATTCGAAAAATGTATGTGCGGAATGCCAGCGTTCTTAAACGATGAAGGAAAAACATCATGAGGAAACTGGCATACACTAGAACCAAAAATTCGCAGGTGTGTGTCATAGGTTAGTATTCTTATAAGCGGCGATGGGCTTGCAACTGTCACGTACGGAATACTAACCAAGTAAAAAATAATAATATGTCAGTTGTAAGAAGCTAGATATAATATATTTCAGTCGGGGTTTTTTCATTTTTTGCAATAAATACTATTTAGTATAGACTAGGTCAGCTACATCACGGGTGCTTATATAATTTACCATAACTTGACACGTATCATAAAACGTTAAGGTATGCAAACGATGAGATGATGATACCAAATCGTAAGATCATTCAAAAGCTATAACTTGTGACGAAATCACGGGAAATACTGCGGTGTAGGAAATCTCTTTTGATATGAGCCATTCAACATCTTATTTGTGGCTGGTTACCACATTATCCGGTGGTTTGGGTGATCGGAGCTATTTCCGTAAGGAGCAGGTTTAAATCCCAGGTGGAGCATATTACTGTTTTGCAGATCATGCAATTTTAATGTTACAAAATTTCATATAAATAAGTTAAAGAACATTGTACATTTCTATAGAACTACTATACAACTTGGCACCCATTCAAATCTCTATTTTTTATTGAAGTCAACAACAACCCCGAACGCCTTATGTACCGAACTTGGCCGATTTTTCACATTTCATGTCCATGTTGTGATTGTTTTTTCTCTCTTTCTAGCTTCTGGGGAGGTGTATGTGCCATTAGTGTACAACAAGCTCAATAAAATAAAAATTAAGGCCGTGAGAAATATAGGTGAACGACAATCAGTGACTCAATATAGTCTCCCCAAGCAGGTGACATCGCGCAAATGGATGTGACATTGAAACCAGTTAATTAGATTAAGCGCGTACATTATTACTAACAGAACGGCTGTGTGAAAAAGCAGTTTAGAATCATCGATGCGATTAATACGAATTTTAAGGAAAAATTTACATTTTAGTTCGAAATCATCTAGATATCGTTGCTAGAATCGGATTATTCCGATTTCGCGCTATCGTTGCGTTTTGGTGTTTAGTATAAAGCTCACATTTGAGGTCACAGGACCACAGACAGGAGTCAGGAGTCACAGACATTATTAGAGATCACGGTTTTCTTTTGAAATATACCTCACCCTAAAATAATGGCGCATTATCTACCTTTGTGCTAGTAGAAGTTTAGGAGGCTTGCTCATTCACACTCTTTTGTTTTCAAAAGTGTTAAAGACCTGTGGAACGTATCTTTTCCTTTCAATGTCTAGTAAGTAATTATCTGTTGCTCCCTGCATTTGCGTGTTCAAGAAAATCTATAGTTTCATTATGTTCTATGTCGTATCGTATCTCTGCATGTAAAGACGCTCAGTAAGACCCTAGCAAAAAATCTACGCGTTCGCTAGTACAAGTCGTGAATACATCGTTTAACGGGATGCGTATTGCCAGTCCCACGAATGTGATTCTACTTTTTGCTGGAATGAGAATTTACGAGTTTCTTTAAACTTTTTAGTTGTTTTAGTCCGTGTGACGATTTATTCATAGGTTTTTATTTGTATTGGGTTCTGCTGAAATTGCTCGGATCTACTCATTTGGTTCTCTTTTTTTTCCGTAAGTAAAACTTGCTTGCTGGTGTGGTTAGCAAGAATTAATGAGCTGCTAGATTTGAGTAAACTTGCCATTGGAACAATATTTGCATCAAAATTACTAGGCGAGCATGTCTAACCAGGGGTAGTAAGTAAAAAAGTGGGAATAGTAAAGTGTTAGTAAGTTCGCCTAATAAGAAACTACTCTTGGCTAGTCATGCTTGCCTGGTACTCTTGAAGCAGACATTATGCTCCTGTGGTTATTTTACGTTTTCGTAATGCATCCCCATACCTTATGTAGCATTATAAATATAGCACGACGACCAGGCAAAGGATCTAACTAGTTTTGTGAATAGCATATATAATCCAAAAATATCCAAGAATACTCCAAAACATAACGAAAAAAACAATGTCGGTTTTTCTATTCCCTGAGTAACTCATTGGTCTCTTCGCTGTTGTGGCGACATAGACAGTACTCTACCCATACGAGTGATCGATCAGTTATATGCAAATGAGCACTTAATAGAGCATGTTACTGGTACATAGCATCGGGTGTGGAGAGATTTTAACGTTGATAAATCTGTCTTGTTATATGATTTACATATTTCCAGTAGCAGATTGGATTGTAACTTAGAATCATGTAAATACTGTTTAAATAGCATTTTAATGTTGAAAACACTCGTAAGTAAACGTAAGTTCGAACGCAGTCGTGAACCAATAGATTTATCATAAGAAAAAATATTCGCACTGCACAGTACCCTACGGTCTGGAGGTACGGTGAAGAAAACCATCGTGAGGTAACCTAAGGATAAGTCATCTCCGCACGTATTGCCTATGTCGTAAAAACTATTATATAACCCATTTGAATTCTTATGTGATATTATATATCTACTAGCTTAACGCGCGGTTTCACTCTCGTTCTCAGTAAAATATATAAATAAGCAAAATTGCTTATTCCAGTGGGAATAAGCAATTTTGCTTATTCGCCAGTGGGAATAAGCAATTTTGGAGACAGTACTCCAAAACTCTTCTCACTGAGGCCAAAGGTTTATAAATAATTTTGACTAAAAAACTATTACTTACTAGAAAAGTATTGCTAAAGTACAGTCGCCTTCAGTTTGTCTTGTCAATTATGATAGTAGATTGTTGCATCGATGGCTGCTAGTAGACGCTTGACCGCCTTGGACACTTATCGATGGACCACATTTCTGAAAACTTCCTGCTGAGATTGTAGCCATTTTACCATAACCCCCGGTACTACAGTCAGCATCTAGGTACGTGTGAATTGGCAAATGAGCCATCCCTATAGGGTTTCACTGTATCCTGCGGTCGACATGTTATCACCACAAGAATGTGATGGTGTAGTTAGGATCCTATTCTCTGCGTAATGTGACTCTGTTTAGATAATTCTAAGAAATATAGTCTTTATTGCGAGGGATATTATAGGCTGTTGTTTCTTTCTAGTGATATTCTGATTATCTTTGATGGTCAAAGCTGAAACTAGGAGCACAGCGCCATCTAGCCTAAACTAAGCAAAAACCTTGTTCTATGGGAGTAAAAAAACTGATAGAATACTAATCCTTTGACCAAACTGGTTCGAAAGAACTGCATTGCACACGCGTAATATTAACTTTTTATAAGTCGATATCTCATTGCTTGGGAATTAATCTTTAAATGTATGTAATTAATGAAAAAAATAAATAAAAAAAATATGATCACGACCCAGGGCTCGGTAGATATCTTCCTCAGATCTTTAATTACTTAGATCTTTGAGGATATCTAAAGAGGGCAGTCAGTCAGAGGCATGTCCAAACATGACATTTGGTACATGCCCACATTATGCACAGTAGTTAGTATTCCGTTTGGAATTAATGAGTGAGTATAAATATCGCATTGGTGGGAATGAGCCAGATAACCATTCCAACTTGACATGGCGTCATCGAGACGGCTCACCAAAACCATAAAATCTAGTTATAAAAATCTGTGTTATTCAAATTATTTCCCTATGATACAGTTTATGAGAAGGTCGATGACATAACGTAACGGCTTTCTAGCAGATTACAGACACGTCCATCATTCAATCAGTACGTGTAATCTCATAAATTATTGATTGTGTATTCAGCATCTCATGTATTTTCTTAATAGCACTGGTGGTGTAGTGGTAGCACCCCTACCTGGTTCAAACCTGGTCGTGCACAATGAGTTTTCCATTCGAAAAAGTTATGTGCGCAATGCCAGTGCTCTTAAACAGTGAAGGAAAACATGTTTTTTCGCGCTCACATGTTGGTTTCTTAGAAAAAATTGTTTATATTGATGGGTACTTTAAACCCCTGAAGTTTTCGGAAGTATTCTGGTAACACCCTGTAGGTATATATCATTATATAGGAATAATATAATAGGAACAAATGATAGGAGTGAGTGGAAGAAGAAAACATGTTGTGCCGACTCCACTTGGCGTGGAGTATGCGTATAACGTATGCGAGTTTCTTTGGCTGTCGCCGTTGCTCAAACCGCTATACGGATTTTGACAAATGTGGTGTAAATAGGTTTATCTGGATTCTGGATCACACAAGAACGTCATAGGCTAAATCCAATATGGCGGCTATAAGAAGCCGCTTTCATTACTGTCAGTAGGGTTTATGATTTTTGAAATAAATACTCATTTAATACTTTATTTGTAGCCTGCCTCGGTGTTGCCATCTCCCATCTTCATAACTATTATAATTATGAAACATGATCACGACTGTAATCTCCAGGCTCGGTAGATATCTCTTCAGACTTCTTGTTACTTAGATCTTTGAGGATATCTAAAGAGGATTGTCGGAGGCACGTCTAGACATGACATTTGGCATATTTTAATTATAGCCATATTTATATCATCATCATCATCACTCAGCCCGTTTGCACCCACTGTTGGGTATAAGCCTCCTCGTTATTACGCCACTCTTTCCGGTCCCCAGCAAGTCTCGTCCAGTGGTTGCCGACTACGCTGACAATGTAATTATTTAAATAAACATATTTATATAGATCACTATAATGTTGGCAACCCTGTACTATAAAGCGCATGCCACAGAATCTAATAGTAGGTGCAACATAACACGTCTTTGCATCAAACACTTTTTACCCACTTCACGGCAAATAGAAACGTCCAATTTCCGCCTGAGTTAATGATAGGTATGACAAGTCCGTTTTAATTACAGGAATTCCAACGTGCACCGCCACACTGTGCGGTTACTATAACCCTATAACCATCGGTTTAAGTTACAGACTGTTGTTTAAAAAAGTGGCGATAAATCTGTCACGTAAGGATATCCTTAAAGATCTAAGTAACTAGAGATCTAAGGAAATGACTACAAAGTCAAATTATATTTATCCTATTAAATCACAAGGATCACTTTGAAATTATATGCTAGGATGGAGATTAACAGTAAAAAAAAAAAAAAAAAAAAAAAAATATTTATTTAGGAACTTAAACTAGGTAGGTACATAAACAAAGTAGGAAGCGATGCGATCTGCAGAAGTAAAATACTGTGTCGCAGATTGCAACGCCCACCTCCGGGAATGTGGTAATATTAGTTCCAACAAAAAGTAGGCAAAATAGAATATAATAAAGTAGTAAATAATTAAAGGAGTAAACAATTAAAGAAAGATGGATAAACCTATGTACCTAAGACTGTTATGATGTGTAGTGTGTGTATATGTAGTGTGCGTGTGTATGGTGTTTGTGTTGATGGCGGTCCCGAGGACACCGGCCTCTAAGAGTCCGGGCAACAGGAACTACCAGAGTGTGTGTATATATAGTTATTAAAATTACCATTACCTGAGAGTAGTCAGTAGATCCTCTGTTTGTTGGTAAGAGAGTGTTTGGAGCCATGATGCTGTTTTCAGTTTGCATTTGTAGAGTGTGAGTCATGATCAGTCGTGATCATGTTTTGTTTTCGTTCGCGTCGTTCTGTAATCTTGCTCACCTGAGTTGGTTGGCAACACTGATATTGTAGAAGAAAATCGCTTGCAACCAAAACTTGACATATAATTACACTAATCTACAAACCTAATTGAAGACTGTCATCTCGCGTGATTAGATTAAGAAAGATCGTGCACTACGTGTCTAAATGGTGACTGACCTGCAGCCTGCTTGCAGCCCGATTCCCGTATTATATGATGCGGTGTTGTACGCGTATGCTGTCATAGTTTACGTCTTTTATCTCTTAAAATGTCACTAACCACTGTGGGTTGATTGCACTGCATAAAATACGGGAATGAGGCTGGTTAATTTTAATACTACTGCTGATCGCGTCATTAGTTTTCTTGGAACTATTGTGGTGAAAGGATTTTAGTATGTCTCAAGGAGGTTCAATTGGGTGTAAATAGAGACGTAGGATATGTAACATGTTACAATGTCAGCATAAAATATTTTGCTTTAACGAATGTTACTTATTATTTATTTTTAATGTGGTTGTTTTTTTGCAGGAAGAGTTGGAAACCCTGCGGTCGAAACTGGACAAGACGGAAAACGAACGGAGTTACTACAAGAATGAAAATGAGAGACTTGAATCTAAGGTAAGACTTAACTCTGGAGCTTGTTAAAATAAAATAATTACGCTAATTTAGTCTTTATGGTGAACAGAATAAGATCGTTCTAATTAATACGAATGTTTTGCAAAGATGAGCTTGTAGGGTAAGAAAAAATATACCAAAGTAAGTTTGATAAAATGCAGCAGATACAATGAATCTTGAACCATCATTTGCTCTGTAAAGCGCCTGTTGAGAAACTCTGAGCAATCATCTGAACACCATTGCTTTGGAATATTTACAAGTCTTGAAATATTTTTTTATTTCAACGTTAATTTTTTCAGTTAAAACTATGGACACCATTTTGTTTTCTCGCACTAACTTCTGCGCATTTAAAGCGATATAATATAGTCTTATACAGTTATTTATATTCAGATTATTCATTTATTTAAGTAAGTTTTTGACGTAACATATTGTAACATTATCTAAGTTTATATTTAATTTTATGCTGTATCTGCTCGCTCTGATTCACTCGACGCAATGCAATTTGTGTCTTGTTAAATAATGTAAGTATTTCTTTCACTACAATACTTACTCTAACGAAGCGTGGAAAAATAGGAAGCCAACAATATGGCTTTAGTATTCTTCAAACACCTACTTCGAAAGATGTTTCAATGTCGAAAATTTAAATAATCGATTATCTACAATAGTAATTTATTCGAAGTATCGAGAGATTTCTTTATTAAAGAAAAAAACAAACATGATTACGACTGTTATCTCCAATTTTTGTAGACTCAAACTATACATTTTTGAAAATAGAAGCATGTCCAAACATTATATTAGACACATACCCACATTTTGTATATTTGATAAATCGAAAATTACTTAAATAAAGTTATATCTTTTCAATCCACACAATATTTCCATAATAAAAGCTACAATTAATAAACAAGACATGTTTTTATTGCAACAGAACAGGTAATAAAAGAACAAGTTACTAAAGTCTTGTGGGAATATAGTAGGTCCTTGACCGTAGCTCTTTGCCTTTGGGGCTTCAGAGGGAATATAACCAAGGTGTAACACGGTATATACGATAAGTATGAACTGGCAAACAACAAACGTTCATGCTTGAGCTAACGCGATGTCAAAGCGGTAGACATAACGGTGTCATATTTTTACTACATATAATGGTTACATGTAATAGGTATTGATATTAATTTTGTGCATTCGTGGATGCTTTACTATCGCATAGTCAAATTATGTCAGTGTGCTAAATAAAAAAATATATACATATGCCTAAGTATACCTACTATGTACTCATGATGTAAAAATATTCATAACTTTACTAATAAAAATAATATCTCCCAATACCTACATATTTAAAAACAATTTTCGAAAACAAATACAAAAATAAATCGTTTTCATCCATCAATAATACCTACTCTTACGCTGTGCTAGAGTAGGCTCTACAGAGATAGCTTTTGCTCTGTGGATAACCAAGTTGCCTAGAGCAGTCATACAAAAACTAACGCTAAACTTGAGGATGAACCTGTTGTGCAGGATGGGTTTGTTATGAACACACTTTATTACTCTCATGTTTTATTAAAATTAATTTGTGTTTATTTCAACAATCTCTAAATTATTCCAATTCAATTTGTAGCTATGAGAAAGTTTTATTATCTAAAACTAGCTGATCCAATAGACGTTGTCCTGTCCATCATGAGTTATGATTTTGTTTAAGTATATAAGTTAAGTAATTCAAAATAAAATATTATTTTCAATTTCATTCATACTCTTCAATTTCCCCGGCAAATTTTCCTATTTGTCTTCCCCTGAAAAACCTTATTCGTACTCTTCATTGAATTTAGACATTAAAAAATTCACAGTTCGTAAAGTACGTATGGGTTGCATTGCAACGCAAAATATACTAAAACTAAACAGAATGGCTAGAATCAAAAGAAATAATGATTAAATTGAAACTTGGAAGAATTTAAGAAGAGTTAAAACGAGAATCACTCACGAAATGATTCTGACATCAAAAGCAATGCAGCCTATTGAAGGACCAATCAAACAATTTAAAAAACTCATTTGACAAGTAACTTTTAGCGCTTGAAAAATAGGTTTC
This sequence comes from Cosmorhoe ocellata, assembly GCA_963675405.1. NCBI lineage: Eukaryota > Metazoa > Arthropoda > Insecta > Lepidoptera > Geometridae > Cosmorhoe > Cosmorhoe ocellata. The sequence continues at coordinate 5,917,708 of OY776265.1, read as the reverse complement.
TTGTTCTTGCTGGTAAAAAACTTGAATCGGCAGATGAGCAAAACGATGTCTTAAAGTTGATACTCGTAAGTATTTATGTACTTTTAAGTATTAACTGTGGGAAACAATAACCAGTCGACATGACAGTATCGTGTGATATTGTGTTTTGTGGATTTTATATGTATATAGGACTAATTAATATGAGTGATAGATCATCTTGTATCTGAAGCGTTAGTTGCATAGCTGGGTGGATGGGTGACCGATAGTTAGGGTGCGTTTGAACTACAAAAATATTATAATTACTAGCTGAGCTGACAGACTTGTCATGTCTTTAAACCTCCTTACAATAAGAAACACAACAAAAAAAGAATTAGCGAAATCGGTCCACTCGTTCACGCGTGATGTCGTGACCAAGGGATTCATTTTTATATAATAGATGTTTTATCTTTTGACCCTTGTTATAAGTGGTGGAATACCGACAAAATTTTCTTTAGTTAGAACCAAAAAGTTCAAACTACATTACCCGTTCACTAACAAGGAATGTTTGGTATTGGAATTACCATTTGAAAAAACTATTTCATTAAATCACAATCTGTAGATCGTTCACCGCCATCAAACAATACAATCTTCATGTCGATAGCGATCGCGACAATAGTATAATTGCGACCGTGGACCATGCTCATTGGTGAGGAACGGCACTCGGTCTCCTTGAGCTGAAGGATACCTTCTAGCTTCTAAGGCAGTTGGATAGCGACACTGCTGGGACTAGGAATCTTGGGTTAGGCCATTAATACAAGTAAAGGAATGGAATAAACAAAATTGACACATACGGACAATAATGAAGAAACAGGAGTTCATTTTTCTAGGGCTTATACGAGAAAATAATGTGAATTAGTGAATCATATATAAATCTAGATAATTTAAAAACTAAAATAAGCTACACATTAAATATTTTTGGGAACAAATAAATGCTCATAAATGAAAACGTGGTATAATCGTATAACGGGATGAAATAGCAACATGCATGTAAGTCAGAATTTGTTTTTTATTGCTTACTTGTTTTTTATTGCTTACTTTAGAACTAACAAACTTTCGATTTTTAATTCCCTATCTACTTATAATATCGTAATATAACACACCACATCCATTTAAAGCAAAATTAAACAAAGTCCTATTTGTACATCTTTAGATAATTTATACACATTCTAGGATTCTACTATCAGTCAACCAATAACGAACGTAACTTCTTCATAATATTTAGATTTCTATGTATTCAAATACTTAATTGTGTTTAATTTGTCGTGTTTGGAATTAGATCCATCGATGATTTTAACAAAAATCTTTATTCAATACAAAATATTCACTGCAATTAAAATGTTATATATTGTACAAACAAGAATGAAACGTTGTTATTGTAATATTATGAAGTTCACCACGCAGATTCATTATTATATCGCTATTCGCTGTTGTAAAAACACTTTTGTAAAATAGGTAAACATTGACATTGAATCATTCATTCACGCTGAAAATACAAGGACATTACACAGCAATGTTCTCCCAGCTATTTCACAAAGCACAGGTGTTTTGCGTGCCTGACCTAGAACTAAAAGAAAAATCGCACGAAATGTATTCCGCTTCACACAGTTTCTTGACCGCGACTAAAATAAAAATGTGTGACAGAACGAGTTACGTAATATTGAGAGAGATGTCGATACGATTGAAGTTTTTCATAGCTATCTTTATGAAATGACATCCTTTTAGAAATGAAGGACCGGGTGAAGTGAGATTTTCTAATTGACAGCAGTTAGTGAAATAGATAGTTAGACATCGAGCATTATTTAAAACTGCATGAGATAGGTGATCAGAAGAAGAAAAGTCTGTGATACACAAAATGTCGAGAGAAAAAAAAAAGAATCAGAAAAAGTACAAAAGACAAACATTCCTATGATTTATTTATTTTTAACAATGTGAAAAAAACATGAACACGACTGTAATCCTCAGTTTTATAGACATCTGCAGATATTTTGATAATTAGATCATCTTAGAGGATATCAAAGATGGGTAGTTAGAGGCACCTTTAAATTATTATATTTGGCACATGCCCATATAGTAAGCAACTAGTATCCTGTCGTATAAACCCGTCATCATATCCACTCAGTACCTAATCAAATTACTAAAATCTGAATTGTAATTCAATAAATTTCCTGTTGAATTCCCAATTAGCCGTCATACAATTTGCCAACAGCACGACGAGAATAGCACTATTAATTTCCAAACGCATATTTCTGGCACGGTGTGGCACTGGACAAATCTTGGAAACCAGGCCGTCGCTGCTCGGTGACCGAAGACTATGAGACTGATGTAAAGGGGTCACCCGCAAGACTTTTCTGAAGGACGATTTCGCGTTAGATACGATAAATTATAATAAAAAGTTGATTATAATGTACAACATTTTGTCGACCACTGGAAATTCTGCGCCAACTCTTAGCACAAGTATTGAAAACCTGTTGTACCGCAGCAAAATCTGGACCGTCTTCCTTTTAAGCCGGTTTTCATGCTGCGATTTTAAACTAGTATCTTACCCTATTACCTGTAGTTACGTGTATTTTCTGTATAAGAAATATTTATTTTGTGCTCAAATTTTTAAATTTTGCGACAAACAATTCAATTATTCTAAGAGTTAATTTCTCTTGCGCGAAAGCAGATGTCTGTGTAAAATCTGTCAATTTGCCAAAAGCTCCATTGATAACCCATTACCGTCACAGCGAAGTCTATCGAGATAAATTCTATAATCATTCCTGTCGTTGCGCAACGACGCATTGTGTTGCCGAATGTTTGTTGCCATTACAGTCACGTATTCAAGGACTGTTTTTCGGGATCAAACAGTAACCTAAGACTTGAATACATCCCCCTTCCCAACTGTCATGTCTTCTCAAAAATACAAAATTACTTTGATAAATTATACTTCGCGAGGACTTATTTTCTAACAAACCTTATCCACTCGCTTCATCTTTGGGTGTTTTATTCTTTAACGTGCGTGTGTTGATGGACAGTCAGGTTTTAATCGTGATTTACGAGTTGTTTCAAATATTTTAGTTTATAATGCGAGGAATATCGAAAAATGATACCCCCTCTAAAGCCTGAATCCGTCCAGGGGTATTGCATCAAACGGCCATTGGCAGCCGTCTCTCCGCTGTTATTTATTTCTCGTTTGCCTATCGAGTAGTATACAAATACTATGGTAGTTACTAGGTCGGGGTTCGAAAACGATTCTTATGCGTTTCATTATTGGTCATTTGAAAGAGATAAAACTTTTAATGAATTCACTTCCTATATCAAGTTGATAGTTCCCTTTTATATACGATGTCTAACGCGCATGTATTTCGAGTCGATAAAACTTCTAACTAATTATATCCGCCAGCTCTGACCAGTCTAGGTAGATAGAAGAAATTGGAGCGACGACCGGTTAACTAAATCAGGACGTTAATGCATTCTGAAAACCTATCTAGACTAAGAAACAGTATTTCCGTTTCAGTTTAACTAACAGCGTCAGATACAATTAGCTAACATAAAACGACCCCATTGACGGATCTTACAACCTGTACAGATTTCAAAATGAAAAAAATATTCCGCTTTCAATTTATTTCTAGCAAATTTGTACTTCTTATGTGATTAGATTATTTTATAGTGCATCAGAGAGAGGGTATTCAACTACTGACCATCTCTTGACTCAGAGGTCGTGTTGTATTTCAATAAGATTTATTGACGAAAACTGCATTTTTGTTTCTGTTTTTTTTATTCGATACGTTTAACTTTTCTTATCATTCTAAAGCTGTGTGTGTTTAATCTCATCTGCCAAACAGGTCAATCACAATTAATTAGCGCACAGTATTTTTGTGTTAGCTTTCTGAAACTTTAACCTTTTCAGTCGGGTTCTTGAAGATTCGTCGGATTTTGCCAAATGGTGCAAAGTTACTATACTGCGTTTGTGTTATTTATGAGGATTATTTCCTTGCCAAATATTCTGAAGCAGTTATTCTTGACTTATTTGTTTGAGAATTTTTCCATGAATAACATATTGATAGAGCAGATTTATTACTTAAAATGGTTGAATATAGACTGTAAAGTCTGCCTTAGAAATGCCACCCATTAAAATTTTAAACCAAATAAATCTCATATTGTTTATTATTGAAGAATCTTGCCAAAAATTAACTGAAATATATCTGCAATAAGTATACCTTATTCTTAAATGTTTTGAACTCTACTGCTCTAATTCTTTTTTTGAAGAAAATGATGATGGAATTGGCCTGTAAAGTGTTTGATGCAATATGTTCGAAATCAAATTATAAGCAACGTTCTGACGTGCTATCAACATCCGCAACTCCTCCTGGTCCAAGTAACACATGCTTGTAAACACGCCTGTAACCTTCATAGTTTCCGCACTGCTGCGATATTGATCCAGTAACACCTACATCAATCATCACTAAACTTTATTTGTATAAGTAATAATATAAGTATTTAGTCCAAGTCTTAAAAGAGTTTGGCCCATTTATAAGCTTATTGCAGTTACAGATAATGTAATTAATTAGGCTGAGCTTGCGCAGTTATATTATGATCCTTAGGCTCTTAAGGTTTTAAAAACTTACGTAGGTTTATTTCTGAACCATCCATGTCTACAGATGCAAATATTTGTGATTGTCTTGTTAAGTTTATCGCGGACGTGTGAATGTTGTCATTGGCGAGTGCGCAGCCGTCGGACAGTTTTGAAGGTCCACTCCGTGTCACTGGCGCGTGCACTTCGACATCTAAGTAAACTTAAAATAGTCGAGCGTCGGCGACGGCCCGGCGACCGAGATAGCCGGCGCAGTGCGTCCGCGGATCCCTCTCGCGCCGGTTCTATTTCCAACCGTTGGTTTCCCGACGCATCCCGTGCGAGCGACAATAATACTGCATCGGACAACGGTGAAATGGCACTGGACTTTCACCGCGGCGGACATTTCCGCTTTAGGAAACGCAAGCGAATAACAGCCTAATACTGCCAACATGCCACACGCGCCCAATGTTAGAGGTCCCGTCAACGGGACCACCACTCCCCTCAAACTACATATACCAGAAACGAACGGCACATACGGTGCACTTTCACCCCCTATTAATGGATCGAACGGGCTTTTTTCTCCGCCCCTTATCGTCGATGCGACTCCAAAGAGGCCGCCGAAACCGCCGATGGCACGACCTATTTTACCGATGAAGAAATCCAAAACTCTTCCTATTCATTTCGAGGAAACAGTTCCTGTACAACCACCGACAACACATCTCAATGGTAAAAAGCTGTTCGTGACCAAACCCCTCAATGAAGTCCACACTATTCAAAACACGCAGGACTACGGAAGCTATAGTTCTAGTATACTGAACCGCTCTCCAAGTCCGCTTTACAGACGGAGCAGTTCATCAGCTTCAGTGGAGACTGGCTCTATAGCAGAACTTGCGCGAAGACATGGACCCAACACCAGCTCATTGGTATCGAGATCTCCTAGTCCGCTGTCTTATAGAAGTTGCAATAGTAATTATTCAACTTGCAGCAGCAATGGCACTTACGTTCCTCTATCTCGATCTTCGAGTATGAACTCTAATTTTTATAATAGAACAAATAGTACGACCCCAACGCCTAGAAGAATGTGCCCTCAGAATTACGACATGTCTGAAAATGTAGATTTGCGAGAGTTAAAATCTAAAGAACAAGCTCCTGTTGTGTTCGATGCTAATTTATCCTTTGTGCTCGGATGTAACAAACAACCAGTCAGGCAAAAATTCAAACCAATCGCTGCACATTTAGAAGAAGGCACCTCATCGAATCATTTGAGCAGCAAAATCGATAACTTCTTGAAGAGAACCGACCATGTTATGGATGAGTGGCGTCGAATGGGACACAGAGACGAATCTGACCTTGAATCTTACTACGGTAGCAGCAGGAAGAAACTCGGCAGATCGAAATCAGCTACCAATATAATGATAAAAGGATTCACGCTATTTAGCAGAAGTGGTAGCAGAGCCAGTAGTGTTTGTAGATCGAGCCGGGGGATATCCGAAGATCGAACAACAGTTTCCGAATTAGAAGAGGTTTGTGTAACTGGTTAGGTTACCAATGTTTCATACCATTGGTAACCTCGTGCCTGTAGTACGACAGTCGTTAAAGATTGCTGTTAATCATGTATGTAGGATTGTTTAACGCTTTACCAGCGGCGCTTGCGATACCATCTGGCATGCATGCCAACTTTTTTTTGCCAATGTTGACTTCAGTTACAAACGCATGAGATTCTTAAGACGTTGTCGCTCAAAAAAGACAGGAAGCTTACTTTTTTTCTTATTGGCCTTTCGTAACTTTTTTTGTTAATTGGCAAGTCTTTGTGTGTAGTTGTTTTGTATGCATGGGCAGTACTGCGTCAGTGGTTCCAAAATTAACTTCTTGTCTGAATTATGGGCTGTCTAGTTGGAACATTTCCTTGGCGTCTGTAATGATAAATAATTACAAGAATTAACTGCGATTACACACGGATTATGTTCGATCGATCATGCGAAACTAATGGATTGCGCTAGGTGTTTAATATGTAACTAGTGGACGTGACTTTGCTCGAATCATTTCATTTTTTAATTAAATACTGTATATCTTAAAAAGATCATTTTGAATTCTATCAGATCTATCAGCTCTCTAAGACTTATGGCACGTTTAATATTATTTAGGTGACAGTTTTACTGCGATTATAATTGAACTAGATATCCTCCCGACTTCCGCGCGTTGTAAAAAATATATCACAGTGAAACATAGCGTATAGCACTCGGGTATAATCTGTCTATCGACGATGTTTAGAATCGTTTCAGTGGTTTCAAAGATTACAACAAAACATACAAAGATGCAGATCTACAAACTTTACATCTTCATGATAATACTTGTGTAGATATAGATAGTGTAGATGACTTTAGGTTACGGTAGCTGTTAGATGTGCATCACACGCTAAATACCCGAGAACAGTGTAGTAATTATTTCATCCACTTTCTAATGTGGTTACAGTTTTTTGCTACAGCGTGTTTGTAGCCGCCGCACTACAATAATGATGCTTGGGTATTGCTGCATCATTCGGGAAACCTGATTAAACATTTTGCTTGAATCAGTCATGATAGCAGTCATACAATCTATGATAGTTTATTGTTGGGTCGATGTCATTGAAATAGTCCCTAGCAAAACGCAAAAAAAGATAACGCCATCACCAAATTTAAAGCAATTTTGCTCGCATACTTAAAGTATTGAGTCCCTGGTCAAATTAATTGCAAATAAACCGCAATTATCCATTTTAAATCGAGTTTCATTGCGTACGTAAGGTACTCGTAGTGAGTTCCTTAAGGGTCAAAAGATTATTACTTTAAGATTTCTCCTTCACCTACTAGGTTTCTAAAACATTGCAGGCTTATAAAAACCTGATGCCTAGAGCATGATATAGGGTTCAACTGGTTAATTATGGTTCTCTTTTGGCAACAGCTCTCGGAAGTTGGAGGGGAACTGGCTGAGGAGAGAGCGGCGGCCGGTCTCGCGACTGAAAGGGCTGATGCAGAAGCGGCGGAAAGACTTCGCATCGAGAAAGACAACAGAGATCTTTTGGGCAACAACCAGAGACTACAGCAGGTCTGTTCTTATGTCTTTTATTTGTATATTTCAGTGTGTATGAAGAATGTAATGACAGTGAATAAAGACAAAGAGGTATGTCAGGATCGTCGTCAGTGGATATCCGTGGCCTTTTGGTTTCGTGATTTTATCTATGTATGTATAAACATTTTGAAACGTCTTACTTATCATATGCAGAGTGAAGCTTTCAAACGAATTCTATAGCAACTTCAATTCCCACAGGCATCCGAACGTCTTGAGCTCGAGCTCCTCCACTGGCGATCAGCTGAATCCGGGAACGCTGAGATATCAGACTCTGAGGGATCGGAGGCAGACGCGAGTCTCTCCGGAGACAAATACAAGAGGAGATACGAGCGCGCCCACAGAGAGCTGCAGCTACTGCGTGCGCAATTGCGGAGGCAGCATGAAGACGACTTGGAACAGCTTGTTATGGTCAAGAAACAGCTGGAAAAGAAGGTTAGTAGAATTCTATCTCAACAGGCTTTACGAATTTTCTCGAATACCTTATGGGTTGAAAGCTGCACCTGCTCAAACTGCTATAGACAGAGAGCTGCTAGGCAAGACATCTAAAGATATTACTTTAACATACATACATCAATGGAAATACATTATGTGCAATAGTCAATACGCAGTAATACATTTCACTATATTAACACATCCGGCAAAACAGCTAAATCTAGAATATACAATATACAAAATATAAATAAGTACTGTTTAATGAGGTGACGACGTAACGCTATTGCTCATACTTAACGTACACGTGATGACTTAGAAAGCGAATTTGTTATAACTTTTACACTCATTTTTATCCATAATAATATAATAATTACATTGACTATAACTTTTTTATTAATATACAATACATATATATTTTTTATAACATTACTAGTTGTGAGCGTGATGACTTATGTATATCAAAAAGTGCTGTTTCGGCATCTATATCATAATATGTTATGCTATCCCCAATTAAAATTTACTAAATATATTTCATGTGCAGTACATATTTGCTTCGTTATTTTTTCCTACGCTGTTTTTTTCCCAGTCTTTAATTCCTTTAAGGAATAATGAAAAAACATACGAAAGCAAAACTCAAAAACAGTTTTACTGCGGCCCACAAAGACTTTAAACCGTTCAAAAGCGTTGCTTACGATCGTCTCATTTTAATGTTATTTTTACATTTGAATATTGTCATTGAAGTAAACATTATATTTTTGTAAACTTATATTTATCGCGGCCACATAACTGAGATTCCCCCGGCCATGAATCACGAACAAATCGCTTTATCATCCAGTGGACAGTAGGTTTTTTTACGATCGGTATTTTGTGTGAATTTTATCTAGAAATTTTTATTTATATACTTTGATGGTTAGGAAACTTTCAATCGATAACACCCAATTGATACATACACACAAAAAACATTTATTTGTTTTTTATTCGTCCTGGGGCCTTACCACAAAGCTGTTACAAACAATCATGTTTCAGAAATTTCAAAGTTTGAAGCATGAAGTAATACTACTTCAATACAATTTTTATAGGTCAAAGTTATGTTACTTTGATATTGCCCGAAGAGCATATTATATAATGGCGCTCATTAGGGGAGGCCTATGTCCAGCAGTGGACTGCTATAGGCTGATGATGATGATGATGATGATGAAGAGCATATGGTTAGGCCCGTTATCTCGAACTAGAATTCCTTTATGTCATACAGAAACCAAAAGTACTAAGGTACCACCCAGACCCGGGACAAATTCTTAAGGTTGATACTTTTGTCTCGCCGTGGTAATCGAAGCCACACCTTTTGCTTTCGCGTCCTAGGGAACCACTAGGCCACGTTACAGAAGTCGTATAAATTGGCAATAGTTAGTCAGAAAATGTTTTATTAATATCCGCTGTATTTAATTCTAGAAAGATGTTTATTATTTTGATATATAAAATTAGATTTCAGCATAGGATGATCGCAAATGCTTCTGTGGCTTAAGAAATGAGTTATCGTTTTGTTTATCAATGAGGCATTTATATTTAAAAGCGTTGCAAATTGAAATTTAAGTGGCTCTTTACTGAAAACATAAATTTGCAAAAATCTGTTTTCACTACCGTACTTCAGATAATCTTTTTCGTTTACTGAATATGATTTTTAAAATAACAAATATCCGGTTCTAGAAACCCCGGATGTTAATAAATTTAATACTGTAAAATATTTATATTTTCTTCCGTATTTTATTTTCAAATACGTCATACTTATCTGGAATTTTATCTTATTATCTGAAGCTATCTTATGATCATCCTTGGACCGTCAGCAGATAGTAATAAAACTCTCATTTTGATATCAACTACAAAATCGTTGGATGGTTAGAGAAAATATTATTCCGAAAATTCTAAAAATGTAGTGTTTTCATATATAAATTACGATACTGTAGCACAAAATTTTAAAATAATCTTTGTGAACATGTGATTTTTAAATTCAAATGGAACAGAATTTAAAAGAGGTACTTATGTTTTTCTTTTACTTATAAAAAACTTTTTCTTTGTTAATGTACATTTTCGTATCGCGCTATTTTTACCCGACTGCGAAGCGAAGAAGGAGGGTTATGTGTTCGGGTTGTATGTATGTATGTGAGTTTTATTGCTGTCGCTGTAGCCCAAACGGCTGGACGGATTTTGACAAATGCGATGTTGTTGGATTCATCTGGATTACAAGATTGACATAGGCTATACAAAATAACAAAATAGATCTAATATGGCGGCTGTATATATTATGAGGTTTTTTAATTTTTTGCAATAAATTATGCCACCGTTTGACTATCCAGCTCTCAAAAATCTTGCATCCTTGACTAATATTTGTCGGATTTTTCCTTCATCTTCTTTTTGTATTGTGCTGGACTTAATAAGCTCTTAACGCTCCCTTGTGTAAAATAATACAATTATTTACATACATACATAAAATCACGCCTGTTTCCCGTGATAATTTAATATTTTATATAATAATTTTAATACAATTATTTCAAGTTTTTTTTTTACTCATTTATTGTAGTAATTGTACAGAGCATTGCAAAGGTTAGTGCACTAACAGAGCGTTCACAATAACTCGTATCTGGTTTACGATTGTAACCGAGGCATCGTTGGCTTTGCGCCAAAAGTAATGTTTCTACAATTACTATCTGCTCGTTGCGATTATCTGAATTTTAAAACGATACGCGCAATATGACTGTCCTCACAGCTCAGTTGGTAGTAGCTCTGCTTTCTGCGCTGTAGGTTGTGGGTTCGATCCCCACCCAGGATGAACATTTGTGTGTTGATGTTTGTTCTGTGTATGGGTTTTACTATGTATTCTATGTATCTATTTACAAAAAATAAGTAATCTATCTGGTATCTGGTTTCCAACGCTAGATGGCGTTGTGTGAAATGTCCACCAATATTTATTTTATTTATTTATTTTACTGCTCGAGCTTATCGATGTCTATAGCTCGAATGTCCGCGTGACACATTTTACATGACTCTAGCCACTGCACTTTCTTGGAAGAATCACAAATAACAACTTCATCTGTGTAGGTATATACTTTTTGTTATTGTTGATTTTTTCAAAAACTTCGATGAACTTTATATGGGACCACCTTTGAGAATAACCTACCAAACAAAAAGAGAATCATCAAAATTCGTTAATAATTGGCGGAGTAATCGCGTAATAGACATACGAAGAAGTGGAGCTTTAGTTCTTGCGGTTACATTTTTTTCTTTTGTCTCAGGTACAAGATGCGTATGAGGAAGTGGAGGAGCAAAGAGCTGTGGCAGCGCAATGGAAACGCAAGCTGCAGAAGCTAACCAACGATATGGCTGACCTGCGCTCATTACTCGACGAACAGGTAAACTACTCGTACACCTAATAGTTATAACCTTAGAGACTACATCACTATAGTGTCATCTAGCTGAACAACAAATGGTTATTCGTATTTAATAGTCCCAACGAAAATATAAAATGTGAAAAGGGGCTAAGTTCGGTATAAACGGCGTTCGGGGTTGACGGTGACGTCGATAAATAAAAAAAAATTAACTAACCATAATGTAATTAAAATAATTAACCACATAACGTGGAAAAAGGGCAGGAAGATGATGATAACTAAAGTTAGTTTCTCAAGAAACATAATTTTTGGGTTATGTAAGGAAATAGTGACACTACTCGTATAAGAAGAAAGAGAAGCAGATTTTTTAGAGGTCTCATGCAGTATTTTGCGAAGTTTGGCTGTTATTAATAATGTGTCGTTTGGTCTATAAACATGCCGCAACAATCTGCTCGAGATAATTTGTCGTTTGTCCATAGACATGCCGCAACAATCTGCTCGAGAAGCGCCAGCGCAAGTTCGACGGCGAGCTGCACGCGGCGCAGGAGGAGCTGAAGCGCGAGCGCAGCGCCAAGGAGCGCTTGTCCAGGGAGCGCGACCAGGCGCACGCAGACAAATACGTGCTCGAGCAGAGCCTCTCTGTAAGTGTACACACACACAAGCATACCTCAATAATCTAACTAAATTATAAATGCGAAAGTTCGGAATCTTGCAACTGAATTTTAAATCAGTTATCTGTAACCGATTGAGCTGAAATTTGGTATACATGCTGACGTTGCATGCTTAGCTATGTGACGTAATTCTAATTCCAATATGGCGATCATCCAAGATGGCGGACTAGTTATTTTTTCTGCACTACCACATTATGGGTATCAAATGAAAGGGCTTGCTGAAGAGAACACCAAAACCCAAAAAAAGTCACATTAAATCCAAAATTTTTGATTTACTATGGTTTTATAACATTATGCAGGAAGCTCGGCTAGAACTCGAGTTGAAGGAGGAGCGTTTGGCTGCGGCTACCAGGGAGCTAGAGGAGCGAGGCGGTGGCGGGGACGAGGTGACGTCACTACGTCGCGCCAAGACCGAGCTCGAGCGCCGCGTCCGGGACCAGGAGGAGGAGCTGGACGACTTGGCGGGCCAGATACAGGTAAGCAGTACCAGGGAGTCAGAACTTAGAAGTGGTCATGTGACGGCCAAGCTAGATGAGCGATGACGTACGAAAGGAGTCGGAATCGTCAGGGAACAGGGGGAGGAACTGGACAACTTGACGGGCCAGATACAGGTAAGCAGTACCAGGCAGTCAGAACTCGGAAGAGGTCATGTGACGGCCAAGCTAGGTGAGCGATAACAAACGAAAGAAGTCGGAGTCGTCTGGGACCAAGAGGAGTGGACGACTTGGTGGCCAGATACAGGTAAGCAATACCAGGGAGTCAGAACTCAGAAGTGGTCATGACGTCTGCTAGCTGGGTGAGCGATGACGTATGAAAGAAGTCCGGAGTTGTCAGGGACCATGACGAGAAGGATGACGAATATCCCTTACTATCCCACTCGTGTACCACCCGCCCACCGACTTATTTGCTAGTAGGCACACAAGTCTGCATTGTGTTAAGATATTTAGAGATATTTATTACTAGATATTAATACATAGTACCAGGGAGTCAGAACTCAGGAGTGGTAAATAGCCTTGAGTAAAAATAAAACATTTTACATTACAGCTGCTCGAAAGCTCGAAGCTACGCCTGGAGATGCTTCTAGAACAACAACGTAAAGAAGCGAGATTAGAAGCTGCAGCCAGGGACGATGAGATGGAAGAGACCAGAGCTAACGCGGCTAAGAAACTTAAAAGTTAGTAATGTCTCTTTATGTCTCAACCTACACCTAACCTTATATTCATGTTAGATAATTATCCCTCTTTAAGGTAACTCATTTTAATAGATCGATATTAAAAATAGCTGTTTATACAGAAGTGTAGAGATAAAAAAATGGAGTCTGTATAACTTCTAAATATGAATTATATCTTGCAAACTTTAAATTATAACCTCCAAACTCTAAACTATAACCTCCAAACTCTAAATGATAACCTTCAAACTCTAAATAATAACCTCTAAACTCTAAATAATAATCTCCAAACTCTAAATAATAACCTCGGAACTCTAAATTGTAACCTATATAACACTTTCCTATGAATTTTTCTGTAGTATTGGAGAGTCAGCTCGAGAGTGAGCATTCGGAACGCAGTCTGCTGCTTAGAGAGAGACACGAACTTGAGAGGAGATTGGCTTCCTTGGAGGAGACGGCGCGCGCCGAGAACCATGAGCAAACGCAATTGGTGCAACGGCTTAAAAGGTATTTAAACTAAGAGTTATGGAATAAAAAACGAATGAACATCTGTAATAGTTTGTCACACTTTAAATAAAAATAATTGAATGTAGCTATAACATACCATTCTCTATTTTCATCACTACGTCTTCATTCACTCCACAATGTTCTTAAACCTATATACCTGACAACAGACATGATTAATTTGCCGTTTTGCAAATAATGGTACGGAACCCTTCGTGCGCGAGTCCGACTCGCACTTGGCCGGTTTTAACTAATCATGCATTCTCTCCAGGGACCTCAAGAGGTACAGAGCCTTGCTGCGCGACGCCCAGACCATGCTGGAACAGAAAGAGAAGGAAGGTGGTAACAAGACACAGATCAGACAACTCAAGAACCAGGTACAGTCAGCTCTCGTAAACCACTGTGTATAGGTTCTTTCTGTATTTAAAAGTGCATATAGAAGGAATACAAGCTATTAAATTAAAAATTTAAAAAACCCCCACAGAAGTTTTTCGATATTTTGTGGTGGCGGCCATCTTGGATTTGATTTTTTTTATAGTGTATAGTATTCCACTACTCAACCCCTTTATCTAATCCGCCATTTTGTGGCGGCGGCCGATTCTTGGACCGATTTCCATCAAACATAGCTAAGAACACTAGTTCTTAGTCCGACTAGTTTACCTTTCAAACAAAAAAAACTAAATCAAAATCGGTTCATGCGTTTGAGAATGCCATAGACAGACACACACACACACATGACATGACAACACCCGTCGTTTTTGTGTCGGGGGTCAAAAATTGAACCTCTAAAGATGGAAATGTACGAAAAAAAAAATCTCTAAAAATATCTGTAAATATCTCCAAGGATCTCTAGTTACATAAATCTTTGAGGATATCTAAAGCGGGTAGACCTTATAAAAAAAAGTGGCTTATAATTATGTACCTTAAACGTAAAAAAACAATGTAACTGAAACTTACTTAAGTACTTTATATTTATATAAATTTTAAAACCAGGTGGAAGACCTCGAGTTGGCGGTGAGAGCAGCGACGAAAGCGAAGCTGACCGCCGAAGCGGAAGCGGCCGAAGCGAGCGCAGCGCTGGAAGAGTCTACACGAGCGAGGAACGACGCAGCCGAGAGGGCGTTGACCGCGACTAGGGAGGCGGCGGCGGCGCGCGCGCAGCTCGACGACGCTGAAGAAGAAGCAGCTGAGGTTAGTACGGTTACCTACGTAAATAAAGAGTGCGTCGATTTTTACCCGACTACGAAGAAGCAGTGAAAGTGGAGTCTGAAAGTGGCATCTGTGACAGAAAAGATGAAGATTAATAGGTTAGCGTGGTATGGGCATGTTATGAGAAGAGATGAGTGTCATGTGACGAGGAGAGTGTTAGGTATGAATGTGGATGGATACAAGGGCAGAGGTAGGCCAAAGAAAAGATGGATGGACTGTGTGAAAGAACATGACATGACATGGGTAAGAAAGGAGTGAGTACTGAGATGACGAATGATAGAGGGAAATGGAAGAAGATCACATGTTGTGCCGACCCCACATGACGTGGGAAAAGGGCAGGAAGATGATGACGAAGAAGCAGGGTAATAAGTTTGGGATGTATGTATGCAAGTTTCTTGAGCTATCGCTGTAGCCCGAACGGCGGAACGGATTTTTACAAATGAAGTGTCATTGGATTCGTATGAAGAGTGACTTAAGCTATACAAATGTCAATAAAAAATAATAGGCAGTTATGAAGCTATTTTCAATTATTTTCAGTCGGGTTTTTTTAGTTCACGACTGTAATCCCCAGGCTCGGTAGATATCTCCTCAGATCTCTAGCTACTTAGATCTTTGAAGATATCTAAAGAGGGTAGTCGGAGGCACGTTCGATTATGGTATTTCGCTCAGTGGTTAGGATCTAAGGTAGGTGGGATAATGAGGGTAGTCAAAGGCACGTTCGAACATGGTATTTTCATTTTTGAACAGTGATAAAATGTTCCTTCCCCAGCTGCTAAAGAAGTACCGCGTGAGCACGAGCGCGCTGTGCGCGGCGCAGGCGGAGGCGCGCGAGGCCTGCGCGCGCGCCGACGCGGCCGGCGAGGAGGCGCGCCAGGCGCGGGACAAGCTCGCGGACGTCAGCGCCAAGCTCGCGCACGCCGAGGCGGGCCACTCGCACTCGCAGCACGAGGCCGAGAGGCGGCTCGAGCTCAGGAACAAGGTCGGTGATCCCACTACTGGACAATAAACTGGCGCAGGCGGCTCGGATCGAAGGAAGGCCGGCGAGGAGGCGCGCCGGGCGCGGGACGAGCTCGCCGAGATCATGGATGATAAAAAGAATATCTATGCATATAATGTAATAAATATATCAGTTATCTAGTACTCATAACACAATAGAGTACCTTACTTTGGGGCTAGATGATGCTGTGTGGATTGTCCAGCATTATTTATTTATTTTATACTAAATACTAAAGCCATCGTTTCAGGAGCTAGAGTCGAGCTTGGAGCTGGAGGCGACGGCGCGCGCGCGGCTGGAGGGGCAGCTGGCGCGCCTGCGCGAGGCGCACGAGCAGCTGGCCGCCGAGCTGGCCGCGGCGCGCGCGCGCGACCAGCACGCCGCCGACGACCTCAGGAAGCTCACCAGGCAACTCAGGTATAATATACACTTCTCATCAGAAAAGTATACCTACAAAAAGTCGAAGACCGACTTCAAATTTTATGGGTCCTCGTGCCATGAATTGAATATACTGACAACCTCAACAGCGATTTTATTGAAAGAGTGTATTTTTCCAAGAAATTTAAGCATAATGGCCATCATTTGTTTAAAATTGACTTTACAATTTGACATTTAAAAAACTTGATTTATGAAAAACTTGATTGGCAAAATTGATCTTAAAAGAGACCGATCCCATAAAATAAGAAGAAGAAGAATCTTGAATGTCTACGTGATAATGACAGTTGTCGAGTGCTAGCCACTGCACTATTTTGTTTTTATCTAAAGTAATGAATCGATTTCAATAAAAAATAATTTGCTAGGTCATACTTCAGAGATGATCCCATACTTTTATCTAAGGTCCCATAATAATTAAATTTTCTACCTAATGCAACATCGAAGTCTGTTTTCTTTACTTAGTTTTGATATCGTAATTAATTAAATTAATACTAAAAACTTTACCTAAAATATCTCTAAACTACCACAGGGAGCTAAAAGAAGAGAACTCCAACCTGAACGGCAAATTGAACGAGGCCGCTCGCGCGAAGTCCGCTGCGGAGTCGGCGGCGGCCGCTGCGGCAGCGGACGCGGCGTCCGCTCGCGACGAGGCGCGGCTGGCGGCGCGCCGCGCCACTGCGCTGCAGGAGGCCATCGCCGGCGACCTGTCCAGCCCCGGCGACTCCAGAGACACTGACAGGTACAGTTGGCCCAACGGATCTAGGCATCCCTTATTTCAACCCCTTACAGCCCTATCTCAACTTAAACTTTCATCCCCTATTTCAACCCCTTACAGCCCATTTCAACTTAAACTTTCATCCCCTATTTCAACCCCTTACAGCCCATTTCAACTTAAACTTTCATCCCCTATTTCAACCCCTTACAGACCTATATCAACTTAAACTTTCATTTCCTATTTCAACCCCTTACAGCCTTTTTTTCGTATTAAAAAGTAGCCTATGTCCTTTTTTAAGTTCACCGTACCGCCACAACGGTTCTCTTTTTGCGCAGACTCTATCAGCGGGTGACTTAGGCTATGTTATATTTCAAAAAAATTAGGGATCCTTACTAAAACTCCAATAATGTAACTCAAGGTGTAAAAAATTACTTAAAATATTCTTTAAATCGCGAGCGCTGCGAAAACTATTGATGATAGAATAAAATAATTTACTACGACTTTGTAGAACACATCATTATTTACAAAAAGTGTCGCGATAGCATATGTGTAACTATTACAGTTATGCCACAATAAGAGTTCTTTTATTTTAAAATTGTAATTGAAAGGCTAATCTAAGAAAAACGCTCGGAGGAGATATACCTACCGAGCCTAGGAATTACAGTCGTGTCCATGTATACCTATATAAATACCCGTGCGAAGCCGGGGCGGACCACTAGTTTATAATAAACTTGTTGTAAATGTTACAGTGAGAACGATAGCTACAGCTCGGACGAGTCGATCGGCACTTTCCTCGCGAACCACAAGCTCAGTCCGTCGGCGCCGTCTCGGAACAGCTTGCAGCTGGAGTCGCAGAAGTAAGTCTCATCGGCATGGCCCGTCTTGGTACACGCAGTACCAGCCGGCCTAACATGGCAGCCGCGACAAATCTTCGTCTCTCTTGTCTCGCTCTTTTAGCCGAACTACTGCACAACATGTGATCTTTGGTCTACCTCATTGGTCTACCTCCTGGTCTACCTCTTTGGTCTACTTCCTGGTCTACCTCTTTGGTCTACCTCTTTGGTCTACCTATTTGGTCTACCTCTTTGGTCTACCTCTTTGGTCTACCTCTTTGGTCTACCTATTTGGTCTACCTCTTTGGTCTACCTCTTTGGTCTACCTCTTTGGTCTACCTCTTTGGTCTACCTATTTGGTCTACCTCATTGGTCTACCTCTTTGGTCTACCTCTTTGGTCTACCTCTTTGGTCTACCTCTTTGGTCTACCTCTTTGGTCTAACTCTTTGGTCTACCTCTGGTCTACCTATTTGGTCTACCTCTTTGGTCTACCTCTACCCCTATTCCATCCACATTCATATAACAATTTTCTCGTCCCATGACAATCATTTCTCCTCATGACATGCCCATACCACGCTAACCTAATACTCTTCATCTTTTCGGTCACCGGCGCCAACTTCCTCTGATATACCAACATTGTGTATTGTATGGGCCACGGGATACCGGGTGTGATATCTGATGGCCATACAGGTAGAATTTGTTGATAGTAGTAGTTGTTCTGACAGTACAGCACTTATGTATATTATCGTCACTGATAATAGTTACTTGAAAGTTCTAGCCAGTTAAGGTGATGATGAGTACGTAAAACACAAGAACCACAAGTTAAAGTTAGTTTTTTCCAAGTTAGGAAAAAGACAAGTTTAAGGTGGCTAATCTTTCCTTGGTAGTGTCTCTTGCGCGAGTAGGTCACGTACTGCTCGTTAAAGTGCATGTAATAATGAATATAGCCTAGATTGTGCTACTTAAAGTAAACCGCCGCGTGCGCAAATTGCAAATGTATGGTGAAACCGTACATGTATTGAATAAAAATAAGGCTGTAACCGACTTAAAAACGACCGAGGGGGATGCATCATACTTACTTACTCATTACTTACTGACGTACTTACGTACTTATTAGGTACTTTCTGACGTACCACGTACTTACTGACGTACTACGTACTTACTTACTGACGTACTACGTACTTACTTATTGACGTACTACTTACGTACTTACTCACTTGCTTACTTACTTACATACGTACCGTATAAACTTGATGCAGTGGGGCCACGAACCTACGATTTTAACTATGACTGGTAGTCCCACTAAGCAGTGGAACCACGAACCCATGATTTCAGGGATAGTGGGACCACGAGTAATAGTGGTACAATTCCAGTGGGACCACGAGTCGCGACCCGTACTTACTTACCTACTTCCTGTTTCTAGATCACACAGCTCCGAGGGCCGCGCGAGTCGCTCCAGCGTCGCCTCGTCCAAGCTGAGTCCCACCAAAGACTTCGTATAACAGCCGGCGCCCGCGGGCATCCTCACCAGCGCTCTGCCCGCGCTGTGCGCTGTGTTCTGCTCGCGGCAACGCCACGACTCGGCGCACGTCGTCGTCGAGTGAACCCTACGTCAACGTCACACTGACAGCTGTCAACCTGAATGTCACACTGACAGCTGTCACCTGAAATGTCGCACTGACAGCTGCTGTCAAGAGATGGAAGACCGCGTTTTGCTGTCTGTGATTTAAACCAATCGAATGAAGTTTCGTTTTCGTTGGGCTGTGAGTGAAAGGGAAAGTGACGTGATCACGTGAAAGACTTTGTAATTTTGATTATTAACCGTATAGCTTGGAATTTTAAAATTGTATCCTAAAATTAGACTGCTCAATATACACAATAACCGTTTTCGATATACTCTTACAAGTTTTAAAACTCATGTATTCTTGTAGAAGCTTTTGATATGGAATAATCGCCTAATACGGAATAATAATGGATTTTTAGATAATTGAATTGATTGGCGCTAGCGGCCTGGGAACACAGATCACCAACACCTAAGTTTGACGGTTGTTACTGCTTGATTAAGCTAAACAGCTGTTTAATCGCCGGTTAATGTGTTGGTGAGCTTGGACAGAGTGATGTTTTGTAGCCAGTGTGCAAAAGTTGCATTCCAGAAAACACTCGGATAGCACACTAGCGCCATCTAGGCTTGGACATTAATTTATTTAGGTTAGCGTTTTTCATAGGGAATTCAGGCTGCGGTTTTGGTGAGCAGCGTAAGCGGGAGCGGAATATATTTAAGACATTTACTTATGCAGAAGATGTGCATAAAATATGTCTAATGTTAAAATGGTCAAGTGTTTGTTCCCGCTTTCATTGTTCCACTGTGAACGCAGCCTTACGTGCGGCGTAGTGCCAGCCAGTCAGTATTTAGACTGCCTATTGGCATGTTGAATTACAAAATAATATTAGGTTCTTTGTTATTTAGTTAGCTAACTTTTGTAAATAACTAGACGGCATATAAGATTTTTTTATTTAATTTGTAATTATGTGTGCCCAGACTGTTATACTATGATTTTTTGTTACATGTGAGTTGTTGCTTTATAGTAGACATTGAAAACATATCTGTTAAGAGAATAGATTTTTTATTATACCCTCGATCACCTGATTTGGATCGGTTAATTTAGTAGACTTCAGATAATTCCTAAAGCGAACTCTATCCCAATGAATTAAGTCTCAAAATAGAGTCAGTTTGTCTTCTGTAAATCATTGAAATACCACCAGTCTAAAAAAAAGATCTAGTTTGATTTATTAATATTTGATATTAGCGTATCTGTAGCCTTCCCAAATCGAACTCTATCCTGATGAATTAAGGCTCAAAATAGAGTCAGTTTGTCATCTGACCTGTTAATTAATGGAATACTACCGATCTAAACAAGAGGGCTAGTTTGATTTATTAATATTTAATATTAGCGTATCTGTATTCGGTATTAGAGTATTCCAGTATGTAGTGATTGTATTGTGAAAATGTAACTCAGTTTTCTATGTATTTAATTATATCGTGTCTGTAACCTTATAGAATCTTATGTGTAATGTAATGTGATGAAATAATGTTACTTCATTCAATATTGGTTGTATAATGAAATTATTTAATAAAGTAACAGAAAATTATAATTTTGTTTCTATCCCCTTGCCTATTCCCACAGCATACTCTATAGTTAGATAAAATAGATTTTTTCGAAGTATAATAAAGGTACATATGTAATTTAGGAATTGAGGCAAGAAGTGTGATTGTAGCTAAATGTATAGATAGATGGAAACGAAACGAAATAAAGTTTCACAAACTATCAAAACCCATATTATAGCCCCCTCTGTATGCACTGCGCCGCACCACCGTTACAGTACTAGTTATTCTGTGACCGTACTGCAGATTTTAGTTTTTCAAAGTTTCCGCTAGGGGCGCTGCAGGTAAATTTATGGAAAAAAGGTGCTAAATTAGGTATTGTGTGTGTGAAGTTCAAGCAGTTACAGTTTTTTATCTATTCCGATCGTGTAATGGAAACGCGCGTCAAGTTCGTTCAAAATCATAGGTAATAAATTTTACATTGCTTGCTCTGTGACAATCTTTTTTTTTAACGAATTAAGTGTTGTGTTGTGTTCCAATCTTTATCGATAGTTTCTGATGAACCATTTCAAACTCGAAGTATTATATTCTCGTCATGATTTTTAGGTATGGGGTATTATGTAATTTCGGTAGGTATATTTCTTTAAATAATGAAGGTACCTACTTATCTTATTGATTTTGGTCATTGATTGAATCCTTTGGTATGAATAGGAGTAAAGAAAACCTTTGCCTTATGTAGATCCAGTAGCACCCTATAAGTTCCATGGATTGTTATATAATATTTAATATATTTATTAAATTACGTAGATAACAGTTTTAAAACAAGGTAAATAATTTTGTATATACATATTATACAATACCTATTCAATTTTGAATTCGACCCAGTTGTTTGATAGTCTGACTGACAGACGACAGTGACAGTCACAACCATCAAACACACACCACACAATCACTATATCATCATAATTTTGTAATTTTGTTACGCCCCTTTCGTCGTATCGTCAAGTCAGTGAAAATTGGAATTTTAGAAATTTGTGCACAAAAATTACAGAATTTGCTGTAGCATAACTTTCATAGTTGTTAGATGTTACCTTTTCTAATCGTAATTGCCTTTTAGGCTTATGAAATTCTGTAAAATCATCGTAAAAGTTTGTTATTCGTAACCAGTCGATCTGTCAAAATCTCTCTGTTTATCGATTTTTACAAAGGTTTTACAAGTTTTAATCTTAAAAAAGAAGGTAAACCTGAAGTAATAAGTTGAAAAGATGACGGATTCAAAGTACTTCACAACTACCAAAAAGGGTGAGATTTTCGAGTTGAAATCAGAGTTGAACAGTGATAAAAAAGAAAAGAAAAAGGAGGCAGTGAAGAAGGTAAGTGCCCAAACTATATGCCCTACGTTGTGTACATCTAGATGAGAGCAAAAAACTCATTAGAACTTGACTGACTGTCTGGCGCACAGGGCATATGCCTTTTTAACCAAAGAAAAGAATAAAGAGAGATTCTCAAGTTGACTTGAATATTATGTTTATGCCAAATCTATAGCAGTCTTCTTTGGATGGCATTACTTGCATATGGTTTAATGCCTGTCTGATGTGTTAAAAAATAAACCCTTCCCTTAATTACAACTGCTAAATGAATGTGGGGGAGGCTGATGTCCAACAGTTCACATCAATTTGTTGTTAGATAGAAACCATGTGTAGAATTAGATCAAAGTTGTTCCTCTTTTCAGGTCATAGCGTCTATGACAGTAGGCAAAGATGTCTCGGCTTTGTTCCCAGACGTGGTCAACTGCATGCAGACTGACAACCTCGAGTTGAAGAAACTAGTTTACTTGTATCTGATGAACTATGCCAAGTCTCAGCCCGATATGGCTATCATGGCCGTGAATACTTTCGTCAAGGTATGTATGGTATTGCTACATTTCACTAAGCTAATTCAGTATAAAAAAGTTTGTTGAGTGTTTTTTTTATATTTTAAATTTCTCGCAGCCTTATGATCTTATAGTCATGGTCAAAGATAATAATTGAATAGAAGTAGGAATGTTTTATTGTGTTTGTATTATTTATAAAAGCTGTCAGTATGTCAAAGACAGCTCTAAGTCTGGTATTGATCAACTGATTTCTTACTTAATAAAAGCATAACTTGAAAGCATGAAGAAAATATTCAAACTATTCTAGGCATGGTATTTTAATGTTAAAGATCAAATTCAAAATTCTTGTCACCTAATTTGATGTTTTTGCACTGGTTTTTTAAACTACAGTAGGTTAACAGTTTAAATTTAGTTTTCTGTAAATGTGACTTGTGTTTTTGTGGTTTAATGTCGCCTATACCATATATTGGGTGGAAGGATCTACCAACATACCAGCTTGTTAAGGTAATCCAAGATCCTATGAAATCGTCTCATTGTATTGTTGGTTTACACACTACACCAAATTATAAATAAGAAATTGTGACAACTCAAATAATTAAAAAGGCAATGCATAAAAGGTGCATTGTCTTATAATTGCATGCCTAAATTAGAATCAGCATGAATATCACAACTTATAGATCCCTAAGTGTTAGTACCACAGCATAGACAGTGTGTTTGTCTACAGAAGACAAATAGTATATTAATAAGTGATATTTGTGACAAATAATAAAAATTAAATCGGAATATTGTATTCAATAAAGTCACAAGGACAACCCAAATCAAAGACAAGCAAAGACAAAAAAAATATTTTATCTTCTCTTCTCTAGATAAAAATGGTGTCTATGGAACTTACTTATGCTAGGGAGCTGGTTAGTTATATCATTAGCACAAAAATGTGTAAATCTACTCTTAACTAACAACTAAATTCTATGTACGAAATGAAAGTTTTGCATATTGAATAATTATGGACAAAATTATTCTCGTAACAATACCAAATACCTATAAATCCATGCCTCATACCTTATTCCGAATAGAAAGCACATTGGCAAATAAACCTTGTATTCTGTATTGTAGAATCTCACTTGGATTTAATTAACAACCGAGTCAGAACACAACAAACCACAGTTCTAGAAATAGTGATTCCAAGCAGATTTTTTTAGTTTTGAAGGGTACCTTAGACTTAGTTTTCTTCGAAATTAGTTATTTAAACTATCAAAACCCGTACTGTGAAGCAAGGAGAATTATTGGAGAAACAAATTAACTATGTCTAGATTTGGCAACATGTGTGTGATGTTTCTGATATTAACAGCACCATGGGTAAAAAAATGGTTAGGGCGAGTATGGAATCTTTCATACTTTATTATTTTACAAAGTGGTAACGGTGGTAACCAGAGCGTGTGAAAAGCACTAAGTATTCCAAGCGCCATAGTCAAAAAAATGGTTTGGGCGAATATGAAAGCTTTCACACTTTCTGGTTACCGGATATAAAATATCGCCTATGGTAAACAGAGCGTGTGAAAAGCACTAAGTATTCCAAGCCTATAGACAAGTAAATGGTTTGGGCGAATATGCAAGCTTTCACACTTTCCGGTTACCGGATATATAAATCGCCGTCGGTAACCAGAGCGTGTGAAAGTCATAAGTAACAATTTTGTGTGAACAAAGAAACAACTTTGGTGTTACAAACTCCACGTGAGATCCTACTTCGCTTACAAAGCTTCTGTAATAAATGTCGCTTCTCTTTCTTTCTATAAAACCGAATGCAAACCGCCGTACTCTCCAGGACTGCGAGGATTCGAACCCGCTAATTCGCGCGCTCGCTGTCAGAACCATGGGCTGTATCCGGGTGGATAAGATCACTGAGTATCTGTGCGAGCCGCTGAGGAAATGCTTGAAAGATGAGGACCCATATGTGAGGAAGACTGCCGCGGTGTGTGTGGCGAAGCTCTATGATATATCCTCGAGCATGGTGGAAGATCAGGTCAGCAGCTACTTTTATCCATTGCATTACCCAGTAACAATAAAATGCCTATACATACATACATAAAATCACGCCAGTTTCCCGACGAGATAGGCAGAAATCACGGATCTCCACTTGCGACGATCCTGACATATCTCTTTTGCTTCATTTACTCACACATTCTTCATACATGCGCGTCGGTTTAGGGTACTCTTGACCTGGCCTTTCTCTAAAACGTCCTTATATGGGTAGATGTTTAAATTTATAGAACTATAAACAAAAATATTATTTGACGTTTCACATAGCGCCATCTAGCTAAGAAAGCATGCACAAAGGAACCAGATCATCACGCAAAATGGGCCCAATCGCAGCTTAATTGCGGAAACCAGTCCGATCACCTAGTACCAAGGAACCAGATAACAGATAGCTGATAAATATTTATGTACATTTTATAAACTCATGGTACCTATATGTTAAACACAGATATTATTAGTTCATTTTAATTATGTTACAGGGTTTCCTAGATCAGCTGAAAGACTTGCTGAGCGATTCTAACCCAATGGTGGTCGCCAACGCCGTCGCCGCATTGTCTGAGATCAACGAGGCTAGCGTCTCGGGGAAACCCCTTGTTGGTATGTGTTCGAGATAGGGAACAAAACTATTGCCTATATATTTATATACTATATGCCTGTCTTGATGGGAAAAGGAAACAAGGGAGACCAAAGAAGAGGTGGAGTGACCTATTTACACAGCGATGCGGACCGGAATGGATGAGAAAGGCGAGAAAAAGAGATGAATGGAGGGATTTAGGGGAGGCCTACGTCACAGAGGCGACTACTGCTGATGAGCTGGAAAACTAAAAGTAGTAAAAAGTGTATAGTTCATAATTAAAATAAAAATTAGAATAACTTTAGCTTTGTTAATGTGTTAAGCTTAGAATATAGTAGAATAAAGGCTTTTTTATTTATTTTATTTATGCCTGCCTTGCTAACATGGCAGCTGTAACAATATTTTGTTAACTCTTTTGTCGTGCATCTGACTCGTATAGAAAGTGAGAGACGACACTATCGTGGAGCTCATATTAGCCCGGCTGATCATGATAATGATACTTATTTCAGAGATGAACGCGCCCACGATCAATAAGCTCCTAACAGCGCTGAACGAGTGCACGGAATGGGGTCAAGTGTTCATACTGGACGCGCTGTCCAACTACCAGCCGCGTGACGCGCGGGAGGCGCACTCCATCTGCGAGAGGATAACTCCCCGGCTCGCACACGCCAACGCAGCCGTCGTACTATCCGCAGTTAAGGTAATTTATACCTTAGTGAACCAAGATGTAATTACACACAAACACAACTAGTTTCTTGCCTGTTCTTCTGACAAGTTTCTTGCCTGTGCTTCTAGCGAGTTCTTGCCTGTTCTTCTGACGAGTTTCTTGCCTGTTCTTCTGACGTGTTTCTTGCCTGTGTATTTATTTATATTTATTATATTGGTATTTATTGCTTATTTTTCCCGTCGTTTCGACAAGTTTACGACCACGACAGTGTGTAAACCCGTTTAATACTAATAATAATTTTGCAATTAATTTCTGCACTCACGCCTGAATGGACTAAAATACAAATTGTTTTGTAAAAACAAATACTTGTTAAAGTATGAAATCGGGGTGTTATTTTTTACAGGTTCTAATGAAACTGATGGAGATGGTGGCAGAAGACACGGAACTGGTCAGCACGCTGTCTCGCAAGCTGGCGCCTCCGCTGGTGACGCTGCTGAGCGCCGAGCCGGAGGTGCAGTACGTGGCGTTGAGGAACATCAACCTCGTTGTCCAGAAGCGAGCTGACATCCTCAAACATGAGATGAAGGTATACCTCAACAAAACACATATATCCTCACAAACAGTTACCTCCACACACACAGTCACATTCGCTCACAAACACACACAATTACATTCCCACACAAAATTACACACAATTATATTCCCACAGAAAATGACATCCTCACACACAATCACATTTCACACACCCTCACCTTCACATACAATCACATACACAATCTGCGATACCCTTAATTACGGGAGTACTGTGATATAACTGTAAGTCCTCAAGTTTTGTATATGGAATGTTTGTCTGTGTCATAAATAAATACGAACCAGTTTTTACTCACAATCCCACCTTTACACACAATCCCACCCTCACACAATCCCACCCTCCCACAATCCCACCCTCACACAATCCCACCCTCACACAATCCCACCCTCACTCACAATCACATTTCACATACATGATACAATTACACACAATCAATCACATACACAATCTGTGATACCCTTAATAACATGAGCACTGTGATTTAACTGTAAGTCCTCAAGAAGTCCTAAGTTTTGTAAATGAAGTGTTTGTCTGTTTAATAAATAAATACTAACTAATTTTTTCAAATTCCAGGTTTTCTTTGTGAAGTACAACGATCCTATCTACGTGAAGCTGGAAAAGCTAGACATCATGATTCGTCTCGCGTCCCAGGCGAACATCACTCAAGTGCTGGGCGAATTAAAGGAGTACGCGACGGAAGTCGATGTAGACTTTGTGAGAAAAGCTGTGAGGGCTATTGGACGATGCGCTATCAAGGTAAGGCTGAGTTTTCATAGTGTACAAAAAGAACTAATAGGGTAATCAAGCGCTGAACATAATTGGTTGGAGATAAGGAACTTAGGGCGCGTTCACGTTGAGTTCGATTCTGTCTCTTGAGTGGATGTGCAGAAGTAAAACCCAGAATGGACGTCATGGATAGAAATATGGAAACTATTCAAGAACAACTTTTTTGCGATTTAGATCAGCAATGTAAACGCAGCCAACATTTTCTTGAATAAGTCCCGCCCAATGACCAATTCTAACAATTCAAGTCAGTGCTGCATCCTTATCACTTTCACACAACTGTGCAAGGGAGAGAGCGCCATATTAGCTCGTTTCATTGGACGAACTATACGTTTTTACCGTTAGAGGTCAATATAACATTACAAAACATGATCACAACTAATAAATAAAAAAAACATGGTCTCGACTGCAATCCCCAGGGCTCGGTAGATATCTCCTCAGACCTATAGTGACTTAGATCTATGAGGATATCTAAAGAGGGTAGTCAGAGGCACGTCCGAACATGACATTTGGTACATGCCCACATTCTGCACAGTAGTTAGTATTCCGTACGTGACAGGTTGCAAGTCCATCGCTTATAAGAATACTAACGTAGACACATACCTTCGTATTTTTGGTTCTAGGGTATGCCGGTTTCCTCGCGATGTTTTCCTTCACCGTTTAAGAGCACTGGCAATGCGCACATAATTTTTTCGAATAGCAAAATTCATTGGTGCACGACCAGGTCGGCTAGTACACTCATCCCTACCAAGCTATCCCTACTGGTAGGGATAATGCACGTTCTTGGAGATTTATTTCTACCGGTAGGGATAGGTGCACAGTAAATTTCTTATCCCTACTCCGTTATCCCTACTGGTAGGGATAAGTGTACATTTGTGTAGATCTATTTCTACCAGCAGGGATAGGTGCACAGTAAATTTAGTAGGTTTGAACGCACGACCAGGGGCCTGACCACGAATTCATAATACACTACCGAATTAATATTACATTGTTATCGTACCATGACCTATGCAAATTGTATTGAAGTAGTGACGTTTCTATAAAGGAATCATTACGGACTCGTTCTGGAAGACTTCGGGTTTGAACCCACGACCGGATCGTGAGGCAGCGGTGCTACCACTACACCACCAGCGCTCTTTTCAAAGTCACCGAAAAAACTTCTCTTCCAGGTGGAACCCTCAGCAGAGCGCTGTGTGTCAACCCTCCTGGAACTAATCCAGACTAAAGTTAACTACGTGGTGCAAGAGGCTATAGTGGTGATCAAGGACATATTCCGCAAATACCCCAACAAGTACGAGAGTATCATCAGCACGTTATGTGAAAACCTCGATACCCTGGATGAGCCAGAGGCCAGGGCTTCTATGGTGAGTGCCGGCGCAATTGTAACCCCGCCTTTACATTTGTAAGTTGCTTTCGCAAAATTGAGTACCTGGATGACCGAACTTTGGTCGGTTTTTTTTGGTAAACGACGTTTCCTAAAAATAGGCCAAAAAAAAAGAGGTAGGCCAAAGAAAAGATGGATAGAATAGAATAGAAAATAGTTTATTGCCAAAAAAAACAATAAAAAATTTAGACTTAAGTACCTATTTAAAAAAAACAAATAATTTTTGGCAAAAGGAGTAAATTCAGCATTTTTGAGATGACGAATGACAGAGGGAAATGGTAGAAGATCACATGTTGTGCCGACCCTACATAATGTGAGAAAAAGGCAGAAAGAAGAAGAGAGACGTTTCCTAAAAATGAAACCTAGCTAGATCGATTTATCGCCCCCGAAACCTCCTCCATACTATATTTCATGATTTGGAATTTTGAATCCTATATCAATGATTTAAGGGTCAATGCACTTGAGAAATACACGAACTCTGCCCATATTTATTTTTACTAATATTAAAATGAGGAAAGATTTGTTTGTTAGTTTGTTTGGATTGAATAGGCTCCGAAACTACTTGACCAATTTGAAAAATTCTTTCACCAATGTGTAGAATAAACTTTCAGGATGAACATATGCTATATTTAGGTAGGTACTTCGCGGGCGACGCCGCGAGCGGAAGCTAGTCTTATAAAATTAACAATGATAAAATTGTATATTTGTCCTCAGGTTTGGATCGTGGGTGAATACGCTGAGCGTATCGACAATGCTGACGAACTCCTAGACTCGTTCCTGGAAGGGTTCCACGATGAAAACGCGCAGGTAAAAGACGTTAAATTATAAAAATGCTTAAATAATAACATAATATTTAATATATAATAATTTATTATAATATTAGATTATTTTTTATGTTAATTGTTTGTATAAATGCTGATCGATGCTATAATCAAATCCAGAGTTCTATTCCCGTAGCGGGATATCATATCATATACAACATCTTTGCATGAAACATTATTGAATTTTATGTAGTTCGTGTATAACACATAGACAACTTTTCATCCGGGTAGGTACCACGCGAGCGGAGCCTCATGATAATATACCTATTTATTTTATTTTACTTTATTTGGCACACAAAACACAAGCAAAACTTAATTAATAAAATATAATACTGTTCTGCACTAAGTTGCAACCAAAGATTTAAATCGTAGATATGCCCGGACGCCAAAAACTGTGGCACTGTATTTACTTGTTAACAAAATGCCGATGCACGCACACTAATGATTAGTGAAAAATGAACCAAACAGTTATTTCACCATTTATTGTGCAATTATATTGCACGACCTTTCGTAAAAAAATATACTTATTTCTTTTGTACCCTGAAATTGAAAATATTTGGTGTGCCAAATGAGCGAGCTATCTCATTTCGTTTGGCAACAAAACGACGCGGTCTCAGTACCGTACGGGCATATCCACGATTTAAATCTTTGGTTGCAACATAAGCACATGTTCACAGTGCACAGCTAAACAAGTAAATGTACATTTTAAGCAGACAAAGGTATTTACAATGGTGTAATATGTTGGTAGGTGCAACTACAATTGCTGACGGCGGTGGTGAAACTGTTCCTGAAGCGGCCCGCCGACACGCAGGAGCTGGTGCAGCACGTGCTGAGCCTCGCCACGCAGGACTCCGACAACCCTGACCTCAGGTAGTTAATCCTACTAATATTATAAACGCGAAAGTTTGTAAGAATGTGTGGATGTATGGATGTTACTCTTTCACGCTGAAACGGCTGAACGGATCTGCATGAAATTTGGCACAGATATAGATTATAGTCTGGAATAACACATAGGCTATTTTTTATCCCTGAAAAATATACGATTCCCGTGGGATAGGTTTGTTTTTGTTTTTCAAGGTACCACGCGGGCGAAGCCGTGGGTGGAAGCTAGTAAATTAATAAATATTAGTGGACATATCAACAGTCTAGCCCCAAACTAAACAAAGCTTGTACTACGGGAACCAGGTAGCTGATAGATTAATTAAATACTTATTTTTTAATAAACAAAATAATAAAATAAAAAAAATATGATCACGGCTGTAATCCCCAGGCTCGGTAGATATCTCCTCAGATCTTTACTTAATTTAATAAATAGATACTAAGAATATAAAATAACACCCAGACACAGAAAAAACATCTGCGTTCATCACACTAATGTTTATCCTGGGCCCCACCCAGGATAAACATTAGAATCGAACCCACAACCTACAGCGCAGAATGCAGAGCTACTACCAACTGAGCTGTGAGGCCAGTCGTAATCTATACTATTTCTAGCTGTTGGCCGCGACATTCATCATCATCATCATCATCAGCCTATAGCAGTCCACTGCTGGATATAGGCCTCCCCTAATGAGCGCCATTGCGCCCTGTCTTCAGCTCGACGCATCCAGCGACATTGTCGGCATTTAATTATTTTTTTTCAAAGTGTAGCCGACATTATGTTCTTTCTCAAGCTCTAGACTCTAATTACTACATAATAGTAGGAAGAAGATAGTCTAGCTAGAGTGTAGATTATCTCTGTACCAAATGTCATTTAAATCGCTTCAGTAGTTTAGGCGTGATTGCGTAACACACAGACCGAGTTTCGCATTTATTTATAACTAGCTGATGCCCGCAGCTTCGCCCGCGTGAATGCCGATTATCGCGACTTTTCATACAAATTTTCATCCCCTATTTTATCCCCTTGGGGGTAGAATTAATCAAAATCCTTTCTTAGCGGATGCCTACGTCATAACATCTACCTGCATGCCAAATTTCAGCCCGATCCGTCCAGTGGTTTAGGCTGTGCGTTGATAGATCACTATGTCAGTCAGTCAGTCAGTCACCTTTGAATTATATATATTTAGACTAGCTTCCGCCCACGGCTTGAACCAATGAGTTTTCCTATTTGAAAAGTTTATGTGTGCAATTAAACGGTAAAGGAAAACATCGTGAGGAAACCGGCATACCCTAGAACCAAAAATTTTAAGGTCGTGTCATAGGCTAGTGTTAGCGTCGATGGGCTTGCAACCTATCACGTATGGAATACTTATCACTGTGCAAAATGTGGACATGTGCCAAATGTCATGTTTGGACGTGTGACGTGACTCTGACTACCCCTCTAAATATTCTCAAAGATCTAAGCAACTAGAGATCTGAGGAGATATTATTATTAGTATTAGACGGGTATTTATCGCTGTCGTGGTCACGGGTACAGCTTGGCAAAAATGTTTAGAAACGGAACTAAAATTATTATGCACTGGCAACCCTTTTCAAATTGTCAAGCACAAGTACAAGTTACGTCAGTCTCTCATAATAATCTTGAATTTTGTATGTTTACTATTTAATTCCGGTAGTTTCCTGTAGATAAAGTATATAAAAATGAAAAAAACCATCCGAAGCAGTGCTAAGAAGTGATTTACAAAGTTTACACGCGATTTTTGTTGGAAAAAGAAGCCAAAACAACGTTGTCCTATCTCGGCAATGTTTTACAGAGAAACGCTGAAATAACAGGTATTTAACGGTGATATTTTAATTTCTCCAGTCAAATAGGGCTACTATAGTTATATTAAACTGGTTCTAAACCTTTGCGTTTGTTTTAATTGCTAAATTATAAGCAGCTATTTTGAGGTTATGCTTACAAAACAGAATAGAGTAACCCGTAAACTTGATACTTTACTGGTGTCGTTTTGTCAAGGGAATATAAAGTCCTTAAATCTTTGTTTTCTTATAGGTAAATCTGTCGGTACAGTGAAAATTATTGTTAATGAGGGTGCAGTAAACCATGGCAAATTATGTTGTGTTATTAACCAACAAGATGACAGCAGCAGTGATGACACCACAGAATCAGACTCTGAAGATAACTTACCCAAATATTGCACAAGGCTAAAGTGAATTTGAATTTTCAGGAGTTGAATATTTGGAGGATGATCTGTTGGGTTAATAAAATGTAATCTTTAAAAAAAAAATAGTTTTATTTGTTCAAATAATATTATAAATAAGAAAATATTGTTTGTAAGTTTGTCTCTCACGCCGGATGGGATTTAGATGAAATTTAGTTAACGTAAATTATACCCTGGATTAACACTAATTTACTGTCCGAGTCCTACGCGAACAAAGCCTCGGGCGGAAGCTACGAAAGTTTATGAGAGAAGGTTTGAGAGTCTGTGTTTATGTTTTACTTAATTCCGTAACAGCTGAAAGAATTTTGATTAAATACCCACATAGGCTACTCCTTCAAAATTTGTGTCGTAAGATGGCGTAAAAATTATAAAAATCATCAAGTATCAAAACTATTTGGAATAACATTATAGGGTGGCCATATATACGCGATAGTGGCGCCTCCATTATTTTCTATACTTTTTTGCCAAGCTGTAGACTGTCTACCCGTGACCACGACAGCGTGCAAACCTGTCGAAACGTCGGGAAAATATAAGGTTATTTGAACGCGATAAATAACCGTCTAATACTAATAATAATGTGTTCAGATCGCGTAAGTTTAAAAGTACATATCTGAGGAGATGTCTACCGAGTCTGGGGATTACAGTCGTGATCGTGTTTTTTTAAATTATATAAATTATACAGAGACCGCGGTTTCATCTACTGGCGTCTCCTGTCAACCGACCCTGCTGCAGCTAAAGAAGTTGTACTAGCGGACAAGCCACTGATCTCGGAAGAGACTGACCTGCTTGAGCCAACCTTGCTTGACGAACTGATCTGTCACATCAGTTCTCTCGCTTCGGTGTACCACAAACCGCCGACTGCTTTTGTCGAAGGTAAGAGAACCAATCTCGGGTTAATGCTACCTCCAGACATGGTAGCTAAGGAGCTCTGATTTCCAGATTTGACCTAGACGGAGTGATATTACAAGCAGAAACACATTCCATAATAATAATATTATTTTAGGCAAAATTAGTCTAAGACCAGTCACGCACTGCGTCCGATCCGAATCCGATCAGAACCAGTGAAAATATGGTCCGAAGTAGTTATAGAACTATTTCTATGGTAACTTACGTACTACATCCGATTTCCGTCATTCGTCATTTCCGACACGTAAAATGACGTATGCCAAAAGATGGGTACTGAACTGCTTGTATTTGTATCAGAGATCGGACTTGTGCGTAAGCAATAGGTATCAGAATTCGGTCCGAGTTTTCTAGATCCATGTTTTCACGGGTTCGGATCGGATGCAGTGCGTAACCGCTCTTAGTGTACAAGATGCAAAAACTTAAAAACTTATCCACCCTCAATATAATGTAAAGAATAAATAACACTATTTGGCTTGGGTTTAAGGCTAGATGGCGCTGTGATATCTAGTCTATACTAATATTATAGAGTGGAAAGTTTTGTATTTTTGTTTGTAACGAATAAACTCAAAAACTACTGGTCCGATTTTAAAAATTCTTTCACCGTTAGAATGCTTCGTTATCCTTGAGTAACATAGGCTATATTTTATGTAGGTACCTCGCGAGCAAAGCCGCGAACGGAAGCTAGCAATATATATTTATTTCCCAGGTCGCGGCGCGGGCGTGCGTAAGTCCCTCCCTGCGCGCGGCCTCGCGCCCGAAGACACGTCGTCAGCCAGCGCTCCGCAGTCCACCGTCATACCCAACCAATCGAACCAGGTATGACACTACACTAATCCTTACCACAAACTCTTCGGGCAATATCAAAGTAATATAACTTTGACATGTCGTACCCATGACCTTTAAAATTGTATTGATGTAGTGTTATATCTATCTTGAAATGCGACATTTCTGAAACATGATGGTTTGTAAGAGCTTGTGGTAAGGCCCTAGGTGATTCTGTTGTTTACCGAATTTTAAAATTTCCTAAACTATTCCTGTTTTTAATTTCCTAAATTAAACTACTATTTTTTACAAAAATTAAAAAAAACCCGACAACGTAATTGAAAATAGCTTCTTACAGCCGCCATATTTTTGACATTCTGTATAGTCTATGTCACTCTTGATCCAGACGAATCCAACGACATCTCATTTGTCAAAATCCGTCCAGCCGTTTGGGCTACACCGACAGCCAAAGGAACTCGCATACATACACCCCAAACACTTACCCTTTCACTTCGGGTACATACATACATACATAAATCCACGCCTGTTTCCCGACGGGGTAGGCAGAGACCACGGATCTCCACTTGCTACGATCCTGACACACCTCTTTTGCTTCATTCACTCTCATTACATTCTTCAAACATGCGCGTCGGTGTAGGGTACTCTGGACCTGGCCTTTCTCTAAAACTTCCCCGAGGTCTTCCCTTTCCAACTGTCCCATTCACACTCTCCTTATGCACCTATATACCTATATACTTCGGGTAAAAACCAATAAATTCCCTACCTATTATTTAAAGCAATATATACAGGGTGTCCCAAAAAGTAGTGTCAAGCGAAAGTCCAGAGATAGAACACTCCTTGGGGTACCCGAATCACCCCCATGTATGTTCCGCGATTTTTTATAGTTTTCGAGTTATGAATTTTTTTCCGAATTTTTGAAAACTTACGACTTGAACTACTTAAAAAGTTCTTTAAAAAAAGTAGAAAACTTTCTTGAGATTTTTTTTTTGCTGCTGAATTGTTATGAGTTGTTCTTTTATGCATAAAATAATCAGCTACGTGACTTTGATGAAAACTATGAAAATGTTGGTGTAAAGTCAAATAATTACATTCGGTGAATACATGGGGGTGATTCGGGTACCTCAAGGGGTGTTCTATCTCTGGACTTTCGCTTGACACTACTTTTTGGGACACCCTGTATACTAAGGCTAAGGGTGGTATTACATTTATCAAATATCTTGGTCCAATGTACATTTGATCAAAGAAATTGGACGACTTCATCAAATGTTTTGGCAACAAATTGATTGGCAAGAAATTTGATCAAATATTGAACATCATAATTAGACAAAGATATTTGATAAGTGTAATACCACCCTTATATCATTTTTGTCTTATTTGTATAGAAGCTTAGGTAGGAGTTGCATAAAAGACTTATTGTGTGGTTGTTCGGCAGGAGTCCAACATGATCGCAGACCTGCTATCCATGGACATCGGAGGCCCGCCGCCCGCCGCCGCGCCCGCCGCCTCCAACGTGGACCTGCTCGCCGGAGGCCTAGACGTGCTGGTAAGTGATACTTTATAACCTACTTGAAATTACGTTTTAACTATTATTTT
This sequence comes from Cosmorhoe ocellata, assembly GCA_963675405.1. Classification (NCBI taxonomy): domain Eukaryota; kingdom Metazoa; phylum Arthropoda; class Insecta; order Lepidoptera; family Geometridae; genus Cosmorhoe; species Cosmorhoe ocellata. The sequence continues at coordinate 5,881,474 of OY776265.1, read as the reverse complement.
CTTAATATACACCGTGAAATTTTAATGGTTGTTTTCCCGCAGCGAAATGGTTTGGTCTTAGTAATACAATCGTTGTATAAACAAATTAATATCAAAAATTAAAAAAAATTGAAAATTTAATTCGAAAGCGATCACGAACCAATAGTAATTCATCCCGATACCTACGCGAAGGCGGCCTAGGCGCGTGCGATTCGAATAGTACCTACAAGTTACGTCTAATGTTACTATTGTTCCTCACATTTTCGAGTTTATGAATATTTTAAAATTATTTTAAAACAAAAACACCTTTATTTTTTTACTTTTACTCTATTTTTCGAAAGTACTCCTTATGGCAAGTTGTTCTGCCGCGGGAAAACAACCATTAAAATTTCACGGTGTATAAAACAAAGTCGGGTTTGTTCGAACACTAATAACCTAAGAACGGTTGGATCGATTTTTTGTGTTTTTGATTTGTTGTCTCCGTCCCGAATAGCAGAATAAATATTAAATCATTTGAATAGTAGTTATTAGGTATAGTATATTATATGTAGAGGTAGGCCAAAGAAAATATGGATGGACTGTGTGAAAGATGACACGGGTGAGAAAGGAGAAAGTACTGAGATGACGGATGATAGAGGGAAATGAAAGATCATATGTTGTGCCGACCACATAACGTGCGAAAAGGGCAGGAAGATGATGATGATGATGATGAATAGTATATTATGTGCAATTTATATTAATTTTCCCAGCTGGGCACGGGCCCGGAGCCCGCGGCAGTGGCGCCATCTACAACGGGCCTGCTCGGCGATATATTCGGCGCGACTGTTGCGCCCGCGTCGCACGTGCCGCCTAAGCAGTGCTGGCTACCCGCGGACAAAGGAAAAGGTATGTCCCATCTCTTTATACATTATTCTGAGATTACTTATACCAGAAGTTGGTCAAATTCACCCTGATGCGTTTATTTTTGGAAATTCCTTTCGCTGTGACGATAAAAATTACATTTTTGTTTGGCCAAATCACAAAATGTCACTTTGTTTTCTCATCCGTAGAGAAATATTCGGTCTACGTTACTCATGCTAGGAGAGATTTATCTTCAACCCTATCTTTACAGGATAACCTAATACAATAGAGAGAATATTTACCTCAACATTTTAATAATAAAATAAACATTCTATCAAAATACAAAACCAATACGAGTAATAAAACCTATGATTATGGTTCTAAAATATACTTATAAGCTTTTATGAATTCGCTCAAAGAACATTGAAATAAATCAATACTCTCCGCTACTAGATTTAGTGATTTAGATGTCAAGAACATACTATTGTCTCACTTTATCCACTTCATGAACTGTATGTTTGTCTCAGGTTTGGAGATCTGGGGGACGTTCAGCCGACAGAACGGCCAACCTCGCATCGAGATGACATTCACTAACAAGGCGATGCAGGCTATGAGCGGATTCGCTATTCAACTCAACAAAAACAGGCAAGTATTTCAAGATGGAAAAGGTTTAAAACAGGCATTTATTTCAAGACGGAAAAGGTTTAACAGGCAAGTATTTCAAAAACGAAAAGGTTTAAAAACAGGCAATTATTTCAAAATGGAAAAGGTTTAAAACAGGCATTTATTTCAAGACGGAAAAGGTTTAACAGGCAAGTATTTCAAAAAGGAAAAGGTTTAAAAACAGGCAATTATTTCAAAATGGAAAAGGTTTAAAACAGGCATTTATTTCAAAACGAAAAAGTTTTAATAACAGGCAATTATTTCAAAACGGAAAAGGTTTAAAACAGGCATGTTTTTCAAGGCGGAAAAGGTTTAGAAATAGGCAAGTATTTCAAAACGGAAAAGGTTTAAAAACAAGCACACAAAATATTAAATTAAATATTTGAATTTGCTAAGATGTAAATATCACTATCGATCTGTCATCCAATCATAACCATTATGAACTTTCTATACATAGTTATAGTGTTACTTTTACCGTGGCTAAATGCTTTATATATTTTTGTGTTATGACTTCAGTTTCGGCATCTACCCCGTCGGCGGACTGTGTGTGGGTGCCTTGCAAGCCGGGGCCACGGCCGAGGCGCCACTGACACTCGCCACCACGGGGCCAGTGCAACGGATGGACCCGCTCAACAACTTACAGGTCAATTGCATCACTATGTTACAAATTATTAGTAGTACCATTTAAATCCCATTAAGTGAGATCTGTATACCAAATTTCATGGTAATAGGTTCAGTTGTTACTACCTTTTGGAGTAACATAGCTCGTAAAAATGACATAAAACTGCTAATTTTACTATGGATGGTATGCTTGGATGCTTGTTACTCTTACACGCTGAAACGACTGAACGGATCTGGATGAAATTTGGCCCAGAGATAGAGAATAACTTAAGCTACCTAAAGAGTGAACAAAAAATATTAAAACTCCATCACCGCAGTAAGATTATAAACATGAAAGTTTGTGAATGTTTGTTTGTTAGGCTGATAGATTATAGTCTGGAATAGCATTGGCTATTTTTGTTCCCGTAAATAGATTTGTTTTTGTTTTTCAAGGTACACGCGTACATAGCCGTGGAAGCTTGTTTTTAATATGAATCCCTTGTACAATTTACAGGTAGCCATAAAGAATAACGTTGATGTATTCTACTTCGCCTGTCTCATCCCGGCACACATACTCTTCACCGAAGACGGACAATTAGACAAACGGGTATTCCTCACCACCTGGAAAGAAATCCCAGCTGCAAACGAGGTGCAGCACACACTCTCCAACGTTATCGGAAACGCTGACACTATCGCGCACAAAATGACATTAAACAACATATTCACCATCGCCAAGAGAAACGTTGAAGGACAAGACATGCTTTACCAATCTCTGAAGCTTACCAACAATATCTGGGTGCTGCTAGAACTGAAACTCCAGCCGGGGAACCCAGAAGCGACACTCAGTCTCAAGTCGCGCACGGTAGAAGTAGCTCAGTGTATATTCCAAGCGTACGAATCTATTATTAAATCTTAAATCTCGTATTGGTCTTATTTTAAGACTTGTAAATTCCATTATATTAAAGATTATAATAAGAGCTAGCAATTATATCCTATAAATACATTTCTCTTCAAAAAACCGAGCTACCCCTGCTTTTTTCATTTAGGTGACTATTAACTAAAACAGTATTTAAAAACAATGTGTAAGTACTTAGTTTAAAGTATGTTTTTCAGAAAAACTACCCTCTATTGATGGTGATTTTTGTTTTTCTATCTCTAGATTTTAGTAACTATGTAATCAAAACATAACTTTAGGGGTAGCTCGATTTTTTTACGAGAAGTATATAATATAATGTTGTAGTGGAACATAATATAATAAAATATAATTAGACACTACTAGTATTGAGTGAACTCGTTAATGAATTTTGTATGCAAGACCTCCCCGGACGAAGACTCCAAATTTCAAGTCTCTATGACCAGCGGGTTAAGACTAGGCGTGTCTGTCTATTGAGGTTAAAATTAAAAGAACACACGCTTAAGCAGAGTTATAGCTCATAAAATAATTCGTTTTGTAGTTGAAAGTATGTTTGTCATGTTCCAGACTATAAAGTATGTTATAGTAAGAAAATTAAAATAAATAACGTTATTATCAATATGCTGTGGTTTTTTTTTGATCTCATTGAGATTTAAGCTACTAAAACATTCAGCTATATTGCATGATGGAAGATTTTATACGATATTTCAAAAACTGTAGACACAAATCCCTATCATCGGACTAAATCCACAATCCACACATAAATAATTTGTACGTATAATTTTAATTTATTTCCTAACCCTTTTGTGACAACTGTGTCAGTTCCACTGGGATAAGCAACTCGTACTAACCTTCCAATTACGACGAAAATTATACTAGCCTTAATCCAAATTGCTTTAATTACATATTAGGTAGGTAAGTAGATAATTTGTTTTTGTTGCATATTTTCTTATTTAGTCTAATATTCTCACATCGAAAAGACTAATAAAAAGATATAAAGAAACCCTTTTGGAACCCCATATCTTAATTAAACCATTTGACTCATCTGACTCCTATAATTACTAACACATTTCACATCTACAAGCTAATCTACATTTCATGCAAATCGGATAAAATTGAAGGATACTTGGACTGAAAATTGCAATTAGTTCAATCACAATATTTTTATTAATCGTGTCTTCTAGCACGCGAGGTAGAAAATAATAAAAAGCATAAGTCGAGAACATTTTAAATATATATTTCACTTTCTGGTCCAGACCCCAACATGTCATCATATATTTACAAAATAATACTTTTACTGCATATAACTGAACATGGAATAAACATCGAAATTGAATTCATACAAATGATTATAATATTTCAAAGAAATAGCATCAAAAACATAGAATAACTTAAAATAAATATTTATAAACGGGAAGTATACTAGTTTTCGGTATTTATATACAAATTTCATAAATCAATAAATTCAAAAATCTATTCAACACTTCCGTATGTAACAATTTGAAATATCATGTCTTAGTATAAAAATTCTATTAAAATTTACTTATCTAGTCTTAATAATATATCGGAATAAGGCACGGAATCGTATACGAGTACAATATTATGAAAACTAATTTGAGATAACTTATTTTTTTTTTTTCATATAAATATTTTGGACCCTCTTCAATACACAAAACGAACGCCTAAATACGCCTTTGACGTCTTTTACCACTCTGTTATTAGAAAATTTACAGAACAACTTGTATACACTTATTTATTATTATTACAATGAACGATTATCAAATATGAACATTATTTTCACACTGCACAAAACCCCGTGCCATATTCCAAGAATTTCCCTAATCAATTTTCACAAGAAAATCATGAACTTCCAACTTCTGTCGCATTATAGCGGATAGCACAACTTCCGTACTACAAACAACATTCAAAGTCTTCTCAGCTTGCAGTAGATAATATACCAAATGTAAATCGTTTGGTACAGTCAACACTAGATAACTGTAAGGCCTCTGTGTATGCAATTCCTGTATAGATATAAACGAACGTCTATTCTTCTCAACCTTACCCCCACATAGTTCTATCATTTCCACTAACGCGTTCTTAGCCGGTTTCACGCACGGTGTTATAAAGAAGGTGATTCCCTCAAACAACTTTCGCCTCTGTTCCCCGCACAATAAGACTTCAGATAAGTCGCATTTGAACATTTTGTTGAAGGCGTCGTCTTTTAGGCCGTGTTTTGCTTCGTCTGCGAACTTGTTGAGGCGTTGGCTTTCGTATATCCATTCGGGGGACAGTAGATGTTTCACCGTGACGAGACAGCTGACCAGTTTGCTGGTGCGGACGAGCTTGTCCATAACGAGGTGTGTGGCGTCCATTGCAGAGGACACTACGAGCCCGCCGAGTTGCCTAAAATCATAACGAAATGGAAATCAATAAGTTTAAGAACCTGGCCTTACCACAAGCCCTTAAAAACCATCATGTTTCAAACGTCAAAGCTTCAAGTTAGTAAGACTAATTGAATACAAAGTTTTATAGGTCATGGTATATCAAAGTTATACTAAATAAACTATAATCGCGATTTTTGACAACGAAAAAAATTTCTTAAAAATATTTTTTTTTCAACTCAGTCGATCAGCTCTGCCTTCTGCACTGTAGGTTGTGGGTTTAGTTCCCATCCTGGACTAACTACAGATAAGTTGGTTTAGTTTGGTCAGATGGTGCTGTGTGAAATGTCCATCAATATATTTTTTTTATTATTCGAAATATCTCTAATTAAGTGATAGTTTTGTAAATCAGTATGAGTCTGTGAGCAACACTGTTTACGGAAGTATAGTAAGTTTGGAATGAACTCATCCAAACGATGACCGCGCAGAACGTCGCTTAACTAACGTCACAATACCTGACTATAGTAGCTAGTTTGTTCAGCTGGTGCACATTGACGGCGGAGAAGAGCACGCGCGGGGCGAGGTGCAGGGGCGGGGGCGGCGCGGGCGCGGGCGGCGGCGCGGGAGGGGACTCGAGGCGCGGGCGCTTGGCGCGGCGCGGGTTCGACGCCAGCGCAGCCGCACTGCGCTTTGCACGCTCGTGAGATTCTTGCGTTATGTTGATAGCCATCTTCCAAGCGTCTGCAAAGTGGGAATAGATATCTCGCACCTTTAGAATTATAGTGACCCAACGCAAAAAACTAAGTTTTTGGGAATCGCCGAATAAAGTTCCGATGGTCTGCTAGTTTAATAAGAAAAGTAGTGAAATCGATACATTTTAAGTTTAAGTTTCGCAAATTTTAATTTTATATCATAGTTAAGTTTGTTGATTACACAATTCAAAAGAAAAAAATTGAATCAGAGTTTTATTTATATTCTAGTTTTTAATTTATTTAATTAGGTACCCTTTTTAAGTCTTTATTTTACTAAAATCAATTTTTTAAAAAGACTTTTTTTTGTTTTGTGTCTCTGTAATTCTGAATAAATTTGTCATTATGTTGTAACCTTCCTGAACAGGTCGCTGTAATAGTAAACATAGTAGGTAAATATTAGACACTTAAATGAATTTTGTACAACTTATTACTTTAATAGGAACAAAAAATAGACATTTTCAGATTAGATCATTTAAATTTTTTTTCTTACATAGTATTTTAATCAGGGAAGTACTTAGGTTTATAAAATATTGCATAAAATACAATACTAAAAATATAGTTGAACATTATTCACCTTGACATTACTCGTATTTGAGGTGTGTTTTAATGTGCCTAATAAACTCTATCTATCAACTATACTAAATAATTACTTACTACAAAAAATCAACAGTTTTACTAAAGTACTTAATGAACTCTCAAAAACAATTACAAACACCTTTGTATTTGGTAACTAATAAATCAATCAAACTATACTGTTAAAAAAGTCTGCATAGTAATTTGGAATTAAATTTTTAGCAACGAGATCTCGTAAGTCTTTTTTCTTGTGTTCACTTAACTCCAGTCTTTTTGTAAATGCTTTGGTCATCGTTACTTCTTCTGCAGTCATCATTCTCTTTCGTTTGTTTCTCATGTTCACCGCAGTGAACTTACTTTGAGTGTACGATGTCTTATAGTAAAAAGAGTAACCTTCATCTTTACAAAATTTTAGAACCTTAACGTTGTTCCATGACACAGAACTTTATGTTCATTTTCATTTAAATTGTATGCCCATTTTTCTTGTAAATTCTTCAAATCAATGAAAAAATCGTACTTCAATTCTTTTACAGTAAAGGGTTTTCCATGCTTTCGCGAGCTTTTAATTAGTGTTAAATACTAATAATAATAATAGAGTGCGTATATTGGCCCAGACTTTTTATTTTGCTTTATAGCTTTTTCGATAAGGCTACTCGTATGCACAATGTCGCCCTCTTATTAGGTACTTATGAGTAATAGAGTGTATATTTTCAAAACGAGTCATACAACATCTTATGTAAGATCTCTGCAACTCAACTTCGCCTAAGGACCAATAGCTTTCAAACAATTGAGTTCTATCCGTTTCATTAATGTTATTGGAACATTTCAGTCTGCAATTACATGGGCTTTTCATACAACGGGCAGGATCTTCTATTTTACTTGTAAAAATGTAAGCTTTTCCAGAATTTCTTATATTTTTAGCAACATTTTGTTTCCATCTGGATGGATCTCGAACACGTTATCGGGATTTTCTTGTAGTTTCCGTAAGAGAGTTGTTAGCATTATTAGATCCGATTGTATTGATATTAATATTGGAAGACGACGCAGAACTGGTGCTAATGATTGATAATCGACGACGATTAAGAGGAGACCGAGATCTAACGTTGGATCAGTGTCGCTCAAATCCACATCACTTTCGTTGGAGTTGATAGGTGGCTGATGGTATGTTTTTCTTATTCTAGATCCACATCTGCCTGGGATTCCACTAGTTAATCTTGATGTTGAAGATTCACCTAAGATCGCGTTTGTTGGGATATTAGAGTTATTCATAGTATCATCGCCAGAAGTGCTGCTGGTGCTGGAAGTGGAGGATGAGCTATCCGAAGTAGATGATGAACTACTACTAGTCGATGAATCACGTGAATCTTTACACTTTTGTTTTTCTTTTTGATATGGCAGTGGAGCGCTCTCGAAAGTTGAAATTTCTTCTGCATCTTTGGGTTTTTCATTGAGCGTCTGTGCCTAAAAACAAGAGTTAATGTAACAACGTGAAATAGTATTAAAATTTATATTTCATAATAATATAAAAGGCTAAAAAACTTACCTCCTCAGTGATTTTATTGTACAGAAGAAACGTGTTTAAATCATTTGGGATGGATTTGTCAGGTGTGTTTTCTATTATTGAGGTACTACGTGTACGTGCTGTTGTTGATGGACTCGAAAATATATTTTCTTAACCAGGTGCATTCTGAAAGCAATAGAAGAAGATATTTATTTATTAAATTCGCCGTTAGATTGAAATTAGGTGCTAGTTACTTGTTACAAATCTAATCAAAAATGTAACATCTCATACTTACGAAGTCACTACAATCAAAATTGTTGTCTGTGTGAGCACTATTGTTATTGTTCTCCTGAAAATAAATTAGGTAAGTACGTGTTTTAGTTCAATTATAAAAAGTAACAACTGTTGCAAATATTAAATAGAATCTAAATAACCTGTCTCTGATTATTTAAGTCTAGTTTTTCTAAAATAAAATCTGCTCTTCTCTTCATTTTTATGATGTCGGTGCATATATTCACCACACTACAGCTTAATTTAGCAATACAAAATACTATTGAGTTATCTGAAACAATATTAAAAATATAAATAACACTATCTAAGTAACTTATCTCACAGAATATACAGAAATGTTAAAAACAAGATAGACCCATTTCTAAAACAGTCAATAAAAATATAACCATATTTGTTAAAAAATGGACGCAATTGTAAGTAAGCCAATAACATTGACATTAATTTTACTACAAGAAAGACTTAATTTTGATTGTGTCCTAATTTAGCTGATGTTTTCAGTTAAACAATGACACAATAACAAATGAGTCAAAGCTTTGAGAAAATATTTGAGTATTAAATAGACCTATTCACTAAAATGGTCCTTACTTTATTATAAATATTAAATTCTACATACCTTTTAATCACTCTTAGGTCGACTTATTCAGGTTTGGGTCTCTGCATTAGTAAACGCGTAGAGACTTGTTTATGACACGCGCGCCACTTTACTGATATTGTCTCTGTCACACTGAACTGACGTGTAGAAGAAGAAAGAACAAAAGAGACCGAAGTATTATGTTTGTCCTTTTTTGCCCTAAAAAAGTCTCCGTTCGATTGAACAATCGACGGAGTATGGTTTTTAAGGACATTTCATGACTCTAACTCGATTTCACCAAATTTCGAATTAGGTCCCTATAACTCTAAAGGTGCGATCTATACTTACTAATATAATAAAGGGGAAAGTTTTTTATTTTTGTATTTTTGTTTGTAATGAATAAACTCAAAAACTACTCGTCCGATATCAAAAAATCTTTTACCATTAGAATGCTACATTATTCCTGAGTAACATAGGCTATATTTTATGTAGGTACCTCGCGAGCAAAGCTGCGAGCGAAAGCTAGTTTTTTATACAAAAAAAATATGATCACGATTGTAATCCTCAGGCTCGGTAGATATCATCTCAGATTGGATTATAAATAGTTATTTAAGGCAGTCAGTCATCTGTCTCACTGGTTTAGGTGGTAGAAATAGTCTGCGGGGATTCGTTTGATACAGTGTGACTGATACATACCTACCTATAAGGCGCCAAGACAGGATTGGCCAGTCTATAGGAACGCAGTAATTATTTGTATTACAACAAAAAAAAATATCACGAATGTAATCTCCAGGCTCGGTAGATATCTGCTCAGATCTCTAATTACTTAGATATTCGAGGATATCTAAAGAGGGTAGTCAGAGGCACGTTTAAATATTATATTTGGTACATGCCTACATTTTGCACAGTAGTTGCTATTCTGTACGTACGTGATCTGGTTGCAAGGCCATATAATACTGTAGTAACGAAAAAAGGCAACAAAGTTAAGTGTTAAGTTTTTTTTAATTTTAATGATTATCATCAGGAACTTACTCATCAAATGCGACACAAGACTGTAGTCCATCCTGAAAGGACTCGCCAGGTTGAACTGTTGATATTTCGTGTTTTCGATCTGAAACATTACAAATAATTCATTATACATTATAAATATATTATAAAAGAAAGTCGGGTTTGCTCGAACACTTATAACTCTTAGAACGGCGGGACCAGTTTTTATGATATTTGATTTGTTGAATTTATCTCCGCCCCGAATAGCAGAATAACTATTAAAATATTTGATAACTAGCTGACCCGCCAGCGACTTCGTTCACTTAAAGTATCTAAACTGAGTTTCAAACACGTCACACAACTCATAAAAATCCCATACTAACTTTGACACCCCATTTGACCCCTTTATGAAGGTTATATTGAAAAATCCTGAAACACGTGTCCATTTGTTTTGCATTTACAGTACACAAAGTTTCAGGCCAATCGCACGACCCGTTAAAAAGTTCCCATACAAACATTGACCCCACATTTGACCCCTTTTTGAAGGTTATATTGAAAAATCCTGAAATACGTGTCTATTCATTTTGCATTTACAGTACACAAACAAAGTTTCAAACCAATCGCACAACCCGTTAAAAAGTTCCCATACAAACATTGACCCCACATTTGACCCCTTTTTGAAGGTTATATTGAAAAATCCTGAAACACGTGTCCGTTTATTTTGCATTTAAAGTGTACAATCAAAGTTTCATGAAAATCGCTCCACGCGTTAAAAAGTTTCATACAAACATTTTTCACCCTTTTTCACCCCCTTAAAGGTGGAATTTCCAAAAACCCCGCCTTAGTGGGTGGTTTTGTTATAAAAGAAAGCCACCTTCCAAATTTTAGCTTTCTATCTTCAGAGGTTTCGGCTCGGCGATGATCAATCAGTCAGTCAGTCAGTCAGTCAGTCAGGTTAAGCTCTTTTATAGATATAGATTAAACAACAGTTTTACTAATTCTAAGGCGGTACGAAGTTCGCCGGGACAGCTAGTAACATAATCTATACTAATATTATAAAGAGGAAAACTTTGATTGTTTGTTTGTTTGTTTGAAATGAATAGGCTCCGAAACTACTGAACCGATTTGAAAAATTCTTTCACCAATGTGTAGAATGAACTTTCAGGATGAACATAGGCTATAATTTATGTAGGTACTTCGCGGGCGACGCCGCGTGCAGAAGCTAGTATATAATAACTAGCTGGCCCGCTTGGAACTTCGTTTGCGTATTTTACTTTAAATGAATTTCAATAAAATATGATACACGCCTTTTACGAATTCTGTTAAGAAAGGTTTATGCAAAATTTGAAGTAGATTGGACCAAGGAATCTCGTCCCATACAAACTTTGCCCCCCTTTTTCAGCTACTTAGAGGTAGAATTTCGGAAAATCCTTTCTTATCGGATGCCTACGTCATACAAAGAACACACCCTCCAAGTTTCAGGTCTCTACGATCAGCGGTTTAGGCTGTGCGTTGATCAGTCAGTCATTCAGGACAAAGCCTTTTATAAGTACAGATAACATAGGCTACCTGTGCCAATGCGCTCATATTTCCAAGCAGTAGATCGGTCAGCCAGGCGGCCGTCACCACGGGGATGCCCCACTCCCTCGCACGCCGGTACTTGTTGCCTTCCGCCCGTTTGCAGATAAGAACTGTGTTGTCTCGCGTCATGTACGGCGTTAGCTGAAAGAGAAAAGGACTTTTAAAAAGATTTCTTAAGCTTTCGCGATTATCACCCATATTTACATACAATAAAGGGTCTATATCGTTGACCTTTATTATTTTCTCTACGTTTCGATCATATTGAAACGGCTGTGTTCACGGGATGACACGTTATCGCGATATAATGCTAATTGTACTACTACATTTCTCATTTATTATATACTTTCTGACCCTTTGACGACGTCAGAGACGTTGAGACTTTGAGACGTTGTCAGAGGTACCTGCTACAGCCATATACATACACATCCCAAACACATTATCCTCTACGTAGTCAAGTAAAATAAAAATAAACCAGACAGAAAAGAAATGCAAAATAGCTTTTTTCATCCGCTATACTGTAGTTTTGACATTTCACAACTACAGCCCACCCCGCGTGCGATAACGACAGGGAGATGACGATGATTGAGTAAGGCTGACGACCTCAGTGGCGCAGCGGGCGAGAGTCCGCCTGCGACGCAAGAGGTTGCGTGTTCGATTCCCGCCGTGGAACAAAGTGTACGATCTGCAGAAATTTGTTCCGTTGGTCTGGGTGTTTTCTATGTATAATAAAAAATATCTATCTATGTATATAATGTATTAAACATATCAGTTATCTAGTACCCATAACGCAAGCTTTGAGTAGCTTACTTTGGGGCTAGATGATACTGTGTGGATTTTCCTCACACACACACACATGATCACGACTATAATCCCCGGGCTCGGTAGATATCTCCTCAGATCTTTAGATACTTAGATCTTTGAGGATAACTAAAGGGGGTAGTCAGAGGCAAGTCCAAACATGACATTTGGTACATGCCCACATTTTGCACAGTAGTTAGTATTCCGTACGTGACAGGTTGCAAGCCCATCGCCAGGATTTTCCAGCATTATTTATTTTGTTTATTGTGTCACCTTAGCCCCGATGTGTTCGATGCAGGCGGAGACCCGCTCTCTGTCGGTGGAGCGCCAGCCGGAGATGGCGGCGCGGTGGTGGCGCGCGGGGCGGTCGCGCGCGGAGTACATGGTGGGCAGGTGCAGCGCCTGCCAGGGCGGCGCCACCGCGCGCCGCACCATCGCGTCCGACAGCCAGTACGCGGTCACGCAGCGCTTCGCGTCCCGTAAAGCCTGATTTCAATTAAATCTTATTAAATAATCAATAAAAATATTATAAAGAGGAAAACTTTGATTGTTTGTTTGTTTGTTTGAAATGAATAGGCTCCGAAACTACTGAACCGATTTGAAAAAATCTTTCACCAATGTGTAGAATGAACTTTCAGGATGAACATAGGCTATATTTTATGTAGGTACTTCGCGGGCGACGCCGCGTGCAGAAGCTAGTAATCAATAAAAACTATACCTTTAATATAAAATAAATAAAAAATAAATAAATATGATCACGACTGTAATCCCCAGGCTCGGTAGATATCTCCTCAGATCTTTCGTTACGTAGATATTTGAGGATATCTAAAGGGGGTAGTCAGAGGCAAGTCCAAACATGACATTTGGTACATGCCCACATTTTGCACAGTAGTTAGTATTCCGTATGTGACAGGTTGCAAGCCCATCGCCGCTTATAAGAATACTAACCTATGACACATGCCTTCGAATTTTTGGTTCTGAGGTATGCCGGTTTCCTCACGATGTTTTCCTTCACCGTTTAAGAGCACTGGCATTCATATTATTAGTATTAAACGGGCATTTACACAGGTTTACATACTGTCTGTAATTGGTAAATAAAACGCGATAAATACCCGTATAATACTAATAATAATGTGTTCAGATCGCGTAAGTTTAAACATATATAATAAAGTTCATATTAAATTATAATCACTCACTGTTGTCTAAGCAATGTAGAAGGCGGTACGAAGATTGCCGGGACAGCTCGTAATCAATAAAAAAATATACCTATATTTCTACATCCTCCTAATATTATAAACGCGAAAGTTTGTAAGAATGTATGGATGTCTAGCTGTCTGGATGTATGTTTGTTATTCTTTCACGCTGAAACGCCTGAACGGATCTGAATGAAATTTGGCACAGATATAGATTAAAAAATAGATTAGAGATAGAAAATGTACGGTTCCCACGGGATAGAGTGTTTTTGATTTTCACGTGGGCAAAGCCGCGGGCAGAAGCTAGTCTTATTATATAACTAGCTTTCGCCCACGGCTTCGCCCGCGTGGTACCTTGAAAAACAAAAACAAATCTATCCCGCGGGAACCTTATATTTTTCCGGGATAAAATGTAGCCTATGTGTTATTCCAGACCATAATCTATAGCTGTGTCTATTTTCATCCAGATCCGTTCAGCCGTTTAAGCGTGAAAAAGTAACAAACATCCATACATTCTTACAAACTTTCACGTTTATAATATTAGTAGGACTAGTAGGATAGGATAACTGTCTACCCGTGACCACAACAGCGTGCAAGCCTGTCGAAACGTCGGGAAAATAAAAGGTGATTTGAACGCGATAAATACCCGTCTAATACTAATAATAAAGTTATAATATTAGTAGGATGTGCAGCGACCTGCATAACGACGCCGTGCTTCTGCGTCTCGCAGAGCACGTGCGTGACGCGCGCGCAGTAGGCGGGCTCCAGCTCGCCGCCGCGCCGCTGCAGCGCCTCGCCCCAGCGCGCCACGCGCTCCGCGCCCCACGTCTGCTGGTACTCCACCTGCGCACATTGTATAAATGTAAAAAAACCTAAACATTACACATTACTGTCTAAAGATTAGTTTTTATGGTATATTATCTATGTACAGAGTCTGTCACTGTCACACAGTCTGACAGTACAACAGAGGGAACATACTGTCAAATTGTGACGTTTGTCGTAATAAAATCCCACATGTGAGAAATTACAAATAAGTTTGTAATTAAGATATTTTTTGGTATTTAATAAGAAAGACCTGAAATAAAGGCATTAAATGTTGTTTTCTTTTGTTTACAGGTTAGTAAATACTAGTATAACTTATTAACATAGTCAATCTTGTAATGTGTGTAAGTAATTAAAACTTTTGTTTACAGAGAAACGCAACGTCTTTATTTTTGATCTTGTTCCGAATTTAAGTGAAAATCAAATAACATTATTATATAAATAATAAATATGATCACGACTGTAATCCCCAGGCTCGGTAGATATCTCCTCAGATCTTTAGTTACTTAGATCTTTGAGGATATCTAAAGGGGGTAGTCAGAGGCAAGTCCAAACATGACATTTGGTACATGCCCACATTTTGCACAGTAGCTAGTATTCCGTACGTGACAGGTTGCAAGCCCATCGCCGCTTATTACAATACTAACTTATGACACATACCTTCGAATTTTTGGTTCTAGGGTATACCGGTTTCCTCACGTTGTTTTCCTTCACCGTTTATGAGCACTGGCATTGCGCACATATATTTTTCGAATAGAAAAACTCATTGGTACACGACCCGGTTTGAACCCACGACCTTCGGATCGTGAGGCAGGAGTGCTACCACTACATCACCAGTAGTTTTTGAGTTTATTTGTTACAAACAAAAATACAAAAATACAAAACTTTTAGTACAGATATAGATTAATTTTTTGTTGGTGTATTATTGATCAATTTTCTCTGTTAATGAAATATAACTATTAAAATTAAATTTCAACTGAAGTAGATAGAATATAATAAACTTACAATGTGAAACACGCAGCCCAGAAGGAACAAGTCCGGTGGTAGTTTCAGGTTTGGATTGTGTCCGTAGAACTGCGCGCGCGCCGGCGGGGCGCGCACCGCGCCTGCGTACACCTTGTTGCCCACGCCCACTCCCACGCCCGGTGTTGCGGCCTGGACAAATTATACAAATAATATACTATAAGAAACTGGTTGGATATATTACTTCTTCTTCTTTAAGTAAGAGCGAAATCTCCTATGACAAGTATTTTTTTACTTAAAATTAAATGACGAGCATAGTGGTGCCACCTGCCTTCGAAGGTCTTGGGTTCAAACCTGGTCGTGCACCAATGAGTTTTTCCATTCGAAAAATGTATGTGCGCAATGCCAGTGCTCTTAAACGGTGAAGGAAAACATCGTGAGGAAACCGGCATACCCTAGAACTAAAAATTCTAAGTGTGTGTCATAGTTTAGTATTCTTATAAGCGGCGATGGGCTTGCAAACACGTACGGAATACTAACTGGTGCGAAATGCGGGACGTGATTCTGACAAAAAACAGCAAACCTACTTACTAATCTAAGTAGGTTTGCTGTTTTTTTTACTATTAGTTTTTTTTATTATTATTTATGTACTAGGCTAGTACGACTAGACCGCTAAATGTGGTCGTGTGGTTACCTGGTGTGGATGATGAGCTGGTCCTAGCAGCAACCGCGCAGGCGCTCTGACGGCGCCGCCGGCCGCATGGGCCGCCGTCATCAACCTGCATCATACATCAACATGTATTCAATACCTACTTGGCCAAAATGTATGAAACAGCTGTTTTTTTTTTTGCGCGCTCAGTGTTAGTTTTTATTTTGATTCGATGGAGCCGGCTGCACGCACGGAAAAATATGGCGTCATGCGGCGTTACCTCGCTCTGAGGCGTTCCATTCTTATGATGTTGTCACGTTCAACTATCGTCAGTAAACCGACTTTACAGACAACCGATTTTTTTATTTAACACCACACAAAACAAAAGGCTTTGTCGCTGAGCGACCAAACCGCCTAATTGGTACATATTTACAATATTTAACTAATCAAAACAAAGAAAAAGAAAACAAACTTAAAGTAATCTCTACAGAAATAACACAAAGCAAGATTGTACAATTTGCGAGCCTCGTTAAGTGTTGGTTTAAGGTACGCGTTGGCAGCGGACGACATGAGGCAACAGCGGACGACTTGTCGCGGCGACACTACTGGTTTCTATGTATTTCTATGAAATTCTCTCCGTAGTTAGCGACACGAAGCCAGCGACGCGTCGAGACGCCAGTGTCGCCCGACCGCGGATCAGTCAGACATCTTGTTTCACGGAACACTCGGAACCAACTGGATGAACTGTCTGCAGTCGGGTTCGAAATCATGACTGCAGCGACAGGACGTAACGACGTGTCGTGGCGACATGTAGCGACGACACGTCGTCCGCTGCTGCCTCATGTCGTCCGCTGCCAACTCGAACCTTTAAGTTTTTTATATTGGTGGGTGCTTTAACCAGTGATCTGTTATAGTTACTAAAGTAACACTTTAACCCCCTGAAGTTTACGGAAGTAGTCTGGTGACACCCTGTATAAGACATGTACTTACCTCAAAGTGCCCGCGGCCGATGGCTCGTGCTCCGTGGGTGGTGCTGTACCTTGCAGCCTGATACTGAGCATGTTGGCTAGTGCTGTCTTTGTCTTGGGATTCACGAGGAGAGCATTGTTGGCTGAAACATCATCATTGGCCTACATAAAATATAAACTACTAGCAACACGCGTAGTCAATAGTCAAAAACTTTTTATTCAGTAATATCACAGGGATCATTTTGAATCGTCTTACATACTAGGTGAGTCTAGGTGCCAATTCCAGTCCTATCCCCAGTCCGAGAAGAACTGACAAGAAACTCGCTGGGCCCTAGCGCTTTTTTTGTATGATCCTTGTTAACATTGTTAGGGACACCTAGCAGAGTTGGAGCTGATTCGTCCCAAGCTTTTTTGTCATCTAAGTACTCTGATATTCTATAATAAGCTTTACGTAGCTTACATAGCGTAGTTTACACGGGTAGCAAAAGTATCTTTATTTTTTATATAAAAATAATATTATAAAGAGGAAAGATTTGATTGTTTGTTTGCATTGAATAGGCTCCGAAACTACTGGACCGATTTAAAAAAATGTTTCACCAATGTGTAGAATGAACTTTCAGGATGAACATAGGCTATATTTTATGTAGGTACTTCGCGGGCGACCGACGCCGCGAGCGGAAGCTAGTTTAAAATATAGCCTATGTCACTCAGGAATAGTTCAGCGTTCTAATGGTGAAAGAATTTTTGAAATCGGTCTAGTAGTTTTTGAGTTTATACGTTACTAGCTTCCGCTCGCGGCGTCACCCGCGAAGTACCTACTTACATAAAATATAGCCTATGTTCATCCTGAAAGTTTATTCTACACATTGGTGAAAGAATTTTTCAAATCGGTTCAGTAGTTTCGGAGCCTATTCGTTTCAAACAAACAAACAAACAATCAAAGTTTTCCTCTTTATAATATTAGTATAGACAAACAAAAATACAAAATTTTCCTCTTTATAATATTATTAGTATATTAGTATAGAACACCCGCGACTTAATCCGAGCGAAATAGTGACTTTTGGTAGTATTTTTAATTTTTTAGGCTATTATTTTGCAAATAAAACACTTACATACATTAATATAAGCTATTTACAGTATTTTTCTACAAGAAGCTTATTTGTCGTAAGCTTTTTTACTGACGTCATCACACAAAAACTTTCTACACTATTTTTACCCTCTTTGGGGTAACATTTTTACAAAATTTGAATTATTTTTTAATCAACTCGAATCGCGACATAGATGAGAGAGAGAGATAGCAAACATAGAACCACAGACAATATTGAAGGCATAATGCCACAGATTACATTACATGTCATGTAGTGACAGTGACAGTTATAAACTATGTTTTTTATAACAATAGTAACATTAAGTGGTTTTTTTAATCATGTTTGCTTACCTTGATGTTGCTCGGGTGTTGTGGGCTGTAACAACGGCTGGTCCCCCTGCCCCTCCGGCACTAACACTTGCTGCGTCACTCCAGGAGACACCTGCAATGATAAATTCAAATATTTCACGTTACAAAATTGAGTGCTGGTGGTGTAGTGATAGCACCCCTGCCTCACGATCCGAAGGTCGTGGGTTCAAAACTGGTCGTGCACCAGTGAGTTTTTCCATTCGAAAAATTTATGTGCGCAATGCCAGTGCTCTTAAACGGTGAAGGAAAACATCGTGAGGAAACCGGCATACCCTAGAACCAAAAATTCGAAGGTATGTGTCATAGGTTAGTATTCTTATAAGCGGCGATGGGCTTACAACCTGTCACGTACGGAATACTAACTACTGTGCAAAATGTGGGCATGTACCAAATGTCATGTTTGGACTTGCCTCTGACTACCCTCTTTAGATATCCTCAAAGATCTAAGTAACTAAAGATCTGAGGAGATATGTACCGAGCCTGGGGATTACAGAGTCGTGATCATATTTTTTTTTTTTTTTTACAAAATCGAGTCTCCCCCAAAGTTATCTTTTGATTACATAGACACAAATTTTGCCCGCCATTTGTGGTGGCGAAATTTTACTGACTCTACACTTAATTGGTTCCTTTCTTTGCTCCACTGAGTATTTATTAGTGAAAACACCCTTCCAACATTCGCAAAAGGAGGACATACAGTAGGTAAGGGAGGACGGGAGGACATTATGTGGAAAAGGAGGACTTGTCCTCCTTTTGGATACCATCTGGCAACCCTAATCAAACGTAGCTAACAACACTCCCGACACTTTTATATTCTAATTACCGGCACTTGTTTGACGGCGTGGTGGTGTTGCGCGTGCTCCCTCTGCGCTTGAAGCTGCTGTATCCGCTGGATGTGCTGCTGCCGCTGCAGCGCTAACTGCTGCATCTGTTCCACGGACCCGCCGGCGGCCCCGGGGCTCGCCACAGCCGCGCCGCCTACTGGAATAGAACAGAATAACTTTCATTACCTGTATCAAAAATCTATCCTCCATTATACTATACACTAATATACTACTCGAAACATCTATATCTTGACGACCTCAGTGGCGCAGCGGGCGAGAGTCCGCTTACGACGCTAGAGGTTGCGGGTTCGATTCCCGCCTCGGAACAAATTTGTGTACGATCTGCAGAAATTTGTTCTGTCGGTCTGGGTGTTTTCTATGTATAATAAAAATATATCTATAAATGTATATAATGTATTAAATATATCAGTTATCTAGTACCCATAACACAAGCTTTGAATAGCTTACTTTGGGGCTAGATGATGCTGTGTGGATTGTCCAGCATTATTTATTTATTTATTTATATCTATACTAGATTACGCCCATGGCTTCGCCCGCGTGGTTACTTTAAAAACCAAACAAATCTGTCCCACGGGAACCGTACATTTTTCGGGATAAAAAGTAGCCTATGTGCTATTCCAGGCTATAATCTATATCTGCCAAATTTCTTCCAGATCCGTTCGGCCGTTTCAGCGTGAAAGAGTAACAAACATACATCCAGCCACATCCTTACAAACTTTCGCCTTTATAATATCAGTAGGATTCTATACATATAATAAAATCGTTTATCTTTGCGTTTGTGCACGCTAATCTCCGCAACGGCTGTACCAAATCAAATGCCGTTTTCGCTAATGTATCTATTGAGATAAGCTTGGATTAAAACTTAGGCTTTGTTTCATCGAAATCGGTTGACAAATAAAAGAGATAAGAATTTGATATATTTCATGAAAAACCTTATCCATTCCTACAGCCCTAGTCACAGAATATTAATACGTAATCTAACGCGTACGCAGTCGCGTGTATCAACTAGTAAAGAATAATGAACACTAAATTTCACTAACTATGAACGCCAACTCGAACTACGTCATGAGTTTACGGATAAAAGTAAAAAAACTCACGCTCAATATCACCGAAATCTATCTCCTCGAAATAATTCATTTTTCCCTCTTCCAAATCCCACGTAAACCCTCTCCCAGAGATATCCAGTCACTAGATATCGCATTGAAATTGTAATTCTCGATAGAATAGCAACAACGGTAATATACTAGTGTAACCAACGAGTTTCGTTCGCATTATTATCGTACAGACGTTTCTCTTGCACCCATTTATAGATTATTTCTTACAATATTTAGGTTTTTCGGGATATTATTTTAAGCGGAGCTAACAAGGAGAAATAAAAAAAATTGCAATCTAATCATCAATCTTATCTTATCTTTACTTGCTACAATTTGAAAACCAGCGTTACTTCTTTAGCTACCATGACTGGATGTAACATCAAGATGAGATTGGTCGCAGTTCTTACCCACCGTCCACCAACCTGAGACCACCTGGGTGAACCGTTGAAAGTTTTTTTACAACGGCTCACCTTTGTTCACCTGGGGCCTCACCACGAATTCATAATACATTACCGAATTAGTATTACATTGTTATTTCGTACCATGACCTATGCAAATTGTATGGAACTAGTGACGATTCTATAATGGAATCGTTACGGAATCGTTGTGGAAGACTTCGTGGTAAGGCCCCTGGGTGATCCTTCTGTTCGGACATGCGACATTCGTGCAGGAAGGACAATGCATGTGTAACATCTTTTAGTTTTGTGTAGGTACACTTTTACAGACAGGCAGTAGTGAAACGATTTTATGTATTTAGATGATCTAAATACCAAATCCAAACGCCCCTAGACGCAGCGTTATAAAAATGCGCTTATGTTGAGTTAGAGGAAAGTTTTGTAGCATTATTTGGTATTTAAATCAGTTATGTATTTTCAAAGATGGTGGGAGACATCAAGGATAAACACGGATCTCAAAGGAAATTATGCTGGCAAATATATTTTTTCCAAGACATTTTCAGGTGACGAAAGTATTAAGACTGATTATTATTTATGACTACTGACCCGACAAACGTTGTCCTGTCCAAACGATCTAGGGTTCATACAAAAATCCAATAGAAATAACACAAATTTTCTTCTGTTTTTCAATATCCCAGCTATTTTTACCCCTCCCTACCCACTTCTTCCCCTCCTGTAGGTCTACCATGAGTTGTCACATTTAGATTGGCTGACGTTACTACAGTAGTAATAGTACGTTACTATGACATCTGTCAAAATTGTTACTCATGGTACCAAATTCTAAGCAAATTAATGAGCGTAAACTACAGTCGCTGTAGTACGCTGTGACGTAGGATAGTTAGCTACGTGAGGTTTTAGTACCCAACTATCCACTAGAGGCGCTGTACCAAATTTTCATACATTTTTTTAACTACAGTCGCTAGCGAGTGTAGATTGTGAAAACTCATGGTAGACCCTCTGTTCCGCTAATACTTTTATTAATGTTTTCCTATACTTTTTAACGAATATATTTTTTTATTGTTGTTTTATATCAAAACATTTGTCCCGTAGCGGGAATGGACTCCGCACTTTGTCAATCAACCAGTCGCCCGCAGCATCTAATCG
Organism: Cosmorhoe ocellata; assembly: GCA_963675405.1. Lineage (NCBI taxonomy): Eukaryota > Metazoa > Arthropoda > Insecta > Lepidoptera > Geometridae > Cosmorhoe > Cosmorhoe ocellata. The sequence continues at coordinate 5,859,498 of OY776265.1, read as the reverse complement.
ATCGGTGGCCTCTAATGTTTTAAATCAAGTATTTAGGTTACAACACCCACATGATAATATAGGTATATAAACATATCTAGCATTACATAGCAAGTAACTTCATTGTACAGTCAACAAAACATTTTAAAACACCCTCTCGAAATGGGATAAAAGATGGGTGTCTTTATGTATAAATGAGCGCTGGTGGTGCAGTGGTAGCACCCCGGCCTCACGATCCGAAGGTCGTGGGTTCAAACCTGGTCGTGCACCAATGAGTTTTTCCATTCGAAAAAAATATGTGCGCAATGCCAGTGCTCTTAAACGGTGAAGGAAAACATCGTGAGGAAACCGGCATACCCTAGAACCAATAATTCGAAGGTGTGTGTCATAGGTTAGTATTCTTATAAGCGGCGATGGGCTTGCAACCTGTCACGTACGGAATACTAACTACTGTGCAAAATGTGGGCATGTACCAAATGTCATGTTTGGACTTGCCTCTTCTAGATCTTTGAGGATATCTAAAGGGGGTAGTCCCCCCTTTAGATATCCTCAAAGATCTAAGTAACCAAAGATCTGAGGAGATATCTACCGAGCCCGGGGATTACAGTCGTGATCATATTTATTTTATTTATTATTTATGTAATATTTATAAACTAGCTGATACACTCGCAACTTCGTTTACGAAAAAAATTACAAAATTTGACACCCCATTTCACCCCTTTGTAAGGGTTATTTTAAAAAATCCTGAAAATGTCCATTTATTTTGCATTTAAAGTATCCAAACCAGCTTTTGAGCGAATATTTTTTATATATAAAATTTGCCACCTTGCTTAACCCCCCTTAGGGGTTGATTTTCGGATCTAGGCCTAAGTGTTACTCCAGAACCTAAACTATCTAAATCACAAATGTCACCAAAATCGGTTGAGAAGTTATGGAGGTATGTGGTCAAACATTCACACACACACCCTCACATCCTTTCGCATTTATAATATTAGTAGGATATTAGAATGTTTTTCAAATGTTATTTAAGTTAATTTTCAGATGACTGACCGTACATGATGCAGCATGATCAGTTGACTGACGTGACCTAATAGCCCACTTTAGTTAAACATTTTTTTAATTTACATCAATCATTATCGAACTTTAATAGGGGGTTTTTATTAGTATAGGGGTAGTTCAATAGCAGTTTTAATGAGGCGTAATTATGATGCTATTTCTTATTACTTTCGGTCCAGTTTTTTAATATCTTTATCTATCTATATATAAAACAAAGTCGTGTATTTACGCCATTTATAATGGACCGATTTTCATGATTTTCGATTTGTTGAATTTGTCTCCGCCCTGAATAGCAAAATGCAGACGACCGCGGGCAACAGCTAGTTTGAATCTTACTAATATGATAAATTTAAAATAAGTAATAAATAAAACTAATATTAGTTTGAGCACTGGTGGTGTAGTGGTAGCCCCCCCTGCCTCACGATCCGAAGGTCGTGGGTTTTAACCTGTCGTGCACCAATGAGTTTTTTCATTCGAAAAATTTATGTGTGCAATGCCAGTGCTCGTAAACGGTGAAAGAAAATATCGTGAGGAAACCGGCATACCCTAGAACCAAAAATTTCGAAGGTGTGTGTCATGTTAAAGTTATTATAAGCAGCGCTGGGCTTGCAAGCTGTCACGTACAGAATATTATCCACTGTGCAAAATGTGGGCATGTGCCAATCATGTTTTGACGTGCCTCTGACTACCCTCTTTAGATATCCTCAAAGATCTAAGTAACTAGAGATCTGAGGAGATATCTACCGAGCCTGGGGATTATAGTCGTGTTTTTTTTTTAGTTTGATGCATGTTTTATTTATGCTTACCTGGCGATTGGGGAGGCGCGGGCGAAGCTATGGGTATCGGAGCTCGGGCACCAGGTTGTTGTAGCCATTGGACCTGGAAACATACTTGAATAAATACTACACCATATTTTTACCATTTTAATTCCCAACAAGAAGTCCGTTTTTGTGAGTTACAAGATGGATGTGAGAAAGAACCGCGAGTGGTAGGTAGCCGCTGCATAGATGTGAATTCATTTTTTTTTTACCCCATACCCCGCGTGCTACCTCAATGAACAAAAACAAATCTATCCCACGGAAACCGTACATTTTTCCAGGATAAAAAGTAGCCTATGTGCTATTCCAGACTATAATCTAGCTGTGCCAAATTTCATCCAGATCTGTCAAACCGTTTTAGCGTGATAGAGTAACTGACATCGATACATACAAACTTCCACGTTTATTAATAGGATATTGCACAGTGAAGAGCCATAAAATGTATTAGCAATACCTGCTGTTGCTGAGCCAATTCCGGTGCGATTTGGCTGCGAATGAATGTGACGCTTTGCGGCGCCGGCGACTGTGCCCCGGGTGAACCCGCCACCACACCAGGCTGCTGAAAATTGCAATTACATTACAAGATTTTTTTGACGACCGTGTTCGATTCCGGCCTCGAAACAAATTTGTGTACGATCTGCAGAAATTTGTTCCTTTGGTCTGGGTGTTTTCTATGTATAATAAAAAAATATATCTATCTATGTATACTCGTATAATGTATTAAATATATCAGTTATCTAGTACCCATAACACAAGCTTTGAGTAGCTTACTTTGGGGCTAGATGATGCTGTGCGGATTGTCCAGCATTATTTATTTATTTACAAGTCTTTTTCGTGACCGACTTATTGACGGATCTATTGAGAGACAGCTTAAAGCCTGAACCACTGGTCTTATATCTTTATAAATTATGTGTTATTCTGATGTGTAAACTATATTATTGTACAGTATCATCAAAATCCATTCTGTAGTTTTTGCGTGAAGGAGTAACAAACATACATACCTTGTTACAAACTTTCGCGTTTATAATATTAGTAGGATTATCACAATATATTATTTTACAACATGGTTATTTCCTCAAGATGTTTTCCTTCATCTTTTGAGAGTACTGATACATTTTTCGAACAGAAGAATCCATTGGTGCATGGTCGGTTTCGAACCCACGATCTTAGGAGCCACTACCACTACCACCTCGCCTCACCACGAATTCATAATACATTACCGAATTAGTATTACATTGTTATTTCGTACCATGACCTATGCAAATTGTATTGAAGTAGTTTCACTTCATGACGTTTCTAGAAAGAAATCGTTACGGAATCGTTCTGGAAGACTTCGTGGTAAGGCTTTCGCTGCTATGCTGTTCCCCTACGTATCTTACTTGCTGGTGAGCTAAGGCTGCCGCTCTCTGCAGAGACAGTTGCCTTCTCTTCTGCAGTTGAGCGACGAACATGGCGCGCTGTTGCGGGTTCATTTGCTGCAACTGCGCATGCGTTTGCGCATCTAAGTGGATCAGTTGTCGACCACCCCCACCAGCAGTCCATGATACCTGAACAAAATAAATCATTACTTTGTTTGTGCTGAAATATATACTTTTCTAGCTGCGACTTCGTACGCAAAAAACCATTAATTATTACACCTTGGGTTACTTTATTGAAGTTTTAGTAAGGACCCCAATTTTTTTCTAATAATAAATATAGCCTATGTTACTCAGTGATAATTTAGCATTATAATGGTGAAAGAGTTTTTGAAATCGGACCAGTAGTTTATGAATTTATTCGTTACAAATAGAAATACAAAAATACAAAACCTTTCCTCTTTATAATATCAGTATAGATTACTTTTAAATAAAAAATATACATATTAGTATAAAAAGCTGTCGTGGTAGCACCAATTTTATTTGCGTTGGAGCTAAGTTTTTCATCACCTCCCTGGCCTTATCCACTTGATATGGGGTCAACACAACATGTTCTTTTCTTTCACTCTCTCAATGAAATAGAAACTTTATTGAGAGGCTATAACATTCTATGTATATGACTTTCAAAAGATTAATATAGAGAGTTCGAGTACTAGCTCGTTGTTTATGGGCCATTGCTTTTAGTGTGGTATTTTTTTAAAACAATCTAAATGTGTAGTTATTGGTAATAGTATACTAGGCAACACAAATTTTTCAGATCTTTATATAAATGTCTAGCTTCTCTTTGCCGATATGCCTGTATTTACCATGCAAGTAACTAAAAAAGTATCTTGTATGCTTTTCAAGAACAAACTATCTACTAAAATTCGTCTAAATCTGCCTAGTAGTGTATTTGAATCATGATCTATAATGAAATAAATATCCACACAAAATTCAGCATTTTTAATATTAGTAGGATACCAAGCAATATTATAGTGAATGCAGCCAAGTGCAAGAAATAGAAGATTGAAGAAAAGGATTTTGATAAATTGATAAGTAGAAAATAGGAGTACAAATGCAAGCAGTAGTCAAACAAGCAAGAATAAACAAGCAAAACATATTTATTTTATATAATTAAAAAAACAAAAAACACATTTCTCTTATATACTTAGTGTATGCAGTGCACGAAATTAGCATTTAATTCTTTTAAACATTAAGGGCTAGTTACACCAAGCTCTGTTAATTAAACTAACAGCTAGTTAGCCTTATAATTGCCTGTTAAAGTTTTTTTGTGTTCCACCATGGTCAAGGCTTATCTTATTTTCCGTAAAATTAAATGACGTAAAATAGATAATGATACTTTAACATTCTTGTTGACTAAAGTTTGGTGAAATTGGACCTTAGTTTGAGAGAATTAGTGACCCGTTAAGCAGAAGAATAAACTCATTAAGTTATTTTATGTTTATATCTTACCCTGGGTCCGACAGAGCCAGGCTGTGCAATTTGCTGTCTCTGTTGTAAATACTGCTGTTGTTGCCAGGAGACGTTCTGTCCTTGGACCAATTGCTGCCCTCCCGGAGATACAATCTGCTGTCCTCCAGTATGAGTTATTATCTGCTGGATACCCCCTCCAGCTGTCAACTGAGACCCTGCTTGCGGAGACTGTGGTAATTGAGACAGCACTTGCTGAGTTTGTCCAACAGTCTGGCCAATTATTTGCTGCCCAGACTGAGCAACAATCTGTTGAGAACTCTGTGCAATCACTACTTGGTGCTGAGGGCCTTGCTGGATCACATGCTGACCTCCTTGGGATAATACTTGTTGCGCTCCTTGGGTGATGATCTGTTGGCCTCCTTGGTTGACGATTTGGCCTCCTTGGTGGACTATCTGGCTTTGGGAGACTAATTGCTGACCCTGTTGTAACGTCACTTGTTGGTTGCCGTGAACTAAGATCTGCTGTTGACCTGTATGCTGATTGATTAAGACCTGTTGTGGTGCTTGAATGTTCTGTTGTCCGGAACTGTTCAGTAGTTGCTGCTTTTGCACTAATATTTGATGGTGAGTCTGGCCTTGGGAATTGATGGATTGTTGCAAAATTTGTTGCTGTGATTGTTGAATTGTGTGTTGAGGGCTCAGTTGTGGCTGATTATTGATCAAAGCCTGTTGGCTTTGCATTATTTGCTGCTGTAAAATCACTTGGTTTTGTTGATTTCTCTGGAGCAGAGGACCTCTTAGTATCTGATGCTGCCCTTGTACATTTTGCACCATTTGGACATTCTGCTGCCTCCAGGTGCCTTGGGCTGATTGTTGGGTTTGAATAGTCTGTTGTACAGATTGGATCTGTTGTCCTAATTGCTGGCCTTGTTGGTTAACTAGTTGGTTCAGCTGTACACCTTGGCCTGCCTGACCTTGAGATGAAGAAACTTGGCCGCCCACACCCATATTGAGGTTCTGTTGTTGGTTGGTCATAGATTGCACAGTCTGTTGTTGGATTAGTCCTTGATTTTGAGAGTTGAGCTGTTGCCCTGTGCTTATTATCTGTTGGTTTATAACTTGTGGCTGGCCGAGGTTTTGGTTCATCTTTGCATTTTGCAGTATTTGTTGGGTTGATTGAGCTAGTTGTTGAGCTATGTTCTGAACGGCCTGCGAAGCTGTCTGCTGGCTTAGACTCAAACTCTGCTTCATGGCAAGATTCTGTTGGTTTATTTGTTGCTGTTGTAAGTTATTGGCACTCTGACTTAGCATTTGGCTTATGTTTTCAATCTGTTGCTGCGCTGAGCTCATGGATGTAGCCGGAGATTGGACGGACTGTTGCATATGATGCTGGTTGCTCTGTATATTGTGCTGTAACTGTCCGGACATGTTCTGTGTCATCTGGGATACAGATACATTTGGTTGTGAGAATTGGTTGCTCATACCCTGATTCTGTTGGTTTTGCAGGTTGATTTTGTTTTGTTGCTGCAACATTTGCATTTTTAGTTGGTGTTGCTGTAGCATCTTTTGTTGCTGCATCTGTATTGCTGTCAAGCCATGAGGCTGCTGTTGTTGTTGTTGTTGTTGTTGTTGTTGTTGTTGTTGTTGTTGTTGTTGTTGCTGCTGCTGTTGTTGTTGTTGTTGCTGTTGCTGTTGCTGTTGTTGTTGTTGACCCGGTTGCTGGTTGTATTGTAAGTTGACTTGTTGGTTTTGCATCATACCAGCTTGTGAAACAATGGTGTTTTGGCCAAACTTTTGTATCAATTGCGTGTTAGCTTGGCTGCCTTGTATTTGTACATTTTGCATGTTCTGCGAAACTATACCCTGTTGTAACGTTTTACTCATAATGCTAGATGTAGGTATGGATGTGGAAGTATATCCAATGGTGTTGATGGCTGAAGTGGCCACATGGGAAGATGGAGCACTCGACGGCGGGTGGTTCCAAGGCATTCTTTGCTTCAGTTTGTCTAGTAGCGCTTGAGTACTATCATCTTTGTTTTCTGCCATATTCTGTGTAGGTACTTCGTTTTTAGCTATACCCTCTTCAAAGTCGAATCCAGTGATTGCACTAATCCTATCCATAGGCTTTTGTGGTGGCTGTGGCACTATTAGTAATTTAGGATGGAAAATATCAGTGGCAGCTAGTATTCTAGCCCGTATACTCTCCAAAACCCAATCAGGGGTTACAATTTTAAGTCTAGAGCCCGAGAGACTTAGTGCAGTGCTGTACTTTTTTCCCGAAGCCGAGCCACAAATAAGGTGGGTACACTGAGAGTCTAGATTCAACTTCACTCGTCCACCATAGTATGTGATCACAGCAAATAATGCTTTCGCATCCCCAGCACTCACTTTAGTAATACACGCCGCAACATTTAGAAAAATTTTACTTTTGTTTGGGCTGTATGGCTTAGGGTTAGCGAGTTTCTTCAAACGTGCGCAAGCTAGGACCCAGTGCTCAGTCACAGCGGGGATCTGGTATATGTCCTGAGCTTCATCAATATCATTTTCAGCGGGATTCTGACCGCAAATTAGATGCGTGACATAGTCTGATAAATACTTGGTGTTATCCGCACCGCCGGACTGCAAAAGCCGCATAATCTACAAGCACACACCAAGAACAAGTTGTAGTATGCTTAATGAGTAAAAACGACGTTATTTATTGCAATAAAAACGAAAAAAACAAACCTTTTCAGAGACATCGCCTGATTGGTAGTATTTGACATCCTTAAATATTGGTTCTTGCAAAGACAAAGAATCTAAATCGTCAACGATTGTTACCATTTTCTTTTTATAATGTTTGTTTTATATAATTGACACTGTTTTACACGCTCATTGTGGTAATTTACATTAAACACCGATCTTAGGTAATTCATGTCATGAAATTGTAAACTCAAGCGACGGCCATTTATAAATATTGATAAAAATGTTGCCATTGCAAGCAAACAAGCAAAGCAAGCAGGAAGCAAAGAAACATACTTTCAGCCTTTATTATGTATTGCCCATAGATAAAAATATAAAATTTAGGCTGGCATCAGACGGTCAAGATAACAATTATATTTATTTTTATTATAATACAGCATGTCTGATTATTTTGTTGGGTTTTTATTGTTTTTTATAGCGTAATACTTACAATATCACATTATTATTTTATTACGGTAAAAAAAAAACTCATCTAGGTATCTACATAAGTAAGAGGTAGCTTAGAATGACATATTATTCAATTATCTATCCTCCACCTCTGTGCCAAAATTTCTAAATCCTGAAAAATGCAGACGACGAAGAAACTAGCAACAATAATAATAATGTTGACTATATTATCTGAACTGTTTTGAATCCTTTGCAGTAGGACGTCACAAGTCACAACTCGTTAAAGTAGGTACTTACGTTTAGGTATGCGTTATTTACAGAAGAATTGGCGTTGTTCCGCTACGCCTACCTTATAACTTATAAGTTATAAGCAAGGATTTACGTCATCTTATTTTTGTCATCAACAAAATATTGGTTCCTACCTATGCGTATGGAAACCGGTTATAGGTAGAGGTTTGTAGGATCTACTTACATAAAATATTAGGGTAGATACCTACCTACCAATAAACGTCTCGTCAGACGTCGCAACGCTCTGGTATTTCCAAAACGTGTTCTGTTTCTATGAATTTTCCTGATTCCAAGTTGTTTGCTCTATAAAAAATTATCAACACTAAAAAAAATATACCTACCTACAAATCTAAATGATTCTAATGAAAGTATAATATTAGTCATTAGAAACACTGACAATATTAGTTCAGATAGTTACATACTTACGTTTAGTTACGTTCATACACATACGCTACTGCAGACTTCCCAGGCTGAAATACCTAGGTACTAACAATAAAATACAGTTGCAGATTTGTAGGTAGAGCTTAAGTAGGTAGTATCCTACCTGACACCTAAATACCTGTTTTTTTACAAAATGGATAAATAATACTGTGTTTCTTTAAATTCATCGAATTAGAAATACAAGGTAACTTAATAAATATGTTTAATAAATGAGTTTTTACAATTGATTATTATGAGTGTTTAAATAAATGAGTTTATAAATCATTATGCCGGGCAAAGAGTCCAGTCTCTACCATTTATAATGATTTCCAATTAAGGAGACAAGGTGGCTGTCATAACCATTTCCATATTGATACAAGATTATACTATTTGGGGTTTTCTTTCTAAATCCTTCAGCATCACTTCCAAGAGTTTTTACCGCGTATTTTCCTACCTGTTTTAATAATGAACATTTTATTCAAATTGAAAACTACTTATTTACATCTGTTCAAAAGAATGTCCACTGACGTAACGACAAAGGATAATCCTACTAATTTCACTACGTTAATGGTCAATTTATCTCATCCAATGCCAGTATTTCGCTGACTTGAGGCAAAAGCAGTCGCGACGCGAAAAAATGCGAAACATAGGATCATTAAAGTGACAAAACATGAAACGAAAAACTCAAAGTGTTTTTGAAATTTTTACATTCTTATCTTTACTTTTTGGTGTAAAGTGTCAATTTTATGATGAAATTCAATCGCCATGCCCAGATGTATTTATGTACCAAAATCATGGAAATACTATAAATGGGTACATAACTTTTAAGTCTGAAAGTGGTAGACCTGTAAGGAATGTGCATTTAAGGGCCAATTTTACTGTTGCAGCGCGTCTATCTACTGTAAGTATAATAATAGTGAACCTAGATCTTCTAAAAATACTAAATCTACAGAACACAAGCAATGTAGGTATGTTCTGTTTACCTATCATTTATTTATTTACTACGTTAGTGCAAAAGTTATATAAGTAGAGTTAATGTCTATCCATATTGACTTAGAGTAAGTGGGTACTTACAAGTACTTATATCTAATTGACTAAAAGTAATATAATTTAGGTAGTTACCTAGAGCGTTTAATAAAACAAATTCCAATAATTAACATCATTTTCACTAAAATATTTAATGTTGTATAACTAGTTCTAAATCCGGCTTAATCCGGTTATGACCTTAATCAATAATCATTTTGATCTAGCTTTTAATATAAAATGAATCTTAAACCTGGCGTCATTGTTACAAAGTTTGCTGCCGGGAAAACACACCAAAAGAGAAATTGCGGTCAGATGAATTTCAAGTCATTATATTCTGAACACGAGTTATAAAATATTTATCGCACATACATGACAAAATTATAAATTTTATATTAACAATGCAAAACCGTAACCGTAGGCAAGAAAAAACTACCTAAGAACCTACTTAGATAGGTAGGTACTAATTTATTCTGTACATCACAACTAGACTTTATTTGAATTAATATTTCCAACATTACTGTGGAACTGCGCAAATACCTACTTGGGTATGTCTAAAAGCTTTTGGGATCGCTTTTGTGAATCTTTGTTGGCCAATAAGTACCTACTTACCAATGTACTTACCACCTTATACCTCTTAACGAGTTGTATAATCACAGAAACGGCTCCAACGATTTTCTTGAAATTTAGTATGCAGGGGGTTTCGGGGGCGATAAATTTATCTAACTAGGTTTCATTTTCAGAAAACGTCGTTTACCAAAAAAAACCGAGCAAAGCTCGGTCACCCAGGTTGTTTCTAGCTACCTACTGTACATTATGTAGGTAACAAAAATGTATTACTATGATGTGGTAGGTACCTACCTACCACATCATAGTTATACATACATACCTACTCTGTTCTTGTTAGCATGAGATCATTTATTAAAGTCACGACCATATTTGATACATAACTAACTAAGTATTTTTAAAGTCCTGTCAATCAGTTCATAAATGAATCCTTTGATAATCAAAAATGAAACATGAATTCGCGGCAGTGATTGATTGTGAAAAAGTTTTCGAATGTTTCTTTAAAAATTGACTTTTTTTCATTATATATTTTTTTTATTATTATTTTACGAGCATCGTTTTAATTAATAACACGATGTGAAGTGGTATTCTAGTTAACGATGAAAAAGAAAAGAAATATGTTTTAGAATCGCTTAACTATTTCCCACACCTTAGAAAACAAAATTAGAAGCTCTTTAACTCTTTTCAATATTGTTACCTAACCTAGGTCTAGAGTACCTAGGTACCTAGGCGGGTACCACCTACCTACATTATTAATAAGTTAAATTGTTTTATATAATACTAGCTTCTGCACGCGGCGTCGCCCGCGAAGTACCAACCTACATAAAATAAAGCCTATGTTCATCCTGAAAGTTCATTCTACATATTGGTGAAAGAATTTTTCAAATCGGTTCAGTAGTTTCGGAGACTATTCAATTTAAACAAACAAACAAACAAACAATCAAATCTTTCCTCTTTATAATATTATTATTATTATTAGTATAGATAATTAACCATCTGCCTACTTGTGTAGTTGACAAAATAAACACTTTAAAATTAATTAAATTATCAGATTTTAAACCTAAATTAACATAGGTATCTACCTAGGTACTTAAGTATAATAATGCAAAATACACAACAATGTAAATGTAGCAGTTGTGGAAATACGCACTTAAGTCAGAGGCATAATGTGGCATTTCTAATCTGTGGGTAGAGTTCAATAAAACTTATAAAAAAACAATTAACCAAAAAAAAACTTAAAAACAAGAATTTTGATCACCTTGTATATTGTATGCAGATATTTATTAATTCTAATAAACATGACTCCTCATTCGCTTTATTATGTTGTTGCTTAAACTGCGCTATAATACCTACCTCTTTAAAATAATATAAAGTCATTCTCACAATAAGACTAATTCAAAACTAATATAATTGTTTATGTTTGATCGTCAAATTAGTCACACATGAATGATTCGACGAATTTGCGACTGAGAAGGTCTTGCAACAATTAAAAAGAAAATTGTAACATTCAAGTATTTTTAACATTTATGTTTGTCTGTAGGTACTTACTCTATACTAATAATAAAGAGGAAGAGGAATGTTTTGTATTTTTGTTTTTAAACGAATAAATCAAGAACTACTGGTCCGATTTCAAAAATTATTTCACCGTAAGAATACTACGTTATCTCTGAGTAACATAGGCTATATTTTATGTAGGTTTCTCGCGAGCAAAGCCGCGAACGGAAGCTAGTTGTGTATAAAAAACAATTAAATGAAATAGGTATAGTTCCGATAATGCAGCGGTACTTAAGTACAAACTTAATGAGGTGGGTAGGTAGGTAAGTAAATAAACCTGGTAAATATAATTTATATTAAACCCAGATAATATATCTAACACTAATATATAATATAATATGATATTATAATATTATTATTTAAAAATATAATATTTATAGATTATAATAACAAAAATGATAACGATAAACGTAAACACAAAACGTTTAAATATAAAAATAAAGGCTCAGCGAACCTGTAATTTTCAATTTCCAATATGTACCTACATAAAAAAAATAAAAGAAGGCCCTTGCTGGTAGAAATGCCAAAGAAGTATTTTCTGCGAGCCAACCTAATCTGGTTATGAAACTTCTTGTATTCTTTTTTTTAACCACTTAATTTACAACACAAAATGAAGGTTATGCCAAGTTTCCTCAATCATGTTTAAATTAGAAATATTTGTATTTTAATAATCTAATTGGGTAGGTACCTATGTACCTACCTACGCTTTAGGTAGGTTTTATAAACATTCCATTCAATCAACATTGTGATTCTACTTATATTCAAAGTCAAATTAAAAAAAACCTTATCTTACCATCAACCAAGAACAGCCTACGCACGGTACTATAGTTATCCAAATGTCGTGCACTGAAAAAATCTCGTCACGATATCGCATTGTCGTGTCGTCAAAACTGACAGTGGTGGTGATTCTGTTGTTCCGCGGACTAACTAAATCTAACTAAAAAATGCTGAAATATACGCGACCTTATTTTGTTCACATCAAATACTAAATTAGCGTAGGTACACATTTTAAATTACAATTCTAAATTTGACTAAACTGACGTATGATTGACGTATTTTAGCTTATTTTAGAAGCCATGTAAATTGGTGTTGACTAAAGCTACGTGAAAATGGTGGAAAATTAATTAAATTAGAATGATTAAGTCAATTTTAGATCTTTTTAAAACTGTCATTCAAAAATGTTACGCTAATTTGGTCTTTATAGTAAGCCAAATAACATCGTACCTATGGTAGCATTTTTTAAGTTAGTCTGCAAAACAACCGAATTACCACCAGTACAGCGCATCGTGCCGCCGTGTGATTCAAATTCAATTTCAAATTCAGTTTTATTCACAATAACATAACAGATAAATTATTCTATGCGTTATAGAAGAACATAAAATATATAAATATAAACTAATTATTAAAAAAATAATATAGCAAAACAAAAATCTACTGTTACTAATCATAAAAAAAACTTAAACATACAGACAATAAAAATAACAAAAATGTGATGTAATGTAAAATATTTATCGTAGGTACGTATCTACCGTGATTTTTTACGATGCAATTCTCAGATTTTTATGACAGACATTTTATTGCGACACAACTTCGCAACGTTGCACGATGCGACGCCGCGTCGTAGTTAAATAATGTTATATCGTATGACGTATGTTATTTGGCTCTACGGACTGGTATTTTCTATTTATGGGTCCCGGCTTTTCGCATGTCTTAGCAGTCGCGTTTTCCTTGAAGGGACATCCCCGGCTCCGAGGCCATTACTCACTTAAGGTAATTCAAAAGGTGAAACATCTTTCGCAACTTGCTTTCCTTTACTCAAACAGGCTTTTGTTCCGTTATGTTTTCTTTGTGACTGTTAAAAGTTTTTAAATACATTTTTCACCGAGATGAATACTGATTTTAGTATTTACTATTTACTTATTACCTACCCACTGTCAAAATTCTCCCATATTAAAATACAAGAAACCTTACAGCGTCACGATAGTAACTGTAATTATAAATGCTAACAGCGCGTAACATTATAAAACCTCAATTAATATAAATAATAGGTAGTTATTTAACCCATCATCAAGCAAAATACGTAGCTACAACATAAATATTTCCTTCAATAAATACCTAACTGTTAATTACTTGATTATCGTACCAAAAGCAAAAGCCTAGCATTTTTTAATAGTAGGTATAACCTACTGTTCTTAATTCTGATACCTAGACAAGACTTGCTTGCGAGTTATCAATATTTACTGCGCATATTATTATTGTAAAACACTGCATTTTGTAATGCTGCAGAGTTTACACAAAGAGGATAAAATGGTTTTATTGACACAATATGACAATACCTATATCTACCAAATTGTTGTTATGCTTATGGGTGAATGTTTACATTGTAATATAATAGCTCTGATTTCAGATACAACTATTTTTTTTCAGACTTATATAGGACAGATAGAGGCGATCGGCAATAATCTGCTAGAAAAATTCAACCAAGGAGTGCCCTTGCAATACCGGGTGCACTTCCCTGTAATTTCACCATTACCGCGCCTTACTTCCATCGTTGTGAATGGACGCAGATTGTGCTATGGACCTGGAGGTTATTATGCATACCTATGTATATGAATAAAACTTTAAAATTATCGAAAAACAATATTGACTTGTAAACCATACCTAGAGTACCTATTTATCATTGTTTGTTTTTGTCGCTTCAAAATTACTGTCATCAATCATCCAAAGATGCAGCATCATTATTTCGAATGGTTTTTCAAGCAAGACCACAATGTTTTTTGTTATTTTTTATTTTTACCCTAAATACTTATACTTACCTAGTTTTTCGGAACCTTAAGTAAATACCTATTAACAGATTTTTTAACCACCTGCTTGAGTTTGAATTGAGACTTGAGCATTGGTATATTCGTAAATCAATAGGTGATTCTCCTCGATTCTCACTATACGTTATTGTTCACAACAAACAATTTTGGTTATCTTCTAAAATATTAGTTATCAAACAATCTTTTATTGCTCCATTTTTGTGTTATCAGCTTGAAAGACGAGCTCTAAAATCAAGGTTAAAAAAGTTTTTAAAATAACGACAAAAAATAACAAAATAAGAATATCCAGGTCAAAAGATATATTCCGATTAAAATTATTATTTAAATTTTATAGAGATGATAGTGAACTGAAATTTTCAGATATACCAGGGCCGCTTCAGTATGTAACAACATTAAGTCTCGATCATATGCTCTTCTCAAAAGGATCAAACTCTCAAAGTTTCGATACTTATGAGCCTTCAGAGCCTGAGCTTACTTATGAAGGGCAGTTTGGAGACAACACCCAAGTATTTACAATCAACGATTTGGGCAACAGAGATGGATCATGGACTTCAGGTAATAGGATCAACATTATAATGGAACCAATTAATTTAATTATGTCTTTACTGAGTAAGTAAAAGAGTTGTGAGTATGAGTGTGGCTGGGTGCGCAAGTAGAGGAAGGCCGAAAAAAAAGTGGTTTGATTGTGTGGAAGATGGAATGTAAGAAGAGTAAATTCAGAGTTGACGATTGATAGGAGTGAGTGGAAGAAGAAAACATGTGCCGACCCCACGCATGCGTGAGATAAGGGCAGAAGAATCTTGACTGATTTATAAAACTAATCTCCCGCCCAGTGTTTTACTGCAAAAATTATGTAAGAAAAATATATTTTTAGGAGTTTACCCTATTGATCATTATCTAGTTATGAACATAACACGGCCAACAAGACCCAATTATGAAAAACCAACCAAGCCACGTCCAAATCGGCCACAAGTACAACCAGTTCGGCCACAAGTACAACCAATTCGGCCACAAGTGCAAACAATTCGGCCACAAGTACAACCAATTCAGCCACTGCCAGAATACACCGAAAGTATACCGAGTCCAGAATTCAATGCGTATGATCCAGACCTCACCACACAAACACCCAGACCAATTCTTGCTACACCTGTTACAGCTACTGAAGTTCCGTAAGTTACGAAATAATACTAAGTTCTCTGTAAATTCGTTGTCAATACGCACGACAACCTTTACACATAAATATAGAGCTGGTTCGCCAATGTAAGAAACTTGGTTTTCAAGGTCGCTTTTAAATTTTTGCAAGTACCTAAGTACATGTCATTGTTAATTTTCTGTTTTTTATAGATAAAATCATCTTGTCATTGAACGACTTATTTTATTGTCATATTTTGTACGTTTTCAGCCCGTTCACGCCGTCAAGACGTCCTGATGCCGCGTCTATAGGATGTGGTATGATAGCAGGAAGCAATGAACGAGTTCCTCTGATTTTTAACGGCAATTCTTACCCAAGAGGTGATTGGCCGTGGCTGGTAGCGATATACAAAAGGCAAGAGGGTAGCCTGACTTTTATATGCGCTGGCACTTTGATATCAGACAGGCATGTTGTGACTGGTAAGAAAATTACATAATCCACAAAAAATAGTCCTTGATTTGGAGAATCTTTAGTGTTTTATTCTTGTTTTACTATTTGCCCAACTAAGCTGCAAGGGTGAGAGAACTACTGGGCAAGCCTGCTTCAACTAAAAACATCTCCTAGACGCTATAAATATAGTGTGTCTAGAATACCTAAGCGGGCATTTCCGTTAGCTGGATCAACATCGTTTAATTTTTTTACAGCTGCTCACTGCATGCACCAGAGGAGTAAAATATCAACAATTAAGGACATTGTCGTCAAAGTAGGGGTTTACAATTTAGAAGATTGGGGTGATGACATTAGCGTGACTCGAACACTGCAAACTGCTAAAATCCACGAGTCTTATAACGCTACTACCTTAGAAAGTAAGTCATCATAAAATATATTTAGCGATGAAAGATTGGTGGCGTGGACATGAAGGATGCAAAAACATTTTAGGATTGATCCGAATCTAGAACCAGTTACGACGTGCTAACGAGGCAAAACGTTCTAAATGCCTCTAGAAGTCAACCATCTAGATGACCGCACTGCTCAACCTAATCGACCTATTTTAAATACCTACTCAGATGTGATACGTTACTCACGAGTGCTTTTTTATACAGATGATATTCTCGTTTTCACAATGGAAAAAACTGTCGAATTCAACAACTACATAAGGCCAGCGTGTCTCTGGAATGGAAATACAGATCTCGGTCGAATAGTCGGAGCTTCAGGAGTTGTAAGTTGTGCCTACTTTTCTTCTTCTTCTTTGTTTATGGGATCTGTTTCATAAAACAAGTTTACAAAGTCACAAAGTGTCAAGTGTTTAAATTAGTAGTATTGTCTCAAAGTCAGTCAAATTGTAAAGTCAATTTTAAACAAAAGATGGCTGTTTTGATCAAAATTCTCGGGATTTCTTCCGATGGATTTAGAAAGGAATTTTTCCCTTTAACTCATATATTTTACACTCGCGTCAAAAACTCGGACTTTATTGGAAGAATAGCCAGCAAAATTGCACAATAGAACTCAATATAACACGAGAAAAAATATGAAAACTAGAGCGACAAAGTTGACAGTCGAATGCATCGCAAAAAATTTAATCCTACCTACATTTTAAACCAAAAAATTCCTACTGCTGTCACAAGTACAACACAACAACTCAAAAGTTTATTGCCTTAAGCAAAAAAAACATGAAAAAATGTTGCTCGACCTGCTTCCTTGTTGATAATGACGTCTCTATTTATTTTAGGTGGCAGGCTGGGGTCAAAGTGAAGTTAGCCCAGTCGGCAAAGGAGAACCACGTATGGTTCGAATTCCAATAGTCAGTACATCTACTTGTAGAGCTAGTAAACCAGAATTTCACAAGTTGACATCTTCTAACACTCTCTGCGCAGGTGAGGTTACACATTATTATTATTATTATTATTAATATTTTTATAAGAATAGGTGCGCGTTTGACCTCACTCTGCCTGATGTTAAGCACCAGTGAGGACTAAGATGGGGCACGTGACCGCACTGTGACTGCCTACTCATCGGTTTCGTCATTGTTTGCAACAAACAATTTTGTTTATCTCGTAAACTATTAGTTTATTTCAAATGTAGGTACCTTTCGAACCAATATTTTACTGCTTCATTTTCATCAGCTTAAAAGACGAGCTCTAAAATCAAGTTTAATTTTTTTTTTACAATAACGGTAATAGTAAAATATCAAATTGAATAGAAACGCCCAGGTACCGTGGTTATGTACATACAAAGAAAAAATATTTTTTATACCGATACCGTAACGAATACCGTTATCAATTTTATAACCGATACAAAACCAAACCGTAACGAGGTGAAATGTAACAAAAAAGTTTTTTTTCAGGTGATAGAAAGGGTTCTGGTCCTTGTTTAGGAGATTCAGGCGGGGGGCTGTACATTCTAGACAACGGACGCTGGCGCCTGCGCGGAGTCGTATCACTCTCATTGAGACCATCAAACGGAGATAGCACATGCAACTTAAATGAATACATCGTATTCACAGACACAGCAAAGTATCTTACGTGGATAAAAAAATACATTTCGATTAATTTATATGATTTTTAAAAGACTGAGTTTTGCCTCTTGCTGTTTGCCATAATAATTATCCATAGATAATAACCACATACCTAGGTACTTAAACGTTATTAAATAATTTAAGTTGTTTTTTATTTTTAATTTTTAATAGACTGGTTCGTACGAATGTATGAATAGGTGTTTGAATTACTCCCTTTTGCTCATACTCTATCTCATACCACCAAAAGTTCTAGGAAGTACAAGTAGTTGAATCGAAAAATATAGACTTAGTTAGCTTTATTACACCCTGTAGGTATTCATTTTTTGTCAGAAAAAGTTTTTACTAAGTACTACTGAATATTTACTGCTTTACATATTTGCAGTGGATTGTGCAATGTTTTTTTTAATACACGACATCACGCCACTTAATGTAATAATTTATAATAATGATCCATGCCATTTATTTGCTTGAATATTGCTTGATAGTTTGTTTGGGGCCTAAGTCTAATCAAACATTTTTATTTATTTTTATTATATTGCAACACTTTTTTTAACTGTCAATTTTTTTAATAATGTTAATGTCAAAAATATTCGCGCGCTCGCGTTTGTTTACAAACAAACAATAGCGGTCGCGGTAGTGTCTGCTGAGTTTGTGTACGAAGTACTTTGTTGTTTTTGGTTTAATTAAATAGTCGTTCAATTTATATTTCAAATGTCTTGGAATAAATTGTGTAACACTAAAGAACTGCATTTACTGGGAACATTATCTGGTGGTCAAAGTTTCAGGTTTGCTATAGCAATTTCCTTTCTGTAAACAGTTTAGAGACAAAAATGCCTTTTTGCATGAATTGATCAGAATCGATAAATAACAAATACTAGCCCACTTTGCTGAATCGAGCGAGTCTATAACGTCTATTTTTACTAAAAAATAAGACAGTAAGTATGGTAGGTACGTAAGTAATAAAAATATAATGTTGCTTTATTTTATGTTATTTAGATGGAGCTTGAATAATGTGTCTGAGGAATGGATAGGAATATTTTCGAAAACCGTTTGGAAACTACGACTAAAAGATGACTGCTTACAATACATTGTAGTTGGTTCCTTGCTCAACAAATCAAAGAAAATACAATCCAACAAAAATCATGAGCAATATAAAAAATTGCTTTTAGACTATTTTAGAATGGACTCAAACCTAGCTGATTATTACAAAGATTGGTCAGATAAAGATGAGCTATTTAAATCTGTAGCTCAACAATTCTACGGTATAAGAATGCTCCGTCAAGAGCCTGTTGAGAATCTCTTTTCATTCATATGTAGCCAGAACAATCATATATCAAGGTAAGACAAAGGCTTAGCAAGTATTTTTATAACTATAACTAGCTTCCGCCCACGGCTTCGCCCGTGTAGTACTTTGAAAAACAAAAACAAACCTCCTACGGGAATCATACATTTTTCCGGCATAAAAAGTAGCCTATTATGTTATTCCAGACTATTATCTAATATCTGTGCCAAATTTCATCCAGATCCATTCAGCTGTTTTAGTGTGAAAGAGTAACAAACATACATCCAGACATCCTGACATCCATACATCCACACATTCTTACAAACTTACGCATTTATAATATTAGTAGGATATATAATCTGTTGATCCCTAATGAATCCCTATTTCTCTTGGTCACGGCATCACGCATAAATGGCTGGACCAATTTAGCTCATTCTTTTATTACTGTGTTTGTTATTGTAAAAAGGTTTTAAGATAGGACAACGTCAGTCGGCTCAGTTAGTATTATTTTAAATGCGAAAGTTTGGATAGATGGATGTATGGATGTTTGTTATTTTGTTTACACCAAAGGCTAGCATAAACATTTTAAACGACAATGCTTAATTTGACTTTACTTGATGTGTATTGCTTTTTAGTGGCCATGTAATCACAACAACTAATACTTTTGTCTGCAAAAAACATAAAAAAACTTAACAGTGCCATCTCGTGATGTAAAATAAATGATTTCTATTTCCATCTCATTTCAACTTGATTGCCTTGAAAAAAGCCTCATTATATAATAAAATCTTTGAGCAGCTATCTTCTGGATTACAGGATATCAAGTTTGGTGGAAAAGCTATGTACACATTATGGTGATGAGATCTGTAAACACGATGGAGTGACATACTATGCTTTCCCTGATGTAGAAAAACTATCACAGCCAACGGTAAAAACAATATAAATTTAAATACAAAATATATTAAAAACTTTCTAGTTGAATGCAAACTTTCATTCATTACCTTTTTAGTTGAACAAAGTTTTACTAAAAAGCTTTAACAGTGTAGTGAGACTCTACTACTTCATTTTTGGCTTTTATAGACAAGTCAATTTTGTCAGTGCAAGTGTTTTTCTTGAGTTGTTACATCAATATAAATAGTTACTAAAAGTAGTTACCTAATAATATTGTCAAAACTGGACTTAAATAGAGTTTGCATTTATAAACTTCTGGTTCTTTTTAAAGAAGGCATTCATAAAAACACTGTTATAGCTCTTTAGTAAAACTTTGTGTAACAACAATAAAGTAATTAAAAGAAAGTTTGCATTCAACTAGAAAGTTTTTAATTAAAGTTTGCATTCAAGCGATTTTTTTTTAATGTAACTATACTAATATAAAATAATCTTAATATCCTTAGTAACCTATTTTTTTAGGTAGAGTCCGAGCTCCGTAAATTAGGCTTCGGTTACCGAGCAAAGTTTATACAAAAGTCAGCATCACAGATTGTAGAATGGGGCGGGAGAGACTGGTTCACAAGTCTACAAGACATGAAGTACAAGGAAGCAAGGGTTGCACTTATGAAACTGCATGGCATCGGACCAAAGGTACTAGTAAATACATAATAAATAAATAATGCTGGACAGTCCACACAGCATCATCTAGCCCCAAAGTAAGCTACTCAAAGCTTGCGTTATGGGTACTAGATAACTGATATATTTAATACATTGTATACAATACATGGATAGATATATTTTTATTATACATAGAAAACACCCAGACCGACGGAACAAATTTCTACAGATGGTACACAAATTTGTTCCAAGCGGGAATCGAACCCGCAACCTCTAGCGTCCCAGTCGGACTCTCGGCCGCTGCGCCACTGAGGTCGTCACTTTAGTAGTCAGAAGACTTAGTGAAAGTTTTGATAGTTGACAAAACTTTTATTTTCCTTCTATACAGTTACCTGCAGCGCCCCTAGCGGATACTTAAGGCAGTGCACTGGTAAATGTATGGAAGGTAACAAAATAAAATAAGGTTTCTTAATTATCAACTTTCAAACTCAGCCCCCGGAGTATATGAAATACTAACTAGGTACTTTGCATGTGGGCATGTGCCAAGTATCTAATACTAGCTTCCGCCCACAGCTTCGCCCGCGTGGTACCTTAAAAATCAAATCCATCCCCCGGGAACATTACATTTTTCCGTAATAAAAAGTAGCCTATATGCTATTCCAGTCTATAATCTATATCTGTGCCAAATTTCATCCAGATCCGTTCAGCCGTTTCAGCGTGAAAGAGTAACAAACATACATACAGTTATCCACACATTCTTACAAGCTTTCGCGTTTATAATATTAGTAGGATGTTCTATAAAAACTCGAAGGTACTTATGTGTCATAGGTTAGTATTCTTATAAGCGGCGATGGGTTTGCAACCTGTCACGAACGGAATACTAACTACTGTGCAAAATTTGGGCATGTACCAAATGTCATGTTTAGACGTAACTCTGAGTACCCTCTTTAGATATCCTCAAAGATCTTAGTAACTAAAGATCTGAGATGGTATCTACCGAGCCCGGGGGGGATTACAGTCGTGATCATATTTATTTTATTTTTTAGGATGTTCTATTTCTGTATTTGTGACACAAAATAAACTTTAGATTTTTGATTTGATTTGAATATAATTTCAGGTAGCAGATTGTATTTGTTTGATGTCACTCAATCACCTTGAAGCCTTGCCTGTGGATACCCATGTGTATCAGATAGCAGCTCAGAATTATCTCCCACATTTGCGCGGAAAGAAAAATGTTACGGAGAAAATGTATGCGGAAATAGGAGATCATTTTAGATCGCTGTATGGTGATATGGCGGGATGGGCTCATACTGTAAGTTGGTTTAGGGCTGGTGTCTGCCAAAGTAGAGATGGGAGGAAAATGTAAAATCAATCAAAATATTTGCCATACCTATTCCCTATTGGATTTATCACATTTTTAGATTTAGATAATATGTTCATGATCAGAATTGTAAAATCACTGTTTCACGTCTCCGTTAGATGGATGGAGCACTGGTGGTGTAGTGGTAGCACTTCTGTCTGACGATCCGAAGGTCGTGGGTTCAAAACTATGGGTTTTTGTATTAAAAGGCACCAATGGGTTTTTTGTTTTAAAAATTGTATGTGCGCATTGCCAGTGCTCTTAAACGGTGATGGAAAACATCGTGAGGAAACCGGCGTTCCCTAGAACTATAAATTCGAAGGTGTTGCATAAATTTGTTTTCTTATAAGCGGCGATTGATTTGCAACCTGTCACATACGGAATACTAACTAGTGCAAAATCTGTACCAAAGCAGACGATTTTAAAGGGTGACAATTAGAAACAGCGACTATTTGAAAATCTGACCATTTGAAAGTCTGACCTTGTGAAAATAAAGCATGTGGGAATGTGCCAAATATCATGTTTGGATGTGCTTCTGACTACCCTCTTTAGATATCCTCAAAAATCTAAGTCAATAGAGATCTGAAGGGATATCTTCCAAGCCTGGGGATTAGAGTTATGACCATGTATTCATATTCATAGCAAACTTGCATTTTCCAGTAAATTAATAGTTCAACAATGGATAAAATGGTTTTCAGGTCTTATTTTGTGCTGACCTGAAAAAATTCCAAAAGGAAGAGCAAGAAGTAAGAATAGATGAAAGTTGTGAGCCTAAAAAGAAAAAGAAAAAGTGATAAGTCAACTGTGATATTAATAAATTAGAAAGTAAACATTTTTTTTTATAAATGTATTTTCTTAAGCGCTAAATATAAGTAAAAAAAGTCTTTATAATTTCTCCTAAATTAGCTAAGGAATAAAACGTTTAAATAAGTAGGTACGATGAAATATTTGGTACTTATCTAGGTTAATTGTTTTGGAGATAGAATGCTTTTTTTTAAATAACTTTTCAATAGTACCATACCTACTCAGAGCTTTTTATTTTGATGACACCAGTGAACGGAAAAAAATATGGAAACATTTCTTCAAGGGAAATATCCACGAAACATGACACCAAATTTCACACACTCTTTCGTGAATTTTCCAAAAATTGATGAATGTTGACTTTATTCCCTCGACGTTTGAGTTTAAATAGCCGTGTCACGTGTAATAAGCTTCTGCAAGTTCTTGATATAATTCTTTGCAAAAATTGACAAGCCACGCCTACCAGGGCTCTATTTTTGTGGGGCATTTTTTAGCTCAAGAAATACTTCCATGTATTGTCCTTTCACTGGATGACACCAAATAAAAAATAATACAAAACGATTTGTGACAAAATCGGTAGGTACTTAATTATAAAAAAAAAAATCTAATTTATAGTAATAATACTAATCAATACATAATTTGGTTAAACTCAAATAACCACAATATGGAATGGTTAAAAGAAACTTTCAGAAAGATCCAAATTCCAATTATCACAATTTTAAAATACAAAAATAAGTAAATATTGCACTTTACAACTATTTTATAATCTAATTTGTGAGATTACACAGGGTTCACCAGTGTGGTGAAAGGATTGCGCCTCAAAGAGACTTCTTTCATGCACCAGGGCTTGGAACCGGTTAATAATTTACCAGAAAAAAACCGGTATTAACTAACCGGCATTTCGATAATAGCGTTCGGAGCGCAACTTCTTTCAAAACCTTAACTTGAATTTAGATTAACCGGTTAGAGCTAGTTTTGTTTGTCGTTGGAGGAGCGGGCGCATCGCGGAGCTCACTAATATGGAAAAGAACGAAATCGTTTCGTTCTAACCGGTTAATTGAGGGAAACCCTTTTGGATTTATTGTCTTGATTAACCGTTTCAATAGAGGTTACGGAACGTAACCGAAAAGAAAAGGTTGTAGGTATTTAGAGCGATACCGGTTTTAATTTTTTTCCGGTTTCCTAGCCCGCACTACATCTAAACACTAAACAAAACTTGAAAATTATTCTGGCAGTATCATGATTGTAAAAACCTTAACTACAAAACTTAAAAATATCAGCATTAACTTATTTAAATAATACATCAGTCAGGTTAGGAAGCTAGTACTTTTGCAGTAAGCAACAGTAAGCAAAAAGTAAGCAACAGCGTTCCCGCGATCTCGTTCCGGAAGCGCAAAGCGGAACACCCCAGAGGTTTTAGTCAGTATCAGGAGTCTGACATAACCTTCTGGCTCCCCCCGGGGCCGTAGGTATCCATAAAGGATTTCCTCTGGGTTAAAAAAAACGAAGCTAGGTACTGAAAGTTTACTCTCTCGACACACACCGAACTGAATAGACGTATCTTTCTTTCATCCTTGCAATTTTAATAAATTACCAAAGTAATATCAGCATTGGAGTTTGATTTGTCTAAAGAATTAGGCTCCCTTATTACAGTAGTAATAGTACTATGACATCTGTCAAAATTGTTACTCATGGTACCAAATTCTAAGCAAATTAATGAGCGCAAACTACAGTCGCTGTAGGACGCTGTGACGTAGGATAGTTAGCTACGTGAGGTTTTAGTACCCAACTATCCGCTAGAGGCGCTGTACCAAGTTTTCATACATTTTTTGAAACTAAAGTCGCTAGCGAGTGTAGATTGTGAAAACTCATGGTAGACTTACAGGCACAGATTGGTTCAGGTTTGTTCTAAACAATTAAGAGGTGAAGTGACAGCGACACACGACTGTGTCTAACGCGAGCGACATTACTGGTATACATTTTTTTTGACATTGAATGAAGGTGTACATTTTCCGAGTAGGTACGGCAACACTGACGCTGAATTCGTCGTAGCGACAGTGTTGCCGTATCGTATCCGTTGTCCTAGATGAGCGACGGACCGCGAAATATAGCGACACGACGCTATGCTCCATAATGCAAGTCCTTATTTCGCCGTGTCTCGTCGCAGACTGATTAGTTGTGCTAATATTAGTATTAAACGGGTATTTATCGCGTTTTATTTACCTATTTTTCTCGACGTTTCGACAGGTTTACACACTGTCGTGGTAACGGGATGACTAGGTAAATAAAACGCGATAAATACCAGTTTAATATTAATAAAAAAACTTGAGAGGTGTCGAGGGACACCGGGATGGAACGAAGTTCATTCCTTGCTTTCTATGAGAGAGAGAGGGACAGACAGAGAAACACGCGCACGCCGCACGGCTTACAACTATAGCAAAAAGTGTCGTTACAACTTTTGGTCTTAATTTTTTCCGTCTAGTCCCCTTTCGCAACGCGCGATAAGGAACTTCGTTCCAATAATATGAAAATAGCTGTCTACGGTCTCATAGAAGGGCAAATTAGTAAGTCTAGTTGCTACAAGTTGTAGGTTAGTATTCTTATAAGCGGCGATGGGCTTGCAACCTGTCACGTACGGAATACTAACTACTGTGCAAAATGTGGGCATGTACCAAATGTCATATTTGGACTTACCTCTGACTACCCCCTTTAGATATCCTCAAAGATCTAAGTAACTAAAGATCTGAGGAGATATCTACCGAGCCTGGGGATTACAGTCGTGATCATATTTTTTTTTTTTGGAATGAAGTTCCTTATCGCGCGTTGCGAAAGGGGGCTAGACGGAAAAAATTCTCACGAAAAGTTGTCACGACACTTTGCTATAGTTGTCTCTCTCTCTCATAGAAAGCAAAGAGAGGAACTTCGTTCCATCTGGGTGTCCCTTGACAAATCTCTAGTTTTTTTTTTCTAGTTGCTACCATAATATATCTGAGGGCAGTATTCTATGAGTGAGTGCAATGCTCTGATTTCGAATGACAGATCTGTGATGGCTGGCGGTGTGGCGACCAGAGTCGGCGCGAACACTGTGCTCAGGTTGTGAGCGCTCATCTTGTTCACGTCAGCCTGTTGAGATACTCTGGAAGATGAAAATAAATATTAAAATCTGTCTTAAGGAAATTGTGAAGTTGTACATACATACATACATAAAATCACGCCTGTTTCCCGTCGGGGTAGGCAGAGACCACGGATCTCCACTTGCTACGATCCTGACATACCTTTTTTGCTTCATTCACTCTCATTACATTCTTCATCCATGCGCGTCGGTTTAGGGTACTCTGGACCTGGCCTTTCTCTAGTACGTCCCCAATTTGATCAAGGTACGTACGCCGAGGTCTTCCCCTTCCAACTGTCCCATTCACACTCTCCTTATGCACCTGTTTCGTCAATCTCCTTTCATCCATCCTTTCTACATGCCCAAACCATCTTAACATACCCTTCTCAATTTTCTGTCTTCTTTCACTCCACAACGTTCTCTTATCACACTGTTCTTCACTCTATCATTCAAAGTTAAACCACACATACTTCTCAAAGTGAAGTTGTACATATAAAAAAATAATAATAATTGTGAAATAAGTTATTATTAATCAATATTTTATTGCTCCATCTTCATGCTATCAGCTTGAAAGACGAGCTCTAAAATCAAGAATCAAGTTTTTAAAATAACGGTAAAATATCAAATTGAGGAGAATCTTCCACATACAGTTTGACGCAGCATAAAAGTTACATCTGTTCAACTAGCAAAAGCGTAACTTTACCTATGTAAGTGTTGCACCATGTATTGTAAGCAGTTAAAGTGAGCGGGCGGCAGGGAGTCCAAACATTCCCGGATCTTAGTTATCTGAAGAGCAGGGTTTTTGGTTTCTGGAAAAATAATGCATACCCTAGAATCAAAAATTCGCTGATGCAAAGTCAGTATGACCTGAATTTGTTGGATTTTGGCGCATTCCAAAGTGTCTTATCTGCCCCTTAATCCGAGGCGGCGGAGTAGATAGACAAATGCAATCTGTAATATAGGGCTGACATAGGGGCTAAGCGACAAAAAATCGAAGGTGTGTCATAGGTTAGTATAATCCCATCAAAAACATAAATGTGAAATGAGAGCCAAGTTCAATAAGTATGTTTTAGTCGTTGACTTCAGCGTCAAAAGAAGTGAGATCTAAACGGGTGCCAAGTACAATGGTCAGTCCTGAAACTTATTTATAACAATATGAAATATTTTTAACGACTTTAAAATATCATTTCATCTCATAACTTAGGATATTATATTGAAGCCTAAGGTCTAACTTGGCTAGTTCTCATTATACGAATTACCTTCCTATTATTAACTTCTTACCTACTATGTCCGATTGCTAGTTTCTACCAGCAAGTCAAATCTTTAGAAGAATAAAATAAGAACTTGCAAAGGCTATACCTAATATAATTCGTACTCTTAAGAAAACTAGCCAAGTCAGACCTTAGGCTTCAATATAATATCCTAAATTATGAGATGAAATGATATTTTAAAGTTGTTAAAAATATTTCATATTGTTATAAATAAGTTTCAGGACTGACCATTGTACTTGGCACCCGTTTAGATCTCACTTCTTTTGACGCTGAAGTCAACGACTAAAACATACTTATTGAACTTGGCTCTCATTTCACATTTATGTTTTTGATGGGATATCATTACTTTTTGTACAGAACTTATTAGTAAGTAAGTACTTATTCTTATATTATTACACTTATATAATCTACCTGCATAAACGGGTCAAACTATTGGCACATTGTAGGTATACATACTAAGCAGGTAGGTAGGTAATTGAGTACTTACTGAATAAGTATACCTACCTACTACCTATCCGACAAGCCGAGACACACTATAATCTAGGCCTGAATAGTTATCTAGCCATATCTATCTACCTGCATAGACTGCTCAAACTATTGGCACATTGTAGGTATACATACCTATAGTCATACTTACCTATCTGCATAGACGGCTCAACTATTGGCACGTATACCTAGGTAAGAGTGTACTACTTACCAATCCAAGACACTACTTCCACTCGTTATTATATTCACGTCAAGACCCTATTAAAATCCACATAATGACCGACTGTCATCTATTTAGATTGCTATTCTTATATTACAGGCGCTAGTAAGGGTTCCTAGGAGAATCAATTAATTGAAAAAGTACGTTAAAAATATAAAAATTTGCAAGTTTCAGATTTTTTCCTTTGTATCCACCCCACTACCTACCTGGATGCCAAATTTGAACGTTCTAGGTCACCTGGAACTGGGTTATAATTAACGTCTATAGGTCAGTCAGTGATAAAATTTTTCATAAAAAACCATTTTTGGACGTTGATATCTAAATAACCGTTTGAGGTGTGTTTATGAAATTCGGAGTATATATTTTACTCGCAAGTGGCGATAGATGAGCCAAATTTGACTTGTTTATGTGAAATAGTTTTTGAGTTACGAGGGGGTGAAAATGGCTCCAAATGGTTCGTGTAATATTACACACGGTGCGCGCCTCGCCCGTTCGCTTGAACTTGGCTTGACACGCTGCCGCGTGTCTAGATAATAATAATAATAAATAATGCTGGACAATCCACACAGCATCATCTAGCCCCAAAGTAAGCTACTCAAAGCTTGTGTTATGGGTACTAGATAACTGATATATTTAATACATTATACTTATACATAGATAGATATTTTTTATTATACATAGAAAACGCCCAGACCAACGGAACAAATTTCTGCAGATCGTGCACAAATTTGTTCCGCAGCGGGAATCGAACCCGCAACCTCTTGCGTCGCAGGCGGACTCTCGCCCGCTGCGCCACTGAGGTTGTGAGTATCTGTAATTGCGCCCTTATCTGTAGTTAGAGTCAGTAGGTACTTAAGATGACTTGGGAGTAACAGAAGCATGTGACCGTATGTCTCGCTCACTCTTCAGCAATATCTGTAGTTGCGTCCTTATCTGTAGTAAAGTTAGTACTTACGTGTGGCGAGTATTATTTTGGGGTGAGCTTCGTACGTGATCAACGGGACCGGCAGCAAGCGTAAATAGAGCTTAAGTGTACCAGCCACAACGTTTATATTGCTGTACACACTTAAATCAGCTGCTTCGCCGTCTGGAAAAAACATTTTTCATGAGATCAACAAAAGTTTAAGTAATATATTGCAAAAAATAAAAAACCCCGACAAAACTTAACTGAAAATAGATTTTTACAGCCGCCATATTGTTTTATTTTTTGACATTTCATAGCCTCAGTCACCTTATTTGTCAAAATTGGTCCAGCATTTTGGGCTATAGTGACAGGCAGAGGAACTCACATACATATGTACATACGCACACAAAAAACACGTTTCGCAGTCGGGTAAGAAACAATGTAATTGTTGATGAGTTGAGTAAGTGGCCGGGCTGAGATAAGGAGTGCTAGTTCGATTCTCACATTCCACTACAAGACAAGCAACTTTTAAGAAACTACAGTTATCATCATCAAGCGTGCATTGGCATAAGCCACGACGAACGGTCCCGAACCGTCAGCAACATCAACCGATTTCTACGGCTACTGTCATCGATCCATCAATTGGGGGGCCGTCAAAAGCCGTGTAGCACGACTTCTTATTCATAATCATCATCTATACTTAATATTATAAAGAGGAAAGATTTGATTGTTTGTTTGCATTGAATATGCTCCGAAACTACTGGACCGAATTGAAAAATTCTTTCACCAATGTGTAGAATGAACTTTCAGGATGAACATACGCTATATTTTATAAAGGTACCTACTTCGCGGGCGACGCCGCGAGCGGAAGCGAGTTTCTATATAACTTTACATAATGTAGTTCATCCAACGGATCTAGGCATTCGTAAAGTTAGCCACAGGTGCTAGTTTGCGCATGTACAGTTCCTCCCCCCCTCCTCATACCTCCAATTGCTCCCGAAAAACGATTGCGCAGCTCTTGCGGCTAACTTCACGAATGCCTAGATTCGTTGAGCCAACTATACCTTTATCAAAAGCCATTTTCAGCGCCTCAATTTCATCAGCAAATCCTGAAACTCGATAGATTCCTTCAGAGTCCATGCCCCTAGCCTCTATCTCATTCACGCACTTCCTCACGACGAAGGGCAGCGTGCTGGAGTGTGCGTTGAGTAGTGTCGTCAGGTCTATCCCGAAGACTCCGCGCAGTTTCTTGAGATCAGGCACGCAATGTGCTGGGACGCGCTCTGAACACTTCGAGTGGGCAATGAAACCACAATCTGTAATAATAATAATATTATAATAATATTGGTGGACAGTTCACACAACGCTATCTAGCCCCAAACTAAGAAAAGCTTGTACTATGGGAACCAGATAGCTGATAGACTAATAACATCCCTAGAGAATGGTTCCATCCAAAGACCATCGCCTTATAAGAATACTCATACTAACCTATGACACACACCTTCGAATTTTTAGCTCTAAGGTATGCCGGTTTCCTCACAATGTTTTTCTTCACAGTTTAAAAGCACTGGCATTGCGCACATAAATTTTTCGAATGGAAAAGTTCATTGGTTTCACCAGGTTTGAACTCACGACCTTCGGATCTTGAGGCAGGGTGCTACCACTACACCACCAATGCTCTAATTTTCTCACCTTCACACTTCACCCCTTGTGCGGTGAAACCCCAAAGAAAATTCGCACACAGCTCACACCAATTTAATCCCTTAAACGTGTGAACTTTGAAGCCATGGGACTTTGAATACTTTATCACTAGAGGATTATCTTCAATGGTTGGCGTCAAATCCAGAGGTTTCTTCAAGAAGTCATCGGCCATATCTTTCTCAGTCTTAGTTAGTTTGTTTATGAGAGGGCTTGATTTGTTTGAGGTTCTGTAACATTGAAACAAAATGAAATGGTTTTACAACTAGCTTCCGACCGCGGCTTTGCCCTCGAGGTACCTACATAAAATATAGCCTATGTTCATCCTGGAACTTTATTCTAAGCATTAGTTAATGAAAGCATTAGTTTAAGAGAAAATTTCAATGAAAAGTCGCTGGCAACAGTTTGTATCTCATAACTTAGCATTAAGCGCTTTGCATGGCCTTTTATTTACGAGCGTGGGTTGTGCACGAGTCTGCATTACATTTTTATTTTATTTTATTTTCTAATAGACAATCATTAGAATTAATAATCCTTTCTAATATTATTGTTATGGTCACGGTGATAGGCTTGCAACCTATCATCTACGGAATACTAACAACTGCAAAATGTGCCAAATATCGTGTTTGGACGTGTCTCTGACTACCCCCTTAAGATATCCTCATAGGTCTAAGTAACTAGAGATCTGAAGAGATATCTACCGAGCCTGGGGATACAGTCGTGACCATGTTTTGTTTTGTTTGTAATGGATTTCTGCAAAGTTAATCATGAATCAATCAATTGACAAAGCGTATGATAGAACTCAACGAGCTCAACACCTTAGGACACCAAGAACACCCAGAGAGGCCTGCACCAACATCAACAACGTGCTGGCCTTCCTGGAGGACATCAGATGGATGGTGTAGCAACAACCACCACCGACACGCAAAAGGGGCCCGCATGCGGCCTAATTGTGGAAACCAGTCCGTTCATCAAGTACCAAGTACCAAGTAAGCGTATGATAGAAATCAATA
The DNA here is from genome assembly GCA_963675405.1 of Cosmorhoe ocellata. Lineage (NCBI taxonomy): Eukaryota > Metazoa > Arthropoda > Insecta > Lepidoptera > Geometridae > Cosmorhoe > Cosmorhoe ocellata. The sequence continues at coordinate 5,827,678 of OY776265.1, read as the reverse complement.
CTAACTGATGCACTTGCTGTGACAGCGTCTTCAGCTTCCTCCTATTGAGGGTCACGTACGGACTCTCGGTGTAACTGGCCCGTGAGTTGATCATCTCCAGGATATGATGAGCTTTGATTTCCATGTGGCATGTGATCAGTCCGTCAGCCACAAGATCGTAGATAGTGTCATAGTGTTTCTCTTTAATATAGTGGGTGCCATCATAATATAGTTTATAATGATGGATTTTATCGTTAAATCTGTATAATAAGATAAAGATTTAATTGGATCAACAAAAAAACAGCTTAAATAAGGAACATGATTACATAGTAATCTTGCCTGTTCTTCTCGTACTTGGGTTAGGTTGGAATTGGCACATAGATTCACCTAGCATGTAAGACGTTTCAAAGTGATCCTTGTGATTGTACTGAATAAATATTTTTCAATTTCAATTTCAAATTTCAAGTACATAGACATATTATTACACTAGCTTCTGCCCGCGGCTTTGCCCGGGCGAAAATTAAAAACAATTTATACCGTGGGAACCGTACATTTTTTCGGGATAAAATGTAGCCTATGTGTTATTCCAGACCATAATCTATATCTGTGCCAAATTTAATTCAGATCCGTTCAGCCGTTTTAGCGTGAAAGAGTAACAAACATACATCCATCCATCCATCCATACATTCTTACAAACTTTCGCGTTTTTAATATTATTAGTAGGATAGTGATTATAAGTCAGTGGGTTTGATTCTTATGATTAACTTATTTAATCTGTAGTTGGCTGTTTTGTATGAATTCCATGTAAGTACCTACTTATGTAAGTATTAAAAATTTATAATAATAATGGTAAATATACTTTATGTTAAACCAGATGAGTTTGTATAGATAATTTAACTAAGTTTGGGGTTATAAGGCATGATAATGTTTTGTTATTTGTTAATACACTGGCAGCTATTAAGCTGATGCGTGTATATCTTATCAGTGCACTGTTTTATAATGTTTATCGAGTCTGTTTTTGAAAGAGTTCACTGAAGGAGCACTTATCACTGATTCTGGTAGTTTGTTCCAGCAATTTGCCACACGGTTAGGCAAGAAGTGCTTTCTGGGATTGCTTGTACCAGGTAGATTTACCAGTTTTAGCGAGTGGCCTCTATGTCCACCAATTTATATTATTTTAAGGTAGGTTAATTTACATATTTAATGTATATAATTTGCATAGTACCTTTTCTTAGTACAAACTATCAACCTACCAAATTTCTTGCAGATCGGATCAACGCTTCTGGATTTATCGTTGAACAAACAAAATTTTATCACTTTTATAATGGTAATAGATAGGTACAAACATTCGAGTAAGTATTTTGATCATTATTTGTTTCAAAGTTTTTAACTCATCCCATTACTCTTAGGTACTAGTTGTGTTACCAGTTATTTCACATCAGTGAAGGGATTAATGTGCTTCAAAGAAGCCTCTAAAAAATTTCGAGTAGGTAGTAGGTACATACCTCCAAGTGAGCGTGTAAAAATCATTAGAGTGGTTGCCTTTTCTAATAAGAAACGCTCCGTTTGGTTCATTTTCAAGCAGCATAGTTGCTTCCTTATGCCCTATGATTCCATGGTATTCTTTCCCGTAAAACTCTGGCCGATCAGGACAATTGTCGCAGGGAATCCGCTTTGGTACAGGCGCTTCCATTTGAATACGATAAACTATAGAAATAGTCTGATTATTTTGGATCTAAATGTAAACACATGAGATCATATTAGCGGTGTACTTACGCTCGGGTTTCCATATGTTTTTAAGGTTTTCCATTGTAAATATTTATACAGTCAGCCCTTAGATTAATTTTAGTTAACTTATCACCAGGTTAGTGTGTCAAGGTACGAAGGAATTAATTACGGAAACGTAAATAAAAGCAGAAACATGTAACGTAAACAAATCTCGCCATGACACTTTGGTTTGACATTGACATTTACTAAAAGGGAATCATTTAGTTTTCAGGATGATTGTCATTCTCGTAATTTCGTTTTATTTTTAATAACCGTAGATCACGTAGCTAAAATATTACGTAGCATGTTGCTAAAAATGTTTTATTTGATGATAGTGTTGATTTTTATAAATAAAAGTGGTGTATCATCGTCGCAAATCGAAATCTTTATTCCGCGGCAATAAATTATTTAATTATTTTTTCTGGTAGCAACTTTTCATTTTGCATTTAATCTGCATAGAATTGGCTGTTGCGATTGTACACTATCTAACTTGAGAATTGGCTGCTTTGTATGCCGTGGTATGAGAATCCTTGTAACAGTTAATTTGGTAATGAATGATAATGACCTAGACTAGACTCCAGTACCTATAAATTAATCTCCAAAATTGATAAAAATATGCGGGCTTTATTAAGTAGCCTTGATGAAAGCGAGGGTGGGTAGCCGGAAAAGATTACGGGTTCGATTCCCGCATTATTTGGACAGTTTATTACCTATTTCTGCGTAATGTACTACTATAAACTCTATAGCATCTTATAGTTTGCTTTTAAAAAACAGCCGAGTAAATGGGCGATAATTTTTACCGATATTTTAAAAACTTTTTAGATTTTAGAGAATTTAGAGCTCATCTTCTAGCTGATAGCATGAAGATGGAGCAAGAATAGATAGGTTGATAATAAGTTATTTCGAAGGGTAAATTTAAAATTAACTAATATTTTACGGTATAAACAAAAATAGTAATAGAAAAATAGGTAAATAAAACGCGATAAATAGGTAGAGATGTTTCAGTCTAAGATGCACGCCCCTCCACTTGTACTTGTACGGCATGTAGGGTAGGTAAATACATTGGAGGGGCGTGCATTTTTAGAGTTAGACTGATCTACCTCTACCCGTTTAATACTATTAATATGTGTTTCGTAAGTTTAAAAATATGGATGTATGTCAGTCCAAAGATTTAAATCGAAGATATGCCCGGACGCCAAAAACTGTGGCACTGTTTTTACTTGTGTGTGTTAACAAAATGCCGATGCACGCACACTAATTATTAGTAAAAAATGAACCAAACAGTTATTTCACCATGTTTTGTGCAACTTATTGCACAATCTTTCGTAAAAAAATATACTTATTTTGCTTTTGTACCCTGAAATTGAAAATATTTGTTGTGCCAAATGAGCGAGCTATCTCATTTTGTGTGGCAACAAAACGGCGCGGTCTCAGTACCGTACGGGCATATCTACGATTTAAATCTTTGTGTCAGTCTTATTCTATAACTTGGCCTTACTCGGGACCCCAATAAAGTGACAGTAGGTATGTTGCAACAGCACCACATGGGTCCAGAGCTTCCTTCAGACTCCCTGCAGAGCCTATTTATTATTCTTGATGCTACAACTTATCTATGTCAGTAGACCAAATGCACATGGAATTCTAAAAAGAAAGATTCATAACTTTCAGTAGGTATTTGGCTCAACGAATCTAGGCATTCGTGAAGTTAGCCGCAAGAGCTGCGCAGTATCGTTTTTCGGGAGCAATCGGAGGTATGAGGAGGGGGGGAAGGAACTGTACATGCGCAAACTCGCACCTGTGGCTAACTTCAAGAATGCCTAAATCCGTTGTATGAACTATACAAACCTACGCATTTAACTATTTGGGCTTTTCTTCTCAAAAGTTTCGTCATTGTTCGCAACAAAAAATGTTGGTATATAGTTAAAGATTAGTTAATTTTAAATGTACCTACCCTTCGTGAAATAACTTATTATCAACCAATATTTTATTGCTCCATCTTCATGCTATCAGCTTGAAAGACGAACTCTAAAATCTAGGTTTAATTTTTTTTAACTAGTTGTCCCGACAAGCGTTGCACTGTCCTATTATATATAAAAACCTTCTCATTACAATATCGATCACAACAAAAAAATATTTAATATTTTATAGAAATTGGTCCAGCCGTTCACGCGTGATGCCGTGACCAAGGGAAATAGGGATTCATTTTTATATAATAAAAGAAGACAAGGTAAATAGGGATTCATTTTAATATATTGGATAACGGTAAAATATCAAATTAAGTAGAATTGTTAAAATATCAGGGACATTAGTTGGTAATCCGTAGGCGTAGATCAACATCTTATTTTAGCCTTTATGCTAACCACTGCAGCCTCTGTATTAGCAAATCCTATCCTCCAAAATCAATGGAATGTAAGGTCCTACAAATATTTGCTCTTTGCTTACTTTTAAGAGCACTCATGCATTGAAGTTGGTAGTCGCTTATTGCCCCATTATATGAGACCTTATTTCCATTTATGGTCCATTGACAACGTACAAGTAGGTACCTACCTTTAGTATTTAACTTAATTATTAGCTTCTGCCCAACGCTTCGCACGCGTGGTACGTATGTGCCTACTTAAGTACATAAAAAGTAACCAGTAGGTCTACCATGAGTTGTCATATTTAGATTGGCTGACTTTACTACATTAGTGTTAGTTAAGTTGTGTCATAGGTTAGTGTTCTTATAAGCGGCGATGGGCTTGCAACCTGTCACGTGCGGAATACTAACTACTGTGCAAAATGTGGGCATGTACCAAATGTCATGTTTGGACTTGCCTCTGTGATCATATTAATTAATTTAATTAATTAAGTATTTGTTGTTATAGCGGCATCACAAATACCTACATCATCTGTGAAAATTTCAACTTTCTAACTATCACGGTTCATGAGATACAGCCTGGTGACAGACGGACGGACAGCGGAGTCATAGTAATAGGGTCCTGTTTTACCATTTGGGTACGGAACCCTAAAAACGATCGGTTGAATAGCGGCGCCTCTGTTAAGCATTACCTAATGATAAATCATTATGACTATGTTATTTTCCTTTCCCAATTTACCCAAAAATCCAATAGCCACATGGAAAATTATAAAAAATATTATTGTCATGTAGATGTATCAATAATTTATTAGTAATACATAGGTACGTGCGTCAGCGGGCTTTTTGGCTAGATAATCCAGATGCGAGTTTCAAAAGATAGGTATACTAACTACTGTGCAAAATATGGGCATGTGTCATGTTTGAAGTGCCTCTGACAACCCTCTTTAGATATCCTCAAAGCTCTATGTAACTAAAGATCTTATCATAAACAACATAATTATATTCCTTTCATAATTATGTAAAAGGACATACTTACCTACTTAATTTTGAAAATTAAGCAATACTTTTTTAGTTTGTCTGACATTACAGCTGTGCGTTGAGTCTGTCTCTGAATTTTTAAATTTAGTTTCTCATAACTAGGTAGGTAGTAGTAGGATAACCCATCTCCTCTACAGTTTTATCATTATTCTCACTATTTGTCATTGTAACCAACAATTTTGGTTATCTCGTAAAATATGTTAATTTTAAATCGTGAAATAACTTATTATCAACCAATCTTATATCGTTATATCTTCATGCTATCAGCTTGAAAGACGAGCTCTCAAATCAAGGTTTAAAAAGTTTTTAAAATAACGGATAAAAATAATAAATTGAGAAGAACTACCCACTTCGTCGTCACTCGTACCTACTAGGCATTTTATCTAGGTACTTTTCCGATGGGTAAAGGTATATTATATGAGGTAAAGCAAGTCATCCCAGTTATGTTAATTACAAACAATTACGTGATGATTCAAGGATGTATTTTACTTTTTTTCCTCCGTTACAATGTAATTTACATTTATGGGATATTAAACGATTTAAGGTTAATGATAATAAAATTATGGAAATCAAGAACAATGATTCATTACTACTTAGGTATTTTGCTGTTTATAATAATTAGTAGCTTCCGCCCGCGGCCTTGTCTGCGTGGTACGTTGAAAAACAAAGTAATCCATCCCACGGGAACCGTACATTTTTCCGAGACTAAAAGTAGCCTATGTGCTATTCCAAACTATAACCGATACATATGCCAAATTTAATCTTGATCCGTTCAGCTGTTTCAGCGTGAAAGAGTAACAAACATCCATACATCCATACAAGCTTTCACGTTTATAATATTAATAGCTTCCGCCCGCGGCTTCGCCCGCGTGATACCTCGAAAAACAAAAACAAATCTATCCCGCGGGAACCTTAGGTATATTTTTCTGGGATAAAAAGTAGCCTATGTGTTATTCCAGACCATAATCTATATCTGTGCTAAATTTCATTCAGATCCGTTCAGCCGTTTTAGCGTGAAAGAGTAACAAACATACATCCATCCATCCATCCATACATTCTTACAAACTTTCGCGTTTATAATATTAGTAGGATATAATAATGATTCCGATTCGACGTTATTGGAGTAGGTCTTCTTCTTCTTATTGTCTCACAAATTCTTCCAAACCGATGTGTAATATTGAAGTAGGTAAGGGTTTATAACAAAAATACTCTGGATTATCATTTGAACGGTTTATTCCCGTTTTTCTCCCTGTTCTGTCCCCTTGGGGTGACAGATGGGACTAAAACGTTCAATTTGTCCTCCTCTTGGCAACAGGGGGACAGATAGAACTAAGTTCATGTAATTATTATAATCATCAATGTACAAGGTAGGTATTATAAAATACTGGACCTAAAATTCAATGGAGTTTTGCTTAACTTGATAAGTACCTACCTAAGTAATAATTTGTAATATAAATTATTAACTATGTAAAAAAGCAAATGAAAAAAAGTTAATATCATTATTTTCCTCTCTATCAGTCAGTGGTAAGTACAGGTAGGACGGAAGTAAGCTATCTATTATAATGTAGAGACCACATCTACAAGCGGAAGCGATAAAATGAAAAGGTAAGCTGAGCTGAGAGCATTTTTGTGTCATACTGGCATGTAATATACAATGGTCTTTGCAGACGCATGTGTGAATTTTGACACTGCGTAATAGAATATGGGATAAGCTTTTTTATTAATTTCTTTCGACAGCCGCGTCGGATAGGCAAGATCGGATAAACATATTATGTATTATGTATTTTTTATACAAATTAAAAAAAAATCATGTAGGTAAGTACATAAAACAAAAGTAGATACATTACATCTACTTGAAAACTTAAAAAAAATAATCCCTCTATAATACTTATATTATCTGGGATAAAACTGAATAGTTATTTTATTGATCTTTTATAAATAATCCAGTTTAGAATGATACCTAGGTACATTAGAGAGTTAGGTACCTGTTCATTTTCTGCCGTACAGCTAATATTCTGTTAAGCTAATATAATATTCGAATCTAAGAATCTGCCCAATTCACGAATAAAAAAATTGGAATAAGTATTGTTTATTCGAAAAACGAATAATTATAGTCAAAAGAAGTCACAAGACTTCTGAATAAGATTGCCAATTCCACTATGTTTTCTAACTTTCATTTTTGTCTTATGTGAGTTTTATATGTTTACGAGCTTATTAATTTACATGAGGCCGAGGTCATGTTGGTGTAGACTTCTTCTTCTTCTTCCTGCCCTTTTCCCACGTTATGTGGAGTCGGCACAACATGTGATCTTCTTCCATTTCCCTCTATCATTCGTCATCTCAGTACTCACTCCTTTCTTACCCATGTCATCTTTCACATGTTGGTGTAGACTGTGTAGCTTTAACGAACGAACATATACACAATATCAAAAGTGATTGAGTGAGTTGGTGTCGAGGTCACGTGGATAGTTAGAAATTACAATCGATTCAAGTATAATTATGTGTATTTTCACACAATTTCCAAAATTATATAGAATTTCCAACCATAGGTACTGTATACAAATCAGTAGTATATAATCACGCAGTCATAACATACGGTATAACAGTTCAAAATCGCTTGCGTCTCCGCTTCGCTTACGCCCTACGCAGAGCCCTAATGTTAATCAAACAAACAGAATTGAAATATTCATATATAAAGGAAATGTTACACACCTTCTTTCATTATTTAATGAGCTGTGTAGAGTAACATATTATAGGAAAAAAAGTTAAATAAAAAAATAACGATGAATAAGTATTTAATTGTGATATTAATTAAATTTTTGTGTATAAATTTTTCTGTGGATGGTTGGATAATAAATCACATTGATATCGAAGCTTTAACAAGACAAAAGTTGGATAGTCTTAACGACTTTAATGAACTCGCACCGCAAAGTGTTGAAAAAGAAGATCTGAAACTGAAGTTTACTTTGATTTATCCAGGTAAGAACGTATTAAGTCATTCAATAGACGCATCCAATCGCAGGTCATGGCCAAGATACGATAATATTTGCTAATTTCAACACTAAAAGCTAACTGATTGGTAAACAAAAAGAAACGCAGCGGTCCGAATGTTGAACCTTGCGGAACAATAAAACTCAAAAAGCTTATGAGAAAGATGAAATTTTGAAGTAGAAATAAAACTAGAGACCTAAGTAAATAAAAACCTACAACAACCTTGCCATGGTAAAGAAATAGTTACTATTGTACCTATGATGTTATATGTAATATGTAATTATATACACGTAATGCAAAGTTAGAAGTGCTAGGCACTATTTGTCATAGAAGCGCCTGTAAAAATTAGTGTTTTCTCAGATGAACACCTTGCGCGCCGTATTGCTTTGTATCGCCAACTAGCTGACTCGACAGACGTGGTCCTGTCTTAAAACCTTCTCTTTACAATAACAAACACAACAAAAAAAAAATAGCGAAATCGGTCCATCTGATCACGCGTGATGCCGTGACCAAGGGAAATAGGGATTCATTTTTATATAGTAGATAGATAGAAAGAAGATGAACAAATACCCGTAGTTACCGACCAAAAAACATCATCTAAGTTGGTGGCTGCTGCTCTTGAAATTAATGTTAAATACAGGTTATATGTAGCAGCAACTACATTTAGGTAAATATTTTACCTATCACACACCTAAATATTAGGAATTACACAGCAATTCATTATTATACCTAGGTACTTGCAATAAGAATCAGTGTCGTATCATATAAATCAGCTTCGTAGCAGCACCAACATTTACTTCCTTTGTTAGGCGTAGTTTCTAGGTATGGCATTAGGTATGAATGTGGATGGATACAGGGGTAAAGGTAGGCCAAAGAAAAGATGGAAGGACTGTGTGAAAGATGATATGAGTGAGAAAGAAGTGAGTACTGAGATGATAGAGTGAAATGGAGAAAGAAAACATGTTGTGCCGACCCTACTTAGCGTGGGAAAAAGGCAGGAACAAGAAGTTAGGGTTAGAGTCGTCTTTAAATCTAAGCCTAGTACAAAATACTCCTCAATATGTTTTGCTGATTGTGATTTTTCACTGACTGTAGGAACAAAATGGTGTGGAGCCGGTGATGTTGCCAGCAACTTCGATGATCTCGGCTCGGAGTGGCGGACTGACATGTGCTGCAGGGAGCACGACTACTGCCCAGACACAATCCCAGCCGGCGAAACCAAGAACAACCTTACCAATGACGCGTTTTATACAAGGTTTGTCTTTGATACCTGTGAAGTGTGAACACAGTGGTGTGTACTCCTGTACCCCTAGTATGAGTTTTTGATAGTTTACGAAAACTTTTATCGAATAGTATCCTTTCATACATTTACCTCCATCGGAAATGTTATGGAACTAACATTTCAAATTCAAATTCAGTTTATTAAACTCAGAATAACATAACAGATAATAATTATCCAATGCGGTTATAGAGGAACAGATAAAATATAACATATACTAACATTTCAACATACTAGTAGGTAATTATTTAAAATAAACTTAACATAAAAAATTATACAAAACAAAACAAAACATTATACAAAACAAAAACAAAAATACAAACTTTAGCATTAATAACCCTAAAAATATTCACAAACAAAAACAAAAAGTTGGATACTAACTAATATTGCACTCTGCATCTAAACATAAATTTAAAACTAAAAATTAAGTGTAAGTACTTAATTTTTAGTTTTAAATTTATATTTAGACCTACTTACAACAATAAAGTTTCACAGAAACTAAGACAATTCCTTTCAACCACCTTCCATTCATCCGCAAACACATCAAACTGAGGATGTCTGGTGATTAAATCATTCAGATTTCTTTGAGCCCTGGTGATTGGAGATTGTTGCCGTTGAACATAAGGCCGTCGTTTCTCCCCGCTAGGTTTAGATAATCTGTCATTGTAAGCGAAATAAAAGCAGTATTTGGGACATCATTTGTGACCTCTTCGTGAAGATATGGTTAGGATATACATATAAACATATATACATACATACATACATAAAATCACGCCTGTTTCCCGACGGGGTAAGCAGAGATCACGGATCCACTTGCTACGATCCTGACACACTTCTTTTGCTTCATTCACTCTCATTACATTCTGTAATTTTTTTTTAAATATATAAAAAACATATAAACAATCAAATCATATCCTACTTATAGGTTTAACCTAATTATTATTTGCGCAGACTTAGCTGTAATTGCGACGAAAAGTTTCGGAACTGCCTGCGGGCAGTCAACAGCATGACAGCGGAAAATATTGGCATCTTCTACTTTAACGCACTGAACACCAAATGCTTCCGAAAAGACTATCCTGTGAGGAAGTGCCTAAAGAAAGGAGGGTTAGTACCTAAGCCTATTCATCATCTTTCTGCCCTTTTCCCACGCTATGTGTGGTTGGCACAACATGAACTTCCATTTCGCTCTGTCATTCGTCATCTCATTACTCAACTCCTTTCTTACCATCCTTCACATAGTCCATCCATCTTTTCTTTGGCCTACTTCTATCTCTGTATCCATCCACATTCATACCTAACACTCTCCTTGTCACATGATGACATGATCACATCTATTCTCATAACACTAGTTATGGTTTTCATATTGTTCTTTTATTCGGTTGCTAATTATGCTATGCTGAGTTTTTTCTTAACGCCACGATTGAGAACATTTTTGAATGATTTTTTTTTACAAATTCTATCGCGAGTAACGGGTTATACTAGTTTTCGATACTTAATTTCGTTTCGTTTCCTTCCATACAAGCTCTCTAATACCTAAGTTTCTGTGGGGATGTTGCTGGCACCCTAAGAATCTTAAAGTACAATAACGCATAATAGTACAGTCAAAATTTTGTAAATGTTGACATACATAAGCGAGCACTACCTAACCCAAGAGCGTTGAGCATTAAGGTACTCTGCTTTGATGATAAATATTTTCCTTTACAGGTGGCTGAATAAAAAATGTCTGGCGTACAGTTACAATACCAACTCGGAAAAGTTATACCAGTGGTTTGACGTCAATAACTACCGGTGAGATAATACTAACTTTATTGCCCTTTTAACTTTAACATGATTCAAAGCTTATTGTGATTTTATTAAATAGAAAGTATTAGTTTAGGGAGCGTTTATCATAGAGGATTATCTATTGTAAGCGGTTATCACCTTTCGTAGCAAAGACGTAGCGTAAAAAAAAATATCAAATTATGGTATATGAAACAGTGGTAAGAACTTGTAAGTAACAAATTAAAGTAAACAGACCTTTACATTATTCTTGATAATTTATATGGCGTCAAATTTTACTTTTTACTTAAAATACCTACGTAGCGTTATAAGTATATTATGTGAGTCACGATCATGACCTAAAACTTTGTCCTATTAGAAATCGATTGACATAACAAACTACAAAAGTACTATTTGGGATGTAACATTGCCACATAGGTCGTTTTAAAAAATTGCACCTAAAGGTATAATGTTAGGTCAAGGAATGAGCTTAAGAATACAATAAATAAAGAAGCGACATTTGTATTATTTATTTGTTTTAGCATATTTCATTGGTACATTGTTAGAGATTTATTATAGTGTTATAACTCATCCATCAAGTAATATACAACTCTTTATATTAAATGCACACATGAATGTACGATTAATATACAATAACTTTAATCCCGTATAAATAACCATACAAGTTATACATGCGATAAGAGATATGATAACAATGTATAAACAAGTGAACAACTTCGAACGGTGTTAGAATTAACACTAGAATAATATTTATTTATGATAGAAAAATTTCAATTACGGGTTATACATGAAGATATGTAGCACTGTGCTTAGCTAAAGTTTAAATATATACCCTAGGCGCTCGCGATATTATTTACAATCAAATCGAAATATACATTGTGGTAATAATTTGTAGTGGATTAAATTAGTGGGGTTATACAATTATATTTTCGCGCGATATATAAGTTGATACGAATTATATATACGAATGTAAACGCTAGGAATTGCAAGCTATAGGTATCTGAATTGTATAAGTGAAAAGGTTTAAATATACGAGAGCAAGAATGTTTTGGTTATATACGAAGCTTTCATAAAGGATATAATAGAGAAAAATCCCTTGTACATAGTGAGCAATCTCAAAATAGCCTACATCCAAGCGACCTCATCGACCGATATCCATATATACAGTAACAGCTTCCAAACAGTTTTAATTAACTTTAAATTATTCAACGTCGCTTTGTAGGTTAGATTAATCTACAAGAAATTAAGTCATGTATAATATATTTTATTAATATATATTTTATATATAGATATATTATAACGGATATCTACTCGAAGAAATACAAATGTAATAACATTCATCACCGATGATCCTTTAGCTTTTTCATTTTATTATTAGATATTTATAAATATTATCATTATAATTCATATAACAAGCAGTCTTGTCGTAAGGACGACAGAAGCCTTAGGTAAGTATGTAATATTTTTAATAAAAATTACATGATAGGTAATAACAGATATAATATAAAAGGAGTAAATATTTTGCATGAAGTTATTAATGGATAAAATACTTTCTTGCTCCACTTTATGAAACTGAAACTAAAATGAAGACAGTTTTCGCTTACACCTCATTCTCACAAATTAAAGTTTTTATTTTGTTATTATTTACGTACCTAATAAAGTAGTAAATTAATTTTATTAACATTCGTTGATGATCATTCTGTCAGTTTTTGTAAGAAATGTGTTTATTTATACAAATGTCTGTAGCATTTTGGATTTAATTATTTCCAATACTATTGAATTTTTACATAACGACATACGGATGTTAATTACATGATTTGTATTATTTAGAATGATAAAGGTGGTATCACGTCTAATATCACAGAATATTAGCATTTCAAAAGTATTTAAAATGATTCTCAAAAATTCAAGGCGTTGACTAACAAGAACTTCGACGATTGATTTAAACCTAACGCTCGGCTGATAATAGTGAATCCACACTATTATATATTCACTATTTATGAATTTAATTATGCCTATTATTAATATAAAGTTGTTACTATGCCAGGTATACATGACAAAGATAACATAAATAACAATCACGCCATTTTAATTAGTTTAGTTATAAGCCAATGCCACCGTGTTACATTGTGAATGTTTTTGTTGATATTGTACAGTTTCAGTTGCCCATTTTAGAACATCGTTATAAAATATTACGTTTGTACTTACTGACATTAATGTACCTACACAAATAGCTATATTACATATTGTAATAATGCATCTAATTTAAATGAAATAAAACTAGTCGTTATGGTCTTGGTCAAGAGGACGGTAGACAAACAAGTATATTCATGTTTGCATCATTGTGAAACTTTCAATAAAGTGGGTGTTATTTATTAATCTATCTGGTGGTTTATTCTTAACAAAACTCTTAATAAACTACATTTTGTGATTGTCACAGAGCGTTTGAAAACTTAACGTAGAAAATCACAACAACTACTTAAAGTATCAAGGATCGTGAAGTAACAACTAGACAGTAACTTCATAACTTCATATCTATACATAGGGAATACTGCAGTTTCAATGCAATAGTAGAATTAAAAACAATTCATTCGAATCTACTCTAACAGACGGGCAAAAGTCCGAGAAAGCATCATACACAACTAACTCGAGGTGTAGGTACAATCTTCGACCGTGGGTAGGTACTATCGAGACGGCACTATAACTCGAATATTCACTAGTCTGTGCGTTTCATGAATTTAACTATTTACAGCTCCCTAGAGACAGTCCCCCATTAGATATAAGTTAAGTGATTTAGAATAGAAGGTTCCCGCGAAACAGTCGGCAGAGTTCCAGAATAACATCTAACAGAACCGAAGCGATCGCGTCCGGAACAGAATCAACATCCAAATACAAAGGATTGGGAAACGAATGCCTGTAGTCCAAGCGAAATTCGTACAAGTGCGAGTTGTTTAGGCGCGGCGGCGGCGCGGGGGGGCCGCCCGCCGGGATTATTTGCCTCCCAGGCCGAACTTCATGAATATCAGCTCCTTGCCTTTGCTGAGGATGTCGCCGCCCGGAGCCGTCATCTCGGTGAACTTCTGCATGAGGTTGGGCTGGGTGGTGGGTGGCGCTTGCGCGGCGCTGAGCGGCTGCGCGGAGGGCGCGGGCACGACGGCGGGACCGGCGCGGCGCGCGGGCGACGGCGCGGCGGGCGCTTGCCCCATCGGCGTGCCCGCCACTGCGCCCCCCGCGCCCCCCGCGCCTCCGGAGCCGCCCGCGCCCGCGGTGCCCGGAGACTGCGCCGTCGGGGTGCTGGCGTTACCAACGCTCGTGCGGGCGATCGTGCTCGCCGGCTGTGCGCTCGCCGCGCCTCTCGCCCTCGCCTGTCGCGAACCGGTCGTCAACTTATCACTTACTGCTTGAAGCTCTACATCGGTGGTGGTACAATTACGTTTTGAAAATATGGCTAGTTTTTGTAGAGCCCTTAAATACCCTTTGTGCTCAACATTCTGGATTGGATATTTCGGAAAAACTCATAAAAATTCAAAACAGAATTGATAGCATTGAGTGAAATGAATAACATTATTTAGGGGTTTGTAAAACATGAAACATCGAAGTGATTCGCTTCATTGATATAGATTTAAAGGAAGATTCTCATGATATTGACAAACATTTTGAAATCACAATGGATAATTTTATTAGCATGCTTCTACTAACAATATAAAATCACATTCTTTCAAAATATGTTCTAAACGTTGGGTAAGAACAAATATTGTACATTATGGAAACATGCATTGCCATTTTGCCATACACCAAAGCATTTGAGAGTAAACAGTTATAAGACAAAAAGGTACAAGAACTTAGGCACAAAATCTGGGGACAAGATTGAAAATTATTAATAAACAATAACATTCGACATGCTCTGAAACTACGACGATAAGCTTTGAGTAGAATACAAGGTACTATTCGATTACAGAACAATCTTGGTAGAAGTAGGCACTTATTGATAATAAAGTTAAGGGTTTCTTTGCTGCCAGTTAAGTTATTGACTCCTCAACAGAGTTTGCAATCGTTTAGTAAAAGGACCACATCCACAGGCCTCGGAGACTGTATTTGCTATAGGTAGGGTGAATGCGTTTATGGTATATTTAATGTTAGTGAAGTATACGCCAGTGTGTTTATGTGCTAATTTCTGTATGATCAGTCCAGTAGGTAAATGGCATGACAGCTACTAATGTGTATAATAAATTATGACATTTTATGATATCTGACTGCCCGCAAAACAATTGTTATAATGGTTCGAAAGGATTTCGGCCATCGCTCACAGTATTCGATGCCGACGGTTAAACTCTGAGCGTGATTGTGAAACATAAGATAAAAATAGATAGAGAAATAAATGAAGAAAAGGAAACAGTGAAAATAATAAAATCTATAAGTAGGTATGAAGTGATAGATAAACAAAAAACGTCTAGGTAGTATCGTTGCATAGTTTATCTGAAAGTATTTTTGTGGTTCGATTATAAACGGTATTTTTACCTGAGCGTTCGCCTGTTCTGCATTACTGGCGCATGTGTTGTGGTCTAACTGAGAAGGGGGAAGAGGGCAGGCATCTAGCAAACAGACAATACACACAACATATATAGTGACCACAGACAACCACTCGAATCTTGGATCACACATCACTCGCGTCGTGGATCTGTGCAAAATTATGTTGCGTGTATTTGTTTAATAGCCCACCCACTGGCGTGTTCATCACGAGTGGTATCATAACGTTTATAATATCAAGTACGTGAAATAATAAAATAAATACAGGATAGAGAGTAAGGATAGATGAAAATCAAAATAAGGTATTAACGAACGTAGATTATAGTATAAACCTAGACTTATCTGAATTACCTATAAAAAATATTGTGTGTTTGAGATATAGTATTTCAATTAGAAGTTTGCTTCTATGTTCCAGTATCTTTCGATGTTTGTGACTGTGTAATCCAAGATAGTGTTATTAGCAAAATGTACACCAAGAGTCTTCGTGCTCCGTAGATTGCAACCGGACTCGCTTGCATTCCGTTTTACTGCAATATGTTTCGCCAAATTCTTTACAACTAGATATCTCATATTTTTTGTAATCATATTCCCACACGGGGAAACCTAAGCTTCTATAAATACTCTGACGAACAAGTAGAACACAAAGTTGAGTTATATTTTATCTATATTTTATATGACGAGCACTGCCCAAAGCAGGCCATAAAATAATGTTTGCATTAAACGCACCGGTTTTTGGTTTCCCCGCGTGTGAATTGGTTGTATTGGCAAAACGGAACGCGTTATGTTCGCTAGCGGAGTCCCGTCGCAATCAAAGTGTACAGGAAAGATGATAGAGGGTACCAGAGCGAAATAGCTAGCGTCTTTAATTGTCACATAGCAAGTCCAAGGTGCAAACATGAAACACTCAAAGCTCTCGGTGGCCGGTGTTGACACGCGTCTCTCACCGAACTTACCTAAAATATCAGGGGTTTGATCACAGGTATTCAAAATCTCCAATTGAAGTTTTCTTCTATCAATCTACAGTTAAATTGAGTCTAATAGACTCTTTCAATCGATTAGTTTACCTGTGAACAAACCACCTAAAATAATTATAATAAAAAAATATCAGGAGCTAAGGACCGAAAAGGAATAAGGGATGAGGAACGTTTGAATGCTGGGAAACCCACCTGTTTTCCTGTGATGGTTTCTAGGGGCTGGGGCGACGTTGTCTCGAGGCGGGGGTGGAGGACCCCTAGCACCAGGGCCCGGGGCTGTGGGCCCTGCGGGGCCCGGCTGCACCATGCCCCTACCTCGACCAGCGCCGGCACCGGTGCCAGACGTCGATCCGCGTACGCCACCTAATATACCAATTGGTGGTGAATCAGGATGGCATCCTTACAAAGGAATTCCTACTTCCTCAAAAATCTGCAACGGAACTTAAATGCTCAAAAATTTGATCCAAGGGCCATGATGCTTTTGAATTAAATACGTTTCTCAGAACTAAGAGTTTGGAGATTGAACTGGAGAGATAACATATCAGGTGGTACGCAGAGCAATATGCCCTCGATAGAAAAGCACGTCTCTTACCTTGATTACTCTGGCCGACAGTCGTGTACTGATCGTTGGCGTCCGTGAGGAAGTTGCTAGGCACTAATCCTCGAACGCCGTCGATTTCCGCCATGTAAAAGCCATCGTCATCCATGTCTCCATACACGTGTATGATCTGACCCGTCTGGAAGCTGAGCTCAGCCTGGAATGGGTAACCCAGCTATTTTAATCGGAATGAAAGCAGTTTCGGGTATTCCCACATAGTTGATAGAAGAAAAGAGGAAATGAAAGAAGAAAGTCGCAAGCAATGCTCCGACAACAGGAGAGGACAATGAAGAATTCCAAACTATATAGTAACTACACAGACAAGTGATGAATAATAGATTTAGCGACTACTTGTTTCAACAAAATGTTAGCGCAAATGTATCATAATTTATTCTCATTTGGCTAGTTTCAAACTATTTCTATAATGGAATGTCCTAGCATGGGGCTGGGGGTATAATCTAGTTTTACATTGACAATGCTCATTGTACTCACATCAGCGTCAACATTAGGACTCAACTCTTGCGGGTCATAATCGTATAATGCAACCATTCGTCTGACGGGTTGGCTGGCGTACGCGTCCGTCCACCGGTCTCTCGGCTTGGCTGCTGGCTGCCCCGTCGCCTCCTGCTCCGACATTTCAATCACCATGTTGTGAGGCACGTAGCCTCGCCTCCCTCTGCACTCCCCCCAGTAAAACCCATCCGCGTCTTTGTCACCCCACACCTGGAAAATTAAAATCTTGAGTTTTTACTATTTCATACATACATTTATACGTACCTACATAAAAATCAAGCCTGTTTCCTGACGGGGTTGGCAGAGACCACGGATTACCACAGGCTACGATTTTGACAAACCACTTTTGCTTCATTCATTCGCGTCGATTAAGGTTGTAACTATTTATTTTGTGTTATCATTACCATAACATGCCTAAGACACGACTTTCAGCTATAAAAAATTAAGCAATTGGAATGGAACATACATGAAGCCACCAGTTATCAGACCATATAAACAGCCCTTTGAAAGAGAGTTAAAACTTTGTACAAATGTTCAGTAGCGTACTTCGTACTACGCTTTCTACGCCGTTGGCCATAAAAACATAAAAAGTTCAAACATGTTACCATAAAAACGCTCTTTTATTAAAACACTAGCGAATTCCCTCTGATTCATCCGCGGTTATGCCAGTGATCTGTTATAGTGACTGCAGATACATTGTCATCCCCTTGGGGTTTTTGTGAAATAATGCGTCCAACTCTGCCGTTACAGTTTAAATAGATATACATAAACATTCGCATTTATAGGATAAGTAGGAATATTAGTATGCAGTAGGGTGAGAGACGAGGTACTCACCTTGATAGTGTCCCCATCACTGAACGGCAGTTCCTCATCACAACTCTCAGGATTCGGGCTCATAGTAGCCGGGTCGTAGTCGAACAACGCCATGAAGTAGCGACTACGCTTCGACTGCGTATGGCCCTGAGCGTGGCGGGCCCCCGGTTGTGCCCCTCGGGGCCCCTGGGGCCCGCCTGGCCGTGGAGCGAACGGCATGTTGCTGGTTGATTGTCCTTGTTGCTGAAAGAGTTTTATCTATTCTCAGATTTTATATACCTAAATCAGCCTTGTCATTTCTACTGGTCGTTGCCTGTTGACTAGGATTGTTTGTTAATCCACTAGACGAGCCCAATACCGACCGATGGATGGCAAGAAGACAGCAAGTTAATAAAAAGACTCCTCGAGATGGATCGCAATTGCGCTTAAACCCCACATATCTCAATTCCTCAATAAATTTCTAAGGCGTTTTCCTACCTAAACAAGCCGTTAAAACTTACCGCATGAGGAACTGGCGGCCTGCCACGCTCGTGATGGTTCCTCGGCGTCGGGTTCTGGAACGGCGGCTGCTGTCCTGGATATTGATTCTGTTGCTGCGTGCCTGGATACTGGTTCTGTTGTTGCTGTTGTTGTTGTTGCTGTTGCTGTTGTGCCGGGTACTGCGTCTGCTGCGTCTGCCCCGGGTACTGGCTCTGCTGGTTACTTGGGAAGCTGCCGGCTGGAGGATACGGCTGTGGCTGCGTGCCATGGTACCCCGGAGTATTCGGGTACGCCGGTCCCCCACCCGGTTGCGTAGCTGGCGCTGGTTGGGACGGTTGCTGCTGACGTCCGTACGAACCAACACATTAATAAGGTTAGATTTTCCATAACGAAGCAGACAGCAATAAAATCAAGCTCATAGCCATAATCCTTTGGCGTTGCATCTCAAAGCGATAAAAATTACCTTCTCCTCCGACGTAAACATTAATTAAAGACATTCCGTTGTAGCGCTATAACCCCCATGCACAACGAAAGCTAGCGTGCAGCGATACACTTGAAATCACATCATTCAACAGCAGATTAAATAATCGTCGCTTCCAAAAATGCTCCTCAGAAAAACAAATAAATTATTAAATTGTCATCGTTCACCGCTTTTTATACTCTTCGTCCCCTTTAATTTTACCCTTAACATAAAAATTAACCCTTAAATAGACCAATTAGTGTGGCGGGTGTGTGAGAGGATTTGTACGGAGTGTATGGGCACGCGCCGAAGCCAAGACAACATGCAGAAACAATCATACAACACGCTGCATGCTCGGGTGATCATCTGTATCGAGTGCTCTGTAGGGGCCTACTGGGGCCTATCTGTCGGACCGGGCCGTTGCCAGTGTAGGACGTGACCGAGTGTCGAGTGTGGCGGACATCGAGGACGATAAAAGTGAAACTGACAACACATAAACACCGAGAAGTGGAAACTCGTGATTCAGAGGCCGTATAGAAGAAGAGGCAAAGTGAATAGTGCTAGCACATCAATGACAGGCTAGGAGAGATCGCAGACCTGCTGCGGCCGGCGCCTCGTGGAGTCTTCGTCCTCGCTACCCAGCTCCGCAGCTCCCTCTTTCGTGATTTCGATCGCCGGTATTCCCGATTGCTGATACCACACGGTCATTCAATATAACAAAGTAACAATGTGACAAAACGATTATGAAATGATTGTGCAGAAGATGACAATGATACCACGGTGCTGAACTGAAATCAGTTGAACGTGATTGCATCACGGTTATCGTGCTTACATTTGACACAGAAGATCATAGATTGTTGATAAATCAAATACATAAAGCAGGTTATAAAGCTCGAGAAGACACTTTGCAAGTGAGAATAGTACACATTGATATAAAAACGTGGAAGAAGATTGCAAGTAAGGGAAGGTAGAGCAAGTGAAGCCGCGTTTACAGGAAGTGAAAGTGAAGAGATCACTGCCGGGGAAGCGTTCGTATTGGATCGTGGTTGCTCTTACGTAACAATTGAAGAATTTATGATTTATCAGTTCCAATAAAATATTATGTGTAGGTAAATGAGAAATGTAATGTAATATGCGTCATGTTTTAAACAAAACCTTGAATTAAATATTGTTATAAGTGGATCTTGCCACAATTTTTGTCATGATAATAAATTACTGACCAGTTTGTTGAAATTACCAAATAGCTATAAAAAGTTACTAATAAAACCTGTGTTACTTGCTAAAACAAAGTGTTAAATTAATTGTTTTTTATAAAAACAAATGCAACAGCTATTGGTAAGTACTCATTTTTCTACTGTTTATTTTTGTCTACTTGTAGATATAAAAGCATACTCAAAGTAAACGTCATTTTTGTTATGCTGATTATATTTCTACTTTATTATGTATATTATGACGCTATAATTACGGCACACTGTGTAAAAACAAAATAAAATAAAAACTAGGAAATAATAATTAAAATCCACTCTCAAACAATATTTCAAAGAACGCTAAAAGAAAAGAAAAAAGTGTGTAACTTCAGAAAAAAAACAAAAAAGATTATAAGAAAAGACGTGTTAAAATTCCTTACCGAAGGGGTTATTTTGTCGAATATACTCTTTAGGAGGCCTGTGCCGAATCCGCTCGTTGGCTATGAAAAGGTGTATAACAGTTATGTGAGAGAGCGAGGTAAGGTTATACTACGAGTATGTGGCATGGAAACACTCATGATCTCGATGGCGGGGCTTGTCTGTGTCACAAAGTACAACCTCTTTATCTGTTAATAGTATTATTTGTAGGGTGTTGTGCGTAGTATCGGGTTTCGGCCAATAGCACTAGTGACTGACTACTGATCTAGTCGCAAGCAGTATGCATTTAATTTTGAACGATCGAGCCGAGTGCATAGCTAGAGTCGATGGCGCGCGTGGTCTTATCGTGACACCTTTCGGCAGAGAACTACTGGACGTTAGAGACTCCAGCAACAGAACCACAGGAGAAAGTATAAAGAGTGCAGTTTGCAACACCGATGTCACCTGATGAACTATCTGCAATTCTTTACTCCAGATAATAAGAATGAAAACTATTTTAACTAATGTTTTGATAAAACAGATAGGTCATCAAGTAAGAAGAGAGCATAATGACACTGATCGTAATAATGATAGCTAAGAAGACACAGACGAAGTGGAAATCATTAGAGATAAAATGAAAATGAAGCCGAGATTAAATACTTCAACATCATAAAGAAATGTACTGGCAAAATTAAATGTAACACACAAAATGTACAACACTGATTGCAAAAGAAATTTAATAGACAGACAAAGTGCCGTGCCAACATTTATTTGAGAAGTATATAATATTGAGATGAACTTAGTATACATTAATATGAGTTACTTAAGTTTATTAATGTATTTTAATATCCTTTTGGATAGCTGAATATTATATTCATACACAATAAAATCAAGAAACATTGATTAAGAATGTAACATGTAATATAAAAAGTTTGGTCACCTGTGCAGCATGGGGATCATGTCTGTTGTTCGAAGGGAATATCTCCTTATCGGAAAGATTCTCATCGTGTTCTATAACTTGCTGCTGTTGCTGGTAGGCCTGGGGTCTCTGAGGACCCCTGTAAGAGGGCCCCGGTTGATTAGGACCAGGCATCGGACCCGGCATCTGACCCCCTCGCGGCATTCTAGAAATGACCCCGCGAAGCACAGTCGGTGGGATAGCCGTAGGTGCACTGTCACTAGACTGGCTGTCCCGAGACTTTGTACGAACCTGAAAAAAGACATAGACACTTTCTTAAGGTTGAAAACTGTAGAATAACCTTAGGTTTCACGCTCTACAAATTCGAAGACTTGGCTAAACATAGCGTTCACACAGCTAAGCACTAAACAGCCGTACTTACGGTGACACATTTGGGATTGAGGCCGATCAGTTTGCCAATGTCGATGAGAGCATGATCGCCAGTTGGTGAGTCGACGTCGGTGACCTTCTTGCCGTCGGCGTATACCGCGTACCCCGTGACGGGGCCGGAGGCGGGCGGGCGCAGCACCGGCTGCCACGTCACCAGGAGAGTCCCATCTTGAGGGCCCGCTTCCACCTGCGACACCGCACCAATCACCACCAACAATCCAGCCAATCGTATCACTAGCCAATTGGGTTTTGAATTCATTTCAACTTTTGTTACCAACACTGGCGATGCTAAAGCGACACCGAGGGACTGACACCACAGAGACGGGAATGCTAAGCTAACGGGTGAGCGTTGGGAACGGTCAACATAAATTTTCCTGGAGCTGGATTTATGGTTGCGATTGACGCGATTCCTCAAGAGTCGGACGTGCTGTGTGCTTTGAGGTTGTGATATTATTTGATAGTAGGGTGTGTCAGTATCGTGAATTGGTCACACGCTTTGTGGAGCGTTAGAAAGCATCTTTGGTGCGCGTGCCAAAAAGTTTACGGTCAAAATTATAATTTAGATTATTAACGAATTTAATTTTCCACAATCCACAAGGACGTGATATGTATTATTGACTCCAGAGTATCAGCGAGCGAGGAGTGTGTGTTCATGTACATTCATGTTTGAAACAAAAAGCATGCTCCGTTCACGTCATGCTGACTGAACAGTCTTGCAAAACACTTACCATGATTTCGTTCGGTGGATCCGGCAAGCCCTTTGGTAGAGTTCGGAAATCTGTGTAGGCGCCGGGAGCTTCCTCTATCGGTATTCCTGGAGGCCCAGCTCTCAAATGCTTCGCTCTCACAGTTACACGATACTGGGTACTCGGAGAGAGGCCAGTGATAATATGACGGTACACGCCCGGTTTTACCGTCCGAACCTGCAATAAATTGGCAAATGTTCACGAGCAATTTTCAACAGCAAAATATATTTCAATTTGGTTTCATGACTTACTTCCACGTTATTGACGCATACGACATGCTGGTGGTTGGAGTTGGCGGGCAGCCAAGAGATCACAGCCTGGGAGCACGTGACCCCGCTTGCTCTCACGCAAGTCGGGCCCATATTGTTCGTGTCCCTGCCGATTACCATCGTGCAGGCTGCATCTCTCGAGGTGCGTCTAGACGCTGTCACCGAACGCACGCTGATACGATGCGGCTTCAAAGAAATTTGACTCAGTTAATTCCGCTTTTTTAACAAATAAAACAACACATAATAAGAAGCTTAGTGTCACTGAAACAGTGCTAATGATGGTGCGGACAAAGGGATGAACTCACCCGATTGGAGTCGACGCCTTCAACCAACGCGCGAGTCCTCTCGCTTGCTTTCACAGTTGTCTTCAGGACTCCGTCGACGTAGACGTGGTAGCTCTCGATGTTGGCGTGTTGGTACGCTTCCGGCGCCGTCCATCCGATGAGAACGGACTTGTTCAGCTGCCGCTCCAGAGTTAGCTGCCGCGGTGCAGGCACTAGCGACGAGAAAAACAGCTCTGCTGTTCAGGTCCGAGGGTAGACGGCGCGGCCAGGCGACGTGCGAGTGGTATGCGAAGAAGCGTGCAACGGATTCGAGGAAACGGGATAGGAAAGGTGGGAGAGAGGTCAACTATATTTCTATATCTACTTGCAAATCCATGTTATAATGTGATCTTGAAAAAGTATGAAAACTTCTGTTTGAATCTATTTATGGGAACAATTTAGTATTGTGAGCTTTTAGAGAACTGGCATGCTTTTGAAATGAACTATTTATTGAAATGTTAACTAGCTGGCACAAATTGATCTAATTATTGAAACCTGATTTGGACGAAGCTTTTTAATTATTAATTGCTTGACTATTGAATTCATCTAGAGTCCAAGAAATAGAAAATAATTTACAAAACGTTAAATCTTACCATTGTCATCATCTTCTGGTCCATCAACCATATCTGCCATCTCACTGAGGCGTGCTACGTCACGACTGATGGTGAGGTCACTGACCGTCGCAGACTCATCCTGGTCTCGAATACTTGTGACCACGGCCTGTGAAATCGACTCCAAATACATTTAAGGCATATTTGCACACATACTAAACTAAGTGCAGAATAAATACATCGAAAAAGCCTTACAAAGTATACCTGGTGGAATTCTAGGAGATCGTCGCCTACTAGTCTGGAACAGTAGCTAGTGGGGACCAGTCCACGACGACCGTCCAATGTTTCCGCGTCTAGTACTGGACCGATCGGCATGTTGGGGTCCATCCAAACTAGTAAATAATCTCCAGCGTTCACTGCCATGTCGCCTTCACCACCTTCCATGCTGAAGTCACAATAATTCAGATTAATCATTCCTTCTAAAGCCAAGAACGTATGGACAAAATCATATTCTTCAAACTAATTTTTTCCGTCGATTAAAAAAAGTTAACTTACTCTGGCTCGTAAGAAAAACGAGTGATGAAAACCATACAGCGTCCTTTCCCGGGTATGTCCAGCATATCCACTGTTTCATTCCCTGAGCCACCGTTCATGAAATGAGTGTTCCGAACTGAAACGTTGAAAGGCATTCATCTTATTTTATGAAAATGTAACAGATATTAATAATACTCACCATCTAATTCCATTCCAGTGTTTGTCATGACCCTCGAAAGTCCTCTATTCCTATCGTGACTGAATCCATCTAACCCTCTATCGGTTGCAAATTGGCTATCTAATCCTAAGTTCCACGAAGGTTGATGAGGCGTTACTGGAGTCACCACCCGATTCACGCCAGACGTTGTACCGTATCTTCCTATGAGATCAATTTCATCTAGTGGCTTTAGTTTAATGTTCATAGGATTGTTTGTCAGCCCAGTAGATGAGAGCAGCGGGTTTGTGTACGTCCCTGTGCCTGAACTATAGGCGTTCAGTGTGGCGTTGATGGCACCTAGTTGGTTTGCTGCTGCAAGATTTGTAAGAGCATTTCCCAGCGAACCCGCAATGCTTGAAGGTATACCTCCTAGCGTGCCTGTCAACCCTCCAGGTAGACTCGTCTGGTTGTTCAAGCAGCTGCTCATTGCCGTACCACCGATGGTCCCAGTCAGTCCAGGGCCTGCCATGCCACTTCCTAAATTCAGACCAGATACATTGCTAGTGATGTTTTGAAGGTTGCTTTGCAGACCACTTAGCGTGTTCGACAGTTGACCGATGCTGTTGACGATTGGAGCTGTTACAGGATTCGTGAAAGTAACTTGGTGCGCGTTCGAGAGACCATACGAGTTGGTTGAGTAGGAGGACACAGGGTTGGAGTAGGAAGTCGGGTTGTGCGCGCTCATGGAGTAGGAGACGGAGTTTGAACTGGGAGCTGTGAACTGCCCCGTGGCGTGGAGAGATGACAGCGTGGGCATCGTGCTGCTCTGACAGATGGCTGTGTGGCCGGTGTGGTGGCTGCTGTGGCCGCCGTGGCCGGTGCTAGTGTATGAGTGCGGCAGCGGAGACGGCGTCGGAGAATGAAACTCTCCAAGACCTTGGTTGGACCCGCTTGATTGAATACCTGTTGAGTAAAAAATCAAGATTCACTTGAAGATTACCGCCGACCACAGCGAGAGAGATTCTACGCAAATACGATAATACCGAGCGTTAAGTATGGTTGTGTGGTATATTTTATTTTTAGTACCTAACAAAACCGATATTAGGCAAATAAAATGTTAAAGTGTAGGCACGACCGACAAAACCTAGCTGTTTATCTTTCAACGGTTTCGGGAAACTAAACTGGCGATATGTTCCACATTTCGATATGTATTTTAGGTCCCGAGATTCAAATACCTACGAGCAAAAGCTCGTAAAATTAAATGCTGCTGTTACATTACATTAAAAAAACCTTATATTTTAATAAAATAAAAATGAATTACTTTTTGTTGGTAAGCGCATCACTTGAGAACGGCTGAACCAATTTAGCGAAATTTCTTTGTAATATTCGTAATAAATGAATAAGATTTTTAGGGACTGAAACTGCGCGGATAATTAAAAAATCGGGAAAGATTGTTAGAACCAAAAGTATTGATATTTGCCTGGCAAATAGGAGCGCCGTAAACAAAGTTTATCTCTGGAAGAGAAGGATAAAGTAACATTTGTGGCGACAACAATGATAGTACTGCTTGGCCAATACACATTATATCACTTTTGTTTTTCATAGAGAAAAACGCGGTCTACGGTTAGACTTTAAAAAAAAAAAAAAATAACGCGCTAATCTAAGGAACTACTGGTTTGAATTGAAATATTATTGGTGTATTGTTTAGTCCATTTATCGAGGAAGGCTATAAGAAATAAGGAAGCTATATGGAAGGCTATAACATCACGCTACGACCAATAGGAGCCGAGCATCAATAAAAAATGCTACAAAAACAAAAAAAAAAATTACTTTAAACGCGCAAAGTTGCGCGTGAGTCAGCTAGTTTTAAAACATAATTTTACCGTGAGTAGTAGATCTCGTGTGCTCGAGTTCCGCGAGGATCCGGTTGTCCTGCTCGATCTTGGCCATGATGCGCTCGATCTCCGAAGCGGGCTGGCCGTGCTGCCCGTGGGTATGCTGACCCGTGGGGTTGGACCACGTGGTGGTAGCTCCACGGGCTCGAAGCGTCGAAGACAGTTCCAACTGCAGCTCCTCGCAGCGAACCGTCTCTAGCGATGCCTAGAGAGAGCGACTGAACTCACAGTTTTCAGACACCGAAAACGCTGCACGCGTTAATACATACAACATTTATTCCTGTACCCCGATCGATATCGTGAAAACTTGTTTTGAAAATCATTGCTGAGACTGCCGATTCGATATTTTCTATATTCGACCTTATTTTAGTTCCTTAACATTTCCGATGGAGGTAAATGTATGAAAGGATACTATTCGAAAAAAGTTTTCGTAAACTATCAAAAACTCATACTAGGGGTACTGACTAGGGGTATTTATATTATCACACTGTCGTGGTCACGGGATGACGGCTCATCCTGTGGCTCCGACAGTATGTAAACCGGTTGAAACGTCGAGAAAAATAGGTAAATAAAACGCGATATATACCCATTTAATACTAAGTACCTGGGTGACCGAGCTTTGCTCGTTTTTTTTTTTATTGGTAAACGACATTTTCTAAAAATGAAACCTAGCTAGATCGATTTATCACCCCCGAAACACTCTGCATACTAAATTTCATGAAAATCGCTGGAGCCGTTTCCGAGATTCCAATTATATTATACAAGAATTGCTCGTTTAAAGGTATAAGATAATAATGTGTTCGAATCGCGTAAGGTTAAAAAAATATATAACACTGATTTTGAATTAAAAAAACAAACATGAATTCCGGCTGTAATCCCCGGGTTACGTAATCCCCGGGTTACACTAGCACGAATAGATTCCTCGTTAGTTGACTCAATTTATTTATTGGTATATATAAAAATATGAAAAATAAACAAGGACCAAGATTTAGTTCTAAAGTGTTCTAATCGTAAAGACCAGGACTTAACTAGTGTGCCAATAATCTCCTGAGCAATCAGACAAAAGATTTGAAACCAACGAGTGACGATGAGTATGTGATGAGAGTATTATTATTCTATTATCACAGATAGACATTAAATTATTTAGCCATTTCAAAGTTAAAATCCGACTGAAATTTGATTTATAAAACATTGAGTGTGGAGTAATAACATAAAATAAACCGAAATTGTCATAATCCCCACCAACCAGAGTTAAAAATGTTAGTGGGGAAAATGCCAATCTTTTTTGAAAATTGACACTATCCCCACTGGTGGGAAATTATACAGCTTAATGGGGATTATGTCAATAAACCGAAAAACCTATTGGTAATATGTACTTTTAAACTTACGCGATCTGAACACATTATTATTAGTATTAGACGGGTATTTATCGCGTTTAAATTACCTTATATTTTCCCGACGTTTCGACAGGTTTGCACGCTGTCGTGGTCACGGGTAGAGGTTTAAATATAAGGTAATTTAAACGCGATAAATACCCGTCTAATACTAATAATAACCTATTGGTACTAACTCTAACTTTCTTTGGCAAAGCTGAATAGCACGCACCTTTTTCTCTAGCTCTCGCACTCGGCTTTGCAGCTGCTCGATCGCCATCACGTCGTGCGAGCCGCGCTGCGCACCGCGAAGTTGCGCGAGCGCGTCTGCGTGCGCGCGCTCCGCGTCTGCGCGTGCGCGCTCCGCCTCGCGCAGCCGCCGTGACAGCGAGTCCGTGTCCCCGCCGCCCGACATGCCGCCACCGTAACTCATGTTCTACAAGTAAACAAATGAAAAATACATTATTCGAACAAAGTTTTGGAACGAAGTTTTCGAACGAAGTTCCTTATCGCGCGTTGCGAAAGGGTTAGACGGAAAAAAATAAGACAACGTACACATTAAGCCGGGTTCACATTTGTATCAAGTAATCGTATCCGTATCAGGCGTATCGTATCGAGTATGCGTATCCTAAGTGTGGACGCCCATTTTGACCATACCGTATCTTTTATCGCGTGAGCCACGGTTCGGCCAAAAACCACGTCCACACTTATGATACTGTATCTTGATCGTGTTTTGGCATTGCGTATCGCTTTTGATGATCGGGGAAAAACCGCCTCGAGATGGAATCGCGGCGTATCACGTATCAAATGACATAGCCATATCATGACACCGTATCAAAATGCGTCCACACTAGATCATTCTGCCGATCATGATACGCGTATCCGATACGACACGTATTAGATACGCGGTTAATAGCGATCGGGGTGTATCATGATACACTTCGTATCATGATCGCGATCATTTTGCGTCCATACTAGCAAACATGATACGCGTCGGTGTATCATGATACACTTCGTATCATGATCGCGATCATTTTGCGTCCATACTAGCAAACATGATACGCGTCGATGCTACGCGACGGAGATCTGATACGCGAAAATGATCAAGTGTGGACCCCTTTAGGCGCTTGGCGTTGCGTTAGGCGCGCGTTGGTAGTGTAAATACAGCGCGCTTAGCACGGCGTTTGATCAGAAACGCGCGCTTGCATGTGTACACCTATATCACCGTAACACCTGTATCATAAGAACTACTGGTTCTCAAAACGCGCGTTACCAAAGCGCGCGCTTCAAAACGCCTAATGTGCACCAGCTCTAAGATCAAAAGTTGTAACGACACTTTTTGCTATAGTTATTGTAAACCGTGCGGCGTGCGCGTGTTTCTATGTCTGTCTCTCTCTCTCTCTCTCATAGAAAGCAAGGAAAGGAACTTCGTTCCATCCGGGTGTCCCTGACACCTCTCAAGTTTTTTTTTATAAAATGTGTATTTATGTACTCAAAACTAGATGTGAAAAGCACTTGGTAGTCTTCGGCAACACCTAGCAATCGTAAGCTGTATGCTTATTTGCCATCTTAGTGGTACTTTGAACGACAATACAATACTAGTCAGCAATATCCATCAATATAACATATTAATTATTACACCTTGGGTTACATTATTGAAGTTTTAGTAGGGATTCTTAATTTCTAGATATAAATATAGCCTATTGGCCATTCTAATGGTGAAATAATTTTTAAATCGATCAAGTAGTGTTTAAGTTTATTCGTTAAAACATATAAACAATTACAAACATATAAAAATACAAATCTTTCATCTTTATAATAGTGTAAGTAGATAACAAAATAAAAAGTGATTAAGGCCAATCGTACACAGGCGCTATGCGCAGTTTGTAAAGCTACCTCTACGTCGTAGAAGGCGCTACGGCGTAGAGCATGGAATATTTTTTTCTGTGTAATCGAAATGTAACCAATTTTTTTTGCATTTATTTTAACTAGTGCTAATGTTAGATGCAGCATACTAGACTGTAGTGATTTGACAATATTAATGGTTCAAAAACATGCAATCGAAACGCAATTTATAAGAGCAACATTAAAAATCATTAATGAGGTCCGTATTCGACATCATAAACAAAATCTGGCATAGATTTTTGACAGTTCTTAATTCAAAATTTATAGATAATTTATGCTGTAGTGCAGAGACAATGACTAGACATAGAGTTGTTTACGTCATAGATAAAAGCTATGACTGGTTCTTTTGTCCCCATTATCCGAGCTGAGCGAAGTTGAGATGGGTGAAGTTATAATGCGATGACGTGTTAGATTTTGCCACGATACTATTGGCTGATAGAATATCTCTCCATGCGTCTATAGGTCTAAGGTATCTATGATCTTTTGATGAAAGGGATACCATCCAATCTAGAATGTATTATTATGTACGAGATAGCATAAAAGGAATCAGTAAGATCAGGACTACGTGAGTGACTATTGGGTGTGGAATACTTATGGCAAAGGGAACATAAAAAAAGACGTAGGTACAATCTACTTGTCAAGAATTATCGTATAAAAAATATCTTCTGTGTTAAATCGTTCACTAAAGAAGTTGGCCGGCGACATTTATGTCAATGACCCATAGATTATGTTACATGAAAATTAAATAATTCAATATCCTTTTTCATCCGAAGATTTTCCGACGATTTTAAACAAAATCGGCATCTTTTGTTTTTGAACTGACTTTACAATTATTTGAATGTGAGTTTGTGATGTTAGACTCAAACAAAATCATTTACCATTAGCGAAAATGATCTCTAAAGAGACAGATGTCATCATTCAGAGTTTAACTTTCATAACATGTTGTGCCGACCCCACTTAGCGTGGGATAAGGGCAGGAGAATGATGATGATGATGAGTTTAACTTTCAAAGCATAGCCCACAGACAATATTTAGATGAGTGAGCGTTGCTAATAATATCAAATACCAAATTACCAAACGACCTTGGTTTAGAAATATTGGCTATGTACACGACTATAGATTTGGGCGCGCCACCCTGTCTGCGTCTAGGCTCTATGGAAAGTGCGCTGACCTGATTCTTACCCCCTCCTACACCCGTCCCCCCTCTCCTTGCAGACTCCATGGCGGCAGAATTGAGCGCAGCGCTCCGAAATTACGCGAATTTTTACGAATGCAAACTTCGTGTCCTCAAGCTCAACTGAATATTTTGGAAGCTGGTTTTGAAGCATTTTTTTTGCGAATATTGAGCTTTGTGAAAAGCTTTAAAAAAAAATCTGTGATGCATGCGACTGTCAACTTAGTATTGTTTTTATATTTTTTGTCGTGTTATTTTGAATTGAGAGTATTGTTTAATTTTGTTGGTTATTTTTTCAATAAACCCCGAGTTATTGACGCGAATTTATAATATGTGATTTAAAGTGAATACTTAGTTCTTTTCTAAATCCATCGGAAGAAATCCCGAGAATTTGAACGAAACAGCAATATTTTGTTAAAATTGACTCTACAATTTGATTGACTTTGTGACATTGACAATACTTAATTTAAAAACTTAACACTGGCAAAATTTATATCAAAAGACAGATCTCTTAAACGCAAAAGAAAAAGAAATCAAAATTATTGAAAGCAGTTTGGAAAAGCAAGGTTAATTATAATTTTTGTCTTGCTAAATGATAATAAACATAATAGGAGTTACATACCTATCATAAAGCTAGTCTTAATAATTGGGACAGAATTTTGTAGGTAATTGTACGCTATTACAAAAAGTAGAAGTATGAACGCATTGTATTCTGGGAAGTTATGATTAGGTAGATACTTAGATGTTCAGTGACTCTTTTTCCCCCGGCTGTCCATTAACTATAGCATATCCTAAGTCTAATAAAACCTTATTTAGGCATTGTTTCGAAAATTTCATTCTAACTCGGATGCAAATAAAGCGAGTATCAATGCCTGTTATAGAAATATCGGCCATAAGACAATCGACTTATAAGCGAGTTTAAATTCAATTCTCGAACGATCTTAGCAAGATATTTATACTTAGGTAGGTATATTTCGATCCTTGGAAACACGTTATGTGTAGTAAAGCTGTAATTATGTCAGGTAGGACACAGGGTCATCGAAGAGGGGTAGGCTGGTTCACGAAGCTTGCAATCAGCGGTCAGCGAAACGGAAACATTGTTTGAAGTTTTCAAGGTTAGTCGGTAAAGCGGTCGGATTAAGTCTACTAGCAAATGTTTTTTTTTCTTGTTTAAGCTGTCACAATTTTCATTTTTTTTATTTTTGCGTGGCAACGCAGCAATCAACTTTTCAACCGACGAAAGAGGAGGAAATACTCAAGTGGACGCGTATTTTTATTTTTTTTACGTAGATCATGCATAACTTTTTACAGAGTAGTACGATTTTGATAATTCTTTTTTTAAAACGATTTGCTGCCGCCGGACTAACATGTACGCTATTACAAAATTTAATCGACTGTTTTGTCTCACTCTTTCTCGAGTGTATTTGAGACAAAGGCGTAAGTAGGCAAAATTTTGTCGCGGCTGCTATATTAGCCTTGCTGAAATCGAATCTCTCGTCAGGGCTTTGTTCTGCAGGGTGGATGGATAACACCAACCTGTCAATCTAACATTGGCCATAGAATATAGATGGACTCTAAAGGTATAAAAAGAAGGTAGACAATGAAAAAGACAGGTTACAAGAATCACATAGGATGCCTGTATGTACCTAATCTAAAATTTTATAAAAAAAACAATATATACACACACCTTCGAATTTTTGGTTCTAGGTTGTGCCGGTTTCCTCACGATGTTTTTCTTCACCGTTTAAGAGCACTGGCAAAATTTATAAATACAATAAAAAGCTACAAAAAATAGGTTAGTACTCGTTGACTTGCAACGTCCGTTTTTACGACCGTTTTTAGTTTCCGTCGGTTTGAAACACCGAAAATACTTTTCAGCAGCGCAAGTACTTTGCTAGGTACCTCTCATTATATACTCAGTTCGTAACATGTCCGGTGTGAAGGGCGCACTGGAAGAAAATTACACGACTTTTGTTCGCAAATTGCTCGACTTAACTCGACGTGCTAATTATTGCATGTAATCTTGCCTCAAGTAATTGTTGTGGTGAGTATCTACTATGACGGATTAATGCATAAATAGTTATTTTTATTACGAGCACTCTGTGATTTCTCTTAAAGTACGATTTCTTTTTTGTCACCACGATGTTAGTGTTCATATTTACATAGCTTATTCAGTTTCTATCAGTGAATACCTATTAATAGCTCAATTCAATTCAATTCTTATCTATGGTGTTTGTGGCTTGTTGTCTACTATTATCTCTATTGTTTTTAATTTAACTGACTTGAAAATTTGAATGACTTTGTTATATTGACAATACTACTAATTTAAAAACTTGACAGTGGCAAATCTGCTGGCCAACTCTTGAGACTCGATTCGAATCGTAATTCGAAATTTCTCAAAAGAGACAGATTTGCCACTGTCGTACCACCTACCGTAAAGAAGAAGAATACGATTTTTATTTGACGTCACAGAGTGCAATCAATCGCAGGTCTAGTTAGATCTTTAGTAACTATTACTCTAGATCACTGAGTTAGATACGAACTTACTACAATACACTGAACTGTGTTTCATTCTGACTATTCGAATTATTACAACGCGTATCAAAAACGAAATTCCACAATAAAAACCACATAGATTAAAATAGACTCACATAAAATGTTACCCCATAGAAAGGGGAAAAAAGCAGTTGAAAATTTGATGGATAAGTAGGATAAGTATAATGAGTATTGTAAATTTTGTCGCATAGACTCTTTTCGCATTTTGCAAATTTTGACATAAGTATTTATTCTTAATTTGTCAAAACAATAACTCATTATTATATTAATGAGCTTTTTAACTACTGTGCACTTTGACGATAATTAGACTTATACTCGTGGAAGTTCCGGGGCGGATATATTACCCCTATGGCTGGCTATACAATAAATATAAGTAAATACAACAGCCTAGCTAATTATCTACCTGTGCCATAACATACAATTACGTACGTTTTGGCTGCAATCCAAAAGCGGATGCTTCTTGTTTAAACAAGTAAGTAATTATTCATTAAGTTTCTGCATAATAAACTGCCGGGGTATAAGTGGCCAGGTATTGGGCACAACAATTGTTTTAAATGTTACGATATTAACTTTCTATATGTAGGTACCTAATACAATAATATCACTACATTTATAAAACAAAGTCCTCCGCCGCGTCTGTCTGTCTGTTCGCGTTAAAATCAAAAACTACTGCACCGATATTCATGCTGTTTTCACCAATGGATACCTAGAGTGGTTCTCGAGCAAGGTTTTAGTAATTTGTCATTGAAAATGTTTTTGGTGGGATTTATTATTTACTAAAAATATTTAATGTACCTACAGATATTGTCCAAATATGGATCCGCTTTCACAATCAAATTCGGCGAATGCCACACGTTCAATAAATATCTTCTCTTCTAGAATTATTCGCGATATTTGCTTCTCTGTACTCGGGTTCGATGAACTCGTTACGCGTTGATATACAACTAGGCTTGGCAAACTACACCATATTTATAAAAGCTCATAATTTACACAACTTTCTGTATGTTCTGTTTTTGGCATGCGGATTCTAGCAAGCGACAATTTAGTGCGGTGCCGAAGTTAAATCATTAGTGTGCAATACCGTGCATGCAGAGCTGTACTAGCAAGCTATGGGTCTTTTACAGACTTGTGGACATTCGTGCCTTTTTTAATCCCCACGAAAATAAAGAGGGGTGTTATAAGTTTAACGTGTCTGTCAGTGTATCTGTCTGTGGCATCGTAACTCCCAAACGGATGAACCGAGTTTCGTTTAGTTTTTTATTGTGTCATACATAATTTTATCCCGAGTGTTCTTAGCCTTGTTTTATGAAAATCTGTTCAGCCGTTTGAAGATCATCAGCTCTTTTCTAGTTGATGAGGGGATCTGACTACCTTCCATTTGTCCTATTGATTCGAAATCTGGTAAGTACCGTATTACTTTAATGATATTGAAAGAACACGGTAAGGTAACCATGACTTTAAATATGACATGTTAGGGTAAGGTTTAGAAGTAGGGGGGTTTTTAAAATTTAAAACTTTGTATTTTGTGATAATGTATCACGTTTAAACGTTTCCTTATTTATTGCCCAAGAGTATAACAGCTCCCTTGTTTGAAATCAATTTCGTTATACCATATATCGACAAGAGTCGTGTATTGTCAAACTTGTTGCTGTTCTAAGGGCTAGTTTCACCGTCCTCTGTTAATCCAACTAACGGCTTGTTAGCCTTTTAATCACCTGTTACAGTTATTTTGTGTTCCACAATGTGCTGACAAAGAAAAAAAGATCTTCCGAAAAATGAAATGACGTAAAATAGATAAACGATACTTTAACGTTTTTGTAAATTTTGATACCCGTTTATGTAATGCTTTGTTTATTGTATTTTATATTTGTGAAATTGGACCTAAACCAAAATAATATTAAACTTAAATTTTTACTATTTTTTTTATTAGTCAACGGAAAACATACTTTGTGCTTTTCGACCGCATTTTCATGACCGTACGCCATTTATTTGAGCTTTGTTCATACGCCTACGTTAGATAGTTCATACCCGATATCACTAACTAGGTTAATCTTTTTCGCTTAACTATTCCAAAGGCGCGCAATACCAAAAATTCCATTTTTAATAGTAACTGTAATAAATTGCATGAACGTGACCACATTTTACTGAAGCACTTTTGTACCTATGAACATGACCGCAATGACCAGTAAAGACTTAGGGCGTTTGTCCACCGCCGCCGTCACCGTCACGTCACCGAGAACGAGATGACGGCGCCGAAGTAGCGGTACATACATTTACATTACATTACTTAGCCGCGTGTCCACCGCACATCCGTCACCCGAGCGCCGTCATCCCGGCCGCCATATAAAACTCGGCCCGAAATAATCTCATTCTCGGTGACGTGACGGTGACGGCGGCTATGGACAAACGCCCTTAAAGGTCTTTCCCATGGTTTAAGTAACTGCGAGATCTTCTGTAGCTAAAAAACGTAGGTACAGTAGGTCTAAAAAGAGGAGCTGTTCAAGAGATATTCTAGCTTAGAGTGCTCGTAAAGAACTAGAGTGTCAGATAAGTGTTAATAATTCCG
This sequence comes from Cosmorhoe ocellata, assembly GCA_963675405.1. Taxonomy (NCBI): domain Eukaryota; kingdom Metazoa; phylum Arthropoda; class Insecta; order Lepidoptera; family Geometridae; genus Cosmorhoe; species Cosmorhoe ocellata. Next base: position 5,791,123 of record OY776265.1, on the reverse strand, counting down.
AGCATCCTAATATAACGAATTAACGATGCATCGTGAATCGTGTCACGTTGCGATGTAGTATCGTGCTAACATGTAATGTCGTTAAAATCTACGGTGTGCATCGTAAAAAACATGACACTTGACGTATGTATTTGGACCTTATTAATCATCCTAATATGCATTATGTCACGTTGCAATTTCGTATCGTGAAAGATGTCGTTAAAATCTACGGTATGCATCGTAAAAAATCACGACACGAGACGTACATAATATTATGTATCTTACCTTTAAACGTGCAATTCTTGTATATATATAATCTGAATCTCGGAAACGGCTCCAACGATTTTCATGAAATTTAGTATGTAGAGGGTTTCGGGGGTGATAAATCGTTCTAGCTAGGTTTCATTTTTAGAAAACGTCGTTTACCCTAAAAAAACGAACAAAGCTCGGTCACCCAGGTACTTGAACCTTATTGATGAGAAAATTTATTTTAGTCGTATGCCGTAATCCTGTTTTCCTGGGACAACTTCCAAAGTTTTATTCCCATCAAATAATGTAATCTTGAATCTCAGAAGTTTGCAAAACTTTCCAATAAATCTAGGCGATTCTGTTACATTCGCGTCGCGGGTCGAGACGAGATACAAAACTGAAGTTGTCTAGACAGGGTCGTTCGGTTGATGAGAGCTACTTAAGCGATACGACGATTTGTATAACCAAAAATATTTTTTGGTAAGAATATGAATGGGTTTTTGTAATTTTAATTTTAAGTACCTGGATGACCGAACTCGGGAATCACGGATAAAACGATTTTCTAAAAATGAAACCTATCTAGCTCGATTTATCACCCCCGAAACCTACTAAATTTCATCAAAATCGTTGAAGCCGTTTCCGAGATTCAGATGATATTATACAAGAATTGCTTGTTTAAAAGTATTAGAAAGATAGATATTTTTTACTGGGTGCGCAAGTAGAGGAAGGCCAAAGAAGCAGTAGTTTGATTGTGTGAAAGATGATATGAATTTAAGAGCAGTTGACTCATGACATTGAGTTGACGAATGATAGGAGTGAATGGAAGAAAACATGTTGTGCCAACCCCACTTAGCAGGGGCATAAGGGCAGGAGAATAATGGTCTTTTTTAATTTTGAATACGTATTTACCTACCTAGAAATATTTACCTACTGAGTAGGTACGCGTGTATGAAGAATGTAAGAGAAAATGAAGCAAAAAGTGTATCTCAGGATCAAGTACTTAAGTTTAAATCTAGCTTGCCCCGTCGGGAAACAGGCATGATTTTATGTATGTATCTAAATATTTTGTTTATTCTGAACTAAAGCACTTATTACACTACCCTGAAATCAGGGACACTTACCCTGAATAAGGGTGGTGTAATAAGAGTTAGGGCATAAGGCGTAGAGGCTAGGACTTAGGCTCCCTTACTACCGGGCCCTGACTACCGTGTAGTGTAATACCCGTTTAACTGAACTTTAGAATAAGGTATGCTACATACAGTTAGTCAAAGGAATTTACATGAATTTTAATCACTCGTTATTTTTAATTAAGTACCGACTGTACGAAAGGAATTTGTTTAGTAAGTTTATAAATTATTTTACTAGGTATCTTTACGTACCTACGTGGGTTGATTATTATATGCCTATCTAACCTACTAAAGAAATACCCCGCGATATCGTTCGCAGAATCGTACCGACACTTATGATGTGATCTCAATAAGATCGTTAGTGTTTTACGAAGATTTAGTTATGTAGGTACTCCGACCAAACAATGGAATAACCACCTCTATCTGTCTTATTACACAGTGCAAAAGCTTACCTACCTACACTTATATCTTATACCTTTAAACGAGCAATTCTTGTATATATGTATACATACATACATACATAAAATCACGCCTGTTTCCCAACGGGGTAGGCAGAGACCACGGATCTCCACTTGCTACGATCCTGACATACTTCTTTTGCTTCATTCACTCTCATTACATTCTTCATACATGCGCGTCGGTTAAGGGTATATATATATATAATCGGAATCTCGGAAACGGCTCCAACGATTTTCGTGAATTTTAGTATGCAGGGGGTTTCGGGGGCGATAAATCGATGTAGCTAGGTTTCATTTTTAGAAAACGTCGTTTACCCCAAAAAAAAAAACGAGCAAAGCTCGGTCATCCAGGTACTAGTTTCCGGTGTGAGGAAAATAAGATCGTTGGTGTCTTACGAAGTTTTAGTTAGGTACTCCGACCAAACAACAGTACCCCTAGTATGAGTTTTTGATAGTTTACGAAAACTTTTTTCGAATAGTATCCTTTCATACATTTACCTCCATCGGAAATTTTAAGGAACTAAAATAAAGTCGATATCGTGAAAACTTGATTTAAAAATCATTGCTGGGACTGCCGATTACATAATATTTTCGATATTATCGACCTTATTTTAGTTCCTTAACATTTCCGATGGAGGAAAATGTATGAAAGGATACTATTCGAAAAAAGTTTTCGTAAATCAAAAACTCATACTAGGGGTACTGAATATTAACCACCTCTATCTGTCTAACTAAACAGTGCAAACACGCTACATTTTTACGTTTTCGCAGACACAACATTGGCTCTTAAATTTTTCATGTAAATCCCGGCCGCTTCACAAAAACACAGGGCTATAATAAAACAGCTAAACATACCTCATTCGTGGTACGTTATACCTATTCCACTTTGAATCGGCTTTCAATGTAAATTGAACTTTATTGCACAGATTTAAGATTCAATATGGCTCGGATGCTCGCAATTTACTAGTTTCTATATTTGGTTACAGAATACACAATAAGCTAAAGGCAAACACGTAAAAATAAATGTGGGAAGTAAAAATATGATCTATAGATGTGGTTGTGATGTGAAAAGTGTAATTTTTGTTTCGTTAAATCACAAATTAATGGCACTTTGACTCTTTTGCAGAGAAAAACACGCTCTACGGTGCTTATGCAAAGGAGGCTAATCCCGTGGCAGTGATGTAAAGAAAAAGGAAAAAATAGACTTCTCAAAATGGAGATTCTACCATGTTGTATGACAATGGTGGTAAGCACAATAAGCACATACAAGATTAAATGCAATTGTCGTAAATTCGTAATGGACGCGGCAATGCACTGCACTCAATTAACAGTCTTACGTGTTTGTAGCTTTACCGCCCAATTTGTTTAACCGGTTGAATGTAGAGATAATCCCCACGGTGGGGTCAGCTTAGTCCGGATTATGACAATATACCGGAATAAGGGGTCAGAAAACCCAGGTATATTTTTTGGACCAGTTATGTGTAAGGAAAAGACGGGTCACAAAAGACCAAGGCATATTTTTCGGACCAGTTGTGTGTAGGGAAAAAACGGGTCAAAAAACCCAATCATACTTTTCAAACCAGTTGTGTGTACCTACAGATAAAACGAGTCAAAAGACCCAGGCATATTTTTCGGACCAGTTTGTAGGGAAAAAACGGGTCAGAAAACCTAGTCATACTTTTCAAACCAGTTGTGTAGAGACAAAAGGGGTCAAAAGACCCAGGCATATTTTTCGAAACATTTCTGTTTGGGAAAAAACGGGTCAAAAGACCCGCTTGAGTGAAAATTTTCCACAATAGTACTGCGAGTATATCTTCAGCGGTTTAAAGGCCCGTTTGTGGCTCGCGGTAGCACGGCTGCTTGTAATGCTTGGCTTGCGTGTCCTTTGAATAATTTCAGAGGCCCGTGCAATGACCGATTTTATTTTGTACTCCAGCTCCGATTTTATGTGGCTGGGTGAACTGGAATAAAATATTAGCTGTTTACTTTGAATTTTGACAGGCTTTTAAGCAGGTTTTTCAGTCTTAGGGGCCTACTACTGTCTCTTAACCCGCGTTTACAACTAAAAACATGTTTGATATATGAAAACGTCAAAATATGCTTGTCAAAAAATTGTTTTTTCGACATTTTTAGATATTTACGTTTTCTACAAGGTTTTTATAGGTACTTATTCTCACAACTTGTTTTTTAAATAACGAAAACAGTTTGATACTGATTTTAGTTTGATTTTGATACGGATTGGTCTTCTTCTACCTGCCCTTTTCCTATATCCCTTTTCCCCTCTATCATCAGTCATCTCAGTACGCACACCTTTCTTACTCATATCATCTTTCACACAGTCCATCCATCTTTTCTTTGGTCTACCTCTACCATTATAGCCATCCATATCTCCCATATTTCCATTAGTTTTGCTACAAGGTAATTATTGCATCTCAGCCAATTCTATTAACGGAGCTTATTTTCATTTCTCACCATATTTTTTGACTAGTATAGGTACCTAGGTAGCTATAATATCGAACCTACCATTTTTTCCGGGCAGCCTAGCAAAATTACAACAAAAACTATAATGTTAGTAAAAAGCGAACAGAGACGGGCGGGATCTCGTGCCAAATCCGAGCTATTTGGACCACCCGCCCATTTACTTAAGACGTCTATCCGCCTTGCTAATATACTGAGACATTATATGGAGCAATTTAAGATTATTCTACTATTTCCTCTCTCGTAGATACCTATTTTGTTATTAGATATTTCTAGATTAGGCTTTCGGCTGAAAACTTCTTTATTTGTGACATTGCTGTCTTAATTTGTAACAGATGTTGTTCTTTGTCTAGGGGTATATTATAATGCTATATTATGTACCTATTTAATTACAAAAAAAAGTTTATAAGTTTATTAATCTATCAACCATATCTGGTTTCCATAATACAAGCTTCACTTAGTTTGGAGCTAGATGGCGTTGTGTGAAATAAAAAAAATGTAATGCCTATGCAATGGAAATAATAGCAAAAATATAATATTATTAAAAAAAAGTGATCACGACTGTAATCACCAGGCTTGGTAGACACCTCGCATCTCTAGTTTCTAAGATCTTTGAGGATATCTGACGGAGGGTAGTCTGAGGCACGTCTTAACATTATGAACATGCCCACATTACGCACCGCAGTTAGTATCCCTTACGTGACAGGTTGCAATCCCATCGCTGATTATATCTACTTTTTTTTCTTCACACCATTCTTGGTGCCATACACAAATATTCTCCCAATTTTGTCCATGCCTGTTTAGGAGTGTCAAGTAACCGCTGGCGCCGTTTCTTATGGATCCTCTTCTTCTTTATCTATGCCATGACAGTGTCAACAATTTTTTATTGAGTGTTGTTTCAACGTCACTCGTAGGTAGTTCAAATATTTTAGAAAACAACATCTTTAGTGATAAGTTGTTATAATACATTATTTTATTTTATTTAGGTTCTATAACACAGTGTGAAGACACTACATAGGATAGTACTTACAGGAATAACTCTATGGCTATAGAGGCATAGCTCAGCATCTCAGCCAAACCTCGCGACATTATTATTCTTTATAAAATAATCTCATAAGTACAAGATAGAGTATACCTAACACGATTTTTTTGACAGTTATTTCTATTACAATAAGTGTATAAAATCGGTTCTCAGACAAAAATATTTCACAAACTTACAAAATCCTCATCCCTAGCACGATTTACGATACATGATATCCAAATGATATTGATTAGTTGGTAGCTGTACTTACCTATAGTTATTCCGATATAATTGACGAACCTAGCAACTGGCCACTACAAATTACAGCTTCATCAAATATAGAAGCGGCGGCCACTTCAAGATTGATCAATAAAGGTGACTGTGCCGAGAAGCACTCTTATAATGTTAACAGCCGCGAACCATCTTTTGTAGCCATTATAGTCAATTTACACAATAGGTTTAGCTTTAGTGCGAGGTTTTGTACCCACTTGAACCCCTGTAATGGAAGCCTAGAGCATAAACAATTTCAGCCTAAGATAAGGTGGCGATCGATAACATACAAACTCATATGCCGTACGCGAAACGCTGCGAGATACTGACTACGGTTTAAGATAATGTGATAGAAAGAATGTACTACTCACGATGTGAGGCTCCGCGGGTTACATCAGCTCGAAGGCTCTCCCCGAGGGATCAGTCCGAGAAACAATAGACACCGTCTCTTGAGCACTCGAAGCTAACTTGCGTAACATGGAGAGCATGCCTCCTGGCTTCAGAGTCGCCTCACTGCCATGTTCGGGGGGCGCGCGTCGGGCGCTGGCGATGCGAAGCGCGTTCAACCCCGCGGTTTCCGCGTATCGAGCGGGATTTACGTGGAAATGAATGTCACGGCGGTTACGTTCGGTGAGAAAATAAAAAAATGTGAATCGTTCGGGCGGAGCGGTGGGCCGGCTGTGGCACATGCCGCTCGATAGTCGGGCGCGTGCGCGGGGGGCGCGTGACGTCACGCGGGCCGCGCCGCCGCCGTAACCGCTGAATGGAGTCGGGTCCGCCCGGGCCTCACCGGCTCATTATTCCGCTATCGCTCACTAACCGACACTACCAATTAAGCAACTCGTAAAATCGATACGATTTGATTGTGGCACATGAACCTATCGATAGGATCGTTGTCTCGATTTACTGTTTCAGTGGAGTACTTTTTGATTCACCTTGTTGTTAAAACTGAAATTATTTAGAAGCGTAGGTAGACGTAGAATTACGTAGGCTACCTTCCTACGCTACGACAGCGTAGCGTAAGCGAAGGGTCGGTTGTATTCACCTTCAATTGTATTTTATTGTTTTCATAATGTTTTACCTAAATTTTTGAGTAAATAGGTAAATAAACGATGATTAAAATATCACTTTAGTTAAATCTGTTTGCTGTTTAACTACAACCTGTCAAAATGTGCCATTTTTGATCCCCTTTCCGAGATGTCAGAATAATAACCGGTGAATTGCCGATCACCCCATAGGTTTTTAATTTTGATTTTTAGGTCTTTTCAGTGAAATGTCTTGTAAAAAGTTCTTTTTTCTTCATTGTTATTCTTCACTTACCTTATTTTTTGTGACTTCACTGCAACTTTCACGTTTTTTCACTAACTGAAATACTGTATCACTTGTATTTACAGTTTCTTGCGCGTCAACATAAACCAAATCATTATCGTTATCAGTTGAAATCATTTCATTATCCAAGCCATTTTTATTATTCTTAATGTCAACGTTAAATATTATATCACCTTGATGAATATTATCATCGCTTTGTACACTTCTTGAATTATTACTGTCACTGCGTATAGATTTTTTATTAGATATATCTGTTTTTTTGCATAATGATACAACCAATAAAGCAATGTTTTGGTATAATTTGTTGAAAATTTCTATGTCCCAGCAAATCATTTTACTTATTAATTTGTTACGTTGATTATAAAGCCCTTTGTATTCGGAAATGATAATAAAAGCTTTGATCAATCCAATAAAATATTATCAATCTAAGCTTATCGATATCAAACTTAATTATACTTTATCTAATAAACCTAGTAAAAAGTAGGTAGGTAGGTACTACTCGCACTTAAGATATTAAAAGATAAATTTTGGAATAATATATTTATTACATTATTTACAAAAAATATTTACAAATTATTACTTTATTTGGCATGTTACATTTGTTTATAAAACTCAACGTTAGAACAAATCTAACATTTCGCTTATTGTTCAAGAGTTATAGTAGGCACTTAGTAGTCATTACTACTTATATAATAAGTAAGTACTTACTGTAAAATTACAAATATATTTTTGTTCAACAATTTTATCTAATAAGAGAACAAATTAAATTCTAAGTTCAGTCAACTTTAAGCATTTACACAAATATATTTTTGATATGGTAACTTTTATAAAACTTTATCGTGTAAACGATTCATGAAATATACAACAACAATGATTTTCTATCCCTGAATACCACATAGAATATGGATAAATATGTAACTATACAACACGATTATCCTACCTTATTTTGTTGTAAATATCTAGATACTATGTATCTAATAAAAGCAATATATAAAAATTCCAAAAATATTACTATAGAAGTTTCTATACAAAATGTTTAGAATAAGTATTGTGTATATTTTTCAATATTTTCTAATATTTATTGGTGTGACAATAACAATTAAGATAATATAAAAAATCTATCAAGAGCACAGCAACAGTTTCTGCCTCTTGTCGTCGTGAATATGATCGAGCCGATAAAGTATCTATGTAAACTATAGCAAACGTTTTATTTGTGAAAGAAAAGATTTATGATATTTGTCAGGTAAATTCACATCTTCCATCAATCGATCTCCAAAGTCTTGAAGCTGCTAGTAAAGCTAGCGAACATCCCTCGACTAGGCTTCTTTATCCTCTTTTTCTCATCAGCTTTAAAGATCTCACTCTCAATTAGCCAGTCCCTGTAATTCTCTTCCATATTCTTCCGCTGTTCTTCATGCAATTGCTTCACAGGTGCCACAGGGCCGCCGAAATCTTCAGGCAAGAGCTCCTGGTCGACGATAGAAGCGGGGCCTTCAGACGAGAAGTTCAGCAGGTTGAGAAGATTGGAGTGTATCAGCGGTTTGACGAGGCACATGACTTGGTTGATGAATGATACGGTGTGAACTACGTGGATCTTCTTAAGGCGGCACGGGTGCGCGTTCTGGCGAATATAGAAATAATCGAGTTAAAACACAAATTCGGAGGCTTTTGGGGGGATCATAATTGGCTGCTGCGATCTTACTAACTAATAAAACCAGCCTATCAAATACTGAAGCAAATGTGGCCACATTAAATTTTCAGGTTTTCTAAAAATACAACCACATTTGCTACAAAGATCACGCGGTGTTGTACGTCTTCATGTCACACCATAAATTTATGTTACTGTTTTTAGGGTTCCGTTTTTTCCTTTTGAGGTACGGAACCCTTATAGGATCACTTTGTTTTCCGTCTGTCAGTCTATCAAGACCTTATCTCGGGAACGCGTGGATGTATCGAGTTAAAATTAAAACGAGATACTCAAGTTAGTCTTTTGAAGCTGTGAAAAAATCAAACTTATAGGTTATTATTTTTTGTCACACGTTTTTGTTATGGTAAAGAAGCTAATCTTACGACCTAAAGTCATAAGTGGGGATAGGCCTGAATAAACAAACCTAACAACTACCTCACCTGAATGTAATGCATAAAAGCTCTCAGCGCAGGCAGTGTCACTCTAGTAAGATGCCCAAGAGAACAGCCTTTCATGTCAAATATGACGATGTAACCTTCCGAGAGCAGGTCCTCAGACAACTTGATGTCATTGAACATGCAGAAGACGCGGACCGCGTCCGCAAAGTTCAACTTGCTGTAATCAAACTCCGACAGTCGATAGAGCAGAACATGGTAGCCTTCTGTCGTCTTGTTGGGGAGGGCTACCATATGCCTGAAAGAAAGAAATAGCTTTGGTCATAAATCTATGCGTAGGTAGAGGTGATTATTATCTTTCTGCCCTTATCCCACTAGGTGGGGTCGGTACAAGGTTCTCTTCCTCCACTCTCTCCTATCATCCGTCATCACAGTTCACTCTCTTCTTACACATAGTCCATCCTTATTTTGCTTTATTTTCACAAGGTCAGACTTTCAAATGGTCAGATTTTCAAATCTTAGGTATACTCTACCTATATCCTTATAAAGTGACACAATAGAGATTCGAATAAAAACTTCATATTAAAAATCCTAGATAATTATGTTGCTTGCTTGTTAGCTTTGTGTAGTTAGTTATCGCGGAACCCATAAATATTTTGTATGGGAAAATGTTTTTCTTTAATTTTATTTTTTCGTCTCTTTTCTAATGTTCTTAATAAATATTCTGCTATTTTGGACCGAGACAAATACAACAACTCAAAAACGATGAAAATCGGTCCAGCCGTTCTAGAGTTATAAGCGTTCGAACAAACCCGACTTAGATAAATTATGCTTCCCAGCACTTATAATATACCCAAATATCAGTCATCCCGTGATCTTGACCGTGTGTAAATCTGTTGAAACTTCGGGAAAAATAGGTAAATATATAGGTAAATATAATAAAAATATATAAAACTTACGTAATATCCATAATAGTCTTATTCTTCGCTGACAGCGGATCTCTGTTAGTAAAAAGGTCCGGGGTATTTGCACGTAGAGTGAAATAGCATTCTATGGTATCCTTGGTCTCCTTTTGCTTGTAGTAGTTGGAGTGTAGGAACAGCATTATGTACTCATCTGATATGTGCGGCAGGTGAGGTTGGCTTTTCATCCTGGAAATTAGGAAATACTGTTCAATTTTAAGAAATCCCAAATATGATAGATTTTTTGTGATCTATGTTTAAAGTAATACAAAGAATACTATAGAAATTATGCACTTATATTATAAACTAGCTGTTATAAGCAACTTCGCAGAAATCCATCATATTGATATCGGTAAATTGGAAAATTTCTATGGAGTGTAAAAAAAGGCGGTCGCCCATCAAAAAACTGACTACGCCCAGCGTTGCTAAACCATGCGTTCCCCTACCCATACAAACTTTCAACCCCTATTTCAGCCCCTTTAAGATTAGTTTTTGAGATAAAAAATGCCCATGTCGGTCTCCAGGATATAATTTATCTCCTTGCCTAATTCATTACGAACCGTTCAGTCATTTAATCGTAAGGTAACAAACGAACAAACATACTTTCGCATTTATAATAATATTAGTATGGACACATGTGAGACAATTAAAGTAATTGATTGGCGTGCCTCCATTCTAAAATTTGTGCGAAAATTAATTAAAAACTATTGAGGAAACGAAACACGTGTCGAGCTTGCATTTGCGGATTCTGTTGTGCTAATTGCGCTTTGCATGACTTTTGTGTGCGGGTGGGCGGGGTGGTTTTCGCGTCTGCATTGTGTTTAGCTCATTCTAGAATAGGTTATCGGAATGGTACTAGATTTGCAAATATCTAAAATACATAATAAGATAGAATATCTTTTAAATAAACGATTTACAATGGTTTCCACCGTCCAATTATTATTTGCACTATTTCTCTCCTTGCACAGTTGTCTGGAACAGATCGCTTTAAGGGATAAGACCGCCATTGTGACACTAGTGTTAAGTATTATTGTCTTTCTCATTGGTTCCTCAATTTTGTGTGTTATAAAGAGTTGTTGTATTGTAATAGTTGCGCGTTTAAGTCTTTTGTATGAAAACTGAAATAAAACATGTTTTTCTTGGCAATGACGATTAAATAATTGTTCAAATACACCCGTTACGGGATAATGCTTACTACGAGTATATTCCAACCAAAACTTAGGAGTAATTTTAGTTAACGCGGTAAATGACTCGTCGTGATTTTTCACGATGCACGTCGTACATTTTCATGAACGACATCGTGACACGTCATGTGTTTATGTTTTGGCCCTCAGTATTAGACCAATTGGTAAGTTATAGTTACCTAGACGAATGCATCTAGCCAGATAACCGTAGCGGAATTGTTTAACCGCAAATACCGCTAGTTCAAACCAATTGCCACATTATCTGATCCGTTGCTGGCAATTTAACTGATCTCACCATGATTACCTACCTCTACCTTGCTATGATTACGACTTAGTTCCTCAATAAGCGGTGACCGACAAATGACGACCATAAAACTGGGTTCCACAGTTCGTTTTATTAAACAGAAACCAGCAAATATCAGCAATGTTAGTTTGTTTACGATAAATGCAAATATGATTTTCAAAAAACAGTAATATGATAGTTGATCATCTTAATATTATGTGTTGTGATGATTGAAACTGCTATTTCAGATGCCTAGTTTCTTCCCTATTTCAATCTCTTCGAATTGGCTTCTCCCTAAACAATTTGTGTCATCTCTCATCAATACTCTAGCCTGCTCTTGACAAGCGAGAGAAAACGTTGTGTGTGAATGGCATAAATAAACGTAAGTAATGTTAGTTTGATTACGATAAATGCAAATATGATTTTCAAAAAACAGTAATATGATACCTAGTTGATCATCTTAATATTATGTGTTGTGATGATTGAAGCTGCTATTTCAGATGCCTAGTTTCTTTCCTATTTCAATCTCTTCGAAGTGGCTTCTCCCTAAACAATTTGTGTCATTTCTCATCAATACTCTACCCTAATCTTGACAAGCGAGAGAAAACGTTGTGTGTGAATGGCATAAATAAACGTTACATGGTTCGAGACAGGCATTATGTCATAAATATCAGACACTTTGAATTGCCTTGGTAATACAAGCCTTCACCTTAGCTTGAACTTTGAAGATAACTAACTATAAAATGCCTAGGCCGTCTGCATCGTTGGTTGGTTTTGATTAGCTAGTGTATATGATGGTATCCCGAGTAGGAGGGTAGGAGTAATAGGTTAGCGTGGTATGGGCATGTTATGAGAAGAGATGAGTGTCATGTGACAAGGAGAGTGTTAGGTATGAATATGGATGGATACAGGGGTAGAGGTAGGCCAAAGAAAAGATGAATGGACTGTGTGAAAGATGACATGGGTAAAAAAGGAGTGAGTACTGAGATGACGAATGACAGAGGGAAATGGAAGAAGATCACATGTTGTGCCGACCCCACATAACGTGGGAAAAGGACAGGAAGATGATGATATGACGGTGTCCCGAATATAGACTATAGAGCACTTCTCATGTCTTCTATATCTGCCTGAAGGACTTGTATACAAGCTTATCATCATCATCTCTCTGTCTTTATCCCACTTTATGTGGGGTCGGCACAAGTTATTTTCTTCCACTCTGCTCTGTCAGCCGTCATTTCATTCTCTCCTTTCTTACCCATATTCTCTTTTACACAATGGATCCCTCTTTTGTTTGGCCTCTCTCTCTCCCTATATTCATCCACATTACCGAATATACATCTCTTCTCGTCCATGCTCTTTCACGAGGTCTGATGACAATCCGTCTGATTGTTGCGGTCACCGCGTAATGTCACAAGTGGGAACTATGTACGGATCTACACGGTAAAGGTATTGGGATAAGGAATTCTTCAATTAATTATATAGGTTCGTACCATTCTCTTATCTGTTGGATGTCGTCTTCATGTCCTTCGGGCATCGGCCTCAGGCCCCGGAGAAATGGGTGCAGGAACTTGGTGGCCGCCATTGCTGTGCACGTGTGCCCTCTCTCTGAAACAAATATAAGTGACCGCTTATGGCTTAGACTCGTATGTATATTTGAGCGCTTCTGTGTTTCAGAGGGCTGTCATACTTTATCTTGGCTGCCACACTCTAGAGTGTGGATCACGATCAGTATATCAACTAATTTAAAAAAAAAAATATGTTCAGAATTATCGACTAACTACTATTTCCATTTACTTTATTTACAGAAATATAGAGGAAACAGCTGAGATTCCGTTACAACCGATCTATAGATAGCTCAACTGATCCAAGTCGCTTCCAAAGAGAAGCGTGTCCAGGACTCTGGCGTCAATTGATACTTTGAGCCAAATACGAGTCAGATCATAATATTATTTCCATACCTAATTCTAATGATTCTTGGTTACTGTCCCATCATTTAGGTGAAGATTTTATATGAAACCGGTTTTATAATACCCAGGGGCCTTACCACAAGCTCTATGGGTAAAATCAAACTAATTTATCTTCGATATTTTACCATGCCCTATATTATAGTAATATAGAAGCAGTGTTACTTCAAGCTTGAAATTTGACGTTTCTAAAACACCATCAGTTATGAGCCCTTAGTTAGACCCCTGATTCAAAAAATGCTTGTAGATAAAGCAGTCATTTCTCCCGCTGCGGAAAATTCTCACACCTCAAACTTCTAAACGCACACTATGCAAAACCGACAGTCCTTCACGGGGTTTGCACATTTAATTATCACAAATTGATAAATAAGATGTATTTAATAAATAACTGCTCATAATGCCAGTTTCTCTATATCCTGTAGCCTTCAATAGGTTTTCCCTTGTTTTATAGTACCGAACTATCAATTAGGCGAATGTGTATAAAACTTGAATGTAGAAAATATATGAAGTAACATATCCTACTAATATTATAAACGCGAATGTTTGTAAGAATGTATGGATGGATGGATGGATGTATGTTTGTTACTCTTTCACTCTAAAAGGGCTGAACGGCTCTGAATGAAATTTGGCACAGATATAGATTATGGTCTGGAATAACACATAGGCTACATTTTATCTCGGAAAAATGAACGGTTCCCGTGGGATAGATTTTTTTTGCTTTTCACGGTACCACGCGGGCGAAGCCGTGGGCGGAAGCTAGTAATATATAAAACAGGGCGCAATGGCACTCATTATAGGAGGCCTATGTTCAGCAGTGGATGCTATAGGCTGATGGTGATGATGATGATGATATAAAACTTGATTTTCAAACGTAACCGAAACCCGATTCGTTACGAATTTTGGCTTATTTACGAGAACTGGTATTTTGTTACAGCATACGCAGTGGTGCGAGAGAAATGCATTTGTAACATCACGATACAAATGTAACACTTTCTGCTAATCAGAAATTATTGCGGAACGAACCAAGAAAGCCGTCAACATTTTCTATTTTTCATTATAAATACGAGTACTTATACCTACACTTTTATCAATCACAGTCCTAAACTCCAAATTATTAAATACAAATATGAACCTATATGAACGAGTGTAGGTACGGACAGACACGCAATACACACTGCAAATTAAGTGCCCGAGAAGTTTCATAATAATGTGAATAGTTCCTTTCTAAATTAATAGGAAAAAATCTCGAAAACTTTAAACAAAACAGCCCGCTTGTTTAAAATTGACTTGACAATGTGACTAACTCTGACGTTGACATTATTAGACAATAAAAAAACTTAACACTGGCAAAATTTGGGCAAAATTGATATCAAAAGAAATGAATAATGTATTAGTGAAGTTTATTACAATGGTATGCAATCATAGAATTTGCAATGTTTACACTAGCAGTCGTAATATTTGCTGACCGTCGCTTTCTACGGTATCCGTGTGAAAGTCGGACGTAAGAATTACGCGTTTCATTCATGGCCAGCGAGCTCTATTTATAACTAACTGTTTCTAGCAACTTCGTCCGCATTTATATTTATGTTTTATGACAAAAAGTAGCCTATGCCTATGCCTGGTCTAGGATACAATCTATCTCCATGCCAAGTTTAATTTGAATTCGTTCAGACGTTTAGTCGTAACAAACAAACATACAAGCAGAGTTACTTTTGCGTTTATTATAATTTTAAATCTAGGGATTACAGTCGCGGCTTATTTGTTTCTGTTTGTCTTGCATGTTTATGGTTAGAACATTTCTTCAATGGTACTTGGAGCATTTTTAGTGTGATTTATCTCTGGATACAGATTATTTAGTTTATTGTCATTCAGCCAGTAACATACAAAGCGAAGACGCAGTTCGAAGCTACACAGATAAATACTGTGGCTTCTAGGTCAGAAACTAAAAGCCATGACCAAGAGTCATTGTCACACAGGCTTAGAGCTAAGTGGTAGGTATACTAAGTATTGTTTATTATCGATTTTCTCAGTCACATCACGCAAATTCTACGCATTAGTTACAAGAATCTGTTAGTGGTACTGCTTGCTAATAGAAATTGATGATTGTAGCCAATTTGTGACAGCGTTATCAAGATGTCCCAAGATCTAAATTTAGAAAATCCGTAATCGATTATTTTAATTTGGCTTCCGAAGCACAGAAATATAAAACGAAAATGTCACTATGATCAGCCATCCAAGTAGAGATGATTCAGTCTAAAAATGCACGCCCCTCCACTTGTGCTTGTACCGCATGTAGAGATAAATACATTGGAAATACATTGGAGGGGCGTGCATTTTTAGACTGGTCTACCTCTAGGTACCTAGTAACGAAGGAACTATAGGGCTCGCATTCAAATACTTATTCGAATAATTGGATAGTTCGAATATCAAATTCGATCCAATTGTCGAATTTAAAGATTGCAATATTCGAATATTCGACCAATTTTCTCTTCGCCAAATGGCATTTGGATATGCCTTGCTTCCTGCTTGGAACGAGTCGAGTGAATCTATGCCACGAGCGCGCCAAGGTTCAGAGTTGAAGGTAAATACCAGATAAAATAATCAGCAAAAAACTGAAAATACTAAAGATGTGACTTGAACTCTGTTTTCTATCTATAATTTGCTAGCTGGTGTCGTGTTAGTAGAGATATTCGTACTTCCTAGCGGTTGCCTGCGACTTAAAAATATTTACTTACCTATCTATTAACTTTTATAACTTCACTTCGGCGTCGTGTTACCATGTTACCTTATCAACTTACGTAGGTAATTTCCTAATCAAACTAATATTTGTTTATTTATTGCACTCATGTAGGTAGGTATTATGTTATTTGCAAACACTTTACAATTTATTTATGCTTAGTACCTACAACATAATATTGTAAGAACTTTATTTCCCGAGTAAAATCAAAATACAAGGCCTTCTATTGTTTTGATTTATTATGTGCTCAGGATACCTCTTACATTAATATTCAGTATATACAGATTTTTGCACAGGTCTTATATAAATCGAAACTTGGCTTCTCAGTTGCAATGACCAGTTATGTTAAAGAGGTGTACACCTTTCAACGATTTTCTGGAGGGTGAATAAATTATGGACATTTATTCTGTTTATAATTTATTCACCATAAAGCCATTCAGTATGTAGGTTACAATTTACAATATTACAGTGATAGTCTACCTACTAATTATATGAACCGATGGAAACAGAATTTTATATGGCTTTCCATCCAATAGAGTTCCGGCATCTTAAAAATATTTTTGGGGAACCAAGTATTTTGAGTTACATAAGTTAGTTTTCGGTTTTAGAGATCACTAGTACCTAATGGTAGGCCACGAAGTATTACACGAAATATACCTAACGGCATGTGTATAAGGTATACCTACCTACCTGAACTTGCCTATACAGTTCACCTCTTTCACACGCTTTTTCTGGGGAATCTGATGACCTTGAATATCCATAGCTACAAAATACAATCTTCCATACGACTTTGCGAAATGACATTATACTTTTATTTTTAATGAGTTTCAAGTAATTCACAAAACAAAACTTTAGAGCTATAAAAACAATAGTTCCGGTTCTTCAATGAGAGTTGGTAATCATATTTCATTAGTTGCTAGCTGTCTGCTGACGTAGCGTGACCATCACCACGTAACTAACGTAATACCACAGTGCTGACAGTAGGTAAAGCAAATACCTGAGGCCAGTTTTAACTGGGTTAGTAACATGTCAAGTGGCCAATGGCAAAGAGAGACTAGAAATCTTTTTACGACGTTTTCTCACGGGCCACGACACGATACGATAAAATGCGGTGAACTTCAAGTGCCGTATATTTCTGTACGTCTACCATGAGTTGTCACATTTAGATCGGCTGACGTTACTACAGTAACAGTAGTAATAGTACGTTACTATGATATCCGTCAAAATTGTTACTCATGGTACCAAATTCTAAGCAAATGAATGAAGCGCAAACTGCATTCGCTGTAGTACCTACGCTGTGACGCAGGATAGTTAACTACGTGCCGTTTTAGTACCCAACTATCCGCTAGAGGCGCTGTACAAGTTTTAATACATTTTTTTAACTACAGTCGCTAGCGAGTGTAGATTGTGAAAACTCATGGTAGACCTACTGGAAACCGTTTTCTTATTCATTCAACGACACTGCACAGATGATATATGTTTTTCAAAAGACTTTTTGTTTACGAGTATCATCAGCTGTTGTTTGCTGAAACAATATTAACTTGCCGACGACGCATGATACGACACGATATTTTGTTAGTGTTTCGATCGTCACGGTTGGTGGCTCGTGGAAAAACGTGCGAACGACAAATCGTTTGCGGTTTGCGTGTCGTGACCGCAATGCAGTGTGTAGTTTCTCGTAATAAAACGCTGAGTAGTTGATGATTATTTTTACGCACTCAGTCTTTAGTTAAATATATTTTTTTCATTAATTAGACCTTCATTTGACCACCAATCTGTGATCTACGATGAAGAATTACTGTCTAGATGAAAATGAACTTATTATTTTTTGCATTAAAGAGGCCTAAAGTGTAATTTTCAGGAAAGACCGACGCCAGCACACTTTACCATTCCTTAGACGTTCGCATTATGAAGGTGGTTACAACACGCAAAAATTAAGTTGGCACCTGCGTAAATGTAAATCCCTTGCAGCGAGGTGCCTAGTTAACTTCTGCGTGTTGTAGTGCAAATGGGAGGTATTTAAACTTCTTGTAAGCAGTTCCTCCTCCTTAGATATCAAGATTTCTTTACGGATTTAACCTACTGAACACACATTAACTGTACAATAATTACTCTATGTAGCTATTCACTGTTCACGTAATTATGTAAGTAGGTAGTGGTCAGAAGCAGTAGGTAAATGATAATGACAAAAGAAACTATGTAGGTAGGTACTTAGAACTTTTCAACAGTTTTTTAACAGTTTTTTTTTATGTAATTAGCCTTGCGGTCAGGTAAACTCATGCGCCGTGAAGGGTGTCGTAACCATGTTAATAATGATTAATAATTACAGATATATATTTAATAATTACAGATAAGTTATGTTTTTAGAGAGTCGTATAATATACGCTGGGCTGTCGAAAGAAAATCAAGGAAATAGAGAGGCCACCTTTTGTATGATAATCGCGTGTGCAAAAATATAATGTTTATTTTCGTCTACGACCTTAGTAGATACGTGAATACTTATTATTTCAAATAAGGCTATTATTAAAAAATTAAGAAAATAAAAAATTTCATCTAACCTTTCCAGCACCAAAATTTAAATTAGGGCGTATTGGTGATTAATCTAAAAAAAATATATATTGTTCAATCTAGTTTTTACTTTATTTACAAAAATATACAGATTATACTATCAATATAATATACCTAAACAGTATATTATTATACATTGATGTTAGTTGCTATACGAACTCTTAAATCACAAACCATAAATAATAATAAATATTCGATTCTATTGAATATTTATATATGAAACTTTCTATTAATAAAGCAACAGAGAGCAGCTGTCATACTTTTTAATTAATTATAATGTATGGCGTGTTATCTTAAAGTGTAAGTATACTTATATGTACATAGGTACTTAATTTAAATTAGTTATTATATTTTATGTACCTAAGTATGTCAATTGAGGTAGTATAATATTTAAAGTTCTTAACATGTAAAATTATTGTACTTAATAATTTCCCATAAAAAATACATTATTTGAAATTAACTTGAGAGTTTTTGGCTTGTTTTGGTTAAAGTATTTTTGTCTGGAATTATAATTAAAGTAATAATACTTAAATTACCATTATAGAGTAGGTTACCTACCTACTGATAACACATGTTGAGGTACTATCAGGCACTTTTGCGATAGGCACAGCGTGGGATCAATCTTCAATTAATATTGACCTCAGTGCAGACAGCTCAATAAGGTCTAGCGGTAAAGTGTCTCCGCGAGTTGAACGAACTGCAGAATATAAGATAACCAGAATTTATACAAAACTCTCTAAAAACAACAGTCAAAATGCTGACAGTGTGAAAACTGATGCAAAAATGCAAAACACCTGCACGCTTTAACCAAAATAATAATTTGAAAAATAGTATCATCAACTTAAACAGTTTGTTAGTTACTTACAATAATTCCTTTTTTATACTTTCGAAAAACACTGCAATAAAAACTCCGGTAACCACTACACGTGTTGACACTCTGACACACAAAATGGAACTGACCACCAGGCACGAGACTCGCTGTAGCCTGCTCGAAGACGTAACTTTCTAAAGCGAAGCGTACCAGCTCTGCAGGTGAATTGGCAGGTTGATAGGTCAGGAATGTACTACATTACGCCCTTGCATTCATCAGAACTTATTGTGTTTTGATGAGTGTTGAAATTGTGGATTTGTATTGAAACAGTCAACCTCGATCTGTTTCAGAAAGGACAGAATTTGGACATAAATTGTCAAATCTATTTTGGACATCAAAATTTAAATCAAATAAGGATCAATTTGAATGTGCTGTAACCCAAGTCCGAAAAGAATCGCTTCCTGATCATCTAATTTCCAAACTCTCTAAGAAGTAAATGCTTAAATACCACTAATGCCAGTCTAAACCGCAAAATGCCTAAGAAACAAGAAACTCAACTTAGTTAGAGCCGTTATGATTATTGTTACAAAAATGATGAAATGTTATTAATACATAATCTACTGGACGGGATAATTTATAATTTATTGGTTTTAGGTAAAAAAGAAAAATATGTATAATTAGGTACGCTATCGACGATAATACCCTGGCATGGTAGACCATAAGACAAAACAGATTGTTTGGGAGTTATGGCTTTTTAGACTAATCGAGAATCAACGAACTAACTAACCATAATTATTTAACAATTGCCTTTTTTTAGCAATAATATGTATAATATAGTGCATTTCGTATTGAGTAGGTAATTTTGAGGTTGAATGTGTTCGATGAAACCTTGTATTTACCTAAACTTATAAAGTGAGCATCGCCTCATACGATTATATCGATTTATCGTTTCATAAATCAAACCAAATAAACGACGAAAATAAAACCGCAATCAAATAAAATTTATTGCCTTATCAATTTCTGTTCGAAAACCACTTTTCTATGGTACAAAATGTGCCAATACCTGTTCATTTGAAAAAATATTTATAAAATTTTATCAAATGAAGGATTATATTTTTCTACTTATTGTTGTCTCACTAGATATAGCACAATGTCTTATACCAAATCTCACTGTGAAGAAGCGTAAGTTATTACACTTAAAGATTAGCGAATTACTATTTATTATTGCTTAAATTTTAAGAATGGCAATGACTAATGCCTGTAATAGAGTTCTAGAGAATACCTAATTAGAAAGGTATTTATCAGGAAAGCTTTTTTTCAGTCGACAAAACGTTAGTAGCTAGAAAACGCCAAGACACCATGGATATGTGCAAGATTTTTACTGAAGAAAATCACAAAGACCAGCACAAACATGCACCCAAAATAATTAAATCCTACATATCCAAGAAAGATGATGCAAGGTTCAAGAAAGATGTGAACGAAGATAGCACCAAAGAGAATCGACGGTACAAAAGAGGTGTGACAATGAAATACGATATCAATCCTGTTCTCAACCCAATAGATGCTAAAAGGGTAGAGAATATAGTAGACAAGCTTTATGATGATATGGAGGAGAAAGGGAAAAGAGTGACGTATAGACAGGTGCAGACAACGACTACTATCAAGGTATGGAGTATTTTTGTATAATTCTTCCACAGAAAGAATCTTGGCAATTAATAGCAAAGTTCTTGGAAGATTTGGTTAGTTTCCCAATGAAGCAGATAAAGAGTTAGAAAGCATGCCAGTAAACTTAGCCCACGGTTTGTTCACTTGTAACTAAGTGAACTTATTTGACCATCAGAAACAGACAGAAAGTCCATGACAAATAATTCATCTGAAAATCAACAGGATAAACAGACATAATCTCGGGTACCTTGGAATTATAATGGCCAGTACGCTTTGCAAAATTCTTACTTTTCCAGGTGAAGAATGAAACGTTCCAGCCCAGCAGAAGATTCGACTTCGCTCCAGCAGAACTGATAGGTCCACAGGCTCAGCTGAAAAAGCCTATAGAACCTGATTTTGGTCCTTTCAATAGCAAAGCGAGGTGGAAGCGTGGCATCGTGCCTTACTTCATTGATTTCAAAACTTATGGCACGTATACCTACTTAACAATAACAGAGGCCTTACAACAAGCTAAAACCGTCTTATTTCAAGCTTGAAGTAATACTACTTCAATACATTTTTTATAGATCCCGTGATCTATAAAAAATTTAAATCATTTTTCAAAATATTTAGTTATTTTATGTAAGTACTTTGATATTGGCCTAAAAGCTTGCGATAAGGCCCCTGGTCTTTCCATCTGTTCATGATCAGGTGAAACTTTTTACTTAATAAGACGACCTCGATGGCGTGGTGAGCGCGTGTTCAGCTGAGACACTAGAAGTGCGGGTTCGATTCCTGTGGCGGGAGAAATGTTGGCATCCTTGCTCTACAAATGATTTATTCCGCTTTGACTTCACTGCATATTGCGACCAGCACCTTTAGTGACGATTTTCCTTAGATACCCATCTGTCCGAAGTGATTGTAAGAGCTTTTGATTACGTCGAGAGAGCTACCTGCATCAGACTCTTGAAGCTTCGAGAAAAGCCTATAGACAAGCAGTCTATAGAGTCGGTGCCTTGGGTGTACATCACTAACCCCACGGGTATCAGGCAATGTGTGCACAGCAATGAAAACCTTAGAGTCGATGGTGTTTTGGTAAGAAATTGGCTATATTATATCATTCGAGTTTCCTACTGCAATTTCTGCAGAACTTTGACTTATGGCGGCAGATTTATGGGGTCAAAAGTATCTAGGTATAAAAAAGACAAGAAAATAAAGCAGATCAAAATAAGTTTAATTTGAACATAATACTTACCTATATGAAATTTAATAAGAAACATATTACAGTAAAAAGGGTCGTGACTCAGCTGTATGGTATAGTAACGTTTAGTGCTGGTCTTCCGTGACAGTATTTTTTTATCATTGTAATCCTGGTACGCGCTGGATGAGGACTCAATCCCATCAGCTATGAATACTTTTACAGATGGTCGTCTTCGGCTACGATTGCATGTCTCTTGGAGATATCATCCATGAGACTATGCACATCCTGGGCTATTCCCATGAACACCTTCGGTCTGATAGGGATCAGCACATCACTATTCTTTGGGAAAACATTAAGCCCGGTAAGTATTTTGAACGAGATTGGACTTTTACATCTCCAATGGAGATATCAGATTGTTTATTGTCGGCTGACCTCATTTTTTCTTTAATATTATCTGTGGTAAGTACGTGATATTTTTCTATATCTTGTTGGGGTAATTAATACGGGGTCGGAATACTAACTACTGTGCAAAATGTGGGCATGTGCCAAATATCATGTTTGGACGTGCCTCTTGGCTATCCTCATTAGATATCCTCAAAGATATCTAAGGAGATTATAGTCGTGATCATGATATTTTTCGTTGCTTTTTAAAAAGATCTTTCTTTACTTTTTAGGATACAAAAAGTACTTCGACTTATCTACCAGAATGGGCTCCGAATATGATCTCGAAAATCTACCATACGACTATTCGAGCATTCTCCATTATCCATCTCGTGCTTTCTCCAGGAACGGCAAAGCCACAATTATGACTGAGGTACCTACTTAACACTAAGTATATTCTGACTACCTTCTATTGGTTCACAAAGACCAAAATGTGACTAGTCATCCGGCTCCCTTCTTCAGAATGTCCCATCCCACTAACACGTCTCATAGACGCTATCTAGACTCTAGAACTTTAATGTCTTAACTTGTCAAACCCAAAATCAAACCCTAGAGTCTATAGCGAAGATGCAAAATCATGTGGCTGTTTTTATATAAACTAAAGATGGCTAGCTAAGCTACGGAGCTATGGGAATGTTGCCACTTAAACTATGCTATAAAATAAAGCGATCCTATCAGTCACTTTGACTCGTATCCTTTAGCTCACATCCCTAAATTAGGTAGAAACGGTCACATAGCTTCACAGCTTAGCTATTTATTCTTAGCTCGCATATTTTCATGCAATAACCATAGTTTAGTTTGTTTTCCGAATTTTAAATAAATAAATATTTTATTTTCTATATAACAGCGTGGAATCAGGATCGGTCAACGTGAAGGTCTAAGCGAGATGGATGTGGAAAAGGTTGCCGTGATATACGCCAACGAATGCGTCACTCGTAACAGGGAGTACCTTCTGCACACCTGCCCCAGTGTGGTCAAATCAGTGACGAAGCCAGTAAACATATCACACGAGGAAATAGACAGATACTTCAGGGGGCGATTATGGCCGTTTGGCATCATCAACTACAAGCTTCGGGATAAAATGGAATTTAGTAAGCATATTCTTGCCTTTTCACACGTCACAACTAACCTAGACACGTCAAAACTAGAACATACTAGAATCAAATAACTTAATGCATCATTGTACCTAAAGCTGGACAGTATGTAAGTACGTAAAGTAGTATGTACCTATACAATGCTAAATACCAACTGTAGAAAATAAGTAACAATTCATTTTAAATATCTTAACAGCTGTTGAAGAGCGAGAAAACATCAAGGCGGTATTCCGTCACATAGAACAAGAAACGTGCTTGGAATTTAGAGATGGTACCATCGATGATGATGAAGTTGATGATTCCCAACAAGAACAACACACAACAGCATCAACGCAAACAACAGAGCGTTACGAGAGGACATCGCAAGTCTATGAACCCGAGCAGGAAGATGATACACCTGAGGCACAATATACACCCGAGGAGCAGTATACAACAGAGCAGCAGTATACAACGGAGCAGCAATATACACCGGAAGAACAATACACACCGGAAGAACAATACACGTCTGAGCCAGGTGCCGAAACAACACAACAAGAAGATGATGAGCTCGGAATAAAAACTGGAACGATTCCAGAACCAATAGTCGAAGACACGGATGAAAACTTCTATGAAATTAACAAGGAAAAGAAAGCTGAAATTATAATTACAAAGAAAAAAGATTTACTAAGACAGGGAGCCAAAGGTCCCAAAAAAAATATAGCAGACAATGAAATTCAGAAAAATGATAATGAGAAACTAAACAATGAGATTTTAAACCCTGATGGAAATAAGGAGATTAATTTTAAGGGCATGAGTCTCACAATGAAAAAAGCACTTCTAAAAAAAGGTTTGGACATTGGTACTTAGGGTAGCTTAAACAAATTCACACATTTTAAGTAAATCAAAATACAAAGATAGGTACCTAACAAAATGTAGAGGTGAAGATGGTGGATTTTAAAGAATTAATGTCACTTACGACTTAATATACAGAAAAGCTAAAATTTTAAACTGTGAACTGTTTGAATCAGTACCCGCTGCGTAGGCGCATTATTATTTTCATAACTTGTATAGATATATAGTCTTCATCATTGATCGACAATCATAGCATGATTAAAAAGTAGGTAGCTCGAGAGTTTTTGGTTACATGGATTGAAGAAGCGTCACGCGATCATCGGGATTGGCAACTCACACGCACTTAATTTTCAGCAAGAGCAAAGAGAATGAATAAGAATTCGAAACGCAGCCGCCGCGACACGGAGAGTGTTCGACGCCATGCCAACGCCATGCTAGTGTTGACGAGAACACCGAACTTAAACTGCCCGTGTCCTGACCCTGGAATACCTAAGGAAGGCCAAGTGAGTGTTCTTCTAATGACTGAAGATACTATATGCTGTAGGACCCAGAGAACTGCCCCATCCAACCCCCAGAGTTTGTAACTTGGCTACGGTTGTAAGGTCTAAAGATACACCTGATTTCGCAAAAAAATGCGTTGTGCTTGTCACGAATCAAAACCGCACAGTGCATTATAACCACTCGCTGCCAACTCATCCATTACTTACTAATATGAATGCGAAAATAACTCTGTTTGATCATTACCTATATTTTCACGACTACGCGGCTGAACTAATCTTAGTTAATTTTGGCAAGGAGATAGATTATGTATACCTACTAAGATTATATGGACTAAGATACAAGGGAGGATATAGGTTACTTTTCAATGTAGAAGTCATGAGTAATAGCTAGTAACTATATTATAATAGGTTAGGTTAATAAACAGCTGATACGTAGCATGTAGGAGAGCTGGGGGTCAGTTGTAACGTGATATCGGCTGATACCACGTTACATAGTTACGTTTATTACGGCTGTAATAGCGAGATTTCTTCGCTTTCAATTGTATTTATTGTATTTATTAGACCTTCCAACGGCAAATAAATACACTTTTTGAAATACGTTTTTTCAAAAAAAAATTACAACTAACCCCGTTCTCCCGGTTGTGGTATTACGATTCCTAGCCTCATTTTCGTTGAAACTTGAAGTATCACATTTTTGCCCGCTGCTCGCACAGCTGAACGGTTATGTAGTTCTGTGACGCACCAACGGTTAACAGGAGTAGAGCGTTATGCAATTAACTGGTAACATATCGGAGTCACTTTCTTTCTTCACACGGTTCTTTTTTGGTCACATAAGGACACTTTTTAAAACTGAAGTCACATAACTACAGAAGGATACGCTAATTCTCGTTTCAATAGTTCTATTATAAAAATATAGGGATAAAAAACGTCTTAACAGTTCTGTGACATAACATTTCTATAGAACACAAATGGGAGTTACCGGTTTAAGGAGTAAATAATAAGATGATCGTATTTTTTACTTTCTTCTTGCGTGTAACAGCTTGTTAAAGAAAAAGTTACTATTAAGTAGCTGTTGCCAGCGACTTCGTACATATTTATTTTCAAGCTACTTATAATCCCTTCACTTTTTAATTCGTGAAAAAGTTACAAACACACTGACTTAGGATTTATATTAAGCACTTCGAATAATGTGTAGAAGTTACGAGTATGTATGGATGTTCTGAAATCTTGAGCGGTTTTTTTTAATTGTATGTAGTTGGTTGCAAATAAATGTTTTCTAACTATGTTGGAACTTGTATTGTTACCAGGTGCTGGAAATAGGGTCGGGCTGTTTCAACTCTGTGAACGACCTGCTGCATTTCTTCGTGCACGTGTTAGGGCTCGACCACCAGCACAACATGCACGATAGGGACAACTTCCTGCATATTGTGTGGGAGAATCTGACCGAAGGTGTGTATTATGTAGGAGCGCGTTGAACTCTTTTGTTCGGAGGAAAATTATTTTTTGTGATACCTGACTGCGAAAAGAAGGGTAGTATGTGAGTGCCTTTACAAATGAAGAGTCGTTGGATTAGTCTGGATCAAAAAAAAAACATAAGACATTGGCGGTTATTCTGTTGTTTTACAGACTTAAAAAATACTACAATAGGTACCTACCTACGATCTTATTTGCCTCACTATAAAGACCAAATTAGCGTAACATTTTAGAATGACAGTTTTAAAGAAAGGTAAAATTGACATTTTATTCTAATTTTAATTAAATTTCCACCATGGATTTTCTGCGGTGCGTTTGCCTGACAACTACGTCGCTCTGGTTTTTATATGTTTTCTCGTGTTATTTTGAGTTTTATTGCGTAATTTTGGTGGTTATTTTGCCAATAAAGCCCGGGTTCTTGACGCGAGTGTAAAGTATGTGAATTAGAGTGAATAGTTCTCTTCAAATTCCATCGGAGGAAATCCCAAGAATTTTCAACAAAACAGCCATCTTTTGTTTAAAATTGACTTGACAACTTGACTATGACTCTGTGACGTTGACAATACTTATAAATAAATACACTTGACACTGGCAAAATTGTTCTCTAAGAGACAGATGCCATAATTGAAGAAGAAGAAGAAGAAGAAATTTCCACCATTTTCACGTACCTTTTTTTGGTGTGAACAAAATAAGGTCGTGGATGTTTCAGCATTTTTTTAGTTAGTCCGCGGACAACAACAGAATCACCACTATTGTTTGTATACAGAATGTCATAATTTCTAATTTGGCGGCTGTAAGCAGCTACTTTCAATTACTTCCATACGGGTTTTTGACGTTTGATGCTTGTTGTTGTTAAATTATTCGCTCATTTGAGCAGGCTTATAGTCATAGACCTTACTGCCTAGTCCTGCGTAAATTAATTTCTTCCGTTTTCTATAATCTAACTTAATCTAACCTAACCTAACCGCCATTTTCTCCTTGGCCTGACGTTTGATGCGTTTTATACTAAGTTAGAAGTACCTACCTACCTAACCACGGACAAGTCATGTTGGAACTATAGGTAGTATACATAGATTCGCTGCTATAGTTTCGCGGCGGAGGTGTGCTATAGACGGTTAGATACTAATACTAAACTTATTTTAGATATCCGTAAAGAAATGGAGGATAAGCTCCCGCCAGCAGCTTCGGCCGGCTTTCCGTACGACTACCAAAGCGTCATGCACTACCCTTGGCTGCAGATAAAGGATGGAAAGACAAACATTATGTATCCTATATGGGTAAGAAACATTTTTTTCATGGCTTTTAAAATAGTACCAATAGAATCATTGCAAATTGCATCACGTTATAATCACGTGTTCGTGTTATCATTCGTGGATTTATCTTTATTGACTTTCGGATTTATTTCGAAAAAAGAATAGGTACCCGAGTTTATAGGTTTGAAACCATGAAAATCATTTGTTATTATCTATGTAAGTGAATGTGACAACCATTATAACAATTGGCGTAGAGTAGGTAAACAAGCAATAATACCTACCTAGGTACTCGTATTCCTTTCAATGAGTAACATAACACCTTTAACTTTTTTTAATTCAAGATGAATTCAAGCAAACAAAATGTACCGATAAATGGTTCTTACTTTTTTAAAATTATGGTTAACAAAATTTCAGTTAAGGAAATTCAATTTATTTATTTTCAAAATATATTTAAGAATGACGGCTGGGCAATGGGCCACTGGCAAGGCTTGAGCTCCGTGGACGTCCAGAAACTGAACCTGCTATACTTCAGCCAGTGCATGGAGAGGCAGGAACAAGAGAAACAGTGAAACTACAATAAAGCTATTGTTATTATTTGTCTTTATCTTATTTTCTTTGTTACCCTTACATAACTCTTTATGATTCCACTTACTGCTGTATACCTAACTATATTTTTATGATGTAATGTACAACTTAGGTAAACTTATTTCATGATATCTTTGATAGTATTTTGTTTGTCTTTCCGTCCTTTCGATTTGTCTTTCTGATTTTTGATGCTATTTTTAACCACTATAGAAGTGTAGGTAGGTAAATGATGTAGTGTTATTATAGTTGTTGATTTGAGTGAAAAAATCTTCTACATTGTGATATGAAATGACTTTATTTGTGTTTAAGTTTATTCTTAAGTCGTCTGCCGTCGTCATCGGCTCCATTTGCTCCATTCTCTTCATTGGCATATACTGCATCACCTCCATCATTTCCTTCATTACCATAATCGCCTTGCTCATCTATTCCATTGCCATTATCATTAACATCGCCTTCTACAGTCTCAATTTCGTCAGCATCGATTTCGTTACCATCATTGCCAGCGCCCGCATCATCATTGAATGTACCTGCATCAGCTGGTTCATTATAAGCTGGTCTAGCTGCACCAGGGATCATATAAGGATCTATTTCAGGAGGATTTTCGTAAAGGTCGCCGTCAGCCTCTACGCTCGGATTTGCATTCTCATTACTCCCTCGTTGCAGCGCAAGCATGTGAGGACTGTTGTGGAAAACTGTCTTGCATTTCTCGAGTAGGGCACCAACTTTACGCTTGTTGCATTCATGGCCGAACCATAGACGAAGCTTCATCACGTCTAACTGGGAGAG
Organism: Cosmorhoe ocellata; assembly: GCA_963675405.1. Lineage (NCBI taxonomy): Eukaryota > Metazoa > Arthropoda > Insecta > Lepidoptera > Geometridae > Cosmorhoe > Cosmorhoe ocellata. Next base: position 5,761,813 of record OY776265.1, on the reverse strand, counting down.
CTTATCGGAAGGCGCTATGAGAAGACCAGGCACCTGAAATTTACTTTTAATTGTGATTCAAAATTTTGTTTGCTCGTTGGATTCAAACCCGGATCTTTGCCTGACGCCTGACCAGGCAGCCAACTGCACCGTTAGACTATTGTCTTGTGGAATTTACCATACAAAACAATAAAACCGGCCAGTGCGAGTTGGACTCGCACGAAGGGTTCCGTAGCATTATCTATAAAAACGGCAAAAAATCATGTCTGTTGTATGGGAGCCGCCTTAAATTTTTATTTTATTATTTTTTGTTATAGCGGCAACAGAATCATATCATCTGTAAAAAGAAATCCATTACAAATACTGAAAAGGATGGAAATATCCAGTAAGTACCTAATGAGCTTAACACAACACAAACTCAAATAGATATACGACACGTGTTTCGCTTCTCCACGAAGCATCCTCAGGACCATCGACTCGCTTCTCTTAGTAAAAAGTACTAGATATTTCCGTCCATTTCAGTATAGGATCAGGGCGATGAAGCTTTCTCTCATTTGTTCCGGTATTGGGTAGATGCGACCAAGGGCGGATCCAGCTTTGGTGCCAGGGGGTGTTCACATAGTCGTGGTCAAGTCACATAAAGTTATAATATTTATTATATATCATTTTAATTAGTGGTCCACCTAGGTCCTGGACCCAGTCCATGGGGGGTCACGACCCCCATGAGCCCCCACTGGATCTGCCCTTGGATGCGACAAAACCTACCCTAGGGGCAATGCTGGGCGCTCCGTTCATGCTGAAGGCTCGGTCGTGGAAGTGCATGATGCTCATGGGATCGTACTCCACCAGCTTGTACGGCGCGTCTTCGTGCTGTATGATGAAGAGCTTTCGATACGCTGTCAAAGAAGATATTTTATAAACAAGCAATCGCGTGGTACCTTGAAAAACAAAAACAAATGTAACTATACCACGGGAACCGTACATTTTTCCGGGATAAAAAGTAGTTTATATGCTATTCCAGACTATAATCTATATCTGTGTCAAATTTCATTCGAATCTGATCAGCCGTTTCAGCGTAAAAGAGTAACAAACATATGTACATCTATGCATTCATACATTCTTACAAACTTTTGCGTTTATAATATTAGTTTTTATAAACAAGCAATCGCGTGGTACCTTGAAAACAAAAACAAATTTATCCTACGGGAACCGTAGATTTTTCCAGGATAAAAAGTAGCTTATATGCTATTCCAGACTATTATCTATATCTGTGTCAAATTTCATCCAGATCCGTTCAGCCGTTTCGGCGTGAGAGAGTAACAAACATGCATCCATACATTCTTACCAACTTTCGCGTTCATAATATTAGTACGACTAGTAGGATAGGATAAACAGGATGGACAAGGACGGGAGTTTTTCTTTCTCTTTCTTTTCATACATGGCTCATCGAATTATCTTTTCCTCACATCCGCATTACAAGCACCTCTCATTTCAGTTGTGGAATGGAAACGGATTTTTGCCCGGCATTTTTCTTCACCTTTTACGAGAACCACATTTTTTAGACACAACTTAATTTCATCTGGAACACCTTTTCTCCACTACCCATGGATGTGATCCTCTATAACGCACTACCTATTTATATCTAAAAGTAGCACCGATGACAGAAAAAATGAGGAGTAATGCTTGCGTGGTATGGGCATGTTATGAGAAGAGATGAATGTCATGTGACGAGGAGAGTGTTAGGTATGAATGTGGATGGATACAGGGGTAGATAGAAGTAGACCAAAGAAAAGATGGATGAACTGTGTTAAAGATGACATGGGTAAGAAAGGAGTGAGTACTGAGATGACGAATGACAGAGGGAAATGGAAGAAGGAAGATCCGACCCCACATCATCATCATCATCTTCTTGCCACGTTATATGGGTCGGCACAATATGTGATCTTCCATTTCCCTCTATCATTCGTCATCTCAGTACTCACTCCTCTTACCCATGTCATCTTTCACAGTACGTCCATCTTTTCTTTGGTCTACCTCTATCTTATACTTACCTTTAAACGAGCAATTCTTGTTTTTATATATTTATATAATCTTAATCTCAGAAACGGCTCCAGCGATTTTCATGAAATTTGGTACGCACGGGGTTTGGAGGGCGATAAATCGATCTAGCTGGGTTTCATTTTCCAAAAAACCCAATTTACCATAAAAAAATTTGAGTAAAGCTCGGTCATCCAGGTACTTATTATTTAATACGCCACATAACGGTGGAAAAGGGCAGAAAGATGATGATGATGATGATGAATGTCACATGACGTTAATGAATCTCACTTGGCTGAATATTCTCCCACATAATCCGTATGTACTGGTCTCGGTGTGGATGAGCTACTTCGTCCTTAAAGCCTATGGAATGCAGCACGGCATGCACTATGTACCGGAACAGCATGCATTCGTAGCCTATCACTATCACCTGGGGAAGTAACATGAACATTTAATAAATTAACAAATAATCTATATCAATAATTTCGTCAAGGGGTATGGTAGACTCGATCGAAACCTTCCCTGAATAATAAAACATCTTCTTCTTCTCTTATATATAAAAATGAATTGCTGTTCGTTAGTCTCGCTAAAACTCGAGAACGGCTAAACGGATTTATCTTATCTTGGTCTTGAAAAGTTCGTGGAGGTCTAGGGAAGGTTTGAAAGGTCAGAAAAATTCGAATAACTGCCGGGAAAAGCCTAAAAATAGCCTTTTTCTATTTCCCATACCAACGTTTTCTAAATAAGTACGAAGTCTGCTGGGTCAGCTAGTAAAAAATATAGATTTCAAATCGACATTATATCCACAAAATTTGGATTGTCGAGTATTTTGTTATATTCTAATGGCGCTGAGAGACAAATCGCAGTCGCCATATTGCTGATATAATTGAAATGGGGGCAAACGTTTTTACATGCTCTACAAATAATGAGCAAATACTTGTTTTAATTCAGGGTATTGTAGTACAGTGTGTTATTTTGCCATATTGTAAATAGGTACGTTGGTAGGCATAAAAATTAGCTACTTGTGCGTGTGCGCATAAAATCTTACAATTTCTCCCAAAGTGCCCCTGCCCGGTTCGTGAACGCACTCCCGTATCTCGTCCGGGTTCGTGAAGTGAACCCACGAGCTGTTGCCGAGGTCTGCGGGCTTGAACGTCATCTTTTTGAAGACGACGCACGAGGACGCCTCTATCATATCCATGGCGGCTTGGATCCGGGCGGTTATAATAGAGTCTGGCAATAAGTATTCATAAATAAACTACATTGTAGGCCCCTAGGTACACAGTGGCTCATTTCTGACATTTAAAAAAAACAAGTTTGTTTTCTTTTAACTTTCATTCATCAAGAAATTAATTATACCAAGTCAAACTAGTTGAAATACATTATATCCATTCTCAATAGCAGCATCCTAGCATAATCCGGGGCCCTATCACAGATCTTGGAAAAAAAAGTGACCCACTGTAGACCATCTGACCCTACGCCAGCAATACTTCTTCTTTTTCTTCCTGCCCTTTTCCCACGTTATGTGGGGTCGGCACAACATGTTTTCGTCCTCCATTTTCCTCTATCATTCGTCATCTCAGTACTCACTTATTTCTTACTCATGTCATCTTTTACATAGTCCGTCCATCTTTTCTTTGGTCTGTTATAATATAACGTCTATAGTAAAAACGTTCGTTATAAGTTCGGGACAGTAAAGTGTAATTATTGGACACACATTATTTTAATATTAAACGGGTATTTACCGCGTTTTATTTACCTATTTTTTCCGGGACTTTCCCGGAATTCCCGGCCATCTGGCAACCCTAGATCGGCTGTCCCAAACCAAAACCTAGTAAGAGCCATTTTTTTTTGAAGACGTTTTTTTGCGTCATTGTTCCTAGAATGTTCAGCCGCGTGTTATGCAAAAACAACCGTGTTTCTATCACATTTAGAACCAAAGTTACGAGACCCATTGATCCTAGCAACTCCACTTCCTACACTGTAAAACAAAATCAAAATCCTAGCATGTAACATTTCCAAATTTAAATACCTCGCAAATGGTGCTCATACTAGGTGTTTGAGTTTGGAATTTCTCCTTACTTGGTTTTTCAATTTGGGATTGGCTCTTACTATGTTTTTCAATCGGAAAACGATGTAATGATTTTACCTACAATACCAAAAATGCTCACACAAAACACAGCAAGTCGATGATCAGGGAGCGCGGGGGCTTATTATCATAATCCTCACTAAGCTGTGACAAAACTTGAATTTTTGGCGTTTTCCCCACCATTATTTTGTATCCTGGTTGGTGGGGATTACGAGAATAAAAATAATTTCGGTTTATTTTATACTAGCTTCCGCCCACGGCTTCGCCCGCGTGGTACCTTGAAAAACAATAACAAATCTATCCCACGGGAATCGTAAATTTTTCCGGGATAAAATGTAGCATGTGTTTTTCCAGACTAAAATTCATATCTGTGCCAAATTTCATCCAGATCCGTTCAGCCGTTTCAGCGTGAAAGAGTAACAAACATACATCCAGACATCCTTACATTCACACATCCATTATATTCTTACAAACTTTCGCGTTTATAATATTAGTAGGATTAAACGAATAGACAAATAGGATAGATTTCAAATTTCAAAAACTTAAACTACTAAAATAAACTCAAATAGAATAACGTAATAAACATAAATAAGCTAAAAACTTTTCAAAGACTAGATCAAATTAGCAATACAGGAATGACTACTTGCCTAGACAACAGGAATTTTGCCCGATCACATGCCTGTATTGTCATGGTAAGGCGTTCATTATTGTGCTTGTCTAATAACAGGTTTCTATTTTAAGGGAGCAAAAAAATGGCATTTTCGACTAAGCCAATCTGTTCTTACTGTGATTACCTACAAAATATGTTTAAGTAGCTACCTAATATTACTAGTTGTGTTTACCAATTTAAAAACCTCCTACCCTAGAAATACTTTAATCTAATTTAAATTTGATTTAAATGAAAGTTATTTTTATTCGTATTATTTTAGAATGCACCGAGTGGTGGAGTGATAACATAAAATAAACTTAAATTATTTTTATTGTCAATCTCCACCAACATGTTAGTGGGAAAACGCCAAAAAATTGAGTTTTGTCATAATCTTCACTAGTGGGGACAGCTTAATGGGGATTATGACAATAAACTGAAATGCCTACTGACGACAAGTATCTGAATTTGCAAACAGAAGGCCAAATTTTGGAAGACCCGTAACTTTTTGCCATTTGTTTTTAGTAAATGGTTTTTCTGATAAATTTTATTTATTGTATCATTTATTTAATGTCAAATCAGGAAAAATCAGTTCAGTCAAACTTAAGTAAAACTTATACTTACTATGTTTTAGTGACGAGCACTAGCTTAATTATTCCAATCGTCCCACTTAAATTCCTAGTAAGAGACTATACTAGGTTTTTGATTTTGGTTCTTGAATAACCTTTTGAAAATATTTTCGTAGTAAGTCTCATAAAACGTGTATGCGCTACTGTTTTTCGAATTTTATACTCTCTACTTGTAAAGAATAATTTATTAACAAATAATCACGAACAAATAATTCCCTAAAGTTCATAGTATTGAAAAGGCACTTAAAAAAGTTTGTTTCGCTTCTCCTGTAAAATTTTCAAAATGGCTCTTACTAGGCTTTGGTTTGGGACAGCCGAGATGCAGCAGTGACTTAACGAAGCCCCATAAATTTTACTTACCATAGCTGAGTGAATCTATATAGTACGGTACGATTCCTTTCGGGAACTGCGTGGCTGTTCTATCTTGAACTATGTTTATTGTATCTGGCTCGACTGGATCCTGATTCGGAACATCGCCGACTGAAACATTTGTGGCGTTAAATTAACGCCCATAGTTCTATGTCGATATAAGTTGTCTATGATTAAGAATTGTTAGTTTGTCTATGAAAAACTTCCGTTTCCGTGTTTTTACTTCACTTCTAACTTACTTCCTCTTTGACAGAACAGAACACTCTCCGATATAATAAAGTACTCTGTGCTCTCTCTCGACAGGACCACGGAGGCGGAAGCACGCACGCTTTACCTACACTAGGTAGGGTACCTACATAATACACATTGAGATCTCAATATTTCTATCGATGTTAATACACGTCTAAAAAACAAGGAGGTTTCTACCCTGACGACGGATTCTCCAAACACTAAGTAAACTGATGTAGGTACTTTTGCATTAAAAGTTCTGCATCATATCAAGGTACCGAGGGTAGGTACCTACATAATAATCAAACAGGTTTATTTTTGGAGGTATTTGTAGGTACGCACGTTTTATGTGTTCAGACGACAAATAGGCTGAAAAAACATTTTGAAATACACAAAGTGATGCAAAAAATACGGTGATAAACATAGCGTTACTGTTGCTGGAACCTATTTACTAGGTACTACAATAAATAAATACAAGAAAAGGTAAAATAAATATAACTACCTATATAGTAGGTAAAATATAACTACCTACATAAAAATAAATTCATAACTCGTAGGTAGTTTCGTAGTACATTTCGTATCACTACATAAGTAGATACCTATGTATTGAAACTAGGTCGGTACTTATGTGGATAAATAGTAGGGAAGTAGGTACAAAATTTACAGTGACTAGGCATTGACTAGGTAAAAATTCAAAGTTGAGGCTATTTTTACTTGTTATTTCACACAATATTATTTTTATTTCCATGTTATTTTCTTTTTTCCTGAAACAAGCTAGCTTTTCTTTCCACCCAATGACCAAAGAGGATCAAAAACGCTACCAATGACAGAAGCCCACTTCAGATAGTCAAAGCATCGCGCCAGTAGCGCGTTCTGTTGACAATAAAATACTGATATAAGCAAACAAACTGTCACTGTCAGTGTCAAACGAATAACAAACAAAAAAAACATAAAGTGACGTGTGCTGTGGTGAGTGCACGAAAAAAAAGAATAAAGAATTGTCTGAAATAAATTATATTGGTGGCGGCTGAATTGAATCAGTGACTGCGGCTTTCTTTGTGGATTTTACCGAAAAGCGGAAAAGGACCTCGATATCCACTGTTCGAACTTGGTTTTCTATGTTTAGTATATTTTCTAACACTATGCGGGAATATTTAGTATTGCTCTGTGTCATCTTTGCTGTTCCTTTCGCGTATCAATCTACTATCACAACTCCCAGCGGCACTGTGAACCTAGATGAGCTTTCGTTCTATAAAGTTACCAACAAATTCGAAGCATCATTGGTGAAGTTCGACGTCGCTTATCCTTTTGGTGAAAAGCATGACGCTTTCGTGGATGTCGCTAAAGATGTAAGGGAAGTAGATGATCTTTTACTTGCCGAAGTTGGCGTGAAAGACTACGGCGAAAAAGAAAATGAGGCTTTAGCGAGAAAGTACGGAGCTACGAAGGATAATTTTCCCGTTGTGAAGCTGTTCCTGAAGGGTAAGAGTGAGCCGCTGACGTTTGACGATGCTAACGGATTTACAAGGGACACGCTACGCCGTTTTGTCAGAGAAAACACCGGGATTTATCTCAGCTTGCCTGGATGTGTTCCTGAGCTAGATACCCTCGCTATCAAGTTCATGAAGTCGAAGAAAGATGACAGGGAAAAAGTGTTGAAAGAGGCTGAAGACTTTGAGAAGAAAGCATCTGACAAGGTAACTATTCTTTTACACACAACTCTTCTGGCAATAATAGCTGACGCCAAAAGACCTGTTTAAAAACACTTTTGTCCACAAATACACATTGCTTTTATTAGAATGTTGATTACCACGTTATATTGTAACCTGTAACTTGCATTTTCAGGATAACACTTCCAGAAAGATCTACAAAACTGTCATGCAGAAAGTTATCGAAAAAGGCGATGAGTTTGTGGCTACAGAATACAAACGAGTCAAGAAATTGCTCAGCGGAAAAATCTCTAATGAAAAGAAGAAGGAATTAGAAAACAGACTTAACATTCTGCAGACATTCCAACTATCCGTCAAGCAGAAGGATGGCAAGGGAGAGCTTTAATCTTGTAATAACTAGAAGCACCAATTTTTGAGAGGGTTTTCTATGATCTAGTTGTCACAGCATTCAGCTACTCTGACAAGCACTTCTGGGTGTTCTTGCGCTTATGTTGAAGATGCAATTTATGTAAATTCTTTGTGGCACTGACAGGATATTCATGGTTTTATCAACTGTAACAATTTTAATAATAGTAAACATGATAAGCAATGACTGACTGCTCATAGGCACAATGATCATACCAATGAAATTTTATAACTGTTACAGTATTTATAAAAATAGATTTTGACATTCAACATAACTTATTCTTTGGCAATAATAGTTATGGGTCAATGACACCACTAAGTAGTAATTCTAACATTCCTATTAGCACCTAAGATTGCTGTGTGTTGTGTGTATTATTACTACACCTGATTTTACAATATGTACAAGCAATAGATAAATTTGTTAAAAAAATATTTAACTGAATGGCTTAATTTCATGGTTGATGCATTTTGGCTACTAGTTTTCTACTACAAGTAACTAGGAAATGCAACTATTTTATGATTCAGTTATTTTTTAGTGTGATTGCACTGATAAATTTAAGTATGGTTTATGCAAGAAATGTTATGACTTTGTTTGATTTGAATAAATTATGAAACCAATAAGTATGCTTTTCTTTTTGAAATGAATATAAAAAAACACTTTGAAATTCCTTACGATGCCAATACAAGGCGTCATTTTTAATAGGAAGTTTATTTAAACCCAGTTCACTTGAAATAATCTTATTCAGATTGAAAGTTTTGTTTTGTCACAAATACTTATTTAGCCATAATAAAAAATGAAAGACCGGAATGTTAAAGGCTAATAATATACATATTTGTGACAAAAACTAAATTATCATGTATTAAAACCAAACTTAAAAAATATGGGGCATATTTTCAGACATGACACATATTATATTTAATTTTATGGCTAATCCATATTAAAATTAGAACTACACATTAAAATAAATGCAATAACTCAGGCATAAAATTGTGTAAAAAATTACTGACAATATGAAAGTACTTTTAAAATTCAGCAAAATAAAGCTGGATTTACACTCACAGTGGTGGGTGAAATAGCGACCGAAAATGGTACAATTCCTGTGCCAAATTTTACCATAACCTTCAATAACTTTTATTAAAGGCAACTCTAAATCTTTTCTGATTTCATACTGGCTGTGCAAAACCAGCCTAAGTGCATTTTTTCTTTTCACTTGCATGCCCTTATAACTGCACTTTAAGCATGATCCAAACTTGCCTTCAATATAACCACAATTATCATAAAACAAAGTGATACATTATGCTAGTAAATATGAACTTTAAAACATTTATTCTAGTTACATTCTACTAGTAATAAAGAGGAGGCCTATACAGTGGGTGCAACCGGGCTGAATGATGATGATGATGATGATATTCAGTAGAATCCAATAAATAACATTCATCATGTTATTATAAAGTTTTAAAAGTATCACCAATCATAACAAACAACATCATTAATTTATATAGGTGTGATCATGATGACGTTGGCAGAATCATACCTCTAAAAGAGAAAATATGCATTCCATTTTTCTAAACCCGTTTTGCCAATAGTGGTTACTTGTTTTTCATTAAATCCTCAATCAAAGCTTAGCATACTAAATATGCCTCTTGTCAAGACCAAAGCAAGGAGAAATCCAACAATCTCAGCCCACTATTGGAATGGGAAATCGGAGTTGTATTACTGTATGATTGGCCTCTTACAAGTTCTGAACATGATCAAATTATTCCTCGTCTTCAACATTGAGCTTCTTCAGCTGTAACACTACTCCATCTTCACCTCTGTTGGACTCTTTACCCGGAGATTTATCAGTATGTCTGGGTTCGGGAGTGTCGGTGTCCTCACTTCTCGTGATGCTACTCTCGGACTCTTCATCTGAAGATTGCAAGTCATCAGCATAGAGGCTGCACTTAGTCCGAACGATTTCTTGTGCCTCGGTGAACTTAGATTTCCATAGATCAGCATCTGAAATTATGAATTTAATAGTTTGTTAATGTTTTTGAAAATGTTGTATAGAAAACATGTTGAATAGAAAACACAGCTGTTAGGTGATCTTTTGAATTTACTAACAACACTCGAAAATGTTTAATCTATATATATATATCTATATAAGAGCTTAACCTGACTGACTGATTGACTGATTGATCATCGCTGAGCCGAAACCGCTGAAGCTAGAAAGCTGAAATTTGGAAGGTGGTTTCCTTTTATAACAAAACCACCCACTAAGGCGGGGTTTTTGGAAATTCCACCTTTAAGGGGGTGAAAAAGGGTGAAAACGTTTGTATGAAACTTTTTAACGCGTGGAGCGATTTTCATGAAACTTTGTTTGTGCACTGTAAATTTAAAGTAAATGAACACGTGTTTCAGGATTTTTCAATATAATCTTCAAAAGGGGGTCAAATGTGGGGTCAATGTTTGTATCGGAACTTTTTAACGGGTGGTGCGATTGGTCTGAAATTTTGTTTGTGTACTTTAAATGCAAAATAAACGTATACGTGTTTCAGGATTTTTCAATATAACTCTTAAAAAGGGGTCAAATGGGTGGTCAATGTTTGTATGGGATTTTTTTAACGGGTGGTGCGATTGGTTTGAAACTTTGTTTATGTACTGTAAATGCAAAATAAATGGACACCTGTTTCAGGATTTTTCAATATAATCTTCAAAAAGGGGTCAAATGTGGGGACAATGTTTGTATGGTAACCTTTTAACGGGTGGTGCGATTGGTTTGAAACTTTGTTTGTGTACTGTAAATGCAAAATAAATTGACACGTATTTCAGGATTTTTCAATATAACATTCAAAAAGGGGTCAAATGTGGTGTCAATATTTGTATAGGAACTTTTTAACTGGTGGTGCGATTGGTCTGAAACTTTGTTTCGTGTTTCAGGATTTTTCAATATAACCTTCAAAAAAGGGTCAAATGGGGGGTCAAAGTTTGTATGGGCACTTTTTAACGGGTGGTGCGATTGGTTTGAAACTTTTTTTGTGTACTGTAAATGAAAATAAATGGACACGTGTTTCAGGATTTTTCAATCTAACTTTCAAAAGGGGATCAGTGTTTGTATGGGAACTTTTTAACGGGTGGTGCAATTGGTCTGAAACTTTGTTTCACGTTTCAGGATTTTTCAATATAACTCTAAAAAAAGGGGTCAAATGGGAGGTCAATGTTTTTGTATGGGAACTTATTAACGGGTGGTGCGATTGGTCTGAAACTTTGTTTGTGTACTGTAAATGAAAAACGAATGGACACGTGTTTCAGGATTTTTCAATATAACCTTCAAAAAGGGGTAAAATGGGGTGTCAAAGTAGTATGGGATTTTTATGAGTTGTGTGATGTGTTTAAAACTCAGTGTAGATATTTTATGTGAACGAAGTCGCGGGCGGGACAGCTAGTAATGCATAACTTGTCTGACTGCCCACACCAAACCAGTGGGGCAATTATGGATCTTTTGCAATCAATGTTTTCATTGTAATCAAGTGATTTGGTATTACATCATTATCATCATCATCATTTTCCTGCCCTTATCCCATGCTATGTGGGGTCAGCACAACATGTGATCTTCCATTTCCCTCTGTCACTCGTCATCTCATTACTCACTTCTTTCTTACCCATGTCATCTTTCACACAAAGGTGTTTATTCATTCAATTTGATTGACATTTGACAAGTGTTGATTGTATCAGAGTTCCGTAATCACTACAGCTCATAGTCGGAAAATTGCTGATAAAACTGAAAATTAAGAAAAACCTCGCCATGAAACTAACCTTCACCACTCCTGAATCTGATGGCCAGCATTTCCTGCTTGCAAGTCTCATCAGCAAAGTCAGCAAACACGGACCAGTTGAAGGCTTTATTTGACCCGCAGTGGGGATTCATCCTTATGTCCGGCGTGATGAAATGGTTAGCGCACACCTTGTGTGTCTTCTCCCGTCTCATCACCACTCTTACTGTGTTGTTTTGAGTATGACGGAGCAGTTTTATATCGCCTGTGCCTCGTTCCTGAAAAGGTTTCATGCTTCATAGAACCAAAAAGTCTACAAATATAATTAAGAACTCATTTGTTAGGTAGGTTATGTAGATGAAAAAAAAAATAAGTGGCTACCTATACATTATAGTACTTTCGTGCAACTCTCGTACGTACCTTCCATTCATGATCAACGGTGTCATATCTGTAGAGCCTCGATCGAATTTTCACCAATTCCTCCTCTTCTTCTTCATTGGTAGGTACCTCAACCAGCGGCAGTGAAACTATAGGCTCGTAGTGAGGGTCGTGTTCGGCCTCACCATTTTCACTCTCGCTGTTGCGCCGAACGCTTTCTTCTATCTGCAGTGCCAGAGGAATAACTCAATAGAAAAAAATGGCAGGAAATATTTGGTTTTAGATTCTTGGTAAGTGAAAGTTAGTATATTCACGGTAGACATAACGGATGAAGTTGGCACTATACTTACCGGTGAAGACATTTTCAATCAATATTCAAAGGCAAAAGGGTTTTTTTTGCAAAATTTATCAAAATACAAACAAAACAAACTCCGCAAGCGGTTATTGATTGATTTGAGTGAATGATGGACTGTTTATCAAGTGCTCTGTGCTGTTTATTTATTGTGTGAAAATGTCCACAGATTGGTAATGTAATGTGTGACCGAATGGAAAATGGATTTCCATGTCTCGCAGTAAGAATTAATTTGATTAATTAATTAATCTGGTATTGAGTACTCATTAATTACTAAGCATCTTCTTCGTGTCGTGCATGCCTTCCCATGGGAAGTGTTATGGAATAAAACATAAACAAGGCGTGATTTAACCGAGATTTATCCCCACTATTTGCTGGAATGTAATAGGGCTTCCACATGTTGGCGATGATTGGTCAGTGTGACAAGGACAAAAAATTTAGACAAGGATGGCGATAACACCGGGTCACGCCCGGCGTGCCATCCACACGTTGGCCCTCGCCTCAGTGCGCTCCGATCAGGCAGGCAAGGCGCACGTCGATTTTGACTCGGCGCGCCGGCGAATTACGATCGATATTTTTTTTTAAAAAATGAGGTCATGGATGGAATGAAATATGCAGCCTATATACCTATTCCTGAATGCATTACATAAAATAAAATAAGTCTAGGTACTTATTTTATTCCCATCATATCACATACTTACAGTAGGTACGTACATACCTATTCCTGAATGCATTATTTATGTATAAAATATGTCTAAGTACCTACTTATTTTATTACCATTTTATATCACACATTTACAGGTACACTTAGGTAGGTACATACCTAACAGTAGGTAAAGTAGGTAGATTGGTAAAAATGATTACTACCTACATTATGCGATGTTATGGAAACCAGCGCTGTACCTATGGAACCTACCTAGTTACTTACATTTATTGATCATACCTAAATAAATAAATAAAAAAGTAGCTCAACAAATACGTTCATTGGACCTGTCGCTCATTTTGCGACACGTATCATAGTGCATTCGGCGAGTAGACACGCACGTCCGTCCCGTGCGCTAGTTTGCAAGAGACTGAATAGCAAGCCAACGTGTAGACGGCAGGCGGGCCGCGCGGCCAACTCTCTTTGATCTTGGCCCAAAACCCGACACTCGACGGGATCGGCGGCCAGCCTGCCTGTACAGGCGTCGGCGACCCTAGGCGAACCACCTCACTACACGCTGGGCGTTGGCCATGATTGGGCCTCGCCCGGCAGGCCAGGGCCAACGTGTGTTCGCTACATTAAATTGTAATATTATTTATATATATCTACCTACTTAATATTTTCATTTACCTCATAAATCTCTATCCACTAAAGTATTTATTTTTATTAGACACTATATCTATTTACCTGTATTTTTTTAAATATTTTTTGTGGGTACTTAGAAAAATCATTTCTGATATATAAATTTTGGTCAACCGATCATATTATTATTTTTACGCAACATCTCCATCTAAACTATGACACTAGCATGAATACGGACATTGGCAGAATTGTGGCTTAAGACACAGGAGGCCAAAAATAAAGAAGTGAAGTGAGTGTGTCGCGGGGATTTTCTGCGATGTATTTGCCTGACAACTACGTCGCTCTGGTTTTTATATGTTTTCTCGTGTTATTTTGAGTTTTATTGCGTAATTTTGGTGGTTATTTTGCCAATAAAGCCCGGGTTCTTGACGCGAGTGTAAAGTATGTGAATTAGAGTGAATAGTTCTCGTCAAATTCCATCGGAGGAAATCCCGAAAATTTTCAACAAAACAGCCATCTTTTGTTTAAATTGACTTGACTACTTGACTATGACTCTGTGACGTTGACAATACTTATAAATAAGTACACTTGACACTGGCAAAATTGTTCTCTAAGAGACAGATGCCATAATTGAAGAAGAAGAAGAGTGTGTCGCGAGTGCGAGACTGCGAGTGTTTGTTTAGTTTAGAATTTACTTTGGTATTTTAGTGCTTCTAAACGTGGTAGATAAGCACCTGTATAAATAATTTATTTCTATTGATCTGGACCTGGAAATGGTAACAAGAAGTCATTCGCAGTGTTGATCTGGTCATTGACGCTATATCCGACGACCTACATTGCCGGTTATTTCGAGATAATAATCTTCCTGTTTAACAGAGTTTTAGGGCACAGTTGACCTAGTACATTACTCTAATTGATTGGCTACTTTTTATTTCTGTATTCGGATCCGGATCTCGCCTCACAGTGTTTTACAAATGCTACCATTACGTAGGTAGTTACCAACGTAAAACTTCTTTCCACCAAAGCTTTCCACTGGTTTTCCATTATTCCAAACCTGGATAAAACACCCGAAGTCATCTGAATGCTTGGCTCAGACAGTAAGTGCTATACTTTCACACTGCTTAGTTTTTTCTAGACCCTTATGTATTTTTTCGAATTAAAAACTCAAGTATTCAAAATATTATTTTAAGACCCATAATATGACGACAAAGCTTCTAACTGAAGAACTTCGTAACCCAAGGGAGCTAGACGTCAGTCTTAAGATGGAGTTTGGTCCGTTTGAAGCAGTTCATAAGTGGAAACTGATTTCGGAGTGCAATGAATTTGTCGGCGCCAGGTATTTATTTTGTTCTTTATACTATGAGCTCATTTTGTAAT